>CM069544.1:59268750-60610000 GCA_035773235.1 Eospalax fontanierii | reverse complement strand
CTGGAATCCATACATTCTTTCAACTTTTAAGTCTATTGTGATGTTAGCATCCCCAAATGTTCCTAAGTGCAAGTTCATCCACTAAGGCCTAGTCGGTCTATTCAGGGTTCATCACCATGTGATTAGCTCATTCTGACCAAACAGAAATTGGTTGCCAATATTTCTTCAGCAAATATTCTTGACTGCCACCAATTTCTCTAGTTCAGTGTTGGTTTTTTGTCTGCTTGAGTTTGCATAGGTCTTGAGCATGTCCAAACTATTGCTGTAGGTTCATATGAGCAAGGTCACCGAAACTTGTAGGATTCTATTTCCATATGGTCACACACCTCCCCTCGGGCTCTTATATTCCCCCTTCTCCCACTTTTCCTCAGTGCTCCCTGAAACCTGTGTCAGTGAAACTTAATATAAGAGTCCTGTCCAGGGAACCACGTTCTGCCGACTTCTAATCTACCCTCTTTGGTCATTTTTGACCTTTTGTGTTTCAGGCCCTCTGTTCTATGAGGGAGCTTTATTAATGAAAAGCTGAGAGATTCATTAATTCCCTCTTAACACGAGTTTCCTTCCATTGAGTGGGCTTTAAGACCAATTAGGTAGCCCTTGATTGCCCCTAAGATAAAAGTACCACTACTGACCCAGTGTTCGTATGCATTACACATCACTGATTTGGGTATTTGGTCATGAAGCTGCTGTTGGACCACCGATTGATGTTCTCCCCTAGCAGCTTGCATAGTGCTGTCCATGGCTATGAGAGCTAGCCTTCAGGGGAAGTGGCTTCAAAGTTAGTTCCAGCTCCGTTGCTCCAAATCTGGTCTCAGAAATGTGTCCTGTCTTCAAAAATAACGTTTTACCTTCAAGTTCTAGGGGGCAATCAATGCCTATGGCAATAATCTGTGTAATTTTGGGTGTCCCTTCAACCACCCTGGACAGGAACTCAAAGGCAGATTTCTCCTTTCAGGTACTGTTTCTTGACCAATTTGTAAAGTGTTTCTTAGCCATTATTTAAATTTCTTTTTGGAGATCACTCCAAATGTGTAGACCATTTTTAATCTGGTAATTTGTTTTCTTGATTTTTTTTTTTTTTAGTGTTTTGTACACTCTGGATATTTAGATTCAGGGTATCATGATGAATCGATGAAGATTTTCTCACACTCTGTAGGGTTCCTCTTCACTTGTTTGTCCCTTTTTATTTCCTTTGATGTACAGAAGTTTTCCAGTTCAATGAAGTCCCATTAGCCATTGCTGACCTTAGTACCTGAGTGACTGCTGTCTGCTTAGAAAGTCCCTTTCTGCACCTCTATCATGCAGGGTACTTCCTCTGCATTCGTCTACCCATTACAGCAGTTCAGACTTGACATTTAGTTCTTTGACACATACCGATTTGACTTTTGTGCAGGGTGAAATACCACGGTCTCATTATATTCTGCTCCTGCCGGAGATTCAGATTTTCCAGTACTGTGTCTTGAACATACTCCTTCCTCCAGTGTGTGTTCTGGTACACTCTCTCAAATATCAGGTGGTTGTAATTGTGTGCGCTCACTTTGGATCCTCTATTTTGTTCCACTGAGCTACTATTCTTTCCGTGCCAAACCATGCTGTTTGTGTAACTACGGCTCTAATACAGCTGGAGGTCTGGCATGGTAATCCCCCAGCATTGCTTTGTGCACAGGGTTACGTTGCCTACCTGGGCTCCTTTGTGTTTCCATGTGAATTTTAGGATACATTTATCTATTCTGTGAAGAATGCCACAGTAATTTTTATTAGAATTGTCCTGAATCTAAATTGTCTCTGGTAGGATTATCATTTTCACTATGTTGTTTCTACCAGTCCATGAGCATGGGAGGCCTTTGCATTTTCTTTTGTCTTCTTTAATACCTTTTTTTTTTGACGATTTAAAGATTTCATTCTACAGATCTTCAATGACTTTGGTGAGGTTTATCACTAGATATTTTGTTTTTTAAAACTATTGTGAATGGCAGTGATTCCCAGAACCCTTTCTCTCATTGTTTTGCAATTTGTAGATAGAAAGGCTGTTGATTTTTGTAGATTGATTTTTCAATAAGGCACTTTTATGAAAATATTGGTAATTTCTAGGAAGTTTCTGATGAAAATTTGGGGGATTTTTTTTTAAATATTTGCTATATGATCTACAAAGAAAGATAATTTGACTTCTTCTCCAAGTAGTAATCTTTCATTTGCTTCTCTGTTCTCACGGCTCTACCACTCAATAGAGTCTCAAGCACTCTATTGCAAAGGAGTGTGGACAGTGGACAGCGTTATCTGGTTCATTAATCTCGTGGGAATGCTCCCAGATTCTCTCCGTTTAGAGTTCTGATGACCATGGTGGTAGTGTATATGGCCTTAATTATTTTCAGGCATGTTCCATCACGACTAATTTCCTCTAAGACTTTTATCAATAATACATGTTGGATTTTGTCAAAGGCTCTTCTGTGTCTATTGATGATCGTGTGATTTTTGTATTTAAGTTCAGTTATATGATTTATTGCATTTCTTGACTTACATATATTGAATCAGCCATGTATGTGGAGGAAAGCCTACTTTATCATAGTGGATAACATTTTCATGTGTGTCTATATGTGACTTGAGAGTGTTTTTTGAGGATTTTGCGTGTATATTCATCAGGGATATGGGCCTATCTTTTCCTGGTTTGTATGTTAGAGCAATACAGATGTCACAGGAGGAGTTTGGAAGTTTTCCTCTGAGTCAAACTTTCTGAGTAATTTAAGTAGCATAGGTTGTAAATTTCTTGGAAGTTCTGGTAGAATAATGCTATGAATCCATGTTCATCTGGGATAATTTTAGTCCAGAGTCTTTGAACTACTGTTTAAGTTTCTTTATTTGTTATGGGTCTGTTTAAGCTATTGATTTTTTGGTTTAAATTTGGTGGATTCTATGGACACGGAAATATATTCCTTTCTTGTAGACTTTCAAATTTAATAGGTTCTTAAAGGATTGACTATAATGTTCTTCATCTTTTCGGCATCTGTTTTTTTGTTCCACTTTCTTTTCTGATTTTTCTGATTTGAGTTTATTCTTTCTGTATTTTAGTTTCCTGGGTTTTGATATGTTTTATTGTTTATATTAGCAGATTACCAGCTCTTACATTCATTGATTTTCACTGTCTTATTTTTTTCTATTTCATGAATTTCTTCTCTAATGTTTGTTATTGGCAAACAGGTGCTGATTTTGCTTTGCTGTGTGTTTTTCCAGCCACTCCCACTGCAGCTGGCCAGGCAGAACATCTCATCCAGTTCATTTCAGGGAGACATTGTTTGCACAACACTGAGAAACACATAAGTACCCAGGCATCACGTCTCCATCCCACTGGACCTGCATCTCTACTGTTTCTTCAGTATTTATAACTTTGTTTTTTCCTAACTGAAACTCTTTCTGACCTGAAAACCTCCTTCGTAACTTGCTTTGGTCTGGAGTAACTATTCTCTGCTGTAACTGTGCTCTACTGGTAGCTTCCCCTTACCTTGAAGTAACTGTGTAGAACATGCTGGCTTCAGTTTCAGAGATTCCCCTGCCTCTGCCTCCATAGTGCTGGAATTACAAGTGTGTGACACCACGTGTGGCTCTCTTTCTAATTTTACTGTAGGTGATTAGCGCCATAAACGTCCCTCTTGGGGTTCACAGGAATCTGAGATGGCATGAGCATTTCCTGACAGCTTGGCTACTCCCTATTACTTCCATATGGCTCAGCTTTTCTGAGCATGTTCTGGGCAGTTTACCTAGTCTGAAAATTCCTCTTGGCAGTCCTCAGGCCTTACTGAAAAAGGCTTCAGTAGGAACTTCCTTAATGAAATCAGCTGCTTACTTCCTGAACAAGCTTCCTAACAAGTTTCCCTGGACAACAGATATGTTGCTCATCTGGCCAATCCTGGTAGGTTCATGTGCAACTTAAGGAGCTCCCGGCCTTAGGCTTTGTAGCCACACTTATGCTTCTACGTGCGCAGCCTCCTACGGCCTCGATTAGTCTCCCATTATGGCTGTTCATACAGTAAAACTTCTGCATAGGGCAGTTAAAGGAAGGTACAGTGGGAATCACCCATTCACATACTGGATCGTTCTAGTCCTTGATGGTGTTACTAATATCTGCAGTTTCTACAGCATCGTGAGAGTTTTTTGACATTTTTTTCTAGAATTAACTCTAACAACTTCCATTTGGTCTTTGTAATCAGAAGACACTTGACTCCAAAAGTCAGAATCCCAACACGTGGATTTTGCCACCTTCTTAGTACATCTATGTCAATTCCTAATTCTGGTACTGGGAAAATGAGACAATTTCAGAGACATACTGGACCCACTGTCAAATCAGAGTCATAAAAATATGTTTTAAGGGCTCAGGTTTCCCTGGTGTCTACTAAGACCTGGCACATTTAGGTTCCATTCCCTCTCCTTGGGTCTTGGCCCTGTCCCTCTGAAGCTTCATGGGAATGCCTAATTCAGCATCAGGGGGAAAGTTCCCCAAATCCCTCTCCTCCCATCCCCCTATTTTAGAACCATCCCAATTCCTTTCCACTGCTTGAGGACTCAGGCTACCTTTCTGGCTAGGAATGTGCTCCACATATTTTTCCAACCCCGTCTCTCTGGGCCTTGGAAAAATTCCTCTGAGACTGCTTTAGAGCCCTGACTATGCCTCCCTGGGTGCTGAAAATCAAGCCCACATCCTCTGAAAGAGTAGTCAGTGATCTTAACTGTGGTACATTAGTACCATGTTGATGAGAATTGTTTAAGTAAAAGGTACATACACATAATCAAATGTGACTTACACTTTTTTTGGAAATTGAAAATGATGATAAAATGAAAGAGGACATAGGGGAGAGACTAGTACATTCATTTTACTAAGTATACATGCTACTAAACACAGTAATATTAAATTAAACACATAGTATTAAATACAGTATCTCATTGTTTAGTATATTTTATAGACAACAACATCCTTTCAATTTCACCAATAATTTCTCCTTGGAGAAGATCGAAATTAACACAGGAACCCTGGAAGAGTCAATATTGAGAAAATAAGCTTAAGCTCAGTCAGAAACAGGCTACCTGTAGTGCACATTCTTACTTTATGCCCCAGAGATCATTTTAGAAGAGGAGATGGAAGGATTGTAAGAGCCAGGGTTTATTAATAAATAATTAAATATTGATAAAATAATAAATAAGAAACTCTGCTGTGTGGGCATTCGAATGTATGAACTCACAGTCCTTATGTACGTATGAAAACATCTTTTCAAGCTGAAACTTGACAGGGACTCAACATTGATGCAGTAGATGCAGGGGAAGCCCCAGTCTTAGCTGAGACTCTACGGACAACTGATGGATGCTTAGCAAGAAGAATCTGTTTTCTTTACTGGTGGGATGCCCGGTAGGTTGCCGAGACTGTGCAGCATACACTCACACCTGGGAGAACTTCGGAGGAGAGGACTGGAGACTATGTGCCTCTAAAAAAAAGAAGCATTTAATGAAAAAAACATATATGTACATAGAAGAAATACATAGTAAAGGATGCTATGCCAGTGGGGGTCTGATGAGTGGCTGGGATTTGTGGGAGTATATCAATATAATCAAATATATCAAAATAAATTCATTCAATGAAATTGTGGAATCAATAAAAATTTATTTTTTTCAAAAAAGGACTGGAGCAATGGATCTTTGGTGAAGAGTACAGGGTTTTCTTGCTGAAAACCAGTATGGTGCCTGCCTCTCACTTCCAAGGGACCTGAAACATCTTCACTTCTGACATCCACGAGCATAGCACATATGCAGTGCACCTCTAGACAAATATACAAAAAACCTCTAATACATTGTTGTAAGCCAGGAGTCAGAGAAAACAGCCAGCTTATAGTTTGATTTCATCTCCAGAGAAACCAGCTCTAGGAGAATTCCACCCCCTGTGACCACCTGTAGGTAAACTCAGTCTTTAATCCTTGTAATTAAGTTTCACAGGAAGGTCATGGGGCCTGACCAAATGGCTCACCTTCTTTATCTCACCGGAGCTAAGCTAAAAAGTAAGCTCTGACGGCACCAGGGTTTTAGCACTGGTTCAAAGCCACTGCCTCCCCTCTTAGTGCCACCTTCCTGATATGCACATAACCTTATGGTGGGCTTTTGTCTCTGTTAATTACCACATTCCTGTGTGGGTGCATCTGTATTCCTGACTCCCCAAAACTTTGTATAAATACCCACTGGAACAATAAAGGTGCACGGCTTGAAGAGAGAGATTTCCCAGGCTGTCTGTTTTGCGTGTTCCATCTGTTTGTCTCTATTCATTTCAGGTTCCTAAAGAGTCTCAAGCTTTAGTTGCTGTTCCGCTGGCGGGACAATATATAGAGTAATAATTAAATTGAAAACTTTAAATATCAATGTGGTACTCTTCTAAAGATTATTTTAATGAGTTTTCAGGCATTTCATATAATAGATCTTAGTCAATTTTAGAGTTACTCCCCTCTGTGTGACCCCATAGCTCTCCAACCAAATTTGATGTATTCTGTCACATATGTAAAGTCCTATCTGGTCGAGTATTTGTAACCAGAAATCCCTAGGGACAAAATTATCTGCTGGAGTCTAGTCAACCAGTCTAGAGTCACTCCCTTAAAATCTACTCCCCCTCACCACACAGGAATGAGTGTCCAGGAGTTCCTCTGCTAGGGTTGGTGCTGGCTGCTCTTTTCCGCATTTCTATGCTGTGTTTTTGTATAACTGAGTTGGCATCAGACTTACACATACTCTCACTAGTGTTGCAAATTTGTGTGAGCATGTTTTCCAAGGCCTGACTCTGTACTCTTATGTTAATGCATCAACTCTGGCTTTTACAATCTTTGTGCACCCTCTTCCACAATAGTCTCTCAGCCCTGGGTTGCTGAAGTTTATGGTAGGACTCCTAGCCAGGAACACAGCTCTACTGTCTCTTATTCTCTAAAATTTGGCTGGTTATGGCCTTCTGTGTACACCACACTCTGCTGTATAAGGAAGCTTTGCTTCTGAGAGTTGAGATATATATATCAGTATTCTCTTTACACCGTTTCACTATATTTCATGAGGCTTATGTATTGAAATTTCACTGCAGATGTGTCACTTGGAGCTCGATGTTTCTCAGGTATGTATTCCCTGCATGTGATATGTTGTTAAAGTATATCTTCCATCTGACACTTTTGTGATGAGTAATGTATGGTGTACTAGTCTGTAAATATAAGGATCCATATTTAGGACAGAGTAAGACATTTCAGTTCTCTAGATATATGGCAGGAGTATTTTCCCCACCCCCCAGGATCCGTGACGTGTCCTGTCATGTGTATTTGGCTTTAGTTGTCCTCTCCCTCCAATTGAGAGGACTCTAAGTTCAACTGGAAAGCAGTGAGTATCACCAGTGCTGCACTAATGGAGATAGTTTGCTGTGTCGGTTATTGTGGTTATTATGCGTTACAGCTGTGTAGGGTCACTAGGTGATTTTTCTTTCTCAGCATGCACAGTGCCCTCTATAACTGTGAGAGTTAGTCTTCAGGAAGATGACTTCCAGGGCAGTTCCAGCTCCAAGGCCTGTGTCTGAACTGAATCAGTTCCTCAGAAATTACGTCTGACATTCAGACATTCAATTGTTGGAGGCAATCAAAGTCTGTGTCTATAGGCTGTGTTACTCTGGGAGTCTCTTGGGCCACCCTCACAAAGGACTCAAAGGGAGGATCTCCTACTTTGCATTGTGCTTGCTGTGACGCAGCCTTCAGATGCACACAGGACTCAAAGGGAGACTCTCCTGCTTTGCACTGTGCTTGCTGTGACGCAGCCTTCAGATGCACACCTGAAGGTGAGCTTGCTGTGATGCAGCCTTCAGATGCACATGGGACTCAAAAGGAGGCTCTCCTGCTGTGCACTGTGCTTGCTGTGACGCAGCCTTCAGACGCACACGTGCACTCCTCTTCACATGTTATGTTGAATTTCCAGAACATTTCTATGCTTATACACTTCTTTATGACGTTTTACACCAGCTAGGCTTCATTCCTCTCTCCTCTCTCTGTCTCTGTATGCCATCCCTCCTCCCTCCACAATTTAAGTGCCCCTGTTTTCCACGTTTCCCCTTGATGACACCTGCTCCCTTTATCTCCACTTTCATGACTTCCTTCTTCCCATTTAACCCCGTGGTTTCTTCAGGTCTTCCCACTCCCTCCAGTTGCAGCCTCATTTCCCCCATTTCTCCTTTGATAACGTCTGTGAACCACTAGCCCCTTGTCCAATCCTATTTCATTCCCTTTACCTCTGTTGTTCTTTTCCATTTGCCAGTTTCTACATCAGGATACACACTCACATATGAGATTGGTGCTAAATTCCGTAGCGAAGGGGAACAAGCACCATTCGCTTCTCTGTCTGAATGCCATCACATACCATCACAGGGTTTGGTTCCGTTAACTTTTCTTCAAATTTTATAATTTTGTCTTTCCTCACACGGAGTAAAACTCCATTATACATATTACCACATTTTCATTTTCCACTCATTAGCTGAGGAACATTAAGTTTGTTTCCAATTTCTAGCTATTGAGAGCAGCCATGAACATGGGTATGGAAGCATCTGTGCAGTAGGACGTGTCCTTTGGGTACACGTCAAGGGTGGTGTAACTCAATTATATGGTAAGTACATTTTTAGATTTTTAGGCGTTCTCCACACAGATTTCCATACTGGTTGCATGTGTTTTCATCACCATAAGCACTGAATGAGAATTCCCTTTTCTCCACATCATGGACAGCTTTGGTGTCTCAGTTCTCTTGATCTTAGCTAGTCTGAATGGTGTACAAAAGTTGCTTTTGTTTGCATGTCTCTACTTTCTAAGGACATTGAGCTTATTTTAAGGTGTTCCTGAGCCAATTTTACTTCTTTGTTGACGAACTTCCTCTTCATGTTCTAAGCCCATCTTTTCTTTGCATCATTTATTTTCTTGTTTTATTGCTAAATGTATAACTTGTGAAGATTTTAATCATAATTAATTAAAGAAGAACATGAATTTTTATGGGAAGACACCTTGTTTTGTATACAATTTTTGTGTATTTATTTCATAAAAAATGAAATCAATAACATTTAAATTAATAGTCTGAATTACAGGAAGATGAATAAAATCCAAAAGAGGCTGGGCATGGTGTACACAATTTTAACATAAGAACTTAGGTAATAGAACCAGTTTGATCTCTGAGAGTTCAAGACAACTTTGGTCCACATAAGAAGTTCATAAACAGCCAGGACCACATAATTTAGCCTTTCTCCAAAGAATGGAACATGGATTCTCTGTTTGAAAACATGATGGGTCAAGCACAAAGAAGCAATATGTTAGGAGAAGAAATAATAGACAATGGAAAGAAATCCTCTATTATATTCCTAAAATTCAAGTAATTTGGGACTGGTTTCACATGCCATACTTAAATTAAATACAAAGTAACAAATGTCACAATTTTGAACAAAAATCATAGATATTTATTTCTTCCAGAATGGGTTTTGTCCCTGATGCAATGAATTGAGTTTCTATCTGGCTTTAATAAGATAATGTAACACTTGGACACAAAGATGAAGCCTAGGATGCCTGCGCAGGAAGCCAAGATGGACAAGACTTCCATAGCCACCCTGACCTTCCCCTTGGTGCTGTAGTAGACAGGGAGGAAGCTGACCCAGACACTGAAGAACACCAGCATGCTGAATGCCAGGAACTTGACTTCATTGAATGTGTCAGGAAGATTCCTGGAAGCAAAGGCCAAAGCAAAAGTCTCAAGTGTCAAGGGGCAGAGATATCCCAGAACTAAATGGAAAGCAGTAACTGAGCCTTTGTTACACAAAATGATGACATGGCCATGTTCAACATGAGCATCTTTATCTACAGAGGGAGGATTTGTCACAAGCTGGATTCCACAGAGAACTAGTTGGATGAGGGTGCAGATGGGAATGATGTAGATAGGGCCCCTTCATATCATTAACCGTCTCATCACTCTCACTGGCAGAGTGACCTTGAAGGCAATAACCACAGTAATAGTTTTGGCAAACACAGTAGAGTTACAGTGAACACAACTCCATATGTGGTCTGCTGCAGGGTACAAGTGGCTGTGCTGGGATGGCCAATGAAGAGCAGAGAACTGAGAAAACACACTGTGACCGTGACGAGCAGTGTGAAACTTAGAACCTGATTATTGGGCTTGACAATGGGAGTGTCCTGATGCTTCACAAAGACCCCAAGAACAGCAGCTGTGAGTGCAGGGAAGCAGAGAGCCATGCTACTGAGTGCCATCCCCCAGGGGTCTTCATAGGCCAGAAAGGTAACAGTTTTCTCAAGGCACTGGTTCTTCTCTGTGTTTGTTATATTGCTAAAGTCCTTAAAATTTCACCAGCAAAACTGTTGTTTTAATATTGGTAGCAAATAACTACTTTACTCATAGATCAGAACTACTGAGTTAAGGTAAAACATTTATGTGTTGGTTCTCACTCTCAGCCCAGGGGACTCGAACCCCTCCCAGGGCTGCCTGAGAGCCCAACCCCGGGGAGCCTTGCCCCACTCCCACTCTCAGCCTAGGGGACTCGAACCCCTTCAGGCTGTCTGAGTGTCAGTCCCAAGAATCCAGACCGTCAGATGCAAACAGCAAGAGGTTTATTTCACTTGTACAAGTGGGTGACTTAGCCTCGGGAAGCCAAGCCCCCCCACTGGCCCTGCTCGGACCAAGCTTTTACAGCAAAAAAACCACAAGATTATCATATATTAACATATAGGGTATAGATTGGCACAGACCAGGGTTACAAAAACACAACTTTTACATAGTCCAACCTTATGCCAGAAGCATTGTGACACATTACAAAATGTTGACTGGACAAATGTTTTAACCAGAAGTCTATTTTTACAAGAAAGGGGCTTTTTCTGTTATTATCCCAGACATTATCTCACATACCACGAGTTGTTGACATGGCTCTTGTGACAGGAGATGCTGACATAGCCCTTATGACTTTTGGGACTTTTCAGTTAGGGAGGGGTGAGCTGACAAGGAGGTTTTAATGGCTGAAGTGAGGGTCCTGTCTTTTAAGAAAAATGAAGGTCCTACATATGAAACATTTTTAAAAGCACTGTTCAAAATTATAGAATAGAAAGTAAATTAAATATGTGCCCACACTTGTTTATTTATTAATATCATTTAGATAGGGTAAGTTTTTTGTTTCATTCTAATAAACAAAATTATTTTATATGCATTTTGTCTTAAATTTATTTTCATTCATAAACATTATTACCATATTATGATCCTTATATTCAGTTAGAATAAAATTTATCTCACGTTCTTTGTTTTATTAAGCCAAACAACCAGTTTAATCAATGTATCCCTGGAGATATACTTTCAAACTAACTTTTCATATGAAACTTATTTTCTCTTTCTACTTTGAGAGCATTGATTTTGCTGTTGGCTTTGTACTTTATTTAAAATGGTATCTTCATGTGTAAAGTCATAAGAGAGATTTCGAATCTTCTCCTGAAACCCCACCCAAAATCCTTTGGGAATGACCACTCTGTTGTTTAGGTAAACTGACATATTTTAAAATTACCTTTCAAATAGTTGTGTACATACTCATAGAGACTAAAAACTCTGTGTGTTGACCAGAGATGCCTCCTCTCCGGAACCTGCAGTGAAGCCAGGTATGTATGATGGGCACAGGTCTGGAGAGTATGTGATGGCTGAGTGACAATCCATCAAAAAGGCATTTACCTCGTTCATCTAAGACTCAAGAAACATTGTGGGATTGATGGGATAAATGATTTTAAGATGTGGTCACTGTTGGGGGGGGCTTCAAAATATCTTCAGAGAACAATACAGAGGTTATGCCATTAGAGACAGTGAACAAATACGTGTGTGTTCACTAATTCCCCTCAAGTATTGGACATCAAATGAGAGATAGTTGTGGAAGGAGAGACACATGGTCCTCAATCTTTGATTATATTTTGCAAACATATTTGGGTACTGGGGACTTAATGATTCTAATTGTGTACCCATTGGTACCTTCACTAGCCTCCCATGAAGAGTTCCAATAGTGGCAAACTCCTTCAATCTCATCATTTGGGAGGCAGATGCTGGTGAATGTATGTGATATGGAGTCCAGCTCGTCCATGTAGCTGGCACTACAGGGAGACCATTTCTCAAAGGAGACAAAAAAATAAAGAATTTAAGAAAGGGTCATGGAATATGAGATAGATTTATGAGTAGAAGTCAGACTCTTGAGGATTGGAAAGAGACCAACCCAGATCAAACACTTGCACACACATACATTCACACACAAACATACACACACACACACAAACACATATGTGTGTGTTATATATATACAAAATCTCAAGAAAATAAATAAAGCATAATAATATGTTCCTATAAAGCTGTTGATCCAAGCTGGGGAGTGATTTACGGTTTAAAGATGGTTCACTGCTACCCAAAAAGTTCCAAATGTCCCAGCAGGTCCATCAGGGGAGTTTCCAGGTGATCGACCAGACTTTAGTCTAATCCATGTGAACTTGGGGAGTTCTTCATCTTTAGTCACCTTGACAGGAACCTGAGGAATCAAAGCAGGGATCTGATTCCACTCAGATTTATTCCCAAAGGTTATTAGCAAGTTTCACATCTCCAAGTTGATTCAGAGAAAGTTGCAGTAATCTCTAGATCTGATCAGATTTTACTTCCAATTAGGCAACATTCATTTGGACAGTTCTGTGTCTTACAGTAAAGGTAACAAACAGAGGTAAGAGGCTCTAGCTGATTCAGGAAACTGCTCTCCCTCAGAGGAAGACTTACAATACTACTTTCTATCCTAATTAACATTCACAATGAGTAAAATGATATCTCAAAACTATTAAGACTCATTCCTCCACTGAAACATTCACGCTCTACCAATGGAAATAAAAAGAGAGACTGGAATTGTAAAAAAAAATTTTTTTAAATAAAAAACAAAGCATAGAATGGAAAAAAAAGATTGAACAAACATAGTAACTGCAGATTAACAAATTGCAAATACAAAGCAAAAGACCAAAACAACTCATTTTCTCTACAATTTCTATTGCCCATAGAATTGCATGTGGTGAAAATGACTTGGTGAACTATCATTAAAAAATTAAAAACAATGATTTTAAGTCTGTTCAGAGAATGCACTCTAGAAAACAAACAAAAAAAAATGAGTGGAATGAGGTAGTCATTCCAAGATATGACAACAGAATTAGAATTCTTGTGGAAAATCTACATTGAATGATGCTGGATTACTTTAATGAATGCACAAAGAAATAAAAATGAAGAGTCAAGAAGAAATATGACCAATTAAAATGGGCAATTATTCCTAACAGAGAGTTCTCAAATTAAGAAATAAAAACCGTAAGAAGTACATTGAAAAGTGTTCAACTTCTTAGTAATTAGAGAACTGCAAACAAAACTAATTTAAGATTTCATCATATCCCATTTAGAATGGGGAAGATCAAGAAAAACAGAGATAGCAAATGCTGCCAGGGTTGTAGGGAAATGGACATACTCATTCACTGCTGGTGACATCACAAACTGGTTCAGCCACTGAAAACCAGTGTGAAGAAATCTCAACAAACTAAAATAGCATTTTGAACTGGAAATGGGGAGCGGCCCGAATCTTAGCTGAAGAAATAGTATATAGCACCTGATTATTGTTCGGTGGGTTAGAGCTGATCTTTCAAGGAAGTGACTCTAGATAGGCTGACCAGATACCAGTAGTTGAACTTGCACTGGGGGTAGTCAGGGTAGACCAGCTTGACTCAATAGGCTTTAATATATATGAAAGAATGTATGAAATATATTTTGATGGTATGGGATTTAGATGGGTGAGGGTGTACAAATATGGTTAAGATATTAGTATGACATATGAGAATTTTAATGAAATAAAATTTATAAAGCCTAAAAATAGATAATCCACATGATCCAGTTCTACTACTCCTTGGCTTACAACCAGAAGGAATTAATTTCCTAGAACACAGATATTTACTGAGTCATGTTTGTTGTCTGTTCACACTATCTAGGAAATGATACCAACTGAAATACCCCTCAACCTGTATTACAGAGTTCCACAACTGGTCAAATGCAGAGAACCAGTGACTGTGCCGTTCCCAATCATGAGTAACTCATCTACAACGCAACCTTTTCACTCGAGGCTCAGGGAACATTGTCAAGGAAGAGGTAAAAGAATGTAATAGCCTAGGACAAGAGATATGCTGCTAGCTAATACATTCTAGCTGTGACACAGAAGCTGAACCAATGGCATCTTCACAGTAGGGGGATCTAATGAGATCTGCAGAGTGACCAAACCTGCGACATGCCTAGGTGAATAGTGGGAGAGACACGTGGTTCCACCTCAAGTTGAAGAGGGACATGAAATCAATCAATATGGAGGGTGGGAGAATCATTTCTCTGCAGAGACTAGTTCCATGAGAGGAATACTAAATACTAAATACAGATATACATGCCCACTCTTTAATGGATGCAGTTATATACATATTTATAAACATACACACATATGTATATGTAAAAATAATAATGAGAAAGACAAGAAATACATAGGAGTGGAGAACATGAGAGGAGATTTTTGGAGGTTGGGAGAGATGGAAACAATGCAAAGACCATACTAATATATCAAATTCTCAAAACAAAATATTGCAGAAGTGACTATAAATTCACCATTGTTAAGTGATATGGAAATCTTGCTTTTTGAATTTTTCTTCATAGTAAAAAATTCTATGTGTGCTTACTGCCTACTCACCAAATGGAGATAGTGTAGTCCATCATATTCTGTTCTATGAACTTTATTTATATTTTCTTTGAAAATAATTTTAAAATTTAGTAATTATGGATATCTCTATCTTTCCATTATCTATCATCTATCTATTATCTATCACCTATTTACTTATTTATCTATCATCTACCTATCTACACGTACTCAATTATCTATCTATCTACACTTACCCATTTATTTATCTAAAGGAGAAATCAAGTAAAATTTTCAAAAAACCTAGTATCCTTGAAGATTTTCAAACTTAGAAATTCTTTAAAGATATAAGAAATCCAAGATGTGAGTCACAAATTAGACTGAAATATGAATTGAAAATCATGATGAGTAGGAACATAAAGCACTGTGAGTTAAATAAATAGGTGAACCTCGACCTGTTTCTCTATGATCAGAAAATAATTCTCTAAAAAGCATGATATTGTAATGAATCAACAAAGTTTATCAAAGCATGATTTCACTACATGGGATGTGCAATTTGAAGAAGCAATGTAATAAACTATGACACTTAAATTTATAAACAAAAGACACAGATTATTTCTCTCTGCATTTCTCTGGCAGAATTATTCTATGTCTTTAGTTTTTTAAGCATCCTAAGGTGATGCTGGAAATTTATCTGAGACACTTGCATTTACTTGTCTCTTTAGAAATCTCATTTTCTGGGCAAGGAGTGCAATCAAAACCACAGACAGCCTTGCTCTCCTGGGCAATTTTCCTGAATCCAGGAAGACAAAGATTACTGGATAAGGATTGAGAAATCTGAGAAAAAGGAAAAATTATTAAGTTCTGGAGTCTTATGGAAAACCCTGGTAAACAGTGTTTTCATGTATTTAACACTTAATTTGAAAGTTCTTTCACATGTGAATGAAGATAATGATTTCTGGTGCTACTTGATTGTGTAGGGTGTTCCCTACACATGCCCATGTGATTCAGGCTTTGTTCAAATACCAGAAAAAAATGGAGCTGGACAGATGACTCGTTTGTTAAGGGCACTGGATGTTCTTGCAGAAGATTCAGGTTCAAATCCCAGTTCCCACATGGTGGCTAAACCATTTGTACCTCAACTTGCAGGGGACTTTACACTCTCTTCTGTCATCTCTGGACAGAGCCTGACATGTTTGCCTTTAAATATGTGTGAGTATGACACTCCTATATGTTAAAAAAGAAAAAAAAATTTTAATGTAAAGTTGGAAACTTTAAAGAGTTCAAACCAAGTATCCAAAAGTTGTACCATTGTGGCCATGACCTAAAAGGGCATATTGTAACTATAGATTGATCCTAACAGGACACTGTGGTGATTAGCTTTTATTTCTCTCCAGACTGTGAAATTTGATTCCCAACATAAGAGAAATTGGAATTGGAATCTTTCTGGAAACAAAGGTGGAGTATATTTCTGAGGGATCACTATCTAAGATTTAAGGGATGAAACAAATCACTCTAGTAGTGAGCTCCCTGTTTCCTTGGGTAGGATCTCTGACTGATTGAAAGGAGAGAACATGAGCAGTGGACTGTCAGTGTAAAGTGACTATTGACACCAGCTTCCCACAGCGCTTATTTCACAATACAGAGGAACTCTATCTTCAAATTATGAGCCAAGAACAGTGCAACCTTACTTAAGTTGTTCTTCTTACATATATTTTTGAATAGCAAGGCAGTGATCTATTCTGCTAGGCCATAAGCCTGAAAGAAAAGTGACATCTAAAGTTAAACCACACATTAAAGTTAATTAAGTGGGCTGTCAAATTAAAGGTCCTAGCAGGAGTATTTTGGTAAAACAAAATGATAGTAAACAATACACATGTGGTGTTTATACTATAAAATATATAAACAAAGAGAAACATTAATAAAATACACATTTCCATGTATCAGAAGTAGGGAATGAGAAAATGACCTTCCTTGGTAGGAGCTATGTGGCTTTCACTAGTACCTGGATATTAATTGGCTTCTGATGAATTATCAGATATCATCTATCATGGTTTTTGTGTAAGTTTTAAGAATTAACATAGGATACAATAAACCTTTGTAAATTCTATGGGCCACTGTGGGGAATAAGGCTTCCCAACGCAACCCTCTCCATAGCCTTGCTGTGGTGGCTGTTAGGTCTCTCTTGACAACAGGCCCTTCCCAGAGGCCATGAGACCTTGCCTTATGTACCTGAGCAATCTTTCGAGCTTTGTGTCCCTAACCCGTGATCTGTGGGACGTGTAACAAGTCATGGGACCAGGAACTTGTGGTCTGCAGTACAGAGATATGCTTCAAGGTTGTAATATGCTGTCTATAAATCAGACATGACCTAGGTCATGGGGCTCGCCTCTTAGAGCTGTTTTGTTCTTGATAAATGCTCGGGATGGCACGATCTTACTCTGTGGCCTGAAACCTGTGGATAGCTTGTTTTGATCTGCACCTGTGCCTTGCTCTGGAAAATCCATGATGTACTCCCTTTGTAATGCCAAACCAAATTGTTCAGAACCAGGTACCGTTACATATCCAGAAGTTTCCTGGGAACCTGAACTTTTTACCCCTTGCTGATTTGTATGAATCTTGTAACATTTGTATGGGATATATATATGGGACTGATTCGCAAGTAAAAAAAGAAGCTTCCTCAATCCTACTCAGGAGAGTGCTGTGTGTTTCTTTAATCCCAACGCCCCTCGCAGAGACTCGGACCCAGGGCCGTGCAGGCGCGACAGGCCACTGTATCATGTGCTGAGATAAAGATAATTGTTGATCCTGGGGAGCATTTGTGGAAAATGTGCCTACTTTCACCTTTAGTCCAAGACCCTTTGGAAAATTCCAAAAGTTGAGAATGTCATATTCTGCACCTAAATTCCTTTCCCAGTCTCTTTCCAAATATTCTCCCATGTGATTGCTCATGAAAAGGTTTTTTAGGAAAGGGTGTAGCTGAAAGAGATGTATGAAAAACTGCTACAAATGACGTATAGAGATATAAGCTAATCATAATAATGAAAAGAGTCTCACTGATTTTAAATACTTGTGTAAAGTGCAGCATTAATGTAGGTATAAGAGAGGCAGAGTAAATGAATCTTAACTGAATGGCATGGAACTTACATTTCTAAGATATAAGTCTGTTCAAGAATAAACATTGACCCAAACACACCAAAATGAATGTGGATTTTGGTAGATCTAAAATCCTTGGAAAGGTAGCCAGACTCATTTGTTTTCAGTACAAATTTTAAAATTCAGGCTGAAAATGACACTACTGAAATCTATTGGATAATTAATTTAGGTAAATGCCCATAGTTATAGTGTGCAGTATCATTTTAACACTTAGGGATATACTTCTGTTCTGAAAACATATAGGGCAAATCACAAATATTCTTAGTAAAACAATTGAGAAAAAGACTATGAGTTCTTTGTGAAAAAAATTGACATTGATTTAAAGCTTTTCTTCTTTACCAGTGTGATCCAATTTCTCAGTGCTACTGACACATGGGTCTGCATTAGCACCACCTCAGAGAAGCAAGCACATTGTATCCTGAGTTTTTCTTACTAAATATATTAAAGTCTAAAATACCCTGTTTGAGTGTTGGAGAAAAGACTTACACAGTCACATTTGTGATGTTACAAGATAATGGAAGAGCTAATACTGCCAGGGAAAGAATACCATTCCTTCCTCCTCCCCATGTTGTTGAATTTGAACTTGGTTAAAAGTCATCTTACGGAGAGCACGGGCCACAGCATACACAGCATTGTAGATGCTGTAACTCTCTTCACTCATGACCGTGTCGAAGATGGCTCTAGGCAACAAATCCAAGAGAAGCTTTGGGCTGACAATTCTCCAAAAGTTTACAATCATATCTAGACAGTGAGCATTTGAAGACTAAATACCACAACTTAGGAAGATAAATGTCTCCTGGGTATTTGCAAGGATTAACTGTTCGGGTAAAATTTGTAAACTCAATCATCTCATGTTGGTGTGAAAATGTGAGACTCCAATGGAATGCATCAGACAGGAAGTACCCAGCATTGACGGTAACATCCCATTGTGAGTTCATGACCCAGACTTTCCAGATCACTCTATTGTGCAATATTCCACGTTAAACCATGTGGAGAATCAGTGTCACCATAAATGATAATTACATTTGCTGATGATTCCTGGATGTTCCCCATATTTTTCCAGAATTTATGAGAGAATGCAGTCCATCCAGCTGTGATCATTTCCAGAAAAGCCATGCAGACAGCATTCTTTCTCATCTCCTCTCTCAAGTCTGATAACATCTGAGTTCCTTTGTGACCATCTGATATGATTATCCCCGCCCAGATCCATCTGAAATGAAACATCAAAGAGACAATGCCAGTTGGCAGATTTCTATCAGTGGGGGCCACCTGGTAGAGGGAAGGAAACTTTCCTCGGTCACACAAGTTAGTATCAAAAGTCACCTGAAGAGAAGAGAGAGCAGGATTGAAACAAGAGGAAGACCACTGGAATCAAAGAGCCTCTCAGTCCTGAAACAATGATGAAATGCGTATCCTGTTTTCAAAGCCACATCTCACGTACATATATTTCACCTGAAAATTACTGACATATCTCAGAGTTTTCCAAACCTCTCCTTTTCTCATCCACTCTCTCCTCCTTTCTCCTTTCTTTCTCCCACAAGCAAAAGAAATGCGGATAGATTAACAATTGTATTCTCACCTGCTTCTTGGTTGATCTTTCTTCAAGTGTCTCTTTTTTCTCCTTGGAGACAGCTGAACATTCAGTAAAGGAATATTGGTTTCCTGTTCCCCACACCATCTTCTCTCACCTGTGGCAATTTGTAGAGATGCGGCAGTGTCCTGATCTGGGCAGAAGATACTCATGTTGGTCCTGTAACTGCAGAAAGTGAATTGCTCTCCTATCTCCAGCTGTAATCAGCAAGGGGCTCACTCAATCCTGTGAGCCAAACAAAGGGAGTCCTCTGAGTACTCTTTTCAGTGTATGGGACAATAAAGAAATCAAATCCAAGAGACACATTGGGTAGAAGATGGAGATTCCTGTTGATCTCCTCAATGGCAAATACCAAGGCCAGAAGAAACTGGCAGTTCTTAAATTTATACCTCCAGAGATGATATAAAGTATATAAGAAGAAGACATATGCAACACATACCTTCGAGTTTATGGGGTAACTATCAGAATGAAATATCAGCATTTCTACAGACCCTTTATTTAATATCTTCCCTTGAACGGCTGAATTTAGAACTGTTACTTACATATTTTTTAAGTAATACCTTGTATGTTTACGACTCATTAAAAAGTACCAAAAGTGATCATTTTCATCTGTGTACCATTTGTCAATACACTAATATTTATACCCCCAAGTCACAAACTGGGCCCTTACAAATACCAAAGTTTCTGGAGCACAGATATTAGATTTTCAGTCTCTAAACCTCTGAAAGGTCAATATTTTGATAAAGTCTCTGCTTCCTAATCAATATCAGAAATACAGAATAGCACCAACTAAATTCACCTTATGTATTGCAACAGTTGTCTTTACAATATTAATTTTGTATCTTTATGACTTTGTGTAAATTCACTTGAAGCGTCATGTGTATTTTCCTCTTGCCATATGTGGATCCCTGGATGTCAGTGAACCTTGTTCCCTAGCACAGCTTTGCTTCTTACCTGCGTCTGAATTCCGTGCTGGTTCACAATGTATCACCTTTTTCTTTTTCCTTCTCAGGGCTGATTCTCTGGGTAAATTCTGAGATTTAAAGCTTACCTACCCTAAGGAGTTTGTTAATTGCTGGAGGAGAGAGATTTTCTTACATATTCTGGTGAATTCTGTTTTTGCATCATAGTTTTAATGACTACATGTTCATAAAGCTGGGGCTTCAGAGAATATTATGAAGAATATTTCTGTCTGAAAAGAAAATTTGACACACCTAAGAAGGCAAAAGAAATTTGAAAATTCCAGAACTGTGAATAGAAAGAGGCCTAAGAAAACATCAAACAGCATATTAGATTAGTAAACATTGGTCAATAATAACCCTCAATATTAATATTGACATTAACTAACATAAAAGTTGCAGATGAAAGATTGGATCATTATAATAGGAACTGCCTTTGCACTGTGTTGCAAACACAGCACACTATCAAGGTTAGACACTACCTTAAGGCAAAAGGATGGAAAACTGCATTCCAAGCATTTGGAACTATGAAACAATCTGACTTATTTATTTTATTATCTTACAGTATATCAGATCCCCTGGAACTGGAGTGACAGAGGATTGTCAGCTGCCATGTGGGTGATGGCACTGAAAACTTTTTCTTCTGCAAGAGCAGCCAGTACTCTTTATTGCTGAGCCTCCTCTCAAGTCATCAAATGATACTTAAACACATATAAAATGCAAAAAAAAAATTTTTATTTGGTTAATGTAAAACGGGGATACAAAAATATATCCATGATAGCAAATAAAAAACTTAACAACCAGGAGTGCTAACCTCCCTCATCAAGCATTAAGCACCCGATTCCTGAAGACACTACATACCTGAGTCACAGAGATTCTGATCTCTCTCTCTCCCTCTCTCTCTTTCTCACACACACACACACACACACACACTCACACACACACACACACACACACATATATATATATATATATATATATGTGTGTGTGTGTGTGATGGAAGCTGCTATGCGTGGTATTCCAAAAGAAGAATATGTATCAACCTGATACAGTGGTGAAAAGAATAATCTAAGTTAACGACTGACCTGGAAAACATACCCACTAGTTCAATAATTGTATGGATGTCATGGGAGTAACAACAAATTTCCAATGAGATTTAAGAACCACTTCTCCAGGTGTTTCCCCTAATGGTACTTTTATCCAGGCAAAGAAACTGACTAAGCAGCTCAGTGGCCATAGGTGTAAAGGTGGTACTTGCTAAGAAGAAATGGTTTTACACCAACACCTAAGGATTTATCATTAAACCCCTGGATTATTTCTTGTCTCAGATCACACCAGTGAAGCACTTTTCTTATAGGAGATGTTGCTTAATACCGAGATCTACAAATGGTCTAAGTACAGTAAATAAGGGGTTGCAGATGTCTCAGTTATAAATGGGACACCTCTGTCACACCTATTCACCAAAGTCCTATGAATCATTGTTGAAGAAACAGAATTTATGTAAGAACCAGATGTGGTAGACATGTTCTAGAAAACCTTGTTTCTGGACACAGCTGAGTAATATCTCAAATGAACTCACAACACTTGTGACAGCTTGGCCTAGACAGATACAAGCCAAATCAAGACAACATGGCAAATGGAGTTGGATGTTGACACGGAAGGCCCTGCTCTCTACTTGAGGAACTACTGGCAGTTGATAGTTCCCAGAAGGGAGAGTCAGATTTCTTAAAGCTTGTGGTACTTAGGCAGTTCAGGTACCAGGAGATACACCCTCCCTCAAGAGAAACTGGGGGACATAGAAGATTGGGTAGATCATAAAATAATAGATAAATTGAAATGAGGGGATGTTCAAGTGGAGGTGGGTCTGAGAGATGATGGGGATAAGTGAAAATAACCTCAGAGTACATTGCATGAAGTTCTCAATGTGTCAGTATAGGTAATATTTGTGGTAAAATCTACAAAATTGATCGGTTTCATTAGTTGACACCGAAATGCATTTCAGTTGACACAATAAACAATCATCTCAAAGCCAGAATGGTGATTACTGATCACATATGGAAGAAATGCAAGTGGAATATGGAGAGGAAGTTTAAGTTTCATACACTGTGCAGAAGAGTGTAACTGAGTAAACACATTGTGTGTATTTCCAAATGCCCTTCAGTGTGAGTTTCTCCTCCAGAGCCTGGTTAACATCCCAAGACTCTCACTCTTAAATGAGACTGACTGTACCGTCCCAGTAGCCACTGTTTGCCAATCTGTCCTGATGTATGATTTTGGTTTCTTACCTACTTCACATGTCTATGCTGGGATTTTGTCTGGTTTGAAATTATAAGGGAAAGAGTGTGCATCTTCCTTGTAATATAAACTAAAAATTCTCTTGGAAGTACACTTCTGTATTTATCCAAATGAAAGGATGCTACTGTATATCTAGGAACCTGAAGCTAGACAGGTCACAAGCCACACTGCAGAACCTAATAGCATTGTTCCGCCAAATAGAGTATTGAACTGAATCCTAAACAGTTACTGTTATACCCATGTATTAATGAATCTCTCAACCACTGTCAGATGATTATCTCAGAAAACCTGAACTGGTCAACATCAAAAACCTAAGAGGCTGCCTATTGTTTATCTCTGAATAGGACACCTATATCAAACTTCTGTCTCCCAAGACTGAAAGATCATTCTGGAAGAGGGGAAAAAGATTTTAAGAGTCAGAGCTAGTGGATTATCCCAAGTAAACAAATCTCCAGACAGATGGTCAGTTATTCATGTGAACTTACATCAGTGTTAACAGAATTCCCATATCCCACATAATCTCAAACAAGACGCAATCTCAGCATAGATATGGGAAGTGGGTAAGAATCCCAAATCCTATATCAGAAGGCATTGGCAATCGATGGATGCTGGGATGGGTAGAGTCCATGCCACTTAAGGGTGAAAGTTTCAACAGGTTAACCAGGCTCTAGTGTAGAAACTCTAACTGAAGGGCATTTGGAAATATCTGTTTTACGATATAAGCCTTAAGATATATACATATATATGTATGTGTTTCAGTAAATTAAATTGACTAGATGGTAGTTGTGAAGGGCTCACATAAGGGAGGGTATCTAGGTATACACTACAAGTACATTGTACAAAATTTGCAAAAGTTTAATAAATTTTTATACTGTTCCTATTTGTATATGCTCTTCATGTATATACAATAAAAACAAAAGAGTTAAAATAATCATTACACTGTAAAATATTTTAGAATAACCATAAAGTAAATATTTATGTTTTTCAATGTATAAAAATCTGTAAGTATGAAAATTTATCAAGCAATGTATTTTTATGATACATACGTATTTTCAAGCTACGAAACTACAGAAATGAAAACGAAATTGCTGTAAACCAACACTGATCTTTCAGTTCAACCATAATTTCAGCAAATATGAAGGAAAAGTCCATGCCTAGAAAACGTGTGTTACATTTGACTTTGCAGTGGTATCAGTCACCATGAACAAAACAAGTTTACTGGGTAGTTCAGCCGGACAACCCAGGAGGTGAAGCCTTCTGTGCTGAGACTGACCGGCTGAGTTTGAGAACAGAGATAGAGCCACCGCAGCCGAAGGGTAGACAGACGGAGTCAACTCCGTGACATCTGCTCTGACTCCAATATAAAAACCAGGCCACATGTGCAGGCACACGTACGGACCCGAAAACACACACATACATCCAATAAAATACTTTAAGACATTAGCATGAGAAAAACACAGACAAATCACCTGTATGCTAAGACCTAATTTCCTCTAATCAAAATTATAAAGGTTTTTCTTACATTCCATATGTAAAAAGTCCTCATTTACATTGTAACTAATTATGAGAACCTGTAAGTAAAATCCACTTAGAAAACTGTATTGAAATCTTTAATCAGGAAAACTACAGTGGCAGTGCCTATGCATGAAGACCAACGTGAATTAAATACATTGAAGTGAGACAGACAAACCACCTTTTCAGGATTTGTGCATACTTGCACACAGCTAAATACTTGTTTTAATTAAACATGATAACACATAGTTTTGAGGTATATATGACTGCTGTACCCTATCCTGTAAGAAAAATCATTTTGAAAATGTGTCTGTGGCTGTAGGGATGGTTTAGAGGATAAAAGCACTGGAAGCCCTTACAAAGGCCCGGAGTTCGTTTCCCAGGCCCCACAAGGGGGCTAACAAGTGTCTGTAGCTCCAGTTCCACTGGGTCGAATGCCCTCTTCTTGCCTCTACTGGCATTGTACACACATGGAAAACTTAAATACATGCAGGAAAGAAACACTCATAATGTAAAAGTATGTTCATGAAAGCAAAAATGTAATTTATTAGAAATATGTGTAATTCTTTTATTGTAACTATATCATTTTCAGTAGTCACGAATGCATTTGCTTTTATATACGATTTCATAGGAAATTAAAAGTCTGCTGTGAATACCCTCTCCTTAGTGGATAAGCAGGCCACTCAAAGCTCATGCAACTAAAAGCACTACAGACATACAAACAGCACTGCAGAATCTAGAGAGAAACACATACTGAGGCACAATGCAGTCTTAACTGGTGTGGTCAGAGAGAAGATGGAAAGAGGAGTAATTGGGGCCTAGAGAGATGGCTCACTGGTTAAGAACACTGGATTCTCTTGCAGAAGACCCAGGTTCAAATCCCAGAACCCACATGTTGGCCAACAACTGTTGGTCACTGAAGTTGCAGGGAATCTGCCTCCCTCTTCTGTCCTCCATGGAAAATGCACTACACAGGTATACTTTCACAGATACAAAAAATACATTTATATACACTAAATAAAAATAAATAAATAAAAATACATTCAAAAGGAGAAGAAGAAGAATAGGGAACACTATGAATTATGAAGCAGAGAAGTCTCCATCCAGGTTCCAAGTCTCCTGTGTCAGCCAGATATTATGAGGGAGCACTGTCATTTTATCTGTGATAAAATTTGCTCCCTGAGGAAAGTCGACTGCATGAAGTACTTCATCTAGACATCAAACCTTAAATTTTGCTGTCCCATATCTTCAATGCTCAATGGCTTCAGAGATGAATAATTTACCTCCTTCAATGACACTGATATCATCACTAGCACCTCACCAGGTTTTAGCTAAAGCACATTAATGTCACATTTACCACAGTGATGTTTCATGTCTATGGTCCCTTATTAGGCTATGAGCCTGAGCTTTAAAAAGATATGCCATCTGCTCAGTCCCCTCTTTCCTTTGTAAATTTTCCTACAATTTTCTCTCAACATGGCTTTCATTAACTTTTGAATGTGTTCACAGTCAAGCTCTGTTCCTCCATTTCAGATAATAGTGAATAGAATATACTGCTATAGAAATACCAGCATGTGCTGAAACACAAGTTATTTCCCATTTAAAAAATGAGTATTTCCTCCATCTTGTATAAGAAATTTCAGTCAGACTAGTCTGAAAGAATCCCCTGATCTTGAAGACTGGAGACAGGAAAGAAATAGCATGAAGTGGATCACAGAGAATGTGTCAGTGTGAACACTGACATAGCAATGAGAAAAACATACTGGAAACATGTGGAGTAATTACTGAACATGGAAAAGGAGATTACTCCTTACATAAAATACTAGACAGGTGAAGGCGTTCTTACAGCAGACAAGTCCGCCATGTTTCTAACTCTGACATTCTTGTTAACAAATCGGCATACTTAGTAAAGACAAGATTGAGACTCCAGTATCATATCAGACATACAGCAGGCATTGCTTTCAGTGCCATCATCTCTCACAGGATTGTAAACTTTTGATTAAATAAGCCCTCTTCTAAAGATCTAAGATTGAAGATAAACTGTATGACATTACAGACATGGCAAAATAAGATAAAGAGGATCCAATAATCAAATTTGTATACCAAAGAAATGAAAACAAAATTCTCATGTCCTATTCCGATTTGAAAGAGAAAATGTGGCAAGAAGAGGACATAATTAAAGAACAGACAGGAGAATAGTGAGAGAGATTATCGTAATGGAAAGCACAAGGAGTATCTATATATGTATTCATGCAATGCTAAGCTCATAAGAATTCTGAATTCTGAAAAGGAATTTGTGGCAAAGGCACTTACTGTGGGGAAAAGACTCATTTAGAAATTTTGTATTACATAATTTATTGATTGTGTAGAAGAAGCGAAGAGGGAAAAATCCTCCAATCATCACATTTCCTTGATGATGAAACGTTTCTTTGATTGTGAAATAACACCTGTCATAGGCAGTCACAAGTCTGAGAATCTGCAGGAGCCCAGGAATAAGAAGCCAGTAAAACATGCTAGTATGGATGTGTCTTCCAAGACGTAAATCTGCTGGATGCAGAGCTCACACTGTCCAGTGAGTACAGTACACACTCAGCTCATGTGTTGGTGTACAGATGCTGTAGCAGCTTTCTTTATTACTGATGTCATGCTGATTATTCAAAGTTCCTTCTGGCCACTACTCTGGAAAAATTCTGCAACAATTTCTTACCGTAGGCTCTTCACCCGAGGCCCTGTATACAAGTGATAAACAGGGTAGAAAATGTGTTTTGGCATCATCTTCTCTAGCCACAGCAGCATGCTTTCAATAGACTTCAGGGATGAACTCAGATCCTTGTGGATTTGACCACAGTGTAAACAGAAAACTTTTCATGTGAAAAGCATTGAGGATGATGCAAACCTGTTACATCAAGAGAGAACATGCTATGGGAAATCTGAAAAGGCAAATCTGCCCTTGCCAGGCCTTCTGACCAAAGATCAGTGTGTCATCTAAGAAAACTGAAGATTATTGAAGAGAATCTTACTACCTTATGCCTGAAGGAATCTCAAAACTTTCCTGCTATGATACATGTTTTTCTATCTATCTTAACTCTGTTATATCACTATTCTTCTTTATATTTATGTTTTAGGCTCATGTTATGATTAAATGTATGAGTCTTTGACTCCATCCAATATGCATCCAATTCTTTAATCTCATTTTCTACAAGTGAGTTAAAATATGTTTCATAATAACAAACACAGGCAAATAATAGGAAGAATGTGGAACATCCCTCAGTCATCATACTCACAGTTTAAGACTGAGGTAGCAAGGTTAAAATACAAATAAAAGAGTCCAATTGTCCTTTTTTGTGTCTAGGCCCCTTCCAGCCACTGGAGAGCTCCTGGACTTGTCCAGTGAGTTACTCAGATCTAAACAATGCGGAATCAACCTGCTTCAGATTGCCCCAATCCTCCATCTCCCCTGCATCCTGGTCAGACCCTCTGTCCCCCCTGCATGTTGGTCAGGCCCTCCATCCCCCCTGCATCCTGGTCAGACCCTCAGTCCCCCCTGCATGCTGGTCAGGTCCTCCATCTCCTCTGCATGCTGGTCAGGCCCTCCATCCCCCCTGCATGCTGGTCAGGCCCTCCATCTCCCCTGCATGCTGGTCAGGCCCTCCATCTCCCCTGCATGCTGGTCAGGTCCTCCATCTCCCCTGCATGCTGATCAGACTCATTTAATGTGTCACCATCATTCTACCTTGGGCCTACACTTTTCTGCACTTGCAGAGGTTTCCAACCTAGGCTGGAAGTTACTCAGATCCGCCCACTCAGTCTGCATTGCCCTGCTTTGTGTACAGCTCTACTGTTGCTGCTCCAGTGCTGACAGCTACCATATGGTCACATATTTCTGTTTATGGAATAGGCCTGTTCATCCTGATGGAGAGCTTGTGACTAGCTTGGGTGGAACATTCACATTCATCTAACGAAAAATCAGAATATTAACTTTCATATTTCTAGCAGTTGCTATGCAAGCTGATAAAAGAGAAAATCAATCTATGGTCCAACTCCTGCTTTAAAGCCTAATAACCAGAACAATTATGGGCATGGCAAACCATAGTTGTACATTAGTGACTCTTGTATCTTGGAGGTAACCAACACCTACCCAATAGAACACAAAGCCCCCTCAATTGTAGGGAGCTGATGTGTGGCACTGTGAGAATAGTCAAATACTTTCTGCTATAGAGGTCATAGATTGTAGAGAAAACATTGCCTCTGTCTTAGCCTGAGATGTGTATGCTAAATATGATTCTTTATACTTACAAAATGGAGTACTCATTATTCATCAATGAAGCTTATTTTTCCAAAAGATGGAGATCTATGATCCATGACGACTCACACACAGAGAATAAGTGTCTGTGAGATGCCCAGCCCTACCTGACACATCTAAAATGGTACCTCTACACCCGAGTCTCAGGGAACACAGAGAACTGGATAGGGGAATACTAAAGAGACTCTCAATTCTCACTAGTGAAGCATTCTCATGCAACAGAGGGCTATTAACACAGAAGGGTACAGTGCCTAAAGTGTAGATAATGAGAGAATGTAGAGTGCATGTGTATGATACCTAGGAATCCTACATTAAACCTCATCCACCAATGATTCAGGGACCATTAGCAAAAAAATGGTGGTAAGATGGTAAGAACCAGAGTTGGCCAGCAATGGTGAGAGCACACACAAGACTCAGGGAAACTCAATTAGAGAAAAACCCAGCAGAAAATTAGGGAAATGGGCAGCAGGCCCCAACCTCCGACAAAGAACAATGGACAGATGATTACTACAGAGTGAAGGAGGGTTGTTCTTCTTATGGGAGTGACTCTAGATATGCTATAGGGGATAAATTTGCCTCCACGGACTTCTGGATGCAAATGCTTGACATGATAAACCTGAACATATTAAAAAGAATTCTTGAAATCCTGTATGGAGGTGCAGATCAGAGAAATGAATCAAATATAATCAAGATCTTTTGTATGAAATGCACAAAATTCCAATAAAACAAACATTGGGAATAAAAACAGTGAGATCCTCAATCACAGACTAACAATTCATATCTAATCAGTAAGCAACTAATCTACATCAAAAATAAAAATAGAATCAAATATCAACCCTAGAAAAGGAGGCTAGAATGTTAAAATAGTCACAAAACCAACAAAAGAATTCCATATGTCCAAGTCACAATACAAAAACACAATATGAAAATTTTAGACAATATGTTCATATACTCCGCTCTGGCTTTTTATGCAACCTGAACTTTGTTTATCTCTCCTCCTTCTGCCCTGTCTAAACTCCCTATTCCTCCCCGATTAAAGTACCATGTTTTCTCCAGTCATCCCTGTCTCCTGTTAACTCCGCTCTTGTGAGCTCCTTCTTCTTTGTAACTCTGTGGTTCCTTTCATGATCTTTCCGCCTTCCCAGTTGAATACCATTATTTTCCCCATTTCCAACTTAGTAACTACTATTTCCTACTGTCCCTCCCCGCCCCCCAGTCTCTTTCTTTTCTTTTCCAGCTTAGTTTCTTTCAATTTTCATGGCTTCTGTTGTTACATCAGCATATGAATACATGTATAAGGGATTGTTGCTAAGAACCAGAAATGAAGGATAATATATGTCACCTGATTTTCTGAGTCTTTGTTATTTCACTTAGGATAATAGTTTCTAGTTCCAACCATTTACCTGCAAATTTCTTGAGTTCACCTTAATTTTTTCTTACTATTGTATTTATTACTTTAATTTTATATGTATGAATGTACTTCATGACAGTGTGTAAGAGCACCCCTGTCCTGTAATGCCCACGATAATCAGAAGGTGTTGCATCCCCTATAACTGGAGTTATGGATGCCACAGTGTAGGTACTGGTAATCAATCCCAGGTCGTCTGCAAGAGCATCCAGTGCTCTTAACATCTATGCCACTGCTCCAGCTCTGGTGGAGCACATCATTATTTCTACCACATCATTATTACATATTACATATTATTTGAGTACTGATTGTATTATTTTTTAGAAGATGCATTAATTCTAAGAAATCTGAGTACTCAGTGTATGAAAGTAATAAGTACATGGTTTTAAATGTTCTCAAAATATATTATTATCTTGGATACAAGCTTATGTGAAAATTCAATGTCTAAAGTCTTGTTACAGAGAATCTTTCCTTCTAAAATGATTCCTACAATTATGCTGTATTTTCCCACGTAATAATTTTCCCCATTTAAAATTATGGTATTTGTGAAACATTTGTCATTTGGCCAAAGAATTATGTTTCATTTCTTTGTCAATTAAACATTATTTTTCCTTTTCTTATTTACTGTAACATTTTTATTTTGTATAAATATTTTTATAAATTATTTGAGAAGTTCCTATGAGGTATTTTTACAATATTTTCTCCTCTCCAACCTCATCCAGATCCACACCAATGTGCTTAATCACCCCACGTCCTATTCTTCCTCTTCATTTGTCCTTTTCCCTGTTGAGTCCAGCTTTTCTTTGCCGCTATCAGGTTTATAGCTGGAAATTCTGTCTTCCCATTTTGTTGGGTGCCTCATCACTTGACTGATGTTATCTTTTGTTGTGCAACAGGTTTTTGTCATTTTCAATTTTTGGTCTTAATACCTGCACCATTGACGTCCTGTTCAGAATTTCATTTTCTGTATACTTATACATTCCAATGTATTCTATACTTTCCCTCAATCAAATCAAGGATATCAGGTTTCACACTGAGGTGCTTGATATTCATTATTCTACATGCAGCTCTCCAGTGTACATAGGTATGTGCACTAATATCTGTGTCCTTCCTTCTCTTTGAATTTTAATTCTCTATTTACATGCTACTGCTCTTTGTATTGCTAGACCCCTGTAGCATAACAGAAAATCAAGAATAAAATAACTCCAACAGTTTTTTTTTGATGGTTTAAGGTTCATTTGGTGATCCTTTTTGTTTCCATATAAAATTTAAGATCACTTGCAAGTTCTGTGAAGAAATGTGCTGGAATACTGATGGGGAATTCACTGTATCTATAGATGACTTTTGGAAGGATGGCTATTTTCACTCTACCCTTCCAGAAGCATGTAAGGTTTTGGTTTTTCTTGTATTTCCTTAGAATTTTTTATTTGATGTCTTCAAATTTAAATTATAAAAGTGTTTCAGTTCCTTGATTAGGTTTATTCTAAGATAAATTTTGAAAATGTCATGAATATGAATGTTTTTCCTGATTTCTTTCTTGATATGGTATATTTGTTATTTGCATACAGGAAGGCAGCTGGTGTTTGCGTGCTGATTTGTTGGTTATTATGCTGTGTGTTTTTACCTGTTAGAGGAGTTTTATGTTATACATTTAAATTCTTTTATTTATTGAATCCTATCATCTGCCAGTAAAGATACTTTGACTTCTTCCTTTCTAATTTCTATCACACTGCAGTATTTTTATTGTTCTTGCTAATTTTCAAACACTACATTGAACAGGAATGAGAAAATGGATATCCCTGTCTCATTCTTGATTTTACTGGGAATGCTTTCATTTTTCCCCCTTTAGTATGACGATAGTTATGAGATTGTTAGCTTTATTGTATTGAGTTTTGTCTCCTGTATTCCTAGACATTCCCAGATGTTTATCACAAAGGTGTGCTGCATTTTCTCAAAGGCTTTTTCCACATCTACTGAAATGATCATGTGGTTTCTGTACTTAAGTCTTTTCATGTTTGTATACATTTATTGATTTCTGTATGGTGAACACTCCTTGAAATTTGACTTGAAGCAAGATTGAAATTGGTGGCTAATATTCTTTTTAGTATATAATTAATTGAATATTTGTATATATCATACAATACACTTTAATTATATTTAGATTTCCTCTACAAACATCTCCCCATACTGTGCCAACAAGAGTTTATGGATTCTGTCATAGATGCTAAGGCCCATTCATTCAAGTTTGTCTACTCATGTGTTCTGCAGTCTAAGATCCTTCAGAGGATTCCATTCATCATATTCAGCATCATGATGCCCAAATGGACTCTCTCATTCAGTAGTGATTCACTGGGAAGAATTCTTCAGCTGAATTTAGGGATTCCAGCTCATTTCTCCAGCTCTATGTTAGGTTTTTGAGTAATTAAGTTTTCATGGTTCTTGGGCATGTTCTCTTCATTACTATAAGTTCATATAAGCAAGATCTCAGAAGCCTAAAAGACTGTTTGCTTATGGACATGCACCTCTGTAAAAACCTCTGTCTGTTGCAAAAGAAGCTTCTTTGATGAGTGGTGATAGGTATACTCATCTGTAAATATAAGGATCCATACTTAATAAACATTAAGAAATTGCAGCTTTCTAGTGATTTGACAAATGTATTTTTTCTCTAGGATCTGTGACCTCTCTAGAGATGTGTACTTGGGCATGTTTACAATACTAATATGAATTTCCTCCCTTCGACCCAACATTAAGTCTAACTAGATAACTGTTGATTACTCAAAGCAGAAAATGTTACTAATACATCAAGGTATTTTTCTGTGCTGGTGATTGATACAATTATTTTGCTATGAAGCTGGGGTTAGACCATTCATTAACATTCTACTTACATAAAACTGCAACAGCTAGTCTTCATGAGCTGGCTTCCAGGGAAATTCCAGCTCAATTACTTCAAATCTTGGGTCCAAAATATGTCTTATCTTCAGCAGTAAGGTGTTACATTTAAGTTTTGAGAGTTAAGCAATGGGTGTGGTAATAACCTATGTAACTTTTGAAGTATTTTAGAGTACCCTGACAATAACTCAAAGAGGGGTTTCTCTTTTCTGGCACTCTGTTTCTTATTATACAATGCCAGTCCTACTGAAGAGTTCCACAAAGAGAATCCCATAAAGATAAATCAGAAGACACAGTTTAAAAGAACAGTTATAAACATGATCAAATAATTCAGTGTATTTAAAGAACACACAAACCAAAATAATCAAAGTACTAAAAGAAGGTAAGGATAAACTTCTGACCAAATTCACGAAGGCAATACAAATATAAAATAAGATTTAGGCAGAATAGAAGAAGGAAATAAAAAACTCAAAAACCATTTTGAAATAACAGGAGAAAGCCTCACCAATAGAATGAATGACATGGAAAACAGAATATCAAGACTGAATGACAAAGCTGAAGAATCGGAGCACTCAAGCAAGGATTATGAACAGGTCACACATAATGGAAGAACCATCACAGTTATGTTGACTTTTCAGTGTAAACTATGAAAGACAGAAGAGCCTGTACTAAAGTATTCGCAGTTCTAAATGACCATAGATGGCAACTTAGAACACTTTACTGAACAAACATATCAATACTAATACTAATCAATAGTTGAAGGGGAAAAAAATCTTCCAGGAAATAAATAGGCTGACAGGATTCATGCCCAGAAAATCAGGCCTTCAGAGAATAATTGAAATAACACAAAGAGTTGAGGAAAAGAACGACCATAGCCAAAAGGAAACAGAATGAAACTGAATGAAGGCGTAACTGGGGAGCACAAAGAGTGAACCAGAATGAAACTGAATGAAGGTGTAACTGGGGAGCACAAAGAATGAGACAGAAATTAAAATGATGAGAATCGAAAAATATCTGTCAATGACGACTTGAACTATCAATGGCCTGAACTCCCCAGTCAAAAGACAAAGGCTAGCTGAGTGGGTCAAGAATTAAAATCAATGTTTTTGTTGTCTGCAAGCAATCCATCTAACTTTCACAAACACCCACTACCTTAAGGCTAAAGGATGGAAAAATGTATTCCCCCAAATGGCACTAAGAAACAAGCAGGAGTTGACTTTCTAATATTGGACAAAATACAGTTCAAACTATTCAGTGGAGAAATATTGCCACTTCATTCTGATAACAGACATAATTAACCAAGACAATGTTACAATCATGAACATATATGCACAAGACTCTGGTGCACTCAACTTCATAAAAAAGAGTTTTACAGGATTTTAAGATTAATCCCAATTCACTAAAAGTAGAAGACATTAATACCCCACTATGCCCACTAGACACTTAAATCAGACAGAGAATAAACAGAGAGACACGTGAATTAAACAGTACTGTACCTCAAATAGACCTAAAAGATATCTACCGAATATTCCAACCAAGCACCAAAGAATACACATACTCTTCAGTACCCCATAGAACTTTATGCAAAATAGACCACATACTGGGGCACAGAACAAACCTCAATGTGTACAAAAAAGGTTGAAATAAATTCCATGCATTCTATCATACCACAATGTAATAAAGTTTAAAGTCAACGTGGGAAGGAGCCTTTGTTACTTTATGAACTCAATGAGTCTAAACAACACACTGATGAATGATGAATTGATCAAAGTGAAATTAAGAAAGAAATAAAATATTACTGAAGTTAAATAAAAAGGACAATACAACTCCCAAAAATGCCTTGGGACAGTCTAAAAGTAGTGCAAAGATGGAAGTTTACATCTCAAAATGCCTGCATTTACAAATCAGAGAGAGCACAAATGTATGACTTAACAATGCCAAGAATCTTGAAAGGCAAAAACAAATGAAACCAACGCCCAAAAGAGAGGAAATAAAATAACAAAAATCAAAAGAGCAATTAATGAAATAGGAAGAAAGAAAATAATACAATCAATGAATCAAAAGTTGTTTCTTTGAAAGGATAAACAAGATAATGCTTAGCCCATTAACCAAAAGAAAGAAAGAACAACCCCAAATCAACAAAATCAGAGATGAAAGAGGAAACATCACAACAGAAAACAAACAGATCAAGAACAGTATAAGAGAATAATTGAAAAGCCTATAAGCTATTAAATTGTAAAACCTTACAGAAGTGTAAATAATAGAAATCACCAAAGTGAAACCAAGATTTGATCAACAGCTTAAACTTACGCATAACATGTAAGGGAATTAAAACTGTAATACAAACCTTACCACCAAAAAAAGAAACCAGAACCAAATGGATTCACAGCAGAATTATATATACATACAAACAAGACCTAACTCCAGTACTACTACTTAAACTACTCAAAAGGTAGAAACAGAGGGAAAACTCCCAAATTCCTTCCATGAAGCCAGTATCACTGTCATAGCAATACCAGGTAAACAAATAAACAAACAAACAAAAAACTATAGACCCATATCTTTAAGGAACATAGATACAAAAATGCTCAACAAATTACCTGCAAACTGCATACAGACACACATCAAAAAGATCATCCACCATGATCCAGGTGACTTTATTCCAGAGATGCATGTGTGATTCAATATATGTAAGTCAGTAAATGTCATAAAGTATATAAATGGACTCAAAGACAAAAATCACATCATTGTCTCAATATATGCTGAAAATACCATTGACACAGTTCAACATGCATTTATGTTAAAAGTCCTAGAATGTCTTAGAGTGGATGGTACATAACTCAATATAATTAAAGCCACATACAAAAAAACCTACAGCCAATAACATTCTAATTGCTGAAAAACTGGAAACACTCCCATTAAAATCAAGAACCATGAAAGTCTTTCCACTATCTCCACTCCTTTTTAATATAGTGCTTAAAACTCTCACTAGAACAGGACAGTGGTAGGAAGTTAATGAAGTACTCATTGGAAAAGAAGAGGTAAAATATTGCTTTCCTCAGATGACATATTACCCCTAAGAGATGCCAAGATTTCCTCCAAAAAATCTTATAGAAATTACTAACACTTTTTTCATAGAAAACAATTGGAGAAAGAGTGCAAGGAGTCTTTCTCACTCACAGTAGCCTCGAACAATATCTCAGAATAAATCTGACCAAAGACATTAAAGATCTCAATAATGAAAATTTTAGATCTTTAAAGAACGAGATTGATGAGTACAGAAGATGGAAGGAACTCCTGTGTTCATGGATAGGAAGAGTTAATATTATGAAAATGACCAACCTACCAAAAGCAATATATAGTTTCATTGTAATCCCAATCAAAATATCCATGACATTTTTCAGAGAATTGTTAAAAAATCCTAAAATTGATATGGAAGCACAAAAGATCCTTCCTATTCAAAGCAACCTTAAGCACAAAGATCAATCCAGGAGGATTTACTCTATGAAATTTCAAACTATATTACAGAGATATAGTCTTAAAAACAGCACTGTAATGGCACAGAAATGAATCCATTTATCAGTGGAATATAATTTAAGACCCAAACGAGTAAATGCAATTGCATCCATGTGATATCAGACAAAGGGGCCAAGAAAACTTACTGGAAGAACCATAGCATCTTCAGCAACTGGTGCTGGCAAAACTAGACCTCCACCTGTAGGAGAATGAAACTACACCCTAACTTTCTCCTTCCACCAACATCATCTGCAAATGAATTAAATACCTCAATATGAAACCTGAATCTCTGGAACTGTTAGAAGAAAACATTGGCAGTAACCTACAAGATATAGGTGTAGGAAAGGACTTTCTAAATCAGACAAACATTTCTCAGCAATTAAGTGTCAGATTCAGGGTTCGAGAGACGCAGCAGACAGAAGGGACCAGACTCCGCTGGCAGCTAACAGGACCCGGCTTTATTGACAGAAGACCAGATGAGACTAGCTCCTCCACACCCACAAGTGGAGAAACGCTAGCCCCCCTTGGGGGTTAGCCTCCCTGAAGAGATGGGGGAGGCTAGCCCTCTCATCCCCAATCTTGGGGCTGGGGCTCTGGGGGACCGGGAAGTGAGCTCAGCCCAAGTCTGAGTCTCAAAGCCCAGTGCAGCGCCAGCAGCAGCACCAGCACCAGCACCAGCAGCACCAGCAGCACCAGCACCAGCAAGCACCGGCACGTTGTCCAAGTCCTCAAAGCCTTTAAAAAATCTTTAGCCACCTCCTGGCTTTTAGAGGAGGGGGGTTGCCATAACATCTGATTGATGTTTAAGGCAAGCTTCTGGCCAGGAAGTAGTCCTTTTTCAGAGATGTTCGTGAATTCCTTGAGTCCTGAATCTTATCTGCCAAGGAAGCCCAGTGTCCTTTGGAATTTGGGGTCTGGAGTTTTTATCTAAGGTATTTGCAAGGTTTAGATCTCTGAGAGGTTGTAAAAGGTCCGTCTTTCTTCATTCCTCTTTTGCAAACTCTGGCTCCAGATTTCTTCCTGAGTCTGAAACTGTTGGGGGTTTCATTGACACCTTACATTAAGGTCAATAATGAACAAATGGGACCTCATTAAATTAGAAAGATTCTGTACAGCAAAAGAAACAATCAAGGAATTGAAGACCAAACCCACACAGTGAGCAGCACATACGACAGAGTTTTAACATCCAGAACATTCAATGAACACAAAAAATAATCAAGAAAACAAGTGACCAAACTGAAAACCTGGCTAAGGATCTGAGAAGAGAATTCTGAAAAGAACAAATAAAAATGCCTAAAAACATCTTAAAAGGTGTTCAACATAATTAATAATTAGAGAAATGCTATTTAAACTCATGTTATGATTTCATCTTACCCCAGTCAGGCTGACTAAGACTAATAGAATAAACGCAGTGAACAGGAAACTAGACACTGTTGCACAGGAACAGATTCAATGGTCCAGAGGATTTAGGAAGAGTGAATAGCACAGGCATCCACATGAAGATCATGACTGTTGTAAATCTCAGTCTAAGATCTGAAATTGTTAAATAGCATGTGGAATTTGCAGGAAGGACAACTGATTCACCCAATTAATGTTGAAGCTTAACCAGAGAATTAGAAATATACTTCCAAATTCCACTGTTTTACCGAATTTCTTTACCTGTTTTCCCAGTCCCTCTTTTGTATGTCAGACAAGGAAATGCAGACGCCCCACGAACAGTCTTTTTGAACTTTGATTGTATTAAGATCACCTGACTCATAAATTCATGCTGCCATTTAAATATCCATAGTCACCTTAGAAAGAGAGTGAAAGACACAGGATTTCAGCTCCCGTCATTTCACAGCTCCTCACCCGTGCAATTCTGAAGAGAGGAAAGTGTGTTGCCATTTTGACAGATGTTTCCCATGATGGTCTTGTATGTTTCTTACATAATTCTTTTAGCATTTGTAACTGGTAATATGAAATTTTAAGTGAATTCCAGATTCTTGAGAAATGATGTAATTTCACACATGTCACCTTGCATGATAAACTTCAAAGATAATTTGAGTAAAAGCTTAGAGCTCCTGTTGATCTCCATCAAGACAAAAATAATTATCATAATAAACAGGAAATTTGATTAGCAAATTGAAAAGAAGATACAGAGATTATAGTATGAGAGGCCATAATGATAATCCTCCAAAAAATACAAAGACGTTTATGCAAATTATTGTATTTTCCTTGTAAAGTCTGATGTTGATATCACTCCCTCCTATGGTAAGAATGCAGTACATGAGACTTTTGGGAGTAAATACGTATTTAAATATGTATTTTAAGTATGCAGAGTGTTGTATTTTTCATTAATGAGACTTTTGTCATTGTGAACATGTACTATGTTTGTTTGTTTGTTTTTAAATGGGAGAGTTAGGATTACATGAAAATGCTTTATGCTATTCATGAGCTAGAGTACATTCTCTTAGTAGAAAGCGGATCTCCTCATTTCTTTCCCTTTGAATGTTCTTTCTTAAGAATTATGAAGAACAAATGGTCCATGAGATATCAGATTTGTAGTAGCTTATATATAGCCAACTATACTGACTATGGCTATGGCCTAAGTAATGAAGAACTCACCAAAGCCTTGCATCCATGCAGAAGCTGTCTCTCATATGTCTTTCATGTCATAATTAAAAACAAACAAGACATTTTTTCTTCTATTTTGTTTTCAAACAATTCTTAATTTTGAATTGTTTTCCCTTTGAGGATTCTATGTGATGCTATTAAATCTTGAATAATGTACCCTAAGAATTACAACTTGTGACCTTTTGAATATTATTCCATTATAAATGAGCCATTTTATTGTGAAGCGTTCATATAATGTTTTCCTCTGTGTGGTATATGTGTCTGTGTCAGTGTGCATTGTTCACTTGTGCATGTAATTGCATGAACTCATACATTAATGACTTCATGCATGTGATTGACAGAATTTGATTGGGGAGGATTTCAATGCTATTTACTTTTTTTTTTGCAAAAGAGTCAGTGAACCTAAAACACATAGATTTTTCTATGTGCAGGACCAAAGAGTGTCTCGGATCTACATGTTTCGAGCACCCACCTTCCGGAGCCTGCCAGCAGAACTGAACAGTACCTGAAGAGGGGAGTGAGGATTAAGGAGAGACAAAGGATAGACTCCGGAGGGCTGTCATTGAATACTAAGGCCCCAACTTTCTTTTGCTCAGCATACTTATAGCACTATCCAGAGCATAGGAATTTAGGCAGGAAGTCAAATTAGGGACAATGCTGATATTTGCACAAAACAAGTGCTATCTTGTAAAACCTACATCCTCTCCCAAAGGTCATGGAATGTTCAAACCTTATCCTTGTGCTAAAAGCATATCTCCTCTTATAGTTTGGGCATAAACAACAAAATGGCTCCCAGCAGGAAGGAGAGCTCATAAATAACAAAATGGCTCCTTGACACCACCCAAGGACTGTAGACACACAACATTTGCCCTGGCTTTTAAGTGGGAGACAAAGATGTAAACCCAGGTTTCATGCTTGTGCAGCAGAACTATTATCAATTAAATTATCTTCCCTGTGCAATTGAACTCATCCTAATTTCGGTCATCGTTTGACCCATAATTGTTTGTGATGTCTCGTATCACTGCATCACCCTCTGAAATACACTGACTCTGAGCCTCCAACAGATTTGTCTCACACAAATTTTAAGATATTCACAGGATTGAAATGTGTATATAGAATTTGACAATAATTATTACAATAGCTTATGATATGTGATTGTATGTTAATATGAATGTACTTTTTAATATAAACTTTCCATTTACTTTCTATTTTGCTGCACATTTACATTCCTACTGGAATTTCTATTTTATTAGGTAAATCAGACAAATTTTATTGGACTTAAATACTATCTTTAAGGACATTTTAACATTCACCCTCTCCTATGAATAGCATTATTTTTATTGCAGAATTTTCTTCCTTCAATATTAAAGTCTCTCCAGCTTTTCATAAGTATGTGAACTTTCTTGTTTTAGTGTTTTGTGAGATTCTGCAATAGATATTTGTTGTGTTCATGATTGCATTTTATTTTTAGCAAACATTTACTCTGTATTGCACTTTTGTGAAATTTTAGCATCTGAAATTTATGTTGCATTCTAAAGAAGTCATTTGAAGTTTATTTCAGTTTTCACGATAGCATTCAATCTGGTTCGAAAAGTCCTTTTCTGTACCTGTAAGTTCCAGCATGTCCCCTACTGTTTCTCTGATTGATGCAGACTTTCAACTTTTGTGGTGCGGTCCTTGGGTCTTTGAGTGACTCACAGTTGTGTTTTGTGTGTGGTTAGGAAACAGACAGACATTTCATTCTTCTCCTTGCAGCTATCCAGGGTTGCCGTCAGCCTTTGATGAGCGAGATGTGTTTTCTTCAGTGTCAAAAACCAGGTGACTGTTGGTGATTTAAATCTGGGTGCTCGGTACTATTGCACTGATCAGTGTGTCTGCTTTCATGGCAGTACTATGCTGTTTTTATGTATACAGCTTAATATGTAATAAAATTCTTCTGAATAACTGTGGGAAAGACCAGACAGATTTATTATAGAATTCAACCAAAAGTACAAAGAAGATCTACTTTCAATATTCCTCAAACTCTTCCCTAAAATAGAAAAGGAAGGACCATACCCTTTCTATGGAGCAGCATTGCTTTGAGGCCAGACACAGACAAACCTCAACAATAAAGAAAAGTATAGAGTAGTCTCTTTTATGGACATCGATGAAAAATCCCCAATAAAATAGAAAATGAAAGAATACATCAAAAAAGCTTATTAACCAGGATGAAGATGTCTTCATCAATAAAATGCTGGGATGTTTTTATACACTTAAGTCAATATATGGAACACATCACATAAACAGTTCAAGATCAGAAGCCACATGATCATTTCATGAACACAGAAAAGGCATTTGGCAAAATCAAACATCCACTTATGAAAACATCCAGGGAGGGAGTAAAGGTCACATAAGTAAAAATGAACATTTTTAGAAAGAGCCATATGGAAACCCACCATTAAAGAAACTTCTTTAAAAAATAAAATATCCTTTTATTTTATGTATATGTGTGCATTACTAGCAGGTATGTTAGTGCACCCATGTTGTGCAAGGCCTGCAGACATCAGAAGGGGTTCTGGATTACTTGGAACTGGAGCTACTGGACTATTGTTAGCTGTTATGTGGGTACTGGGAACTGAATGTGAAAGAACAGTTAGTGCTTTTAACAAAGACTCTTAGCCTTTTCTCTATCCCCAAGAGCTATTGCTTAAAGTATATATGTGTATATCATAATAAGAGATTAAAAAGTATTATCCTACAACAAGGTGACATTTTCCTTTCTAGAAGTTATAGCTAATAAAAAAGTTTTTAAAACCTCAGTGCTAAGAATGGACTCTCCCTCTAGAAGACTTTGACCAGGAGTCCCATTGACACTCAAACAATACTAGTTCTTGTTTCTCCTCTTGTTTACTATTCATAATGTGGTAAGAACTCCTAACTGAAGACAGTACTTACATGAGCTGTAGACAAGAAAAAAGAAATCATCAGATTCTCAACTGAACTGGCCACCGTTCATAGTATTTGAAGGTGCTGTGCACGTTACTGAAAGGAAATTAATCATTAAACTTCCCCAGCTATGAATACTGTGAACTACAACTAAAGCTGGCATGGCAAGATATGCCGACTGGTGCAGTAGTGATCTGAATATTATGACAGTAACCCACATGGTGACTAACATTGGTCAATAATTTCATTTCCAGGGAAGCTGACACCTAATTCTGACTTCTGTGCACATTGAATAACATGGGTACACATTCCTTCATTCAGGTAATGCCTGTATACACATAAAATAGCAATAATGAAACAATTTTTAATAAAAATTATAAGAACTGTGAATGACAAGGAAACTGAATTTTCCATCTATGTGGAAAACTCATACATAATCATAGGAATTGTGATAGCATACATCACTCCCATGAAAGTTCAAAAGATGAAATCCCTGCATAGAAATGGAGATCTGGTTAAGAAACCCCAGTTCAATCAAAGGAAATGTTGGTGACTGACAGCTGTTGGAATTGGGCAGAGTCTCTTTCAAGGATGGGACTCTGATAGGTCTCCCAGGCTCCAGTGAATGGATCCACACAGAAAAACATGTGGTATGGGTACACACAAATTAGACTCTATAGGTGAGATAAATACATATATATATACATATATATGTATTATATATGTATATTAAATTGGGAGGGGAAAAAGAGGAGGTGCAGATATGTGAACATATATAAATACCAACAAATGATATACTATGAAATCACAAAGAGTTAATTTAAAACATCATGAAGAATCTAGGAATATGGGGGCCAGGCCCCTGAATAATAAAAAGAATACATAACAAAGCCCACAATCATACTAAGTGGAGAAAAACTGAAACATTCCCATTAAAATCAGGAACACAATACTGATGTCCACCCCATATATTTATGTTAAATATCAAACAAGATTTAACCAGAGCAATGACAACTGAGGAAGACAAAGTTGGTGCAAATTACAAAGAAAAAATCTTATTTGCAGATGATACGTTTTTAAGAGAAAGGACCCTAAAGGCTCTACCAGAAAATCCCTTCAGCTGATAAATGCATTAATCAAAGTAGTTGTATATAAAAGTAACATAAAATCAGTAGCCCTTCTATATACCAACAGCAAACATAAAGAAGAACTTGAGGAAAGAACCCTACTCCTAATAGATTCAAATACCATAAAGTATCTTTGAATAAATTGAATGAACTAAGGAAAGGACTTGTATAATAAAAACTTTGAGGCACTGAAGAAATAAATAGAATATACCAGAAGATGGAAAACCTCCAATGTTCGTGGATATGTAGGGTTAATATGAAAATGGCCACCTACCCAAAGGAATCTGCAAATTCAATGCAATACCCATTAAGATTTCAACACAATTATTTACAGAAATTTTAAAAATCCAAAATTTCATATCTAAACTCCCAAATTTGTGTCGTCTTTTTGCATTCTTAAAAGCCACGAAGGTCAATTATTGTTCCCTAAAAGTATGTATGGGTCTGTCACCTGGAACATAGGCAATTCTGAGGGGCTTGTGGGTGAGGAGAGGTCACTAGTTGCTTCAGTGGAATAAATAAAGAATTGAAAGGATGTAAATTGTTTGATAGTAGGAACTGGGATGTGAGGAGGAGCTGGGGAGAGAAATGAGAAAGCAGATGAGAGAGACAGAGAGAGAGAGAGAGAGAGAGAGAGAGAGAGAGAGAGACAGAGAGAGAGAGAGAGAGAAATTGCTTGAAGCTGTGACTCTGAGCTTTCCACCTTCACAGGAGGACACTGATCTACCAACCACCGAAACCATGCCCATGACAGGTGATTGAATGCCACAGCTCAGACAACCCACTCCATGCCTGGATGTTTCTCTGATGTCCTTGCTCCACTGTTATCAAACAGACATTTCCCCCAAAATAGCTTCTTTGTTCTGCTCAAATAAAGAAGTCCAGAAAAAAGGCCCCGGGATATCTTAGCTTAGACATCACAGCAGTGTGTGAGCCTTCTTCATTTTCTAGAAATACATAATTCAGCACCACCCCTTCCCACCTTTGCACAGCTAGCTATGCAGAAGAGAAAGGTGTTGCCACTTCTCTGAATAAGTCCTGTTCCTTGTGCTGAAACTCTGGCTTAGGGATTGTATCTAAGTTTACACTTTCTCTGTCCTTCTAAATCTAACAGGAGGTCTAGCTCCACTGCCTTGCACAGAGGGGAGGTGCGGCGAAGGGTGTTTGTGGAGGAAAGCAGTGCTCTATGGTGATTTGGAGTAAAGTATCTAAAGAGCAAAAATAGGGGGCAGAGATTCCCAAAACGCAGAAGTGCTAGGGCAGGAGCAAGTGGGTGGAGGTCAGAGCTGAGAACAGGTGTGAGAATAAATTAACATTTACTAGGAAGAACAAAAATACACGCTCTGTGACCTTCTGGCAGCTCCACTCGGGAAGCTCCGCGTTCAACCATTGATAGACTCCAGGGTTTCTTTACTTCACTGAGTCCCTCACCTTTCCCTCACTGCTGCTGCCTGGGATTCCCTCCCTTGGGTCTGTGTCCTTCACCTGTCCAGCAGTCTTTTTAAATTTTGACTATTTGCAACAATTTTCCTTTCCAGTGGAGGCTGGGAGATTTGCAACACTTCTTCATGCCTTGGTGGATCTTAATAAAAATAAGTGTTGCAAAAAGTCCCTGGAAGAGAATAGGAAGTGCCTTGTGGGCACTTAGTTCTTTGTCACACCCTTAGTGAAAATTGACGCTCCCTCTCACAGCAGCTGCCAATGGCCAATAGCGCCTCAGCTGGAGGTGGGACTTTTGTCCACCTATGCACTCCAGGTTAAATTTGTTAGACTTGAGCTTCACATGTATTGTGCGTGCTGTCACAGCCACTGAAAATTTTCCAGACAGCTGCAAAGTTAATCCTCTGAACTCAGAGCCATGGTGACACCATGCTCAAGATACAAGTAAGATTAAGTCAGACAAATTCCCAGCATAGAAGTAGGGAAATAGAAAGAAAGCCACAACCTTAGCAGAGGAAATGTTGGCTGCATCTCTCTGCTGGGGGAGGGAGAGCTGGTTGTTTTTAGGGGTAGACAAGGATAGAGCATGTGCAGTCAGTTGGCAGAGGAGGTGGACTGTATTCCTGCCCATCACATTGTGCAATGCATATGCATTCAAGATGTAACCAACCTGTTTTCATAGGTTAGGTCAGGAATTTGGACAACATCAGGAAACACAATTAACTTGCTCCTACTCTGACTGTGGACTGCTGTCCAGTTTGACAGGTGAGGGGACTAAGAAAAACTGGAAATGCTTGTCGAGAAGCCCGGGGTTGCCTGACTTCAGAATCAATGTAAGTACCTGTTAGGGCTTCTGGGAAGCACAAAGCCCTGTGTTCCATTAATGTTATCTGCATTCCATGCCACTTGTATTAGTCGACCATTTCCTGTAATACCAGAAGTGTTCTTTTCTTTCCAGGATGTCTTGAAAGGGTTTTTCTATCATGAACTGAGTTGTTCCTGGGGGCTGCAGTCTGCAAGTATACATGCTAATGTTATAACACAAGGCAATAGACTTCATGGCCAAACCATGCAAGTATAAATAAGTAAACCATGAAACTTTATTAATCTTATTTTCTAAATGTATCAGTCTAACAATAAAAATCAAAACAAAAACCAAAAAACACTGAAAGTGTTCTTTTCTAGATATGGGAAACAGTTCAACTATAGAGCTGATCCTGGTGGAAATCAACAGGTGATTTTAAAACTTCCTCTTTATATGTCAACCTCAAGTAGCCAGGAAATAGATCATGAACCTCTTAATAGAAGGTACATGACAGAAGACAGAAAGACCTGCCTAGTAGAGGGAATATCTTCAGCCACATCTGGAGTTAACTGTGAATTGTCTGCTGCTGGTAGATCCTGCTCTACACTTTCAACAAACTGGAGATGAGTTGACTCAGAAGTTGACACATGTAGTTCTATGATCTCAGGTACCCAGCATCTACTTAGAGTGTCTGATCTCCTTGAGATGCTACTGAAGAGGATGGTCTGGGATCTAGAGTCTCTGGCATCTCCAGTACAAAGTGTGCTTGGAGCTCAGTGCTACTTCCCAGGATATCTCTGAATCTGACAGAATGAGTTGTGCTGTCACTGGGGGAAATTGTAATAATGAAAAACAGGAAATTTGAGGATGAGATGAACTTTCTCAAGACAAGTGTCTTTTCTGAGACTTTTCAAATGCACACAAGCCCTGGTTCTGCCAGAGCATCTCCAGTCCCTGTTCTCACAACAAGATATTTTAGCTGATCCGAATCCAGATCTTGTTCTTTCTTAAATTCCAGTTACTGGTACCTCCCTGGTGTGACCCAGCATTGAACCCTCTTTCGGACCCTGTCTGTTACCTGACCCATGCCTCTTGTCTTTGGGTGTGGCCTCCTTGGATTCATGATACTCCACAAAGGAATTTTTGGACATGATGGCCTTGTACACACTCTGCAACCTGATATTAATATTCTACTTATGTAAAATATTGATTTTATTCTTAATTCAGTATATGTGTGTCTGTGCATTTGAGTGCTCGTGTCTTCAGAGGACAGAAGAGGGTATCAGATACCACGGAGTTAAACTTACAGGCAGGTGGCAGCCATGATACTCTGATCTTCTAGAAGAGCAGTATGTGCTCTTAACAGCTGAGCCAACTCTCTAGTCCCTGAACATTTCTTCTTAGAAGATAGAGAAAACAGGTGTCTGGTTGATCCCTTTTCACAAATATATGCTAGCCATTTTATTTATATTTTTGAAAAATAATATTTCATTTCTCTTTATGTCTCTTTCTCTCTCTCTTTCTCTTTCTCTCTCTCTCTCTCTCTCTCTCTCTCTCTCTCTCTCTCTCTCTCTTCCTCTGTGTGTGTGTGTGTGTGTGTGTGTGTGTGTGTGTGTGTCCCTCTCCAGGCAGAGAGGCTAGAAGAGAATATCAGGTGTCTTACTCTATCACTCTCCACATTGTACAAAGGAGACAAAGTCACTGAGCCTGAAGCCAGTCAGGCCCAGTCAATCCCCTGTCTCTTATTCATGCAGCTAAAGCTGGCACAGTTGGGCCTTGGATTTTCGATGTGTGTAAAGATGCAAACTTTACAGCAAGAACTCTTCTCCAGTGAGACATGCATCAAGCTCTCACTTCTCTATTTTTCTAATATTTGCACTTATGGAGGAATTCTGCTGGAGACAATGAAAATTTTACACTTATAAGCAATGAAATTTAAATTCTTACATAATTACCTGTAATATGAGTCAATCTAAAGAAAAAATGGTGGAAATAGCATATTGAAACAACACCAGGAAAACCAGGATAGAAATCTGATGACATGGGCTTTATGATAAACTTGTGAGCACAGGCTAGGAGATGGTGACTTAGCCTTCCTCCACATCCTGCTTCTATTTCAGTCTACTTTCTGAAGAAACCATTGCGGCACAGCAAAGCCCTGTCAGGAATCCCACTCTACCTGGAGGGCAGCCAGGACCCTAGAGGGGAAGAAGAGGGAAGATTGTTCATTGTAACCAGTGAAGGACAAAGACTTCACTATCTTAAACCAACTTCTGAGCCAGGTTTGGTGGTACAGGAGGTTGATTCCATCATTAGGAGGAAAAGTCACGCAGATCTCTGTGGGTTCCAGGCCAGCAGGCATTAGATAGTGAGACCCTGTCTCAAACTAATGACACCAATGAATAATAAAATCAGTTTTGTAGTGTGGAGGACATGCAGTGTTTGGGAGCAGGGCTGAAAAGAGGCAAGCTGGAACATGGCTGTAATCTCAAGCACCTCAAGGCTGGAGGCTTCAGGCCAGTGTTAGCTGCATAGTGAGATTCTGTCTCAATAACAAGAAAAAGCAAATGTGTGAGGAAATATAGATGGTTAAATTTATCCTAGAATTAACCTTGACTCTGCAATTACAGAGTGTCAACACTCTGAGGAATGAGAAAATTACTCTCAAGAGGAAGAAAGGCTTTTAGGTCATATGGGGTTGCAGAGCAGTAAAAGACTGAATATCAGTGAGAACGATTTTACAGATGGAATAAACTTTCCTGGGTTTGTAGTCACAGGGCAGTGGGTACTGACATTCCAGGAGACCTTCTGCACTCAAAACAAGGGCGTCTAAAAGGACACGGGAATTTGAGTGGGGTCTTACAGTGATGGAAGGGAGAAGAGGGCCAGAAGGTAAAAATGACTGAACACTGGAGCATGAAGCCAGTCAACAATACAGAAGGCTGTTTGCCTGAGAAGAGCAGAGGAAGGGAGCTGGTCATGGAGACTATCTAAAGAATGGGACAATGCACCTCTATTCTAGGACACAATAGAGACCTGGGAGTTATTAAAATATTCCTTCAAGAACTGTGGCTACATGCATGTGTGCATGCAGGTTTTGTTTTTTTAACATTTGATTTTATATTCTGTGTATGAGAGCTTCCTTATTTATCCATTATGAACTCCTCTATAATTGAAACCTTTATCAGTACACTCACTTGGTTGACAACAGAGAACTGACACGAATAATCTCTGGCTGCATGGTCATGAGTGATTTCCTGCCAGGCATTCTTTAGGCACTTAAAAGAGAACATCCAACAAATTCAATACCTGCCCTCAGAGAACTGATTTTTCTTTTACTGTGATACAACACCTTGAACAAGGTTACTAATAGAAGGAAGAGTTTTTCTTACGGATCTTGAGTCCATCACAGCATGGAGACTTGGTACAGAGGTGTCCTGTTCAGAAAGCCACATCTCCAAGCAGGCACAGGGAGAAGAGAGACACAAACTCAAAATGGGTGAGGCCACCCTTCTCCCACCTTCCAGAAAGGATGTGTTCCCTTCATCATGGCCAGACTCCTAAATCTCTCATGACCTTCCCCAAACTTCACAATCAACTGGGAATAGAGTGTTCAAATACTTAGACCCAATTGGAGAAATTATCATGGAAATCACACAGTGAGTGTATGAATGTGTATGCCTGTGTGAAGGTGTGTATACACATCTCTCTGTGTGTGTATGAATGTGTGTGTTCATTGCATTCAAAGAAATTAAATATCAAATGTTTTCCACAATCACACTACAATGAATTATATTCATATATATGTATATGCTAAAGAGGACTCTTCATGTAGCCCCAACTGCCTGGAACTCAATACATAGCCCAGTTTAGCCTCAGTCTGATCTCAGTCTCGGAGAGATTTGCCTATTTCTGCCTCCAGAGCTCTGGGAATAGCAGTGTGTACCACCAAGCATGATTTAAAACCTATTTTTTTAATTTTTTAAAAGTTTAAGTGTATGTATGTAAGTGTGTCTCTGTACAGTAATACCCTTGGAGGTCAGAAGAGGGCATTGAATTCCCTGGAACAGGTGAAGAAGAGGATGGTTGTTAACCCCTATGTGGGTTCTCATTACTGATCCCAACAGTGTAGTCAGTGCAATTAACTACAGAGCCATGACTCTATCCCTTAAATCTTATTTGCATTAATTTTTCATGGTATTTATGCAATATATTTGGATCAGATTCAATAACTTCACCTATGAACACTGAAATCTACCCCCACTTCTCTAAACCCCCAATTTTGTGTCCTCTTTTTGTTTTCCTAAAATGTATTTATTTCAACTCCCTAAAATGCATTTATTTCAACTCTTGCCCCCAAACACACTTGGGTATGGGCCCATCACTTGGAGACTGGGAAATGTTGGGGGATTTGTAGATTAGGGGTGATCAGAAGTTCAATTAGTTGGAAAAACAATTAGCTCTTCAGGAAAGGCAGGAGACCTACTCATAGCACAAGAGATAGAACTGTGGTGTGAGGTGGAGCAGAGAGAAACAGAGGTAAAATAAAAGAGACTGAGAGACTTTAGGAGAGAATTACAGTGCCATCCAGGGAGGCACTAACTCACCAATCACAGATACTAAGGCCTTGTGAGGTCTAGTTCCCCTGCCTTCGATGCAGTGTGGGGAGGGAGGGGTTCTGCTGATCTGCTGACAGATGTTGTGGGAAGAGCAGTGGTCTGTAGTGACTAGCAGTGAAAGTGTCACATGAGAAAGAATAGGAGAGAAAGAGGGAGAGAGAGAGAGAGAGAGAGAGAGAGAGAGAGAGAGAGAGAGATTCTCCAGTTGCAAAAATGCTAGGGAAGAGGCAGAGGGTGGAGGTCAGAACTGAGGACAGGTATGAGAGTAAGTAAGCATTTCCCAGACAGAAAACAATGACACATTTTACTGTTACATTCTCACAGCTCCTAACCTGGAAGGTACAGCCAGGAGTCTCTCCCACAAGAGAAACCTGAGTTATAGGATACTGACTTTCTCCCCTTTTTAAACTCCCACCTCTTTCTCTCATGGGTGTTGCCTGGGATTCCCTATTTTGTGTGGTCTTCTCCCTCCCCTCCAGGAAAAAATTTAAATTCTAAATGTATACAACAATTTCCTTGCCCTTGTACAATTAGAGATTTGTGGCACTTCTTGAAGTCTAGGAAGAACTTGCCAAAATAACGTATGCAAGAAGCCCCAGGAGAGGAGGATTTAGTGCCCTGGGAACAGGAAGCAACACATTTTAAAATAAATTTCCTGGGGTAGAGAGAAAGCATAACACTCAAGAGCACTAACTGCTCTTGCAGAGGACCGTTTTGATTCCCAGCACACATAAGACAGTAAACAATGGTACGTAACTCCAGTTTCAAAGGATCTAAAAATCCACTTCTAAACTCTGTGGACACTGTACAACATAGGTGCAATTTCTCATGTGCAGTCAGTGAATTCCTACACATAAAATAAAATATAATAAATGATATACATTTTTAAAAAGTTAATGCCCTTACCCCATCAGCCAGATTTGTCCTAACTGTTCCTCAATCAGACAGGTGTCCCTTTCTTAATGGAAACTAACTTTCTTTCTCCAGCAGCTACCAAAGTCCAACTGCTCCTCATTTGTGGGTGGGCGTTGTGACTACCTACCCCTCCAGGCTAGATTTCTTGGGCTTGACCTTCAAATATCTTCATCATTTTTTGACAACCACTGTGAGTTCTCCAGACAGCTGGGAAGTTATTCCTATGAATGTACAGCAATGGTGACACCATGTTGAAGTCAGACAGAATGACAGTGTAGACAAGGGGAAGTGAGTAGAAAGCCACACTTTAAGCTGAGGAACTATTGGCAACCTGTAGCTACTGGGAGAAGGAGAGTTGGTTGTTTTTCAAGGTAGACTCTAGATAAATCACTCGCCATTGGACCCACATGCCTGTTGTGCATTTGTGTACACAAATTTGAATCCCTAATCCTCAATATATATGACAGAGTACACGCAATCAAGTGGGGTAGGAGGGAGATTGTGGGATTACAGATTTGGATGATGTATAAGTATGATGAAAATTTATTCTATGAAATTCAATAAATACAACAAAAATTTAAAATGGACCCATCTGCTTGTTTTACTGTCGATGCTGTTTCATTCAAACTCTCACTTCACCTTCACGTTGTGTATTGTGTGTGCAGCTGTTGGGTGGGCTGCTTTCTATTGTGTGTATTCACATTTTCTACATGTGTGTGACATTAGTAAAGCCAATATAGAACCCAGAGCCAGGATTAGGTTTCCCACAGTTTGGTTTCAGAAGTCCTGGGGCTCCAGGCATCACAGTCATTGGACACACTGGCTCTGTGCACTTTATTTCAGTGACAGACCTGTATGCACCTTTATACCTGGGACATCCGGTGATGTGTAACCTGACCAGTGGTGGAGGAGGGGCTCTCCCCTCACGAAAGAGCAAAAATAACCCACGCTGCACCCTTAATTCACTCTGAATGGAAGACAACATCTCATGTGCCTCGGACGAAGCCTGTGATGGTCCTTTCTGTTTGATGATCCCTGACTTTGTCCTGGAGAGGATTTCCTAAACATGTTGAACTATGAGACTTTATTCAAGCCACTCCCAGAGATAAATCTGCAAATTTTCCATATGTTGGGATTCTTTATTTGTTGACAACCCACAAAACTGTGGAAAAGCTTAACAATCTGTCAGGAAATTTTTTATAAAAAAATTATTCATTATATTTTTGAAAGTTTTCTTGTGCATGAGTGTCCTTCCTGCATAGATGTAAGTGCACTTTTTATTTCCCCAAGAGGTCATTAGAAGGCATCCAATTCCCCTGGCATTGGAGTTATGGATGTTAGCTGCCAGGTAGCTGCTGAGAATTGAACCTGGATCCTCTGCAAAACCAGTGCTCTTAACTTCAGAGCCATCTCTCCAGCCCCGAAAACATCTTTTAAACATTTAGTTAATTAAAGTTCTGGTCACACAGTCACACTTAAACAAACATATACAGTTTTAAAGAAAACAGAAATTTTGATTTGAGGCAGTTACCATTGGACTTAATACTTTTCTCTTAGGCAAACAATTGGGTTCAACTGTTTTACAGTTGAACTGTTTTACAGAAAAATACAGTGTATTTATGTGCATCATATTAGTTAATTACAATGTGTTATTTAAACTGATAGAGAAGGTGGCTGGATCTGGGATTGGCCCTCCTACTTCAGATTCAAGTTCCTTCCCTCTACTTGACCTGAAGGGGTCTGTCTCTCTGGTCCCAGTTCTTCACCTGACTCTATCTATGACAAAAGAAAGACCATTAAAAAGCAGCGTAAAAGCATTACGCCCATGGAGGTGGCGAAGGGATGAGCCATTTCCAACAGAGGTTACTATTGTATTCATCATGATAAAGAATTGTCTGTAATAAATCTATCACACTGTACCTTGTCACAATAATAGAAAAAGAAAAGAAATATAGAATGATGCAGGTGTAAAAGTTAATACTGAAGTTTACTTACTTAATAAAAATAACAATAAACAAGACAACTTTTCTAAAAAAATAAGCAACAGTAATCGTATTAATGGATTTGAAACTTAAGCACAAAGTAATTCCTGCCCCATAGATTATACTAGGAAATTTAGGTAGTTGGCATTTTACAAAGAAATAGATATTTGGGACAAATATGTAATTATTTCCCTAATAGTTTTATTGTTAAGGTTAGGGTTACCACTAAAAGTAGGTCAATTCGGGGGAAGAGAGTTAGATTTTAGGAGAGGAAAATGTAAGAAGTGACTGAAGAGAAATCCCCCAGCAGTTCCAGGCTCTGCCATTTTCAGAAGGGACTGACAAACACCTTGGTGACTCCAGCTAAGCTTCCAGAATTTACAAATATCCTTAAAAAGGGACTGACTGCAAGCATAACACAGATAAGCTTCCTGAAGAGATAAGATTCCTAGCCAGATAAGCTTCCTGAAACCTTGTGTTAACTACCTCCCAGGAACATCAGCGGGATCCATACATATCTTTCAGCTTCCCTCCATCTAAAAGCCCACAGAAAAAACAAGGAGTCTCTAGCTCTTCATTCCCAAGTTTGGAGGCTAGCCCCATGCCCTTAATAAACTGGACCTGTTAACATCTATGCCTGAGTCTCTGGTCTATTTCCCCTGGGTCTCTCACCAAACCAAACCAAACCTGACAAAAAAACGAGTTGGATGAAAGTTTTGACTGAAATAGTAATCATAATAATAATAATTTTGTACTTTTATAAATCGATTTAGAACATTTATAAATCTGTTTAAACATTTTTATTATTTTATTTATTTTGGAGGTATTTAATGATTTTAAATTTATTCTAGAATAGAAAAATTATTATTTAAAATTAATTTCCTTTAAGTACTAGGAACTATATTATAGAATTAGAATAGAGATAAGAATTAAAGAGATAAAATTTTGACTTTGCAAAAATGTTTTTAGGTTAATTTAGTCGTTCTAGTTTCTATGAGATTTTATGTATGTTAATTTGATATTAAATAAATTAATTTTAAGAAATAGAAGTTGATGTAGACCACATATAAATAAAATGAATACCTTAAAATATTTTGAAGGTACAATTAAAACCAGAAAAAGGTACTTAACAAGTAGGATTTTTATATAATTGGAGACCTAGAGATATTGTTTAATATATTTAAAAATGAGTGTGATATCCAAGTTTTTAAAGTCTTTGAATGTACCATCAAAATATCCACCTTTATAAATTTGTATATGTGTATTTTGATTGGGTATGTTAAAAATTTAATAATTTTGTGTACAATAAAAGGAATAAGAAGGAAAAATTGAAGTGGCCATTATTTAAAGGTTTTTTGTATAAACAACATAAAACAATTATTATAGACAAATATGACATAATCATGTGAGATCTCAATATATGGAAACATGATAAAACATGTGACATAATTATATTGAATTTTAAATAACATAAGAATTGCTGTTACAGACATATATGATATAATTACATGAAAACTAGGTATACAGAAAGACAGACAGACAAAGACAGAAATAGGCTTAATAGTTAAGCCTTGGGCACACAAGCTTCATTCTTCAGGCATCAAAACTTTAAAGTAACTAGGTAACAAATATCAAACTAACTCCATTTTGTTCTACCTTTTACTTTGCTGGTTTTGTCCAGTCATTTCCACTGCTGTCAGCCAGGCAGAACTTCTCATGCAGGTAGTTTCAGCAAATAGATTGTTTCTACAGTCCAGGTAGCTCGTCCAGATAGCACGTCCTCCCTCCCAGTTCCACCTGCACCTCCCTGGAGTCCACTGTGTCTACAATTCTGAGAAATTTGTTTTTTCCTTAGAGAAACTTTTTGTTAACTGAAAACCTCTTTTTTAATTGACCTGCCCCTGGTTGGGTGTAGCTAGAGTGATCTAATATAATTATAGTTACTGGCTTTGCCCGTGTCATGATGTAATTGTGGTTTTAAGCTTCATAAGCCCTGCCTGTTTCTCCTCTGTGTTGAGAGTTCTCTTGGGCACAAGGCCCCTCTCTGACCTCCAGCTTGATAGCTCGCTAATAAAGGACATCTATTCTGACCATCACAATGTGGTGGTCCTCAGTTTCAGTGCCCCATGCACATGAGCAATATGCATTTGTCACCACTCTTGTGCATGGAGCACTATAATGGGAGTAAAGACTTTTCACTTCAGCTAGGAAGGAAGTAAAAAATAAAGAGGAAATTTTGCCCCTGCTGGAAGCCATATGGCTACTAAAGAGGGTGGCCATCATGCGCTGTAAAGGACAAGAGAAGGGGGAGTCTCTCGAGGCATAGAGTAACAGGGCAGTCAATCTAGCAGCTCAGGAGGACATCCTAAAAGCAGCGGAGCCCTTAAAAATCTTGGTTCCAGAACCAAGTTTTCCCCACAAACCTACCGATACGCCAGAAGAAGAGACTTGGGCACACCAGGAGGGTACAAAGCAACAAAAAGTGGGCTGGAGTATGTTGACAGACAAGAGACCCCTACTCCCAGCAGTTCTGGGAAGCAGCTGGTGGTCCAACTCCACCAAGAAATGCACCATGGGTTTACAAATCATTTGTACTCCTCTGGCCCAGATATTATATCCCCTAGCTAGACCACAACACAAAAGATATTGTATCCCGATGTTCTACCTGAGTCCAAGCGCATTCTAAGGGAGGGAAGAAAGCTGCGGAAGGAAATGGCACTCACCGAAACTCACCCAGAGAACACTGGGAACTGGATTTCACTGAAATGAAACCATCTTAGGATACCAGTATCTCTCGGTTTTTGTGGACACATTTTTCGAATGCGTAGATGCCTATCCTACCCAGAAGGAGACAACCTCCATGGTGGCAACGATGAGCTCCTAGGTTTGGGCCCACGTTGGGGTCCGACAATGGCCCAGCCTTCATGGCCAAGATATCTTAAAATCTGACAAAGGCATTAAGTATCAATTGGATTACGGTGCCTATTGGCCACAGAGTTTTGAACAGGTAAAAAAATAACCAGGACCCTAAAGGAGACTGACTAAATTGACAACAATAAAAAGCAAAAGTTAGACCAACCTCTTTCCTTTTGCCCTGTTAAGGGCTAGGTACACTCAATACTGGGAGGGATTCATTCTTTATAACATCATGTTTGTAAGACCACCACCTATCCTCCACAAGTTATGAACCATACATAAAATAAAAATGACTAATCACTTCCTTCTCAAGTCATTATAGGCTCTGCAACAAATCCAGTGGACCATCCACCAGATGGTCCAAGGAACTGGTCCCCAGTTCACCTCGGAACTAGTCCACAAGTTGCATCCCAGTGACTTGGGATGGGACAGGAAAGTCCCATCTTGGACCCTGAAACCAATCTGGAAGGGCCCATATCCTGTGGTGCTTACTACAGCTATAGAAGTAAAGGTGACAGGGATCTCCCCTTGGATCCACTACACTCCCTTAAAGGAGACTACAGAAGAAGGTGAGAGATGGACTACCTGTCACTCAGATCGCCAAAACTTTCAAAGATAAGACCGACAGGAATTCTCTGATTGTCATTACTATGTTTTGGCTACTTTTCCTCGCCAAATGATTTGTCTACAGTCCCCATTGACCTAGGAAGTTTATGGTAGCCCTACAGCAGGTCTGGGTGGATCCTATTCCTTGCCCTGGCTTGCTTGCAAACTTATGGTTCTGAGGGGACAGTATAATTCCCTGTATCAACATGCATCTATTATTTGACTCATACCCATAAAGCCAGTGGGGAATGCTGGGAGGCACTTCAAGACTCGCCATAGCTATACCATGTCCTAGCTAAACCTAGTAGTTAAGTAGTCAAAGCCGGAAGTTAACTCAAAGTATGGGAGTGAAAAAGTTTGACCAAGTATGGGATTGAGAAAAGGTCAGCATGCACCTGGTCACCTTGACTAAGCTTAGATCTATGGCTTCTGTGCTTTCTGCTTGGCTTGGTGCCCCTAGATAAGGTTTTCTCTTTTCTCCTGTATATAAGGCTGGCTCTGAGAAAGACCTGGGATACACCTGAGACAAATTTTCCCAGTGTAGTTGTCAGATGACCATTAAAGAGTTTCTTTTGACAATATCTCATGTGTGAGTAGTCTCTTCTGGTGAAACATCTCACAACAGATGAATTAAAGAAGGAAGCAGAGTCAAAGTCTCAATCCCCAGGTGGTGGAAGAAGAGAATCCAGTCAGGTCAGTTATCCACATTGTCCCTGGCCTGCTATGGCATTCTTAGGCTGAGAAAGAAAGAGAGAGAGAAATGAATAAAATTAATGATTAAATTACCAAAACATGATTTTTTAAAATAGGCTCTCAAAATATCAGATCAGATGAAGGCAGTTGTCACCAAACCTGAGAACCTGAGCTCCATCCTTGGGTCAGGTCACACACAAATGAAAGAGAAAAAGAATTCCCTGAGAGTTGTCCTATAACCTCTGATTAACTCTTTGGGCCCATAGGTTGGGTGGGTCTTGGAAGGTCCTGAATTCCAGGGAAGCTAGGTGTGCTGATCCTCCATGTCTGGAAGAAGAAAGGAAAGAACCAAACATAGTGTAAAGAAAGACATCAGTAACAAAACAGAATGTGAGTCCAACTTGAGCAACAAAAGATACTGACCCAAAAAAAGAGCTATGTGGCATGGTGGTGCATGCCTTGTTTCTAGCACCCAGGAGGCAGTGGCAGGAAGAGCTGTGTCAACTCGAGGCTATCCTGGTCTACATAAGCAAGTCCTGGCTAACTGGGGCTATAGAGAGACTCTGTCTAAATAAACAAACAAAAGAACTACACAGGACTCTCTGAATCAAGTAAGGGAAAGAACAAATAATATGGAGGAAGGAAGGGAGGAAGGAAGGATGGAAGGAAGGAAGGAAGGGAAGGGAAGAAGGAAGAAGGAAGGAGAGGAAACTTGAAGAAGCACACCTATACTCCCAGCACTCAGGTCTTTGTGAATTCAAAGGAGGCTAGCCTGACTCTACTGAAACAAATATACAAAGGAGAGAGAGAGAGAGAGAGAGAGAGAGAGAGAGAGAGAGAGAGAGACTTGGTTCTCAGAATTAGGCCTAAACCAAGAGATTGCAAAGAGGATAGAAATAATTCCTGAAAGTAAGCTGGCCTGTGATTTCCAAATCTCCTATTCCATGACACATGCTCCCTGCACAATCCCCTCCCCCCTGACTAAATCTTAAAAAGAATGAACGTGAGATTCTTGGGGCTGGAGCACTGACTCAGGACTGAAATTAGCCTCCCAGGACCCACATACATCAGGAGACTCACAACCACCTGTTAACTCTAGCTTCAGGGGCATAAGATGCCTCAGGTCTCTGAGGTCACCTGAATTCATGCATATATGCAACCAAACACAACAAATTGAATAATAAAAATCTTGGTCCAGGTCTGTCTAATGGCCACACTTTTATGTGAGGAGGCAGATCTGTGTGATACACTGTCTTATAAATAAATAAGTAAATTAGTTAAGTAATTTAAGTTAATAAATTTTTAAAAATTTAAGTCAACTAACAAACTAAACTAAACCTAAAAATATGGTGTCAAACAGAAATAACAAAATAATAAATGACCGGACATGACAAAAATAACATTGCATAGCAAAGTAAAGTAAAATGGACAAAAATGAAAACAAGATAAAATAAATAACATAAAAATATAAAATAAAATAAATACTTTCAAAAGAACCAAATAAATATATAGAGAATAAACATCAAAATAATAAAACATAAAAATATTTTAAAATAGAATAAAAAATATAATAAATACTAAAGTGAAATACAAGGGATAAAAATTTTTAAATGGACTAAAGAAAATAAAATAAAAATTATAAAATAAAGAAAAAAATGATAAGAAAGACCTAAACAATATTTCATAACAAATAAAAGAAATGAAGTATATAAAAAATAAAATAAGAAACATAAAAATTAAAAATATATGCAAAAAAGTATTTTGGAAGAATAAAGTAAAATACAAAGAAAATAAATAAGATAGAATAAATAATATAAAATACATGAAATTAATAAATAATAAAATGATCATATAAAGTAAAACAATAAATTAAATATTTGTCTCTGCTATTCCTTTTCAAGAGGAGTGGAAAGGACAAACACAGCACATTGTAAAGTGTCTTTGAGAGAGAGACCAGAAACCGAACCTTAGTCAAGAGCAATAGACATAGACATACTTTGTCTCCAGTGAAATCTGTGCTCACCCCTCAGACTGGCAAAGGTCTTTCAGACCCAAGTTATGGCTAGGGAACCTCAGGGGCTTGATGTCAAGAATTCAGGCAAGAGTCCTCGATGTGATGTGCTCAAATGGTATATTTACCACCAAATACCCAGCTGAAAGTTCTCTTCAGAAGGTTATCTACCTATGTATGCTGACTATTCTTGTCTTGACTTCTGCACATCTCCCAGGTATAAGTCAAGGACCTCTTTTCTTCCTAGAGCTAACAGTTACAAAATTTTGACCTCTTAGATTGACCACCTGAAGAGATAACCCAATTGTCACTACATTATTCATCATGGAAGAAGCCAGAGCGGTCAGTGCCCCAATTCCCTATTGACAATTAGAGTGACCTCTCCAGAAAGGGAAATATTAAAGCAGCAAATAGTCTCAGAAAATAAACTATAATAGACTAAATAATCTCTAAGGTATCTGTTGAGGAGCGCTGCTCTCCTTTCCAATTTCACTGTTCAATCATTTGCTCAAATAATCACTCATAAGGGGGCAGGTTCATCTTTAGTTATGCTAAATAGATGGGCGGAATACCTAGGGTGTTCCTGAGGTACTGAGTTTTCCTTGCCTGCAATCCCGGTCCTGGTGCTGTGCTGTCTAATTCTCAGCCCAGAGAGTGTAATCACCAGCCCAGTTAAATAAATTATGCTGATTTGCAACATCTGAGTCTGAGTGGTTCTTCCCAGGGCCTTAGTGCCCTAACAAACTCAACATAAAAGGCTTTTTACCTGAGTTACTAATCAAGAAATAAATTAGCAACAGCAAACCTTGTAAATGACAAATGTAATTTAATATAAGCATATTTTTAATTAATTTTTATTATTAAAGATACATTTTGTATTGTTTATCCAAGACTCAAACATTACAAACAACCTGGTCCAATCTGGAGCTCTGGTCACAGACTAGGAAAGTTATTTTTAACATTTACATTTAACATTTTAAATTAGTTGGGAAAAGTACAATAGCTTGTTGCCCACACTGGTAAACAAACATCAAAGTCATTTACCTATTAATTCCCACACTGAGGAATCTTATCTAAGAGCAAACTCCAGCCCAGCAATCCAGGCCAGTAGCAGTGGCTGTAGGAAGAGTGTGGGCAAGGGGAAAGGCAATGCTGGCTGCCCTTTGGCAGATCCTGCTGCTGAAGCTCTGTGTCCTTGGTGCTACAGTCTACTGTTGGTAGAGATTTGTAGAGGGAAACAGGTTAGTAGCCCTTAAATAAACAACAGAAAAGAGTCTAGCTCTCCTGTCCTTATGACCAATAACAAGACAAGACAGGGCAACACTGAAAGGACTAGTGCTTTAGTACATTGTTTTAAACTCAAAGGAAGTATTTCATCACTCACGCAACAGTGTAGTCAGCCATGCATTCAAACAAAACCATATCTCAATTTCTCATGAGAGCTAAAACTAAAAAACTGAATTAAGAGGGAAATTTCTCGATATTGTCTTTTTCTTGCTATAAAAACCTCTAATCATTTGCCTTCCAAGGAAGAGGCATCTATAAAGATTGAACACCCCCTCATATGGCAGGAGCTAAATCTGACCATTTTAATTTCCCTGCATTTGTCTCCAGTGTCCCAGGGTTGGACCCATACAGAAGTTTCCCAAAGGCATGTTAGCAATAAGATGGCCATCTTTGTCAAATTTAGAATGGCACTGATTATCCCAATATCTTTCTTTTTTATATCTGGGGCAAATTCTTGGGGATTAGCCTTTCAGTGACTTTTTCGACAATCTTTTTCTTTTTAAAAAAGCCCAGTTTTTTCACATCAAAAGTATTTCACACCTTTTGTTTCACCCTGTAGGGCAGCAGCTAATAAATCAGCATTATAAGAAGGGAAGCCAGTGTCATTGCAATCTTTTAAAGTCCTATGAGCAGCCCTGACAGAACACAACAACCTTGGCACTCCGTATTAACATTATCAAAAGCCAGCATTTTAAACGACATATCCTGGACATCAGCAGGGGAAACAGATTTTTATAGCTTATCCGGTAATTAGCAACAAAATCAACATAGGGTTTATGAGTTCCCTGTTTTATTTTACTGATTGGTACGGCCATCTTTTCAGGTGGAGGAACTCGCTCCTATGCTTTAACAAAACATGCTCTAATTTTTCCAATTGCCTGGTCATCAACTTAACTGATTCTCAATCTAAATCCAGTCTCTCTGGCCCAAGAGCAGGAGTTAGCATAGGTGGGTAGCATTTTGATTACTGCAAACTCCTCTTGTTTTTAGAAGAGCTCCCAAAGGTTCCAGATAACCCTCCAGTCAAATGGCCTTAGCTCCATTTTGTCCCATTCTTATTTTTCGGTGTCCCTGGCATCTTGGAGTGAACCCCGATCATAAAGCGTCTCTGCCCTGAAGTTCAGGTCACTGTTTGGGCACCACGTGTGGCCACCAGGGGGGCAGTCATGGAATCTGATAGAATTATCACAGAACTCAGTGAATAACCAGGCGACCTGCATGATTACACATACCAAGAGCAGAGGCAGCTCTGCTTATTCTCATGCTCATTAGAGCTGCAGATGAATGTTTAAAATGGTGAATGATAATGAAGTGGCAGTTACTCAGGAAGGTTCCTCTTTTACCTCCCCTATTCCTGTTTCCTATCTTGGGACTCTTCCTGTTCCAAAGTTTGAACCTAAGGGTCTCAATACCATTACATTGCAAGAGTATTTAGCAACCATTCAATGTGTTTTTTATTTCCACTATATTTGGAATACAACATTTAAGTACCTCAGAAAAGCATATTTTCCATAGGAGAAATTGAACTCTGAAGCAGGAGTAGTCTTCTCTTAAAATGAAGCTTGTATCTTCAAGCCATGGGACCCATGTTGTAGAACCAGAATTTTTATCTCAAAAAGCTATTTTGGGGTGAATTTAACAATTTTAGATTACATGAGAAATTGCCTATGAGTCAATTTGATACCAATTACATTATCTTTAAAAATAAATAAATCAGCTGGAGAGATAGCTCAGTGCTTAAGAGCACTAGCTAGTGCTCTTCCAGAGTGTAATGGTCTAGGAAAATGGTATAAAGACTCATTTTGTGCTTTGTCCAGACTTCAAAGCTTGACCTTTGGCCAACTCCTCCTAGTGACGCACCCCAGAAAGGAGTGCCCGTGAGAGTTCCAAAACAGGCCTGACCACACCCACGTGATGTTCTGATCTGGGAGGGGCATGTGCAAATAGATAACCCCCTGGTCTGTTTTTGTTAAGAATGCGCACATGGAAAACTGTGTGAAATGCTTAATTCTTAGATATTGCAAATTGTAACTAGTCCCCTCTGCTGAGACCCTATAAAAGCCTCTTTCTAAGTATGATTAGTGTTCGCTACAAGCGGCCCCAGCTGGTCGGAAATAAAATACCTTGCTATTCCATCCATGTGGTGTTTGCTTTTTATCTCAACCCATTACACCGAGGATCCATGTTCAATTCCTAGGAACCATATAAGGCAGTTTACAACTACTTGTAAGTTCAGCTCCTGGAAAATCCAACACCTCTGACTTCTCCAGGCCCCAGCACTCAGGGCACATGCCCAAACACAAACACACATATAAAATTAAACTTTTTTTTTTTTAATAAACTTAAGTTCTGACTGGAGAGAAGGCTCAGTGGTTGAGTACTGGCTACTTTTGCAGAGGGGCCCATTTTGATTTCCAGCACCCTCATATCAACTATCAACTCTCCATGACCCCAGATCCTGAGGATCCAACAACCTTTGTGACCTCCATTGATATTGTATGCACAGGTGCACTTACATACATGCAGGCAACACACTCATATATATAAAATTTAAAAAAATAATAGAAAGCACAAGTTCATGTAAGGCATGTGTACATACAAAATTATATATGATAGATTTTAGGAATCAAGATTTTGTAATTTTTCTTTATTGAGATTATGTTTCCTGTTATTGTGAAAAGGAAATTTAACACAAAGATCTCCAGCAAATCTATACAATTATCATTTTGCATATCCTTAAGCAGTTTTATATCAAGAACACTTGGATGAGAAATGATTTTGCCATCTCTGACCATCACACAATTGAAATAAAAATTTTGATTAATATATATTTAGAACCCATTTTGAAAGAAAATAATATATTTATGATTTTAGTGAATGTTGTTTTGCCAGACACTGACTGACACAGAATATGATATATATTGTCAGCCACACTGAAGCAGCTTGCCTTTATTAAGTCTCCCCTATTTATACTGTGAAGTGAGCAAAACAGTGGGTCAGATGTTCAAAAACAATACTAACACAGGCAAAATGACTTAAAATGCGATTGGCTTCCTTCAAAGATCTTCAGGTGACCTCAGTCTTGGGCGTAAAATAAACTTCTCCTCAGGTGTAAATCATTTACATAACGAAAACTCCTGCTTTCGACAGCACTTCTGTGCAGGAGACCCAAAAGTAGGGCATAGTTCAAGGCAGGCAAATGGCTCCCGCAGCCGTGAGAGGACGGCTCTGGTAATTTGGGGTTGAAGAACTCTCACCTGTCTCCTCTTGGTTCAACCGGTTCTGCATATTGCACAGAAGAGGAAAACCACAGTTAAGAGCACTGTGAGGGAAGCCAGAAAAACAATGTCATTGATCTTTGAATCATATTCAAGATTAAAAGCCTCAATCCCCGTCACAAGACTTATGATGTCATTTGAAGTGTGTTGTCACATGGAACTCCATGGCTCCATATATTTTTGTAGAGCTATGGTTTCCAAAGTAGCATTGTCCTGCCCCGTGCAACCCAAATGTCAGCCTTTACTTTGTTCCAGCCCTAACCGCTGCCGTTAGGAATAAGGAGTGCTAAACAGAGTATGTAGTGACATTGTGACGATGAAGGACTTCCATCTGAATATAGATGCTTTCTATTTTGTTACTCATCCTAAACATTGCACCCTTTACACCCTTTAATTTATCTGGACGAGTCAGATCTGTAGCATGCTGACCGTTCCACGCTATCAAAAGTGATATTTAGATTCTATGCAACCTCAATCGAAATCCCCATGACATTCTCACAGAATTAGAAAAAGAATCATAAAATTCATATGGAAGCACAAAAGACCCCGGATGGCCACAGCAACCCTGAACATAAAGAGTGATGCTAGGGGGACTGCTATACCAGACTTCAAGGTAAATGACACGACGATATTTAGTTATACATGCAGCTTGATGCTGGCACACATCTAGACCCATAGATCGAGGAACATAATCGAAGACCCAAACATGAGTCTATGCAATTTCAGGCACCTGATATTTGACAAAGGGGCCAAAAACACAACGTGCATGAAAACAGTGGGAGACGGGTATGACTGAGGGAGGAATGTGTAAAATGGAGGTATTAGATGGCAGGGGGAGAAAGTGAGCTACACTGTGAACTGTGGGGATAAAGAGGAAGATGGAGCTCCAGAAAGGTGGGGCCACAGCTAACGGGGATGATCAGGGTAGAAACAGGGAAAATGGGGATACTTTAAATGGGGAGGGAATGGAGGGAGGGCTAGACAGAAGTAGGGGAAATAAATAATGATGCCTACCCAGTATATAAAAAAAAAAAACCAACTTCATGAAGTTCTTTCCTCGTTTGAACATAGTATTTGTGGTGACCTGCATCTGTGTTCCACGCCTGTGCTCACATATTTGGCGTCAAAATTAACCACTTCTTCTTCTACTTAGGGTGAGAATTGTGCTTTTTGTTTGGTTTGGTGGTGTTGTTTTTGTCAACTGAATTCAGAGCGGAACAACTCTGTACGAGTTTTTCGTTTTCTTTCTTTTATCCTAAAGTACATAATCATTCCTTTGAAGTCACTTATTGAGTTAAACACAAGTCGAGCCGGTCGTTTCTTTTCTTTTCTGGTCATACAATGTAGCTCCCTGTGCTTCACACTACTACCGTTTGGTGCTCAGGCACAGAGGAATCGAGCAGAGACAGGAAGCAGCCAGGGAAGACAGACCCCCCGCCCCCACAAGGACACATTGCTCCCTGGTGACCTTTAGTTCCACCCATCTGCTAGGGTTTTTTCAATAATACAGAACGTATGTGAAATTATTGGCCAAATTCCCATTTATGCAAGGTTCCGTTTTCCAGTTCATTCATCTATGATGATTTGAATGAAATAGCCAATATGCGAAGATTGTTATTATAGAACCAGCAATTCGATAGGGTTCAACCTCTTATTTCCTGTGTTCTGCCAGACTACTCGTACGCAATTTCTTGCACGCTTCTTCCAGTTAAAGTCATCAGTTTCCCCAGAGAGTCTAGTGTAGAGTCAGTGCCGGTCACACGTAGTGTTATTATGACATTGTGTTTTACCACTCCCGTGAGAAATTATTTAATGATCTTCATGTGCCTGGAACCTCTCTCCTTTCTTCTTTTTCCACACGGGGCCGTGATCCCTATGGTAGCTGTCAGGCAGGTAGACGAACTTTTTCCTTGGCTGCCCGAGTGCTCTGGGAAGGAGAATCCCATAGCTGTAGGGACAGCCGGGACCTGGGGAGAGGAGGCTGAGTGAACCTGGACGGTTCCTTCCGCTGAGCGTGAGTCTCTTTCCCCCTCTAGCGGCCGGTCTGTGCATCACACCTGAAGTTAACAGCAGATTGGCTACCTCATTCCAGCCTGCGGGGGCGGGGGCTGTTTGGAGACGGAGTCCCAGTCGAAGCAAGGAGCCCAGCTCTGTGCACAGGGAGCTGCCGTTTGTGGTCAGAGGCTGGGAAGCATGTAGTTGCAGCACCTTCTCAGTGCTCCAGGACGACTGCAGGAATGCATGTTTGCCAGCAGAGGGCACCAGAACTCCACCTTAAATTTCCCTGCCTACTCAGGTGGAGCTACATGCAAGTTCATTGCGGTCAGGCCCGCCTCTCCTCCCCGAACTCCTTCTCCCCGAGGCTTTTGTCTGAGGGCCCAGAGATTCTGTATTCTTACCCGATGTGAGTCTTGGAAATCAGGTGGCAGAATGGTCTATTTTGCTCGAGGTGGGGGCCCGCGCCTTTGATCTTATGTTTTTCAAACCTCTCCAGCTTCAGCTGAAGTAATGAAACGTCGAGCTGGAGTCGCTGTATTTCAGCTTATGGCCTCTGCTTCCTTTAATCTGTGTACCGATAGTCATTACATTGCAAGAGCCTTACAGGTGCTTCAAACTGTGCCTTAAATTGAGACAAATAATACCAAAGTTCAGGAATTATTTGGACAGATGCAAAAGTGTTTCCATGCTCATTCTCAGACCTGCATTATGGGGCATATTAGGGCCCATACTGGGCTTCCACGTCCTTTGGTCTTATGGAATGACGGAGCATGTGAGGCCACATGTCTCATAGATTTCTCTCAATTAAAATTAACACAAAACTCTCATGCTATTCATAACCAGAACAGCTAAACTTTAAAAAAGCTGTTTTGCCTTAAAAGGGAAGCTTCTCCACCATTGTTGGTGTCTGTGCTGTGTGTGTCTTTTGTGTCTTATGTTTTTGTATGTCTTCTATGTCTTCTTGTGTGTCTTTCATTCCTCAGCCCTCGCTGGATAGAGTCGGGCACCGTTGCAGCACCAGACCGCTACACCTTGAGCTATCTTTCCAGTCTGCAGACCGACCCTTTCTTACTCCATGTCTCCTGGAATGTTGCTGTTTCCTGTGGGCAGGTGATATTCTCCCCCCTGGAAGCAGTGGATGGAAGTAGTTGGCGCCATCGTTGTTCCCGTCATCGTTGCGGTTTGAGGGGGTGGGGACGGATGGGGGAAGGTGTAGTATCTGAGGACTTCCTCCAGGATGCCCAGTCGGTCTTGCGGGGAACCTTCTCAGTGCTCCGGGACGACTGCAGGAAGGCATGTTTGCCGGCAGAGGGCACAAGAACTCCACGTTAAATTTCCCTGCCTGCGCAGGTGGACCTAGATGCAAGTTCATTGCGGTCACCCCTGTTATCGTGCCCGCCCTCCTTCTCCCCGAGGCCTTTGTCTGAGGCCTTTGTCATTATATTCCTAGAGCCTTACAGTTGCATGAAACTGTGCATTACATTTAGACAAATAGTACCAAAGTTCAGGAATTATTTGGACAGATACAAAAGTGTTTACATGCTCATTCTCACCCCTGCATTATGGGGCATTTAGGGCCCATACTGGGCTTCCAGGTCCTTTGGCCTTATGCAAAGACTTAGCATATGAGGCCACATTTCTCGTAGGTTTCTCTCAATTAAAATTAACATAAAAATCTCATGCTATAGATCACCAGAACAGCCAAAGTTTTAAAAAGCAGTTTGGCCTTACTACGGAAGCTTCCCCACCATTTTTGGTGTCTGTGCTGTGTGTGTTTTGTGTGTCTTATGTGTTTGTATGTCTTCTATGTCTTCTTGTGTGTCTTTCATTCCTCAGCCCTGCCGGATAGACTCGGGCACCATTGCAACACCAGACCTCTACACCCTGAGCTATCTTTCCAGTCTGCAGACGGACCCTTTCTTACTCCGTGTCTCCTTGAATGTTGCTGTTTCCCGTGCTCACGTGATCTCCTCACACCTGGAAGCAGTGCGTAGAAATAGCTGGCGCCATCGTTGTTCCCGTAATCGTTGCGGGGCGGTGGGGTGGGACGGATGGGGCGAGGGGTAGTAACCGAGGACTTCCTCCAGGTTGCCGAGTCGGTCTTCAGGGGCACCTTCTCAGTGCTCCCGGACGACTGCAGGAAGGCATGTTTTCCAGCAGAGGGCACCAGAACTCCACCTTAAATTCCCCTGCCTGCGCAGGTGGAGCTACATGCAAGTTCATTGGGGTCACTCCCGCCTCTCGTCCCCGAACTCCTTCTCACCGAGGCTTTTGTCTGAGGGGCCAGAGATTCTGAATTCTTACCCGATGTGAGTCTTGGAAATCAGGTGGCAAAATGGTCTATTTTGCTCGACGTGGTGGCCCGTGCCTTTGATCTTATGTTTTTCTAACCTCTCCAGCTTCAGCTGAAATAATGAAACTTCGAGCTTTAGCCACTGTATTTCTCCTTATGGCCTCTGCTTTCTATAGTCTGTATACCGATAGTCATTATGTTGCTAGAGCCTTACAGGTGCTTGAAACTGTGCCCTACACTGAGACAAATAATACGAAAGTTCAGGAATTATTTGGACAGATACAAAAGTGTTTACATGCTCATTCTCAGCCCTGCATTATGGGGCATATTACGGTCCATACTGGGCTTCCAGGTCCTTTGGCCTTATGGAATGACTTAGCATATGAGGCCACATGTCTCATAGGTTTCTCTCAATGGAAATTAACATAAAATTCTCATGCTATTGATCACCAGAACAGCCAAAGTTTTAAAAAGCAGTTTTGCCTTACTAGGTAAGCTTCCCCACCATTTTTGGTGTCTGTGCTGTGTGTCTTGTGTGTCTTATGTGTTTGTATGTCTTCTATGTCTTCTTGTGTGTCTTTCATTCCTCAGCCCTCGCCGGTTAGAATCGGGCACAGTTGCAGCTCCATAACGCTACACCCTGAAGTATCTTTCCAGCCTGCAGACGGAACCTTTGTTATTCCATGCCTCCTTGAATGTTGCTGTTTACCGTGGGCACGTGATATTCTCCCCCCTGGAAGCAGTGCATGGAAGTAGCTGGGGCCATTGTTGTTCCCGTCATCCTTGCGGGGTGGGGGGGGTGGGGACGAATGGGGGAAAGGTGAGTAACCTAGGAGTTCCTCCAGGTTGCCCAGTCCGTCTTGCGGGGCACCTTCTCAGTGCTCCGGGACGACTGCAGGAAGGCAAGTTTACCAGCAGAGGGCACCAGAACTCCACCTTAAATTTCCGTGCCTTCGCAGGTTTAGCTACGTGCAAGTTCATTGCGGTCGCCCCCGCCTCTGGCCCCCGCACTCCTTCTCCCAGAAGGTTTTGTCTGAGGGACGAGAGATTCTGCACTCTTACCCAATGTGAGTCTTGGAAATCAGGTGACCGAATTTTCTATTTTGCTCGACGTGGTGGCCCGCCCCTTTGATGTTATGTTTTTCAAACCTCTCCAGCTTCATGTGAAGGAATGAAACTTCGAGCTGTAGTCGCTGTATTTCAGCTTACGGCCTCTGCTTCCTTTAATCTGTGTACCGATAGACATTATATTGCTAGAGCCTTACAGGTGCTCGAAACTGTGCCTTACATTGAGAGAAATAATACGAAAGTTCAGGAATTATTTGGACAGATACAAAAGTGTTTACATGATCATTCTCAGCCCTGCATTATGGGTCATATTAGGGCCCATACTGGGCTTCTAGGTCCTTTGGCCTAAAGAAATGACTTAGCATATGAGGCCACAGGTCTCATAGGTTTCTCTAAATTAAAATTAAAATCAAAATCTCATGCTATCCATCACCAGAACAGCCATAGATTTAAAAAGCAGTTTTGCCTTACTAGGGAAGCTTCTCCACCATTTTTGGTGTCTGTTCTGTATGTGTCTTGTTTGTCTCATGTGTTTGTGTGTCTTCTATGTCTTCTTGTGTGTCTTTCATTCCTCAGTCGATGCCGGATAGACTCGGGCACCGTAGCAACAACAGACCGCTACACCCTGACCTATCTTTCCAGCCTGCACACGGACCCTTTTTTACTCCATGTCTCTTGGAATGTTGCTGTTTCCCGTGGGCACATGATCCTCTCACCCGTGGAATCAGTGCATGGAAGTAGCCGGCGCCATCGTTGTTCCCGTTATCGTTGCGGGGTGGGGGGGTGAGAACGGATGGGGTGGAGGGGGAGTAACCGAGGACTTCCTCCAGGTTGGCTAGTCCGTCTTGTGGGGCACCTTCTCAGTGCTCCGGGACAACTGCAGGAATGCATGATTGCCAGCAGAGGACACCAGAACTCCCCTTAAATTTCCCTGCCTGCGCAGGTGGAGCTAGGTGCAAGTTCATTGGGGACGCCCGAGCCTCTCATCCCGGCACTCCTTCTCCCGAGACTTGTGCCTGAGGGGCCAGAGATTCTGTATTCTTACCCGACGTGAGTCTTGGAAATCAGGCGCCAGAATGGTCTATTTTCCTCGACATGCTGGCCCGCGCCTTTGATCTTATGTTTTTCAAACCTCTCCAGCTTCACCTGAAGTAATGAAACTTCGAGCTGTAGTCGTCGTAGTTCAACTTATGGCCTGTACTTCCTTTAATCTCCATACCGATACTCATTATATTGCTAGAGCCTTATAGTTGCTTCAACTGTGCCTTACATTGAGACAAATAATACCAAAGTTCAGAAATTATTTGGACAGATACCAAATGTTTACATGCTCATTCTCAGACCTGCCTTATGGGGCATATTAGGGCCGATACTGGGCTTCCAGGTCCTTTGCCCTTATGGGATGACTTAGCATATGAGGCCACATCTCTCATAGGATTCTCTCAATTAAAACTAAAACAAAAATCTCATGCTATTCATCACTAGAACAGCTTAAGTTTAAAAAAGCAGTTTTGCATTACTAGGGAAGCTTCCCCACCATTTTTGCTGTATGTGTTGTGTGTGCCTTGTGAGTCTTATGTGTTTGTATGTCCTCTATGTCTTCTTGTGTGTTTTTCATTCCTCAGCCCTCGCGGGATAGACTCGGGCACACTTGCAACACCAGACCGCGACACCCTGAGCTGTCTTTCCAGCCTGCAGACGGACCCTTTGTTGCTCCATGTATCCTGGAATGTTGCTGTTTCCCGTGGGTCCGTGATCTTCTCACCCCTGGAAGCAGTGCTTGTAAGTAGCGGGCACCATCGTTGTTCCTGTCATCATTGCGGAGTGGGGGGGGGTACGGACGCGGGGGAGGGGAAGTAATCGAGGACTTCCTCCAGGTTGGCGAGTCCCTCTTTTGGGGCACCTTCTCAGTGCTCCGGGACGACTGCAGGAAGGCATGTTTGTCACCAAGGGGCACCAGAACTCCACCTTAAATTTTCGTGCCTGCGCTGGTTTAGTAACGTGCAAGTTCATTGCGGTCTCCCCCGCCTCTTGTCCAGGCACTCCTTTTCCCCGAGGCTTTTGTCTGAGGGGCCAGAGCTTCTGTATTCTTAACCGATGTGAGTCTTGGCAATCAGGTGGCAGAATGGTCTATTTTGCTCGACGTGGTGTCCCGCTCCTTTGATCTTATGTTTTCTAAACCTCTCCAGCTTCAGCTGAAGTAATGAAACTTCGAGCTGTAGTCGATGTATTTCGGCTTATGGCCTCTGCTTCCTTTAATATGTATACCGATATTCATTATATTGCTAGAGCCTTACAGGTGCTTGAAACTGTGCCTTACATTGAGACAAAAAATACCAAAGTTCAGGAATTATTTGGACAGATACAAATATATTTATATGCTCATTCTCAGCCCTGTCTTATGGGGTATATTAGGGCCCATACTGGCCTTCCAGGTCCTTTGGCCATATGGAATGACTTAGCATATGAGGCCACATGTCTCATAGGTTTCTCTCAATAAAAATTAACACAAAAATCTCATGCTGTTCATCACCAGAACAGCCAAAGTTTAAAAAAGCAGTTTTGCCATAGTAGGGAAGCTTCCCCAATATTTTTGCTATCTGTGCTGTGAGTGTCTTGTGTGTCTTATGTGTTTGTATGTCTTCCATGTCTTCTTGTGTGTCTTTCATTTCTCAGCCCTCGCCGGTTAGAATCAGGCACATTTGCAGCTCCAGAACGCTACACGCTGAGCTATCTTTCCAGCTTGCAGACGGACCCTTTGTTACTCTATGTCTCCTTGAATGTTGCTGTTTCCGGCGGGCACGTGATATTCTCCCCGCTGGAAGCAGTGCATGGAAGTAGCGGGCGCCATTTGATGTTCCCGTCATCGTTGCGAGTTAGGGGGTGGGGACGAATGGGGGGCAGGGGGAATAACCGAGGACTTCCTCCAGGTTGCCTAGTCCGACTTTCCGGGCACCTTCTCAGTGCTCCGGGACGACTGCAGGAAGGCATGTTTGCCAGCAGAGGGCACCAGAACGCCACCTTAAATTTCCCTGCCTGCACAGTTGCATCTACTTGCAAGTTCATTGTGGTCGCCCCCAACTCACATCCCAGGACTCCTTCTCCCCGAGACTTGTGCCTGAGGGGCCAGAGATTCTGTATTCTTAACCGATGTGACTCTTGGAAATCAGGTGCCAGAATGGTCGATTTTGCTCGACGTGGTGGCCCGCGCCTTTGATCTTTTATTTTTCAAACCTCTCCAGCTTCAACTGAAGTAATGAAACTTCGAGCTGTAGTCGCTGTAGTTCAAATTATGGCCTCTGCTTCCTTAAATCTGTGTACCGATAGTCATTATATTGCTAGAGCCTTACAGGTGCTTGAAACTGTGCCTTACATTGAGACAAATAATACCAAAGTTCAGGATTTATTTGGACAGATACAAAAGTGATTACATGCTCATTCTCAGCCCTGCATTATGGGGAATATTAGGGCCCATACTGGGCTTCCCGGTCCTTTGACCTTATGGAATGACTTAGCATATGAGGCCACATGTCTCATAGTTTTCTCTCAATTAAAATTAACATAAAAATCTCATGCTATAGACCACCAGATCAGCCACAGTTTTAAAAAGCAGTTTTGCCTTACTAAGGAAACTTCCCCACCATTTTTGGTGTCTGTGCTGTGTGTGTCTACTGTGTCTTATCTGCTTGTATATCTTCTATGTCTTCTCCTGTGTCTTCCAATCCTCAGCCGTCGCCGGATAGACTCGGGCACCGTTGCAGCACCAGATCGCTACACACTGAGCTTTCTTTCCAGCCTGCAGACGGACCCTTTGTTACTCCATGTCTCCTTGAATGTTGCTGTTTCCGGTGGGCACGTGATATTCTCCCCCCTGGAAGCAGTGCATGGAAGTAGCGGGGGCCATCGCTGTTCCCGTCATCGTTGCAGGGTGGGGGGTGGGGACGGATGGGGCACAGGGGGAGTAACCTAGAACTTCATCCAGGTTGCCCAGTCTGTCTTCCGGGGCAGCTTCTCAGTGCTCCGGGACGACTGCAGGAAGGCATGTTTGCTAGCAGACGGCACCAGAACTCCACCTTAAATTTCCCTGCCTGTGCAGGTGGAGCTAGATGCAAGTTCATTGCGGTCACACCCCCTCTCGTCCTAGCACTCTTTCTCCGGAAGGCCTTTGTCTGAGGGCCCAGAGATTCTGTATTCTTACCCCATGTGACTCTTGGAAATCAGGTGGCAGTATGGTCTATTTTGCCCGACGTGGGGGAAAGCGCCTTTGATCTTATGTTTTTCAAATCTCTCCAGCTTCAGCTGAAGTAATGAAACTTCGAGCTGTGTTCGCTGTAGTTCAACTTATGGCCTCTGCTTCCTTTAAGCTGTATAGCGATAGTCATTATATTGCTAGAGCCTTACAGGTGCTTCAAACTGTGCCTTACATTGAGACAAATTATACCAAAGTTCAGGAATTATTTGGACAGATGCAAAAGTGTTTACATGCTCATTCTCAGGTCTGCCTTATGGGGCATATTAGGGCCCATACTGGGCTTCAAGGTCCTTTGGCCTTATGGAATGACTTAGTATATGAGGCCACATGTCTCATAGGTTTCTCTCAATTAAAATTAACACAAAAATCTCATGCTATTCATCACCAGAACAGCCAAAGTTTAAAAAAGCAGTTTTGCCTTACTAGGGAAGCTTCCCCACCATTTCTGGTGTCTGTGTTTTGTGTCCCTTGTGTGTCTTATGTGTTTGTATGTCTTCTATGTCTACTTGTGTGTCTGTCATTCCTCAGCCCTCGCAGGATAGACTCGGGTACAGTTTCAGCACCAGACTGCTACACCCTGAACTATCTTTCCAGCCTGCAGACGGAACATTTGTTACTCCATGTCTCTTGAATGTTGCTGTTTTCCGTGGGCACGTGATCTTCTCACCCCTGGAAGCAGTGCATGGAAGTAGCGTGCGCCATCGTTGTTCCCGTCATCATTCCGGGGTGGGGGGTGGGGACCGAAGGGGGGCATGGGGAGTAACCGAGGACTTCCTCCAGGTTGGCTAGTCCGTCTTGCGGGGCACCTTCTCAGTGCTCCGGGACGACTGCAGGAAGGCATGTTTGCCAGCAGAGGGCACCAGAACTCCACCTTAAATTTCCCTGCCTGCACAGGTATAGCTAGATGCCAGATCATTGCGGTCACCCCTGCCTCTCGTACAGGCACTCCTTCTCACCGAGGCTTTTGTCTGAGGGGCCAGAGATTCTGTATTCTTACCCGATGTGAGTCTTGGAAATCAGGTCACAGAATGGTCTATTTTGCTCGACGTGGTGGCCCCCGCCTTTTATCTTATGTTTTCAAAACACTCCAGCATCAGCTGAAGTAATGAAACTTAGAGCTGTAGCCAGTGTATTTCTGCTTATGGCCTCTGCTTCCTTTAATCTGTATAACGATAGTCATTATACTGCTAGAGCCTTACAGGTGCTTGAAACTGTGCCTTACATTGAGATAAATAATAGCAAAGTTCAGGATTTATTTGGACAGATACAAAAGTGATTACATGCTCATTCTCAGCCCTGCCTTATGGGGCATATTAGGGCCCATACTGGACTTTCACGTCCTTTGGTCTTATGGAATGATGTAGCATATGAGGCCACATGTCTCATAGGTTTCTCTCAATTAAAACTACACAAAAATCTCATGCTATAGATCACCAGAACAGCCAAAGTTTTAAAAAGCAGTTTTGCCTTACTAGGGAAGCTTCCCCACCATTTTTGATGTCTGTGCTGTGTGTGTCTATTGTGTATTATCTGCTTGTATATCTTCTATGTCTTCTTGTGTGTCTTTCATTCCTCAGCTGTTGCCGGATAGACTCGCGCACCGATGCAGCACCAGACCTCTAAACCATGAGGTATGTTTCCAGTCTGCAGATGGACCGTTTGTTACGTCATGTCTCCTTGAATGTTGCTGTTTCCGGTAGGCACGTGATATTCTCCTACCTGGAAGAAGTGCATGGAAGTTGCGGGCGCCATCGTTGTTCCTGTAATCGTTGCGGGGTGGGGGGTGCGGACGGATGGGGTGAAGGGTGAGTTACCTAGGTCTTCCTCCAGGTTGCCGAGTCCGTCTTGCGGGGCACCTTCTCAGTGCACCGGGACGACTGCAGGAAGGCATGTTTGCCAGCATAGGGCACCAGAACTCCACCTTAAATTTCCCTGGCTGCACAGGTGGAGCTAGATGCAAGTTCATTGCAGTCGCCCCCAACCTCTCGTCCAGGCACTCCTTCTCCCCGAGGTCTTTGTCTGATGGGCCAGAGATTCTGTATTCTTACCTGATGTGAGTCTTGGAAATCAGGTGGCAGAATGGTGTATTTTGCTCGACGTGGTGGCCCGTGCCTTTGATCTTATGTTTTTCAAACCTCTCCAGCTTCAGCTGAAGTAAAGAAACTTCGAGCTGTAGCCACTGTATTTCTGCTTATGGCCTCTGCTTCCTATAATCTGTATACCGATAGTCATTATATTGCTAGAGCCTTACAGGTGCTTGAAACTGTGCCTTACATTCAGACACATAATACGAAAGTTCAGGAATTATTTGGACAGATTCAAACGTGTTTACATGCTCCTTCTCAGCCCTGCCTTATGGGGCATATTAGGGCCCATACTGGGCTTCCAGGTCCTTTGGCCTTATGGAATGACTTAGCATATGAGGCCACATATCTCATAGGATTCTCTCAATCAAAATTAACATAAAAATCTCATGCTATAGATCACCAGAACAGCCACAGTTTTAAAACGCAGTTTTGCGTTACTAAGGAAGCTTCCCCACCATGTTTGATGTCTTTGCTGTGTGTGTGTCTTGTGTGTCTTATGTGTTTGTATTTCTTCTATGTCTTCTTGTGTGTCTTTCATTCCTCAGCCATCGCCGGATAGACTCGGGCACCGTTGCTGCCCCAGTTCTCTGCACCCTGAGGTATGTTTCCAGCCTGCAGACGGACCCTTTGTTACTCCATGTCTCCTTGAATGTTGCTGTTTCCGGTGGGCACGTGATATTCTCCCCCCTGGAAGCAGTGCATGGAAGTAGCGGGCGCCATCGTTGTTCGCGTCATCGTTGCGGGGTAGGGGGGTGGGGACGGATGGGGGAAGAGTGAGTAACCTAGGTCTTCCTCCATGTTGCCGAGTCCGTCTTGCGGGGCACCTTCTCAGTGCACCAGGACCACTGCTGGAGGCATGTTGGCCAGCAGAGGGCACCAGAACTCCACCCTAAATTTCCCTGCCTGTGCAGGTGGAGCTAGATGCAAGTTCATTGCGGTCACCACCAGCTGTCGTCCAGGCACTCCTTCTCCCCGAGGCTTTTGTCTGAGGGGCCAGAGATTCTGTATTCTTACCCGATGTGAGTCTTGGAAATCAGGTGGCAGAATGGTCTATTTTGCTCGACGTGGTGGCCCGTGCTTTGATCTTATGTTTTTCTAACCTCTCCAGCTTCAGTTCAAGTAATGAAACTTCGAGCTGTAACAACTGTATTTCTCCTTATGGCCTCTGCTTCCTATAATCTGTATACGGAAAGTCATTATATAGCTAGAGCCTTTCAGGTGCTTGAAACTATGCATTACATTGAGACAAATAATACCAAAGTTCAGGAATTATTTGGACAGATGCAAAAGTGTTTACATGCTCATTCTCAGCCCTGCCTTATGGGGCATATTAGGGCCCATACTGGGCTTCCAGGTCCTTTGGCCTTATGGAATGACTTAGCATATGAGGCCACATGTCTCATAGGTTTCTCTAAATTAAAATTGACACAACAATCTCATGCTATTCATCACCATAACAGCCAAAGTTTAAAAAAGCAGTTTTGCCTTACGAGGGAAGCTTCCCCACCCTTTTTGGTGTCTGTGTTGTGTGTGCCTTGTGTTTGTTATGTGTTTGTATGTCTTCTATGTCTTCTTGTGTGTCTTTTATTTCTCAGCCCTCGCCGGATAGACTCGGGCACAGTTGCAGCTCGAGACCGCAACACCCTGAGCTATCTTTCCAGCCGGCAGACGGAACCTTTGTTATTCCATGTCTCCTTGAATGTTGCTGTTTTCCGTGGGCATGTGATATACTCCTCCCTGGAAGCAGTGCATGGAAGAAGCTGGCGCCATTGTTGTGCCCGTCATCGTTGCGGGGTGGGGCGGTGCTGAGGAATGGGGGAAAGGTGAGTAACCTAGGAGTTCCTCCAGGTTGCCGAGTCCGTCTTCCGGGGCACCTTCTCAGTGCTCGGGGACGACTGCAGGAAGGCATGTTTGCTAGCAGACGGCACCAGAACTCCACCTTAAATTTCCCTGCCTGCGCAGGTGGAGCTAGATGCAAGTTCATTGCGGTCACCCCCCCTCTCGTCCTAGCACTCCTTCTCCGCAAGGCCTTTGTCTGAGGGCCCAGAGATTCTGTATTCTTACCCCATGTGACTCTTGGAAATCAGGTGGCAGTATGGTCTATTTTGCCCGACGTGGGGGAAAGCGCCTTTGATCTTATGTTTTTCAAATCTCTCCAGCTTCAGCTGAAGTAATGAAACTTCGAGCTGTGTTCGCTGTAGTTCAACTTATGGCCTCTGCTTCCTTTAAGCTGTATAGCGATAGTCATTATATTGCTAGAGCCTTACAGGTGCTTGAAACTGTGCCTTACATTGAGACAAATTATACCAAAGTTCAGGAATTATTTGGACAGATGCAAAAGTGTTTACATGCTCATTCTCAGGTCTGCCTTATGGGGCATATTAGGGCCCATACTGGGCTTCAGTGTCCTTTGGCCTTATGGAATGACTTAGCATATGAGGCCACATGTCTCATAGGTTTCTCTCAATTAAAATTAACACAAAAATCTCATGCTATTCATCACCAGAACAGCCAAAGTTTAAAAAAGCAGTTTTGCCTTACTAGGGAAGCTTCCCCACCATTTCTGGTGTCTGTGTTTTGTGTCCCTTGTGTGTCTTATGTGTTTGGATGTCTTCTATGTCTACTTGTGTGTCTGTCATTCCTCAGCCCTCGCAGGATAGACTCGGGTACAGTTGCAGAACAGACTGCTATACCCTGAGCTATCTTTCCAGCCTGCAGACGGAACATTTGTTACTCCATGTCTCTTGAATGTTGCTGTTTTCCGTGGGCACGTGATCTTCTCACCCCTGGAAGAAGTGCATGGAAGTAGCGGGCGCCATCGTTGTTCCAGTCATCATTCCGGGGTGGGGGGGGGGAACGATGGGGGGCATGGAGAGTAACCCAGGACTTCCTCCAGGTTGGCTAGTCCGTCTTGCGGGGCACCTTCTCAGTGCTCCGGGACGACTGCAGGAAGGCATGTTTGCCAGCAGAGGGCACCAGAACTCCACCTTAAATTTCCCTGCCTGCACAGGTATAGCTAGATGCCAGATCATTGCGGTCACCCCTGCCTCTCGTACAGGCACTCCTTCTCACCGAGGCTTTTGTCTGAGGGGCCAGAGATTCTGTATTCTTACCCGATGTGAGTCTTGGAAATCAGGTCACAGAATGGTCTATTTTGCTCGACGTGGTGGCCCCCGCCTTTTATCTTATGTTTTCAAAACACTCCAGCATCAGCTGAAGTAATGAAACTTAGAGCTGTAGCCAGTGTATTTCTGCTTATGGCCTCTGCTTCCTTTAATCTGTATAACGATAGTCATTATACTGCTAGAGCCTTACAGGTGCTTGAAACTGTGCCTTACATTGAGATAAATAATAGCAAAGTTCAGGATTTATTTGGACAGATACAAAAGTGATTACATGCTCATTCTCAGCCCTGCCTTATGGGGCATATTAGGGCCCATACTGGACTTTCACGTCCTTTGGTCTTATGGAATGATGTAGCATATGAGGCCACATGTCTCATAGGTTTCTCTCAATTAAAACTACACAAAAATCTCATGCTATAGATCACCAGAACAGCCAAAGTTTTAAAAAGCAGTTTTGCCTTACTAGGGAAGCTTCCCCACCATTTTTGATGTCTGTGCTGTGTGTGTCTATTGTGTATTATCTGCTTGTATATCTTCTATGTCTTCTTGTGTGTCTTTCATTCCTCAGCTGTTGCCGGATAGACTCGCGCACCGATGCAGCACCAGACCTCTAAACCATGAGGTATGTTTCCAGTCTGCAGATGGACCGTTTGTTACGTCATGTCTCCTTGAATGTTGCTGTTTCCGGTAGGCACGTGATATTCTCCTACCTGGAAGAAGTGCATGGAAGTTGCGGGCGCCATCGTTGTTCCTGTAATCGTTGCGGGGTGGGGGGTGCGGACGGATGGGGTGAAGGGTGAGTTACCTAGGTCTTCCTCCAGGTTGCCGAGTCCGTCTTGCGGGGCACCTTCTCAGTGCACCGGGACGACTGCAGGAAGGCATGTTTGCCAGCATAGGGCACCAGAACTCCACCTTAAATTTCCCTGGCTGCACAGGTGGAGCTAGATGCAAGTTCATTGCAGTCGCCCCCAACCTCTCGTCCAGGCACTCCTTCTCCCCGAGGTCTTTGTCTGATGGGCCAGAGATTCTGTATTCTTACCTGATGTGAGTCTTGGAAATCAGGTGGCAGAATGGTGTATTTTGCTCGACGTGGTGGCCCGTGCCTTTGATCTTATGTTTTTCAAACCTCTCCAGCTTCAGCTGAAGTAAAGAAACTTCGAGCTGTAGCCACTGTATTTCTGCTTATGGCCTCTGCTTCCTATAATCTGTATACCGATAGTCATTATATTGCTAGAGCCTTACAGGTGCTTGAAACTGTGCCTTACATTCAGACACATAATACGAAAGTTCAGGAATTATTTGGACAGATTCAAACGTGTTTACATGCTCCTTCTCAGCCCTGCCTTATGGGGCATATTAGGGCCCATACTGGGCTTCCAGGTCCTTTGGCCTTATGGAATGACTTAGCATATGAGGCCACATATCTCATAGGATTCTCTCAATCAAAATTAACATAAAAATCTCATGCTATAGATCACCAGAACAGCCACAGTTTTAAAACGCAGTTTTGCGTTACTAAGGAAGCTTCCCCACCATGTTTGATGTCTTTGCTGTGTGTGTGTCTTGTGTGTCTTATGTGTTTGTATTTCTTCTATGTCTTCTTGTGTGTCTTTCATTCCTCAGCCATCGCCGGATAGACTCGGGCACCGTTGCTGCCCCAGTTCTCTGCACCCTGAGGTATGTTTCCAGCCTGCAGACGGACCCTTTGTTACTCCATGTCTCCTTGAATGTTGCTGTTTCCGGTGGGCACGTGATATTCTCCCCCCTGGAAGCAGTGCATGGAAGTAGCGGGCGCCATCGTTGTTCGCGTCATCGTTGCGGGGTAGGGGGGTGGGGACGGATGGGGGAAGAGTGAGTAACCTAGGTCTTCCTCCATGTTGCCGAGTCCGTCTTGCGGGGCACCTTCTCAGTGCACCAGGACCACTGCTGGAGGCATGTTGGCCAGCAGAGGGCACCAGAACTCCACCCTAAATTTCCCTGCCTGTGCAGGTGGAGCTAGATGCAAGTTCATTGCGGTCACCACCAGCTGTCGTCCAGGCACTCCTTCTCCCCGAGGCTTTTGTCTGAGGGGCCAGAGATTCTGTATTCTTACCCGATGTGAGTCTTGGAAATCAGGTGGCAGAATGGTCTATTTTGCTCGACGTGGTGGCCCGTGCTTTGATCTTATGTTTTTCTAACCTCTCCAGCTTCAGTTCAAGTAATGAAACTTCGAGCTGTAACAACTGTATTTCTCCTTATGGCCTCTGCTTCCTATAATCTGTATACGGAAAGTCATTATATAGCTAGAGCCTTTCAGGTGCTTGAAACTATGCATTACATTGAGACAAATAATACCAAAGTTCAGGAATTATTTGGACAGATGCAAAAGTGTTTACATGCTCATTCTCAGCCCTGCCTTATGGGGCATATTAGGGCCCATACTGGGCTTCCAGGTCCTTTGGCCTTATGGAATGACTTAGCATATGAGGCCACATGTCTCATAGGTTTCTCTAAATTAAAATTGACACAACAATCTCATGCTATTCATCACCATAACAGCCAAAGTTTAAAAAAGCAGTTTTGCCTTACGAGGGAAGCTTCCCCACCCTTTTTGGTGTCTGTGTTGTGTGTGCCTTGTGTTTGTTATGTGTTTGTATGTCTTCTATGTCTTCTTGTGTGTCTTTTATTTCTCAGCCCTCGCCGGATAGACTCGGGCACAGTTGCAGCTCGAGACCGCAACACCCTGAGCTATCTTTCCAGCCGGCAGACGGAACCTTTGTTATTCCATGTCTCCTTGAATGTTGCTGTTTTCCGTGGGCATGTGATATACTCCTCCCTGGAAGCAGTGCATGGAAGAAGCTGGCGCCATTGTTGTGCCCGTCATCGTTGCGGGGTGGGGCGGTGCTGAGGAATGGGGGAAAGGTGAGTAACCTAGGAGTTCCTCCAGGTTGCCGAGTCCGTCTTCCGGGGCACCTTCTCAGTGCTCGGGGACGACTGCAGGAAGGCATGTTTGCTAGCAGACGGCACCAGAACTCCACCTTAAATTTCCCTGCCTGCGCAGGTGGAGCTAGATGCAAGTTCATTGCGGTCACCCCCCCTCTCGTCCTAGCACTCCTTCTCCGCAAGGCCTTTGTCTGAGGGCCCAGAGATTCTGTATTCTTACCCCATGTGACTCTTGGAAATCAGGTGGCAGTATGGTCTATTTTGCCCGACGTGGGGGAAAGCGCCTTTGATCTTATGTTTTTCAAATCTCTCCAGCTTCAGCTGAAGTAATGAAACTTCGAGCTGTGTTCGCTGTAGTTCAACTTATGGCCTCTGCTTCCTTTAAGCTGTATAGCGATAGTCATTATATTGCTAGAGCCTTACAGGTGCTTGAAACTGTGCCTTACATTGAGACAAATTATACCAAAGTTCAGGAATTATTTGGACAGATGCAAAAGTGTTTACATGCTCATTCTCAGGTCTGCCTTATGGGGCATATTAGGGCCCATACTGGGCTTCAGTGTCCTTTGGCCTTATGGAATGACTTAGCATATGAGGCCACATGTCTCATAGGTTTCTCTCAATTAAAATTAACACAAAAATCTCATGCTATTCATCACCAGAACAGCCAAAGTTTAAAAAAGCAGTTTTGCCTTACTAGGGAAGCTTCCCCACCATTTCTGGTGTCTGTGTTTTGTGTCCCTTGTGTGTCTTATGTGTTTGGATGTCTTCTATGTCTACTTGTGTGTCTGTCATTCCTCAGCCCTCGCAGGATAGACTCGGGTACAGTTGCAGAACAGACTGCTATACCCTGAGCTATCTTTCCAGCCTGCAGACGGAACATTTGTTACTCCATGTCTCTTGAATGTTGCTGTTTTCCGTGGGCACGTGATCTTCTCACCCCTGGAAGAAGTGCATGGAAGTAGCGGGCGCCATCGTTGTTCCAGTCATCATTCCGGGGTGGGGGGGGGGAACGATGGGGGGCATGGAGAGTAACCCAGGACTTCCTCCAGGTTGGCTAGTCCGTCTTGCGGGGCACCTTCTCAGTGCTCCGGGACGACTGCAGGAAGGCATGTTTGCCAGCAGAGGGCACCAGAACTCCACCTTAAATTTCCCTGCCTGCACAGGTATAGCTAGATGCCAGATCATTGCGGTCACCCCTGCCTCTCGTACAGGCACTCCTTCTCACCGAGGCTTTTGTCTGAGGGGCCAGAGATTCTGTATTCTTACCCGATGTGAGTCTTGGAAATCAGGTCACAGAATGGTCTATTTTGCTCGACGTGGTGGCCCCCGCCTTTTATCTTATGTTTTCAAAACACTCCAGCTTCAGCTGAAGTAATGAAACTTAGAGCTGTAGCCAGTGTATTTCTGCTTATGGCCTCTGCTCCCTTTAATCTGTATAACGATAGTCATTATATTGCTAGAGCCTTACAGGTGCTTGAAACTGTGCCTTACATTGAGATAAATAATAGCAAAGTTCAGGATTTATTTGGACAGATACAAAAGTGATTACATGCTCATTCTCAGGCCTGCCTTATGGGGCATATTAGGGCCCATACTGGACTTTCACGTCCTTTGGTCTTAGGGAATGACGTAGCATATGAGGCCACATGTCTCATAGGTTTCTCTCAATTAAAACTACACAAAAATCTCATGCTATAGATCACCAGAACAGCCAAAGTTTTAAAAAGCAGTTTTGCCTTACTAGGGAAGCTTCCCCACCATTTTTGATGTCTGTGCTGTGTGTGTCTATTGTGTATTATCTGCTTGTATATCTTCTATGTCTTCTTCTGTGTCTTTCATTCCTCAGCCCTCGCCGGATAGACTCGGGCACAGTTGCAGCTCCAGAACGTTACACGCTGAGCTATCTTTCCAGCCTGCAGACAGACCCTTTGTTACTCATTCTCTCCTGGAATGTTGCTGTTTCCCGCGGGCACGTGATATTCTCCCCCCTGGAAGCAGTGCATGGAAGTAGCGGGCGCCATTTGTTGTTCCCGTCATCGTTGCGGGTTGGGGGGTGGGTACGAATTTGGGGGCATTGGGAGTAACCGAGGACTTCCTCCAGGTTGCCTAGTCCGTCTTGCGGGGCACCTTCTCAGTGCTCCGGGACGACTGCAGGAAGGCATGTTTGCCAGCAGAGGGCACCAGAACGCCACCTTAAATTTCCCTGCCTGCACAGTTGCATCTACTTGCAAGTTCATTGTGGTCGCCCCCGACTCTCATCCCGGGACATCTTCCCCCCCCAGACTTGTGCCTGAGGGGACCAGAGATTCTGTATTTTTAACCGATGTGAGTCTTGGAAATCAGGTGCCAGAATGGTCTCTTTTGCTCGACGTGGTGGCCCGCGCCTTTGATCTTTTATTTTTCAAACCTCTCCAGCTTCAACTGAAGTAATGAAACTTCGAGCTGTAGTGGCTGTAGTTCAAATTATGGCCTCTGCTTCCTTTAATCTGTGTACCGATAGTCATTACATTGCTAGAGCCTTACAGGTGCTTGAAACTGTGCCTTACATTGAGACAAATAATAGCAAAGTTCAGGATTTATTTGGACAGATACAAAAGTGATTACATGCTCATTCTCAGCCCTGCATTATGGGGCATATTACGGTCCATACTGGGCTTCCTGGTCCTTTGGCCTTATGGAATGACTTAGCATATGAGGCCACATGTCTCATAGGTTTCTCTCAATAAAAATTAACACAAAAATCTCATGCTGTTCATCACCAGAACAGCCAAAGTTTAAAAAAGCAGTTTTGCCGTAGTAGGGAAGCTTCCCCAATATTTTTGCTATCTGTGCTGTGAGTGTCTTGTGTGTCTTATGTGTTTGTATGTCTTCCATGTCTTCTTGTGTGTCTTTCATTGCTCAGCCCTCGCCGGTTAGAATCGGGCACATTTGCAGCTCCAGAACGCTACACGCTGAGCTATCTTTCCAGCTTGCAGACGGACCCTTTGTTACTCTATGTCTCCTTGAATGTTGCTGTTTCCGGCGGGCACGTGATATTCTCCCCGCTGCAAGCAGTGCATGGAAGTAGCGGGCGCCATTTGATGTTCCCGTCATCGTTGCGAGTTGGGGGGTGGGGACGAATGGGGGGCATTGGGAGTAACCGAGGACTCCCTCCAGGTTGCCTAGTCCGTCTTGCGGGGCACCTTCTCAGTGCTCCGGGACGACTGCAGGAAGGCATGTTTGCCAGCAGAGGGCACCAGAACGCCAGCGTAAATTTCCCTGCCTGCACAGTTGCATCTACTTGCAAGTTCATTGTGGTCGCCCCCAACTCACATCCCGGGACTCCTTCTCCCCGAGACTTGTGCCTGAGGGGCCAGAGATTCTGTATTCTTAACCGATGTGACTCTTGGAAATCAGGTGCCAGAATGGTCTATTTTGCTCGACGTGGTGGCCCGCGCCTTTGATCTTTTATTTTTCAAACCTCTCCAGCTTCAACTGAAGTAATGAAACTTCGAGCTGTAGTCGCTGTAGTTCAAATTATGGCCTCTGCTTCCTGAAATCTGTGTACCGATAGTCATTATATTGCTAGAGCCTTACAGGTGCTTGAAACTGTGCCTTACATTGAGACAAATAATACCAAAGTTCAGGATTTATTTGGACAGATACAAAAGTGATTACATGCTCATTCTCAGCCCTGCATTATGGGGAATATTAGGGCCCATACTGGGCTTCCCGGTCCTTTGACCTTATGGAATGACTTAGCATATGAGGCCACATGTCTCATAGTTTTCTCTCAATTAAAATTAACATAAAAATCTCATGCTATAGACCACCAGATCAGCCACAGTTTTAAAAAGCAGTTTTGCCTTACTAAGGAAGCTTCCCCACCATTTTTGGTGTCTGTGCTGTGTGTGTCTACTGTGTCTTATCTCCTTGTATATCTTCTATGTCTTCTCCTGTGTCTTTCATTCCTCAGCCGTCGCCGGATAGACTCGGGCACCGTTGCAGCACCAGATCGCTACACACTGAGCTTTCTTTCCAGCCTGCAGACGGACCCTTTGTTACTCCATGTCTCCTTGAATGTTGCTGTTTCCGGTGGGCACGTGATATTCTCCCCCCTGGAAGCAGTGCATGGAAGTAGCGGGGGCCATCGCTGTTCCCGTCATCGTTGCAGGGTGGGGGGTGGGGACGGATGGGGCACAGGGGGAGTAACCTAGAACTTCATCCAGGTTGCCCAGTCTGTCTTCCGGGGCAGCTTCTCAGTGCTCCGGGACGACTGCAGGAAGGCATGTTTGCTAGCAGATGGCACCAGAACTCCACCTTAAATTTCCCTGCCTGTGCAGGTGGAGCTAGATGCAAGTTCATTGCGGTCACACCCCCTCTCGTCCTAGCACTCCTTCTCCGGAAGGCCTTTGTCTGAGGGCCAGGAGATTCTGTATTCTTACCCCATGTGACTCTTGGAAATCAGGTGGCAGTATGGTCTATTTTGCCCGACGTGGGGGAAAGCGCCTTTGATCTTATGTTTTTCAAATCTCTCCAGCTTCAGCTGAAGTAATGAAACTTCGAGCTGTGTTCGCTGTAGTTCAACTTATGGCCTCTGCTTCCTTTAAGCTGTATAGCGATAGTCATTATATTGCTAGAGCCTTACAGGTGCTTCAAACTGTGCCTTACATTGAGACAAATTATACCAAAGTTCAGGAATTATTTGGACAGATGCAAAAGTGTTTACATGCTCATTCTCAGGTCTGCCTTATGGGGCATATTAGGGCCCATACTGGGCTTCAAGGTCCTTTGGCCTTATGGAATGACTTAGTATATGAGGCCACATGTCTCATAGGTTTCTCTCAATTAAAATTAACACAAAAATCTCATGCTATTCATCACCAGAACAGCCAAAGTTTAAAAAAGCAGTTTTGCCTTACTAGGGAAGCTTCCCCACCATTTCTGGTGTCTGTGTTTTGTGTCCCTTGTGTGTCTTATGTGTTTGTATGTCTTCTATGTCTACTTGTGTGTCTGTCATTCCTCAGCCCTCGCAGGATAGACTCGGGTACAGTTTCAGCACCAGACTGCTACACCCTGAACTATCTTTCCAGCCTGCAGACGGAACATTTGTTACTCCATGTCTCTTGAATGTTGCTGTTTTCCGTGGGCACGTGATCTTCTCACCCCTGGAAGCAGTGCATGGAAGTAGCATGCGCCATCGTTGTTCCCGTCATCATTCCGGGGTGGGGGGTGGGGACCGAAGGGGGGCATGGGGAGTAACCGAGGACTTCCTCCAGGTTGGCTAGTCCGTCTTGCGGGGCACCTTCTCAGTGCTCCGGGACGACTGCAGGAAGGCATGTTTGCCAGCAGAGGGCACCAGAACTCCACCTTAAATTTCCCTGCCTGCACAGGTATAGCTAGATGCCAGATCATTGCGGTCACCCCTGCCTCTCGTACAGGCACTCCTTCTCACCGAGGCTTTTGTCTGAGGGGCCAGAGATTCTGTATTCTTACCCGATGTGAGTCTTGGAAATCAGGTCACAGAATGGTCTATTTTGCTCGACGTGGTGGCCCCCGCCTTTTATCTTATGTTTTCAAAACACTCCAGCATCAGCTGAAGTAATGAAACTTAGAGCTGTAGCCAGTGTATTTCTGCTTATGGCCTCTGCTTCCTTTAATCTGTATAACGATAGTCATTATATTGCTAGAGCCTTACAGGTGATTGAAACTGTGCCTTACATTGAGATAAATAATAGCAAAGTTCAGGATTTATTTGGACAGATACAAAAGTGATTACATGCTCATTCTCAGCCCTGCCTTATGGGGCATATTAGGGCCCATACTGGACTTTCACGTCCTTTGGTCTTATGGAATGATGTAGCATATGAGGCCACATGTCTCATAGGTTTCTCTCAATTAAAACTACACAAAAATCTCATGCTATAGATCACCAGAACAGCCAAAGTTTAAAAAAGCAGTTTTGCCTTACTAGGGAAGCTTCCCCACCATTTTTGATGTCTGTGCTGTGTGTGTCTATTGTGTATTATCTGCTTGTATATCTTCTATGTCTTCTTGTGTGTCTTTCATTCCTCAGCTGTTGCCGGATAGACTCGCGCACCGATGCAGCACCAGACCTCTAAACCATGAGGTATGTTTCCAGTCTGCAGATGGACCGTTTGTTACGCCATGTCTCCTTGAATGTTGCTGTTTCCGGTAGGCACGTGATATTCTCCTACCTGGAAGAAGTGCATGGAAGTTGCGGGCGCCATCGTTGTTCCTGTCATCGTTGCGGGGTGGGGGGTGCGGACGGATGGGGTGAATTGTGAGTTACCTAGGTCTTCCTCCACGTTGCCGAGTCCGTCTTGCGGGGCACCTTCTCAGTGCACCGGGACGACTGCAGGAAGGCATGTTTGCCAGCATAGGGCACCAGAACTCCAACTTAAATTTCCCTGGCTGCACAGGTGGAGCTAGATGCAAGTTCATTGCAGTTGCCCCCGCCTCTCGTCCAGGCACTCCTTCTCCCCGAGGCTTTTGTCTGAGGGGCCAGAGATTCTGTATTCTTACCCGATGTGAGTCTTGGAAATCAGGTGGCAGAATGGTCTATTTTGCTCGACGTGGTGGCCCTTGCATTTGATCTTATGTTTTTCTAACCTCTCCAGCTTCATCTGAAGTAATGAAAGTTCGAGCTGTAGCCACTGTATTTCTCCTTATGGCCTCTGCTTCCTATAATCTGTATACCGATAGTCATTATATTGCTAGAGCCTTACAGGTGCTTGAAAGAGTGCCTGACATTGAGACAAATACTACAAAAGTTCAGGAATTATTTGGACAGTTTCAAAAGTGTTTACATGCTCCTTCTCAGCCCTGCCTTATGGGGCATATTAGGGCCCATAATGGGCTTCCATGTCCTTTGGCGTTATGGAATGACTTAGCATATGAGGCCACATGTCTCATGGGTTTCTCTCAATAAAAATTACCAAAAATCTCATGCTATTCATCACCAGAGCAGCCAAAGTTTAAAAAAGCAGTTTTGCCTTACTAGGGAAGCTTCCCCACCACTTTTAGTGTCTGTGTTGTGTGTGCCATGTGTGTCTTATGTGTTTGTATGTCTTCTATGTCTACTTGTGTGTCTTTCATTCCTCAGCCCTCGCCGGATAGACTCGGGCACAGTTGCAGCACCAGACCGCTAGTCCCTGAGCTATCTTTCCAGCCTGCAGATGGCCCTTTGTTACTCCATGTCTCCTGGAATGTTGCTATTTCCCGTGGGCACCTGATCTTCTCACCCCTGGAAGCAGTGCATGGAAGTAGCTGGCGCCATCGTTCTTCCCGTCATAGTTGCATGGTGGGGGGGGAAGGGATGGGGGAGGGGGTGAGTAACCCAGGACTTCCTCCATGTTGCCAAGTCCGTCTTGAGGGGCACCTTCTCAGTGCTCCGGGTCGACTGCAGGAAGGCATGATTGCTAGCAGAGGGCACCAGAACTCCACCTTAAATTTCCCTGCCTGGCCAGGTGAAGCTAGATGCAAGTTCATTGCGGTCGCCCCCGCCTCTAGTCCAGGCACTCCTTCTCCCCGAGGTCTTTGTCTGATGGGCCAGAGATTCTGTATTCTTACCTGATGTGAGTCTTGGAAATCAGGTGGCAGAATGGTCTATTTTGCTCGACGTTGTGGCCCGTGCCTTTGATCTTATGTTTTTCAAACCTCTATAGCTTCAGCTGAAGTAATGAAACTCGGGCTTTACTCGCTGTATTTCAGTTTATGGCCTCTGCTTCCTTTCATCTGTACAACGATAGTCATTATATTGCGAGAGCCTTACACGTGCTTGAAACTGTGCCTTACATGGAGAGAAATAATACCAAAGTTGAGGATTTATTTGGACAGATACAAAAGTGTTTACATGCTCATTCTCAGCCCTGGATTATGGGGCATATTAGAGCCCATACTGGGCTTCCAGGTCCTTTGGCCTTATGGAATGACTTATCATATGAGGCCACATGTCTCATAGGTTTCTCTCAATTGAAATTAACATAAAAATCTCATGCTATAGATCACCAGAACAGCCACAGTTTTAAAAAGGAGTTTTGCCTTACTAGCGAAGCTTCCCCACCATTTTTGGTGTCTATGCTGTTTGTGTCTTGTGTGTCTTATGTGTTTGTATGTCTTCTATGTCTTCTTGTGTGTCTTTCATTCCTCAGCCCTCGCGGGATAGACTCGGGCACTGTTGCAGCACCAGACCCCTACACCCTGAGCTATCTTCCAGCCTCCAGACGGACCCTTTGTTACTCCATGTCTCCTTGAATGTTGCTGTTTCCGGTGGGCACGCGATATTCTCGCCCCTGGAATCAGTGCATGGAAGTAGCGGGCGCCATCGTTGTTCCCGACATCCTTGCGGGGTGGGGGATGGGGACGGATGGGGGACAGGGGGAGTAACCGAGGACTTCCGCCAGGTTGCCGAGTCAGTCTTGCGGGGCACCTTCTCAGTGCTCCGGGACGACTGCAGGAAGGCGTGTTTGCCAGCAGAGGGCACCAGAACTCCACCTTAAATTTTCCTGCCTATGCAGGTGGAGCTAGATGCAATTTCATTGTGGTCACCCCCGCCTCTCGTCCCCGCACTCCTTCTCCCCGAGGTCTTTGTCTGATGGGCCAGAGATTCTGTATTCTTACCTGATGTGAGTCTTGGAAATCAGGTGGCAGAATGGTCTATTTTGCTCGACGTGGTGGCCCGTGCCTTTGATCTTATGTTTTTCAAACCTCTCCAGCTTCAGCTGAAGTAAAGAAACTTCGAGCTGTAGCCACTGTATTTCTGCTTATGGCCTCTGCTTCCTATAATCTGTATACCGATAGTCATTATATTGCTAGAGCCTTACAGGTGCTTGAAACTGTGCCTTACATTCAGACACATAATACGAAAGTTCAGGAATTATTTGGACAGATTCAAACGTATTTACATGCTCCTTCTCAGCCCTGCCTTATGGGGCATATTAGGGCCCATACTGGGCTTCCAGGTCCTTTGGCCTTATGGAATGACTTAGCATATGAGGCCACATATCTCATAGGATTCTCTCAATCAAAATTAACATAAAAATCTCATGCTATAGATCACCAGAACAGCCACAGTTTTAAAACGCAGTTTTGCGTTACTAAGGAAGCTTCCCCACCATGTTTGAAGTCTTTGCTGTGTGTGTGTCTTGTGTGTCTTATGTGTTTGTATTTCTTCTATGTCTTCTTGTGTGTCTTTCATTCCTCAGCCGTCGCCAGATAGACTCGGGCACCGTTGCTGCCCCAGACCTCTGCACCCTGAGGTATGTTTCCAGCCTGCAGACGGACCCTTTGTTACTCCATGTCTCCTTGAATGTTGCTGTTTCCGGTGGGCACGTGATATTCTCCCCCCTGGAAGCAGTGCATGGAAGTAGCGGGCGCCATCGTTGTTCGCGTCATCGTTGCGGGGTAGGGGGGTGGGGACGGATGGGGGGAAGAGTGAGTAACCTAGGTCTTCCTCCATGTTGCCGAGTCCGTCTTGCGGGGCACCTTCTCAGTGCACCAGGACCACTGCTGGAGGCATGTTGGCCAGCAGAGGGCACCAGAACTCCACCTTAAATTTCCCTGCCTGCTCAGGTGGAGCCAGATGCAAGTTCATTGCGGTCGCCACCAGCTGTCGTCCAGGCACTCCTTCTCCCCGAGTCTTTTGTCTGAGGGGCCAGAGATTCTGTATTCTTACCCGATGTGAGTCTTGGAAATCAGGTGGCAGAATGCTCTATTTTGCTCGACGTGGTGGCCCGTGCTTTGATCTTTTGTTTTTCTAACCTCTCCAGCTTCAGCTCAAGTAATGAAACTTCGAGCTGTAACCACTGTATTTCTCCTTATGGACTCTGCTTCCTATAATCTGTATACCGAAAGTCATTATATTGCTAGAGCCTTACAGGTGCTTGAAACTGTGCCTTACATTCAGACACATAATACGAAAGTTCAGGAATTATTTGGACAGATTCAAACGTGTTTACATGCTCCTTCTCAGCCCTGCCTTATGGGGCATATTAGGGCCCATACTGGGCTTCCAGGTCCTTTGGCCTTATGGAATGACTTAGCATATGAGGCCACATATCTCATAGGATTCTCTCAATCAAAATTAACATAAAAATCTCATGCTATAGATCACCAGAACAGCCACAGTTTTAAAACGCAGTTTTGCGTTACTAAGGAAGCTTCCCCACCATGTTTGATGTCTTTGCTGTGTGTGTGTCTTGTGTGTCTTATGTGTTTGTATTTCTTCTATGTCTTCTTGTGTGTCTTTCATTCCTCAGCCGTCGCCGGATAGACTCGGGCACCGTTGCTGCCCCAGACCTCTGCACCCTGAGGTATGTTTCCAGCCTGCAGACGGACCCTTTGTTACTCCATGTCTCCTTGAATGTTGCTGTTTCCGGTGGGCACGTGATATTCTCCCCCCTGGAAGCAGTGCATGGAAGTAGCGGGCGCCATCGTTGTTCGCGTCATCGTTGCGGGGTAGGGGGGTGGGGACGGATGGGGGGAAGGGTGAGTAACCTAGGCCTTCCTCCATGTTGCCGAGTCCGTCTTGGGGGGCACCTTCTCAGTGCACCAGGACCACTGCTGGAGGCATGTTGGCCAGCAGAGGGCACCAGAACTCCACCCTAAATTTCCCTGCCTGTGCAGGTGGAGCTAGATGCAAGTTCATTGCGGTCACCACCAGCTGTCGTCCAGGCACTCCTTCTCCCCGAGGCTTTTGTCTGAGGGGCCAGAGATTCTGTATTCTTACCCGATGTGAGTCTTGGAAATCAGGTGGCAGAATGGTCTATTTTGCTCGACGTGGTGGCCCGTGCTTTGATCTTATGTTTTTCTAACCTCTCCAGCTTCAGTTCAAGTAATGAAACTTCGAGCTGTAACAACTGTATTTCTCCTTATGGCCTCTGCTTCCTATAATCTGTATACGGAAAGTCATCATATAGCTAGAGCCTTTCAGGTGCTTGAAACTATGCATTACATTGAGACAAATAATACCAAAGTTCAGGAATTATTTGGACAGATGCAAAAGTGTTTACATGCTCATTCTCAGCCCTGCCTTATGGGGCATATTAGGGCCCATACTGGGCTTCCAGGTCCTTTGGCCTTATGGAATGACTTAGCATATGAGGCCACATGTCTCATAGGTTTCTCTGAATTAAAATTGACACAACAATCTCATGCTATTCATCACCATAACAGCCAAAGTTTAAAAAAGCAGTTTTGCCTTACGAGGGAAGCTTCCCCACCCTTTTTGGTGTCTGTGTTGTGTGTGCCTTGTGTTTGTTATGTGTTTGTATGTCTTCTATGCCTTCTTGTGTGTCTTTTATTTCTCAGCCCTCGCCGGATAGACTCGGGCACAGTTGCAGCTCGAGACCGCAACACCCTGAGCTATCTTTCCAGCCTGCAGACGGAACCTTTGTTATTCCATGTCTCCTTGAATGTTGCTGTTTTCCGTGGGCATGTGATATTCTCCTCCCTGGAAGCAGTGCATGGAAGAAGCTGGCGCCATTGATGTGCCCGTCATCGTTGCGGGGTGGGGCGGTGCTGAGGAATGGGGGAAATGTGAGTAACCTAGGAGTTCCTCCAGGTTGCCGAGTCCGTCTTCCAGGGCACCTTCTCAGTGCTCGGGGACGACTGCAGGAAGGCATGTTTGCCAGCAGAGGGCACCAGAACTCCACCTTAAATTTCCGTGCCTGCGCAGGTTTACTAACGTGCAAGTTCATTGCGGTCGCCCCCGCCTCTCATCCAGGCACTCCTTCTCCCTGAGACTTGTGCCTGAGGGGCCAGAGATTCTGTATTCTTACCCGATATGAGTCTTGGAAATCAGATGGCAGAATGGTCTATTTTGCTCGACGTGGTGGCCCGCGCCTTTGATCTTATGTTTCTCAAACCTCTCCAGCTTCAGCTGAAGTAATGAAACTCGAGCTTTACTCGCTGTATTTCAGTTTATGGCCTCTGCTTCCTTTCATCTGTACAACGATAGTCATTATATTGCGAGAGCCTTACACGTGCTTGAAACTGTGCCTTACATGGAGAGAAATAATACCAAAGTTGAGGATTTATTTGGACAGATACAAAAGTGTTTACATGCTCATTCTCAGCCCTGGATTATGGGGCATATTAGAGCCCATACTGGGCTTCCAGGTCCTTTGGCCTTATGGAATGACTTATCATATGAGGCCACATGTCTCATAGGTTTCTCTCAATTGAAATTAACATAAAAATCTCATGCTATAGATCACCAGAACAGCCACAGTTTTAAAAAGGAGTTTTGCCTTACTAGCGAAGCTTCCCCACCATTTTTGGTGTCTATGCTGTTTGTGTCTTGTGTGTCTTATGTGTTTGTATGTCTTCTATGTCTTCTTGTGTGTCTTTCATTCCTCAGCCCTCGCGGGATAGACTCGGGCACTGTTGCAGCACCAGACCCCTACACCCTGAGCTATCATCCAGCCTCCAGACGGACCCTTTGTTACTCCATGTCTCCTTGAATGTTGCTGTTTCCGGTGGGCACGCGATATTCTCGCCCCTGGAATCAGTGCATGGAAGTAGCGGGCGCCATCGTTGTTCCCGACATCCTTGCGGGGTGGGGGATGGGGACGGATGGGGGACAGGGGGAGTAACCGAGGACTTCCGCCAGGTTGCCGAGTCAGTCTTGCGGGGCACCTTCTCAGTGCTCCGGGACGACTGCAGGAAGGCGTGTTTGCCAGCAGAGGGCACCAGAACTCCACCTTAAATTTTCCTGCCTATGCAGGTGGAGCTAGACGCAATTTCATTGTGGTCACCCCCGCCTCTCGTCCCCGCACTCCTTCTCCCCGAGGTCTTTGTCTGATGGGCCAGAGATTCTGTATTCTTACCTGATGTGAGTCTTGGAAATCAGGTGGCAGAATGGTCTATTTTGCTCGACGTGGTGGCCCGTGCCTTTGATCTTATGTTTTTCAAACCTCTCCAGCTTCAGCTGAAGTAAAGAAACTTCGAGCTGTAGCCACTGTATTTCTGCTTATGGCCTCTGCTTCCTATAATCTGTATACCGATAGTCATTATATTGCTAGAGCCTTACAGGTGCTTGAAACTGTGCCTTACATTCAGACACATAATACGAAAGTTCAGGAATTATTTGGACAGATTCAAACGTGTTTACATGCTCCTTCTCAGCCCTGCCTTATGGGGCATATTAGGGCCCATACTGGGCTTCCAGGTCCTTTGGCCTTATGGAATGACTTAGCATATGAGGCCACATATCTCATAGGATTCTCTCAATCAAAATTAACATAAAAATCTCATGCTATAGATCACCAGAACAGCCACAGTTTTAAAACGCAGTTTTGCGTTACTAAGGAAGCTTCCCCACCATGTTTGATGTCTTTGCTGTGTGTGTGTCTTGTGTGTCTTATGTGTTTGTATTTCTTCTATGTCTTCTTGTGTGTCTTTCATTCCTCAGCCGTCGCCGGATAGACTCGGGCACCGTTGCTGCCCCAGACCTCTGCACCCTGAGGTATGTTTCCAGCCTGCAGACGGACCCTTTGTTACTCCATGTCTCCTTGAATGTTGCTGTTTCCGGTGGGCACGTGATATTCTCCCCCCTGGAAGCAGTGCATGGAAGTAGCGGGCGCCATCGTTGTTCGCGTCATCGTTGCGGGGTAGGGGGGTGGGGACGGATGGGGGGAAGGGTGAGTAACCTAGGGCTTCCTCCATGTTGCCGAGTCCGTCTTGCGGGGCACCTTCTCAGTGCACCAGGACCACTGCTGGAGGCATGTTGGCCAGCAGAGGGCACCAGAACTCCACCCTAAATTTCCCTGCCTGTGCAGGTGGAGCTAGATGCAAGTTCATTGCGGTCACCACCAGCTGTCGTCCAGTCACTCCTTCTCCCCGAGGCTTTTGTCTGAGGGGCCAGAGATTCTGTATTCTTACCCGATGTGAGTCTTGGAAATCAGGTGGCAGAATGGTCTATTTTGCTCGACGTGGTGGCCCGTGCTTTGATCTTATGTTTTTCTAACCTCTCCAGCTTCAGTTCAAGTAATGAAACTTCGAGCTGTAACAACTGTATTTCTCCTTATGGCCTCTGCTTCCTATAATCTGTATACGGAAAGTCATTATATAGCTAGAGCCTTTCAGGTGCTTGAAACTATGCATTACATTGAGACAAATAATACCAAAGTTCAGGAATTATTTGGACAGATGCAAAAGTGTTTACATGCTCATTCTCAGCCCTGCCTTATGGGGCATATTAGGGCCCATACTGGGCTTCCAGGTCCTTTGGCCTTATGGAATGACTTAGCATATGAGGCCACATGTCTCATAGGTTTCTCTAAATTAAAATTGACACAACAATCTCATGCTATTCATCACCATAACAGCCAAAGTTTAAAAAAGCAGTTTTGCCTTACGAGGGAAGCTTCCCCACCCTTTTTGGTGTCTGTGTTGTGTGTGCCTTGTGTTTGTTATGTGTTTGTATGTCTTCTATGTCTTCTTGTGTGTCTTTTATTTCTCAGCCCTCGCCGGATAGACTCGGGCACAGTTGCAGCTCGAGACCGCAACACCCTGAGCTATCTTTCCAGCCTGCAGACGGAACCTTTGTTATTCCATGTCTCCTTGAATGTTGCTGTTTTCCGTGGGCATGTGATATTCTCCTCCCTGGAAGCAGTGCATGGAAGAAGCTGGCGCCATTGTTGTGCCCGTCATCGTTGCGGGGTGGGGCGGTGCTGAGGAATGGGGGAAAGGTGAGTAACCTAGGAGTTCCTCCAGGTTGCCGAGTCCGTCTTCCGGGGCACCTTCTCAGTGCTCGGGGACGACTGCAGGAAGGCATGTTTGCCAGCAGAGGGCACCAGAACTCCACCTTAAATTTCCGTGCCTGCGCAGGTTTAGTAACGTGCAAGTTCATTGCGGTCGCCCCTGCCTCTCATCCAGGCACTCCTTCTCCCTGAGACTTGTGCCTGAGGGGCCAGAGATTCTGTATTCTTACCCCATGTGAGTCTTGGAAATCAGGTGGCAGAATGGTCTATTTTGCTCGACGTGGTGGCCCGTGCATTTGATCTGATGTTTTTCTAACCTCTGCAGCTTCAGCTGAAGTAATGAAACTTCCAGCTGTAGCCACTGTATTTCTACTTATGGCCTCTGCTTACTATAATCTGCATACCGATAGTCATTATATTGCTAGAGCCTTACAGGTGCTTGAAACTGTGCCTTACATTGAGACAAATACTACGAAAGTTCAGGAATTATTTGGACAGATTCAAACGTGTTTATATGCTCCTTCTCAGCCCTGCCTTATGGGGCATATTAGGGTCCATACTGGGCTTCCAGGTCCTTTTCGTTATGGAATGACTTAGCATATGAGGCCACATGTCTCATGGGTTTCTCTCAATAAAAATTAACAAAAATCTCATGCTATTCGTCACCAGAGAAGCCAAAGTTTAAAAAAGCAGTTTTGCCTTACTAGGGAAGCTTCCCCACCATTTTTGGTGTCTGTGTTGTGTGTGCCTTGTGTGTCTTATGTGTTTGTATGTCTTCCATGTCTACTTTTGTGTCTTTCGTTCCTCAGCCCTCGCTGGATACCCTCGGGCACCGTTGCAGCACCAGACCGCTATACCCTGAGCTGTCTCTGCAGCCTGCAGACGGACCCTTTGTTACTCCATGTCTCCTGGAATGTTGCTGTTTCCGGTGGGCACGTGATCTTCTCACCCCTGGAGGCAGTGCATGGAAGTAGCATGCGCCATCGTTGTTCCTGTCATCGTTGCGGGGTGGGGGGGTGGGTACGGACGGGGGCAGGGGGAGTAACCGAGGACTTCCTCCAGGTTGGCTAGTCCGTCTTGGTGGGCACCTTGTCAGTGCTCCGGGACGACTGCAGGAAGGCATGTTTTCCAGCAGAGGGCACCAGAACTCCACCTTAAATTTCCCTGCCTGTGCAGGTGGAGCTACGTGCAAGTTCATTGGGGTCGCCCGCGCCTCTCATCCCGGCACTCCTTCTCCAGAGACTTGTGCCTGAGGGGCCAGAGATTCTGTATTCTTACCCGATGTGAGTCTTGGAAATCAGGCGCCAGAATGGTCTATTTTCCTCGACGTGCTGGCCCGCGCTTTTGATCTTATGTTTTTCAAACCTCTCCAGCTTCAGCTGAAGTAAAGAAACTTCAAGCTGTAGCCACTGCATTACTCCTTATGGCCTCTGCGTCCTATAATCTGTACACCGATAGTCATTATATTGCTAGAGCCTTACAGGTGCTTGAAACTGTGCCTTACGTTGAGACAAATAATAACAAAGTTCAGAAATTATTTGGACAGATACAAATATATTTACATGCTCCTTCCCAGCCCTGCCTTATGGGGCATATAAGGGCCCATACTGGGCTTCCAGGTCCTGTGGCGTTATGAAATGACTTAATATCTGAGGCCCCATGTCTCATAGGTTTCTCTCAATTAAAATTAACATTAAAATCTCATGCTATAGATCACCAGAAAAGCCAGTTTTAAAATGCAGTTTTGCCTTACTAAGGAAGCTTCCCCACCACTTTTAGTGTCTGTGCTGTGTGTGTCTTGTGTGTCTTATGTGTTTGTATGTCTTCTATGTCTACTTGTGTGTCTTTCATTCCTCAGCCCTCGCCGGATAGACTCGGGCACAGTTGCAGCACCAGACCGCTAGTCCCTGAGCTATCTTTCCAGCCTGCAGACGGCCCTTTGTTACTCCATGTCTCCTGGAATGTTGCTATTTCCCGTGGGCACCTGATCTTCTCACCCCTAGAAGCAGTGCATGGAAGTAGCTGGCGCCATCGTTCTTCCCGTCATAGTTGCATGGTGGGGGGTGGGATGGGGGAGAGGGTGAGTAACGCAGGACTTCCTCCATGTTGCCGAGTCCGTCTTGCGGGGCACCTTCTCAGTGCACCAGGACCACTGCTGGAGGCATGTTGGCCAGCAGAGGGCACCAGAACTCCACCCTAAATTTCCCTGCCTGTGCAGGTGGAGCTAGATGCAAGTTCATTGTGGTCACCACCAGCTGTCGTCCAGGCACTCCTTCTCCCCGAGGCTTTTGTCTGAGGGGCCAGAGATTCTGTATTCTTACCCGATGTGAGTCTTGGAAATCAGGTGGCAGAATGGTCTATTTTGCTCGACGTGGTGGCCCGTGCTTTGATCTTATGTTTTTCTAACCTCTCCAGCTTCAGTTCAAGTAATGAAACTTCGAGCTGTAACAACTGTATTTCTCCTTATGGCCTCTGCTTCTTATAATCTGTATACGGAAAGTCATTATATAGCTAGAGCCTTTCAGGTGCTTGAAACTATGCATTACATTGAGACAAATAATACCAAAGTTCAGGAATTATTTGGACAGATGCAAAAGTGTTTACATGCTCATTCTCAGCCCTGCATTATGGGGCATATTAGTGCCCATACTGGGCTTCCAGGTCTTTGGCCTTATGGAATGACTTAGCATATGAGGCCACATGTCTCATAGGTTTCTCTCAATTGAAATCAACATAACAATCTGATACTATTCATCACCCGAACAGCCAAAGTTTTAAAAAGCAGTTTTGCCTTACTAGGGAAGCTTCCCCACCATTTTTGGTGTTTGTGCTGTGTGTGTCTTGTGTGTCTTATGTGCTTGTATGTTTTCTATGTCTTCTTGTGTGTCTTTCATTCCTCAGCCCTCGCCGGATAGACTCGGGCACAGTTGCAGCACCAGACCGCTACACCCTGAGCTATCTTTCCAGCCTGCAGACGGACCCTTTGTTACTCCATGTCTCCTTGAATGTTGCTGCTTCCCCTGGGCACGTGATTTTCTGACCCGTGGAAGCAGTGCATAGAAGCAGCATGCGCCATCGTTGTTCCTGTCATCGTTGCGGGGTGGGGGTTGGTGTCGGATGGGGGGCAGGGGGAGTAACCAAGGACTTCCTCCAGGTTGCGGAGTCCATCTTTCCGTCTTACGGGGCACCTTCTCAGTGCTCCGGGACGACTGCAGGAAGGCATGTTTGCCAGCAGAGGGCACCAGAACTCCACCTTAAATTTCCCTGACTGCTCAGGTGGAGCTAGATGCAAGTTCATTGCGGTCGCCCCCGACTCTTGTCCACGCACTCCTTCTCCCCGACGCTTTTGTCTGAGGGGCCAGAGATTCTGTATTCTTACCCGATGTGAGTCTTGGAAATCAGGTGGCAGAATGGTCTATTTTGCTCGACGTGGTGGCCCGTGCCTTTGATCTTATGTTTTTAAATACTCTCCAGCTTCAGCTGAAGTAATGAAACTTCGAGCTGTAATCGCTGTATTTCAGCTTATGGCGTGTGCTTCCTTTAATCTGTATACGGATAGTCATTATATTGCTAGAGCCTTACAGGTGCTTCAAACTGTGCCTTACATTGAGACAAACAATACAAAATTTTATGAATTATTTGGACAGATACAAAAGTGTTTACATGCTCATTCTCAGCCGTGCCTTATGGGCCATATTAGGGCCCATACTGGGCTTCCAGGTCTTTGGCCTTATGGAATAATTTAGCATATGAGGCCACATTTCTCAGGTTTCTCTCAATTAAAATTAACATAAAAATCTCCTGCTATAAATCACCAGAACAGCCAAAGTTTTAAAAAGCAGTTTTGCCTTACTAGGGAAGCTTCCCCACCATTTTTGGTGTTTGTGCTGTGTGTGCCTTGTGTGTCTTATGTGTTTGTATGTCTTCTATGTGGCTTGTGTGTATTTCATGCCTCAGCCCTCGCCGGATAGACTCGGGCACAGTTCCAGCAGCAGACCGCTACACCCTGAGCTATCTGTCCAGCGTGCAGACGGACCGTTTGTTGCTCCATGTCTCCTTGAATGTTGCTGTTTCCCGTGGGCACGTGATCTTCTCACCCCTGGAAGCAGTGCATGGAAGTAGCGGGCGCCATTGTTGTTCCCGTCATCGTTGCGGGGTGGGGGTTGGGGTCGGATCGGGGGCAGGGGGAGTAACCAAGGACTTCCTTCAGGTTGCCGAGTCCGTCTTTCCGTCTTGCGGGGCACCTTCTCAGTGCTCCGGGAAGACTGCAGGAAGGCATGTGTGCCAGCAGAGGGCACCAGAATTCCACCTTCAATTTCCCTGCCTGCGTAGGTGGAGCTAGAAGCAAGTTCATTGTGGTCGCTCTGGCCTCTCGTCCCCGCACTCCTTTTCCCCGAGGCTTTTGTATGAGGAAACAGAGATTCTGTATTCATACCGATGTGAGTCTTGGAAATCAGGTGGCAGAATGGTCTATTTTGCTCGACGTGGTGGCCCCCGCCCTTGATCTTATGTTTTTCAAACCTCTCCAGCTTCAGGTGAAGTAATGAAACTTCGAGCTGTAGTCGCTCTATTTCAGTTTATGGCCTCTGCTTCCTTTAATGTGTATACCGATAGTCACTATATTGCTAGAGCCTTAAAGGTGCTTCAAACTGTGCCTTACATTGAGACAAATAATACCAATGTTCAGGAATTATTTGAACAGATACAAAAGTGTTTACATGTCCATTCTCAGACCTGCCTTATGGGACACATTAGGGCCCATACTGGGCTTCCAGGTCATTTGGCTTTATGGCATGACTTATCATATGAGGCCACATGTCCCATAGGTTTCTCTCCATTAAAATTAACGTAAAAATCTCATGCTATTCATCACCAGAACAGCCCCAGTTTAAAAAAGCAGTTTTACCTTACTAGGGAAGCTCCCCACCATTTTCGGTGTTTGTGCTGTGTTTGTCTTGTGTGTCGTATGTGTTTTTATGTCTCCCTGTCTTCTTGTGTGTCTTTCATTCCTCAGCCCTCGCTGGATAGACTCGGGCACCATTGTAGCACAAGACCGCAACACCCTGAGCTATCTTTCCAGCCTGCAGACGGACCCTTTGTTACTCCATGTGTCCTTGAATGTTGCTGTTTCCCGTGGGCACGTGATCTTCTCCGCCCTGGAAGCAGTGCATGGATGTAGGGGGCGCCATCGTTGTTACCGTCATCGTTGCGGCTTGCGTGGGTGGGACGGATGGGCGGTACGGGGAGTAACCGAGGATTTCCTCCAGGTTGACTAGTCCGTCTTGAGGGGCACCTTCTCAGTGCTCTGGGACGACTGCAGGAAGGCATGTTTGCCAGCAGAGGGCACCAGAACTTCACCTTAAATTTCCCTGCGTGCTCAGGTGGAGCTAGATGGAAGTTCATTGAGGTCACCCCCGCCTCTCGTTCTCACACTCCTTCTCCCCGAGGCTTTTGCCTGAGGGGCCAGAGATTCTGTATTCATACCCGATGTGAGTCTTGGAAATCAGGTGGCAGAATGGTCTATTTTGCTCGACGTGGTGGCCCGCGCCTTTGATCTTATGTTTTTCAAAGCTCTCCAGCTTCAGCTGAACTAATGAAACTTCGAGCTGTACTGGCTCTATTTCAGTTTATGGCCTCTGCTTCCTTTAATCTGTATACCGATAGTCACTATATTGCTAGAGCCTTACAGGTGCTTGAAACTGTGCTTTACATTGAGACAAATAATACCAAAGTTTAGGAATTATTTGGACAGATACAAAAGTGTTTACATGCTCATTCTCAGACCTACTTTAAGGGGCATCCTAGGGCCGATACTGGGCTTCCAGGTCCTTTGGCCTTATGGAATGACTTAGCATATGAGGCCACATGTCTCAGGTTTCTCTCAATTAAAATTAACACAAAAATCTCATGCTATTCATCACCAGAACAGCCAAAGTTTTAAAAAGTACTTTTGCCTTACTAGGGAAGCTTCCCCACCATTTTTGATGTCTGTGCTGTGTGTGTCTTATGTGTTTGTATGTGTTCTAAGTCTTCTTGTGTGTCTTTCATTCCTCAGCCCTCGCTGGATAGACTCGGGCGCCGTTGCAGCACCAGATCGCTACACCCTGAGATATCTTTCCAGTCTGCAGACGGACCCTTTGTTACTCCATGTGTCCTTGAATGTTGCTGTTTCTCGTGGGCACGTGATCTTCTCCGCCCTGGAAGCAGTGAATGAAAGTAGCGGGCGCCATCGTTGTTACCGTCATCGTTGCGGCTTGGGTGGGTGGGACGGATGGGCGGTACGGGGAGTAACCGAGGACCTCCTCCAGGCTGAATAGTCCGACTTGTGGGGCACCTTCTCAGTGTTCTGGGACGACTGCCAGAAGGCATGTTTGCCAGCAGAGGGCACCAGAATTATACTTTCAATTTCCCTGCCAGCTCAAGTGGAGCTAGAGGCAAGTTCATTGCGTTCGCCCCCGCCTCTAGGCCCCGCACTCCTTCCCCCCAAGGCTTTTGTCTGAGGGGCCAGAGATTCTGTATTCTTACCTGATGTGAGTATTGGAAATCAGGTGGCAGAATGGTCTATTTTGCTCGACGTCGTGGGCCGCGCCTTTTATCTTATGTTTTTCAAACCTCTCCACCTTCAGCTGAAGTAATGAAACTTCGAGCTGCAGTCGCTGTATTTCAGCTTATGGCCTCTGCTTCCTATAATCTGTATACCGATAGTCGTTATATTGCTAGAGTCTTACAGGTGCTTGAAACTGTGCCTTACATTGAGACAAATAATACCAAAGTTCAGGAATTATTTGGACATATCCAAATGTGTTTACATGCTCATTCTCAGCCCTGCCTTATTGGGCATATTACGGCCCATATTGGGCTTCCAGGTCCTTTGGCCTTATGGAATGACTTATCATATGAGGCCACATGTCTCATAGGTTTCTCGCAATTAAAATTAACACAAAAATCTCATGCTATTCATCACCAGAACAGCCAAAGTTTTAAAAAGCAGTTTTGCCTTACTAGGGAAGCTTCCCCACCATTTTTGGTGTCTGTGCTGTGTGTGTCTTGTGTGTCTTATGTGTTTGTATGTGCTCTAAGTCTTCTTGTGTGTCTTTCATTCCTCAGCCCTCGCTAAATGGACCCGGGCCCCGTTGCAGCACCAGACCGCTACACCCTGAGATATCTTTCCAGCCTGCAGACGGACCCTTTGTTACTCCATGTGTCCTTGAATGTTGCTGTTTCCCGTGGGCACGTGATCTTCTCCGCCCTGGAAGCAGTGAATGGAAGTAGCGGGCGCCATCGTTGTTCCCGTCATCGTTTCGGAGTGGGGGGTGGGGTCGGATGTAGGGAAGGGGGAGTAACCGAGGACTTCCTCCAGGTTGGCTAGTCCATATTGCCGAGCACCTTCTCAGTGCTCCGGGACAACTGCAGGAAGGAATGTTTGCCAGCAGAGGGCACCAGAACTCCACCTTAAATTTCCCTGCCTGTGCAGGTGGAGATAGATGCAAATTCATTGCGGTTGCACCCGCCTCTCGTCCCCGCACTGGTTTTCCCCAAGGCTTTTGTCTGAGGGGCCAGAGATTCTGTATTCATACCGATATGAGTCTTGAAAATGAGGTGGCAGAATGTTCTATTTTGCTCGACGTGGTGGTCCGCGCCTTTGATCTTATGTTTTTGAAACCTCTCCAGCTTCAGCTGAAGTAATGAAACTTCGAGCTGTAGTCGCTGTATTTCAGTTTATGGCCTCTGCTTCCTATAATCTGTATACCGATAGTCACTATATTGCTAGAGCCTTACAGGTGCTTCAAAGTGTGCCTTACATTGAGACAAATAATACCAAAGTTCAGGAATTATTTGAACAGATACAAAAGTGTTTACATGCACATTCTCAGACCTGCCTTATGGAGCACATTAGGGCCCATACTGGGCTTCCAGGTCCTTTGGCCTTACGGAATGACTTAGCATATGAGGCCACATGTCTCAGGTTTCTCTCAATTAAAATTAACACAAAAATCTCATGCTATTCATCACCAGAACAGCCAAAGTTTTAAAAAGCAGTTTTGCCTTACTAGGGAAGCTTCCCCACCATTTTTGGTGTTTGTGCTGTGTGTGCCTTGTGTGTCTTATGTGTTTGTATGTCTTCTATGTGGCTTGTGTGTATTTCATGCCTCAGCCCTCGCCGGATAGACTCGGGCACAGTTCCAGCAGCAGACCGCTACACCCTGAGCTATCTGTCCAGCGTGCAGACTGACCCTTTGTTACTCCATGTCTACCTGAATGTTGCTGCTCCCCGTGGGCACGTGATCTTCTCACCCCTGGAGGCAGTGCATGGAAGTAGCGTGCGCCATCGTTGTTCCCGTCATCGTTGCGGGCTGGGTGGTGGGGACGGATGGGGGCAGGGGTAGTAACCTAGGACTTCCTCATGGTTCGCTAGTCCGTCTTGCGGGGCACCTTCTCAGTGCTCCGTGACTACTGCAGGAAGCCATGTTTGCCAGCAGAGGCTACCAGAACTCCACCCTAAATTTCCCTGCCTGCGCAGGTGGAGATAGATGCAAGTTTATTGTGGTCGCCCCCGCCTCTCGTCCAGGCACTCGTTTTCCCCGAGGCTATTGTCTGACGGGCCAGAGATTCTGTATTCATACCGATGTGAGTCTTGGAAATCAGGTGCCAGAATGGTCTATTTTGCTCGACGTGGTGGCCCGCGCCTTTGATCTTAAGTTTTTCAAACCTCTCCACCTTCAGCTGAAGTAATGAGACTTCGAGCTGTACTCGCTCTATTTCAGTTTATGGCCTCTGCTTCCTTTAATCTGTATACCGATAGTCACTATATTGCTAGAGCCTTACAGGTGCTTCAAACTGTTCCTTATATTGAGACAAATAATATCAAAGTTCAGGAATTCTTTGGACAGACAAAAATGTGTTTACATGCTCATTCTCAGCCCTGCCTTATGGGGCATATTACGGCCCATACTGGGCTTCCAGGTCCATTGGCCTTATGGAATGACTTAGCATATGAGGCCCCATGTCTCACAGGTTTGTCTCAATTAAAATTAACACAAAAATCTCATGCTATTTATCACCAGAACAGCCAAAGTTTAAAAAAGCAGTTTTGCATTACTAGTGAAGCTTCCCCACCATTTTTGTGTCTGTGTTGTGTGTGCCTTGTGTGTCTTATGTGTTTGTATGTCTTCTATGTCTCCTTGTATGTCTTTCATTCCTCAGCCCTGCCGGATAGACTCGGACACAGTTGCAACACCAGACCGCTACACTCTGAGCTATCTTTCCAGCCTCTCCAGCTTCAGCTGAAGTAGTGAAACTTCGAGCTGTAGTCGCTGTATTTCAGTTTATGGCCTCTGCTTCCTTTAATCTGTATACCGATAGTCACTATATTGCTAGAGACTTACAGGTGCTTCAAACTGTGCCTTACATTGAGACAAATAATCCCAAAGTTCAGGAATTATTTGAACAGATACAAAAGTGTTTACATGCACATTCTAAGACCTCCCTTATGGGGCACAATATAGCCCATACTGGGCTTCCAGGTCCTTTGGCCTTATGGAATGACTTAGCATATGAAGCCACATGTCTTAGGTTTCTCTCAATTAAAATTAACACAAAAAACTCATGCTATTCATCACCAGAACAGCCAAAGTTTCAAAAAGCAGTTTTGCCTTACTAGGAAGCTTCCCCACCATTTTTGGTGTCTGTGTAGTGTGTGCCTTGTGTGTATTATGTGTTTGTATGTCTTCTATGTCTTCTTGTGTGTCTTTCATCCCTCAGCCCTCGCCGGATAGACTCGGGCACAGTTGTAACAGCAGAAGGCTACACCCTGAGCTACCTTTCTATTCTGCAGACGGACCTTTTGTTACTCCATGTCTCCATGAATATTGCTGTTCCCCGTGGGCACGTTATCTTCTCACCCCTGGAGGCAGTGCATGGAAGTAGCGTGCGCCATCGTTGTTCCCGTCATCGTTGCGGCGTGGTGGGGTGAGACGAATGGGGGGGAGGGGGAGTAACCGAGGACTTCCTCCCGATTGGCTAGTCCGTTGTGCGGGGCACCTTCTCAGTGCTCCGGGACGACTGCAGGAAGGAATGTTTGCCAGCAGAGGGTACCAGAACTCAACCTTAAATTTCCCTGCGCAGGTGGAGCTAGATGCAAGTTCATTGCGGTCGCCCCCGCCTCTCGTCCCCGCACTCGTTTTCTCCAAGGCTTTTGTCTGAGGGGCCAGAGATTCTGTATTCATACCGTTGTGAGTCTTGGAAATCAGGTGGCAGAATAGTCTATTTTGCTCGACGTGGTGGCCCGCGCCTTTGATCTTATGTTTTTCAAACCTCTCCAGCTTCAGCTGAAGTAATGAAACTTCGAGCTGTAGTCGCTGTATTTCAGTTTATGGTCTCTGCTTCCTTTAATCTGTATACCGATAGTGACTATATTGCTAGAGACTTACAGGTGCTTGAAACTGTGCCTTACATTGAGACAAATAATACCAAAGTTCAGGAAATATTTGAACAGATTCAAAAGTGTTTACATGCACATTCTCAGACCTGCCTTATGGGGCACATTAGGGCCCATACTGGGCTTCCAGGTCCTTTGGCCTTATGGAATGACTTAGCATATGAGGCCGCATGTCTCAGGTTTCTCTCAATTAAAATTAACACAAAAATCTCATGCTATTCATCACCAGAACACCTAAGTTTTAAAAAGCAGTTTTGCCTTACTAGGGAAGCTTCCACACCATTTTTGGTGTCTGTGCTGTGTGTGTCTTGTGTGTCTTATGTGTTTGTATGTCTTCTAAGTCTTCTTGTGTGTCTTTCATTCCTCAGCCCTCGCTGGATAGACTCGGGCCCCGTTGCAGCACCAGACCGTACACCCTGAGATATCTTTCCAGCATGCAGACGGACCCTTTGTTACTCCATGTGTCCTTGAATGTTGCTGTTTCCCGTGGGCACGTGATCTTCTCACCCTTGGAAGCAGTACTTGGAAGTAGCGGGCGCCATCGTTGTTCCGCCATCGTTGCACAGTGGGGGGGGGGGACGTTTGGGGGGGGGGAGGGTGAATAACCCAGGACTTCTGCCAGGTTGCCTAGTCCGTCTTGCTGGGCACCTACTTAGTGCTCCGGGACGACTGCAGGAAGGCATGTTTGCCAGCAGAGGGCACCAGAACTCCACCTTAAATTTCCCTGCCTGTGCAGGTGGAGCTAGATGCAAGTTCATTGAGGTCACCTCCACCTCTCGTCCCCGCACTCCTTCTCCCCGAGGCTTTTGTCTGAGGGGCCAGAGATTCTGTATTCTTACCCGATGTGAGTCTTGGAAATCAGGTGGCAGAACGGTCTATTTTGCTCGACGTGGTAGCCTGCGCCTTTGAACTTATGTTTTTCAAACCTCTCCAGCTTCAGCTGAAGTAATGAACCTTCGAGCTGTAGTCGCTGTATTTCAGCTTATGGCCTCTGCGTCCTTGAATCTGTGTACCGATAGTCATTATATTGCTCGAGCCTTGCAGGTGCTTGAAACTGTGCCTTACATTGAGACAAATAATACCAAAGTTCAGTAATTATTTGGACAGATATAAAAGTGTTTACATGCTCATTCTCAGCCCTGCATTATGGGGCATATTAGGGCTCATACTGGGCTTCCAGGTCCTTTGGCCTTATGGAATGACTTAGCATATGAGGCCACATGTCTCATAGGTTTCTCTCAATTGAAATTAACATAAAAATCTGATGCTTTTCATCACCAGAACAGCCAAAGTTTTAAAAAGCAGTTTTGCCTTACTAGTGAAGCTTCCCCACCATTTTTTTGTCTGTGCTGTGTGTGTATTGTGTGTCTTATCTGTTTGTATGTCTTCTAAGTCTTCTTGTGTGTCTTTCATTCCTCATCCCTCGCTGGATAGACTCGGGCCCCGGTGCAGCAGCAGACCGCTACAGCCTGAGCTATCTTTCCAGCCTGCCGACGGACCCTTTGTTACTCCATGTCTCCTTGAATGATGCTGTTTCCCGTGGGCACGTGATATTCTCCGCCCTGGAAGCAGTGCATGGCAGTAGCGGGCGCCATCGTTGTTCCGTCATCGTTGTGGCGTGGGGGGTTGGGGACGGATGGGGGGTAGGGGGAGTAACATAGGACTTCCTCCAGCTTGGCCAGTCCGTCTTCCTGAGCACCTTCTCAGTGCTCTGGGACGACTGCAGGAAGGCATGTTTGCCAGCAGAGGGAACCAGAACTCCACCTTAAATTTCCCTGCCTGCGCAGGTGGAGCTAGATGCAAGTTCATTGTGGTTGCCCCTGCCTCTCGTCCCCGCACTCGTTTTCCCCGAGGCTTTTGTCTGAGGGGCCAGAGATTCTGTATTCATACCCGATGTGAGTCTTGGAAATCAGGTGGCAGAATGGTCTATTTTGCTCGACGTGGTGGCCCGCGCCTTTGATCTTATGTTTTTCAAAGCTCTCCAGCTTCAGCTGAAGTAATGAAACTTCGAGTTGTAGCACTGTATTTCTTGCCGGAGCCCGCCGGCAGAAATCGAACTGTACCTGAATTGGGGAGTTAGGATTGAGAAATGAAGAGAGAGAGATAAAGATACTTTCGGGAGGGCGCTCAGTCAATCCTGAGGCCTCGGCTTTATTATCTGCAATGTAGTTATAGTCTTACAAATGTATGAGGAGCAATACCACCATCAGGAGTTCAAGCATGCATTTACATATTTGAAAATATTCAAACCACTCACATCTACTAACAATGGGTCCTCAGCCTTGGTCTCAAGGCAGACTCCCATTCAGCAGTCACAATATTCTTGCATATCAAAGCACCCTGCTCCCACAGCACTTCAGTGACTGTTTTCTGTTTAGCCCTTAAGCTAGGGCATAGCTCAAAAACAGGCAAATGGCTCCCGACAGCTCCCCCTTTATTATTTTTTTAAAAACCATAGTTTTCCCAGCTATGGGCAGAAAGACTGTGCCTGTCTTAGGTCATTCTCTCCAAAACGTAAACCTTACCCGTCATTGGCACGTGAATGCCCACGATTCACACCCTGTCTTAGGTTAGCTTAGTTCGAGAGAAGGTTGCCCGTCTCTGGCTATCCAGTCTCTGCAAGGGGCAACTCTACTTAAGGTAGAGTTCTGAGCCTTGCTTTTTGCACGTCAGCCTTGAATATTCTAGGAATGTGCTGAGGATATCACCATGGAGGGAGCATGCAAATTCTAAAGAAAACACAAAAGCCCAAGGCTATAATACTTTTTAACCATGAGGTTAAAGTAAAGAAGACCCTGAAAGCAAATAGGCTTTCAATTTTGAATAATAACTTAGCAGTAGTTTTTGCAGAGTCAAATTTAAGTGGCCAAATTTTCACTATGCTAAACCCCTTGTAAATGCATTCTTTTCTCCAAATTACATTGACTGAATATCTTAGGAGTAACACAAATTCAATGATAGTCTGCATGACATACCAAATGAAATCTTATAACGTTTACAAGCAAATCACAATAAATGAAATTGCGGAAACACCATAACTTACATTCTTATGGAAATGCAAATTAGACAAGTTACATAGAACACAGTAAACATTAAACCAGATAACATCATGAGGAATGCTTAATTGTCCAATGTCCTGATTGTTTTTTTTTTTTTGACCAGTCCATAATATATCTGAATAATTAATGTCAGTTTTTTGCTGTCCCATGTAAGAATGTCCTGACAGGCAAGTATCATTCTCCATCACTGCAACTTTCTTTTCTTCCCATATGGCTGGATGCAGCATAGTTGAATGTGGTACACGAGTCCAATACAGCTCTCCGTGTGTCATCAGGTGAACTGATTCCATCTCGGACAGCTACAACAGCGTCACTCTTCCTCCTTTCAGTCCCTGTGAACCGAACCAGCCTTTCTGGCAGCCACCTGGCATTCTCAGCATCCTGTGGAAAACCACAAACATGCCCTCTTCCCCAAATTAATACTGGGTCTGGACCATGCCATTTCCCATCAATTGGATCCTTCCATTTTACTCGTGCATAGGTATCCAATGTTTTGGGATGCCACAACCTATCTGCAGCAGAAAAACCAAGAGCATCCACATTTAAAAAATTTAAAATAAAAAGAGCATGATTTAAAGAATTCTGTGGAGATCTGGGGTATAACTCCCCCCTTTTTATTTTTTTTTAATTGATTTTTTAAAACTCCATGGGCACGTTCTACAATCCCTTGCCCCTGGGGATTGTATGGAATGCCTGTTTTATGCACAATAGATAACTGAGCACAGAAACGTTGGAAAGTTTCACTAGTATATCCTGTGCCATTGTCTGTTTTTATAACAGATGGCAAGCCAGCAACAGCAAAACATTTAATGCAGTGTGCTATAACATGCTTAGTAGCTTCCCCAGTTTGGGCGGTGGCCATAAGAAATCCTGAATAAGTATCAATGGACACATGAACATATTTTAACTTTCCAAACTCAGAGATGTGAGTTACATTCATTTGCCATAATTGATTAGTCTTTAATTCTCTAGGGTTTACTCCATAATGAGGTACCAAATGATGTTTAGGACAAGAATGACATTGTTTAATAATTTGTCTAGCAGCTTCCCTAGTAAGGTGAAACTGCTTCCTCAAACTTTGGCTGTTTTGGTGATGAATAGCATGAGATTTATGTGTTAATTTCAACTGAGATAAACCTATGAGCCGAGTGGCTTTATTTGCTAAATCATTCCCTAAAGCTAAAGGACCTGGAAGCCTAGTATGGGCTCTAATATGTCCTACAAAGCAGGGCTGAGAACGGGCATGTAAACACTTTTGTATCTGACCAAATAATTTTTGAACTTTGGTATTATTTGTCTTGATATAAGGCACAGTTTCAAGCATCTGTAAAGTTCTAGCAATATAATGACTATCAGTATATAGATTAAAAAAATCAGAGGCCATAAGCTGAAATACAGCGGCTACAGCTCGAAGTTCTATTACTTGAGCTGAAGCTGGAGAAGTTTCAAAAACATAAGATTGCCCCTGCATTACATAAGTAGCCCTACCATTAGAAGACCCATCTGTAAATATCACTAAAGCATCCTTAATAGGTTCCTGTTTCATAATTTTTGGAAAAATAAAAGCATGACTATTTGCAAATTGTAATAACTTATCTTTTGGATAATGATTATCAATAATGCCAGAAAAGTGAGCAAAAGCTATAGCCCATGAATTCACATTTTGAAATAACCAATCTAACTGTTGTTTTGTAAATTTAAGTCCTATTATATTAGGTTCTTTTCCAAAATATTTTCGAGATTCAAATATTTTCGAGCCATTTGAACTAAACATGCCACTGCCTCATAATAAGGAGTCAACACTTTAGCAGGTGATACTGGTAAATGCAACCATAACAAAGGTCCTTTCTGCCATAAAACTGCAGTTGGAGTATGACTAGTAGCTAAAATATATGCTGCCCACTCTTGGCTATAATCTATATATTGCATTTGTTGATTTTCAATAGCTTGTTCTATTCGAGACAATGCCTTTCTGGCCTCCTCTGTCAAGCTTCTAGCTGATTTAGGATCTGGATCACCTTTTAAAATGTCAAAAAGAGGCTTCAGTTCTCCTGTAGCAATTTTTAAATGAGGTCTAAGCCAATTTCTATCTCCCAATAATTTTTGGAAGTCATTTAAAGTTTTTAACCCATCTTTTCTAATCTGAATTTTTTGAGGTAAGATCATTTTAGGATATAACTTATAACCCAAATATGAATATGGAGATTCTGTTTGTACCTTTTCAGGAGCTATAATTAGCCCTTGTTCTTTCAGAGCCTGTTGTAAATGAGCATAGGCTGCAAGTAAAATTCCCTCCTGCTTATGAGCCAAAAGTATATCATCCATATAGTGAATTATATACGTTTGAGAATAAGCTTGTCTAGTTTTTGCAACTGCTTGGGCCACAAATCTTTGACACAGGGTGGGGCTGTTTGCCATAACCTGAGGTAGTACTTTCCATTGAAATCTTTTCATAGGTTTCTTAAAATTTATTGAAGGTACACTGAATGCAAATCTTTTACAATCTTGAGTCGCAAGAGGAATAGTATAAAAACAATCTTTTAAATCTAAAATAATCTTATAAGTATCTTTAGGAATAGCAGAAGGAATGGGCAATCCGGGTTGCAGAGCTCCCATCAGCTCCATTGTTTCATTAACCTTTCTAAGATCTTGTAATAACCTCCACTTTCCTGACTTCTTTTTTACAACAAAAATTGGTGAATTCCAAGGTGAATTAGAAGGCTCGATATGGCCGATCTCTAGCTGCTCCTGTACTAGCTGCTCTGCAGCCTGAGTTTTTTCTGCAGTAAGAGGCCACTGATCCACCCATACAGGCTCCTCATTTTTCCAGGTTATTGGATCTGCATGGAGTACAGGTTGTCCAGTGAACCCCTCTAAAAATACCCCAGTCCTGTTTTAGGAGGTCTAGGAACAGGTAATGGTGGCTTTTGCAATCCCTGACTATTCTTTCCCAATCCCTGATCTGGCAAAAGTCCCTGATTGAACATTTGATTAGTAACTACATTACTAGGACTATAGAGGTATACTCCCATGTGGCTCATCACATCTCTCCCCCACAGTTTAACTGGCAGTCCTGGAATGATATATGGTTGAAAAGTTCCCTCATGTACTTCCTCATCTTTCCAAGTTAGCATATTGCTACTCTGCTCTGGGCTCTTTCTCTGACCAATTCCTTGTAACTGTGTCATGGAGGACTGTTTTGGCCAATGCGAGGGCCACTGATTAGCAGTAAGCACTGAAACATCAGCTCCAGTATCCAATAGACCTTAAAACTTTTTTCCATTGATGTACAATGTTAACTCAGGTCTTTTGGCACCTATAGCCTGTATCCAATAAGCATCTGAGGATCCGAAACCTGCATCACCTCTTTTAAGATTTTTTACTGTATTTTTAGTAATGACTTGAGGAAGTAATACTAACTGAGCAAGTCTTTGACCTTCCTTAATTACTGATATCCTGCTAGGAGAATGAATCATGATCTTTATCTCTCCTTCGAAATCTGCATCAATAATTCCTGGGGCCACCATAATTCCTTTCATAGTAGCACTGCTTCTTCCTAACAATAGTCCTACAGTCCCCTTGGGCAAAGGACCATAAACCCCTGTGGGAAGAGCTTGCATTCCCATCTCTGGAGTTAATACGGTGTCGGTGGAGGAACTGATGTCCAGTCCTGCGCTGCCTGGGGTTGCTCTGAAGAGGTCCTGAATGGATTTCCTTGCTGAGGGACAAAATTCTGTAGCGCCCCGTAATATTGTTGCGGGGCCTGGGGCTGGCCCCTCCTCCCGTTTCCCTGCTGAAGAGAATTTCCCATGGCATCTCGCTTTGATCTACATTCATTAGCCCAATGTTTTCCTCTTTTACATCTGGGACACAAGCCTGGCTCCCTTTTAGGGGAGTTGGCACTTTGTTTATTAGGACATTGCTTCACTTGATGTCCCAATTGTCCACATCCAAAACAACTTCCTGGGGGACCAGCAACCCTGCCTTTTACAGGCGTTTGCTGTTGAAAAAGTATTTCCTTAACTGATTTTCCTAGTAAAGCAGCAGCCAACGCTACACCTTGAGTATGCGAAGGCCCAATATCAGAGCAAAGTCTGATATAGTCTGATAAATTTCCCTTTTTTCTAAACGGTCTCAAAGCTGCTTGACAGGCAGAGTTTGCATTCTCATAAGCTAGTTGTTTTACCAGCAAGAGTCCTGACTCTGAATCTCCCAGTAACCTACTTGCTGCCTGCATCAGTCTAGCCACAAAATCCTGATACAATTCATCAGGCCCTTGTCTAATTTTTGACAAATCTTCAGTCCTATTTCCCGCAGATGGAAGTTTATACCATGCTTTCTTAGCTGCAGCACTGACCTGTGCATACACAGCAATATCAACTGCCAGCTGATTCCCTATACCTTGATATTGTCCTTCTCCTGCTAACATATCAAAGGTAATCTGTATCCCTTGAGCTCGATTTGTTTCAGCTGTGGACTGGCATTGTTCTGCATACTCAGATTTCCACAACAAATAATCTCCTCCTGATAAACATGCTCTAGCCATTTGCTTCCAGTCCCCTGGAGGAAGTGCTTCAAGGGACATGGATTCTAATATTGCCTGTGTGAAAGGAGCAGTTGGTCCATATTGCGCACAAGCAAGCTTCAACTCTTTCAATTGATTAAAAGGAATGGGAACATGTTCCCTCACCCGATTTCCTTGTCCATCATCTCGCTCTATAACAGGAAATAATTGAAATCCTTGAGAGTTTTCTCCCTTTTCTGCCGCTTTACTTACAGCAGCTTGCAAAGGGGATAGAGAAGTTTGCACTAAGGACAGAGAACAAGGTCTACCCATTGGATTTACTCTTGGGTGAGGATTATATCCTGCTTGGCCTTGTAGTTTTTCCTGAGCCTGCTGTTCCTTAATTTGCTGCATTTGTACAGACAACATTTCTATCCTTTCCTATAAATTTTGGATTTCCCCTGAGTAAGTTTCTTTCTGATCGGTTTCCTTTTTTGCCAATGCCTCTTTCCAATACCTAGCAGTTCTCTCCTTCCGCTCTATTTTTTTGGGATTTAATGGCTCACGCCTGGATAGTTGCTCAATTTCAGGCTCCATAAGACCTGCCTCCTCTAACGGAGGAGCAGACGGTTCAATTTTATATTCCTCCTCTGTTTGAGTATCTTGTGACTCACTGTCACTCACTTCTTCTGCTCGAACCCTTTCTATCTCATGTCAAGGATCTAAACTATCTCTAATTAAAGCCCACAAACTGAAAGTATCCACTGGGACCTCGCTTGGTCCACGAACTTCATAATAATCCTGAAGTTCTTTTCCTACTTTTTTCCATGTTCTTAAATCTACAGTCCCTTCTTCAGGGAACCAAGGACAAACTTCTTCTACGAAATCTAAGAAATTACAGAGCTGCTGATGTCCTACCCTAACTCCTCGAGCATGCAGCATATTTTCCAGCATATGTACAAAAGACAGACTACTACTACCCTGACCCATTTTACTCCCGAAGTTACTCACCGCACCCTTTTTCCTTAAACTTGAGCTCAATTTTCCTTTGCGGTGTCCTTAACTGCGTCCCCAGTATTCAGGTCCCACGTTCAGGCGCCATATGCCGGAGCCCGCCAGCAGAAATCGAACTGTACCTCAATTGGGGAGTTAGGATTGAGAAATGAAGAGAGAGAGATAAAGATAGTTTCGGGAGGGCACTCAGTCAATACTGAGGCCTCGGCTTTATTATCTCCAATGTAGTTATAGTCTTACAAACGTATGAGGAACAATATCACCATCAGGAGTTCAAGCATGCATTTACATATGTGAAAATATTCAAACCACTCACATCTACTAACAATGGGTCCTCAGCCTTGGGCTCAAGGCAGACTCCCATTCAGGAGTCACAAGATTCTTGCATATCAAAGCACCCTGCTCCCACAGCACTTCAGTGACTGTTTCCTGTTTAGCCCTTAAGTTAGGGCATAGCTCAAAAACAGGCAAATGGCTCCCGACAATTTCTGCTTATGGCCTCTGCTTCCTATAATCTGTATACCGATAGTCATTATATTGCTAGAGCCTTACAGGTGCTTGAAACTGTGCCTTACATTGAGACAAATAATACCAAAGTTCAGGAATTATTTGGACAGATACAAATGTGTTCACATGCTCATTCTCAGCCCTGCCTTATGGGGCATATTACGGCCCATACTGGGCTTCCAGCTCCTGTGGCCTTATGGAATGACTTAGCATATGAGGCCACATGTCTCATAGGTTTCTCTCAATTAAAATTAACACAAAAATCTCATGCTATTCATCACCAGAACAGCCAAAGTTTAAAAAATCAGTTTCACCTTACTAGGGAAGCTTCCCCACCATTTTTGGTGTCTGTGTTGTGTGTGCCTTGTGTGTCTTATGTGTTTATATGTCTTCTATGTCTTCTTGTATGTCTTTCATTCCTCAGCCCTCGCCGAATAGACTCGGGCACAGTTGCAGCACCAGACCGCTACACCCTGAGCTATCTTTCCAGCCTGGAGACGGACCCTTTGTTACTCCATGTCTCCTTGAATGTTGCTGTTTCCCGTGGGCACGTGATCTTCTCACCTCTGGAAGCCGTGCATGGAATTAGCGGGCGCCATCGTTGTTCCCGTCATCGTTGCAGGGTGGGGGGTGGGGACGGTTGGGGAAGAGGGGGAGTAACCTAGGACTTCCTCCAGGTTGCCGAATCCCTCTTGAGGGGCTCCTTCTCAGTGCTCCTGGACGACTGCAAGAAGGCATGTTGGCCAGCAGAGGGCACCAGAACTCCACCTTAAATTTCCCTGCCTGCGCAGGTGGAGCTACATGCAAGTTCATTGCGGTCACCCCCGCCTCTCGTTCCCGCACTCCTTCTCCCCGAAGCTTTTGTCTGAGGGGCCAGAGATTCTGTATTCTTACCCGATGTGAGTCTTGGAAATCAGGTGGCAGAATGGTCTATTTTGCTCGACGTGGTGGCCCGCGCCTTTGGTCTTATGTTTTTCAAACCTCTCCAGCTTCAGCTGAAGTAATGAAACTTCGAGCTGTAGTCGCTGTATTTCAGCTTTGGCCTCTGCTTCCTTTAATCTGTGTACCGATAGTCATTATATTGCTAGAGCCTTACAGGTGCTTGAAACTGTGCCTTACATTGAGACAAATAATACCAGAGTTCAGGAATTATTTGGTCAGATACAAAAGTGTTTACATGCTCATTCTCAGCCCTGCCTTATGGGGCATATTAGGGCCCATACTGGGCTTCCAGGTCCTTTGTCCTTATGGAATGACTTAGCATATGAGGCCACATGTCTCATAGGTTTCTCTGAATTAAAATTAACACAAAAATCTCATGCTATTCATCAGAAGAACATCCAAAGTTTAAAAAAGCAGTTTTGCCTTACTAGGGAAGCTTCCCCACCATTTTTGGTGTCTGTGCTGTGTGTGTCTTGTGCGTCTTATGGGTTTGTATGTCTTCTATGTCTTCTTGTGTGTCTTTCATTCCTCAGCCCTCGCCGGAGAGACTCGGGCACCTTGCAGCACCAGACCGCTACACCCTGAGCTATCTTTCAAGCCTGCAGATGGACCATTTGTTACTCCATGTCTCCTTGAATGTTGCTGTTTCCCGTGGGCACGTGATATTCTCACCCCTGGAAGCAGTGCATGGAATTAGCGGGCGCCATCGATGTTCCCGTCATCGTTGTGGGGTGAGGGGATGGGGACGGATGGGGGGGAGCGGGAGTAACCGAGGACTTCCTCCAGGTTGAGTAGTCCGTCTTGCCGGGCACCTTCTCAGTGCTCCGGGATGACTGTAAGAACGCATGTTTGCCAGCAGAGGGCACCAGAACTCCACCTTAAATTTCCCTGCCTGGGCAGGTGGAGCTAGATGAAAGTTCATTGCGGTTGCCCCCGCCTCTCGTCCCAGCACTCCTTCTCCAGGAGACTTTTGTCTGAGGGGCCAGAGATTCTGTATTCCTACCCGATGTTAGTCTTGTAAATCAGGTGGCAGAATGTCGACGTGGTGGCCCACGCCTTTGATCTTATGTTATTCAAACCTCTCCAGCTTCAGCTGAAGTAATGAAACTTCGAGCTGTAGCCGCTGCATTTCAGCTTCCTTTAATCTGTATACCGATAATCATTATATTTTAGAGCCTTACAGGTGCTTGAAACTGTGCGTTACATTGAGACAAATAATACAGAAGTTCAGGAATTATTTGGTCAGATACAAAAGTGTTCACATACTCATTCTCAGCCCTGCCTTATGGGGCACATTAGGGTCCATACAGGGCTTCCAGGTCCTTTGGCCTTGTGGAATGACTTAGCATATGAGGCCACATGTCTCATAGGTTTCTCTCAATTAAAATTAACACAAAAATCGCATGCTATTCATCACCAGAACAGCCAAAGTTTAAAAAAGCAGTCTTGCCTTAGTAGGGAAGCTCCCCCACCATTTTTGGTGTCTATGTTGTGTGTGTCTTGTGTGTCTTATGTGTTTGTATGTCTTCTATGTCTTCTTGTGTGTCTTGCATTGCTCAGCCCTCGCCGGATAGACTCGGGCACAGTTGCAACACCAGACCGCTACACCCTGAGCTACCTTTCCAGCCTGCAGACGGACAGTTTGTTACTCCATGTCTCCTTGAATGTTACTGTTTCCCTTGGGCACGTGATCTTCTCACCCCTGGAAGCAGTGCATGGAAGTAGCGGGCGTCATCGTTGTTCCTGTCATCGTTGCGGGGTGGGGGGGTCGGGGCGGATGGGGGCGAGGGGGCGTATCCGAGGAGTTCCTCCAGGTTGGCTAGTCCGTCTTGCGGGGCACCTTCTCAGTGCTCCGGGACGACTGCAGGAAGGCATGTTTGCCAGCAGAGGGCACCAGAAGTTCACCTTAAATTTCCCTGCCTGCGCAGGTGGAGCTAGATGCAAGTGCATTGTGGTCGCCCCCGCCTCTCGTCCCCGCACTTCTGTTCCCCGAGGCTTTCGTTTGAGGGGCCAGAGACTCTGTGTTCTTACCAAATGTGAGTCTTGGAAATCAGGTGGCAGAATGGTCTGTTTTGGTCGACGGGGTGGCCCGCGCCTTTAATCCCATTATTTGGGTGGATCTCCGTGAGATCCTGGTCTGGGTGGTCAAGGAAGTGATTCCCAGGACAGCCTGGTGCTAAAAAACCTACACACCAAATGGAGGGGGATAGATTTATTTGATCTTGTGGGCCGGGGCTGATGGGGGTGATCGGAGGACAGTTTGGAGGAGTTCATTAAGCTCTGTTGAAGCGCTCTTACCTTTCTTTTGCCAGTTCAATCCTCTTTCTGACTTCAGATGAGTTTTAACACCCTATGAGTCTTGCCAGGCATGGTGGCACACACTTTTAATACCGGCACTTGGGAAACTGAGGCAGAAAAGTCTCTGTAAGTTCCAGGAAGCTCAGAACTAGATAGGTAGTGACAGCCCTTCATAGGAATAATAAAGGGCTGGAGAGATGCCTCGGTGGTTAAGAACACTGGCTGTTCTCGCAAAGGACCTGGCTTCGGTTCCCGTCACCCACATGGTGTCCTACGGCAGTCCATAAGAACTCCGATGTCCGCTCTTGGTCTGCACGGGCGCTGTGTCCACACCGTGCCCTTACGTGCCTTCAGTCAAAACACACGTGTGAAATAAAAACATCTAAAAGTAATGCTAAAATGTAGGTAAAAGTCCCCATCGGTGAATGCTTAAATCAGAATTTCTGGAAACCGCTTTGCTTTATTTAATCCAACCCCCTCCCAAGGGAGGGGTGGTCTGGGCATGGGCGATGAAGTTCGGTCACGTCAATGGATGTCATCAGGCCTCACACTCTCTCCTCTTTGGCAGAGGTGTTTGGCAGATGGAACTTTCGACTTCTGATGTGATCTCTAACCTTGCGGTAGACTGAGGGCCCTTGGAAGGAATGGATGAGGGTCTGGCGGGTCTTGAGGGGAGCAGACTCACTGCCACCCACAGCTATGGGCGAATGTTCACCCAACCGCCCTTCCCTGGAAGGTCAGGGGAGATGGGACACCCGTACCCATGGCTGCCCTTTACCTCTTCGCGAGCGAGACAGATAGGGTCAGAGTCCCTAGTTCCTGATGGTCTCCGGTTTGTGCATCATCTCCTGCGTTTTTCCCATCTCCTCTCTTCGACAGGACTTCGGAGACATGCAGGGGAGGCTCTCCCGGCCACAGGCCGGGAGTGGAAGACTGAGTCCTGGGAGCCTTCCCGTCACTGTGATTTTTAAGGAACAAAACTGGCTTTGACTCAAGAATATCCAGGGAAAGTAACAAGTGATCCTCAGGTGGGCATGGGAGAGCAACCTGCGTCCCCTGGTCCCCTAGTCCTCCAGTCTGCAGCTGGTTCCTCTAATGGTAGACCCGGGAAAATTCATATATCTTCACCTGCAAGTCTATTGTTGAGAGTCCCTGTTTAACTGTTCACTGAGATCGGAGTTAGATCGTGAACTTTTGTCTTCTTTCAACTTCAGGTTCAGAGGGTCGTCCCCTCACCTGTGTATCTATCATATGTGAGGTTGTGTGACTTTTTGATCCTGGGCTGGGATTGAACTACGTCCTTCTGTAGACTTTGCCGTGACAAGTATTTCTCTGAATTAATTCTGAAGGACCAGCTGGTCTTTCACATCGGCCTTACGGTATCTTAGTAGCCCAGGCTGGTCTTGAGCCTTTGTTTCTTCAGCCAGCAGAGTGACTGGGATGACGTGAGTTATTACGTTTTGCATGATTGCTTGGCATTTTAACAATAGCACCAGTCCGTTGAAAGAATTTAAAGTCTTCAGACTTAAATCCAGGGAATAGGTCCTAGGAAGTTACACAGTGATGTGAGAGTTCGCCTGCCTCCAGAATAATTGATACAAGGAAGAGATGAGAGTTTTCAGGAGGCAGAGGTCAAGGAGTGTGTGTGTGTGTGTGTGTGTGTGTGTGTGTGTGTGTGTGTTGAGGTCCGGTCTCCATGTACCTCCAGGCTAGGCTGCAGCTCCGAAGGTCGATGGACAGGTAGGCCTCTGATCTCACAGATATCTGCTTGTCTCGGCCTCCAGACTGCTGGGATGAGAGGCGTGGGGGACCGTGTCCAGTCCCCTTGCCTCTAGAGTGATTGATGAGAAAGAGAGGGCATGAGATTTGTGAAAACCTTGTTGTCCTGAGATCTAGAAATCTTATGGCCGACCGCCCTTTACCACGGACGATCTCAGAAATTTTAGTCTCATGCCATCCTTAAAATAGAAGGCACACGGATGATGAATGTATGCTCCGTTTATCTGCGTCGTCGGGAAGCTGAGGCGGACTTTCTTCCGGAAGAATCATTGACTTGTTCTGTTTCATGTCTGCGTTCTGATTCATAGATGCTCTACTTATACTTGTGTCGGGAGCCGTTTGCCTGCCTTGAACTAAGCCCTAGTTTTGGGTTAGGCAGAAGTCAATCTCCTGCACAGAAGTGCTGTAGGAAGTAGGAGTTTTCGTCATGCAAATGATTCACACCCGAGGAGAAGTCTATTTTACACCCAAGACTGAGGTCACCTGAAGATCTTTGAAGGAAGCCAATCACATCTTAAGTTATTTGGCCTGTGTTAGTATTGTTTTGCTCACCTCACAGTGTAAATAGGGGGGACTTAATAAAGGCAAGCTGCTTCAGTGTGACTGACAGCCCTCCTGAGTCTGTCCTATTTCTCTCTCTCTCTCTCTCTCTCTCTCTCTCTCTCTCTCCATTTTCTCATCCTCACTCCCCGCTTCGAGTACAGTCCGATTTCTGCCAGCGGCCTCTGCATACTTGCTTTTTCACTCTGCAGAGACTTGAAGAACTTCTCTCTCTCTCTCTCTCTCTCTCTCTCTCTCTCTCTCTCTCTCTCTCTCCATCCTGTGCTCTAAGCATATCCCTGGAGTCCCTGTTTTCTTTTCCCCAGCTTCCCTCTCTCCCTGGGCTTGATCCAGTTCTGTTGTTCAAAGACTCTCACATCATACACGTGCGTGTGTGCGTGTGGTGTGTGCGCGTGTGTGCAGGTGTGCACGTACAGGTGCCACATCTTACATGTGAAAGTCAGAGGTCAGCTCTGTGGTGTCCATTCTCTCCTTATTTGTCTGAGAGGTTTCAGTGCATCTGGCCTTTGTGGCCAGGGCTAAACAGTTTGGCCTATGGAGCCAGGTTTGGCACTGGGTTTCTTTACGGCCTTTTTGAACATGTACAAATTTATACGTTGTCTGTCTTCCATCGTGCCCTGCTCCTGTTGTCCTTCCATGCCTTCTGGCCCTCTCTCTGGCTAGCTAGCTCTCTTCAAACATAGGGTCAGTCTTCTGACATCCCCGAAATTGGAGTATGACTTATAGAATCAGGACAGAGAAGGCCTTTTATGTCCTGACTGAGAGATTTCAATTCCATTCTCAGAGTTTAGCTTTAGGTTAGGGTAAAGTGGTAGAAAACTTTACATGTCTGGCTGTTTACTGAGTAGAGATCCTGGTTTATAGGTAAAGACAAAGAAACTGAACAGGAGACTGTTACAGTACAAGAGCAGGAGACAGAGAGAGAGAGAGAGAATAGAAAATCCCTGCTTACATCAGGAGTGTGTCAGCAGAGATGAATAAAATCACTGAGAGGTGGCATAAAATATAAAATTCGGGGAAACAACAACATAAGATTCAGGGTCTCCCTCCCTCCCTTCCTCCCTTCCTCTCCCCCTCCTGCTTCCCACCTTGTATCCCCCCCCACCCCACCTATGCTTTTACTTGCTGAGCTATCTTCCCAGTCTGTTCCTAAGTGGTTTTCTTTCTCAATGTAATTTTCAAACATATCTGTCATCGCACTTTGCCCTCCGTCATCCCCCAGGCCCCCTCCCCCGTGCCATATGCTAGCCAGCTTCCACAGATGAGTGAGTGAATGACACATTTTTCTTTTCTTGTCTTATTTTCATAGGCAGGCACTTGAAAACATACAGAATCCCGGTGTCTCTGTGTCTCTCTCAGACGTGCGTGTATATATACACACACACACACACACACACACACACAATCAAACTAGTGAGTGTCAATTCTCCCCTTGCTTTGAAAGACCACAGTAGTGATAAGGGCTGGTAGCCCAAAGTTCAACCCTGCCTTTAGAGTTTCTGAATTCACAGGGAGGCCAGGAACATCCCCCTCCGGGAACTCTGGCTTGTTACATTTTCACCTCATTTTGGCAGGTGTTTTACATTAAGATTGAAAAATTGAAAAATAACTTTTGCTTAGTTTCAGGGCCCCACCTTCCTGAAACTCAGTATGTGCAGACCAGGCTGGATAGCTCGTTAAGATTTTTGTTTTCTCCCTCTCTGTGTTCTGTTTCATAGATGCTGTGACTGTACTTTCTCTTTTCTGTACAGAGACTTAAATCTCTCTCTCTCTCTCTCTTTCCCTCCCTCCATCCCCCTTACCATGACCCCCCTCTTACCATGACCTCCCCCCTCCCCCTGTGCTTTTACTTGCTGAGCTACCTTCCCAGTCTGTTCATTAGTGGATGTCTTTCTCCATGTCATTTTCAAACATATGTGTCATCACACTTTGTTGTGCAGAAATTAAATCTTCCTCTCTCTCTCTCTCTCTCTCTCTCTCTCTCTCTCTCTCTCCTCCTTTAAAATAGAACTCTTTAAAGTTTGGTAATTTAAAACGTCGTGTTTCTTTAAGAAAAAAAACCCGAATTTCTCTTTCTTTTCTTTCCATTTTTTCTGGCCTCCACCTCAGAAATTTTATGAGTACACTGAATTTGTTCTAAGAGCTGTATCCTGGTTTGGGAGGACTCTCATTTGCAAGACAAAATCCACTGCCTCTGGGAAAAGTGACTTGGAGGTCCCCTCCCCCACCTTGCTCTCAAGAGTCAGAGGTGCACTCCTGTGAAGGCTTAAGGCATGCCAGGCCAGCACTCCATGCCAGCCTTGGTTTACTACATTTTAGACTGAAAACCCCAACCTCCCCGTTTTCAGCTGTTAGGAAAACAAAAACAAACAAACAAACAAACAAACAAAAAAACCCCAAACCAGCAGTTCAGCCGGGAGCCACTGTCTCCACCCTGCCCCGACCCCGAGACCTTGTTTGGGAGGGGAGGAAGGCAAGGTTTCGAATTGCCTGTGGTGGTGTTCCTGGGTTCATGTGTGGGTCCCGAGGTCTGAGGTCTTTGTTCTCCTCTGACTCCAGTCAGTCAGTGAATATTGTTATAGCGGTTTTGTGTTGTGTCCAACGTGTCAGGATGATGCAGAATGGTTTCCCTGCCTCTGTTTCCCTCAACCTCAATTAAAGGAAAAAAGAAATCAAGTGTTGGGCAGCCACTAGATTTTGTTTTGGAAGCCTATCTATATTGGTTTTCACTTTGCATTGTGTTCTATCATGGGAGGGAACTTGCTTCTATTACATTGGATGGTCCCTTGGGGCCTTTCCTCCCTTTTATTGAAGATTTGGTCTCAATCCTGATCAGTTTATTTCCTGTGTATAGGTATGTGATATGACCCCTCCCTTCCTTCTGAAAACTGTACTTCAGGTTATGTGGGTCTGGAAAGAGGAAACTGCTTCTCTTTGTGGTAGAACAGCCCTCATTTGAGGCAGACCTAAAAGTTGTTTGAAACCTCTTTCCTGGTTGATGTTTACTTAATCTGTCATTTAAAAAGTCTTCCGGTCAAATGTCACGTTTGGATTTTATTCCAACTTTATTTACACGTTAAACAGTAATTAGAGGTACCACACTGGTGAAACTGGCCTTCTTGGATGGTTAACAATAGACTTAAAAACCCATGTGCTGGAGCCCGGCAGAAATCGGACTGTACCCGAAGCGGGGAGTGAGGATGAGAAAATGTAGATATGAGAGAGAGAGAGAGAGAGAGAGAGAGAGAGAATAGGACAGACTCAGGAGGACTGTCAGTCATACTGAAGCAACTTGCCTTTATTAAGTCTCAAATATTTATACTGTGAAGTGAGCAAAACAACGGGTCAGATGTTCAAGAACAATACTAATACAGGCAAAATAACTTAAGATGTGATTGGCTTCCTTCAAAGATCTTCAGGTGACCTCAGTCTTGGGTGTAAAATAAACTTCTCCTCAGGTGTAAATCATTTGCATAATGAGGACTGCTGCTTCCAATCAGCACTTCTGTGCAAGGGACTGACTTCTGCCAACCCCCAAATTAGGGCATAGTTCAAGGCAGGCAAATGGCTACAGACACCCATGCTTCTAAGCATGGTCAAAAGGTACTAAAAGGGACACCTTTGTTACATGTCCCCCAACACTTTTAAGTCTAAAAATGTTCTGTAGGCGTGATGAGGCAACCTGTCCTCTTGTTCAGGGAGGTCATGGAAACTTCACCAGAAGAACTGAAAACGGTTTCTGGTGTATACAAAGGGAGGTCAGCAAAGAGGAAAACCTTCCTCGATGCTTCCAGGTGAAGCCAAAAGTCAGCAGGACCCCCTGACTCATCCCCACATAGATGCAACTGGTCTAAGGAAGCCAAAGGACCCAGGGGTTCAAAACCCCGAGTCACCCGTGAGAATCAGATCCTCACCTAAAGTTGAAAAAAAATTTGGTTAATTGGGTTAAAGGTCTGATCTTAAACACCCAAAAGGAAAGTATAACCGAAGATTAAAGTGATCCATACATATTTTTTTAAATCGTGCCTCCCACAGGTTAGGCTTAAAATTTTATAGGAGATGTTATTTAGAAAATTCACTAAAATTTTCTCCTTGATAAAATGTTCCTCAGGTATGATACTCCAGATCTTGGGCTAGTTCAACACCAGAGGGACACCTGTAGTCAAAAAAGTCAGGTCCACTATTGTTCTATCAAAATTAAATGAAGGCTGCGTTTCTTCTCTCTCTGCCTAGAAGCCATTTAAGAGAAACTTGTGATTACAATGCGGTAGAATCACAGTGTGATTCTAACCACTCTGACATCTTTCAAAATGTCCAAAAATCAGGCCCCAGGCCCAGCCATCATGGCCAAATGGAAAATGAGGACAAATCCAATCAATGGATTCTTTTGGAAGCCCTTGAGAAGAAGTTCTAATGAACTTTCAATTGGATGAGTCATGAGAATAGGAGGCATTCCTTTCCTTTTACTTTACTTTGCATTGAAGTGAGGTCACTCAGTGTCCTTTCCTTCACTTGAACCCCAGTCTTCAGGTCCCTGGTTCAGTCACCACTTGCCGGAGCCTGCCGGCATAAGTCAGACGGTACCCGAATCGAGGAGTGAGGATGAGAAAATGTAGAGATAGTGAGAGATGATTGAAAGACAGAGAGAGAGAGAGAGAGAGAGAGAGAGAGAGAATATAGGACAGACTCAGGAGGACTGTCAGTCCTACTGAAGCAGCGTGCCTTTATTAAGTCTCCTCGATTTATCCTGTGAAGTGAGCAAAACAATGGGTCATATGTTCAAGAACAATACAGGCAAAATAACTTAAGATGTGATTGGCTTCCTTCAAAATCTTCAGGTGACCTCAGTCTTTTGTGTAAAATAAACTTCTCCTCAGGTGTGAATGATTTGCATAATGAACACTCGTGCTTCCAATCAGCACTTCTGTGCAGGAAACTGACTTCTGCCAGCCCCCAAACTAGGGCATAGTTCAAGGCAGGCAAATGGCTCCAGAAACCCATGCTTCTAAGCATGGTCAAAAGGTACTTAAAGGGACACCTTTGTGTAGAGAGCCGCGGATTGCTGCGTCTTAAAATGGCACCTGCTTCCGCCTTCCACCATCCCGAGGGTGGGTGCTCTCTGGAGCAAACAGCTCCATAATTGGCTGTGGCTGAGGTCTGGCCCTGCTTCTGCATGTGTGCACCTATCTGCTTTCACCACATGGTAGTTTGGGGTTGGCTGGCAGGAGGGGTTTTAACTCTGTGGCGGGCTTTCCCCGGAAGGAGAAGTAAGGCAGGAGAAGTAAGTCAGGAGAAGTAAGAAGGAAAGAAGAAGTTAGAAAGTAAAAAGGTCAAAAGGTTGTTTAAGGTTCCTGAATAAACTGCATTTAAGAAGAGTCCGGGGTCGCGTCTTCCTTGCTGGATGAGAGACAGACGCGACAAGTGGTGGCCCATATGGCGAAAACTCGTCGAGGGACTCAGAACCTTTTGCAGTCAGGGCAGTGCACTGGAAAAGTTCTCAGGTAATGAGAATCCACGACAAAAGTGGGAAAGTCCTCAAGTGAATTTGGGGATCCGCGATAAGAGCGGGTACTTTGCTAAGTCCTCAAGCAAATTGGGGAGCTGCTACAAAAGCAGGGTACTCTGTAGATGGAGCAGGGACAGCTGGGAGGTTATAGTGAACCAAAAGTAAAAATGGATTTTTATATGATCGTTGCTATAGGAATGGACATTAGTTTTGTCTTCTGGTACCTTATTTTTGCCTATTTTTCTAGAGAATGTACAAGAGGTACCCAAAAAAATGTTATGGGAAATACTAGTTCTCACTCAATTTTTTTGGCTCTAAATGAGCTGCTTCGTTCTAAAAATTTAAAGCTTAAGAAAAGCAATTTGGAGAAATTCTTGGAGGACTGTGATACCATTGCAGTGTCCGGAAGTCTCACGGTTGTGCTTCACTTTTCCAAGCAACAAAAGGAGTTTCATCTGGGGAAAATGTACAGCTTTAAAAGAAAAAAAAAAAAAAACCGCGCCCTAGGCTTCAAGGCTCACCACAGCAGCCCTCCTACTCATCACGGCGTAGCGTCCGCGGGGTCCGGGCGCGTGCACGGGAATGCGCGCGCGCCGCTCCCGTCCCATTCCGAACTGCCGGCAACGGCCAGGTATGGGCCCAATGCTCCAGCGCCATCTTTAAGACTGGGCAGGGCTGGCTCGCGCATGTCTGAGCCCGGGGCAGTACTTAGATTGGAAGTCATTCTTAATTGAGTATACTAATGAACAAGCTGCTGCTAATCAAGCCGCAGGGCAGCGCCCCCAAACAACCTAAAAAGTAAAGCTAAGGCTTCCGCTCTGCTGGAGGAGCCAGCTTTTATGTAACTTAAAATCAAGCAGTAATTCCATAGTCTTTAAATCCCAAAGAAAAAGAGAAGAAGAAAAAAAAACCAGCTAGATATCTGAGAGAGGAAGATTTTTCACCATTTGTTGCCTAAACAAAGCCTAAGACTAAACTAAAGGAAAATTATTGACAAAAAATATGGAATTTACAAGGCGTAGTTAAATCTCTATCTTTAAAAATGCTCATAGTCAAGGAGACTAGAGCCTTAAAACATCAAAGGACCATGATCACAGGTTTTCCACACCTTGCCCTAGGGCACTTTCCTTTACAAAAGAAGACTGTGAGCTCAATTCCCACCCACATCTCATTTGTTTAGTTACTAGTTACTGAACTCAGCAGCTCTTCTGTCCCATGCAAACTCTGAGTTAAAGGAATACAGACATTTTTGTGTCTATGTGTAAATCATATTGATAACACTGAGAGGTTGACTCTGGAGCGGGACTGGCCATTTCGCTTCAGATTCAATCCTATTTGCAAAGAGTGAGCCTGGCCACCTAACCCTGTACAAAGCAACCCCAGAGTAAGGACATTATACTGTTGAGAGTAACTAAGCAATAAACTAATTTTAACAGAGATAGTTATTCATTTTATCATGTAACATGTTTATAGCAAAACTAGCTCACGAAATTCTGTATTTTCTCACACCAATAAAAAGTCACTAATACAATTTACAATTCTTAAATAACTACAACCTGGATTACCTATTCCTTCTGCTATTCCTAAAAATACTTATAAAATTATCTTAGATTTAAAAAACAAAGTGTTTGTAAACAGGAGCCAATGTTGTGACAGTTTCAGCCTGGCTCCCCATAAATAATTAAATTAAAAATAGTTTTAAAAATATTTAAAAATTGTGCTTTTGCCTTTAATTTAATATCTAATTCAGCTTATGCCGTTAAAGCAGTAAAAGTTTTAAAAGTGGCCAGACCAATTAAAAACTCTAGTCCGGTCTGTCAGCTTTTTCAACAACTACAAACTTTAATTTGGCAAAGACAGGCTTGCTTTTTTATCCAACATATTAGGGCTCATACAGGCCTGCCAGGACCTTTGAGTACAGGGAATGATAAAGTAGATTTATGGACCAGAATGGAATGTATATTTTTAAGTTCCACTATAGAAAGGGCAAAAGTTTTTCATAACAGGTTTAATGTAAATGCCCGAGCCTTACAACAAAAATTTCACCTGTCTCGAGCAGATGCTCGACAGGTGGTACTAAATTGTTCTCAATGTGTAACTTTTCACCATCCACCTAATATTGGAGTTAACCCACGCGGTTTACTCCCTTTAAAGGTTTGGCAGATGGATGTGACACATATTTCGGAGTTTGGAAACCAAAAATATGTTCATGTGTCTGTGGATACCTGTTCAGGTATTCTACACGCTACACCGTTGACAGGAAAAAAGGCATGCAATGTTATAACTCATTGCTTAGAGGCCTGGGCTGCATGGGGCAAGCCCCAACAGCTAAAAACTGACAATGGATCAGCCTATACGGCTTACAGTTTTACCTCTTTTTGCCAGCAGATGAAGGTACAACTTTTTCATAAGTTACCATATAATCCTCAGGAACAAGGCATTGTAAAACGTGCTAATCGCACATTAAAAAAAAGTCTTCAAAAACAAAAAGGGGGAGTAGGCCACGGCCGCACCCCAAGGGAGAGACTTTCCCTAGCCTTGTTTACTATAAATTTTTAAAATTTGGATGCTCAAGGCCACTCAGCAGTGGATAGACATCAGGACCATCAAGGCCTTGCAAAAGGGATGGCTAAGTGGAAAGATGTATTAACGGGCCTCTGGCATGGGCCTGACCCCGTGCTGACATGGGCACGAGGATCTTTTTGTATTTTTCCACAGGACCAACAAGATCCAGTATGGGTACCTGAACGCCTGGTTAGAAGAATTCAGCATGAAAAATCTCTCAAAAGTCAGCATGACGATACCCCTGCTTCCAGCCCTGATGAGCCAACTAGGGAAAATGAAACCGAGATGGGGAATCCTGTCGGTGTTTCCAAAGCCAATGCCGAACTGGACATTTAATTTTAAAGACACCCTAAAAGAATTGCTATGAACCATCTGAAAGAGTGGGAGGGAATGGGAGTTTAGCAGGTCTCCTGATTATGGCCTCCCTGGTCTGCCTGTGGTGTACATGTAAGATTAGAGCCACACAAAAGCAGAATGCAGATCATTGAAGCCTTCACAGCCATTAAAGCTGGACAGTCCCCCCAAGCATGGCTAATTGCCATGAAGGAGTTATTAGGACGGGATGCGAGGCTAAGCACTGCACAAGGTTTCGCCTGCTGGTGTTTAAGCGTTTCCTTGGAAGACATGTCTGGTTGCATGAAGGTGGTACCCTTAGCTCCTTCCCCTGGGAAAATTGGTACGGGATGGGTCTGGGTCACCGCAGGTGATGAATCTGTGGGTGTCTCCAGGACATAATCCCAATTGTGCACACCAGGAATCAGACCTCTATCTTCGCCCGTTTCCGCTATGTTATATAAAATAAAAGGGAGAGCTGTAGAGAGCCGCGGATTGCTGCGTCTTAAAGATGGCGCCTGCTTCCGCCTTCCACCATCCCGAGGGTGGGTGCTCTCTGGAGCAAACAGCTCCATAATTGGCTGTGGCTGAGGTCTGGCCCTACTTCTGCATATGTGCGCCTATCTGCTTTCACCGCGTGGTAGTTTGGGGTTGGCTGGCAGGAGGGGATTTAACTCTGTGGTGGGCTTTCCCCGGAAGGAGAAGTAAGGCAGGAGAAGTAAGTCAGGAGAAGTAAGAAGGGAAGAAGAAGTTAGAAAGTTAAAAAGGCCAAAAGGTTGTTCAAGGTTCCTGAATAAACTGCATTTGGAAGAGTCCGGGGTCGCGTCTTCCTTGCTGGATGAGAGACAGACGCGACACCTTTGTTACTTGTCCCCAAACACTTTTAAGTCTAAAAATGTTCTGTAGGTGTTATGAGGCAACCTGTCCTCTTGTTCAGGGAGGTCACGGAAACCTCACCAGAAGAACTCAAAACGGTTTCTGTTGTATACAAAGGGAGGTCACCAAAGAGGAAAACCTTCTTCGATGCTTCCAGGTGAAGCCAAAAGTCAGCAGGACCGCCTGACTCATCCCCACATACATGCAACTGGTCAAAGGAAGACAAAGGACCCAGGGGTTCCAAACCCCGAGACACCCCTTAGAATCAAATCCTCACCTGAAGTTGAAAAAAAATTTTGGTTAATTAGGGCTAACGGTCTGATCTTAAAGTGAAAGTAAAGTAACTTTTTTCATATTTGTTGGGTTTTGCTACAGTGTGAACACTTTTTGCATTTTAAGAACTGACAGTTGTATAAAGGACTTGTCACATTCTTCACATTTGTAGGGTTTTTCTCCAATGTGAACATTTTTATGCATTCTAACGTTTGAGGGCTGTGTAAAGGACTTGTCATGTTCTCCACATTTATAGGATTTCTCTCCTATATTAAAAATTTTATGCATTCTAAGATTTGTGGCCTGGGTAAAGGACTTGTCACATTCTTCGCATTTGTCAGGTTTCCCTCCAGTATGAATTCTACTATGGTTTCTAAGTCCTGAATACTGAGTAAAGGACTTCTCACATTTTCCACATTTGTAGCATGTCTTTCCTGTGTGAAGACTTTTATGTACTCTAAGTTTTGAGGGCCATGTAAAGGACTTGTCACATTCATTTGTAGTGTTTCCCTCCAGTATGAATTCTATTATGGTTCCTAAGAGCTGAATATTGAGTAAAGGACTTGTCACATTTTTCACATCTATTCTCTGTCTCTCCAGTGTGAACATATTTATACATTCTAACTTTTGAGGGCCTTGTAAAGGACTTGTCATATTCATTACATTTATTTACATTCTTTCAAGCATAAATTCTCTTATGGATCCTAAGTACTGAATTCAGAGTAAAGGCTATATGACGTCCTTCACATTTGTAGGGTTTAACTCCAGTGTGAATAACTTTATGACTTCTAAGACTTGAGGCCCAGGAACAGAACTTGTTACATTCTGCACATTTTTGGAGGGCCTCTGAATTACAAGTACTGTGAGGTCTTCTAATTGTTGAATTCTACAGGCAAAGCAAAAAAAAAAAAAAAAAAAAAAAAGGATTGCATTTCAACATGGAGAATAAAGACAGGAAAATCATACATTCAGAGATATCTAAAGAACATGGAATAGGAATGAATAAAATTATCAATAACACTGAGAAACAATCAAGTATACAAAAATACAATGTAAGGAGAAAAGAGCTGAAATCTTAACCACAGTGTAAAAATTTATTCCATAAATATAGAAAAGAAAATATATAAACATAGACAAATAAATGGATGAGCAATCACAGGAGAATCATTTACAAAACCCAAATACATATTAAGAAGGCTCTGCTTTCCAAGCCAACGACAGTATGAAGAACACAGTGAGTAAAAAAATCAATATAATCCTGTTAGGGGAAAATAACAACTCATTCTATCAGGACAAAATCTGCCACCATATCAGATATATTTTCAACAAAACTAGAGCCAGATTAGCATGAAATGAGGTAAAAATATATTTATGGTAAAGAAAGTGACCTTATTAACTAAAATTGACTTGTACAAAAGTTTTCTCTTAAAGCTGATGAAGAATGAAGCACATTTGAAGAAATGCACCTATCCACAGCAAACAAGCCATCACTTCAGAATTTATGAAAGCATATATAATACACAGGGGAAAAAGAGACTCTCATTTGTGGGAACAGAAGGCAGAACACAGTGGTTAAGAGTAATTGATGAACACACCATGTTCCAGAAGGAATCTGATATTAGCAACACAGAAAATAAATCTAGGCCAATATCAATACTAATAATGAAGGAAATAGCTATCAATCATTTGAATAACTAGAACAGCAGCAAAATCATTTTGAATGAAAGTCATCACTCAGTAATATTAATAAATGAAAATAGCCTCATTTACAAATTAAAGGATAGAGTCTAGAAAAGTGGGCTCAAAAATTTTACCAGTATTTCTTCTGTGCATGAAATACATATTACTGGCAATGACTTCAAGAAAGTTAGAATTCATTCTGACAATCAAACTACATGATCAGTTAACTGTTAAAAAATATATACATAAACAAGCTAGAATATCAATTCTTATATATCATAAAGCACTGTGCAAACAAATGAAGAGAAAAGATCAGCAAATATTAGTACAAAGAAATTTATAAAGCTATAGCAACTGCAAATGATTTTACACTTAATTTTATAATTCCAAATAGAAAGATAGGTTTGGATTGATTCTGATTAACAGTGAGCAACTTCCGTCCACAGTTTAAATGCTAGTTAGGTTTTCCATGGGGACTGGGAGAATGGTCATCATTTAAGAGTGCTGACAGCTCTTATAGAGGATCACAGTTCGATTCTCAGCATCCACAAGGTGACTGAATAACTCAAAGTCCAGGGGATACAAAGCCATCTTCTCACCTCCCTGTGCACTGCATGTCACGGATGCACTCTCATAAATGAAGGTGATATCAGCATGAAAATAAAATACAATGATAATCTCTAGAAAGATTTTCCAAAATGTGGGGCATAAACAAAGCCAGATAGGATCAGAATTATTTCATAGATGAACAAGTTTCCAATGATATCAACAGATTGTTCCTAGACAAGATGGAATGGAAATTTCTCATATTTACTTTGAAAGTACTCTAGAAAAGACCACATTATGGGTTACAAAGCATGCATCATCTAAAACAAATGTTTTAAAACTGATCACATGCTTTTAAGTAATTTTGTAACAACGTTACAAGAAAAAACTAGAAAGGAAATCAGAAAGTCTACATAAATGCATGTGTGTGGCATTCATTTGAATTTATTTCAGGTCATTAAATAAACAAGAGGGAACATTACAAATTTCTACAAAATTGTTCTTTATGAAGAACTATGATTTAAAATCATGACCTTAAATAAAGTGTGAAAAATAATAGATGGTAAAGAAATGGAACTCAAATTTCTCCTTGATAGAAGAAGCAAAACCCAATGCTAGATGGTGAGAAAGGCCCAATGGAAAATAACAAAATCAAAATAAAGAATAGAAACCATGACATGACATCAACCAACCTATCCAATGAATAAAACTGACCAAAGATGGGACAAGGTAACCAAAGCAGTGATAGAAAAAACAAATTCAGAAAGAATCAATTTCTTCAACAGATAGTGATGTCAGAACTTAGTATCCAAAAGCCAGACCTTGACATTTGATCCATACCCCAATCCCCACACAATGTGAATAGAAAACAGAACAAAGGACCAAACTCTAAGCTTCACATTCTGAACCTGACAGAGAACAACATGGAAATAATATCAGTGAATTGAATGGCAGCATTTCAGTAATAACGCTGAAAATTTATTATGTCCTCATGAAAACAACAAAAGAGACCAAAAATGAGACTAGATAATTAATCGAAATCAATCTATTTTTTCCCCTCAAGAAGAGGTGAGGAGCTGCCCAGAAACTGCACTGCCCCAAGATTTCCCTCCTTTATGGGTCCAAGATTCAAATGTCCATGTTGGGTCCTGAAGCCAGAGAGAGGCCATGGAAGGTAAAGGGGAGTGTCTTATGATTGAGGATGGAGTAGAATAAACAGGTTGTGAAGGTCGGGGGTGGAGTCTGGGAGTCTGGGAGTTAAAACATTAACTGTGCACAGGAAGGCTGACAGGTGAGAAAAGAGGTATGAAACAACAACCAGAACTAAGGATGCACGGGAAGCCCAACTTTATAGTGAAACTTCAAATATATAAATTTTGAAAAGGTACTTGAACACAAATACCATGTCATGTGGACAAAATATTTCCTGCAACACAGGTGTTCTTAAATGATTACCTCAGTGCCAGGTCTGGTAATGCCCTGTAAGTTCTTGCTCAGAAGGTTCCAGATGCCAAGAGCAGAACACTGGTTACTGCTATTAATCATGGATTACCACCGCAGCTACATGGTGAGAGCCTATTGCTGAAGAAGCCACACAGTGGTAACAAAACATAAAGAGGGCACACTAGAACATATTTGAAAACTCCATGTTGGCCAGGTTTCATAGTGAGAGAAATTTCTTCATTGCTATGCAGAACACGGGGGGGGGGGGGGAGAGCTACCAAGGGTCTCCCTTCTGTGAATCCTGCATGCTGCAATAATGTCCTAATAGGCAAGATGATTCCCCTAGTGCAATAGGGCTAAAAGCTTATCTCGGTAAGCGGGATTTTTGCACTGGAATTGAGGTCTATTCTGCACAAGAAATTCAGATGTGGAAGTATAAACCGGATGAGAAGCTTATGGTTCCAGAGGTCCTATGCTCTCACGATGGATGGACTACTGTTTTATGGAACACCAAACTGCCATTCTGATTTTTAAATCTTGCGTTTAGACCAATAGATAAATGCCGCCTTCAACCTCTGCCACAAAAGCATTTGACTATAGAGGGTGGCTGTTAATGTAGAGATGCATGACTACTCAAATTGTTAAGAATAAGTGACTGTTGCATCCTCAACACTAAAAGAGACATGTGTGTCTTCTGCCAACACATGGCTCAGGGACTATAATCCACGATGGACCAGAAAGGAGGTAGGAATGTAATGACGGGGGAAAATTCTGTGGAGAGCTACCTGTGTTCTGGGCAAGACATTGCCATTGCCATGTATACATGAGCTATGCAGCTAAGGTTTCTACCACAAGATCAATTCCAGAAGAACAGTCAACCTTCTAAGAGTCATCCTTACTTAGCCTTGGTAAAAACCAAAAAGCCAAAAAGAGAAATAAGAAAAAAAAATGTAGAGGAACTTATACTGGATGGAAAATTTCTCCTGGCAAATGGGTAATTGTCAGGTGGCAATTGGCAATGCTTAGAATGTTTAGGAAGCAGGTGCAATGTCACTTGTATGCAAATATGAAATGAAGTCTACTTAGCAAAATATTAATATACAAATAGAAAACAACTTGCATTATGTGAATTACATGAATTTCCATGACCAGAAAAACAATCACTACATATATTCTCAGATAAAACATAATTCTAGATGATATTCTTATGAATAGGAGAAAGCAAAATGCATGTCAATTTATGATACTTGCACAAGAGTAGTATTTGATTAAAACAATGAAACACAGTCCGTGGTGTTGTAGCAGGAGGTGTGTAAGAACACTATGCCTTCCAGGAGGTGTGACGTTAGTGCTCACTGATTCTACCATCTACAGGGCTTATTAGGCAACCTTTAAAGGACTGATGTGATGCAAATGAAATTTAGTCATACTTAGTTAAAAGAATGAGAACTCACTCCCACAAAATTAATATGTTTAAATTGCAAGAAAAATAGACAGATTTGCCCAGAGATATTTCAGGGGTTGGGCTCCTGACTGCATGTCATCATGATGAACACTTCATTTAATTGCTTGCTGTTTTCATTTATTTTAAAAACATTTTAGTGATTCTTTGAGAATTTAAAACAATGTATTTTGATTATAATCAGATCCCATCCCTATTTCCCACCCCTGGCACCACATACTGGTCTCTTATGACTTATTTTAAAGGACTTTTCAGTCTAGTTCCTTTCTCCTAACTGTTCTTGGGGATGCGTCTATCAACTAGAGTCTTGACAACTTGTCCAGTGACAGTGTCATCAACACTTTCTTGACACATTTTAAGTGAAGTCACAAAGAGTTCTCTCATTGTTTATTTTCAGAATTTGAGATTTCCACAAGACAAATCCAGATATAAAAGGATGAAACATTTTAAAAAACATTTTACTAAGTCATTAATATTTGTAGTAAAGTAACCTCAATTCTTCCTATACAAACTTGTCTGTAAGATCATGTTAGCAGCTTTACGTGATGTGAATCAGGAGTTTCCATGATCAAGAACGGGATAGTCCTTTATAAGGGAATTGGGAAGAGTGTCCTTGCCCTTTCAGCCACATGGGAATAGACAATAAGCACCATTGGTAGAGAACAGTAGACGCAACAGACAGGGAAGGACCTGCTGGTGACTTAATGTAGTATTCTCCAGACTCTAGACACGTGAGCAGAAATGAACATAAGGACTCCTGTTCCTTCAACCTCAATAGACTCTTTTGTGCACTGTATTTTCTGGATTTTAGCTCTGTTGACCTATCAGGACTGGTTTTTTCACCAATCAACCTTTCTCACAAGATAAGCCATCCTCATTTTTTGGTTTCACCTCGCCAATGTCACTTGCATACATATATATAAAATTTGTTTGATGTTCACAGAGGTCTATTTCCTGACATCTGTATAAGAAAACGTGAAATTTAAAAGTTATATAAACATTGAATGTCCTAAAATTGATGCATGATGTTACTTTTTGTAGAGATTATATTTAAATATAAATGCATATATAAATCTGTATATGAATATATATAAATATATGAATATGTCATTGTCATAAAAAAGTACAATAGTACTATTTGGAGTAATGTGAGCAAGGGGAGTGTGATGGTGCATATACGAATATAAAATCCATTTATGTATTTATATGTGTGTTGTTGTGGGTATACTTCAGTATTTGGCAAATATATTTTGTGGTTGCGGTAATGTGACACATATGTAAGAGCAGATTTTGCTCTCAGATGAAATATTGATGACACTGAAATATAACATCCATCTCTGGTATTGGAACTGACTTCTATTTATTTGAACAATGAAAGTAAATGTGCTGTAGCCCCAAACTATGCATTTGTTTGCCGTGCATTCACTGTCAGTATCTAGGAACACAGATATTCATAGACTCTGAACTTACCAGGCATTTCCATCTCATCCTCCTGATATCACTGCATTTAGTTTTCACCTTATCTCCATGGAGAAAATCCAGCTATGGAAAAATTGTATTTAAATCCATTTTTTGTAAATGCCAACATGCTGCAATAAACAAATTTTACCCACACCCACACTGACACACATATAAATATATAAACGGATTTTATATTCGTATTTGCACCATCACATCTATTTTCTTTGAAAAACCAGAGTTTATGAAGGTTTTTCCCCAATATGAAAATCGTCTGTAGTAGTCCATTGCCGTACCCGGTGGTAGGAAGGCAGATGTCTGAGGAAAAGATAAAACTGGAACTCTGTCTGTAGACCATGCTGGCCTCAAAATCACGGAAATCCGCCGGTGTCTGCCTACCAAGTGCTGGGATTAAAAGTGTGCACCACCGCAACTTGTGAAAATGTTCTTTTACTCTCAGGGTTTAGAGGAAGGTTTAGTGGGAGCATGGAATGTGGGCGGGGTCAGAAGAGTGAAGAAGCAGGAACTAGGGAGGGTGCAGGTGGGCGGGGCCAAACCAGGGTTTGGGAGGAGTCAAAGACGCGCTAGACTGCTGGGCTGTAGTGTGACTGGAACACTAACCAGAGCGGAGGAGAGCACAGGAAGCAGAGAGCTGTGGAGTCTGAGGACAGCCGCGCAGGATCAGACCTCACAGGGAACGCCAAGTCTCAGTTTCCCCTGATCCACAAGTAGCAGCACAGTGCTTGAGCAGAGGTAGACGGAAAGGGAAGTGGATGTAGGTGGGGGATGGGAAACCGCGCTAGAGCCACTGGAGGTCAGCGGAATGCGGTTGTAGGAATCAGCAGCAGGCTGGAGTTTGGAAACTCACCTATCCGGGGAGCACTGAGGAATGGAACTAGTGACAAAGGGAGGAAATGAATCTTTTAAAGGAGCCATGGGGCTCAGATCCAGAGGCAGCCGTGTGGGATAGAGCGGGATTTAGTCTTATTTTCTGTTTTATTGTTTTTCTTTCTTTCTTCCTTTCTCCTTGTTTCCTTGTTTTTGTTTCTTTTTTTTTTGTTGTTGTTGTTGTTTATTGATTGACTGATTGATTGATTGATTTTGGTTGTTTGTTTGGTTTCATTCCTTTGGTGGAGAACCGGTCTCCCTATATAGCAGCAGCCGACCTGGGGCTCCACATGAAAAACCTGCTGGTCTTGAGCTCACAGGAATCAGGCTGCTTCAGGCTGCTGCTGCCTATTGACTGCTGGGGATAAAGCCTCGGTGTCCACTATTCTAGACTTGTTTTTTATTTTAATGTTATTCATTAAGAAGTAAATCAGCTCTTGAAAATTTTGCTGCAGATATTTGGGTATGTTGACCTCAGTATTCTCTTATATAAAGTTTGTTTCGTTTGTTCTTTGGCTGCAAATATACGAGTATAAAGAAACAGGAGAGAAGGCTCAGGGGTTAAGAGCACCAGCTGCTCTTGCAGAGGATCTGGGTTTGATTCCTGGCTTCCATATGATGGTGACAACCGTCCTTTACTCCAGGGACAGGGAAGAAATTCATTCAGGCAATACATTCATTAACATAAAAATAAAAGCACTAAAGGAATTTAGAGCTAAATAGACCGAACTAGAAATGGGTGTCCTGAGAGAAATTAAACACATGCACAAAAGCAAGTGGCAGTTCTCTCTGAAGTTTGCATTCTAGCGGCAAATGCAGGATGTGTCCTCAAAGCAAATGAATTCAATATGGGCCAGATATATTCATGCTCCCCAACTGTGGCTGTATATACTTGTCAGGGTGATTGACCTGGTGGATATTCTATCAGGTTTAGGAAGTTGAGACACTAGCACTGCATGAACTCAGCCATAGGGAAAACAAAACAACAGGCAGGTGATACTGGCTGAAAGTCCAATAGCATTTGCCAGTGAATGAGGAGACCATGGGGAAATGACAGATACAACGTCACTGCTTCTGGGGGAAGTGAGTTCTACTGTCCTATCCCACAGCAACATGGATCATATTATCCAACTTCCATTTTAAATCGTAAGTATTAAGAAAAGTGAACTTGGATATATTAATAGGAAAGGGAATTTTCACATTTGGATATAGTAATGACTGACTAGATCAATGTCCTATGTGCATGCAAAATAAAAGGTCAAGCACTCCTCATAAAAATGAAAAATGGCATGTCACAAGAACATAAAGATGTCATTTTTAACAAAATTATTTATTTCTACTTTCTAGGTAAGAGTGCTCTGTTTCTGTGTATGTAAGACAACCCATGGGAGCCATGTCTGTGGACCCTGGAAGACAGGGTGGCAACCCCTGGAACAGCTGATAAGGAAAGTTGTTAGCACCACGTGGTTGCTGCAAATCAAATCTGGGTCCTTGGCAAGAGCATTCAGCATTCTTAGCCTCTGAACCTTCTCTTCAGCCTGAAGAACTGATGGTTAATTGTCACCATGAACTACTTCTGAATTCAGCCTTTAAAGGAAAACTTTCACTTGAGTCTCCCACAGATTCTGTCTATGAAACTAAATAGAAGCATTAGTGCTTTTCCAATCAACAGTCTCAGGTAGAAGAGAGTGATGCTGGCTCTGCTACCAGGGCTTCTGAAGAAAAGCTGAGTTTATCTTCTGTTCCCAGTGATGAAAACCCTGATACTCTGCCTTGTTTAGTTAAAGACCTTAGGAAGCTACACTCATCTGAATATAGGAGAAATTCTTCATTTTGTTCGCAGGGCAGACCACTGGAAGGCAGGAAGCAGAACTCTTGTTAGTGTCTCCACGCTGAGCCCTGTCTTCCTGTGTATCTTCTGTGAGGTCAGACAGTGAGAATGGCCTGTTATGTTTTCTGAGGTGCTTCTTCCTCTTGTTATGTTGGCAGGTGAAGAGGATTTTCAGTGAACTGAAAGGAAATATCTCAAAAGTAAGTGAAGACTGTTCTTGTCAGAGTCCTGGCAAGGAAACTCACAGAAGGAGGAGAGAGATGGCTCCTGTTCAGATAAATACACTCATCAAAATGAACATGTACAGTTTCTTTCTGAAAAAATTTGCCAATTGGATATTGGAAACTTTTCTTGCCAGAGTGCTTGCTAAGTACCTTGCTGGCCTGGTAGTTCCTGTACCTTGGTAGTTCCAAAGGTTTCCACCTTTGTTTGCGATGCCATCTTACAATTCATGTTTCGTGTGAGATGAAATTCTCTTTTATGATTTCCAAAATGGGAGTATTTTGTATTTTTTTGTCATGGTTTACTTAGCTGTGAATATACCTGTTCACAAATTGGGAACAGTCTTTGCAGTGAATTAAAATGTCCATTTTATGTAATTAGGAATGAATCAGGTCATCTTTCTTTTTAAACATTTGAAGGATGCATGTGAAATTACTTTACAGGAAATTATTATTCGCCCCAAAACACTTGTGCCTCATTTATCTTTTTTTTACGTACAGTTGCCATCTGCATCATCCAAACTGATTTTTTCCTTTACATGTGCACATTGGAACCTGAGCACATTAGTGCATACCTAGAGCACATTTGACTTGGGACCTGGTCCACTTGCCACTCAGTATATATCCTATTTAATGAGATTCATTCTCTAAGATTTGCATGATTCTGAGTGTTTGAAGTCAGTCTTAAAATATGAACAAGTTATAAATACAGAAGAAAGAGAAATCTGCCCACCTGAACAAGCACCGTGGCTATCTCCATACTGAGTCAGTTAGTAGATGTTGCTTCCACATTGGCAGTAAGCTGATCAGAAGATCTGGACGGAAAAAACAGAAACTGCGTGTTTGTGTGTTTTTATTGCTTTTATTAATGAAGATTATTTTGCTTCTAATTTGCATTAGAGACAAAGAAGTACTCTGGTGACCCATCTGAAGAATCTTCTATTTTTCAGAATTTATTTATTAGTGATTTTAAATCAAGGAAACATGATGTTTCCTTGGGTCTACTACTGTGTTCTGGGGCACACGTTCAAGTCTTCATTTTTCATTTTAGGGTTCATCGACTTTCAAGGATGTATCCTGTGACTTTTCCCAGGAGGAGTGGGAATGCGTAGACCCTGCTCAGAAGGCTTTGTACAGGGAGGTGATGTTGGAGAACTAAAGCCATCTCATGTCAGTAGGTGAGGAGATATTTCTTCCAGAGTTGTTTGTACTATTCTACTTCCTTTGACAGCTGATAATCTACCTGAGTGTACGTTTGTTTTGAGGACTAAGTCTGAAGATTCTTAGAAATCACTTTACTGGAAATGTTTTTGTATTGAGAAGATCATGTTCACACTTTATCCTATATCTACATTTCCCTTGTTAGAGCAATTATCCATCTTCATTGATTTCAGCCAGACCTTAATAAATGGTACTTTGGCAGAGACTTAGAGTTACATTTCTGTTCCTGCATTTGGACTCAGTGCTAAAATTCAGCATATGAACTCTGAAGAACTTCCTATATATCCTAAAGATTTTGTCAGATAATAAAATTGGGACATTATTTGGAACGTCATCTCATTTTCTCTACATTAACAATGGAGAACTGTGTTTGTTAGAAATCAGGCACTTCCTAAAGCATCCAGCCAACATCATGTGCCTCTTTCTCACACACAGGTCTTGCTGTGTGTAAGTCTCTTCTGGTTTCCTGTCTGCAGCAATGAAAGAACAGTAGAGAAAGTAAAGACAGTAGAGACTGTAGTCAACCAGGTAGGTTAGAAAGCGTGAAGGATCTCTAACCAAGGTCCCTAATTCAGAAAGAGAAGGATATGAAAATGATTTTACCATAGACTTTTTCACTAGAAGGAAATTCGGATCATTAAATTAATAGTAGTTTCACCAACATTTGTCATGTGGTAAAAGTCATATAACTTTTATTGCACATGGATTATGGGGAAATGACTAGTGAGCAAACATCACTTCCTGTTCCTGTAAACATTACTTCATTATTCCATATCTTCCATGTCTTGTTAATGGTGTAGTTTAAAAAAATATTTTCATTCATTGTTTTTACGTGTGTGAGTGTATTGTCTGCATGTATATATATGTGCTGCCATCTCAGGCAAGGCCTGTGGAGTCTAGAATAGGGCGTTGGATCCCCTGGAACTGGAGTTACAGACACTTGTTTTCTGCTATGGGTGTGTTAGGAATTGAATGCTTCTCCTCTGGAGGAAGAGCAAGTGTTCTTAACTGCTAAGCCGTCTCTCCAGCTGAATTTATGCTGGAGTTCAAATAGAAGAATTTTCTTCTCTGTCTTTTTCTTTTGCACATTTTTATATGCTTGCTTTCCATACATAATTAAAGTGACTTAAAAAACGACTTGTCTAATAAACCCATTTTGACATGCAGAATTTGAAATGGTGCTTCAGTTTCTTTCTTTTGTATGTAATAGGGACAGGTCAGATGTCCTTAGGAATTCATGCATTTCTCTGGACATATCTCTGTAGCTTTGTCACCTTGTCTTCAGTTACTCTTTCATGACATTTTTGCATTTCATTGCAGTCACTTTTAATAGCCTCTTTTCACCTGTATTTTTCTGAGTTTCTTTTTTCTATCAGTGCTTTGGTTACCTTTTCCAGTCTTTGTTCAGTTTTTCCGATGGATAGTTTGGTTGATGTCTTGTCATGTTTTGTGTTCTCTATTTTGTGTTTCTTCTTTGCCAATGGTCCTTTCCCTCCATCTAATGCATTGTGTTGAGCTCCTTCTCTATCAGGGACAAATTTGAATTCCATTTCTATGCTATGTAAAATCAACTTTAAAACTTGAGTTTCTCTATTGCATTGTCCTACACAACTTCTGTTTCTGTTCCACCTCTTTCACCATCCTCCCTCTTCCCTGTCCTCTCTCACTCTCTCATTTTGTCCTCCTAGTACACAGTGTTCTGCTTTCACTTTCCCTGGCATTTTTCCTTTTAGTCCCTTATCTCTCCACTCTTGTAAAGATATTTTTACCTGTTATTTTAAGTTTCTAGTGCTATGAACTATGCCTACACCCATATATTGGAAAATAAAATCTAGAATTATGACTTACCAGAGAAAATATGTAGTGACTGTATTTCTGGTCCAGAAATTCATGTAATCCACATAATACATGTTATTTTCCATTTGTATATTAATATTTTGCTAAGTAGAATTCATTTCATACTTGCATACAACTGAACATGCACTTGGTACCTATGCATTGTCAATTGCCCCACACCAATTATCCATTTACTGGAAAAATTTCTCCCTTGGGGATCAGGTCCTCTACTGTTTTTACTTCTTTCTCTTTTTGATACTTGGGTTGTGACTAAAGTAAAGTTTGGATGACTGTTAAATTGTTCACTGGTCTTCTGGACTCGATCTTGTGAAGGAAACCCTAGTCGCATAGTTCTTGTATATTATCAATAACAGTGTCTTGACTACAACACAGCTAGCTCACCACAGAATTTACCCCCGTCATTACATTCTTACCTTCTGTCTGCTCCATTTTGAATATGGTCCCTGAGTCATGTGTTGGCAGAAGACATGGATTTCCCTTTTAATGCTGAGGATGCCACAGTCACTTATTCTCAACAGTTTGATTAGCCATGCACCTCTACATTAACAGCCACCCTCTCCAGAGAAATGCTTCCGTGGCCGAGGTTGAAGGCCGCATTTATCTACGGGTCTAAACGAAGATTTAAAAATGAGAATAGCAGTCAGTTTGTTGTTCTGGAAAACAGTAGTCCATCCATCCCGAGGGCATATGACCACTGTGACCATATGCTTTTTACCAGTTTTACAGTATCGCATCTGAATTCTTTGTGGGGAGTAGATCTCAATTCCAATGGAAAAATCCCACTTACACAAATAACGTTGTAGACCTATTGCAGAATGGAAATCATCTTGCCTCATAGTATATTATTACAGTACACAGGATTCATAGAAGGGAGACCCTTGACAGTTCTTTCCCCTGGTGTTCTTCAAAGCAATGGAGCAATTTTTCTCACTATGAAACCTAGCCAACAAGAAATTTTCAAATCTGTTCCAGCATGGCCTCTTTATGTTTTGTTACCACTGTGTGTTGCGTCATCGGCAGCAGGCTCTGACCATGTAGTTGTGATGGTACCCCATGATTAATAGCAGTGACCAGTGATCTGCTGCTGACATCTGGAAACTTCTGACCAAGAACTTACAGGGAGGTACCAAGCCTGGTACTGAGGTAATTATTTAATAACACCTGTGTGCCAGGAGGTGTTTTGTCCACATGGGAAAGGTACTTGTGTTCAAGTACGTTTTCAAAGTTTTTATATTTGAAATTTCATTATATAGTTGGGCTTCCCATGCATCTTTAATTCTGGTTGTTGTTTCATTCCTCTTTTCTCACCTTGTCTGTCTTCCCATGCATGGTTAATGTTTTCAATCCCAGATTCCACCCCCTACCTTCACATTCTGTTTGTTCTACCCCATCCTCACTCATAAGATAATCCCCTTCCCCTTCCATGGCCTCTCTCTAGCTTCAAGACTCAACATTGACATTTGAATCTAGGACCTATACAGGAGGGAAAACATTGGGCATTTTACTTTCTGGGCAGCTCCTCACCTCTTCTGCAGACAGAAAGTATATTGATTTAGATCCATTTTACTAGTCTCATTTTTTGTTTGCTCTTTTTATGAGCACATACACTGTTGGAGACCAAGTGACCTCTGTCTTGCCCTTCTGAACATGTGACATCTTGTGACTCAATGCAAAACATCCTGACACCTGTTGACACAAATTAGGTTGGGCTGGAGTCTCTTAAGTGCCTCTTATTGTCTAGCAAACAAGCCCCCCTACCTGTAGCTGCCCTGGGCTACACATGGCCTCAGCTCCTGGTTCTTCCTGTAATTTGTATCCTAGCAACCTTAGTCCATGCCCCACTTAGCTCCTGCCTCATTTCCTAATGTCTTCTGATATTCATAGCCTTTTGATAGGCCTTTGTCTCTGTTAATCACCATATTCCTGTATGGGTGCCTGACTCCTCCAAGTTATATATACCACCTAAAAGAATAAAGATTTGCCGATTTGATCAGGAGATTGTCTTGTCGGTCCTCCGTTTTCCCTCCCTGTTCCCTCTTGTCTCTTTCATCCCAGGTTTCTGAGGACTCATGCTCTACTGAGTCCAGCGGGCCGCGGCAACTGGCGCCACAACGTCGGGCTCCACCACCCATCGATTCCTGTGAACACCGTCCAACACTTTGGTCAAGGTGCCTTCCAGAGCTACAGAGATTCGTCTCTTCAAGGTTCCTTCCCGAGCTACAGAGATTCGTCTCTTCAAGGTTCCTTCCCGAGCTACAGAGATTTGTCTCTTCAAGGTGCCTTCCCGAGCTACAGAGATTCGTCTCTTCAAGGTTCCTTCCCGAGCTACAGAGATTTGTCTCTTCAAGGTGCCTTCCCGAGCTACAGAGATTCGTCTCTTCAAGGTTCCTTCCCGAGCTACAGAGAATTTTTCTCTTCAAGGCGCCTTCCCGGTTTCTTATGGACAGTAAATGGTAAGTTTTGCTATGAGACAAGAGACAAGTAAGCATGACTTGCTTGTTATGGGCCTGTAAGAGGCCCTCAGGATTCAGGAAGTAAAAATTAGAAAAAAGACATCATTCAAGAATGTGTTATTTAGTCTTTGTGAGTTCGTGAAATTAATAAGGCTTCTTTCAGTGTTGATTTTAAGCTTTACTACCTTGAGGTCTAAGAAAATGCATAGACTTATTTCAGTATTTTTGGATTTGTTGAGGTTTATTTTGTGCCCCAGTATGTGGTCATTTTGGGGAAAGTTCCAACAGGTACAAAATAGAATGTGTATTCTTTGGTATTTGGATAGGATATACAGTAGATGTCTGTTAGGTTCATTCAATAGATGGTATTCTTTAATTATGATGTCTCTCTTGTTTATTCCCTTTCCTGTTAAACTGACTAATAGAGCTTAAATGTCTGGTAAAATTCTACTAGGAATTCATTTGGGTCTCACTTTTTATCATTTGGAAGGTTTTTGTATTATTGTTTCAATTTCCTTATGTTATGAGTTGTCAGGAACTATTTTTTAGTTTGTGTTCTGAGGTAAAACATTCCAACCTGCCTGAAAGCTCCTTCAGAGCTACAGGTGAGGAAGTGAGCTCCAGCAGAGCTCATTGCCCCACGGCAGGTTGAAGCTGTAAATGCCTTGCCTCTAGAGTTCAGAAAAAAAAAAAAAAGTTTAAAAGACATTCTATTCCTTTGGCTTCTAGCCACCAGCATTTCCCTAGTTAAAAATGGCTAGCCTAAGAACTTTCATATCTGTCTTTCATTTTCGTCTGTTGTAATTTGACAACATTGAGATTTTGTCATTTGTCTGTGTCTGTTTTGTCTTAAATATTGTGATTGTTTTGTTATAGCCAAAGTAAGTTAAAATATGTCAAAATGCCACTACTTTAAATGTAAAATCAAGTAGTTATCCTAGAGTTCTTAAATCCCAAATTTGTTTGTGTCTGTTTTGTCTTAAATGTTAATTGTTTTGTTATGGCCAGAGTGAGTTAAAAAGTGTCTATACAAGCAATTAAAGGTCTGAGTGTTTTAAAGTAATAGTTTATATGGTTTAAAAAACAAATATATGTTTGGTTTTCATATTATAAGTATTGATTGATGACAATCCTACTAGAGTCTGTGACCTCACATTCAGCTCCAACTAACATTGTGTATAATCTTCAAAAATCCAAAATGATACCTAAATCTGTCAAACATTGGAGTAAACAAAAACAGCAACCAGAAATACATGGCTCTGTGCTCCCTAGGGATGAGCCACAGCCTTTTGGATCCTGGCAAAAAATTTAAAATATTACAAGACCAGAGACCAAATAGATCTATGAAAAGAAAAAGAAAGAAATCTAACCCCTTAGCCCAGGAGGTAAAAGAGCCCCCTGAGGCCTATGTTTTCCTTTCACAGGTTGCCACAACTACCAAAGACCTGCTATGGATCAACTTAAAATTGGACAGGATGGACCTCCAACACCCACCAACAGACTGCGGTCCAAGGAAAAATCAAGTCCTGCACCACCTCACAGATAGCCAGCCAGACAACTGCCTTAACAGCACTGGACATTTGGTGACCTGACCTACTTGGCCAGAGAGAACTGGGACATTGGTGATTGGGACAGATATGGGGGGACAAAATGCCAAAACCCCCAGAAAGCTAAGGCAATGTACAAAAATAGACTTAACATCATGTATTATTACAGACCTTTTTCAAGAAAAGATAATTCCTATGTGTTAGTAATGATACCGTACAGAAAATGACAACCAATTATGTCTAACAAACTTATGGGGTTTATCAAGGCCCTTTTTATTGGATTTTTATTGCTTGTCAACTTTGGACTCTTGTTATTTAACAGAGTCATGACCTTTGTACAACAGTAGCTTGACTCCATAGTATCAAAACCCATTTAATTATGTATTTATAGACCAAGGTCTTGGAATGCCCTATATATATTACATACATATATAAAAGCTCAGGGGCTTCCCCACACCTCATGAGCAAAAGGCTGCCTTCACTTGAGAGTGTCAGACAAAGTACTGCAAAGAGAATATCCATAACTGGATATGTCGGGGTCTCTTAAAGACATGCCTAACTGCATAGAGGTTCATGTCAAATAATAACTCAAAACCTCTCCCCAGCAAAAGACATGATTGCCTACAGACAGGCCATGGGGGTTAGGTCTCTGTCTTTCTCTCCATCTGCAGCCATTACTACCACTCAGGGACCAAGCCTTGATCTTTTAATTTTTCTAGTAAAAGGGTGGATTGCCACGGCCCGCTGGCCTCAGTAGAGCACAAGTCCTCAGAAACCTGGGGTGAAAGAGACAAGAGGGAACAGGGAGGGAAAATGGAGGACCGACAAGACAATCTCCTGATCAAAATTGGCAAATCTTTATTCTTTTAGGTGGTATATATAACTTGGAGGAGTCAGGCACCCATACAGGAATATGGTGATTAACAGAGACAAAGGCCTATCATAAGGCTATGAATATCAGAAGACATTAGGAAATGAGGCAGGGGCTAAGTGGGGCATGGACTAAGGTTGCTAGGATACAAATTACAGGAAGAACCAGGAGCTGAGGCCATGTGTAGCCCAGGGCAGCTACAGGTAGGGGGGCTTGTTTACTAGACAATAAGAGGCACTTAAGAGACTCCAGCCCAACCTAATTTGTGTCAACAGGTGTCAGGATGTTTTGCATTGAGTCACAAGATGTCACATGTTCAGAAGGGCAAGACAGAGGTCACTTGGTCTCCAACAATACTTGCTCACTTTTCAGAGTTATTATTGATAATTATATGTTGAATTTTGCCACTCAATTAACTGGCTATTATTTTCATGTTTTTTTTTTTTTCTGTCAGGTTCAACATATGAAGCTTAGAGTTTGGTCCTTTTTTCTGTTTCCAATTCACATTGTGTGGGTTTTGACATATGGATCAAATGTCAATGTTTGTCTTTTGGATACAAAGTTTCGCCAGGAGTATCTGTTGATGAGACTGAAGTTATTTCCAGTGCAGATTTTGACTCCTTTGCAAAAAATTGGCTGCCTTTACATATGTAGGTTTCGTTCTTTGTTTGTGTGTTGTTTTGTATATTTGTGCATTTAAAAATTGGCATATTGTTATTCTTAGTTTGTTTATTTTATGTCTTTTCCTGGTTTGGTCTTTCTTAGCCCCAGTTTTTCTTCACTATGGTCACTTTACTACATCTGCCAATGGAGCATCAATTTGAAGACAGGTAGTAGTGGCATCAAATATGATCAAAATACGTTTTGATGTTGTCTGATTAGTGAAATGTGGGGAAAAAGCAACAAGTGTACATCACACGTCCTTCTTAGCAGTCCTTTATTTGCATGCTCATAAATGTAATACACAGCTTCGAACCTGAATATGGATGTATAGGTAACATGTAATTTTATACCATGTTGTGGGTTTTATGTTTGTTTTCCAGATATAATGGTGACTGAAAAAAGTATTTGTGAGACTTCAGTAATGAACCCATTCAGATTTTGGCTCTCATTCCCTGGAGAATTTGAAAAGGTGCTTGTTTCTTTATGAATTGAGGAATTCATGCATTTCTTCTAGAAAAATTTTCTGTAGCTTTCTGACCTTGTCTTTCATGACACTTTGTATTTCACTGAAGTCTCACCGGTATCTTCTGAGTTTTTTTTTTTTTTTTTTTTTTTTTCTCTCACTACTTTTGTTTCCTTGTCCAGTCTTTGGTCAGATGTTTTTGAAGGGATAGGTTGGTTGTTGTCATGTCATGTTTTCTATTCTCTGTTTTGTTTTAGTTCTTTTCCGGTCGTCATTTCTCACCATCTAATGCATTGTGTTTAGCTCCTTTTCTGTCAAGGAGAAATTTGCGTTCAATTTCTATGTCATCAATTTGTTTCACACCTTATTTAAGGTCATGATTTTAATCCATGGTTTTTCGTAAAGAACAATTTTTCAGAAATTTCGCTCTTCTGTACAATGACCCCAAATTGATTCAAATAAATTCCACAAACATGTATTTCTGTAGACTGTTTGATTTCTTTTCTAGTTTTTCCTCGTAATTTTATTTCAGAATTACTTACAAGCATATGATCATCTTTAAATATTTGTTTTAGTGATACATGCTTTGTAACTCATAATGTGATTTTTTTCTAGATTGTTTTCCAAGTAAATATGAGAAATGTTCATTCCATCTTAATCTAGGAGCAATCTGTTGATATCACTGGAATCTTGTTCATCTGTGAAATAATTCTCATCCTACTTGGTTTTTTTTTTTTTATTCTCTAAATTTTGGAAAATCTTCCTAGCGATTATCATTACATTTTATGTTTATGATGTCATCACCTCCATTTATGGGAGTGCATCCAGGACATGCAGTGTGCAGCGAGGTCAGAAGAGAGTTTCGGTTCCTCTAGATCTTGAGTTATTCAGCCACAATTTGGATGCTGGGAATTGAACTGTGGTTCCCTACAAGAGCAATCAGCACTCTTAAATGCTGAGCCAACTCCACAATCCACATGGAAAACCTACCTAGCATTTAAAGTGGTGTATGGAAGTTGCTCACTGTTAATCAGAAGCAATTGTAACATATCTTTCTACTTGGAATTATAAAACTAAGTGTAAATTTTTTACAGTGGATATCGCTTTATAAATGTCTTTGTACTAATATTTGCTGATCTTTTATCTTCATTTTTTGCACGATTCTTGGTTGAGTCACACATAACGCCATGGCACAGAATGTCACCTAAGCAGAATAGATGTAGAGATCCAAAGGCTCTGAGGAAATGTCCTAGGCAAGATCAATCATGCCTGTGCTGAGCTCTGACTACGTCATGGTCCAATGATCTGAAGACAAAGCATGCCATAGTGAGGCTCGATATTCTCTAGATACTAAGACCCACGGGTAACAGGGACCTTGTACCTTTGGGCTCTTCGCAGAGGACACATGCCCACAGGTGACGGGAACCCTTGTTGATTGGGTTCAGCAGTATAAAAGGCACAGGTGCTAAAAACCATAACTGAACCAAACATATGTTTGACAAATGATTACATCTGGATTGTAATGTGGACATGTCGATCACATCAACATGGGTAATTTAATCCCCCTTCCTAGCCCTTTACTAAGACTTCAGGGTTTGGCAAATATCTTTGTCAGTTGTGGCAAGTGTCACAGAAGTAAGAGCAGATGATGCTCTTGGTTACAGTATTGAGGACAGTGAAATATACCGTCCATCTCTTTTGTTGGTACTGAGTTTCATTTAGTTGTACAGTGGAAATAAACATGCTATTGCCCCAAACTATGCTTCTGTTTGCCTTGTATTCACTATGAGTATCTAGGAGCACAGAGCTCGATGGAGTCTGTGCCTACCAGGTACTTCCATTTCACACTCCTGATAACACTGCATTTAGTTCACACCTTAACTCTATGGAGAAAATCCAGCTATGCAAAAAGCGTATTTTAGTTTCTTTTTTTGTAAGTACCAACATGTAATCAGCATTTTATTAGACATATATATATATAAACACATACACATATATATATACATACATAAAAATCAATGTACTTTTCTATTTGCACCACGTGGACACTTGTCTGTCCCACTCCAGATAGTACCATCGTCACCTTTTTGCGACAATGACATATGAACAATCATGGATTCATATTTATATATCTATACAGATTTGTATAGGCATGCGTTTTTACATCTATATAAAAGTGAGATCATGAATAAATCTAAGAATAATCAATGTTTATATAATTTTGAAATTTCACATTTTCTTATACAAATATGAGGAAAAATAGATGTGTGAGTATTGAATAAATTTTACATACATGTATACAAGTGAGATCTGCCAAGGGAAACCATGTAAATGAGGATGGCTTGTCTTGTGAGACAAATAATTGGTGAGAAACAGATGGGTCGATGGAGCTAAAATTCCAGGAAAATGCAAATGAACACAAGAGTCTGTTGAGGCTGAAAGAACAGTGGTCCTTAGACCCTTATGCTCAAAGGATAGAGTCTGGAGAATGCAGATGAAGTCACAGTACCCTGCCTGTCTCTGGAGTCCACTGTAGAATGTCTGGTATTAGGTAGTAGGGGAGATCTCTGAAGAAAAGCAAAAAGATAAAACTGGACTCGCTCTGTCGACCAGGTTGGCCTCAGACTCACAGAGATCCTGTGTCTGCTCCCCAGTGCTGGGATTAAGGGTGTGCACCACCACTACTCATGAAAACGTTCTTGTACTGTCAGGGTTTAGAGGAAGGTTTAGTGGGAGCATGGAATGTGGGCGGGGTCAGAAGAGTGAAGAAGCAGGAACTGGGAAGGTGTGATTGGGTGGGGTCAAAGCAGACTGGGAGGAGTCAAAGGCAGGCAAGACTGCCTAGTTTTAGTGTGACTGGGACAGGACCAGAGCAGAAGAGATTCCGTGAGGCAGAAAGGTGCCAAACCCACTGAGGACTGGAAAGGATCAGACTTCAAAATGGACCCCAAGGCTCAGGATAGCCCCATGATCCAGGAATAGCAGTGATCCTGAGCAGAGGGTGGCAGAAAGGTAAGTGGATGTGGTGGTGCAAAACTCATCAGAGCCTCAGGAAGTCAGGAATGCTGTGGCAGGAATCTGAGGCAGGGAGGGATTTTGAAACTCACCATCAGGGGAGCACTGTGGAATGGAAGGAGGGACGAAGTTGGGAGATGGACCTTTTCAGAGAAGCTGTGAGGCCCAGAACCGGAACAGGTGTTTTGGAATTCACCTAGCATTAGGGCTAATTTCCCTTTCTTCTTGTTCTTTATTTCTTCTTTCTTCTACTTTCCTCCCTCCCTCCCTCCCCCCCCTCCCTCCCTTCCTTCCTTCCTTCCTTCCTTCCTTCCTTCCTTCCTTCCTTCCTTCCTGCCTTCCTTCCTGCCTTCCTTCCTGCCTTCCTTCCTTCCTGAAGACGAGAGTTTGATTCCTTGCATTAATATCATGGCTAACAACCGTCCTATACTCCAGTTACAGGGAGGCAATTCATTTAGGCCATCATCCATAAACCTAAAATTAAAAGAACTATTAGAATTTGCTGGTCAATTGGTGGAATAGAAATGGGTGTCCCAACAGAGATGAAACACATGCTCAAAAGGAAATTGCAGGCCTTTTCTCTCAAGTGTGAATTCTGTAAGTTTTTTTTGTTTTGTGAGACAGCAGGAATGGAACAGAGATTCTGCTGGGAATTAACAGAAAAGGTTTATTAAGAGCAAGGGACTGAATTCTCCAGTCAGGAAAGCGACAAGCCCAGCGGGGACTAGCATTCTCCGTGTTCGGGAATGGAGAAAATGCTAGCACATGGCTAGCTGGTCATTAGACCTTCTATGGGAAGGGGTTGTCTGGAGAGATCTTGGTCCACTTTCCAGAGTTGTTCGTTGTTACATACTAGTTTCCTAGATTCGCTGATGTAATAATGACATGTCTTGACAAGTAAGACAGATGTTCTTCCTCTTTCAGCAGTTAGTAAGTCTAGGGCTCTTCTGTTTTGGACTGTCACCTCTGCCAGTGAGGATAAGTGTAGGATCTGGAGGGACTGGGCAGTTGCCTCTACTGCTGTTGTTAGTTTTTCGTTAACATTTTCTGGTCCAAAAGAAAAGTTTGTGTGGTAATTAAGACATGGCCCAAGCTTCTTGGTGCCATCCCATAGCAGCTATTTCTGAACCAGACTTATCCCTATCAAGAGCGCCAGGGTGGCCTCCCTTATTGGTCTGCCTAATGACATATTAAAAGTTGGAACCAAATGTTCTCAAGCGTGAGGCTAGGTATCAAAATTACGGGATGACAAATCCTTGATACGCTGGGGGAGATGCAACAATATGGTAGGAGGAGCATGAGAAGAGTAGATTTCTAGCTTCTCAGGCCTAGAGCTGGCTCTGTACTGCGATATTAGTTACTGTTCTATTGCTGGGATAAAAGGGTTCAAGGGAATTTACAGGAAGAAGAGTTTATTAGAACTTATGGTTCCTGGTTCCAGATGGATTAGAACATGACATGGTGGAAAGGCATGGTGAGCTGTCCAGAGCAGGAGCAGACACAGGAAGCAGAGAATGAGTGGAAATCTGACAAGTCTTAAGAACTCTCTAAGCTGGCCTGAGTGACATGCTTCCTCCGACAGAGTCACAAGTTCAAAGACCTCCCCAAGCAGAGCCACCAACTGGAGACAAAATTTCCAAATACTTGAATCCTATGGGGATATTCTCATTCAAACCACCACAGTGGCACAAGAACTATTCTGCAAATGGATGATATTTGTCTCATGGTAATAATATGGCAATGCTTCAAAACTCCAGTTCTTCACCCATGATTCAGAAAAGGAGCTGCCCAAAGGCTCAAATTATGATCACTAACATTAAACATTAAATAACTTAGGGTATGTTCAATCATATGCTGTGCATTTCAGGATGGCATGGACAGCAGCCCTGAACTTTTGAAGAGCATTTTCTCTACTGTTTTAAGAACACTCAAATTTAGTCATATATATCTCTGTTCTTTATCATGTACATATCATCTATCTATGTGTCTATCTATCTATCTAATCTTTTTGAGACAGAGTTCCCTGTAGCCAGAGTTGACCTGAAACTCTGAAACTCGTGATACACACCAGAGTGGCTAGAATCTCCCAGAGATGCCTTCACCTCTGTCTCCTGAATACTGGGATTAATTATGTGTACTACCATGCCCAGCATAAATCTAGTCATATTTTTAGTCATTCCACATGTGGTCCAGAGTAAGATGTCCAAGTGGGTAATGTGCTCTCAGTCCTTTTAGAATTTCAACATGTATTACACTCAAATGACATCTAGTGCTGTGATCATATGTACACCTCAAACAAGAAATTATTTTGTCTACTATCAAATAGTAATAAGAAAATACAATCTAAGTCTTCCAAGTGAGACTGTTGAGTAGTACTGCCTAGTGATAGATGAGTTTCAATGACACAGGTTTATTTCTCAGAGCTTTAGTAACTTAAACACTGCTTATATCTGTATCATTCACCCTTTGAATGTAACTCCCTTTATTTTGCAGGACAAACATATTAAAGAGAATTCATTGTTATTTTCTCCTCGCATTCTAAGTAAAGTCCTGAGAGTTTAATAAAGCATGTGTTTACAAAGGGCTCTGGGACCAGGTGTTAGAAATTGGTAATTTTCTGAGGATCTAATATCCTTATGTAATTAACTGGAACACTCAATCTCACTTGAGATGTGTCAGTGCCATGTTCAGAGTGCTGAACCATAAACCCTGATGGGACAATCTAAAGTTCTCCAGTGAAGCTGTGACTGTGAATAGCTACAGACCTAGACCAATACAAAAGAAGAGGGGCATGCTGTCTGTGTAGATAAGGGGAAAAAGGGCAGAAAAAAACAATATAAAGGAAGGAACCGAAACAATCAGAATTGAAATCTATCACCCTGAAAATCAATCATTTCCGAGATAACCCTTAAAAATTAAAACTACAGGAACAAACGGAATTTTTTCACTTAAGCAGAGAGAACACTGAGCATGTCTTTCAAAAATGTTGACATTAATTTGCCTCCCTATAGCATAGTTTTTATTTCCAAGTTCTATCCCATGCACTGATGAGCTACATAAAATCACTTAAAATCACTACTTCAAGGAATGAGATCGCCACATATACAACATTCAAGTAAACCACACAAGATTTGCATATGGAATTCAGAAAAACTTAGTCCTGATTAGGGACTGTGAAGAATCACTCTCAGGGACTATAACCATAGGATGGAACACTAACTAAAACCAGAGCCTGAGCAATGGAACATTTCAGATGGGGTTCCATGCCTACAGACCCAATAATTCACCTTTCATCGTTTCCAACGTTTTGTTGGCCAGTAAGTGACAGATGTGAAAACCTCCTGTTGGTTAGATTTCATAGAGAAACTGCTCCATTGCTATGCAGAACACTGCAAGAATCAGCCAACAGGGGTCTCCCTTCTGTGAACCCTGCATACTGATGATTCCCCTAGTGCAACAGATCTACACAGGTTGTTCGTGTAAGCAGGATTTTTGCATTGGAATTGAGGTCTACGCAGCACAAGGAATTCAAATGTAGTACTCTCAACCTGGCGAAAAGCTTATGATTCCACAGTTTATATGCCCTTAGAATGGATGAACTATTGTTTTCCCAAACATCATATTGTCATTCTGATTTTTAAATCTTACGTTTAGACCCATTGATTAGTGCAGCCTTCAACTTTGGCCAGATAAGCATTTCTCTGACCAGGGTGGCTGTTAATGTAGAGTTGCATGGCTACTCAAACTGTTGAGAACAAACGATTGTTGTATCTTCAGCACTAAAAGGGATATCCACATCTACTGCCAAACACGGCTCTGAGACCCTTTTCAAAGATGGGTCAGAAAGTATGTAAAAACATAATGATGGTGGACAATTCTGTGGAGAGCTAGCTGTCTTCTGGGCATGGCATTGCCACTGCCCTCATGAGCTATGCAACTTGGGTTTCTTCCAGAAGATCAAGTCAAGAAGACCAGTGAACATTCAGAGTCATCCATACTTGGACTTAAACACCCAAAAATAGAAGGACGTACAAAGAGTAGAGACATGACCCACAAGGGTTGAAACCATTACAACGGTAATTGGCAGGAGGCAATTGGAAATGCATAGGAAGCAGGTGCAATGTTCACTTGTTTGCAAATGTGAAAGTACAAAGAAATAAAATCGACGTCCAAAAATGTTAATATAAAAATGTAAAAGATAATGTATTTTGTGAATCGTGTGTATTTCCTTCACCAGAAATAAAAGCTCTATATATTTTCTCTGACAAAGAATAATTCCAGATTTAATTTTGCAATATGAAGGAGCAGGAATACTTCGTAACACTAGAAACAAAAACTGATAGGAAAATCAACATCACAAAGGGTGGATGGATTTGAGAGTATAGGGAAAATGCCATGGAAATGAAACCAGAATACTGTGCTCTAGGAGGACCAAGGGAGAGAGTGAGGGATGACAGGGAAGGGGGAGGATGGAGAGAGAGGGAGAACCTAAAACAGAAACTGTGTTGAAAAGGAAATACAGAAATTCTTGAGTTTTAAATTTGATTTCAAAAGTGAGTAGACTAGGGTCCTACGATCTACTTCCGGAGACTAACAAGAGCAACAGCAATGACCAGTACTATTTGAAAGGCTAAGGGACCCTAAACAGGGCTTCAACATAAAGATTCCATTCCTGGCATTGGACTCTTCCATTGCTAACTGATGGCTTCTAGTGGGTTCAGTGTGCTCCCGTTATAAGGGATCTCCTCTAATTATGTGATTTAAATACATGGGAATATCCTGTAAGATGCTTCTGCAGCGGTGCTGCTCCACACGTTAATATGGCCGCAGTATCAGTCAGCGCTCTGAGTACTCCCTCTGCGGCCTGCCCGCCCCTTCCTCACCCGCATATGATCATGTCTGTGCTATTATTCCCTCCCCCTTTATATCACCGGACCTTGTTTCTCTTCCCACTGCCCTCCTCCTTTCATTTCCAGCTATGACTTTACTGTCCTGTTTTTCCAGTTGAAACATGCACATCTGAGAAATCGAGGCTATGGTCCAGCTATAAAGGAGAAAATGCAATGTTTTCTCTCCAGGCCCAGAAACCCTCACTCATGAAAATTGTTACTTCTTCCACTCTGCACTCTGTGAATTTCATAATTTAGTTTTGTATAACCGTTGAATGCTATCCCATTGTGTACATGTCTGAAACTTTCATTATATATTCATCAGTGGATGAAAATCTGAGTTATTTCCATTTCCTGTTTATGGTCAAAAGGCCAAAAAAGTACATGAACTGGCTTCTCTCTTGTAGGGATACCTTGTTTTGATAATGTACTCAAGAGTGACAGGGCTGAGTCGTGTGGTAGTGTGATCTCCACCACACTGCATTCTGATCAGGAGCAGCTAAGATTCGCCCTTTGGCCACATCCTTGAAAACACTTGTCAGTATTTTGGCTTTTGGATGTTAGAGATGGTGAAGGAGATAATAAGAAATCTGAAAACTTTCAATTTGGATTTCCCTTAGGACTACTGAGGAACACTGTTATAATGTAGACACACTGTACGATAACATATTTTCCATTCTGTAAATACTGTTTTCTTTACAGTGTCTATATAAAGAATGTGATACTTTGAATGGTATCTTTACAGTGTCATTACTGAGTGACTGGTGACCACCGATAAATTCGACATCATAAAGAAAGTCAGGAGGGAGCTGGACAGAAGGGTCCACATTGGCTCACCCTCATCTAAGAGCAATAGCTTCTCTGGCAGAGGGCTCAGGTTAGTTTCCCAGCACCTACATGGAGGCTAACAATGATCCATAACTCCAGTTCCAGGAGATGGAATGCTCACTTATCTATATAAGCATTGTGCTACATGGGTGCACTCACGTGTATGCACACAATACACTCATACACATAAGAAAATAATAAATCGCAAAACTTAAAAAAAGAAAGAAATGAAGCAGACAAGATTATGCTCAGACACATGTATGTAAAATCTTCTTCAGGAAGAATACAATCACCAGCCCAAACTAGCAAACACCTGAGAAAAGCGTAGGTTAGTTCTCACATTTTCCATTGCTCTTTTATATCACATTTCCTGAGTAGAAAAGAGTCCCTAGAAAACGATATGTGGATCTTTGATTGCATTCACTTACATTTATTTTCTGAACTGTGGTATGAATATGTAATGTGTATCAAGAAGTGTGAAGAGTAGTCATGCTCTACAAGACTCATGCTATGTAGTCAACATATACATTCTTTCACATTACTTGCATGTTCGGATGAGACCATAGTCTATCTAGTCTCTAATTTTTCCTAGGATAAAGTACATTTATACCAAAGATAAATTGTGCCTTCTTAATTCCATAGAAAGAGGAACATGATTTGTTTTCCACATTTTTTCTATACAATACTTTTTGGATTTTTTTCATCTGATCTACAAGTTACAAAAATTATTCAGCAGGTAGCATATTATACTTTGATTCCATCTACAGTAGTTTCAATCCAATACTTAAAGGACTGGGTGGTTAACAGAGAATGGGAAGATTGAAATATTGAGTGGAGGCTGTGCTACTAGAAATCGCATCTCCCTGTAACAAGAATTGCAGAGAGAAGGAAGGTCCGTAAAGAACATAGATCCTCCAAACCATAGCTCTATGCATTAGGTGGACCAAGCTGGCCTTGATCTCACAGAGATCCACCTACCTCTGCCTCCAGAGTGCTGGAGTGAAAATGCCACCACGCTTGGCATTTTATTCTGGAACTTTAGCCCCAGTTATCAGTCAGTTGGGTTTTTCTTTCACCAGTTAACCTGTCTCCTAAGAAAAAACATCCTCGTTTGTTTTGTTTCTTGTGGCTCATTTCAATTGTGTACAAATTACAAAATTTGTCTCCCTTTCACATGAATTATGTTGAAATATTTGCATATCATAGCACACAGTGGGGACAATGGCACTATTTTGCAAGGTGTAGGAAAAGCTGTGTGATGGTTGTAAATAGGAAAGTCCAGTGATGCACATACTTGAATATGCCAAGCACAATATTATCTGTGGTTACCAGAAGAATTTCAGTCACACATAACCTTTGTGAATTTAGGTGTGTGGTCATCTATTTCATTACATATATTAGAAAGTACAAATTCACGAAAGCAAACCTTTATATTCTTAGTTCAAAACTTGGTCCAGTCTCACAAGTTTACAAATATTTCAGTATAAGGGAAAAGTCAAATCCGTGTGTTGGGTGATCACACATTGAGGTGGGAGGTAAATGTGAAGAAAATTACTCAACTTTTAAAAATACATCTAACTCATAAATAAGGATGACATAACATTTCCAGGTACTATTCATTTTTATGTGTGAAGGCAATAAATGGATCCCCATAAAAATTATGAAAAATCCAAATGTAGATTAAGAGAACTAAAGAAGTAGGACTGTTTTAAATGAGTAGACAACTTAGATATCATTGCACCCCAATTCCAAGGAGAAACACTACAATTTTAATATACTTATGAACATATGAAAACACATAACATTTTTAAGATACTTTGTCTTTATCTTTATTTAGCTTATACACAAAAACGGCATTAACAACATCCAATGAAAACTACTAATCTATTTATGAGTAAAGCATATATTCATCTACGTTGATCACAACTGACAGTACAGATCATTTCAAACATTCTGGATTTGCTGTTTGGACTTAGCAAAGGAAGCGCCCTGCTTCACACTGAAGTGCACGGCTAGTGCCACTCAATCACAAAATCAACCTCGCAATGTCATTCATGAGTTTGTCATGAGTCATTATTAATTCACGAAACAACTGACATTAATGATGCCTTGATAATGTCCTATGGATTCATCGGCTCACATCAAGCAGCTGTAGAAACAAATTTTCACATAGTTCTTCGAAAGCCAGACATACTGAATTTATTTCCATATTAAATTTACAAATAGTGCAGTCGTCAAAAGGCCACCGTCCTGGGAATACAACAAAGTTTCCTGCAGGAATGATTCTCTCTACACCTGTATCACTACACATTTTTGTGTAAATTTAGTAATGTATTACATAATAACTTTCTTACTTATTCATACTCTGATTTGGCATACAGTTATCCAATCTGTCACATTATCTGCCGTTTTTAAAGACCTACACTGAAATGTAATATGACAGTGCATTACTGAAGTCAAAAATCTTGTAAGATTTGTTTTCCTTTTTCTCTGCACTCAATTCCTGTTAACACATCAAGTAAAACTGCAAAATCAAACCAGTCTTCCTCTGGTGTTATTCAGCATGAAATCCAAGTACTTGATAGATTACTTTCTCCCTCATCCAAAGGAAAGGATTGCTTTCTGTATTCTGAATTCTCCTTTTATTTTAGTATAGGAGTAGTATGCCAAACAAACATACTTTGACAAAATGCATTTTTACTCATCAAAAAGAAAAATATATCTAATGTGAAGCATTTTGCTATGGCTACGAATTATTTATGGAATAATGGCACTAACAGAAGACTGATAAAGCACAGTATTTTCCTTCAACTCCGAGTCAACAAACGCTATAGATTCTCAGAATACCTTTAAAAATCTTGAATAATAACTTTCATTGAGGGTTAAAGTATTCTACAGACTTTGCTGTTTAAAAGGCTCCAATATTAGCAATTCAAAATGTTTTGAAGTAACAAAGTGATGTCTAGCATGTGTCAAATACCATTCCACAGGAATACAGAATCCCAGGGAAATTTTTAATGGCTCTTTCTATAATAATCAAGCATAGAATCTTATATAGATTGTACAGTGTTTTAACCTTTAGATTGTAAATTTTCCACACAAAAAGTTTTGATATTTCAATAAATATTTCCCTCTTTTCATATAAATTAAGATTTTTCTGCATCATACAATTTAGGATTTCACATTTGCATATATGCATGCACATTTTCAAATATTCGGAAATTATTTACAGATGATTCAATTCCTTCATACTTATGTGCTTTATGTGCACAGCGTATACTTTCATGAGACAGACCGAGAATTGATCTTAGAATACCATGACAGTCCTTTCCAATATAATTCCTAATACAAGAGCCATTTGTAAATGGCAGCTTAGGCTGACGTTTTTTAAAAATATACATTTACTCTAAAATAAGGACTCTGTGTGATATTCAACAAGATTGGATGAAAAAAAAAAGAAATTCTCATATTGTTTATGTTTCTACTTTCTCTAGCCTATGAGTTACATTTTACTGAATTAGCAAAAAAATATTACAGATCTTGCAATCTTCTACTAAATTATTCACTATACAATGCAGTTTTCTAATATATTAATAGATATGGTCCAACAAATAACGTACTTTTAAACATATCCCACAAGTACTGACTCTGGTTTGTACTCTAAGGATAGAGACCAGAGTAAAGGATTCACCACGTTCTGTACGTTGCAAGCTGTCTCTGCAGTATGAACTCCTGAAAACATCTTCCACTCTTTACATGGTGAAAAGACCCCACAAATCGATTGTGTTCATAGTGTCTCCTTCTCTTACGACTCTTTGATGCTGTCTAAGTGTTGAAATAGGAGGAACGGACTTCTCACACCCTTTTCAATCATACGGTTTCTTTCCTGTATGAACTCTCTGATGTTTGCTATGTGCTGAACTCACAGTAAAGGAACTGTCACATTCTTCATAGGAGTGGGATTTTTTTATATATGAATTCTCTGATGTTCATATAAATGTGAAATTTGAGGAAAGGACTTCTCACATACCTGACTTTTCTAAGGTTTCCTTGCAGTATGTAAATATGTAAGTATGATGTGATAATTGCCTATGCAACTTGGTACATTCTTTTAACTTGTTGGGATTCACTCCAATATGGTTTTCCTGATAAAACTGAAATTTTGACAAGTGTATAACACACATGCCACATTCTTCACATATTTAGGGTTTCACTCAGTATGAGTTTTCTAAAGTCCTTCAAGACATTCCTGTCAACTAAAGAACATGTCACTTTCTTCATATTTGTAGGTGTTCTAGGTTGAATCCTAAGCTCTGAGCTCTTAGTAAAGGACTTGTCACATTCCTCACATCTATAAAGAGTCTCCCCTGTATGTATTCGCTGATGTGATTGAAAATTTGAAAACCAAGCAAAGGACTTGTAACATTCTTCACATTTGTAGGGCTTCTCTCCAGTGTGAATGTGTTTACGTATTTTTAATACTTGAGGTCTGGGTAAAGGACATGTCACACTCTTCACATTTGTGGTGTTTCTCTCCAGTGTGAACACTTTTATGCATTTTAAGACTTGAGGCATGGTTAAAGGACATGTCACATCTTCACATTTGAAGGGTTTCTCTCCAGTATGAACACTTCTATGACTTTTAAGTTTTGAGGATGGTGTATAGGACTTGCCACATTCTTCACATTTGTAGGGTTTCTCTCCAGTGTGAACACTTTTATGCATTTTAAGACTTGAGGCATGGTTAAAGGACATGTCACATGTCACAATTGTAGGGTTTCTCTCCAGTGTTAAGAGTTTTATGCATTCTAAGATTTGCAACCCAGGTAAAGGACTTGCCACATATTTCACATCTGTACGGTTTCTCTCCAGTGTGAACATTTTTATGCATTTTAAGCCTTGAGGACTGAGTAAAGGACTTGCCACATTCTTCACATTTGTAGGGTTTCTGTCTAGTGTGAACACTTTCAGGACTTCAAAGGTTTGCGGACCAAGTAAAGGACTAGCCACATTTTTCACATTGGTAGGGTTTCTCTGCAGTGTGAACAATTTTATGCATTTTAAGACTTGAGCCCCGGGTAAAGGACTTCTTATATTCTTCACACTTGTAGAGTTTCTCTCCAGTGTGAACACTTTTATGTATTTTTAAACCTGAGGACCAGGTAAAGGACATGTCACATTCTTCACATTTTAGGGTTTCTCTCCAGTGTGAACATTTTTATGCATTTTAAGACGTGAGGCCCAGAGAAAGGACATGTCACACTCTTCACATTTGTAGGGTTTTTCTCCAGTGTGAACACTGTTATGCATTCTAAGATTTGCAGCCCAGGGAAAGGACTTGCCACATATTTCACATCTGTACGGTTTCTCTCCAGTGTGAACTCTTTTATGTATTTTTAAACCTGAGGCCCAGGTAAAGGACATGTCACATTCTTCACATTTGTAGGGTTTCTCTCCAGTTTGAACATTTTTATGCATTTTAAGACTTGAGGCCTCAGTAAAGGACTTGTCACATTTTTCACATTTGTAGGGTTTCTCTCCAGTGTGAACACTTTTATGACTTCTAAGGTTTGAGGCCCAAGTAAAGGACTTACCACATTTTTCACATTGGTAGGGTTTCCCTCCAGTGTGAACACTTTTATGCCTTTTAAGTTTTGAGGACTGTGTAAAGGACTTGTCACATTCATCGCATTTGTAGGGTTTCTCGACAGTATAAATTCTCTTATGGACCCTAAGTCCTGTATTCAGAATTGAGGGCATATCATGTTATTCAAATTTGTAGGGGTTTTCTCCAGTGTGAATATATTTATGCCTTCTAAGACTTGAGGCCAAGGAAAAGAACATGTTACATTCTTCACATTTGCGGAGTGTCTCTGAATTACAAATGCTGTGAGGTCTTCTGAGGGTTGAGTGCTTCAGGCAAAACAAAACAAAAAAAGCATTGCATTTCAACATGGAGAATAAGTCCAGGAGAATCACTCATTCAGAGATATCCAAATAACAAGCAATAGGCATGAATAAAAATTCAATAACAATGAGTATCATTCAAGTGTACAAAAGGAAATTTCAAGGTGAAAAAGAAAGAGCTGATATACGCACAGTGGAAAGTTCATTTGATAAATATAGACAAAAAAACATATATATAAATGGAGGAATAAATGGCCATACAATCACAAGAGTCATTTATAAAGCCCAAATACATATTAACAAGGCTCTATATTCCAAGCTATAGACAATATGAGGAAAATATTCAGCAAAAGATCAACATTTAATCCTGTTAGTGGAAAATACCAATTCATTACATCGGCAGAAAATATGTCACCATATCATATATATTTTCAACAAAGAGCAGAGCCAGATTACCATGAAATAAGGTGCAGTGTGAAAAAAGAAAGCAAAATCAGTTTTCTCTCTGTCTGCTATGAGGGATGGACTTTGGCCTGACTGACCATTGAGTAGCCAATGGCTTAAGGGGAATGCAGGGAGGCGGGGAGGAAGAGAGGCGGGCAAAAGGGAGGTATCCATCTTAGACGCACACTCCGGGGTTCCGTGATAGAAATGCAAGCTCCGTCACTGGAAACCTCCCTGCCCCTCCCTCTGGATCTGAACTTTTTGTGAGTACATGGAATAAACTAATCTCTCTAAAGAACATTCTGTATAAGTTCAGTCCGTTCAAACCTGATGGTGGGACTAGGCTGAACGCCAGGTCCCGCCATGAGTAAATTTAGGCAACATAAGGTAAAAATATATTTAAGGTAATGAACATGACCATATTAATTAAAATTCACTTCTAGAAAAGGATTCTCTTAAAGTTGGTGAGGGAAGAAGCACACTTGAAGAAATGCACCAGTTCATGGCAAACAAGCTTCAGAATTTATGTAAGCATACATAAAACACAGAACAGAAAGAGACTCTTAGTCCTGGGAACAGAAGTCAGAATACAATGGTTAAGAGTAACTGATGTACACACCATGTTCCAGAAGGAATCTCATATTAGCAGCACAGAAAATAAAATTTGGTGAATCTCAATACTAATACTGAAGGAAATTCCTATCAATCATTTGAACAACCAGAACACCAACAAAATCATTTCAAAGGAAACTCATCTTTCACTAATATTAATAAATGAAAATAGTCTCATTTTACCAATTAAAGAATAAAGTCTACAAAAGAGGCCTCCAAGAATTTACCAGTATCTGGACTGTGCATGAAATACATATTACTGGCAATGACATCAGGAAAGTTAGAATTCATTCTGACAATCAAACTACAAGATCAATTAACTGTTAAAAAGAATATATAAACAGCTGAGAATATCAAATCCTATATATTATAAAGCACTCTGGAAAAAAGTGAAGGAAGAGATAAAAGATCAGCAAATATCAGTACAAAGACATTTATAAACCGACAGAAACTGTAAAAATTTTTACCCTCTGACCAGCAGAGGAAGAAAACCACCACAACGAGGATTCTTCTTGGATCGCACTTTATTGGAGAGCCTCTCGGTTAACTTATGGGCGATGATGATGAAGGACGACAGACAGGCTCGCACAGCGGCTTTTATAGCAAGGAGGGCGGTATGTCAGCTCGGGATTGGATGCAGGCAGCCCGCCACAAGCAAAGCCACGGGATTGGCTCGGGACAGTTTAAATTGACACGCGAATTGACGCGCATGCGCAGCCTCGGGATGGAATGCGCGCCAAGGCATTACCTTATATGGAGTAGTTTGACAGGCGGCTCAGGAAGTCGGCGCCATCTTGTAATGGCGTTGACCGGCTCCCTGCAGCTCCCCCTTTTTTCTTATATGCTAGCAGAGCCCTAGGAAATACAGTGTTCCCGATCTGGTCTTCACCTCATGATGTGCCGACCGATCAAGGGAAACAAAGGCCAAAGAGTCTTTCCTAAGCCCGTGCAATGGGCAAACACTCCCCGGGCGTGCTAAGGCAAAGTCTGGGCCAAAAATATCCCTGCCACTGCCCATCCTCGTGCAATGGGTCATACTGATCCCAGAGGGTGCAAGAGCCAGGGCAGAGCCAATTCTTTATTTCTTTAGGGCTGCCAGCCATACCTGAGGGGATACTCCACATTCCAAGGCGGCCAATGCCTGAGAAATAATAACTTTGTCCCTTTTCGCTTGGGCTCTCATTCTACAAATTAACCATAGACATAGTATGCATCCTCCAATGCCGCAGTCCGCAAACATGCCTACTCCCACCCATTCTTTAAAATGCGAAAATACAGAGGAAAACCAAGAAACAAACCCATTTGCCAGGCTGGGGTCTACACGGGTGGAATTAATGGTAATAACAGCTCTCCGAAGTCTTTCCAAATCCCTATCAAAAGCGTCACTCCAATTACCCACTAAATAATTAGACAACTGTCTAGACAAATTTGCTGCTGTAGAAGCATTATCATACAGAACACTTGTAACACATAATGCTTGAAATTTCCACTCACATCCCAATTGGGCTACTTGCCACAATATGTCAAGTTGTTCTTGTACCAAATCTATTCTTTGATTCAATATCATAATCCCTCCTTTTACTCTAGAATCTACGAATCATTGAGAGTCTAAGTCCTGTGCAGTCTCTGAGGCCATGTTATTAAGTGTCTCTGCAGTTTGGACATTTTGACTTAGGGCTATTCCTGCCACAGTAGCGGCAGCGGTAGCTGCAACTATAGCTGTAATTACTGCAGCCGTAATTCCAAAGTCTCTTTTAGAGCGGAAAAGGGTTAGGGTACCAGGGACTTCTACAGGGACTGGAACCCAGCGAGGTACTCTAAGTACCAGAGCACTTTTCCACTGACTAGCCTTCCAGCATTGTGCAAGAGCACATGTATTGTTAGTACAATTACTAAAGGTGTAATTGCTAAGCACAAATAAAAAGGGTGGGTATACACAAACTGGAGTTATGGAATAAGCCTTATTTTTTGTTGGGTCTATATGGCGATTAATTGTAACCGCTCCTCCTGTTGTATTAAAGACTGTATATGACGCTCCTTCATTTGGGGTAGGTGTTGTTTTTGACTTGTCTGCCCATGTTAAGCTAGTAATAGTGATACTGCTATAGGCTACGGACCCTCCCTGTAAGAGAACAAAAGGCGTCATATCAGTACAACTTCCATTAACCCCACACAACAACCACTTGGTAAAAGGATAATATCTGGCATCTTGTAGAAAAAGTCCCATTGTCCATGTATTTTGAAACGGCCTTTGGCCACGCATGTCTGGTGAGAAAGTGAAAAACCTGCCTGCATCTGCCCAATTGACAGAAGTGGACTGACACTCAGTCCAAGGCCAAAGGTCCTGTTCATATGTGCCTGAACAATGTGGAGCAAGACGAGGCTGGTGAAGTGTCTCATTAAAGTGCAAATGTGTAACATCTGGCAAGGTTCCATTGAACCAGACAGCTGTGTCGGTGAAGGTCATATTATAAACCCGCTTTGTGTTATCTTCTACATCCGTAACCTGAGGTATACCAACATACGTTTTACTGTTTTTGTCCTTAAACCATGCAAAACTCTGTTGCCTTAATGAGATGCAAGAATTGTGGGGAGCATCAAGGGTAAAGCACAAGGCACCGGTCTCAACAAAATCACGAGAGCCCTGTAGGAATGCAGCAAGAGTGTCCTCTGGAAGCAATGGCAAACCTAAGTCCTTTTCAGTTGTAAAGAAGCGAGGAAAGACCGACGAATCATGGCGAACTGGGACAGGTATTGGAAAAACGGACAGAAATCCCCAGCGTTGTTCTCCTTCATTCGGTGTCCAGAGTTGGAGGAGGATCAGCAATATTGGCAGGCTCCGTCTTGCCCTGTGCAGAGGCATCATCCAGCACGGGTTGGATGGTCTTTACCAAGCGACTGGGGACCCAATGAGGCGATTCTTCACTCTGAGGAAAAACACAAACAGCTCCCCTGGATCTGTTAATAACCAGATCCGGTCCCATCCATTTATTGGATATAACATCCTTCCACATGACCATTTCGTGGGACTTAGAAACATCCCTTTGACTATGTCTGTCAGCAGCAGACTGGCCATGAGGGTCTAATATTAGGAAATTTATTGTACAAAGGGCGAGGGAAACCCGCTCCTTGGGGGTTGCATTCTCCCCAATACCCTTTCTTTGCTTAATCAAAATGGCCTGCAAGGTTTTATTAGCCCTTTCTACTATACCTTGGCCCTGTGGATTGTATGGAAGGCCAGTGTCATGGGCTACTTGCATTAAGGCACAAAAGGCACAGAAACTTGAAGAGGAATACGCTGGGCCATTATCTGTCTTTAGGCGACCTGGCCTTCCCCAGGCAGCCCAAGCTTCCAAGCAATGGGTCTTTACGTGAAGTACCTTTTCCCCCGTTAGGGGAGTGGCATGAACAATGCCAGAACAAGTGTCCATGGACACATGAACATACTTTAACTTTCCAAATTCAGAAATATGTGTCACATCCATTTGCCATAAGTTTCCAGGACGAAGGCCACGAGGATTAACCCCAACATGGGGAGCTGGTAAAAAGGTGACACAGGTTTGACAAGCCTTAACTATATTTCGCGCCTCCTGGCGGGAAAGGGAAAATTTGCGCCTCAGGGTTTCAGCAGGCACATGGTACAATTTATGGAAGTCAAAGGCAAGTGATGTTTTATCATTTAGGGAAAGCATAGCCATCCTGGTGGCTTGGTCTACGATATCATTGCCTTGTGTTAGGGGACCAGGAAGCAAAGAATGAGCACGTAAATGCGAAACGAAAAAGGGGCAAGCTCGTTGTAAAATTAATGATTGGAGTTGAACTAACATGGTGGAAACTGTGCTAGCAGATTTTACATAAGCTGCCACCTCCAAGGCGGACAGTGCATTAGCCACGTATTGGGAATCAGTATATAAATTAAAAGGTTCAGAAAAGGTTTGGAAAACCTCTAGCATAATCATGCACTCTACAACCTGAGGAGCATCGGGTCGAAACATGTGGACCACAGGCTCTCTACCTTGTACAAGATAGGCTCCCCGGCCTGTCTTGGACCCATCAGTAAAAATTGTAATAGCATTTGTAATGGGCCTAATGGCAGTAACTTTGGGAAAATACACTAAATTATGTTCAACAAAGGTCAAGATGGGACTTTTGGGATAATGGTTATCTATTTTATAAGGAAAAGCACATACTAATATACTCCAATCATCCACCGTGGCAGCCAAAACTTCCACCTGTTGTCTAGTGTAGAGAATAATCAACTTATCAGGCAGCTTACCAAAATGCATCAAGCAATATTTAAACCCTAAAATAGCTTGTTGAGCTACTAGTTGAGGAAAATATTGTAATGTGCAAAAACCTAAACTATTTCCATGAAGCCACAACAGGGGTCCTTTTTGCCATACCACTCCTAAGGGAACATCTTTGGTCTTTAAAATGCATAATAAAAGTGGCTCAGCCGGCTCATATCGATCAAGCTGAGCTGCATTTAGTGCACTTTCAATCTTGGTTAGAGCTCCACGCGCTGCTGATGTAAGAGCACGGGGGGAGGAAACATTTGGATCACCCTCAAGGATGGAAAAAAGTGGCAATAATTCTGACCGGGGAATATGCAGAAACCCTCGAAGCCAATTAACATCTCCCAACAACTTTTGAAAATCATGCAGGGTATATAGATGGGAAGTACGAATGCACAGCTTTTGTGGTTTGATGGTAATCGGGGAAACGAGAGACCCCAAAAAGGAGACAGTATCTGTCTGTTGAACCTTGTCTGGGGCGATAACGAGTCCTCTTTTTTCCAAAGCCTTCACCGTCTCCCTAAAGGAGTCATGCAACACAGCCAATGTAGATGCAGATAACAAAATATCATCCATATAATGGACTATACGCAAAGAAGGAAATAGCTGCCGTACCGGAAGAAGGGCAAAATCCACAAACAATTGGCACATGGTGGGACTATTAGCCATGCCCTGTGGCAAAACCTTCCACTGATAACGAGCATCTGGTTGTTCATGATTAATGGAGGGAAGGGTAAAGGCAAAGCGTTTTCTATCATCAGGAAAGAGGGGGATAGAAAAGAAACAATCTTTAATATCAAGCACTATTACAGGCCAGCCTTTAGGTAAGGCTGAGAGGACGGGTAGACCTCTTTGAACTGGTCCCAATAGTTGCATCTGTGCATTTACTGCTCTTAAGTCATGAAGTAATCTCCATTTCCCCAAGCGTTTCTTAATAACAAAAATAGGAGTATTCCAGGGGGAAACAGAGGGCTCTAAATGACCTAACAATTTTTCCTGTGAAACTAACTTGTGAGCTGCCTCCAGCTTCTCCAAAGACAGGGGCCACTGAGGGACCCATACTGGCTTTTCAGAAAGCCATGGGATAGGTATAGGGTCCTCAGTGGAGGCAAGGTTTTCAGCGGCCCCTAGGTAAAACCCAGTCCCTTGCGATCTTGCTTGGGTGTAGGGATAATGGGTTCAACTCGTCCCTGTAAGTGCTTCCCTAAGCCTTTCTCTGGAACAAACCCCTGAATTTTTAGCATAGTTTGGCTAGCCTTCGAATACTCATTGGTGAGGCGTAATTGCATTTGGGTTTGAATATCCCGTCCCCATAAATTAACGGGTACTTCCAAGACGTAAGGTTGGAACCTGCCTTCTTGTCCCTCCTCTGTACTCCAGGACAATTCTTTTGCGCTGACTTTCGGGGAGTTTGCATACCCCAGGCCCTGCAATGTTTGCGAGGAGTCTTGAAGAGGCCAGGCTCGGGGCCATGAACTTATCCGGACAATGCTACGGTCCGCGCCAGTGTCTATAAGGCCTGAGAAAGTCCTCCCTTCTATCTTAAGATCTAACATAGGTCTGTAATCCAATCGCATAGAAAGATATGCTACATCCATACCTGAGGACTCAAGACATCCTTCTTGGTGACTTTTGTTTTGTGTTGGGAAATGGGAATGTGAGGAAGGTAGAAACAGCAACTGGGCTATGCGGTCACCAGGGGCAATTGAAACAACCCCATAAGGGGAATGACAGAGAACCTTAAGGGTCCCCTGATAATCTGAGTCAATAACTCCAGGGAGAACAATGAGTCCTTTTTGGGTGGAGGAGGAGCGTCCTAACAACAGGCCAACCGTATCATTGCCCAGTGGCCCGCAGACGTCCGTCTCTAAAACTTGAACTCCCATATTAGGTGTCAATACTGTCCCGGAGGCGGCACAGATGTCCAACCCTGTGGAGCCTGAGGTGGCTCTTTGGACGGTAATGGCCCCAGGGTGACAGGTGGTGCCTGGAGTGCCCCATAGATTTGCGGGCCCTGGGGTCGAGGGCCCGTCACTCCGTTTTTTGACTCCTGGGCTGTTACTGCTGGCCGAATAGGCATCCCGTTAATGTCCTTAGTGGACCTACACTCGTTACCCCAATGTTTTCCCTTTTTACATCGAGGGCAGGTACCAGGAGGCCGTGCTACACGCGTTCCTCGAGCGGGGGGTCCTCCAGGGAAGCCATCCAGCTGGGAGCACTGGCGCTTAAAGTGACCCTGTTGTCCACATTTAAAGCATCCCTTGGTAAGTTGAGCGGACTTGGCCCTAGTGGTGGCAAGCACTGCAGCTGCTAAACCTGCATTGGACAATGGTCCACCTACTTCCCGACAAGCTTTAATCCAGGCATCCAACCCCTTTTCCCTTATGGGGTTTATGGCCTTTTGGCAGTCTTTTGTACTTTGTTCATAGATTAGTTGTAGAACAAAGGGCATGGTATGATCAGCGGTGCCAACAGTTTTTTCAGCCACATCCATGAGCCGAGCCGCAAAATCTGCAAACGGCTCAGTAGGGCCTTGAACAATCTTAGTTAAGTGTCCTATTGTTTCTCCTTTGTTAGGAATAGCTCGCCAAGCCTTATAATGAATTTCATTAATTTGTTGATACACCTCTGTCGGGTAGCCAGTTTGATTCATCATAAACTGTCCAAGACCTAAAAGCATATCCATATTCCAATGTGGGTGACCATCCTGAGCATTTTTTCTAGCCTGAGTCTGGGCATTATCTGTGACCATCGATTTAAATTCAAGAAACTGGCCTCTTGTTAGGCAAGCCTTGGCCAGTTCAATCCAATCTGTGGGGGTCAAAGGGACTGCTATAATTCTCCGTAATAAAGCTACCGAGTAGTCCGCTCCTGGTCCAAAATCTTTGACCGCCTGCACTAAATCTTTAAGCTGTTTGTAAGGCACTGGCTCATGCCTTCTAATATGGGTGGCTAAATCCTCAAACACGGGGAAAATAGAAAATAAACGAGACCAGGTTCCTGGCTGGATAAAACAACACTGGCCTGTATTGGATGCATAGGGTGGGGGTGCTATAGGCCCCGCACCTTGTTTCCAGTTTCCCGCCGAAACAGTAACCCTTTTCTTTACGGAGGCCCCTCCTCCCCCCGGGGGGTGCCAGGGCCCTGTTGCACGAGGGATGACTACTTCCCCCACTTCCTGTTCCTCTTCAGATACCTCCTCACTAGAACTTTGTTCTTGTATTGACAACTGCACAAACTCCTCTAAGGAAGGATATAAAGGTTTAGGGGGTGGCGACTGCCATCTTTTATCCTTAATGTCCCTTTCAACGGGATCTTTAGTATGACTGGCTTCTTGGAGCTCTTCTTTTAAACTTATTTCCTTCTGTTTTTGTTTTCTTTTTGGCCTTACTTGCATTTCCCCACTCACATCTGACTCTGAGAGGCTATCCTGATGCCTTACTAGTGCCCTTCTTCCCTCCTTAATAAGATTGGTATGATTTCCTTTGCTGAGACACAAGTGGATTAATCTCCAAAAGGGGAGGGTACCTTTCCCTAATTCTCCCTCTTCCTTGACCCTCTCTAGGTCTTTACCCAATTTTTCCCATGAAGGGAGAGAAAGGTCTCCCGAGACCGCGAACCATGGAGCGGCCGCATCCAGGTCCCTTATGATCTTCTTTATGGTCTGAGTGGAGATCTTAATGTCTCTCTGCCGAAGTAACTCCTTAATGGGTGTAATGAAGTCCCCACCCCGGAAGTTCAGAGCTGGGACCGTGACCGATAACTAACAAATGCGTGCCCTTTTTTGCCTTAAGGCACAGTTTAAACCTTCTTATGGAATAAGGGAAATGCCTTGTTCACTATCAAGGAATTACTTTCACCTTTTCACCGCTGACTAGACGGAATTGCGGCAGCACGCTTTGTTCGGGTCGTCACATCGGAGACATTGGCAACAAACAGCAACCACAAATAACCACAAAATAAGGGCAATAGCGCAGATCAGGGTGAGCTGCAGCTCAGACATGATCATGGGGATGACTTACCGGCGCCTTCCTCTCCGTGCATCAAGTTCTGAATCCTCTTCGGCCCCTCGCCAGGCAGCCGCACTGCACCCGGCGTCCCGGGTTTCGGCACCACTTTGCGGCGAACACCCTCTGACCAGCAGAGGAAGAAAACCACAACGAGGATTCTTCTTGGATCGCACTTTATTGGAGAGCCTCTCCGTTAACTGATGGGCGATGATGACGAGGGACGACAGACAGGCTCGCACAGCGGCTTTTATAGCAAGGAGGGCGGTATGTCAGCTCGGGATTGGATGCAGGCAGCCCGCCACAAGCAAAGCCACGGGATTGGCTCGGGAGAGTTTAAATTGACACGCGAATTGACGCGCATGCGCGGCCTCGGGATGGATTGCGCGCCAAGGCATTACCTTATATGGAGTAGTTTGACAGGCAGCTCAGGAAGTCGGCGCCATCTTGTAATGGCGTTGACCGGCTCCCTGCACCCTTAGTTTTATAATTCCAAGTAGGAAGACAGGTTTCGATTGTTTCTGATTAACAGTGAGCAACTTCTGTCGACCACTTTAAATGCTAGGGAGAATTTCCATGGAGGCTGGGGAATTGGCTCAGCACTTAAGAGGCTGATTGCTCTTGTAGAGGGCCACAGTTCAATTCCCAGCATCCAAATGGTGGCTGAATAACTCAAGTTCCAGAGGATACGAAGCCTCCTTCTGACCTCCCTGCACACTGCATGTCATGGATGTACTCTCATAAATGGAGGTGATGACATCCTACACATAAAATGTAATGATAATTCCTAGGTACATTTCTCAAAATTTAGGGAAAAAAAGTAGGATCAGAATTATTTCCCAGATGAACAAGATTCCAACATCAACAGATTGTTCGTAGTTGAAGATAGAATGAAACTTTCTCATATTTACTTGGAAAGTACTCTAAACATGATCATATGCTTGTAATTCTGTAACAAAATTATAAAAAAAAATAGAAAGGAAATCAGAAAGTCTAAAGAAATACATGTTTGTGGAATTCATTTGAGGTAATTTGGGATCATAATTGTACACAAGAGCGAAATCTCTGAAAAATTGTTCTTTACCAAAAACTATGGATTAAAATCATGATCTTAAATAAGGTGTGAAACAAAATTGATGGCATAGAAACGGAACTCAAATTTCTCCTTGATAGAGAAGGAGCTAAACAGAAAGCATTAGATGGTGAGAAATGACCACCGGAGAAGAACAAAACAAAATCGAGAATAGAAAACATGACATGACAACAACCAACTGAAGCACTAAAAAACAAACAAAAAAAAACAAAACTGAACAAAGACTGGACAAGGAAACCAAAGTAGTGAGTGAAAACAGAAACTCAGAAGATACAGAGGAGACTTCAATGAAATACAAAGTGTCATGAAAGAGTAACTGAAGACGAGGTCAAAACCTACAGAAAAGGTGCTAGAAGAAATGCATAAATTCCTAAACTCATAAAGAAACAGAAGCATCATTTCAATGTCTTGAAGGAATGACAGCCGAAATCTAAATGGGTTCATTACCGAAATCACACAAATAGGTTTTCGCTCACTACCAATATATCTGGAAAACAAGCAGATAAAAACCACAACAACGTACAAAATTAGATGTTACCTATATATCCATATTCAGGTTGGCAGCTGTGTGTTACACTTGTGAGCATGCAAATAAAGGACTGCTGAGAAGGGCCTGTGATGTACACTTGTTGCTTTTTGCCCACACTTTACTCTTCTGACAACATCAAAACATACTGTGATCATATTCGACGCCGCTACTACATGTCTTCAAATTCATGCCCCTTCCTGGGCGGACCAACAGTTGATACTTTGTATCTTTCATTTATTTTTCAACCAACAAATAAAACTTGGATTGAAGACAAGCACTTGTCTATGTTGCCTTTGATGCTGAGAAGTTACCACACCTGTGGCTACTCACTTGATTAACACTGACTCCTTCCCAACACCTATCAATGGTCAATAGCTCATTATCAAAATCTGGAACACTGTGCCCAACACTCACTCTCCATTTTGGGATTCCGTCAAGTTTGTCCTTCTTCAGAACTTACATGTGATATTTTAACCACTGTGATTTTATATGTGCAGCTGCTCTGATGCTCCCAGGAAACCTTTTCCTCATACACACAGCCTCGGAATACAGTCTTTCTTATTATGGCACAATCCCTGAGCATTAGGAGAGAATGCTGTGACACAGGTATTCCATCTTGGGCAGAGTACTCGTGAGACTCTTATGAAACATTGGTCAGGCTGTGGTTTTCTGTATTAAGGACCATCTGTGACAAACTTAATCTCTGATGAGGCTTGAGGGATGACCTAATCTGTGTGTATGCAGGGATGACATACAAATTCACTTTAATATTATATTCTTTTACCAGAAGAGTAGGAGGTTGTCTCTTAGGCCATTACTTGGGTTAGCCACAGGTCCCTGGGTCAAACAATGGCATCAGATATGGGTTTATGTATTCACACAGATTTTAAATCCACTCAGAAAACGGCTGCTTTCTTCCAGAACATACATTATACTATTGTCTTGGTCCAGTCATCAACATATCTCACACAGCCCAAATAACTGATTATTATTTTTATCTGTGGTTCATGTATCAGAACTTGTACTACCATGAAAGATAGGCTTTAAGAAAGAAACTTCTAGGTAAGAGCCATGTTGATCTTTCAATCTTCTCTGATTCAAATACATGGTTTCCTCAGCAATAGCATCTTACCAAGAAGATCTGCAAGGAAACCAAGAGCATTGGCAATAGCTGGAGTGTTTGGGGGTCTATGGCACTTCATTGGCAACAGCTCCAAAAGAGGAAATCAGTTCCCGTAACTGTACTTTTAACTTGTAAATCATAGTGTCAGGTGGGGTTACTGTCCCCCTGTTCTAGGGAAACTCCATCAAAATATTGTATATGTGAGCACATATATAGTTTAGGACATTTCTTTTGGACATGAGAAGTTATAACACGACTTTACTAAAGGTCGCCACTGTCAGCTGTCCTTTCCCAGACTCCCTATCTAACTGCCCTGCCCAGCCCCAGTGCATTCAGAGATCCCTGTTCTACCGTATACCTCTGTGTTGTATTTTCCGTCTTCTGAAAGGAACTGGAGAGAGAAGGCTGGGTAATTAAGAGCACCAGGTGATCTTGCAGAGGATCTGGGTTTGATTCTTGTCATCCATATGGTGGCTAACAACTTTGCTTAATTCCAGGTAGAGGGAGGCAATTCATTCAAGCAATAGTTTTATAAACCTACATTTAAAAGCACTAAAGGAATATAGAGCTAAATGGATAGAAGTAGAAATGGATGTTCTAAGAGAAATTAAACACATGCTCACAAGCAAGTGACAGTTCTCTCTGAAATTTGGATTTTAGCACCGAATGCAGGATATGTCCTCAGAGAAAATGAATACAATACGGACTGGAGATATTTATGCTCCCCAATTGTGGCTGCATATAGTTGTCAGTGTGATTGACCTGGTGGACGTTCTATCAGGTAAAGGAAGTTGAAACTAGCGCTGCATGATCTCAGCCATGAGGAAAACTCAAAAAAAAAAAAAACCAGACAGGTGATGCAGGCTGAAAGTGCAATAGCATTTCTAGGTAAGACTGTTCTGTTTCTGGGTATGTAAGTCTAGCCAAGGGAGCCATGTCCATGCAGGCTGGAAGACAGGTTGGCAACCCCTTAAACAGTTGTTAAGCACAGTTGTTAGCAACACGTGGTTGCTGCAAATCCAACCTAAGTCCTTGGCAAGAGCATTCAGCATTCTACTCCCTGAGACTTCTGTCCAGCCTGAAGAATTGACTGTTAATAGTCACCCTGAACTACTTTTGAGCTCCAGCCTTTAGAGGTAAACTGTCATTTGAGTCTCCCACAGATTCTTTCTATGAAGCTAAGCAGAAGCATTAGTGCTTTTCCAGTTAACAGTCTCAGGTGAAGACAGTGCGGCTGTCTCAGCTACCAGAGCTTCTGAAGAAAAGCTGAGTTTATCTTCTGTTCCAAATGATAAAAACACTGTTACTGTGCCTTATACAGGTAAAGACCAGAGGAAGGAACACTCACCTGAATGTAGGAGAAATGTCTGCAAATATCAAAAGCTCAAAGGCCACACCTTCAGCCACATGGTGAAGAACAGAGAGAATACTACATCTAGGACAAGTGTATATATTCTCAAATTGCACCCTCTGTGACATATTTCCTGCAATTCTGCACCTCCTAAGACATGATCCTTTGGGGTATCTTTCTCATTCAAACCAATGCAATTACCTTTCTGGAACTCAGAATTTGGACTATATTATAATGCTAAGTGGATTTAATCCAACTTAAGCACTCTCTATTATTGTTAATAATCTCAACACTGTTCAAAATTTCAAAGTCTACTGTGACATTCAGGGTATTCACTTTACTAGAATTACCTATAAAATCAAAAGGGACAAGTTACATATTTCTACCATACAGTGGCACAGAAAATATGTTCCCATTGGCAAAGGGAGGAAAGTGAGCATAATCAAAACAAATGACCACGGAAAGACAAAAAAAAAAAAAAAAAAAAAAAAAAAAAAAAACCTCAGAATACCAATGTGTTAATTTTTAAATACACAAATCAACACTTAGACAAAAAGCAATACCCAAAGTGTCATATTACCTCAATTCACATCATGATCCATAAGCATAGAGACAGACAAAGACAGCATGACCATGTATGCAACTCTGGGCATTAAATATAGGGAACATAATACAAACACAACTAAACCTACATAGGTAAAGGCAGCCAATTTTACAGAAAATAGTCAAAACCTGCCCTGGAAATAAAACCAATTTCTTCAACAGATAATGATGTCAAAACTTAGTATCCAAAAGCCAGACATTGACATTTGATCCATACCCCAATCCCCACACAATGTGAATTAGAAACAGAACAAAGGACCAAACTCGAAGTTTCATATTCTGAACCTGACAGAGAACAACATGGAAATAATATCAGTGAATTGAATGGCAGGATTCAACACGTAATTTTCAGTAATAAGTGTGAAAATTGATTGTTTATGTCCTCAATAAAAAAAAAAAACAGACAAAAAAGGAGACTAGATAAATAAATCTGTATCAAACTGTTTTTCCCCCGGAGAAGAGGTGAGGAGCAGCCCAGAAACTGCACTGCCCCATATTTTCCCTCCATTATGGGTCCAAGATTCAAATGTCCATAATGAATCTTGAAGCTAGAAAGAGGCCTTGGAAGGTGCAGGGGAGTGACTTTTGAGTGAGGATGTGGGAGAATAAACAGGATGTGAAGGTAGGGGGTGGAGCCTTGAGAGTTAAAACCTTAACCATGCATGGGAAGGCGGACAAGGTGAGAAAAGAGTTATAAAACAATAACCAGAACTAAGGATGCACGGGAAGCCCAACTTTATGATGAAACTACAAATATATAAATATTGAAAAGGTACTTGAGCACAATCACCTTGTCATATGGACAAAATATCTCCTGGAAAACAGGTGTTCTTAAATCATTACTTCAGTGCCAGGTCTGGTAACTCCCTGTAAGTTCTTGGTCAGAAGGTTCCAGATGCCGACAGCAGAACACTGGTTACTGCTATTAATCATGGATTACCACCGCAGCTACATGGTGAGAGCCTATTGCTGAAGGAGCAACACAGTGGTAACAAAACATAAAGAGGCCACACTTGAAGAGATTTGAAAACTCCGTATTGGCCAGGTTTCATAGTGAAAGAAATCACTCCATTGCTATGCAGAACACGGGGGGAAAGAGCAATCAAGAGTCTCCCTTCTGTGAATCCTGCATGCTGCAGTAATGTCCTAATAGGAGGATGATTCCCCTAGTGCAACAGGGCTACAAGGCTATCTGGGTAGCGGGATTTTTCCACTGGAATTGAGTCTACTCTGCACAAGGAATTCAGATGTGGAAGTACAAACCTGGTGAGAAGCTTAGGGTTCCAGACGTCATATGCCCTCGGGATGGATAGACTACTGTTTTCTGGATCATCAAACTGCCATTCTGATTTTTAAATCTTGCGTTTAGACCAATAGATAAATGCGGCCTTCAACCTCAGGCACAGAAGCATTTCTCTGTAGAGTGTGGCTGTTAATGGAGAGGTGCATGGCTACTCAAATTGCTGAGAATAAGTGACTGCTGTAATCTCAGCACTAAAAGAGACATGCATGTCTTCTGCAAACACACGGCTCAGGGACCATAATCCACAAAGGACCAGAAAGAAGGTAACAATGTAATGACGGGGGAAATTCTGTGGAGAGTTAGCTGTGTTCTGGGCAAATTTCTACTTAGCAAAATATTAATATACAAATATAAAACAATTTGCATTATGTGAATTCATGAACTTCCTTAACCAGAAAAACAATCACTACATATATTCTCAGATAAAACATGATTCTAGATTTTATTTTCCAATATATGTGTGTAGGCATAGTTCATAGCACTAGAAAATAAATAACAGGTAAAAATAACTTCAAAATAGTGGAGAGATAACGGAGTAATAGGAAAAATGCCAGGGGAAGCGAAAGCAGAATAGTGTGTACTAGGAGGACAAAGTGACAGAAAATGGACAGGGAAGAGGGAGGACAGGGAGAGAGGGGGAACATGAACAGAAGTTGTGTAGGACAATGCAATAGGGAAACTCAAGTTTTAAAGTTGATTTTACACAGCATAGAAATGGAATTCAAATTTCTCCCTGACAGAGAAGAAACAACACAATGCATTAGATGAAGAGAAATGACCAGTGGAAAAGAAGAATTGCAAAACAGAGAACAGAAAACATGACATGACATCAACCAACCTATCCACTGAAAAAAACTGAACAAAGATTGGACAAGGTAACCAAAGCCGGCAGAGAAAAAAGAAACTCAGAAAGATACATGTGAGAATAGGCTGTTCAAAGAGACTGCAATGAAACTGAAAATGTATGAAAGAGTAACAGAAAACAAGGTCAAAATCCTAGAGAGAATGTGTCCAGAAGAAATGCATAAATTTCTAAGGACATCTGACCTGTCCCTATTAAATTCAAAAGGAAAAAACTGAAGCACCATTTCAGTGTCTCCAATTCAAAATGGATTTATTACTCATATCTGACAAGTATGTTTTAAGTCACTTTAATTACATATGGAAAGCAAGTATATAAAGATACATGAAAGGAAAAAGAAACAGAAGCAAATTCTTCTATTTGAACTCTAGCATGAATTCGGCTGGGGAGATGACCTAGCAGTTAAGAACACTTTCTCTTCCTACAGAGGACCAGCATTCAATTTCTAACCCACCCATAGCAGGTAACAACAATTTGTAACTCCAGTTCCAGGGGATTTTGTGACCTCTTCTAGATTCCACAGGCTTTGCTTGACATGGCAGCACATATATACATGCAGACAATAAACTCATACACATAAAAAGAATGAATGAAAATATATTTTTTAAACTACACCATTAGCCGGAAACAAGACATGGAAGATATGGAACAATGAAATAATGTTCACAGGAACAGGAAGTAATGTTTGCTCACTAGTCATTTCCACATAATCCATGTGCAATAAAAGTTACATGACATTCATCACATAAGAAATGCTGATGAAATTGCTATCATTAATGATCAGAATTTTCTTCTAGAGAAAAAGTCTATGGCAAAATCATTTTCAGGTCTTTATCATTCGTTATTAGGGACCGCTGTTAGAGGTCCTTCATCCTCTCAAACTTACCTGGTTGGATACAGTCTCTCTTGTGTTCACTTTCCAGGGCTCTTTGCATTGCTCCAGACAGGAAACGAGAAGAGGCTTACACACAGCAAGACCTGTGTGTGACAAAGAGGCACATGATACTGGCTACATTCAACGGAAGTATCTGATTTGTAACACACAGTGTGCTCCATTACTAATATAGAGAAAATGAGGTGACACACAAATAATTTCCCAATTTTATTAACTGACAGAAACTTTAGAATACATAGTAATTTCTTCAGTGTTCATATGCTGAGTTCTAGCACTGAGTCAAAATGCAGCTATGGAAATGGAACTTTAAGATTCTGCTACAGAACCATTTACTAATGTCTGGCTGAAATCAATGAGGATAGATTATTCCTCTAGCAGGTGAAAATATAAACATAGGATAAAGTGTGAACATTATCTTCTCAATACCAGAAGATTCCCAATACAGTGATATCTAAGAATCTAAGACTTGGTCCTCAAAAAAACCATGCACTTAGTGTAGATGGTTAGCTGTCAAAGGAAGTAGAATAGTACAAACAACTCTGGAGAAAATATGTCCTCACCTACAGACACCAGATGGCTCTAGTTCTCCAACATCACCTCCCTATACAAAGCCTTCTGAGCAGAGTCTAGGCATTACCACTCCTCCTGGGAGAAGTCAAAGGACACATCCTTGAAAGTCAATGAAACGGAAAACGAAAAAAGGAAGATTTGAACATGTGCTCCTGAAGACAGTATTAGACGCGAGGAAACATCAGATTTCCTTGATTTCAAATCACTACTAAATAAATTCTAAGAAAATAGAACAAGAATCAGATGGGTCAAAAGAATACCAGTTTCTCTCTGATACAAATCAGAATGAAAATAACCTTCATTTAAAAAAGGCAATTAAAATACAGAAACATGCAGTTTCAGGCATTTCCTTCCAGATGTTTTGATCAGCTTATACCCAATATGGAAACAACATCTGCACACTGTCTCAGTATGGAGATGGTCACGGAGCTTGTTCAGATGGGGAGATTACTCTTTCTTTTGTATTTTTAACCTGTTACTTTTGAAAGACTGATTTCAAAGCACTCAGAGACAGTCAAACCTAAGAGAAGGAACCTCATTAAATAGAATATATACTGAATGGCAAGTGGGCCAGCTCGTAAGTCAAATTTGCTCCAGGTATGTACTAATGTCCTCAGGTTCAATGTGCACATATAAAGGAAAAAATCAGTTTGAATGATGCAGATGGCAAATATACTCAAAAAATTAACAGACACACAAGTATTGGGGGCAAACAATACTTTCCTGTACAGTAAATTCACATGCATCCTTTACATGTTTAAAAAGAAAGATGATATGGTTCATTCCTAATTACATAAAATGAACATCTTAATTAACTACAAACACTGCTCCCAATTTGTGAACACATACATTCAGAGTTAAGTAAACCATGGCAGAAAAATACAAAGTACTCCCATTTTGAGAACAATAAAAGAGAATTCCATATCACAGGAGACATGAATTATAAGGTAGCATCTCATACAAAGCTGGGAACCTTCAAAACTACCGAGGCTAGAACCTGGCATTGTGCTCCGTTTCATCCCAGCATTCCCTACCCAGCACTGCAGCATGCACGACCATCATTTTAGTCTTTACGCAGCACTCCTGATTCCTGTTATATGGGTCGTCTCTCTTTCCCCAAATCGTAACTCATGGCCTTCAGCTCTGCAAGTTTGCTCTCAGAACGTGGCTGTTTCCATTTCCCTAGGAGTTGCCCGAATAGGGGTCCACAGTCAGTCAGCAGCTGGCTGTACTGGGAGGGCCTTGCCAAGCTACTGGAAGGGGGGTACACGTTTCCTGGACTCGAAGAGGGTTTGCAGGGAGCCTGCCCAATATTCGTTTTGCACAGCACAGGCTGCACTGGCAAATATGTCTTCCCCAAAGATCATTTCCTAATGTACTGAATCTGTATAACGTACTCTCTAACTGTGTGCAGATGAAGAGCACTAGCTCCTCTGATTTTACCTGCATATTATGATTTTAAATGGGAAATCAAGTTAAATTTGGACCTCAGCATTCAGATATCACTTCACTCAGATTTGTCGCACACAAGATCTGCTGTAATATTCATACAATGTAAAGTACAATGATATATTAGGACGCTTCAGAAAACTGAATGTTTAAAGTTATGCACTGCAGACCTAGATGAACTCTAGATTTTCACTTAAAATATCTGTGGCTGGGTCTAACTGAACCCTTTCCCAAGCCTTGACTGAAGTCAGTATTCCAGGTAAAAAAGACACATTCTAGAGCAGCATAGACCACAACAAGGTGGAAGAGTAATGGAGGAGTTAACCAGACTGCCATGGCTGTGTGCGCTCTCACTGCACAGCAAGAAGAGACTCAGTTCTTCTTCAGTGTGTACTAGAACCTGCGTGTAATGTGGAAATAACAGCAATATTAGGATATCAAACTATCTCACACTATTTTTGATCGTACATTCTACTTTTATCATCATATTCTGGCTTGAGATTTATCTAAAAGAACACACTGGCCATCTTAATCATAAAACAATAAGAAAAGGTTGGGTTCCTCATTTCACAGAGTAATGAAAACATGAAGACAAGGTCCTGCACTGACTGAACAATGTTGATGTTCTACATATAACTCGTAACAGAAACAGACATAATCTGTGATATTTGAAAAACGAAGCTTTTTATGAGGTACAAAGAACAAGTATGGAATCAGAGAGAAAGAGGCTGCGTCAGAACCTCCACCTGGAACATGGAGAATTTAGCAACAAGTATGAAAGACTTCTTTCTCCAAAGAAAGGAAGAAAACTAACAGTGATGACAGGAGAGAGTCTGCAAAATGACATAATTCTTGTGCTTCGTTCTGTCAATTATCAGAAGACCTATTTTCATAATAAATCACTTAGCAGTTCAACCAACGAAATAAAATCCCAGGGGACAAAAGAAGACAGGTGTCAACAACCCAGTAGCAAACCACATGACTGTGAGTTGGTGGCATTACAATGACAAGCAAAGTATTACAATATCTCAGTAAAATAATATACACTATCCGCTTCATATCATGTTCAAACAACGATACAGTGGCATCTGAGGACCAAATTCATCCTGTTTAAGAATTGAAGACTGCCATGACTCAGTTTCCACCTGCCAAACCTGGGATGTTTGCTCATGCTGTCATTGGACTAGTCTGGAAAAACAAGCATTGAGGGCAGAATGACCAGAAGGCCATATACACAGGGATACAAATATAAAGGGTTGCTGTGGGTCGGGCATGATGGTGCATGTCTTTACTCCCAGGACTCTGAATGTAGAGGCATGTTCATCTCTGTGCGTACACCAGGCCAGCGAGGGGTACTTAGCAAGTACTCTGGCAAGAAAACTTTACAATATCAAAATTGCAATTTTTTTGAGAAAGAATTTATACATGGTGCATTTCGATGACTGTATTTACCTGAACAGAAGCCATCTCGCTCCTCCTTCTGTGAGTTTCCTTGCCAGGCAATCTGACGAAAGCAGTCTTCGCCTACTTTTGAGAAAATTCCTTTCAGTTCATTGAAAGTCCTCTTCACCTGCCAACATAACAAGAGGAAGAAGCACCTCAGAAAACACAATAGGCTGTTCTCACTGTCTGACCTCTCAGAAGATACACAGGAAGAAAGGACTCAGCATGGAGACACTAACAGGAGTTCTGCTTCCTGCTTTCCAGTGGTCTACCCTGCCAACAAGAACAAGAATTTCTCCTACATTCAGGTGAGTGTAGCTTCCTCAGGTCTTTTCCCAAACAATGCAAAGTAACAGGGTTTTCATCATTGGAAACAGAACGTAAACTCAGCTTTTCTTCAGAAGCTCTGGTAGCTGAGCCAGCCCCACTGTCTTCTACCTTCATAGACAGAATCTGTTGGGGACTCAAGTGAAAGATTTCCTTTAAAGGCTGATTTCACAAGTACTTCATGGTGATGAATAACAGTCAATTCTTAAGGGTGGAGAGAAGGTTGAGAGGCTAAGAATGCTGAATGCTCTTGCCAAGGACCCAGATTTGATTTGCAGCAAACACATGGTGCTAACAACTGTCCTTAACAGCAGTTCCTCGGGATGCTACCCTGTCTTCCAGCCTCCACAGACAGGGCTCCCATGTCTAGTCTTACATACACAGAAACAAAACACTCTTATCACAAAATAGAAATAAATAATTTTGATAAAAATAAAATCTTTATGTTCTTGTGACATGTGGTTTCTCACTTTTATGAGGAGTGGTTGATATTTTGTTTTGCATGCACATGGGATATTTATCTACTTAGTCATTACTATATCCAAATATGAAATTTTCCTTTCCTATGAATGTACCCAATTTCATTTTTCTTAATATTTACAATTTAAAATTGGAGTTGGAGAATATGATCCGTCTTGCTGTGGGATAGGACAGTAGAGCTTACTTCCCCCAGAAGCAGTGACATGGTTTGTCATTTCCCAATGTTCTCCCCATTCACTGGGCAAATGTCATTATACTTTCAGCATGCATCACCTGTCTGTTGTTTATGTTTTCCTTATGGCTGAGTTCATGCAGTGCTAGTGTTTCAACTTCCTATACCTGATAGAATGTCCACCAGGTCAGTCACCCTGACAAGTATATACAGCCACAAGTATATACAGCCCCATGTTCATGGGGAACATGAGTATCTCTAGCCCATATTGAATTCATTTCCTTTGAGGAGTTATTCTGCATTTGGTCCTAGAATCCAAACTTCAGAGAGAACTGCCACTTGATTCTGAGCGTGTGTTTAATTTCTCTCAGGACACCCATTTCTAGTTATGTCCATTTAGCTCTAAATTCCTTTAGTGCTTTTAATTTTATGTTAATGAATTTATTGCCTAAATGAATTGCCTCCCTGTACCTGGAGTTAAGAACGCTTGTAATCATCATATGGATGCCAGGAATCAAAACCAGATCCTCTGCCCAGAGCAGCCTGTGCGCGGAATCCCTGAGCTTTCTCTCCTGTTTCTTTATACATGTATATTTGCAGCCACAGCACAAATGCAACATAGTTTATATAAGAGAATACTGAGGTCAACATACCCAAATATCTGCAGCAAAATTTTCAAGAGCTGACTTTCTTATTAAAGAATACTCATAAAATAAAAAATAAGTGTAGAATTGTGGACACCAAGGCTTTAACCTCAGCACTCAATAGGCAGCGGCAGCCTGATATTTGTGAGCTCAAGACCAGCCTGCTTTTTCGTGGAGCCCCAGGTCAGCTGCTGCTACATAGGGAGACCATCTCTCCGAAAAAGGAAACAAACCAAACAAACAACCAAAAAAAGGTAAACAAACAAACAACAAAATAAAAAAAAAAAGGACACAAAGAGAAAGGAAGAAAGAAAAAAAATAAAACGGAATATAAGACTAAATCCCCGTTGAATCCCACACGCCTGCCTCCGCTTCTGAGCCCCGCCGCTCCTCTCAAAATATTCATTTCCTCCCTTTGTCCCTAGTACCATTCCACAGTGCTCCCGGGATAGGCGACTTTCCAAACTCCAGCCTGCTGCTGATTCCTACAACCGCATTCCGCTGACCTCCAACGGCTCTACTGCGGTTTCCCATCCCCCACCTACATCCACTTACCTTTCCGTCTACCTCTGCTCAAGCAGTGTGCTGCTACTTGTGGATCAGGGGAAACTGAGACTTGGCGTTCCCTGTGAGGTCTGATCCTGTGCGGCTCTCCTCAGGCTCCACAGCTCTCTGTTCCTGTGCTCTCCTCTGCTCTGGTTAGTGTCCCAGTCACACTACACCCCAGCAGTCTAGCCTGTCTTTCACTCCTCCCAAACCCTGCTTTGGACCCGCCCACTCGCACCCTCCCTAGTTCCTGTTTTTTCACTCTTCTGACCCCGCCCACATTCCATGCTCCCACTAAACCTTCCTCTAAACCCTGAGAGTAAAAGAACATTTTCACAAGTTGCGGTGGTGCACACTTTTAATCCCAGCACTTGGTAGGCAGACACCGGCGGATTTCCGTGATTTTGAGGCCAGCATGGTCTACAGACAGAGTTCCAGTTTTATCTTTTCCTCAGAGATCTGCCTTCCTACCACATACCTGGCAGTGGACTACTACAGAGGATTTTCATATTGGGGAAAAACCTTCATAAACTCTGGTTTTTCAAAGAAAATAGATATGATGGTGCAAATACAAATATAAAATCTGTTTATATATTTATATGTGTGTCAGTGTGAGTGTGGGTGTTGGTAAAATTTGCTTATTGCAGCATGTTCGCATTTACAAAAAATGGATTTAAATAGAATTTTTCCATAGCTGGATTTTCTCCATGGAGATAAGGTGAAAACTAAATGCAGTGATATCAGGAGGATGAGATGGAAATGCCTGGTAAGTACAGAGTCTATGAATATCTGTGTTCCTAGATACTGACAGTGAATGCACGGCAAACAAATGCATAGTTTGGGGCTACAGCACATTTATTTTCATTGTTCAAATAAATAGAAGTCAGTTCCAATACCAGAGATGGGTGTTATATTTCAGTGTCATCAATATTTCATCTGAATGCAAAATCTGGTCTTACATATGTGTGACTTTACAGCAAAACAGAAACTGTATTTGCCAAATACTGAAGTATACCCACACTGACACACATATAAAAATATAAACAGATTTTATGTTCGTATTTGCACCATCACATTCCACTTCCTCACATTACTCCAAATAGTGCTATTGTACTTTTTTATGATAATGACATACATACATTCATATATTTATATATATTCATATACAGATTTATATATGCATACATATTTAAATATAATCTCTACAAAAAGTACGATCATGCATCAATTTTAGGACATTCAATGTTTATATAACTTTTAAATTTCAAGTTTTCTTATAGCCAGGAACTAGACCTCTGTAAACATCAAACCAATTTTACATACATGTATACAAGTTGCATTGGACAGGTGAAACCAAACAAATGAGGATGGCTTATCTTGTGAGACAGGTTGATTGGTGAAAAAACCAATCCTGATAGCTCAAAGGAGCTAAAATCCAAAAAATACAATGCACAAAACAGTTTATTGAGGCTGAAGGAACAGGAGTTCTTACATTCTTTTCTGCTCACATGTCTAGAGTCTGAAGAACACTAGATTAAGTCACCAGGAGTTCCATCCCTGTCTGTTGCATCTACTGTTCTCTACCAATAGTGCTTATTGTCTATTCCCATGTGGCTGAAAGGGCAAAGACACTCTTCCCAATTCCCTTATAAAGGACTATCCCGTTCTTGATCATGGAACCTCCTGATTCACATCACGTAAAGCCACATGCTGCTAACATGATCTTACAGATAAGTTTGTATAGGAAGAATTGAGGTTACTTTACTACAAATATTAATGACTAAGTAAAATGTTTTTTAAAATGTTTCATCCTTTTATATCTGTATTTGTCTTGTGGAAAACTCAAATTCTGAAAATAAACAATGAGAGAACTCTTTGTGACTTCACTTAAAATGTGTCAAGAAAGTGTTGATGACAGTGTCACTGGACAAGTTGTCAAGACTCTAGTTGATAGACGCATCCCCAAGAACATTTAGGGGAAAGGAATTAGACTGAAAAGTCCTTTAAAATAAGTCATAAGAGACCAGTAAGTGGTGCCAGGGGTGGGAAATGGGGAAGGGATCTGATGATAATCAAAATACATTGTTTTAAATTCTCAAAGAATCTCTAAAATGTTTTAAAAATAAATGAAATGCAGCAAGCAAGAAAATGAAGTGTTCATCATGATGACATGCAGTCAGGAGCCCAACCCCTGAAATATCCCTGGGCAAATCTGTCTATTTTTATTGCTATTTAAACATATTATTTTTGTGGGAGTGACTTCTCATTCTCTTAACTAAATATGACTAAATTTCATTTGCATCAATCCTTTAAAGGTTGCCTAATAAGCCCTGTAGATGGTAGAATCAGTGAGCACTAACGTCACACCTCCTGGAAGGCATAGTGTTCTTACAAACATCCTGCTACAACATCACGGACTGTGTTTCATTGTTTAATCAAGTAATACTCTTGTGCAAGTATCATAAATTGACATGCATTTTGCTTTCTCCTATTCATAAGAATGTCATCACTTGGACACTGCAGAGTGTCCCCAGTTAATTTTCCTTTCAATAAAGCATTTATTGAAATGAACATACTTGGTAAAGAAGGTATTGAAATTTTTCTAAGAATTGATGGTGCAACATTTAAAAGTAAATACAGAAACTCAAGATGCATCATTTCTGACACCTTGTCAGCATGCATCCCTCTGGAAAGGACCTATGTACATGATCTTTACCCAGGACACGACATTGATTTCAAGAACACAAAGTTGTTTTAGTTAGGAAAATGTCCATTTCAGCTTCTAGCGTTGCCAGCAATAAGATGCATGATGATTGTCAAGCACTGGATTGTCAAGGAAGAGCTGACCACTTACAGAGAAGACATCTATTTTCTTTGAAACCGGAGTTTATGGAGGTTTTTCCCCAATATGAAAATCTTTTATAGTAGTAGAATGCCAGGTGTGTAGTAGGAGGGGAAATCTCTGGGAAGAAATAAAACTGGAACACTCTGTAGACCATGCTGGCCTCAAACTCACAGAGATCCATCTGTGTCTGCCTCCCAAGTGCTGAGATTAAAGGTGTGCACCACCAAAACATGTGAAATGTTCTTCTAGTGTCAGGGTTTAGAGGAAGGTTTAGTGCAAAGAAGGAATGTGGACCGGGTCAGAAGAGGGAAGAGGCAGGAATAGGGCGGATGCCAGAGGGCAGGGCCAAAGCAGAGCCTGAGAGGAGTCAAGGACAGGATAGACTGCCTGCTTTTAGTGTGACTGGGACACTTACTGGAGCAGAAGAGACCACGTGGAGCAGAGAGGTGCAGAACTTCAGAAGAGCCACGCAAGATCGGACCTCACAGGGAACCCCAAGTCTCAGGTTACCCCTGGATCCACAAGTAGTAGTATAGTGCTTGAGCAGAGGTAGGGAGAAAAGTTCTTGGATGTAGGTGGGCGATGGGAAACCTCACTAGAGCCACTGGAGTCAGAGGAATGCAGTTGCAGGGAACAGAGGCAGGGTGGCGTTCTGAAACTCACCTATCTGGGAGCCTTGTGGACTGGAACTAAGTGCAAAAGGAGGAAATGAACTTTCTAAGAGGAGCTGTAGGGCTCACAACCAGAGGCGTGGGTGTTGCCATTCAGTGGATATTGAGTCTTTTTTCCGTTTCATAGTTTTTCTTTCTTCCTTTCTTTCTTTGGTTTTCTCTTTGTTCTTTTTTTTTTTTTTCATTTTTTTTTGCTTGTTTGTTTCCTTTTTTGAGAGACAGTCTCCCTATATAGCAACAGCTGACATAGGGATCCACATAAAAAGCAAACTGCTCAAGAGTACAGTCTTCCTCTCCCTCTACAGTGCTAGGGTGAAGCCTTGGTGTATGCCAATCTAGATTTGTTTTTAATTTCATGGTTATTCTTTAATAAGAAAATCAACTAATGAAAATTTTGCTGCAGATATTTGGGTGTGTTAACCTCTGTATTCTCTTACATGAAGTTTGTTTCATTTGTTCTATGGCTGCAAAAATACATGTATAAAGGAACTGGAGAGAGAGGGCTCAGTGGTTAAGAACACCAGCTGTTTTTGCAGAGGATCTGGGTGTGATTCCTGGCATCCATATGGAGGTTACAACCGTCCTTAATTCCAGGAACAGGGAGGCAATTCATTCAAGCAATAGTTTCATAAACCAAAAAGTAAGAGCACTAAAAGAATTTAGAGCTAAATGGATAGAAGTAGAAATGGGTGTCCTGAGAGAAATTAAACACATGCTCACAAGCAAGTGGCAGTTCTCTCTGAAATTTGGATTTTAGAACCGAATGCAGGATATATCCTCAGAGAAAATGAATTCAATATGGACTGGAGATATTCATGCTCCCCAGTTGTGGCTGCACATAGTTGTCAGTGTTACTGACCTGGTGGACATTCTATCAGGTAAAGGAAGTTGAAACTACCCCTGCATGACCTCAGCCATGAGGAAAACTAAAAAAAAAAAAAAAAACCAGACAGGTGATGCAGGCTGAAAGTGCAATAGCATTTCTAGGTAAGACTGTTCTTTTTCTGTGTATGTAAGGCTAGCCAAGGGAGCCATGCCCACGCAGACTGGAAGATAGGTTGGCAACCCCTTAAACAGTTGTTAAGCACAGTTGTTAGCACCACGTGGTTGCTGCAAATCAAACCTAGGATCTTGCCAAGAGGATTCAGCATTCTAGCCTCTGAGACTTCTGTCCAGCCTGAAGAATTGACTGTTAATAGTCACCGTGAACTACTTCTGAGCTCCAGCCTTTAAAGGAAAACTGTCACTTGAGTCTCCCACAGATTCTTTCTATGAAGCTAAGTAGAAGCATTAGTGCTTTTACAGTTAACAGTCTCAGGTGAAGACAGTGAGGCTGTCTCAGCTACCAGAGCTTCTGAAGAAAAGCTGAGTTTATCTTCTGTTCCAAATGATGAAAACCCTGTTACTGTGCCTTGTACAGGTAAAGACCAGAGGAAGCTGCACTCACCTGAATGTAGGAGAAATTCTTCATCTTGTTGGCAGGGCAGATGACTGGAAGGCAGGAAGCAGGAGTCCTGTTAGTGTCTCCATGCTGAGCCCTTTCTTCCTATGTATCTTCTGCAGAGTCCAACAGTGAGAACAGCATGTTGTGTTTTCTGAGGTACTTCTTCCTCTTGTTATGTTGACAGGTGAAGAGGATTTTCGTGAACTGAAAGGAATTTTCTCAAAAGTAAGCAAAGACTGTTTTTGTCAGAGTGTCTGGCAAGGAAACTCACAGAAGGAGGAGAGAGATGGCATCTGTTCAGGTAAATGCATTTATCAAAAAGAACAATGTGCAGTTTCTTTCTCAAAAAATTTGCCATTTTGATATTGGAAACTTTGCTTGCCAGAGTACTTGAAAATTATACCTTTCTCGCCTGGTGTACTCACAGAGATGACCAGGCCTCTACATTTAGAGTCCTGGGAATAAAGACATACAGCAACATGCCTGGCCCACAGCAACCCTTTATCATTGTATCAGTGGTGTAGCATGGCCTTCTGGCCATTCTGCCCTTCAATTCTTATTTTTGCCAGACTAGTCCAATAACAGCATGACCAACCATCCCAGATGTGGCAGGTAGAAACTGAGTTATGCCAGTTTTCAGGGTGTAAGCAGGGTCATCTAGGCCCGCAGATGCCAGTGTATTGTTATTTCAACTTTACATAAAACTGATATTGTACATTGTTTTACTGAGACATTGGAATACTTTGCTTGACATTATAATCCCACTAACATCACAGGCCTGTAATGTGTGCTCGTGGGCTGTTGAAACCTGTCTTCTTTTGTCTCCTGGGAGTTAATTTGGTTGATTGAATGGCTAGGTGATCCATTATGAAAAATAGGTGTTGCGGTAATTTACAGAATGAAGCACAAGAATTATGTCATTTAATAGACTCTCTTTTCATCACTGTTAGTTTTCTTCCTTTACCTGGGCCTCAAATAATAGAATGCTTAAAATTATTAATATAGGAAAGAAACCCTATAAATGTAAAGAGCCCTCAATCCTTAGAATGCATAAAAATGTTCACACTGGAGAGAAACCCTACAAATGTAAACAGTGTGACATGTCCTTTATCCTGGCCTCAAGTCTTAGAACGCATAAAAATGTTCACACTGGAGAGAAATCCTGCAAGTGTGAAGAATGTAACAAGTCCTTTATCCGGGCCTCAAGTCTTAAAATGCATAAAAATGTTCACACTGGACAGAAATCCTACAAGTTTGAAGAATGTAACAAGTCCTTTAAGCACGACTCAAGTCTTAAAAGGCATAAAAGTATTCACACTGGAGAGAAAACCTACAAATGTGAAAAATGTGACAAATCCTTTACATGGGTCTCAAGTCTTAAAAGGCATAAAAGTGTTCAAACTGGAGAGAAACCCTACAAATGTGAAGAATGTGACAAATCCTGTACCCGGGTCTCAACTCTTAGAATTCATGAAAGTGTTCACACTAGAGAGAAACCCTACAAATGTCATGAGTGTGACAAGTCCTTTACCTGGGCCTCATGTTTAAAAATACATAAAACTGTTCACACTGGAGAGAAACCGTACAGATGTGAAAAATGTGACACGTCCTTTACCTGGACCTCAACTCTTCAAATGCATAAAAGGGCTCACACTGGAAAGAAACCCTACAAATGTGAAGAATGTGACAAGTCCTTTACCCACTCCTCAACTCTTAAAATGCATAAAAAGGCTCACACTGGAGAGAAACCCTACAAATGTGAAAAATGTGTCAAGTCCTTTACTTGGGCCTCAAACCTTAGAAGTCATAAAAGTGTTCACACTAGAAAGAAACCTTACAAATGTGAAGATTATCACATGTCCTTTACCCAGGCATCAAATCTTAAAAATGCATAAACCTGTTCAACTGGAGAGAAGCCCTGCAATTGTGAAGACTATGTCAAGTCCTTTACTTGGGCCTCAAACCTTAGAAGTCATAAAAGTGTTCACACTAGAGAGAAACCTTACAAATGTGAAGATTATCACATGTCCTTTACCCAGGCATCAAATCTTAAAAATGCATAAACCTGTTCAACTGGAGAGAAGCCCTGCAATTGTGAAGAGTGTGTCAAGTCCTTTGCTTGGTGTTCAAATTTTCGATCACATCAGCGAATATATACCGGGAAGATGCTCCTTAGATGTGAGGAATGTGACAAGTCCTTTACAAAGAGCTCAGAGCTTAGGATGTATCATAGAACACATACTGGAGAAACTCCCTCCAAATGTGAAGAACATGACAAGTTCTTTAGTTGAAAGGTGTATCTTTCATTTCAACAGCAAATTCATTTTGGAGTGAAACCCTAAATATGTGAAGAATGTGGCAAGTGTGTTATGTAATTGTCAAACTTTCAGTTTTATCAGCAAAATCATACTGGAGTGAATCCCTACAAGTACGAGGAATGTATCAAGTTATATAGTCATTTGTCACATCTTAGAGTCCATCCCGAAGACATACTGCATCGAACCCTTAGAAAAGAGAGGAATGTGACAATTCCTTTCCTTAAATTTCACATCTTAGAGAACATCAGAGAATTCATATTAGACAGAAACCCCACTCAGATGAAGAATGTGACAATTCCTTTACTGTGAGTTCAGTATATACCAACATCAGAGAATTCATACAGAAGAAAAACCCTACTCAACTGAAAAGTGTGTGAGAAGTCTCTTACATTTCAAATCTTAGAGAACATCAAATAATTCATAAGAAAGGAGACACTTTATTAGGAAATTCCTTTAATTGTTTATGGTAGATATTTTCTAGATTTCATACTACGGGGAAAGTTTTCAATTGCACAGGATGTGGTAAATCTTTTACTCTGGTCTCAATCCTGAGACTACAAAACAGAATCCAGAGTCATAAGCAAGAAAATGTAGAAATATAAAGAATATGAGAAAGTCTTTTGTTCTATTCAATCTAGTTGAATATCAAAGAGTCCTTATTGTAGAGAAAACGTATTTTTTAAAAAATGTCAGCCGTCATTTAGTAACGGTTCCTGTATTAGGAATCATCAGAAAGTTGGTAGTGCACAGGAATGTCAAAAATTTCTAAGATCAATATCTCAGTCTGTCTCATCAAAGTAGACATTGTGCACATAAAGCACATAAGTATCAAGGAGATGCTACATGTTCTGTAAATAACTTGTGAATATGTGAAAATGTGCATTCGTATATGCAACTTTAAAATCCTAAATTGTATTATGTAGAAGTCTCTTATATTATATGATAAAGGGGTTAATATTTATTTAAATTTCACATATATCGTTTTGATTGTGGACCATTCATAATCTAATGTCCAAAACACTGTACAGACTTGATAAAATGCTATGGTAGATTATTATAGGAAAAAAAACATTTAAAATTTCCATAAATGTTACTATATTCTGTGGAATAATATTTAACTCTGGTAGACATCAATTTTTTATTTCCCAATATTTTACATTCCCAACACTGGAACCATTTAAAGACAAAATTCTGTAGAATACTTTGACCATCAGCGAAAGTTGTATTTTCTGATTTGTGAAGGTATTCTGATAGTTTAGAGCATTTGTTGACTCCAAGTTGAAGGAAAATACTGTTCTGTTTCTGTGTATATAAGGCTAGCCAAGGGAGCCATGTCTGTGCAGGCTGGAAGACAGATTGGCAACTCCTGGAACAGGTTTGGACCACTGGGAAATCCAGATTAATCCAGACTACTGAGAAACTACCATATTCCCAGGTTCTCCAGTGTGGTGAGTGACTGCTGGTCTACTCAAACTCTATAATGTAAGCAAATCTAATACATTCATATATATATTCATTTTATCTGTTCTATTTCTTTTTTGAACCCTAACTAATACAGATTGTGGTACCAGGACTGGTTCTAGAGAAACTGAATTCAAACTATCAATTCTTTTAATGGGATGTGTGATACCTGCTGCAGACTCTCTAACTCAAAGAAACCTACAGATACAACAAGCTCCCGTATAATCAAGGAGAACAATGAAAATCTACCGTGTGGACTACCTAAAGCAATTATTAAGGTAAAGTGATTTCCGTCTTCTAACTCAGTACATATATGGAATGAGCCAGTAAGCAGCTGTCCTTCATGGTCTGCAAAGACTATAAAAAACTTAAAAAGAGGAATAGATACACAGGAAATCTATGACAGCATGAGAAGACCAGATGTGTATCAGAGGCTGCCAGGAAAGGGAATAGTCTCATGCCTCTGGCACTGAACAAACCTCCAACACGGCAATGGAAAAAAACACTGCTAAGTAAAGGAAAGACAAATCTGCACAAATTCAAGAAGCACATGTAACACTAATTCAACAGGACCAGGAAAGAAACTCCTCATGGTATATCATAGTAAAAAAATGAAATGTACAGAACAAAGAGTGGGCATTGAAAGCTGTCAGGAAATCAAGAACAAGATACATATAGAGGAAAATGCAGCAGAAACACAGCTGATTTTCTGGGCAAACTCTGAAAGCCAGAAGAGCCTGAACGAAAGTATTCTCAGCTAAAATGATCATGTATGCCAAAGAAAAATACGTCACTCAGTAACACGAGCTAAGATAGTAGAATGGGAATGGAAAACGTTCCCTGACCAGACAGCCTGAGAGAGTTCGTGGAACACAACAAACCCTACAGGAAATACGTGAAGCAAAACAAAGAACAAAGATATGAATGACTATACCCAACTGCACACAGGGAAAAAACAGAAGGTGTAATTACAGAAACAGAAAGTAGGGCCAAGAACTTAACAACAAATAAAGAAACATGACCTTAGTCAATACACATTTTTTAACACCAATTCCAGATATCAGTTTCATCAACTACCCAATCAAAAGTCACAGGCTAACGGAGTGATTAAGGAAGAAAATTGATCTGTTTGTTGTCCTCAAGAAACTCATCTGAACTTCAAGTATAGACACTACTTTATGGGTGAAAGACAGGAAAAAAAATTACAAGCAAATGGCACCAAGAAAAAGGCAAGTATTGCAATTCGAACATTCAATGAAGTACACTTCATATTAAAACTGATCAGAACAGACAAAGAGGGTCATTTTGTTCTAATAATAGGAAAAATTGACCTAAAGAACATCACAGTCATGAACATACTTACACCAAACTCTGGCAGATGCAATTTCATAATAACAGAATTACAGGAGTAAAAAACATAGACTCCAACTCAATAATAGAAGGTGACATACATACTCCAGAATCTCCAACAGACACATTTATTGGACAAAGAATAAACAAACAGAGTTCTGAATTAAGGTACATTTTTTATCAAATGTACCTGACATACATCTACAGAATATTCCACACGAGCACTAAATACCAGCAGCCCATGCAAGTTTCTATAAAACTGACCACGTAATGAGACACAAGGTAAAACTCAACAAATATACAAAATTGAAATAATTCCATGCATTCTCCCAGACCAAAGGGCAATAAGCTTATAATCAACAGCAAAAGAAGCTCTAGCAAGTACTGAACTCATGGGTATTAAACACACTACTGAATGATGAATGGGTCAAAGAAGAAATTAAGGAAGACATAAAGGTATTTCTGTTACTAAATGGAAGAGATAATAGAACAGAACAAACCGTCTAGGACACTTTAAGAGGAATGTTTATAACTCCAATTGTCTACATTAAAAATTCAAAAGGTGCACATATAAATGACTTCCAGGTCAAGGTTATGGAATGGCAAGAACATGCCAAACCCAACCTAGTGGGCAAGATAACAAATGTGATAGCAGAAATTAATGAAAAAGAAATATAGAATACAAGACAAAGTATCAATGAATCTGGGAACTGATTCTTTGATAAGTTAAACAAGATAGATACACTCTTATTCCAGTTAACCAAAAGAATGAAAGAACAAATCCAAATTAATAAAATCAGAGATGAATGTGGGAACATAATAACAGACACCAAAATATTGAGGACATTCTAGAGGAATACTTCCAAAACCTACACCCTGTAAATATAAAAGTCTAAAAGAAATGGATGAATTTCTAAATTGATGGAAAACATCAAAGTCAATCCAAGAAGATATCAATAGCTAAACAGACCCATAACAAATGAGGAAATTGAAAATGTAATACAAAACTTTCTGACTAAAAAATCACAAACCCAGATTAATTCATAGCAGGGACCTACCGGAGATTCAAAGATAAATATCCATTACTACTTACATTATTCCAAAAAAGAGAAAGTGAAGGAGAACTCCCAAACTACTTCCGTAGAATCAGTATGTCTCTAATACAGGAAAATGGGCAAAGGCACAAGAAAAGAAGAAAACCATATTCCCATATACTTAATGAATATGAATATTGTTTTTCCTATAGCCAGGATATATGGGTCCAACAATCAAGAGGTGGAGTTGGAAATGTCTCTACTCACTACTAGCCCTATTGACCCTTGACGAACAGTTATGCTTCCTGTAACTGGCACTTTTCATGTACTGATCTAGAAGTCTTGGTTTCAGGGGGGAAAGTGCTTTTACCTGGAGACACAGGAAACATTCCATTGAAGCAGAAGTTCAGACTTCTCATGGTTACTTTGGGAATCTGATAACCTTAAGTCAACAGGTTAAGGAAAGAATAACAGAATTAGGGGAGAGGATGGATCCAGACAGCCAGGGGAATATCGAGCAGTCTCTACACAGTGAAGGTAAGGACGCTTAGGACTGGAAGGCAGGAAATTCTTTAGTGTATTTTTTTGTTGCTAAGACCAAGTGAAACTGAAACAACCCGATCCAGATAGGATAACAAATGTCTCAGACTTTCAGGATGAAGGTGTGGGTCAATGCACCATGCAGAGAGCCAAGACATGCATAGGAGCTACCTGCCTTCCAGAGTACCCTTTCTTAACCCTCCAGGCTGTTTCACTTACTGGACACTGTAAGAGGGTCTTCAAGGGGCCATTCCATCATTTTATGAACTGGATTGCTTTAGGATGGTGTGGACGATGGTGGAGAATCCTGTGGATTCTATGACAATGTGTCCACTAATGAACTTCTAAGGTTATGAAGTGAATTCTCTGGATAGAAGCAGTACTGTGTGGAGTGCCCTGGTGGTGGACAATGCATTCTATAAGTCCTAAATGGTAATTCAGGCTGAAGCACTATGTGCAGAACAGGAAAATCCATAACTAGATTGCGTGTCTTCGGTTAAGTAAAGTTCTATCCCCTCCATGATGGGAAGGGTTCATTGCAGTCAACCTGCCATCACATTACTGGCTCGTCACCCCAGGATAGTGGCATATTAGGGGCTCAATATTTGTATCTAATGTTGGCAGAGCAGGCGTACAGCAGTAGCTGTAGCCACATCACCGTTCAGTTGAGTCCGTGCATGACCGCACTCTCTGCCACCATGGCCACTATTATGGACCATTGGACAATGACAGGCACAGCTGGAGGAAGAGGTGACTATCAACAGAATAGCGGTGCTGTCTACTTCATTACTGAACTCATGCTTTGCTGAAATCACCTTGAGATGAGCTTGTGCATGATACACTGTATCTTCATATCCTTTGACCATTTGGAGAGCCCTATCAGCATCCTTGTACCCCAAATGTGTTTCTCACTAATTTTCCAGTCATGTTCCTTCCAAGTCCCTAAACATCTATCCCAACCAATGTCTACATCCCATGAGTCAGAATATAACTGTACTTCCAATCATTCCCACTCCTAAGCAAATGCCCCACCATGAGTACTACTTGACGCCCTGCTGGCTCTGAAGATTGTGCTTACCAGTGTCCTTCAAGATTGTTCCAGAAATTACCTGAAGGCTGCTACTGGCCACTTTTGGCTGGTGTACACATAGCATAGACCACCCATTTAACGATCCCTAGTCTTCCTTTCATCAGTCAACCAATCATACAGTACACTGAATGAAGGCATAAGTGTGTGCTTGAGAACCAAAGACACTGTAAATGCAGTAGAAAGTATAGGCATGTGGGAAATTCTTCATGTAATTTCCTGGTGCCTCCAGGGCCTGCTCGGGCACAATCACCTATATGCCACTTCAGTATGATAATGGATTTCTGTGGTGCACATCGAACCTGATGGTCCCAGGGTCAGATATTAACCAGCTCATGAGGGGTAGCTCAGGTAGCATGGTAACTTTGTGCCCAACTGCCAAAATTTTACTTCCCACTAAAGCCCAATAAGAAGCTAAGAGCATGTCTCAGTTATTATGAGGGAAGCTTTCATATGCAATATGGAGGATAAAGAACAGAGGAGGCCACAACTGGTCAAAGTCACAGAATATGAAACTGCAGTGTGTGTATCCTTGGACAGGACCCCTATATTAAACCTCACCCATCCAGGTCACAGGGACCATTGCATAAGAAGGGCCAAAAGATTGTAAGAGACAGGGGTGGTGCATGGTCATAAGGAATCAGAGTCTTACAGGCCCCTGGTTCTTGCTCATATGTATATACTGCAATGATGACATCATACACAAGAACCATACAAACTCAAGATGATAAACACCATGCACAGAACTTGAGAAATGAACAGGAGGCCCAAACATAAGGTGAGGAAGTATGGGAAGCTGATCACTGCTCAGTAAGGGAGAGCTCATCTTTAAAGGACTCACATTAGAAAGGCTGAAGAGGATTCACTGGATGAACTCACACCAACAGACATCTGGCTACAGACTTGACTCGAAGTCCTTAACATCTAGGACAGGTGTAGTATTTTGCTGTGAGCAGGCTACCAAGTGGATCAGACAAGGGAGGTCTAAATATGATTATGGTGAATTGTATGAAATCCAGAAAAAAAAAAACAATTGAAGTAGAAATCATATGTCGTGGCCCAAAAAGAATTAGAGAGACAGTTACATGCCTTAACAAGATCAGTCCTCCAAACTGTGCTTCTGTAAACTATATCCACCTATGATGAATAATAAAGTCAAGGATTATTAAGGAACAAACATGAGCAGCTTATGAAAGCATTTATCCAACATTAGTCTTGACTGACTCTCATGCACATAACAGAGACCTGCAACTTCCCAAACAGTAGAAAACTTTTACTAATGTACAGTGGCCAATAAAATAAGTCTCAAGCATTATGCAAGACCAAGGTTTGATAATCACTTTTCTCAACAACCTGGACCATAGACATCAATAGCAGCCAGAAAACAGAGGAATCCAAGACTGCTAAGTGACAGTTTCATGATTTAACACATTTCTGTTCAAAGGTGGGACGATAATACAGAATTCCATGCTATGTACAATTTCTAAGTGACACTCCACACAATCTTACTCTCATTTTGGTAGGAATTTATAAATAATCCTACAGCAATGTAAATTCTCTGGCAATCAGAAGGACACACAAATTGCTCAAGCTGACACAAAACATAAAATATAGCATTTACTAATGTCACAATATGCTAAATTGCACCTATTAAAAATTAGCATTTGGAAGAAATCAAAGAGACCCAATATGAAATGATTACTTAAATGATTAAATAAAGTGTAATTGAGTCCTAGTAGTGTTCACATTGTTCAAATAGAATAAAGCATAAAGTCATTTGACATTTACGACACGACACATCCTGAAGGAATTGTTATAATGTCAAATGAAACAGACCACGGCATGACCATTCTCATGTCTTTATATTTCTTAAGACATCTTGTTTGGGCCCAAAATTCATTTACTCAAACCTACCTCATTGACTACAGTCTCTCTTCGCTTCACATTCCAGGGCTCATCATTTTCTTCCAGCCAGGAGATCAGAGCAGGCTTACACACAGCAAGACCTGGTTGTGAGAAAGAGGTGCATGAGGTTTGATGAATTCCTTAAGAAGTACTGTATTTCTAGCATAGTACTGTGATTCAATAATGACATGAAGGAAAATATATCACTTGACAAACTAATGCCTAATTTTTTATTTTCTGATAGACACACACACATATAATATATATGTATATTTATTTACACCGTATACACTGAGTTCTGTCACTCGTACACATGTAGCTATGGAAATGGGACTTTAAGATTCTGACTACAGTATCATATACTAATGGGTTGCTGAAATTAACACCAGAAATAAATGTACAAGAGGAATTACTTGAATAAGGCGAAATAAAATGTTAAAATATTAACTGGATTTTCTCTAACCCAGACATTCCCAATACACTATATTTTTTTTAATAATCTAAGACTTAGTCACCAAAACAAACATGCTTACCAACTGGACTCTCATTTGAAAAGGATGCAGATTGGTAAAAAATTCTAAAAGCAAAATTTCCTCACCTACAGACACCAGATGGTTATGATTCTCCAACATCACCTCCTTGTACAAAGCCCTCTGAGCAGAGTTTAGGCATTCCCACTCCTCCTGGGAGAAGTCTATGGAGACATCTTCAAAAGTCACTGGGTCCTAAAATGTGAAAAATAAAGCCTGACCACAAGCCCTGGACAGGGAACTGAAACGAAGGAAAAAATGACATCACCACTGAAGAAATACTGAAGTAGATGAGCATCCGAGTTATTCTAAATGATGTTTCTCAATAGTGGAACTCTCTATAATGTAATGCTAACTCCGTAGAAAAAAATAGCATCTGATTATCCACATTGCTGTATATACTATCATTTTAAGGAGGATAGCACATACAATTAAGCCCTCAGCATAGAAATTTCATTTTCTCTGATATTTGTAGCTTACAAGATCAGTTGTGTATATTTATAGTATGTAAAGTCCCAATATTTTATGAGTCTGGTTTAGAAATTTGAATATTTCTAACCATGAACTGAAGTCCTAGGTAAACATACATTTTTACTTAACAGGATCTGTTCCTGAGTGCTACTTGATTCTTCCCTAGCAAGTATGCCAGCAAATCCAATGTCCCTGGTACAAATGCACATTCTGGAGCAGCACAGAGTAGAACTTGAATCTCTGAATAAAGGAGAAGACGAATTAAAGGGTATTGTGGATTGTGTATTCTCTCCCTAAACCACAGAAGTCCAAAACTATCATTTAAAATATTCCCTGTATGCTGCATATAATGTAGAAATTATAGAACCATTAGGAACCAAAGTATTCTAACATATTAATTTTATACTACATTCTCTTTGTACACTCATGTACTTACCTAATATTTATGTAAGAGGAATATACTATCAAACATATGCATACAAGAATAAGAGAATTTTGATGATAAGTCTCCTTGCTGCAGAAAATAAGAAGAAAAAAAGACAAGACCAATACTTATTGAATAGTATTGGATAGTATTCATCTAAGTTTCAAGCACCTCAGAAATCGAAATAGTTACAATGGTTCTAAAAACAGACAGATACTTGCATGTAATATTTGGCAAATGGAGTTTTTAGGTAAAAAGAACCACCATTGGCAATGGCCCTGGGCCCTGTGACAAACAAATGCTCACATAAAAAATGGGGCCTCCTTCAAAATCTCCACCTGCAAATAGGATTATCTACCAAAAGATTTCTAGCTCAAAGGAAGGGACAAAACTACCAGTGCTGAAGGAGAGATTCTGCATCAAATGATGATTTCTGTGCTTTCATTCTGTAAATTAAGAATAAATCTATTTCTAAAAAATAAAAAAAATAGTGTCCAAGGTATGGAATTTGGAGCAAAGAATCTGAAGCAAGGGGACCAACTCCAGGATACAAAAGGATCCTGGAGTCAGCAGAAATAGCAGCGCACACATCAGGATTGTGAAGCTGGTTGGAGTGAAATGATAAATAAATACAGTATCTTTAAATAAACAAAAATGTCAGTTTATATAATTCAACCCAGATTAAACTGGTATATGAGGACCCAAGTCCATTCTTGGTCATAGTAGTCAACTGGCATGCTTTAGATTTCATCCACCACACCACAAACATTTTTGTGATTGAAAGTCAGGCATTCAGTGAATTAGTATTGAAAAATCTTGGAGGCCACAATGGAGAGGAGACTCTCCATATAGGTGAAACATATGGAAATAGATAACATACAGTAGGACAAAGAATTATCTCAGGGCTCTGGAGGTAGTGACGTGGATTCTCTGACATTCCGGGCAGCCTGCTCTCCATTCTCATTTTAATTCCATAAAATCTTATAATTACACAACACCAGACATTTTGAGAAACAGAGGGTCCCTGGTCCAGGCCTGTGAAGCTATTTACCTGAAAAGAAGCCATCTCTCTCCTCTTTCAATAGTTTCTTTTCCAGTCAATCTTACATAGAAAACGTTCGATTGCTTTTCAGCAATTTCCTCTCAGTTTACTGAAAATTTACTTCACCTGCCTACATAACAAAAGGAAGAAGGACCTCAGGAATCTAAACAAGTCATTCTGTCAATCCTCACAGTATATACACAGGGAGAAAGAGCTCAACATGGAGACCCTGATACAAGTTTCTGTTTCATTGCCTTCAACTTGCCCATCCTCCTAAAAAGATTTTTTTTAAAATTCTAAAATATCACAGGAATATCACTGCTCTTATCTCAGTTGAAGGCAAAGTAACAGGGCTTGCATCCTTTGGAATAGAACCTGAACTAAGTTTCCCTTCAGGAGCAATTGCAGGTGACCCTCAGCCTCACCTTCTAATGTCAGGTGCTGTCAATTGAAACAGCACTGAGGCATCTACTCAGCTTAATAAAATCTGTAGAAGCACAAGTGAAAGTTTTTCCTGAAACGACTGTAATTTCAGAGCAGTTGGTGATGATTGTTAAAAGGGTATTCCTGGGGCTCAAGTGATGGCTCAAATGTAAAGAGTCCTGGTGCTCTTTCAGAGAAGCCAGTTTTAGTTTTCATTACCAACAAGGTGCTCACAACTCTACTTAACACCTGTTCCAGCTTCAGCTTTTTGCAGTATCATTCCCCATTCCTCAACTCTCACAATGTTTCTGTTCCCAGCTTGAATGATGATCCCTGAGCTGGGTAGGTGTTGATTCACATATTCCATCTAGGACTGAACACTTTAAGTCATTTATTCTCCACTAAACAAGTGTGATTGTCTTCACTAAACAGTATCCTTTTCAATAAGAGACCTCTTTGACTACGCGTGATGATAACACATATATATGGATTTAAAGAATAATATATAGACTGCAGTTTAACAACATGACCATTTAACAGTACACATCAGTATGTACTTGCATTGTGCCTATGCAATCCCCAATCATGTGTTTAACCTTGTTAACAGGAGCTGTTATAAACACACATTGATTTGAGCCTCAAAGCCTAGCAAGAGATTGCTTGTCTCCCATACATTCTCAGCACTTGGCACAGTGGGAAATCTTCCCTTGGAGGTCAGTACTGTATCCCACAGTGACAAGGGCTAAGAAAAATCAACAGACTGCTTCCCATGTGGCTGCACTGATCTATTCTCCAAACACGAGATATAAATGTCCCCTTTTCCTTGTGTCTGCACATCATTGGCTAACAGTATTCTTGATGACAGACACTGGGACTGGGGTGAGAAGAAATCTTAAAGTGATTTTGATGTGCATTTCTCTAGAGGCTTAGTTTGTTCATCATTTTAAAGTGTTTCCTAAGGACCTGTGTTTCTTCATTTTAAAATATTCTGTTTGAGTAAATGGCCCGTTCCTAAAACTAGGTTGTTTGTTTTCTTCGTGTAGTGCAGTGGTATTTGTAGTGACAGCGGCAACTAGTACATGGGTGTTCATTCCATTACACACTCCAGCCGATGCCCTTTTATACTATGTAGTGCTATAACACTTAGTTTGGACACTTTTCCCAGGTCCAGTCCATCCATTTGGAACAGCATGTCGTACCCTTTTCTTGAATGATGTGTTTGGTGATGGCCTTGTTTCAGGAGAATATCAATGCCTTGTCTTGCCTCCTATTCGTAGTTACATAGTGCCCAGGTAGTCAAATATGTCCAAATGCCAAGCATAACAGGAAATTAAGCAAGCCATCATCAGTTAAGTCGTTAGGGAAAGCCATACACACCTGACCACGGGATACATCTGCAACCTGAGCGTATCTATGTGCCCATCAGACAGTTCTGCTTTCTGTAATCATCCTGTACAGAAAGGCAGGGCAGACATGGGAACCTCTGTGGGGAAGTGCCTGATCTCTAGAAGGCTGCAGGATATTTTCTCATTTTATCAGTGACATTTTCCTGGCCTGTGATACCGTAGTGTCTCTCCCAGGACATGAGTGAGAGTCATCCTCTCTATCTCTGTGACAGGCATGTTCAAAGTGGACCACAGTGCTGCCACTACAGCACATTTTCAACCATGCCAGGATGACTTGGACTCCTTCGCAGAGTGAAGGTACTTTATCATATTGTCACAATGGGAAGTTGGTTCTGAACATCATACTTTACTCCCTTCTCATTGTCACACATCTTAATCCACAGTGCACAGAGGTGTCTGTTTCTCAGCTTCACCTCACACATAAGTCCTCTCCTCTTGTGGCACAGTGCATGCAGTGACTGCTCCTGATGCCCTATCCATGGCTGAGGAGGCAAAACAATGGATTTGGGCCTCCCGTGAATTTGGAGTGGATAAGGAAATTGCAGATTCGGCAACGGGGTATGCAGTGGGCTCTAGGACTTTGTCTCTCCTGGTGGTAGACTCACAAGCCTGCAAGACCGCACACAAAGGTATTAACCACTTAGCAGTTAACTCCACCTGGAGAGCAGGTCTCAGCTCCCTTCCACACTGGTGGTTAAAATCCAGTGGGGAGGGGCCTGGAGAGATGGCTCAGTGGTTAAGAGCACTGGCTGTTCTTGCAGAGGACCTGGGTTTGATTCCCAACACCCACAGACTGCAAATAACTCCCATTAACTCTGGTTCCAGGTATTTTATGCCCACTTCTGACCTCCATAGATTTTGCACAACATGGATGCACCTGCTTCCTTGCCTCCATATATTGCCAAAGGCCCCAACCAAAGGCTTTTATGTCACTGGTTACATTGAACATAAATGGTTGGGTCTGGTTAATATCTGATATATCTGTGCTCAATCCACGGCCTTGGCATGCACAAACACTCATTCTGCTGCTTCAATCCAGTCCCCTATGACTCTTTTTCCTTGTTAGGTTGTGACCAGGTTTCATTGTGTAGCCCTAGCTGGACCGGAAAGCTCTATGCAGAACAAGTTGGCCTCAGGGTCATGGAGAACTGCCTGCCTCTGCCTTCCCAGTGCTAAGATTCAAGGCACATGACAACATGCCTTGCCCAGGGTGCTGCATTTCCACATAAGGTATGCAGGAGACATAGTATGTGGGTCAGGAGAGGGATGAATACTCCATAAGAGCCCCAGAAAGCTTGTCATTGTTCACTGTCAATGCTTAAGGATATACTGGATCCTGTCAATTACACCGTCTACTGTTGCTTTGGTCTCACTCAACCAGAGAGCTTCCAAGAAGTTCACAAAGAAACCAGGCGCTTGCACACTGGAGGTCTACACTGCCTGTGCTCTTGATCCTGGGCAGCTGCAAATCTGGGAAAGGGTCACTTGTTAGCTTACTATTGTCAGTGTAATGATACAATGTGACCACTTTGGGCATTTTTCAGGATGCTGAAACTAGATTCACTAAATCATGACAGATGTCAGGCTATGCAGATTCCCCTGCGCAAAATTTCAAATGTGCACTGTCCTTTTCCAGGTGAAGGTGAACTATTTTTCACTCTTTAGAGTCAATGGATAAATAATCCTTTTCCAGAACCACTGAATAGTGAAAATCAAGCCAATATTAGAGTCAAATGGACCATGAGGGCCATGATGGGTTGCACTGCAGCTATCATTTTCCACTGTTTAGCAACGGCTTCTAACCATAAAACACAGACCACTTTCTCCCTGCCATCCCTGATCACTGAAATCAGTGTACATAAAGCACCACATGAAAGCACGCAAAACGTGTGTGTGTGTGTATGTGTGTGTCTGTGTGTCTGTGTGTGTGTCTGTGTGAGTGTGTGTATGTGTGTGTTTATTTAGGGAAGAATGGCTTCTTATCCCGGGCTTAACACCTATACTCATAGTGTTTACTGGCAGGCAGTTCTTTGAAAGAAGGATTCTATCTCAAGGATATTGTGAGCTAATGAAGAAATACAGAATGTGGACAGCCAGGGAGAAAAACGGCCAATACCTAAAGTCACACTATAGTGACCCGATCTTGACCTTGATTGTGCAGCCACCATACCCATCTATGTGTGCAGCTGTCCCAGGAAACAGCTCTGGGTTTCAACACATGGCCCGTTCTGCACATTGGTGTGGGATCAATGATTAGTCCATTTAACATCGGGACTCTCATCTTCCAGGTCTTCTATGGCATTGCCCCTGGCCACATTCACAGGTGGTAGAATATCTTAGAGACATATCTCACATATGCCTGATGGTCCATAATTCATTTCCATTTCCTTTGGAAGTACTTGGTACTGTTTAGTGGGTTTCAGCTGGTTGCACATGCTAACAGCACCTCATTTTGCAGCCAGCATATATTTAACATACCCATTCGGCTTAGTGTGAGGTCTCCCCATTTCTAGGTGCATGAAACATGCTCTGCTCCTTGCTTCTACATGGAGAATGATTTGATCCATGCTTCCTTCCCTGGGGGAAACACCTGGGTAGCTCTTACTGTCCCCTATGTCAGCGTAGGCTCCCATTGTGGTGACAGCCTCCTGATTATGATGATCCACACAGAGGTTAGTACAACAGCCGAACCCCAAATATACTTTCCATAGTTTTTAAGTACCCTGCATCTGCCATGAGAGACTCAAACAGGGACTGGTGCATACACAACTCACTGTAAGAATTCTGCTCATTGTCTTTGGCTGCCTGCCAGTACCAGCCTTTCCTAGAAGGGATTCAGCTGTTGTCCCGCTCATCGTGTTCTCTTGGATTCTGTACTGTGAAGAACTGAAAGTGCTGCCTGGCAGAGGTGCAGATCACGATGAAATCAACATTTCTATCTCCTCTGCAGTTACATCCACATTATCTGCACTTTAATGTCAGAGAACCAGCAACCAAGCTGGGAGCAGAGGCCTGTGTTCCTGTCCGTATTGCTTTCCCAGGCCTACTTGCTGTGTCATCTTGGAGAGTGAAGAACATGTGCTTGGTCCTTGTGGTCCTTGTCCTCTGCCCTGGGCCTGATTATTCTGATGCAGGAACTGCTATAGTCCTATCTTCTGCTGGATTACTGATGGAGCATCTGTCTTCTGCTGGACTACTGATGGAGCGTGCAGGGACAGTGATTTGAGCTGCTCCTCCTACACTCACAACTCACGCACCTTAGCTCACCTCTTCAGGGCGCCTTCAGGACCAGGCTTTAATGCTTATAACAGTAGGTCACATGTCCCCATATCCATCCTGTCCTACTATCACCATCCCGACACCATGCCGCTGTTATTACTAAATCAGCTTCAACAGACTCTGTGTTCATTGTCATTTTCCTGGAATTTTAGTTCCAGTTATTAACAAGGTTTATTCATCATTCAGCCTATCTCATAAGTCATTCTCATTTATTTGGTTTACCTTCACAGATCTCATTTGTGTACATGTATATAAAAGTTGTTCTGTACTCACACAGCTCTATATCCTTATATCTCTGTGAGAAAAATTGAAAATTTTTGCTTATATCAATATTAAACATTCTAATATCAATCCACGGTTTTATCTTTGCAGATATTATGTTTAAATATATGCCTACATTATACATATATAAACATAAGAACATAGATGTATCCTGAGCACAAACAATGGCAATATTTTGCAAGATGTAGTATAAGAGTCTGTGCTGGTTGTAAAGAAGAAAGGACAGTGACGTACATACATGAAATATGACAATCACGATATTTTGGGTGGTTAGTAAAAGTAATAAAATTTAAATTTCTACCTATCTTAATTTTTTTACATACAGACAATGTACAAATAAATGCGATAACAGCAGGAAAGGGAAATGGAAATACCTAGGTCGGATCTGAGTCCACTCAGCTCAGAGCTCGTGTATACCCAGTGAACACAACAGACGTATGCCTGCTTTCATGTTATATCTTATTTGTTTTTCCATTTATCAAAATGAAACTCAGTATCTACACTTAAGAGAGATGTTATATTTTAGTGTCATGAATATTTAATATAACAGCAAAATCTGCTATTAGATGTGTGTCAGTTACTGAAACTGAAAGATTCGGTTTTGAATCCTTGAAGTCTTAACAAATCGCTAGTAAGGGTGGAATGATTAGTCAAGCTTATTTCTGTGAGACCAGCTATGGTTTTTCAGCGTCTCTACCAGTTCCACTGTAGAGCCAGAATGACAAGAGTCAGTCAATGGGATAACCAGAAGTGAGGTGACTGCAGTCCCTATGGACATGGTCCATTGGAGGAGCAGAAAGGAGAGCATTCCCTGTGACCCATGGGCTTTACTATCTGTAGCTCATCCAAGCTAACTCAGACACACACTGTGGTCAGCTCATAGGACTATGGGTTTGGGTGAGAAGACAGCACAGGCTTGGTGGATCTGGTGAAGACAGTCTCTTAGAGCCTTCTGAAAAATCTCTACATGTATTCTACTAACATGACATCTAGTGTTGTGACCATGTGCAGGCCTCAGATAAGAATCTTCTCTTCTAATAGTAATAGGAAAATACCATCTTCCAAATGGGACTTTTCTGTACCGCTGTCTAGTGATAACTGAGTTTCACTGATGGAGTTTCATTCCCAGAGCTTCAGGAAATGTAGATAGTCTCCTAGCACCACTTTCATCTCTGTCACATTTACCCTTCCCATGAAACTTCCTATGTTTTCCAAAATATCTGCATATCGATGAGAATTCAACGAATACTTTCTCTCATTGTAAATACATTTCCGAAGGTTTAATACATTATTTGTTTAGGAAAGGACTGTGACTAATTGTTATGCACTGGCCATTTTCTAAGGATCTGACATCATGACTTAATGTACTGGAACATTGAATCTGATTCAGGATGTGTCAGTGACATGGTCAGAGCACTGAATTCATTGAGCATCAGTGGACACCACAAAGCACTCAAGAGCAAGTGCAATAATAAACAGGTGAAAACGCAGACAGATAAATACGGAGAAGGAATAGAGGCAGGATGCTTGTGTAGTTAATGGTTAAAAGAAAGAAGAACAAACTGTACAAAGTGAGGAACTGAAACAGTCATCATTGAAAAGCATTGCCCTTAACATCAACCATTTACATGAAATCCCTGAAAAATGAAAACTAATGAGAAAACAGAATCACTTCCCCTGTGAGGAGAGAATACTCAGAAAGTCTTTTAAATATTGCATACATTAATATGTTCTCTATAGAGTAGTTTACAGTTCCATGTTCAATCCTAAGCCCTGTTTTACTACTTGAATTCACTTACAATCATGGACATTTCAAGGAACTACATTATTTTCTAATGTACAATATATACTAGTTCTCACGTGTACAATATGCAAGTAAACCACATAGGACTTACATAGGGAGATTCAGAATCCTTTCGATATGTGACCTTTTAGATACTGAGGAGAATCAAATTCAGGGCCCCTTGCCTGAGGCATATAACACTAAGTAAAATCAGAACCTGAGATATGAAACATTTGAGATGGTGTTTCATGTATAGCAGAGCAAACAAGTTACCTTTCAACATTTCTATGAAAAGATAGTATTTTTTATTCAATTTCCATGGAACATCATTAAACATGTGCTTAATTTATTAAAACACAATCAAGTTATATGCAATTTAAAAATTTTTAAATGCATTCTTTTTAGTTTAGTCAAAATGTAGATTAAAAGAACTAAAGACACAGGCTTTCTATAAATTAATAGACAAACTGGATGTCATTAAACAGAATTTTCATAACAGCCACACTAAAATTATAACATATTAATGAATGAATACATAAGTGTACTTATAACTTTTCTGATATCATTACTCTCACTTTTTGTCTTCATTTGGGTTTTACAGGTAAATTGGATAAAAAATCCAACAATACCTACTACAACATTTTTAGCAATTCAGTGGAATTACCATCTATTCATATCTCTAGTGATCAACTCAAAATTTTATTCATTTCAGATATTCAGCATTGGCTTTTTTTGACACAGCAGAGGAATCAAGTCCAACCCTCCTGGACTATATTACATGGAAAACATTCAGAGTGCTAATCAATAAAAAAAGAAAATCAACCTTTTTATGTCATTCATGAATTTTGCATGGAGCACTAAAACTTCATAGAATGACTAAGATTAACAATGCCTTGATAAGGTGTTATGGACATATTTGATTTCATGGAGCAACTACTGAAAGAAATTGTCAAATAATCCTTTAAAAGCAAGACAAACTGAATTCATTTACACATAAAACTATCAAAGTGTACAGTCTTCAAAAATCTACACTGCTGTGAATAAAATGAAGTTTCCTATAGATATAATTCTATCTATACTTATGTCAATATATACTTTTGTGTAAAATAATAATTTATAATATCTTACATGGTAGCTTTTTATTTCATCATAATACAATGTTTTGGCATAAAGTGACTTCAGACTTTTTCTGACTGCCATCAATAACGTAGTCTAAAATCCTATAGGATTGTACAATGTTATAAAATCAAATCTTGTAAGATTAATTTTAATTTTTCTCTGATCTATTTTTTACCACATCAAGTTAGATGGAAACATCTAACCATGTTTTCTATGGTGTTTTTCAGCACCAAATTAATGTACTTGACAAATTACTCTCATCCCTGACACATTGGAAAAGATTCTTTTCTAATTCTTAGGATTCTCCTTTTCTTTTACTTCAGTAGAAATAGGCCAAACAAACAGACACCACACTAACATGCATTCTTGCTCATCAAAAAGAAAATACATCTACCATGAAGAATTTTCCTATGTCCATGTATTATTCATGGACTAACTGGTACTAGTGAAGCATTGCTATTGGACAATATAGTCCGTCAACTATGAGTCAATGATTTCTATAAATTATCATAATATCCTTTATAAATCAGAAAATAAAAATTTAGGTGAGGGTCAAACTAACCTATAGAGATTGACCTTCAAAGAGCTCCATTTTGGGGCCACACTGCAGATTTCCCTGTGGCAAAATGACAAATGCCCAAGGTCAATTCCCAGGAGAAAGTAAACTGCTTTTGACTCTTCTGAGTAAAGTCAATGGATAAAAAAGCACTGGCTGTATCCACTGCACAGGGATATTGACCCAGTATCAGAGACATCTGGAACATGAGGTAATGATGGATCGCAGTGCAGCCATCATGGGTAGAGGGAATTTACTGACACCTCTGTTATCAGTAGTGTTTCTCCATCTTCCCGTTGTCTTCTAAACAGGTCACATGGATGAACTGTGGTTGCTGTCCACATTATACTTGCTGCGTCTAATTGTAAAAAACTCCAAGATATCTCCTCATGCCCCAGATGACTGTTCAGTGGGCTTCAGATGGTGGCAAAGGCTAGCAGAACTGCAACCTGGTCTCTATCCCCAGAGAGACATCACTGAGACAGCAACCCTGAAATCTAAGCATGGGATTTCTTCCTCCTTGGGTAAAATGTCATACCTCAGACAGCCAGCAGCATCAAGTAAGACACCCAGGTCCCATTCCCCAAACACAAATATGATAAACCAAGAAAGTATGCCCCATTGGCAAAAAATTACCAATAATTTTAAAAATTTTTATTAATTTTATTTTATGTTTATGACTGTATTGCCTGTTTGTAAGTGCACTCACATTATGCAGTGGCCACGAAGGTCAGAAGAGGATGTCAGAGCCTCTGAACAGGAAGAGGATTGTTACTCATTTGTTGGTTCTGGGATTTAAACCCGTGTCCTCTACAAGAACAAGCAATGCTCTTAACTGCTGAGTTGTATCTCTTCCTAAATTACGAATTCCGCATCAATTTCCCCTGTGGAGAACAATGCAGATAAAATCCACTATACAGACATTAAAAGCACCGAAGAATAATTATAAATATGTCCAAGGACTTCAAATAATATGAAGAGAGAACAAATACACATGAAAATTATGTCAAAGAGGGCAGGAATTAAGGCACTCAAGGCCAGGAAAACAAAAGGAAATGACTGAACGAAGTAAGGACAATGCAGGGCATGAAGATGGAGTTCAATAAAGACAGAAAGACTAGAGAACATTAAATGAAGTAAGATATGAAAAATTCAGCCTAATAAAATCAAAGGGCATGCCTTGTAGAGAGCTGCGGGTTGCCGCGCCTTAAAGATGGCGCCTGCTTCCGCCTTCCACCATCCCGAGGGTGAGTGCTCTCTGGAGTAAACAACTCCATATTTGGCTGTGGCTGAGATGTGGGCCTGCTTCCGCATATGTGCGCCTATCTGCTTTCACCACGTGGTAGTTTGGGGTTGGCTGGCAGGAGGGGATGTAAGTCTCTGGCGGGCTTTCCCCGGGGTCAGAAGTCAGAAGATTGTTCAAGGTTCCTGAGTAAACTGCTTAAAAAAGAGTCTGGTGTTGCGTCTTCCTTGCTGGTCGAGGTGGTTGGGACAATGCCTGGCACCAGACTAAATCAGGGACAAAACAGAATATCACGGGTTGAAGACAGGATGGAAAACCTGGATCCCTCCATGAAAGCAAATAATACAAGAAATGATAAAATGGAAAGAAGCACCCTATGCAGTAGCACTAGGAAAAGACACCAGTGAAACCCAGGCTTCATCTTCTGCACTGATGGGAAATTGCTCTACTGTTTGTTACAGTGACTGTCATCATGCAGAGCTTTTAAACAAGCTGGGCAATCATGCATTCTCTATGTAAATGAGGTGACACTATAAAAGAAGGAACTGAATAGGAGGGGATAGTTCACCTGAAGGGAAACGGGACAGCAGAGCATGGATAAATAGAGAGGAAAGAGGGGGAAAACTGTAGAAATAGGCAGGGAAGGAGGCAGAGGGTGAGGAAATTAATATTATACTGTGGTGGGATTGGGTAGGATAAAGGAACAATAAAGAAACCATTGGTCAGGTAAGAACTGCACACCTGTGCATTAGTGGCCTGACGGCTGGGAGGGTAACCTATATGAGCTCTTGTCAACACACTGAAAGGGAGGCAAGGGAAGGGCAGTGCATGGTACTGTAAGCCGAGCTAACAACACAGGCTGGGGAGGCATTAAGACCCCAATGCAAAGAGCATATTTCTGAAAACTAACTAGCTAAACTGACATATGAGGAAATCTTCTTCCAAACTCCTATGCCTGAGCCCATCAAAAAAAGCTGCTCAAGTCTCAGTCTCTCTTTACAGTCAACACAGTACATACAAAGACCATGGGGGCCCAAGACGCTGAATATAAGAGATGGCTGTAGTAGCAGACTGTATCAAGTCACTTAAACCAAGCCATTAAAGAATCAGAAAACATTGAACTAGAGGAGGAGGCAGAATGGAAGAGATGGAAAAGAGGAAGAAGGTGTCAACATGCAATCCTCTGGACTCAGTACAATGAAATGAAGTAATTAATTGACATCAAATTTAGTTATCTGCACTAGGCCCAGGTAATGCCTCTCCATCAACATTCAGGAAATAAAGTGACCACAGAGTGAGACCATGTCTCAAATAATAAAAGGGGCGGAGGAGGAGGAATTAATTTCCCCTACTGTTGCTGATATACCTTGATAAACAATGTAGGAGAGACGGGACCACAGTAAAGGCTAGGAGGAGAGTAGACCGGGTCCAGTGACTGCAGTAATTATGGTGGTGAGACGTGAACACCAGGAGATCAATGACGGGAACCACTTAGAGTATTCTGCTCTTTTTCTTTCCTTTTATCTAGGTTTCCTTTAACCGAGACTAGGGTTACCTCATTAGTACTCTATTATTAGCATAAAAAGAGTAAGTCTCACTCAAGGCCATGCCAAGCCTCCTTCCTTAGGAACACCATTTCAGCTCGGGAACACACCTATCCCTTCAGCTGTCCAATGGAGTCCTGCAGATCCTTGATGTCTCAGTCGAACTGACAGCTGAGAAATTTAAATTTTTCACTAACTTTTGTTAGCGTGGTGACCCCCAAGTCAGCAGAACCTCCAATGCCTGTACACCCAAGGGTACTGGCAGGATTTCTTTTGGCTCTTAAGAAGCCAGGATTAATTTTGAAGTCTTTTTGTCACTCCTCTTTGCTACAGAGATAAACCTGGGGGAAGATATGAACTAGAATGTACATGTCTCCATCTTGAGACTTCCATTCTAGTCAATGCTGGACCATGAACTTAATAAGACCAAAGCTGCAGGCCTACCAGGTAGTCTCAGAGTCACTTACTGCTGTTGGGGTGGGGAGGATGACAGTGCTTCCAGGCAGGTTCCAAAGCCTTGGATCGTGTTAGATGCATCCAGAGTCTGCCAGCTGGAACTGATGAGTGGGTTCAAGTAAGGCAGGGAAGGGAGAAGGAGGAAGCATTGTATATTCTTTTTGGTGTACCTGGATGTTCTGCAGAGACTTGAGTAGAAAGAGAGATTAGAGATGACTGCTACCAAGGGAGTTTTGACATCTGATTAAAGGACCTGTCACATTCTTCACATCTGCAGGGTATCTCTCCAATACGGATTCTCTTGTAGGGGAGTGGGGTCTCCTAAACAGGATTTCGAATGGGTGAAACATTCCTATAGGGGTACAATGGGTCCTAAGGAGAGCCATAGGGAACACATTGGTCCAACCCTCACCGGTTTCTGAATGAAGTTTGTTAGGGTCTCTTTTACTGTTTTATTCATTATTTCTACATTCCCTGAACTTTGTGGTTGTAGACACAGGATACTGACCAGTCTATTCCTAGAATTTTAGCTACCTATTGAAATATATTGACTGTAAACCTGTGACATTTTCGGTCCCCAGGGCCTTAGGAGCATCATATCTGGGCACCATCTCCTATACTAGTTTCCTCCTGGTGATGTTGGTTGTTTTGATTCTAGTAGGAAATGCCTCTACACATCCTCAATAAGGATCAGACAAATAAGGAGGTACTAGTACCCAAATATGGCAGGCTAAGTTAAGTGTACTTGCTAGTCATCTCCAGGGCCTCTCAACCTCTCTATGGTGCCTAGTGGGGGACACTTTCCCCTGATCTGGTATATGTGGGCAAAGATGACAGAGCGTCCACTACTGTTGCAGATCATGTCATTCAAGTTTGGGATGTTGTATCTTGGTCAGAGCATTTCCTTCTGTTTGGTAGCCCCCACATGGGTCAATTGCTGGTAAGGAGTTTGGGACTTCCAGAGAAAGACCACCAGACTTATTCTGAGTTTAACTCAGCTGAATTTACTTCACTGGGCCAGTGACTGCACACTCTGGGAGAAGAATTACAGAGTACAGCATCTGGAGACTGCAGGCAGAGAAATCTCACTACCTCATAAACATTCTAGGTGTTCACCTATCTATTAAGCAGAACTTAAGGTGAACCTGCCTCCCTAGGGGAGATCCTATGACCAGATGATTGAGTAGTACAAATGGAAAGGTGGGTTTTCTCAATAGGCTCCCTGGAGATTGATTTGTCTATCCCAGTTAATTTTCTAGGGTTATGTGCAATTTTAACAAAGCCATTTTCCTAAGCTCCTGGATCATCCCGACCTCCATGGTGTCCCCTTACCTATCATCTCTAGAAGATCATCACCAGCGCAGAACTGAGTGGAGGGCTGCCACTCATCTGCAGGTGGTGCATGAGTTTGTGGTGTTTCAGGAGGGCAGGGGCATTGGCAGTGTGCGGAGACTTGGCGCATGTCCATGTGATGGCGCTGGAGGTTCTGGCACAGGCTGAGCCAACGGAAGAAGCACAGCACCAGTAGGGCTTCTATCCTGTGCCCACAACCTGCTGCCCAGGACAGGAGAGTCTGGAATTCCTTGGCATGTTGGCATCGGTTAGAGCCACTGACCAGTTGTGAGTGCAGGTGTTGGGCTGGGTTGAAGCTGTGCTCCAAGTTCTTGCTACATCATGGAGAGACAGGGCCTCAAGTGCGGTGTGCACGGCAAAGCGGCGTAGCAGGTCTGAGCAGGAACACAGAATCTTGCCACAGTCACTACATTGAAAGGGGATTCAGGCAGTTGCAGCAGCTACAGCTTGCCCTGGCGCAGGGACTTGGATGGGAGCTCTGGATTCTATTCCCTGGAGCCCCCAGCATCGGTTTGCGGCTATGGCACTTGCTCTGTCACAAACTGACATCTAGACTGCAGACTCCCTCCTAGCAGCACTTGACTTGGACACCCAATTACATTTGCACAAACAAATGAAACCCCTGAGTTCCGTACCACACAGACATTCAAACACACATAAGAGGACAATCTATACACTGGAACTCCTTATATAAATTGAAAAACAAATTAAAGGAAAGTTGGAAATAAAATAACATAGGTATACATATACATTACACAAGTTACATGTAGATAGTAGTTGTAATAAAAAAGAAAATCCAAACCTGAGCTAAATAAACTTAATTACTTGAAAAAGAAGGTATTTTCTACTAAGGAAAGTTGCATATTTTAATTTGATATTTTTAATTCATACAATTTAAATGAATACAAAGACCCATGAAATAGCCCCCCAAAACATAAAATTATAAACATAACCAATTTATCATTATTTCACAATAGTATTTTAAGTGTGTTATGTGTATGTGAATGTGTGGATGTGTGGATGGGCCTGTTGGTCATTTTCTCAGAGTATGTCATGCATTCTGGTGGAGGCCATTCGTTCTCTCTCTCTCTCTCTCTCTCTCTCTCTCTCTCTCTCTCTCTCTCTCTTCACATAGGATCTCTTGGATGGACCGAGTAATCAATTCAGCTAGGTTACCTGGATCAAAGTGTTCTAGGCATGAAGCTGTCTCATCCTCCATGCTTCTGAGATTACACACGCATATAACTATGAATAAATTTTCCTTTGGGTACTGAGGATCCAGAGTAGATTCTCATGCTTGTCAGGTAAGCACATAATACTCTGAACTATTTCTTATATCCCTGAAACATATTTTGCCATGCTTGTATTGATAATGGAAAGTAGTAGTAATATTGATAATGCCAAATGGAGATCTATAAGTTAAGGTCTGTATCATTTGTACTCAATTATAGCAAAATATTTCTTATTTAAAGAGTTAAATCATTTGTAACTTTTCATTGAATTTCTGAGATTTTCATACATGATAAATTGATGGTATTCATATTCCCTCCCCTGTCCACGTGTGCCCTCACAGCACCCTGCTGAAATCAGTGCACTTTATTATGTATAGAATAATGTGTGTAGGGTCTTAATTTTTGTCCTCAAATGTCCTTCAGTGCAGCTTCATCCACTCAAGCCTGGTCAACCTGCCAAGAGACATATTTTTGAAAGAAGCTGTCTCACCACTTCACAGTAGTCATTAGTAGTGAGAAGTTAGGATTTCTAACCCATGTCCCAAGTCTATGCTGAGATTTTGTGTGGTTTGAGATTTCATGGCTCTTTTGCATACTGTTGACATAGCTGTGAGTCCATATGAGTAATTGCACAGCTGTCTGGAAAACTTAGTATCCTTATGGTGATTGACCATCTGTGCCTCTTACACTATTTCTGCCTCCCCTTCACCATGATATTTGGTGGACAAAATTTTGATATACATGTTCTACTCCAGGATAAGCCCTACTCAGGAATCAGCCAAGGAGACTTCAAGCTGGTGCTGACTTCAGAGCTTCACCTGTACTGGCTAGCTTTCATCATGCTGAAGGTGAAAGGTACACCACCAGGAGGAAAAAACAGTAAACAATGACAATAAAAACTAAAAAATAAATCCAATAACCTATAAGTACAACTGGCCTGGAGAGATATGTCCACTGGGTGACAGTGGCATGAATACCTTGGAAGTAAACAATCACTATCTAATTCGACTTAGGGTTTACTTCTTAGGATGGGACCCATACATAGCACCGATATTGGGTTTAGGAACATTACCCTAGAGAGGTCACAGGAAATAGGGGAGCCTAATATTATTTTCTCCTAAATAGTATAGTATGAAGCTGACTCTAAATGACTTACTCTTATACCCATAGTTTAATGAACCTGACAACTCTCACCAGAGAGGTTTCACTATTCAGCAGGTGTTAACATAGAAACTTAAACCTAGCTAATATGCACAAAATAAAGCTACTTTTACTAAGTTCATAAATATCATAGAAATTAAAGATGAGTTTTCAATTCAAACACAATGCAAAACGTAGGAAGACCTGAAATGCTGATCAATGCCCCAAATAGATTAAAAAGTAAAAAAACGTTGTTCAGTTTTTACCTTGCATGATTCACTGACTCCTCCATGAGAAATAGCAAACAGTATCTAATGTGTGTCTTTCCTGTCCATCACATTTCACTCTGGATCCTGCATTTCAGATACTCCTTTGAAACACACATCATTCCTTCTGAGCACACCACAATGCCACTTAGGAAAGGACAAAGAATCTGAGAAAAAGCTGTCCTTCATAGATTTCCCAGACACCCTGAAAGAGACTGAGCTATTACAGTATTCAGGAGACCATCTCTCAGACACATTCAGGACGTCCAGGGGAGGTGGAAATGCCTTTACATGCAGCACTGTAGAGGCAGAGATGGTAACATCTCTGTGAGGCTGATGCCCGTCTGGTTTACACAGTGCCTTCCTGGCTGACTAGAGCTATGGGAAAGCCCGTATAAAATACTACTATTACTGCTACTAATACTACTACTACCAATAATATAATAATAGAGAGGGAGGACAGTGAACAGTAGTTGAGGAGAAGTACAAAAACCCAAGGAAAACTAGGGATAAATTCTGTGAAGACAACAGAACTCTCTGGTTAGAAATTTTTTACTAGCGGCTTTCAACTTACTTCTGACTGTCAGAAATTCCAAAATATTTAAAGATGACATTTAATCCAAAATTAAAGATGCATGTCTGTGAGCATTTTACTCAGTTTGATGTTATTATACTTCGATGGTATTTATGAGAGCACGGCCTCAACAAACTTCTGGAAAGTGAATGGGACTTTTCATTTGTTCATAAAGATCTGATGAGAGGCAGAAGATGGCTTAGCGGTATTTGGCTGAAACTTCTCTAGCACCCTGGAATGATATTGTTTTCAAAGGGGATGACACATCCTCAAGCTAGGAATGACAGAGAGGAAGCAGGTTCATGAGATAAACCATAGTGCTCCTCACTTTCTGATAGTATGAAGGGCCTGAGGCCATCATGAACTTATCAAATTGTAAGAGGGAGAGTGCACTTTTAAGATAAAATATTCATGTCACTTCAAAAGAGACTACATATTTTGAATATATCATGGTCACAGCTTACCAGGACATAGGGAATTGTTGGGAATTGTGCCCTAACTAAGGCATCAGTAGTAATATATTCATACATTGAAATCTGAGTAAACAATAACTATAAACCATGATAAAAATCCTTTATAAATAAGTTGACATGAATTTAGAGGAGAACACCAATCTATAAAATTTCCTCCCATGAAACTTCAATAATGGTATTAGAAATATTTTTAAGTAACACAGTACTGTTATGCAAAACATTATAATCTATTCAATTGAAATATAGAAATAATTCACACATATGCTATCTAAAGTGAACAGTGTCCTGGAATGACACATTGAGATTTCTATGTTCTTAAAATGATTTGAGGGTTATAAAAACTTTCTTCCCCCCATTTTATATAAATACAGATACTTCTACTTCATAAATTTTAGGACACTCACAGTTGATATATGAATGAACTTTTTCACAGTGTAGATACCTTTGTCGATTATTCACACTGTGAATTCTTTGATAGTGAATAATAATTGAGATATTAGTCATGGAATTCTGGGAGATTCCTGGTCAATATCAAACTTCTGCTGTGTCAAAATATGAACCACATGCAAATGATGGCTAAAAGTTCTTTTAGTGTTTAGAATGTCACATTCGTCACATTTGTAGGGTTTCTCTCCAGTATGAAATCTCTCATGTACCTTAAAAGATGTTAAATGACGAAAGGACTTGTCACATTGTTCACACTTGTAGGGTTTCTCTCCAGTATGAATTCTATAATGGCTCCTAAGTCCTGCACTCTGAGTAAAGGACATGTAACATTTTTCACACTTGTAAGGTTTCTCTCCAGTATGAATTCTCTCATGTACTCTAAGATGTGATATGTGAGAAAAGGACTTGTCACATTCTTCACATTTGTAGGGTTTCTCTCCAGTATGAAATCTCTCATGTACCTTAAAAGATGATAAATAATGAAAGAACTTGTCACATTCTTCACATTTGTAGGGTTTCTCTCCAGTATGAGATCTCTCATGTACCTTAAGATGTGATAAATGACGAAAGGACTTGTCACATTGTTCACATTTGTAGGTCTTCTCTCCAGTATGGATTCTCTCATGTACCTTGAGTTTTGACAAGTGAACAAAGGATCTGTCACATTCTTCACATTTGTGGGGTTTCTCTCCAGTGTGAATGTTGTAATGGCTCCTATGTTTTGAAATCTGATTAAAGGACCTATCCCATTCTTCAGATTTATAGGGTTTCTCACCAATTTGGATTGCCTTATGTCTTCTGACATTTGACAGATTTCTAAGGAACTTATTACAATCATCACATTTGTAGGGGTTGTCCACATTATGAATTCCCTGAAGTTTTCTTACAGTTGACTTCTCCGGGAAAAGGTAAATTGAGGAATGCATTGCAATATGGAAAGCAAAGATGAGAAAATTAGACATTCCAGAATACATTTAAAAATGAAACAATCTTGAATAAACTTTCAAAATATTGAATGATTCGAAGGCAGAAAATTTGTGATAATATTAGCTATCTTTTCTGCCAAGACCAAAGCCAGGACAGGATGGAGTAATAAAATAAATACATTTAAATTACTGAAATTTAAGAAATGCTTGAATTCAAGGCAAGCAAGTGATCATTTCCTAATTTATGTAAGAAAACTGATGAATACACCAGTTGCCAAAAGGAACTCAACATATGCAAAATAGAAAAGAAAATAAAATCTGTAATAAAACAAGTAAGGAAGGAAACATTGCTGGACAGGTGATTAAAGTGCTATGAGCACTAGATGCTTTGCAGAATATCTGGGTTCTAATCCAAGAACCCACATGAGTGCTAACAACCATTTGTAACTCCAGTTCCAGGGCATCCCACAACTTCTTCAGACTCTAGGCATTGTATTGCATGTGTGCACTTATATGCATAAAGTCAATAAACTTATAGGCAATAACTTATGCATAAAATAAGGATAACAAATAAAACTAATTTTTAAGTAAATATATGAGTGCCAAACTAACCAATGAGAATACTGGCATAATCTCACTGCATAATAATCTTCTCTCCCTTGAACACTTTCCTCAGTTGCTTCTTATTGGTAAAGAGAAAGACTAGTAATATTTGTCTATTTATTTTGTAACATGAAACCTCTGACAGCTTTGAATAATACTATTAAGTGAATATATCTTCAATTTAAAAATTAAGTGACAGAACATTGCAGAATGGAATCAGTGAAATTTTCGAATATCTCTTCTTTCCAAGAAACTAAATTACTGGCAATGATAACCAGAAATGTAAATCAATGATAACCATAAACCTACCCCATACATCTGACAGAATATGTTAACAACTGTAGTATCAAATTCAATATATCATAAAAAAATGTACTAAAATTTATGTAGCAGAGAAAAAGTTATCAATACGGGGCTTGAGAGAAGACTCAGCAGTTAAGAATACTGGCTTCTCTTGGAAAGGACCTCGGTTTGATTTGCAGCACCCATAGAGTGATTGACTGTGTCCATAACTCCTGTTCCAGGCAATGAATAATAGATAAGAATTTTTTAAAAAACACCATATGAACGTAATGAAACAATCCATAGGAATGAATGATTAAGGACTGGTGGAGTTAACCAAAAAATGATAGAAAATAAATAAATAAATAAAAAGAAACATGAACGGTTGTGAACAAGACTATAATGAAATACAGGTTTCCATTAAAGAATTTCTTGGTGAATTATGTTCAAAAAGGCATAAGAATGAGTCTAGAAGAAATGGACAAATTTCAAAAGACATGTAACCTCTCAGTATTAAGGATACAAGAATGAAACTGAAGGACCCATTTAATGTCTCCAAAAGAATGACGTCCCAAATCTCAATGGGTTAACTACTGATGACTCACATTTTTTTTTTCAGTGATTTAACACTATGTTTGGAAAACAGCAATAAAAAATATCTATAAAGAAAGGAGGCAGTTTTCAGATTGAAAGTTACGTATTACATTTGTAAGCATTTACAGTGAGGAGGACTGGGGATTGTAGATGACCCAACAGTTAAGGACACTGACTGAGAGGACCTGAGTTCAATTCCCAGCACCCACACAACAGCTAAAATAATCCATTTCTTCAGTTCCAGAGGAACCCTCCGTACTCATCTGAAAGACACAGAAATTGCACAACACAAGTGTACTTACATATATACAGGCAATACACTGATACACATACTATAAAAAGATTAAATATTTTTTAAAAGCACAAGACAAACACGCATACATCACATACTTTTGAAAAAGTGTTCAATATATTTTCAAATTAAGGAAATATAATTTAAATGCCATTTAGGATTCTCTATCACCTTGCTCAGAATAGCTAAGAAAAATAAACAATTGGAAATAAATACTGGTGTGGATGGCTGGTCAAGAGGGAACATTACTCACTGATAACTGAATACAATTACTGCAGGTATGACGGAAATCTGCACGCTAGTTTCTCATAATTAAAACATACTCCTATCTGACACAGCCTTAGCACTCACTTCCAAATAACAGAAGGACCAAAGTTCTATCCTAGAGATGCTTGGACATACTTCTTGATAGCTGCACTAGTAACAATAGACAGAAAAGGAATCGGCTAAGAGATCCCCTGTACTTAGAGCAACTCAATTCTCCAACTTAGTTTCTCAGACTATCCACAGGCTCCCCTGCCCACACCGTGCCCCTGGCCTCCTGGTTTGCCTCCCACATACCTGCCTACTGCACTGGTAAATCAGATCCTGCCCATTGTGTCTAGATTCCCCTATAGCCTAAGCAGTGTCAATCCTTCCCTGAACTCATCTCTCCTTCCAGATATGTGCTGAGGCCTTCTGCTACTCATTCCAGGTCATATATCTGGACTACCCTCTTACAAACTTACTACTGCAACCTTGTGCTATTACAGAGGTTGAAGGGCTCTTGATCACCTGTCTCTTCCACAAATGTCACACTCCACTACTCTATGAGGATGGTGTGCTGAATTATGATGATGGTGTGCTGAATTATGGTGATGGTGTGCTGAATCAATCCAGTGCACAAGAGGTGGCAACCACTTGGGACTTGCTGGTAAAGCATATGTGCATAAAATAATAGGTAATAAATCCAACCAAAACCAATGTCCTTCTACTTCAGTGTCGTTTCTAGGAATTCAGTGATGTGGAGCTTGCAGAGATATTTCTTCTAAGGTGAAGGATGAATTGTTGCACATGACCCCTCTATCCACCAGAAAGAAACGTAATGCATAGTGGGCCTCTTTGGATTATGGAGGCAGCATATTCCTCACCGAGAATTCTATTGCAACTCATTTATCAAGTGATCCTGAGGGCAGCTATCTTTGAGTGAAGCCTCTTACAGGCAAAACCTCTTCATCCCATCCAGACTGCTGTGCAGGCTGCCCTCCCCCTTGGGCCACATGATCACGGAAACCTGATGGTGCTTGAGGTGTCAGTGGCAGATAGAGATGCCATTTAGCGTCTCTGAAAGGCACCAATATGGCAATCTGTCCACTGGATTTTTTTTGTAATGCTCTACCTTCTACTTTCATCTGCAAACAAATATTTGCTATTTCAGAGACTGCTCTTAGCTTCTTATTGGGCTATAGTGGGCAGTAAAATTTTGGCAGTAGGGCACAAAGTTACCATGCTACCTGAGCTACCTCTCATGAGTTGGTTAATATCTGAACCTGGGACCATCAGGTTGGATGTGCACCACAGCAATCCATTATCAAACTGAAGTGGCATATAGGTGATTGTGCCCGAGCAGGCCCTGGAGGCACAAGCAAGTTACATGAAGCGTTTCGCACATGCCTATGCTTTCTACTATGTTTACAATGTCTTTGGTTCTCAAGCACACACTTATGCCTTCATTCAGTGTACTGTATGATTGGTTGACCGATGAAAGGAAGACTAGGGATCATTTAATGAGTGGTCTATGCTATGTGTACACCAGCCAAAAGTGGCCAGCACCAGCCTTCAGGTAATTTCTGGAACAATCTTGAAGGACACTGGTAAGCACAATCTTCACAGCCAGCAGGGCGTCAAGTAGTACTCATGGTGGGGCATTTGCTTAGGAGCGGGAATGATTGGAAGTACAGTTATATTCTGACTCATGGGATGTAGACATTGGTTGGGATAGATGTTTAGGGACTTGGAAGGAACATGACTGGAAAATTAGTGAGAAACACATTTGGGGTACAAGGATGCTGATAGGGCTCTCCAAATGGTCAAAGGATATGAAGATACAGTGTATCATGCACAAGCTCATCTCAAGGTGATTTCAGCAAAGCATGAGTTCAGTAATGAAGTAGACAGCACTGCTTTTCAGCTGATAGTCACCTCTTCCTCTAGCTGTGCTTGTCATTGTCCAATGGCCCATAATACTGGCCATGGTGGCAGACAGGCAGTCATGCATGGACTCAACTGAATGTACTTCCATTCATGAACGGTGATGTGGCTACAGCTGCTGCTGTACGCCTGCTCTGCCAACATTAGATACAAATATTGAGCGCCTGAAATGTCACTATTCCTGGGGTGACCAGCCAGTAACGTGGTGGCAGGTTGACTGCAATGAACCCTTCCCATCATGGAGGGGATAGAACAAACTCTCAATTAAGTGAAAAGGAACCATAGAAGATCTCAAAAAACAAAACAAAATGTAACAAAACAAAAAACCAAGAAAATAAATGATGCAATGAAAAGATAGATTAAGGACTTTAAAAGAGTTTTCTCAGAAAAAGAAATAAAACTTGTTAACAAACACATTAAGAAGTGTGTTTGTTATCCTAAGGAAGTGGAGAAATGCTGTTTAAACCAGTCTAAATTAAATAGTACCTGAATGAGACTGACGAAGATAAAGAAAATAAAAGATGCACAATGCTGGAAGGGGTGTAGAGGAAGGGGAATGCTCATTCCCTACTGGAGGGAATGCAGGTCATGAAATGACTAGGGAAAGCAGTATTGAATCTGCCATATGATCCAGTTATACCACTGTTTGGTATATACACAGAGGACTCATTGTACTGTAGAGATTACTGTACATCCAGGTTTGTTGCTGTTCCTTGTACAATAGCTCAGAAATGGAAAGAACCTAAATGTATCCTAGCTAATGGATAATGCTGAGTTTTACTAACATAAGGAATGCTGAGCTTATGAAATTTGCAGATAAATGCACGGAAAAAGAAAATGTAATACTCAGTGAGGTAACACAAACTCTGAAAAGCATGCAAGTCACAGTCTCCTTCATTTGCGGATCATACGACCAATATTTCATATGTGAGTGTATACCCTAATATAACCACATGAGTCAGGAAAAAGGAAAGTAATCATAGAGGTAAATGGAAAGAAAGAAACCAGTAAAAATGGACCATATGAGCAGATGTTACTAAGGTTGAAAGGAAGAAAATGGGGCTATTAAACTTTGAATGGAAAAAAAGGACAAAGAAGAATCTTGAGAGTAAAGGAGAAGAAGTAACTCAAGAGAGGGGAATAAGAGGAGACACGTATAAAGGGGAAAATGGGGGAAATTAAACTGGGGGTGGAGGAAGGAGGACAAACAGGGAGAGAGAGAGGAGAGACAAATAAAGCTTTGATGGTGTAAAACCAAGATGGAAGGGTATGAAGTCAAAAAACACTGAAAAACACACACAATATCTGAACATTAGTGCAGGTGCTTACCTGGAGCATATATATCAAGGAACCCAGGGCCAGAAACATGAAACCTCCCTTCAAGTTCTTTGTCACACTAGTCCAAGAGACTCCAAAATAGCAGTCTACTCCCCCAGCCCAGCATTAGCTCCCAGAACTTCAGTGAAAGACCCTGTTATGGATGAAAGAATGTAGTTTGGACATAGGACATGGGCAGATGGAGCTGGAACTGCCTGGAATCCTTCTCCTTGAAGACAAGCTCTCATGGTTATAGAGAATACTATGCAAGATTCTAAGGGAGAAAATCAATCAGTGGTCCAGCCCAGATCTATAGTCTGATCACTACAAAACCTGGGACAGTAAAGAACCTCTATTGATGCAGCAGTGGCACTGTTACCAAGGGGGTCATCACCAGCAATGTAACTGCAGTTAAAGCCCCTCAATGGGAAGGAACATAGGTGGCACTGTAAATACAGCCATGTAAACATGCCTAGAGATGTCATCAATCCTATAGAGAACAGTCTTTGTCATATATCTAGTCAAATGTCATTTCTTTCTATATGCTATATATGATCCTTATATTCACAAACGTATGTACTGTACATCAGTAATCAAAGAGGCTCCTTTTTTACAACAGCTGGGTACTATTACAGAGTTCCACAACTGGCCACACACAGAGAATACACCTCTGAGAGATTCCCGTCCTATGTGATACATCTACAGTGCAGTCTCTACACACAGCAAGACCTGTGTGTGAAAAAGAGGCATTTGAGGCTTGGGGTTGTGCATAGGAAGTGCTGGATTTCTAACACAGTAGTCTGCTTTAATCATGACATGAAAGAAAAGATATCACTCTACAAATTGGATCCTAATTTTTTATTTTCTGACAGAGACTTGTATATGTAGCGTTTTTTTTTTTTTTTTTTTTTTACTTTGTAGACTCTGAGTTCTATTACTGATAAAATGCAGCAGCTATGGAAATGGAACTTTAAAATTATGACCACAATATCATATACTAAGAGGTAGCTGAAATTAACCACAGAAGTAAATGTACATGAATAATTCTTTGAAGAAAGAGAAATAAAAAGAAATTGTGAACAATTAACCTGGTCTTCTCCAAATGCAGAATTTCCCAATACACTATTTTTTAACAAGCTTTTTAAGAGTTATTAACCAAAACAAACATGCTTGCAAAGTGTACTTTCATCTAAAATGATGCAGATTAATAAAGTATTCGACAAGAAAACTCTCCTTACCTACAGACACCACATGGCTGTAGTTCTCCAACATCACCTCCTTGTACAAAGCCCTCTGAGCAGAGTCTAGGCATTCCCACTCCTCCTGGGAGAAGTCTACGGACACGTCTTCGAAAGTCACTGGTTCCTAAAATGAGCAAAATAAAGTTTGCCTTTGAGCCCTTAGACAGATATTTGGGATCAACGGGAAAAAAGCAAATAATCAGTACACGAGGTCTGAAGAACATGAGCAATCTGAATTATTCAAAATCATATTTCTTAATGGAATAACTCTATAATTTACCTGCTAACTCTGTAAAGAGAATAGCATCAGATCCTCCAAGTTTATGCATATACTATGATTTTAAGGAGTATAGCACATAAAATTATGCCTACAACATAGAAATTTCATATCCCTCTGACACTTGTAGCATGAATCATCAGGTGCTTATGAGAGTCACTCATTTCATAATTCTGATTCAGAAATTTAATGTTTCTAACTATGTACTGCAGACCTAGAAAAAAACATAGATTTTTTGACTTAACAGGATGTGTGCCCAAGTCTGACCTGACACTTCCCTAACAAGTATGCCGGTGGATCCACTGCCCCTGGTACATGTGCACATTCTCCAGCAGCAGAGAGCAGAACATGAGATTAGGACATAAAGGAGGAGGTGAAATGAAGGACGTTATGAACTGTGTGCTCTGCCTCTACAGCAAGAAGATTGAAATTATCATTTAAAATATTTCCTATAAGTTGCCTATAATTCAGAAAATATAGAAATATTAGAAAAGAAAGCATTCTAACATATTAATTTTATACTATATTCTCTGTATATACTCATTTACTTATCTAATATTTCCCTGAGAGGAATATACTGGCCAACATATCATGCATACAAGAATAAGGGAACTTTCAGAATAAGGATCCTTGGTGCAGAGAATAATAAGAAACAATAAGACAAGACATAGAACACATTGAATACTATTCATGTAAATATCAATAGTTACAAAACAGATAAATCATTGAGTATAATATGATAAATGGATATCTTTTTAGGTAAAAAGAATCAGTGATGGAAACATTCCTGTGACCTGAGTGTGACACACAAATGCCAACAGAAAAAATGAGGCCTCCTTTAAAATGGCCTCCTGCAAATATAACTATCAAACAAATACAAGTTTTCTTGCTCTAAGGAAGGGACAAAACTACCAATGCTGAAATGAGAGATTCTGCATCAAGTGTCATGATTCATGTGCTTCATTCTGTAAATTAAGAATAAAGTGTATTTCTAACAACAAAAAACAATAGTGTACAATATATGGAATTTGCAGCAAAGAATCTGAACCAAGCAGATCAACTCCCAGGAGACAAGTAGACACAGGTGTCAGCAGAAGCAGCAGCGACACATCAGGCTTGGGAAGCTGGTGGGAGTGAAATGATAAATGAATAAAATATCTTTAATAAACAAAACTATCAGATTATGTAAAGTTCAACACGGATTACACTGGAATATGAGGATCTAAATCCATTCTTGACCATAGTAGTCAACTGGAATGATTTAGATTTCATCCACCACACCAGAAACATTTTTGTGTTTGAAAGTCATGCATTCAATAAATTAGTATTGAAAAAAATCTTGGAGGCCAGATTGGGGAGGTGGCTATGCTACATACGGGACACATATGTAAACAGCTAAGGGACGATAGTACACACATTTATTCCATGGCTCTGGAGGAAGAGACATGCAAATTTCTGTGAGATCCCGGCCAGTGCGATCTGCATTCTAGGTTTAAGTGCAGAATAGTGCACAATTTCACAATACCAGACATGTTGAGAACGAAAGAGTTCCTGGTCCAGGCCCGTGGATGTGTTTACCTGAAAAGAAGCCATCTCTCTCCACTTCAGTGGGTTTCTTTTCCAGGCGATCTTACAGAAACAACGTTCTCCTTCTTTTGAGCAATTTCCTCTCTGTTCACTGAAAATCCACGTCACCTGCCCACATAACAAGAGGAAGAATCGCCTCAGAAATCTAAGCAAGCCATTCTCACTGTATGACTTCACAGCAGATGCACTGGAAGAAAAGCTCAACATGGAGACCCTGTTACAAGTTTCTGCTTCGTTGCCTTCGAATTGCCCCACCCGCCCAAAAAGATTAAAAAAATTCTACAACATCACGGGAATATCGCTGCACTCACCTCTGCACCAAGGCAAAGGAACACAATTTGCATCCTTCGGAATAGAGCCTGAACTAAGCTTCCCGTCAGGAGCACTTGCAGGTGAATCTGAGCCTCACCTTCTAATGTCAGATGTTGTCAATTGAAACAGCACTGAGGCATCTACTCAGCTTAATAGAATCTGTGGAAACACAAGTGAAAGTTTTCCTGTAATGACTGTAATTCCAGAGCACTTTGTTATGTTTGTTAAAAATCTATTCCTAGGGTTGAAGTGATAGCTCAGATGTTCAGAATGCTGGTGCTCTTGCAGAGAAGCCAGATTTAGTTCGTAGTAGCAACAAGGTGCTAACAACTGTACTTAACACCTGGTCTAGTTTTAGTTTTTTGCAGTACCGTTCCCCATTTCTCAACTCTCACATTTTTTCTGTTCCCAGCTTGACTGATGTTCCCTGAGCTGGGTAGGGGTTGATACACATATCCCATATAGGACTGAACACTTAAAGTGTTCATTCTCCACTCTTTAAACAAGTGTGACTGCCTGCATTAAACACTATTCTGTGCAATAAGAGCCTTCTTTGACTGAGTTTGAGAATAACACATATCTATGGATTTAAAGAATAAACAGACTGCAGTTTAACAACATCACCATTTAGCAATACAACATCAGTATGTACTCGAATTGTGCTTATGCCATCCCCAATCATGCGTTTAACCATGTTTACAGGAGCAGTTATGAACACACTATGGTTTAAGCCTCAAATCCTAGCAAGAGACAGGTTTATTGTCTCCCATGCACTCTCATCACTTTGGGACTGTGGGAAATCTCACCTTGCAGGTCAGTACTGTATCCCACAGTGACCAAGGCTAAGAAAAATCAACAGACTGCTTCCCACATGGGTGCACTAGTTTATTCTGCAAACAAGTTACTATTCCTTCTGTCTGCACAGCATTGGCTAACAGTATTTCTGGTGACAGACACTGACTGGAGCGAGATGAAATCTTAAAGTGGTTTTAATGTGCGTTTCTCTAAAGGCTTAGTATGTTCATCATTTTAAAGTGTTTCCTAAGATTCTGTGTTTCTTCATTTTAAAACATTCTGTTTGAGTAAAGGGAAATTCTTGAAACTAGGTTGTTTGTTTTCTGGTGTTTAGTATTTGAGTTCTTAGTATAATCTTTTCTTTGGAATGTGTCGGTAGGAAACATTGCCCCATTCTGTGGACTGCCTCATCTCTCAGTTAAGAGCTTCTTGTGATGTGCAGAAGCGTTGTAATTTATGACATCACATTGAGAGTTTGTGGTTTATTTCCTGTGTGACTGAGTCCTATGAAGAATGTTAGTGCTGTGTCTGGAGGAGACACATGCTTTTCCCTTTTGCTCCACCACTTTCAGACTTTCCATTTTTATGATGAGGTTTTTGATCCTTTTGGACTTGAGTCTTGTAGAAGTTGATTGATGGTCATCTATTTTCATTGTTGATATGCCCATATCTTTTCCAAGCACCAAGTTGGAATGAAAATACTATCATTTTTCCACTGTTTGTTTTTTGAATCTGTGTCAAAAAATGAGTCGTTTAGACCATGTCTAGGTCTTTCGTACCATTGTACTCATCTTTGGATCTCTTACTCATGTGGCAGTACATGATTGGATTTACTTTTCTGTTACTGCTTCTTTGGTGTTCTGGGCCTTCTTTTTGTGCCTGGGTACGGCTTCCTTTACACAGCTAAAATCTTTTTTGTTTGTATTTAAAAGTTTCTCCCAGTCTTCGGCCTGGAGATTTTCTCCTGTTTTCTAGGCCTATAATTTGCAGGCTTTGTCTTTCAGTAATATCTTTAAAATCTTGTACAATTCCTTTCTGCCATTTTTAAAAGCAATTCTCTATGCTTTATCTCAGAGCAATTTTAATACTGATTTTGTGAAAACAAACTTGATTTGCTGAGCCAAATGTCAATATCCCCCTCTACTGGTGCCAGGGGTAAAGTGCAGAATGAATTCAGGCCCAACAATGTCCACAGTCAGCTGACCACAGCTGAAGCATCTATTTTCTTTGAGAAACAGGAGTTTCAGGTGGTTCATCCTCAAGGTCAAAGTTTTTTGTAGTAGTAGAATTACTGACATCTGATGGGGTAAAGGGAGATCACTGAGGAAACGATACCAAAAAAAAATTAATGTCACAATTTGGAGAAAGTTGTTGAAGAATTGAAGAATATGCAACATGGGCGGGTCACAAGTGTGATGCAGCAGGAAGTAGTGCGTGCACAGGTCTATAGTGGAGTGTGGGAGGAGTCAAAGGCCTGAATGCCTGTTGGATTTTAGTGTAAATGGGAAACTCACAGAACAGGAGTGAGCAGGTGGGGCACCTAGGTGCAGATCCTGAGGCGGCCTGCAAAGGATCAGGTCTCCAAAGTGACCCCAGGACTAAGAATAGCTCAGGAACCACTCACAGCAGTGTCCTGCAGAACCAGAGCTATGTGGAAAAATAAGTGGCTCTGCAGGGGAGATAGGAAAATTCACTAGAGCCACAGGAACAATAGACAGCTGTGGTGGGAACCTGAGGCCTTGACAACCCAGCAAGGGTCCGAGGAGCAGTGGGAATGGGGTGTCTAGTGTACAGCAGGTCTTGAAAGTTCACCAGTTACTGAAGCATGTAGAATGGGTCCTGGGGCAGGACGGGGAATGAACCATTTTATAGGAACTGTGAGTTTAAGAACCAGAGGCGTGTGTGTTAAGATTCACCGGAGATTTGGTCTTATTTTTCAGTTTTTCACTTTCTTTTTCTTTTTTCCTTTTTTGTTGTTTATTTGTTTATTTGTTTTAGTTTTATTTTTAATTGAAGTTTTGTGGATTTCATACAGAACGTCTCCACCAGTCTTACACATCTTTATAACCACCTCCACACTCGTGTCTTCCCATACCCCCCGATTAAAATTCACACATTCTGTCATTTTTGTTAAGGCCTATATTGTTGAGTTAGTTTGGTTTTTGAGACAGGGTCTATCTGTGTAGCAACAGCTGACATCTGATGTGACATGTGGAACAGGTTGGACTTTATCTTCCTTTAATGGACTGAACTTAGATACGTTAACCAGACTCCACTAGATGAACTCACATTGGGAGATATTTGGGAAAAGAAGCTTGACTCAATAGGTCTTAACATAGACTATGAATCTTAAATGGACTAATTCTGAACTTTAGAAGGTAAAAGAAAAATTTTCATTTTCACGTCCCCTACATATTCTCCCACAAAGCTAAGAAGAAGCATCAGTGCTGATTCTGTAACAGCTGAGGAAGAAGACAATGAAACTGTGGGTCAACCATCACTGCTTCTGAAAGATAGCTTATTTTATTTAGCCTCTGTTCCAAAGGATGAAAGCTGTATTATTCTGTCTCGTTTTGTAAGGATATGAGGGAGCTACGTTCTCAATAACGTAGGAGAAATTCTTGGTCTTGTTGGCAGGGCGGGCTGCTGGAAGGCAGAAAAGCAGAAACTTCTATCAGGGTCTGTAGAGCTTTTTCTTCCTATCTGCTGTGATGGAAGACAGTTTGGAGGTGCTTCTGTTATACTGCAGGTGAAGTGGATTTTCAGGGACTGGAATGGAAATTGCTCAGAAGACAGGGAAGACAGTTGATTTAAGATTGTCTGGAAAAGAAGCTCTCAGGAGGAAAGAGATGGCTTCTTTCTGAGAAAATTCATCCAAGCGCATGGACCATGGGTCTTTTCTTTCTCACAGTACTTGCTGTTTTGCACTTGTTAAATTTACTGGTCTTTGTCCTTATTATGGAGACCAGGCTGGCCTGGAGCTCACAGAGATCAGCATGCCTCTGTCTTTGGAGTTCTGGGATTGAAGTTGGGGTCCACCGTGCACACATCAACTTTTTACACACTCATCACTGATGTAGCATGGCCTTCTCTCCATTCTGACCTCCAATGTGTATTTGTTCCAGACTAATCCAATGAAATCATAACCATCTCAACAATGTTAATGAAAACTAAATCATCCCAGGCTTCAGTTCCTAAGGAGGACAGACTTGGTCCTCATGTGCCACTCTATTTTTGTTTGAACCATAGAAAAAACTGATAATTTTGTCCTTTATTCGGATATTGTATTACTTTGATTATCATTTTAATCCCACCAACATCGCATGCCTGATGGCATGTGCTACCTGGGGTTGTTAACTCCTATATGCTTTCTTCTCCTGAAAGTTCACTCCTTGGGTTGAGCTGCTCTGTAGCAAACCCCAAATGTTGACATCAATGGTTTGATTTATTAAGAATAAGTCTTCTTCTTGTAGTCTACGGAATGAAGAACACTAATCACAGCGTTTAATGCAGACTCTCTCCTTTCATCACTGTTAGTCTTCTTTCTCTCTTAAAAATTTTTTTTTGAGACATTCTTTCCCTGGATCCCCAACTGATGTGGAACTCACTTTGTAGATCAGGCTGGCATTGAACTCAAGAGTTGCAACTGCGTCTGTCTCCAGTGCTGGGAATAAAGGTGTGCACCACCAGGCCCAGCATTCTTCGTCGGTGTGGAGAAGAGTCTTTTCATATTTGTTTGCTCAGACCTCTTTTTACATTAGTACTGGTGTTTCACACTTTACTTGTTCTTTCTACCTCATTTGTACACAATTACTACATTTTGAAATATGCTTTTTGGAAGCCATATTTGCCAGTGCAGTCTGCCTGCACACAACAAAACGTATGCATGCGTCCTGCAGGCACTCCTCCACACCTCAGGAAGCCAACTCTCCAATTTCAATAGTATGACTAAAACCTCCTAGTACTGCCAACTGCTGAGTGACTAGGGACCACCATCACTAGCTACACCCAGGGAACTGGAAACAACCAGGTGTCTCAGAACAAATATGCGGAGCTGTTGTCCACCATGGAAGTGTTGGGGAGAGAGAGAAGACACACATATGGAGGGAACAGGCGTGCCTTGGGGAGACTAAAATGAGACATTACTAATGCTAGAGGCCTGGTCGGGAGTTCTTGGCTGAAACGCGTAGCAGTGCTAGGTTCCAGCGTCTGTAGTTTTGAAGGTCCTCACTTTTGTATGAGACAGGAGATTATAATTTATGTCGCCTGGTGAGATGAAATTCTGTGGGTTTTTTTTTTTGTTGTTGTTGTTTTTTAATGGGAGCAGTTTAGCTTTTTTCTTCCCTCCATGGTTTGCTAAACTCAAAGTATACTCTCAAAGATTAGGAAAAAATTTTGCATTTAATTAAAATGTGCAGTTTAAGTAGTAAGGGAGGCCATATATTATGGTTTTTGTTTTAAGCATTGAGTTAAAAGAAGCATGTAAATTTACTTTATAGCAAACTCTTCTTGCTCGAAAACACTAGTGTCCCTTTAATCTTCCTTTGGGTACATTTTCCTTTTGCATCACCCAGACTGATTGGTTCCTTTCCGTGAGTTCACTGGACTCTGAGGACTTTAGCACACGGCTACTGCACATTTTCCCCTAGTAGCTGGCCCGCTTGCCATACAGTACAGATCCTACTTAACAGAATGTCTTTGCTTAAGAGTATGTATAACTCTGAGTGCTCTGCAGTCAGTCGTTAAAACTGAACAAGTTATGAGTATAGAAAAAAGAACAATCAACCCAAGTGACAAGAATATTTCCTGCACATTTCCATCCTCAGATGATGTGTAGATGTTTCCACAATAGGTATAAGCTGATCAAAAAGTCTGGAAGGAAATGCAGACACTGCATCTTGATATGTATCTGTTACTTGATGTGATAAGGCTTATTTTCATTAGCAATTTATACCTGGAAATATTTCCTTTGAGTAATTCTGATTGCACATGTCATATTCAGAACTTGTTTACACATTCTCTTTTTTTACCTTGGGTCTAGTGCCCTGTACACGCACACATGATCAAGTGGTCTTTTTTCAGTTTTGGATCCATTAAGTATAAAAGATGTGTCCACAGGAGGAGTTGAAATGCCTAGACTCTGCTCAGGGCTTTTTACAGGGAGGTGATGTTGGAGAACTACAGCAATCTGGCATCTGTAGAATTTTCATAGTTTTACGTTCCTTTACATTTCCACTTGTTAGAGGAATTTCCCATATTCATTATTTTTTGGTTTAATTTGGTCACCTAGTAGTATGTGGTACTGTATCTAGAATTCTAAAGTACCATTTCAGTCACTGCATTTTGAATCATTGAGAACTCAGCATACGAAAACTGAAGAAAGTTCCTATGTATGATAATGAGTGTCAGAAAACAAGAATTGGTAATCTATTTGGAGAGTCATCTCTTTTTCTCTATATTATCAGTGGAGCACAGTGTTAGAAATCCTGTACTTTCTAAAGACTTCAGCTAGTGTCATGTGCCTCTTTCTCATATACAGGGCTTGCTCTTTGTTATCTTGCTCTGGTCTCCTGTTTGAGCAGAGGAGAATCACAGAATGTACAAAGTGGGAGAGTGCCGGCAACCAGGTAGGTCTCAGTGGAGGAAGGAGGGAGCCAGCTGAGAGATCCTGAACACAGAGGGATAAAGACCTGAAAAACGTTTTGCCATCATCTGTGTCATTAGAAAGGTTTCTGATAATTTACTTCATAAATATGTCATCAGTATTTGTCCTGTAGTAAATGCCAAATGATGTTTCTTTTATTGCACTTGCATTACATGAAGATTACTGATATGCAGATATTCCTTCACTTGATTATTTTATTATTCCATATCTCCCATATCACCCTTCTTCCCAGTCCTAGAGTTTTAATAGCGATTTTTTTTTCTGTATGTTTTTCCTTTACTACACTTTCAAGGTATATTTTTATTTAATTGTTATTCATTTCATAAAATACCACAAACATTTCATACACCCCCCAATCCACAGCCTCCAGGGATATCACCGGACTTCATGTATTCTTATATTTAAGGCCTTGCAATTCAAATTTTAGGTTGTCTTTCTTTGCTACTTTGTTTGCCTTTTTGAGACATGTTCTCCTAGTAGTCTAGAACTCACTATGGAGACCCGACTCACAAAGACCTGTCTACTTCTGCCTTTAAAGTTCAAGGATTAAAGGCATGTGTTACCATGCACAGCCAGAATTGAAGTTTTAAAATATTCTGAAATTACTAAATTCTGTCTTTAGTTTTGTTTCAGCTTTGAAACTTTTTGTGCCCTCTGATTCCATGCAATCTTTCATTGTTTTAGAATCAGTAATGCTTTTCTTTCAAAAACAACTAAGTCCTTTATGAGGTTCCCTTAGAATAATTATGTGGCATGAAACTGAATAGTGTATTCCCATTTTAAATAAGAATTTGTCAAAAATGTGTGAGTTTGAACGTGGAATTTGTGTATTCCTGTTTTCTATCTGCATTTGATAAGTATTACTGGTCAGAAAAGTGATCTTTATAGTATTTATGATGTACTCTGTTGTCCAAGACATTGTGCATTACTGAAAGTGTTCTGCGCATTTGGGAATTTGTGCATCCTTCTACTGTGTGCTGTGAGTCAGGCTAAGCATTTTTGGGGTACTGCTTTTTTCTCGTGCTGCTCATAGGCTTGTTTCCTTATTCACAATCTTGCTGACTTCAGTATCCATCATGGATACAACAGAGTTCACACAGCCATCACTGAGAAGGTCTTTCTCGCTCACAGACCTTTATTCTCTCTATAATTATTCTTAGTCGTGAGCTTCCAATCATGTTTGTTCCTTGCTATTGTGTTAGCCACTGAGCCCATGGATACTTGACTGAAACCTCTGAAGATGGAGCCAACGTATTATATTGTATATGATGAATAATTATTCCCAGTTATAGGTCACATTTTTAAAAATCCACAAATTGTTGTGTAAAAACATGAGAGAAAATATATAAAATTCCAGTTCCAAAAGGAGAAATAAGGTGAAAAAACACTTTTTCCCTTGGTTATCACTGTACTTTTTACTGGAACCATAATAAGAAAATATATATAGTGTGCTCTGCTCAAAAAATGGGAGTACTGTGAATGAGTGTGCATGTTCATTCCATAGAACGAGACATGTTGAGTGCGTCTACTCTTCAAATATCACGACAGACAGAACGAATTCATAGCCCATTTCACACAATACAAATAAGTAAATACAATCAAAGAGCCAAATATCATGATCTAGGGATGTTTTTCTCCTTGTAAAATGTTGGAAAAATTTAAAAGTAACCTAACATTTTCTCATTTGCTCCTCTGGGTTTGTGAATATATTCTTCCTGTAGAACAAGATTCAAATCTTGTCTACTGATCTTTTCATGCAACAGTTCAAACAACCATCTCAAGTTACTGGGTTTTCTTTGATTGAATGGTTCTTTCTCCTTTTTATTTAAAGTACAGGTATATCCTAGAATTCTCCTAATTTTTTTTCATATCTTTGATTACAAAGATATTATTTTAGCAACCAATGAGTTTTAAACTCAATACAAATATTCACTGTAAGTAGCTGTTCCAAATAGAACTTGCTGGATATGGTGCTCCATGCCTCTAATCCCAGCACTCAGCAGGTGCAGGCAGGCAGATCTGTGTGAGAGCCAGGCCAGCCCTATGTACATATATAGATATAGGCATATATCCCAGGGCCGCTGCGGATACCAGAAGAAACTGCCTCCAAAGAAAGGAAGGACCAGAAAAGAAATAAGAATTTTAGGAGTGCATAGGAAATTTAAATGGCCCACATGAATATCCCCACACAGAATTTTGCCTTCTCTCAGATTTCCATGATTTAATACACCTTGTGAAAGTCTTTAAGATTACTTATTTCATGTATGATTCTTATTTTGAGTTATAGAATTTTTGTATGTAGAATTTAAATATTTGTCCACTAAAATATTTTTAAGCACAATTTTCTATCACATTTCTGAGCAATTATAGTAGATAGTTCAGTGTATTAGCTGTTTTTCCTTTAAAAATAATCTTTTTATTATTTGCAAATTTCGTATATTGACACAATGTAACTTTTCACACTATCTAAAATAAATTGATGGACAGTAAATTTACTTGTAAAATTTCTCTTATTTTTGACTGAATTAAAAACATTCTGATATAGTACATACTGATGGTATTCAGATGGTCTCTATTTAGATACTCTCTTCTATCTCTACCTCCTGTCCTACCTCTATCCAGTTTCATTTTCTTTCTCTCTCCCTCTTTTTCCATATATATAAATGTAAAATTTATTAAGAACTCAAGAATCAAAGGGCTAAATAATTAAGCGCTAAAGATGGTCCACAGTGTGGGTTCATGCACTGAAGTCTGATTAACCTATGAAGTCTCATCCTTGAAAGATTCTTTTTCTCCCAGTCCCAGCATCCGTTGTTGGCGAAAACTTCTTCAAGTTGCATTGGGGTTTCCTACGTACGGGGAAGGGGAAATAATCTTGCAAACGGCGTTTGTGTACTGTTTTGATATTTAAGGGATACCCTTCTTTGGATTTATTGAAAGTGATTTCCAAATTCATTGTATTAGATATCTCTGTTGATGAACTAGGGCAAAGCACAATCATTGAGAAATTTGACTTTAACAAGGAACGTTGTTTTGTTGATTCCGGGTTTTGTCTTATCTTAGTTTTCCACTTAGGTAAAAATCGTTCAGACATTTAAAACGATGTCACTTTCACCTACATGGTAATTGGTTACCCGACCTTTCACTTGTTGAGTTCGCTCATATAAATGTTGTTTGTACTTAAAATGTTTAATTTCAAGATCACAGAATGCGTGAGCTGTGTGTCACTGCCTCACATTTGAGAATATGTACTGGAAAAGCATGGCAAATTTTTCCTAACTTTGACAGATGGAATTCAATGGCTTCCTTGACATGGATGTCACATTTAGGGCTGAGTGTGCAGTAGTCACATGTCGTCATCACTTTGACCAATCGTGCACCTCTGCATTAGCAGACACCCACTGCACAGAAGTGCTTCTTGACCAAGGTGGGGAAGGGCACTTCCAATATTTAGAAAGAAGAATGACAACATGTTGTTTAGGAAAGCAATTTGGGAGGTGTTCATCCCTAGAGCACATGACCATTGGAATCATGAGATTTTATCAGGTCTATAGTACAAAATAATTTTAATTTCTTGTGTGCAGTAGGCCTCCATTCTAATACAATAACCCTGGATACCCAAGTCACATTTATGAACCTGTTGCACTTTGGAAGCATACTTTATCTATTTGCCAGAGCCCGCCTGCAGAAATCAGACCATACCCAAAGCGGGGAGTGAGGATGATAAAATGTAGAGAGAGAGAGAAAGAGAGAGAGAGAAAACAGGACAGACTCAGGAGGACTGTCAGTCACACTGAAGCAGCTTGCCTTTATTAAGTCTCCCCTATTTATATTGTAAAGTAAGCAAAACAATACTAACACAGGCAAAATAACTTAGGATATGATTGGCTTCCTTCAAAGATCTTCAGGTGACCTCAGTCTTGGGTGTAAAATAAACTTCTCCTTAGGTGTAAGTCATTTTGCCTAACAAAAACTCCTGCTTCCAACAGCACTTTTGTGCACAAGATTGACTTCTGCCTAACCCAAAACTAGGGCATAGTTCAAGGCAGGCACATGGCCCCTGACATCTATTGCATCAGTATTGTAACATGCAAGATTCATAGAATGGAGACTGTTTATGGCTCTTATCCCCAGTTTCCTACATAGCACTTTTTCTCACTATGAAATCCAGTCATCATGGAGAAGCTTTTTTGCTTTATGTTCCAGCTTAATCTCATTATGTCTTTTAACCAAAGTGTGCTTTCTTTTCTGCAATAAGGTCTTACCATCTATTTATGGTTGGTAACCAAGGACATGGGCCTGTGGTGTCTTAGAAGTGTCTGTGACTTCCATAACCAGCAACTTGTAGAGATGTTCATAAGCCTGGTATTGAGTTTTCCAGCTAAGGAGCTATGTGTTCTGGGATGTGTGTTGTCCACATATGCAGAGTACCTACGTTCATCCTTCTTGAAAAGTTGAATAATTTTAAGTTTGCTTGTGGGGTTTTCCATACATCCTTCCTGTTCCTGAATTTTTCCCATAGTTCCTCTTCTGCCCTTTGAGCCTCTTCCCCCATCACGCCTTCATCTTTTAGGTCCCAGTGCTCCACCCCAGTACTTACATGGTGGATGCTCTTCTCCATCCTCATCATATAAGACCAATTCCCCTAATCTTCCCTAGCCTTTCTCTAGCTTCTCAAGACTCCGGATAAATGTTTAAATCTTGAATGCATACATGAGGGAAAATGTGGGGCATTCGAGTTTCTTGTCCTTGGTTTACCTCACTTCATCTTCAAGCAATAAATAGACGGCTCCTGATTTGATCTGACCTACTGTTCTCTGTATTTTGTTATTAGAGAATGCAGCTATGAATTTTCAGAGTTATAACTGAAAGTTGTGTATTGCATCCTACCATCCAAATAGTATAATTATAAATTCTATGAATTAAACTCAATATGTCATGGTTCTCTTTTGTCCTTGGCTGATTAAAATTCCTTTGTGTGTACAAAGTACAGTTTGCAATCAACTCATCCATTTATTCACATTTTGTGGGATTCGGTTTCTTTCTTCTCTTACGCCTTACTACTGCTTCAAAAATATGGATGTGGAACCATCTTGGCTGTAGAACTTTTGGTCCTTCTCTTATATGCAAGGGAGTAGTACAACAATGCCAGGTAGAAGTTGTATGATTAGATTTTTCAGAACCCACCCATGCAGTTTGACCTGATGCCTATAGTAATTTACTCTGCAACTACCAGAAATAATCCCTCCTGATCACTAGTTCTTGAATTTATTTTGAATTTATGTTGTGTGGGGTTTGAGATATGGATAAAATTTTCTTGTTTCAGTTTTGGATACTAGGTTTGGATGTGATATTTTTGAGAAGAGTCTTATTTCCAGCGCAAGCTTTCAACCTTTTTTGAAAATTTGGCAGCATTTACACATTGTTGATTTATTTCTGTTTCGTATTGTATTGCATAGACTTACATGTCCTGATATGCATTCATGGTCATGCTGTCTCTGTACTTATGGCTGTGTAGTATATGAATCAGTTACTGTGTAACCTTGATTATTGTACTTTCTTTTTACAATTTATTTGAATAAACACACCAATTTCATGGGTGTTTTTTCAATATGTCTTTTAGAGGAGAAACATGAAATGAAGTTTGATTTGTACTAATTCATTTTTGCATTCTCTTGACTGAATCTATAATTTCTGTCATCTCTATTCATATACTGTATTCCTTTCTTCTTTTCTGTCTCTTGATCCACTTTATATTCCTGGAATCAAAGTAGATCGGTGAGTGTATGTGTTCCTGATAAAATTTTATTGATTTCATTTCAAGTATTTCTTTGGGAATGTACATCTTTGATTATAATCATAAATGATGTCCAGTTTTTGTTATTGTATTCCTATCAAGGTATGGCTAACTTTAAGGTATCATAAGGGAAGTTTTCCTGACCTTTTATATCTAAACAGTTCTAGATTAGGTATTAATTGTGTATGTGTAATATTTTAGTGTCTCAACTGTGTTTGTGTTCTCTGGGTGGCAATGCACATGTTTGTCCATGTATGACTTTGTGAATGTGAGAGGCTGGATGACAGAATCTACTACGGGTATCTGACTACTGTACATATACTAAAACTGCTTTTAAATCTTGTGGTTCTACCCACAGATAATGTTGCTTTCAGTTTGAGTCAGAGAACCTTCTCTTGCTATGGGCAACAGTTTTCACAGAGACTCATAACTGGTCAAGTACTGAGAACAAGTGACTCCTGCTATAAACAGAAAATTTATATTACCCTGTCCAAGTCCAGGACATACTTTAGAGGATAGGGCAGAAAGACTGTAAGAACCGGAGGATGTGGAGTAAGATATAAATACCAATATTAGTGAATGACAGGTCTGTTTCAGTCATGATCACACAAAGTCCTGGGTTCCAGTCCAAGTCCTGAACAGGTAGATGAAACAACAGGGAGATAGACTGATAGGAAGATGGAGATGATGAGGAATGGGGAAAAGAGAGATAAGTGAGGACAGTGGGGAGCACTAAATATGATCACGACATGTTGCAGAAACATATAGAATCCTTGAATTTCAAAAAGAATATTTAAAAAATTAATCATTGTTACAAATATAAATTACCAGGAAAAAAAGAAATGCCTTTTTGGAGGCAACAATTTTGGCCATTTATATAACCAGCCAATGAGAATGTTTTTATCGTAAATGTAAGTATTGTTGCTTATATAGTTAAAACTGAGTGTTAAAAAAAATAAATGGTTTAAAGAGAATGGAGAAAAAAGCCTCTGAATAAGCTAACCAAGCAAATGGCAGGCCTCTACAATGAAATATTTCATTAGCTGAAAGAATTGAATGCTAACTACAGATGTCTGGTAAAATATATTTTCTGATTTAATTCAAACTACAATCAGTACTGTATGTGAATAATTACATCCCAAGCTTGCTGGAGATGTCAGTGCCCCAGGTGTAAATGCTCTCTTGGATGAGTGACAGAACATGGAATTCAGAACTCATGGATGAAGTAAATTAGAAGAACTTTGTTATTCCACAGTAGCAAGGAGAGGAACAATATAAGTGAATTACTCCCTATAGACTTCATGCCACTCTTCCAATATGTAAACAGCCCCAAACCTAAAAAAATCAGATATTTTTATGGAAATATTTTAGCAGTCATACAATAAATTTTAAAAATCTCTGTTAGTCCTAGTTCATGTCATAAAATGTATCTAAAATGACGCAGAGACAAACATACTCAAATATTTTTCACAGGTTGAAGGGTTGTGCCCACATTCATAATTTTAGTGGGTGGATCTCTGTAGTATCCTGGTCAGATTTGTTCACTTGGCACAAGTTCCAAGCCACCTGGGACTCCAGGAAGACAGTAACTTTAAATAAAAATTTTTTAAAAACCACAAAAAATGGAAAATGTGGCATGTGCCTTTAAAGTCTGTCCTCAAGCACTCAGTAGGCACTTGCAAGTAGATCTCTGTGAGTCAAGTGCAGCCTGGTAAACATAGCAAGATCCAGGCCAATTGGGGCTAATCTAAGACCACTGTCAAAAAGATATGTAAAAGACATGTGACATTCTTGACATTTGTAGGGTTTCTCTCCCCTATGTATGGCTTGATGTTTTCTAAGATGTGACCTTTGAACAAAGGATTTATCACTTTCTTCATCTTGGTAAGCTTTGTCTGAATTATAACCTGTCTTCTCTTCTACATGTTGAGTTCTACAGGCACAGGAAAAAAAGAAGACTGTATTTCAACATGGAGAATATGGTTGTGTCTATCACACATTAAAAGATATATAAGCAACATGTATTACATATAAATAAAATTTCCAAAAAAATTGAGAAACTTTCAAGTGAACAAAAATAAAACTCTATCAAGTAAAAGGAGACAAAAACAAAAATAAGTGGGAAAATTTATTCAGTAAACAGAGTAAAAATATATAAACAATGAAGAAATAAATTGATATAAAGTCATAGGCATATGAAAAGACCAAATAAATATTAACTGAGCTCTGCATTTCAAGCTGAAGGCAACATGAGAAAAATAGGAAGCAAAATTCAGTACTTCATCCTGTAAAGTAAAAATAATGCATTAAAAAGGCAAAACTTTTAAATATCAGAATATTCATAAACAATGATCAGAGTCACAAATGATTTAAGAATACATTCAAGGCAATGAAATTCAACATATTAACCCACAACACCTCCTTTCCTATCCATGAATATTTATTGATTTTCACCACTTTCTTGTTTTTAAATTGAAACATGATATCTAAGAATTGAAAGCTACCATCCAGCAGTAAAAATGAAAAGACAATGATTTCTTTATGGGTCTCACTTAGAAAAATTGTTTACCCTTTAAAATGATGGTCTGTGACTGTTATAACATTTGGAATGGCATGTTTAGAAATCTCTTTATGGAATAACTGAGAGGCAAGACTTTTTGATTCAGCACTATAAAGAAAGTCTGGAGGGGGTTGGAGCATTGGGACAGTGGATCAGAGCATCAGCTGCTCTTTTAGAATAACCAGATTTGGTCCCCAACACCCATGTGATGGATGACAACTATACTTAACTCTATTTCCTAGGGAAACAACAACCTCTCCTGTCCTCAATAGGCAATGCAAAATATGTGTGCACTTACTTAAATCCAGCGAATACATGCATACACATAACATAAAAAATTTTAATCAAAAAATTTTTAAAGAAAACTCAGGAGACAACAATGTGTGTTCTTAACAGAAGAATAGAAAATCTTCTTCCAGAGGAAGAATATAATCAGAAACCCTGACTAAGAAACATCAGAGAAAAGATTATGTTAGATGCCAAATTTTCCACTGTTCCCTCATGCAACATTTACCAAGGTGAAAAGGATTTCTAGATAAAGGTATTTGGCTCGTTGAATATATTTACTTACTTTTATTTTGTGAAATGTACTATGAACTTTTAATGTGCACCATGCCGTTTGAAGAGTAGACACACTGTATATGGTACATGCCATGTAGAGAACACACACACTTTTCACATTACTAGCATTCTTTATCAGAGCACATTATATCCTCTCTCTTGTAATTGTTTTGAGGAGAAATTACAGTTCTAACTAAGGTAAACTGTACCTTTTACCTTATTTCTCCTTTTAATCCAGAATTTCATCTCTCTACACAACACTTTGGGGATCTTATTTTCCCTGTGATCTACAACTGAGAAAAATCATTCATCAGATAGACTACTATACTTTGGCTCCATCTTTCAAAGATGTAGTCCATTCTCCATGGGTCTCCAGACTGAACAAAGGCAAGGCAGAACCATCAGCCATGGCTGCTAGTTGACAAAGAAAGGTTGGTGGGCAGGAGGAAGAGCATAAGCAATAACTTTGTGAGTCATCCTAAATAAATCAGTCAATAAATGGAATATCAGATTTCATTTTATCCAGCTGGATTAACCAGACCCTGCCCACTAAGGCACAGAAAATAAATTTCATTAGACAATTGGCGCTGTGAGCATGATCCGTCTGGCACAAACGGAAAAATAGTTCAGTGGTTAAGAGCACTAGCTGTGCTTGCAGCAAACCTGCAAGGGGGAATGTAGACAAATGGAGTTCTTGCATGGCTGTTACAGTGGATCCCCAAGTGGCTAATTAGTTTAATGTTGCCAAAGCCAGCAATATCTGGGGGAGAAATCCCAGGATGGGATCCCACTTGTGGCTGGCATGGGGTGGCACACTTTCTGAGCCACTGGGCCTCACCACAGGATTATGGTGATTACCCTCTGAAAACAGCAGAGGATCTGAGGTAGACTTTGAAAACTCCGATGGATGGGATAAAGCCAAGACTCCTGCAGGCAATGGCTGAGGCAGTGTGGCCTCTGCTATGTATGATAAAAAACTTATCCAAAACAGAGATTATATCCCGGAGAGAGACTGAAGAGTTAAGAGAGAGATTAAAATGGGAGAGGGAAATAAGACTGGCTTTTACTTCATTAGCCACCGACCTCACTAATAAATTAATTAAAAAGAAAAAAAAAGCTCAGAGTATATCATCTGAAAACCCACAAGAGAAATCAGAAAATGAACAGGAAGGAAGCAACCCAGAAGAAGCTAAAAATGCCTCTCAGGTTTGATCTGTAATACAAAAGAAAAACTCTAAATATCAACTTGTTGATGGAGGGCTTAAAAAACCTAAGGATTTAGTGAATAAAGGGGTTTCAGCCCTAGAGCTGCTGGAAATAGGGAGGACATTCAAACAAGCTGCAAAAGAGCCTGTTGACATCTGGCTCCTGAGAATATGGGACAGAGGAGCAGATAATATTAACCTGAATTCTGTAGCAGCAGGACAGCTGAGCTACATAACAGCTCAGCCCTCCTTGAAATTTAGGCTTCGTAGCCTAAGGCAGTTCACAGGGAAATGGTCTCAGATGGAGACCATTAGGGAAACCTGGTTATCACCACTGGAGGTCTCCATGGATTTCAGGAGCTGGAGCAAGACACGAGAAGAACAGGTGCTGTTAAGAGAACTGGATATGAGGAAAACAATATACAATACACAATGTACTGGACCACATAGGACTGTGTTCACTAGAGATTTAATGAGGGACGTCTTTGAACAAGGACCTCGACATTGGTATTTAGGATTAGTGTCCCTACTGGATCCCCAGTGGGACAAGAGCTCTACAAGGCAGGAGAGGCTTTGACAGATTTAAATAACCTAAACCAGCATGTAAAGTAGGCCTGTAGAAGAACAGAACAGCCTAAAAGATGTGTAAGAGAAGCAAAACAGAAAAGGAAGTCTGCTTGGGTTACTCGTAGACAAATGTGGAGAAACTTGTGTTTAGCCCAAGTTCCTAAAGAAAAGATTGATAAAAAGCCAAATTCTGTGCTAAAGCGCTTCTGGGAGGCCTTAAGCTGTGAGAAATGGTTCACAAAAGGTACACGGAGGATAAAGATTATCCTGGGCGGGGGCGGGGGGGAATACTAACACCCCCAGAGTAAACAGGATACATTTCTCCCCTGTGACTGGCTGTTAGAGAGGTGGAGACAGTTTGCCCACGAGGGCCTCTCCCAAAAGCCAGGTGGGGTCAAGGGAGAGATCACAGGAGCGGCTGGGGCCAGGGATCAGATCCAGAATCTACCTGGCACTGGGAAACAACAGTTGTGACAGGGTCAAGAGAAGACTTATTCTTCCTTGGCACTATGTAGGATCAAGCAGTTTGGGTCAGCACCAACAAGTTTAGCAGGATAAAGGAATGCGTGAAGGCTCAATGTGATAACTCTGGGACACTAAATTGGTTCCTGACAATAACTAAAGATAGTAAATGACAGGCTAATTTTCCATGCTATGTTAGACCTTGTATGTGTATAATGTAATGTTAACTTCTGAGTAATTTATAGATGTGAAACCCAGTTGAGAGATGTAAAGTACACCTAAAGAAACAAGAATGTAACTCGCACAGGGTACAAGGGTAAACTATAGCTGTGAAATTTGGAGGGCTTTATGGGCCTAGGCCCATAGATGCCAAAGAGTAAAGAATACTTTATATAACTGTTATCTAGCAATTCCAGTACCAGGTATGGTTTGACCTTCCCCTATGAGCTGTTGGCCCTAGGAGCCTTGGAAGCCCTCTTCTACCAAAACAAAAGGCAATTGCCACATTGTAATGCTGGTTTCACACTGGAAGTGGATGGTAAGGCCCTATTACTGAAGATGTGACAAGGCTTGAGCATGGAAAGAGAGGGCGCAGGAAGGCGGGGAGAGAGGGGAGGAAACATGACATGGTGAGGGGCATGGAGAATACTCAAAGCCAAGCAGGAGGAGAAGGCCAGGACTCAAGAGGCAGCGTTTGTTCCCCGCAGTCCTAAGAATCTTCTGAATGGAAGCAAAATTCAGGCCAGGATGGACTAAGAGTCCTGCTCAGCTGTGGCCGCTCTGGACCTTGACAAAGAAAGTGTGGCGGTTGGCAGATAAACAATAACTCTGTGAGTCACCCTAAATAAATCAATCTCTGTAAATGGAACATCAGTTTCCGTTTTATCCAGCTGGATCAAACACACTCTGCCTGCTAATGCGTGGAAAGTACATTTCATGAGACAATATCAGAAATGCTTTTGAGTTGGTTGGGCATGTTTTCATTGGATACATCTTTAAAATAAGCATTGGAGGACAGAATAGGCAGATGGCTATGCTACATAAGTAGTACATACGTAGAAGTGATGCAGACTGGGCATTGTGGTATACACTCTTAATCTGAAAACTCCAGAGGCAGAGGCACTCAGATCTCTGTGAGGTCCAGGCCAGATAGGTGTGCACAGTATGCAGACCAGAAAAGGTTTCAAAATGGCAAATAGAAAGAAATTGAGCACGTGGTCCATGCTCTTGGTTGTATTTATCTGGAAATCAGTCATCTTTCTCCTCCTTCTGTGATTTTCCTTTCCAGCAATCGTACATAAATATGCTTCCCTGTCTTTTGAGAAGCTTCTTTCAGTTACCTGTAAATCTACTTCATCTACTACCATAACAAGAGGAAGAAGCACCTCAGGAATCAAAATCAGCCATTCTTGCTGTGTGCCCTCACACTAGATACATAGGAAGTAGGAGCTCAGCAAGGTGACCCTGATAGAAGTTCTTGCTTTCCTAACTGAGTTGTCTCCTTGCCAAGAAGACCAAGAATTTCTACTATGATCATGGGAGTGCAGCTGCCTAACCCCCTTAGGTAAACAAGACAAGGAACATGGTATTTATGCTTTGGAACAGAGGTTAAACTCAGCGTCTTTCAGAAGCACTGGTAGCAGACCTCCAGTCTCACTGTCTTTTGCTTTCAGCTCTTAATTGAAATAGCACAGATGCTTCTACTCAGCTTTATAGACCTAAGCTGTGAGGGAGATGCATATGGAAGTTCTTCTTTGAAAGGGTGATGTTCAGTAGTTCACAGGGAGTTTGAATAGTCTGTTCCTGGGCTGGAGAGATGGTTCAGAGGTTTAGTAATGCTGACTGCTCTTGTATAGGTCCCGGCTTGGGTTTGCAGCATCCATGTGGTCCTACGAACTGTAATCATTACGTAGTCCAGGGGTTCCCACACTGCTGCCCACCTCTGCCAACATTGCTCACGTGGTTGCACTTACTCACAAGGAAAACACACTTTAAATAAAATAAAAATAAATAATTTTTAAATAAAATATGAAACTTTTATTGTCTGATGACACCATACTTTACATATTTATGAAATTTACTTGATATTTTGTTTTAGGTATATATTGGGTATTGATCTAGTCAGACATTAATATATCCACATATAAAATTTTATCCTTTCCCAAGGTGAGTGTATCCAGATGGGTCTTTTCTAAAATTTTAAGATATAAGATGGGAATTGGAGAATTGGATCCACCTTACTGTGACATGGAACAGTGCAACTTCATTCAGTCATGAAGCAGTAATCTTGTTTCTCTGATCTCCCCCACGTTCTCCCCATTCACTGGCAACTGCTGTTGTACTTTCAGCCTCTGTCATGTGTCTTTCCTTTTTTTTGTATTTCTCTTGTGCCTGAGATGGTGCAGTGGTTGTGTTTGAACTTCCTTTACTTGATACCTTGTCCAGCAGATCAATCATGTTCTCAGGCATGAGAAGTTTCCACTTCCTCGTATGAAATTATAGTTTATTCTTTAGAAATAGCACATTTCAGTAAATCTTTTATTTGTTAATGGACAGTTCAGTAGATTCCATATTGTTCAAACAGTGCTACCATAATTAGTGAGCGTGTGTCTCTAGCCCATACTGAATCCATTTCCTTGGAGTGTCTATCTAGGATTTGGTGGTAGGGCCACATTGGAAAGAGAACACTTGGTTCTGTTTCTTAGCATCTGTTTTACCTCACTTTCTACAGTCATTTGTAGTTCCATCTATTTACCTGCAAACACCTTGGCCTTGTTTTCCCTTAACACAGAGTAGAACTCCATTGTGTAAATATACCAGATTTACATGAATTATTCATAGACTGAGGGATACTCTTGTATCCACTTTGCTGGGACCCTTCTCATTTTGCTCCTTGTGCCTACTTTTGGACTATGTGTGGTTAACAGGCTTCTCCAACTTATGAAAGAGCGCTTAAATACTATCCAACTTTCAATGGCACAACCACAGTACCAATGGCTACTACAATCTTATTCCACCACCTATAAACAACTTTCTACATGCCAAAATGTTATTGCCCTGAGACAAATGCACCCATAATTGAACCCCTAGGTCCCCTCCTCCACCCGGAGGTTGTTCGGGCTCTCTGAAAAGGCCGACTACTCTATGGGTAGAGCTACCTCTTATGAGGTGCTCTGTTGGCCTTCGCCTTCATGAAAAGCCCTCGAACCCGCCTCTTAAAAAATAAAAAGGGAGACATGAGGGGCCCTATGATATTAAAGATGGTGCTTAGAGGAAGTACAAAGGGCGCAGCTTGGGTATGACTTAACTTGTTTTGACAAAAGTTTGATTGGGTCTTAAAAGTTCCTCCCTCATGGACAGCTCGTGCTATGCTCATTATACTTACCGAAGCCCATATAACTTTAAATGCTTGCAGCCTGCATGCTGAGCTTACATTTAGGATGACTATTTGCCTGCTCCCTGCTTTGGAAGTCCCCTTGTGCTTTTGCGTTTTTAAGATACTATGTAACTCCCAATAAATGAGTTCCTGCTTGACTCAACTCCCGGTCGTGTCTGACTGTCGCCGGGACTGGAGCCTGAGGAATGGGCGGATAGTGCACTCACCATTTCCTGGTCCCGCATGTGGGAACCCCTTTAGGGGCTGACCTGCTGGACAGGAGTTAAGAACCCTGGGGAGCCCCACAACAACCCTCTTGGCTCTAGTAGTCAGTATAACACTGGAAGTGGTGCACAGCCTCTTTACAGGGTTACAGTGGGATGAAACTAGACCTGAACTTTGACAAACACCCAAACCCCATACTAAGTCCCCCAGGTGGTTTATGTCTTCTTGAGACAGCTCCAAAGATGAACATCCTGCAACTTCACCTTGGGATTCCATTCTCCTGGACTACAAATCTCAGGAAAAAATAGCAAACAGTCTAAGTTCACATTTTCCAAATACTAAAATTACGATAAAATAAGAACACATGCCCCCTGAAGAAAATACGCCAATCCCATAACAACTTTTCCTAAGAGAGCAATTTAGAACAAGTCTAAAATACAGTATTCAAAAAGATCAAGTAAATACGTACTGGAAGTTCAAAGCATATTGCTATGAAATTACTCTGAGACTTTCTTGGATAGGGAAGAAAAATCAAACCATGTTCAGGAAATGGGAGAAATTTATCTTGGGCTACGAGAGGGTTAACCTGGTCCAGAGATGCAGACCAAGAAAACACACAGGTTTTTGGGTATTTTTTTTGTTCTTATTTTGTTTTTTAGGATTTTTCATGTTATCCCTCTGTAATAATCATATCGGTGGATTTGTGACTTTCAGCACTGAAGTAGAGGTGCTTCTTATGTTATTATGGGAAATTTAAACATGATTTTTACAAAAGTAGGTATTCAGGGTAAGTGTGGGAGGATTCTGATATTTCTCATTAACATGCTGTATTGGTAATATCAGGGCAATCCCAGTGATTTTAACAGAGAAGACACACTGCAGATTCCCCTGGAGCAAAATGATAAATGGCCAAGGTCAGTTCTTAAGTGAAGATGAAGTGCTTTTGATTCTCTAGAATAAAGTCAGTACATAAAAAAGCATTGGCTGTGTCAACTGAATACTGACATTGACCCAATAACAGAGATATCTAGAACATGAGGTGAAGATCGACTACATTGAGCCATCATGGTAGGAGTGAACTTACTGAGTCCTCTGTTATCAGGAGTCTTTCTCCATGTTCCAGCTGTCTTCTAAACACATCACATGAATGAACTGTGGGTGCGGGGTACTGTACATATCACACCTACTGTGTCTAATTGTTAAGCAGTCTAGGAAATCTCTTCACACCCCCAGGTTACTGTTCAGTAGGCTTAAGCTAGGTGCAAGGGCTAACAGAACCTCATTTGGCTGCTACTGTATCTAGGATTTATTGATTCTGGCTCATATGAAGTGTCGCCTAATCTAGGTGCAAGAAACACACTCTGCTCCTGGCTTCTACTTGGAGGATGATTTAGTCCATAATTTTTCACCTTGGGGAGTATCTGGGTGGCTCTTAATGCCAACCTTCCTTGCTCATCCTCTGTGTCACCCAAGGATGCCACTGTGTTGATTACCTTCTGTGTATGATGAACCACATACGGGTCAGCCGCACAGCCAAATTTCCAACTACACATTCCATAGTAATGAAGCGCTCTGCATCTCTGCCATGAATTAGCATCAAACACGGCCTGTTGTATTCACAACACTCTGTGAGAATTCAATTTACTATCTTGGCAACCTGCCACCATCAGTCCTTCCTAGAAGAGCTCCAGCTGTTATCCTGATCATCATGAGCTGTTCTTCTGGATTCTATGGTGTCAAGAACTGCAAGCAGTGCCTTACTAATGTGTGGGTGGTCATAGAATTCAAATTTTCCATCTCTTCTGCAGTTCAACAGACATTATTCACACACACGTCAGAAGAAGCTGTCAGATCACCTGGAAATGATTTATGGACAGTTCTTAGTCATTTGTGGATTCTGAGCTTTGAACCCAGATCGTCTGCAAGAACAACCAGTGCTCTCAACTGCTGAACCATCTCTCTAGCCAAATTACCAATTCAGTTTCTCCTGTGGAGAATAATTTAGATGAAATCCAAACTATAGAAATCAAAAGCACAAAGAATAACTGTAAGTATAACCAAGGAGTTCAAAAATATAAAAAGGAAACATATAAACATGTGAAAGAGCACTGGAATAAAATCATTCAATGCCAAGAAAACATAAGGAAATGACTCAACAAAGTAAGGCCGACAATGCAGGTTGTGAAATTGGAATTCAATAAAGACAGAGAAAAAGTACTGAAAATTAAACCTGAAAAGAGTTAAGGTGTAAAAATTTAATCAGCGTAATTAAAATATAAACAAACAAACAATGGACATGTTCAGCACCACACTAGATCAGAGACAACAGAGAATATCAAGACCTGAAGACAGGATGTAAACCCCAGATCCCTCAATGAAAGCAAATAATTCAAAAATGATAAAACATAAAGAACAATGTAGGCAATAGAGCTAGTAAAAGACAACAGTGATACAGGCTTCATCTTCGACAATGACGTGAAATTGCTCTACTGTTTGTTACAGTGACTGTCATCATGCAGAGCTTTTAAACAAGCTGGACAATGATGAGTTCCCTATGTAAATGAGGTGACCTAAAAAAGAGGGAACTGAATAGGTGGGGAGAGTTTACCTGAAGGGAAATGGGACAGCACAGCATGGATAAAAAGAGAGGAAAGAGGGGAATACTGTAGAAATAGGCAGGGAAGGAGGTAGGGGGTGAGGAAATTAATATTTGACTGTGGTGGGATTGTGTAGAATAAAGAAACAATAAAGAAACCATTGGTCAAGTAAGAACTGCACACCTCTGCAATAGTGGCCTGACTGCTGGGAGGGTGACCTACTGTGATCTTGAAAAAGACACACTAAAAGTGAGGCAAGGGGAGGGCTGTGCCTGGTCCTGTCAGCCCAACTAACAAAGCAGGCTGGGGAAGAATTATTCCCATAACTTAAAGAGCAGAATACTGAAAACTACACTGGCATGTGAGGAAACCTCCTTCTAAACTCCTATGTTCATTCCCATTGCTGTAAGCTGCCCCAGTCTCACTCACTCTCTGTTTACACAGAAGAGTAGTGGACACAGAGACCATGGTGAGCACAAGACTCTGAGTATAAAGCAAAGGAAGTAGATGCAGACTAAAACAAGTCACTTAAAACAAGCCGAGGAAGAATCAGAAAACATTGAGCAAGAGGAGGAGGCAGAATGAAAGAACTGGAAGAGAGGGATAAGGTCTAACAATGCAATCCTCTGGACTCAGTACAAGAAAATGAAGTAACGAACTGACATGAAATTAAGATAGCTTCACTAGACCCAGGCAAGGCCTCTCCATCAACAATCAGGAAATAAAGTGACCACAGAGTGAGACTTTGACTCAAAAGCACAAAAAAGTGAAGAAACTAATAACCCCTGATGTTGCTGATACACCTTGATAAACAATGTAGGAGAGACGGGACCACAGTAAAGGCTAGGAGGAGGAGCAGGATCCAGTGACTGCAGTTATTACGGGGGTGAGATGTGGAGACCAGGAGATCAATGACTGTATCAATTAGAGGATACTCATCTTTCTCTTTCCTTTTTCCTAGTTTTTCTTTAATCAGGAGTAGGGTTTCCCTGCTTACTCCTGTACTAATAATATAAAAACATTAAGTCTCATTCATGGCCATGAATAAGCCTCCTTCCTTTAGGAACAGCAGGTCCAGCCTTCTTTCTTTCAGTAACACCATTTCAGCTAGGGAACAGACCTGTCTCTTCAGGTGTCCAATAGAGGTGTCTCTGTCTATTTGACAGCTTAGAAACTGAAATTTTCCATTAACTGTGGTTAGCGTGGTGGCCCTCAAGGCAAAGAACCTTCAATGCCTGTACCCACAAGGATAGTGGAAGGATAGCTCTTGGCCCTTGAAAAGCCAGATTTAATTTGGAAGTGTTCTTGTCCCTGCTATCCACTACAGAGATAAACCTGGGGCAAGATTTGAACTAGAATATACATATCTGCTTGTTGATGATCACATTCTAGCCTTTCCTTGACCATGCACTTAATAAGACCAAAGCTGAAGGCCCTCCAGGTGGTCTCAGAGGTGTTTACTACTGTTGTGGTGGTGACAATGACAGTGCTTCCAGTTATCCCCAAACAGTCTCCCAGCTGGAACTAATGAGTGGGTTCAAGGAAGTCAGGGAAGGCAAAGGCTGGAGTAAGCATTATATATGTCTTTAGTGAATCCTGGAGGTTCCACAGAGATTTAATGAGAGAGAGAGAGAGAGAGAGAGAGAGAGAGAGAGAGAGAGAGAGAGAGAGAGAGAGAAGAGAAGAGAAGAGAAGAGAAGAGAAGAGAAGAGAAGAGAAGAGAAGAGAAGAGAAGAGAAGAGAAGAGAAGAGATTCCTGCTTCAGGGAAGTTTTGAACATTGATTAAAGGACCTGTCACACTCTTCACATTTGTAGTGTTTCTCTCCAGTATGGATTCTCTTGTCTAGAAGGATGTCTCCCAAACAAGATTTCAAATGGGATGAAACTTTTGAGGTAGGGGTATAATGGGTCCATGGAGCAGATTTTTCCAACCCTCACAGGTTTCTGAATGAAGTTTTGTTACAGTCTCTTTTACTGTGCTAGTCATTATTTCTTCATTGTCTGAACTTTGTAGCCTGTAGGCATAGGATACATTCCAGTTTATTCCTAGAAATTTAGCTACCTGTTGAGATATTCTGGCTATGATTCTGGGACATTATCAGTACGTAGGGTGATAGGAAGACTGTATATGTGCACGATCTCCTGTGCTAGTTTCATCCTGGTTATGCTGGCTGCTTTGTTTCTGGTAGGAAACGCTTCTACCAATTCTCAGTATCCACCAAAACAAGTTGTACTTGTACCCAAACATGGCAGCCTTTACCTCAGCTAAAGCAGGTGCCTGTCCTCTCCAGAGTCTGCCAACCACTCTCTGGTTCCTCATGGGGACTCTTTCTCCTGCTCTAGTTTACCTGGGTAGAGATGACACAGCATCCAATGCTCTTGAAGATCATGTGATTAAAGTATGGGATGTTGTATCTGGGTCAGAGCATTTCTTTCAGCATGGAAGCCCCCACATAGGTCGATTGCTATTACGGGGTTTGGGACTTCCAAAGAAGGACCAGCAGACTTATTTTGATTTTAAATCAGCTGAAGTTACTTCACTGTGTCAGTGTCTGCACTCTCTGTGCCAAGAATTACAGACTATGGCACCTGGAGTTTGCAGGCAGGAAAAACTCACTACCTCATCAAGATCTTAGGTTTTTACCTGTCTATTTAGCATACCTTAAGGTGAACCAGCCTTCCTAGGGAAGGTCGTCTGACAAATGGTTGAGTAGTAAAACTGGACAGGTGGTTTTTCTCAGCATGTACCCTGGAGACTGTTTAGTCTATCCCAGTTAATTTTCTAGGGTTATTTGCCACTTTAACAAAGCCGTTGTCCCAAGCTGCTGGAGCTTCCTGACCGCCATGCTGTCCCCTTACCTACCATCTCTGGTAGAGCATCAGCAGCCCAGACCTGAGTGGAGCAATTGCCACTCAACTGCAGGGGGTGCAGGAGTTCGTGGTCCTCCAGTAGTGCAGGGGCATGGAGATCTTCCTTGGCTGCAGTAGAGACCGGGAGCATGCACGTTTGCTGGCGCATGTGGTGGCACAGACTGATTCAAAGGAAGAAGCAGAACAGCAGTAGACTTCCTTCCAGTGCTTGCAGCATGGTGCCACAGGGCAGAAGAGTCTGGAATCCCTTGGCATGTCATAGTAGCTTAGGGACACTGAGCAGTGTGTGAGTGCAGGTGTTCGTCTAGGTTGAAGCTGTGCTTGAAGCTCTTGCCACATCATGGACTGACAGGGTCTCAAGTAATGTGTAGAGGGCAAGGTGTTGCAGCAGTCTCAGCAGGAACAGAAGCACTTGGTCCATTCACTACAGTGAATAAAATAAAAACAAGAAAATAAATCTAACGAACTGTAAGAATTGGTCTGGAAAGATCTGCCACTGGGGCAATAGTGGTATAAATACCTTGGAAATAAACACCACGCTCTAAATCGACTTAGGGCCTAGTCTTAGGATGGGGCCCATATGGAACATTGATATTGGGCATAGGAACATGAGCCTAGACAGGTCACATGTGTAGAAGCATGAGAAGATTCGCTTGCTTCACGTAACCCTGCTGAGGTGACATGAGGTGATCAGGTTCTGGCAAACTAGAATATAGGATAAACAAATTCATTCTGCTGAGAATCTTGATGTTTACCAAGTAAGCTGTGTGTTTGAGGAAGTGACTCTCATGTCTTATATACTGAGAAATAGGAGTTTTGTTCATGCAGAACACAGCAATGCTTATCAATAGCTGGACTGCAGACAGACTTCCTGGTCTGCAAGATAATTGGTGCACGCTGTACTGAAGCTTTAGAAAAGGAAGTAAAAATTTGTGGCAAGGCTTATGCTGGAAGAGTACAAATATAGAGGAATCTTTTAATAAAGCATGCAGTTGTTCACTTTACTCTGCATCCCTGTGTCCTGATAATTATGCGAGCCTACCCTGGGCTCCCCAACGCACTAGATGTTGACACACATGGACTAGGGGGAGCCTACTATTATTTTCTTCTAAGTAGACATACTATTAAATGGACTCCAAATGACTTAGATAAATGGTATCTTCTTAATTCCGTAGAAACAGGAACATGATTTCTTTTCAAGTTTTTTCTATACAATACTTTTTGGATTTTGTTCATCTGACCTACAACTTACAAAAATTATTCAGCAGGTAGCATATTATACTTTGACTCCATCTACAGTGGTTCCAGTCCAATATGTACAGGACTTGGTGGTTAACAGAGAATGGGAAGCATCGAGTGGAGGCTGTGATACTCGAAATCTCATCTCACTGTAACAAGAAGTGTAGAGAGAAGAAATGTGCATAAAGAACATAGATCCTCCAAACACGGCTCTCTGCACTGTTCCTGTCTGGGATGAACACTGAAGTCAGAAAGATCGTTAAACAAACAGGCATGTGAGCAGCAGGAGAATTCATCTATCTCAAATACGCCACGACTGACGCATGCACCCAGCAGAAGGACGTCCAAATTTCCAAATTCAGAGAACATTTTTATGGAGGAACAATGTCTTGGGCAATAGAATTTCTTCAATATTATGCAAGATTAATGTTTTACAATCTCTTTTCCGTCCAATATTAGATCGAAAAGAGGGAAATCTACAAATTCCATCGGAAAAGTCATACATATTCTTGTTAAAATAGAAAGATAATATGCCATTTCATGGGATGTAAATATTCTAAGTTATTCTCACAAAAGACAGTCATTTTTGGAAAAAAAGTACATTATTAATTCTAAGATAATTAAAAATCACATGAAATCAGCAGGTCACAAACATTCTGAAAGCGGAAACAAACCTAAAGTCATAAAATTTACTCAATCTTTAATATGTAAAAGTTTGGCTCGGCAAGCATCACCAGGCATGCCTTTAATCCCCGCACTTGTGAGGAGGCACAGCTAGGCAAATCTTTGTGAGATCTAGACCAGCCTGGTCTCCATAAGAAGATCTACGTTAAAGAGAGTCCCTGTCTGAAAGCCCCCAAAGCTCCCAGAAAAGCCCACTTGATTTAATAGGTCTTAACATAGAGAATGCATGAAATCTAACGGGTGAGCCAAGGAGGGATGCAAATAAGGGAGGGGAATAAAGCTGACTATCATGTTAGGTATTTAATGCAAGAAGAACACGATGAGAAATCGACATTGAGTTGGACATGGAGCTGCACTCCTTTCATCTCAGCACTCAGCAGGCAAAGGCATTAAGATCTCTATGAGTTCAAGGTCAGCCCCATCTACATAGGGAGTTCCAGGACAATTGCGGCTACAGAAATACTCTCTCACAAAAAGACCTAAATAAATAAATTTCATTGAAGAAAAATGAAAGAAAGGAACAAGATGTAGAAAAAAAATTATTTTGTTACAACTCCTGCATTGGTGGAGCTGGAGAAGTAGCCTAGCAATTAGGAACACTTGCTTTTCCTCCAGAGGACCGAAGTTCAATTCCCAACACACCCATACTGGCTAACAACTGTCTCTAACTCCAGTTCCACGGATTCCAATGCCTTCTTCCGGACTCCACAGGCTTTACATGACATGGGCGTACTCAAAAACATGTAGGCAATGCCCTCATACATCTGGCTGCATTTAATTATAACAGGGACTCCATGTTTCTTATTCCTTCTCCTGGTTTTTAAGAATATTACTTTCTCATTATTTTTCATGTGTATGTGTTTATTGCCTGCATGAAGGAAGGAACACTGTGATGTGCAAAATCCACAAAGGTAGGCACAGCACATCAGAATTAAAACTGTTATTCATGATGTGGGTGCTGGAATGTGGGTTCTTGGTCCTCTCCAAGAGCAGGCAGTACTCTTTAGCACTGAGCCATTTCTCCGGCCCTTCGTTTTTGAATGTTTTCATCAATTGTTTTAGAATTACAAACAATGCATTTGATTGTACTGCAAAGCACGACCCCATGTCCAGCCCGCCCTACTACCACCCTGCCCCACACCATGTCCCCTATTATTACTATTGTTCAATTGCCTATGGAACGTCATCGTGTTCCCCAGATCTTCTCTAGTGTGGCTCCGTCCTTGGAGGCTTGATAACTTGACCAGCATCTTTCTTATTGTATTCTTATTTGGAAACTTTTGAAGAAAACTTACCAATAAATCCTCATTTTTTTCAATCTCATAATGTGATTTTTGTACAAAACAATGAGATCAGAATCATTTCATGTTCTGAAAATGTTTTGCTAAGGTATGCGTATCTTAGAACCTCAATTCTTCTGTTAAACAATAATCCCTAATATGTTATCAGTAACTGTGCCTTTAAGGCGTGTGAGTAATCTGGGGGATACCAAAATCAAGAATGCTACTTGTACTTTTAAGCGGTCAGGGAGCATCATTACCCTTCAGACATGTGGGAATAGGAGCACTACGTGTCCTTGACACATATAAGTGGACAGACATCAATGGACACAGAAGCCACGGCATTTGCTGTGACAGCATCTAGCACTTTTCATTCTCTAGGGCTATGACCATAATCCAGTCTAAAGCCTACTGTTCTGTCAGCCTCACAGACTCTGTGTTCACTGTCCTTTTGGGGGATATCTTTTGTCCTTTAGGGCTGGGTTCTCCATGCATCCCTACCTGTAATGGAAGCATTATGGAGACGAAGCTGGCTTGATCTCACAGAGATTCACCTACCTCTGCCTCCAGAGTACTGGAGTGAAAATGCCACCATGCTTGGCATTTTGGGGGGTAATTTAATCCCCAGTTATCAGTCAGTAGGGTTTTTCTTTCACCAGTTAACCTGTCTCCCAAGAAAAACCATCCTCGTTTGTTTTGTTTCTTGTGGCTCATTTCAATTGTGTACAAATTACAAAATTTGTCTCCCTTTCACATGAATTATGTTGAAATATATGCATATCATAGCACAGAGTGGGGACAATGACACTATTTTGCAAGGTGTAGGAAAAGCTGTGTGATTGTTGTAAATAGGAAAGTCCAGTGATGCACATACTTGAATATGCCAAACACAATATTATCTGTGGTTACCAGAAGAATTTCAGTCACTCATAACCTTTGTGAATTTAGGTGTGTGGTCATCTGTTTCATTGCACATATTAGGAGGTACAAATTCACGAAATCAAACCTTCATATTCTTAGTTCTAATCTTGGTCGAGTCTCACAAGTTTACACATGTCTTTCAGTGTAAGGGAAAAGTCAGAACCATTTGTTGGATTATCACACATTGAGGTGGGGGGTAAATGTGAAGAAAATTACTCAATTTTTAAAAATACATCTTTCATAAATAAGGATGACATAACATTTCCAGGTACTATTTACATGCATGAAGGCAATAAATGGACACACATAAAAATTATGAAAAAATCCAAATGCAGATAAAGAGACTAAAGAAGTAGAATCGTTTTAAATGAATAGACAACTTAGATATCATTGCACCCCAATTCCAAGGTGAAACACTAAAATTTTAATGTACTTATGAACATATGAAAACACATAACATTTTTAAGATACTTTGTCTTTTCTCTATCTTTATTTACCTTATACACAAAAACTGCATTAACAACTTCCAATGAAAACTACTAATCTGTTTATGAGTAAAGCATGCATTCATCTCAGTTGTGATCAACTCAAAGTACAGATCATTTCAAACATTCTGGAATTGCTGTTTTGAATTAGCAAAGGAAGCGCCCCTGCTTCACACTGACGTGCACTGCTAGTGCCACTCAATCACAAAATCAACCTCGAAGTGTCATTCATGAGTTTGTCAGTGGTCATTATTAATTCACAAAACAACTGACATTAATGATGCCTTGATAATGTCCTATGGATTCATCAGCTCACATCAAGCAGCTGTTGAAACAAATTTTCACATAGTTCTTCGAAAGCCAGGCACACTGAATTTATTTCCATATTAAATTTACAAATAGTGCAGTCGTCAAAAGGCCACCGTCCTGGGAATACAACAAAGTTTCCTGCAGGAATGATTCTCTCTACACCTGTATCACTACACATTTTTGTGTAAATTTAGTGATGTATTACATAATAACTTTTTTACTCACTCATACTCTGATTTGGCATACAGTTCTCCAATCTGTCACATTATCTGCCGTTTTTAAAGACCTACACTGAAATGTAATAGGACAGTGCATTACTGAAGTAAACAATCTTGTAAGATTTGTTTTCATTTTTCTCTGCACTCAATTCCTGTTAACACATCAAGTAAAACTGCAAAATCTAACCAGTCTTCCTCTAGTGTTATTCAGCACGAAATCCAAGTACTTGATACACTACTTTTCCCCCTGAGACAAAGGAAAGGATTGCTTTCTGTACTCTGGAGTCTCCTTTTATTTTAGTATAGGAGTAATATGCCAAACAAACAAACATCGACTAAATGCATTTTTCCTCATCTAAAAGAAAAATATATCTACTGTGAAGAATTTTCCTATGCCTATGAATATTATGGAAAAAAGGGCACTAACAAAATACTGATAAAACACAGTATTTTCCTTCATCTCCAAGTCAACAAATGCTATACATTGTCAGAATACCTTCACATATCAGAAATAATAACTTCTGTTGAGGGTCAAAGTATTCTACAGACTTTCCCATTTAAAGGGCTCCAATATTAGGAATTCAAAATGTGTTGAAGTAACAAAGTGATGTCTAGCATGTGTCAAATACCATTCCACAGGAATATAGAAACCCAGGAAAATTTTTAATGATTCTTTCTATAATAATCAAGCACAGCATATTATCTAGATTATACAGTGTCCTGGCCTTTACATTGTGAATTTTCCACACAAAAAAATTTGATATTTGAATAAATATTTCCCTCTTTTCATATGAATTAATTCATGCAATTCATACAATTTAGGATTTCAGTTGCATACATGCATGCACATTTTTACATATTCGCAAGTTATTTACGGAAGATGAAGGAACTCCATCATACTTATGTGCTTTATGTGCGCAGTGTATACTTTCATGAGACAGACTGAGAATTGATCTTAGAATTTTGTGACAGTCCTTTCCACTATGAAATTTTATAATGATTCCTAATACAAGAGCCATTTGTAAATGGCAGCTTATGCTGACATTTTTTTGAAATATATATTTACTCTAAAATAAGGACTCTGTGAGATATTCAACAAGATTGGATGGGAAAAAAAGAAATTCTCATATTCTTTATGTTTCTACTTTCTGTAGCCTATGAATTACGTTTTACTGAATCAGCAAAAAAATTTATTCTAGATCTTGCAATCTTCTATTAAATTATTCAGTATACAATGCAGTTTTTTTAATATATTAATAAAAATGTTCCAATAAATAACGTACATTTAAACATATTCCACAAGTACTGTACTCTAAGGATGGAGACCAGAGTAAAGGATTCACCACGTTCTGTACGATTGCAAGCTGTCTCTACAGTATGAATTCCTGAAAACATCTTCCATTCTTTACATGGTAAAAGGACTTGCCAAATCAATTGTGTTCATAGTGTCTCCTTTTCTTACGATTCTTTGATGTTCTCTAAGTGTTGAAATAGGAGGAACGGACTTCTCACACCCTTTTCAATCATAAGGTTTCTCTCCTGTATAAATTCTCTGATGTTTGCTATGTGCTGAACTCACAGTAAAGGAACTGTCACATTCTTCATAGGAGTGGGATTTCTTTTATATATGAATTCTCTGATGTTCTCTAAGATGTGAAATTTGGGGAAAGGACTTGTCACACACCTGACTTTTCTAAGGGTTCCTTTCAGTGTGTATGTGCTGATGAACTCTACGGTGTGATATTTGCCTATAGAACTTGGTACATTCTTCTAACTTGTTGGGATTCACTCCAATATGATTTTCCTGATAAACTGAAAATTTGACAACTATATAACACACTTGCCACATTCTTCACATACGTAGGGTATCACTGCATTATGAATTTACTAAAGTCATCCAAGACATGCCTTTCAACTAAAGAACTTGTCACTTTCTTCATATTTGTAGGTTATTTCTCCAGTATGTGTTCTAGGCTGAATCTAAAGCTCTGAGCTCTTACTAAAGAACTTGTCACATTCCTCACATCTATAGAGCACCTCCCCTGTGTGTATTCGCTGATGTGATTGAAAATTTGAAAACCAAGCAAAGGACTTGTATCATTCTTCACATTTGTAGGGCTTCTCTCCAGTGTGAACATGTTTATGTATTTTTAACACTTGAGGCCTGGGTAAAGGACATGTCACAATCTTCACATTTATAGGGTGTCTCTCTACTGTGAACCCTTTTATGCCTTTTAAGTCATGAGGCCCAGAAAAAGAACTTGTCACATTTTTCACATTTGTAGGTTTTCTCTCCAGTGTGAATATTTTAATGTATTTTAAGACGTGAGGCCCGGGTAAAGGACATGTCACACACTTCACATTTGTACGGTTTCTCTCCACTGCGAACACTTTTATGAATTCTAAGTTTTGAGGCCCAGGTAAAGGATTTGCCACATTTTTCACATTTGTAGGTTTTCTCTCCAGTGTGGAAATTTTCATGCATTTTAAGACTTGAGGTGTGTTTAAAGGACTTGTTACATTCTTCACACTTGTAGGGTTTCTCATCAGTGTGAACATTTTTATCTATTTTAAGACGTCAGGTCTGGGTAAAGTACGTGTCACACTCTGCACATTTGTAGGGTTTCTCTCCAGTGTGAACCTTTTTATGCATTTTAAGAGTTGAGGCCTGGGTGAAGACTTGTCACATTCTTAACATTTGTAGGGCTTCCCTCCAGTGTGAACCCTTTTATGACTTTTAAGACTTGCGGCCCAGAAAAAGGACTTGTCACACTCTTCACATTTGTAGATTTTCTCTCCAGTGTGAATATTTTTATGCATTTTCAGACTTGAGGCATTAATAAACGACTTGTTACATTCTTCACATTTGTAGGGTTTATCTCCAGTGTGAACATTTTTATGTATTTTAAGATGTGAGGCCCGGCTAAAGGACTTGCCACATTTTTCACATTTGTAGGGTTTCTCTCCAGTGTGAACACTTTTATGAATTCTAAGATTTGAGGCCTGAGTAAAGCACTTGCCACATTTTTCACATTTGTAGGGTTTCTCTCCAGTGTGAACATTTTTATGTATTTTAAGATGTGAGGCCTGGCTAAAGGACTTGCCACATTTTTCACATTTGTAGGGTTTCTCTCCAGTGTGAACACTTTTATGAATTTTAAGATGTGAGGCCTGGCTAAAGGACTTGCCACATTTTTCACATTTGTAGGGTTTCTCTCCAGTGTGAACACTTTTATGAATTCTAAGATTTGAGGCCTGAGTAAAGCACTTGCCACATTTTTCACATTTGTAGGGTTTCTCTCCAGTGTGAACACTTTTATGCTTTTTCAGACTTGAGGCGTGAATAAAGGACCTGTCACATTCTTCACACTTGTAGGGTTTCTCTCCAGTGTGAACATTTTTATGAATTCTAAGATTTGAGGCCCAGGTAAAGGATTTGCCACATTTTTCACATTTGTAGATTTTCTCTCCAGTGTGAATATTTTTATGTATTTTCAGACTTGAGGCATGAGTAAAGCACTTGCCACACTCTTCACACTTGTAGGGTTTCTCTCCAGTGTGAACATTTTTGTGCATTTTAAGATTTGAGGCCTGAGTAAAGCACTTGCCACATTTTTCACGTTTGTAGGGTTTCTCTCCAGTGTGAACACTTTTATGGCTTTTAAGTTTTGAAGACCGTGTAAAGGACTTGTCACATTCATCACATTTGTAGGGTTTCTTGACAGTATAAATTCTCTTATGGACCTTAGGTATAGAATTCAGAGTTAAGGATGTATCATGTTCTTCAAATTTGTAGGGGTTCTCTTCAGTGTGAATATATATATGCCTTCTAAGACTTGAGGCACAGGAAAAGAAAGTGTTACATTCTTCACATTTGTGGAGTGTCTCTGAATTACAAATACTGTGAGGTCTTCTGAGCATTGAGTGCTTCAGGCAAAACAAAACAAAACAAAAAAAAGGATTGCATTTCAACATGGAGAATAAGGCCAGGATAATCACACATTCAGAGATATCTAAAGAACATGTAATAGGCATAAATAAAATTTCCAATAACACTGAGTATCATTCAAGCATGCAAAAATAAATTTCAAGTGGAAAAAAAAGAGCTGAAATCATTCCCACAGTGTGAAAATTCATTCGATAAATATAGAGAAAAATGTATATATATAAATAGAGAAATGATTGGACATACAATCACAAGAGTCATTTAAAACCCCAAATACATGTTAACAAGGTTCTGCATTCCAAGCCATAGACAGTATGAGGAAAATAGTAAACAAAAAAAATCAACATTTAATCCTATTAGGCAAAAATGCCAACTCATTATATCAGCAGAAAATCTGCCACCATATCAGATATATTTACAATAAATACCAGAGCCAGATTAGCATGCAATAAGATAAAAATATATTTCAGGTAATGAAAATTACCATATTAATTAAAATTCACTTCTAGAAAAGGTTTGTATTAAAGTTGATGAATTAAGAAGCACATTTGAATAAATGGACCTATTCATGGCAACCAAGTTTCAGAATCTGTGTACGCATACATAACACACAGAGGAGAGAGACTCTCATTCGTGGGAACAGAAGTCAGAATACAATGATTAAGAGTAATGGATGAACACATCATGTCTCAGAAGGAATCTAAAATCAGCAACACAGCAAATAAAACTAGGCCAATATCAATCCTAATAATGAACAAAATAACTATCAATCGTTTGAATAACCAGAACACCAGCAAAATCATTTTGATTAAAAATAATCTCAGGAATATTAATAAATGAAAGAAGCCTCACTTACCAATTAATAGATAGAGACTAGAAAAAGTGGGTTCAACTAATTTACCAGTATCTCCACTGTGCATGAAATTCATATTATTGGCAATGACATCAAGAAAGTCAGAACACATTTTGACAATCAAACTACATGATCAATGAACTGTTAAGAATATATAAACAGGCTGGAATATATTCCTATATATTTTAAAGCACTCTTGGAGAAAATGAAGGAAGACATAAAAGATCAGCAAATATTACTACAAAGAAATTTTAAAGCAATAGGAACTATAAATATTTTTAAACTTACTTTTATAATTCCAACTAGAAAGACAGATTTCGAATAAATCTGATAAACAGTGAGCAACTTCTGTCCACTATTTTAAATGCTAGGTAGATTTCTATAGGGGTTGGGGAGATGGCTCGGCATATAAGAGTGCTGACTGCTCTTCTAGAGGACCACAGTTCGATTCCCAGCATCCACGTAGTGACTGAATAACTCAAGTTCCAGAGGATCCGAAGCCATCTACTGACCTCCCTGCACACTGCATGTCAAGGATGCACTCTCATAAATGGAGGTGATGACATCATACACATAAAATATAATACTAATCTCTAGGTAGATTTTCCTTGGGGGCATTGAAAAAAAAAACAAATAGGATCAGAAATATTTCACAGATGAACAAGATTCTAATAATATCAACAGACTGTTCCTAGACAAAATGGAATGATCCATTTCTCATGCTTACTTGGAACGTATTCTAGGAAAGATCACATTATGGGTTATAAAGCACACATCATCTAAAACAAATCTTTTAAAAACAATTATATATTTGTAAGTAATTCTGTAACAAAATTACAAGAAAAAAACTAGAAAAGAAATCAAAAAGTCTACAGAAATACATTTTTATGGAATTCATTTGAATGAATTTGGGGTCATTATAATAAACAAGATGGAAGTTTATAAATTTCTACAAAATTGTTCCTTATGAAAATCTATGGATTAAAATCATGACCTTAAAGAAGATGTGTAACAAAATAGATGGCATAGAATGGAACTCAGATTTCTCCCTGATGGAGAACGAGCTCAGTACAATGCATTAGATGGTAAGAAACAACCAACAGAAAAGAACAAAAGCAAAATAGAGAACACAAAACATGACATGATGTCAACTAATCTTTCAATTCAAAAAACTGACCAAAGTCTGGACAAGGTAACCAAAGCAGTGAGAGAAAAAAGAAACTTAGAAAGATACAGGTGAGAAGGGGTTGTTAAGAGAGACTTCAATGAAATGCAAGTGTCATGAAAGAGTAACTGAAGACAAGGTCAAAAAGCTACAGAGAATATGTGAGGAAGAAATGCATAAATTCCTAAGGACATCTGACCTGTTCCTATTAAATGCAAAAGAAAAAACCTGAAGCACCATTTCAATATTTCCAAGTCAAAATGGGTTCATTACTGATCTCTGGGAAGTAGTTTTTTAAGTCACTTTAATTATGTATGGAAAGGAAACACATAAAAATGTTGGAAAGGAAAAAGACACAAAAGAAAGTTCATCTATTAAAACTCTAGCATATGTTTGACTGGAGAGATGGCCTAGGAGTTAAGAACGCTTCATTTTCCTCCAGAGGAGCAGAGCTCAATCCCTAACACACCCATAGCAGATAACAACTGTCTGTAACTCCAGTTGCAGGGGATCCAGTGCCCTCTTCTAGACTCCAAAGGCTTTGCTTGACATGGCTGCATTATATACACGCAGACAATACACTCATACACGTAAAAATAATGAAAGAAAATATTTTTTAAACTATAGCCTTAGCAAGAAACGAGACATGGAATATATGGAATAATGAAGTAAAAACTTACAGGAAGTAATGTTTGCATACTAGTCATTTCCACATAATCCATGTGTGATAAAATTATCTGACATTTACCACATGACAAATATTGATGAAATTGCTGTAAATTTAATGATCAGAATATCCTGCTGGTGAAACAAGCTATGGCAAAATCATTTCCAGGTCTTTATCCTTCTATCTTCAGGACCTCAAACCTGGGCCCCTCCTTCGTCCTCGCAGACCTACCTGGTTGGCTACAGTCTCTGCTCTCTTCACATTCCAGGGCTCTTTGCATTGCTCCAGACAGGAGACCAGAACAGGCTTACTTCTAGCAAGACCTGTGAGTGAGAAAGAGGCACATGATGCTGGCTAGATTCCATAGAAAGTAATGGATTTCTAACTGACACTGTGCTAACTTTACACACAGAAAACAAGATGACGCTCCAAATAATTTCCCAATTTTATCATCTGACAGAATCTTTAGAATACAAAGAAATTTCTTCAATGTTCATATGCTGAGTTCTAGCACTGAGTCAAAATGCTGCTAAAGAAATGGACTTTTAAAATTCTGCTCCAGTACCATTTACTAATGACTGGTTGAAATCAATGAAGATGGATAATTCCTCTAACAAGTGAAAAGGTGAACATAGGATAAAGTGTGAAGATGCTCTTCTTAATACCAAAAGATTTCCAGTACACTGATTTCTAAGAATCTATGATTTAGTCCTCAAAACTAACAAGCACTCAAGGTAGATTGTTATCTGTCAAAGGAAGTAGAATAGTACAAACAACTCTGGAAGAAATATGCCCTCACCTACAGACACCAGAAGGCTGTAGTTCTCCAACATCACCTCCCTGTACAAAGCCTTCTGAGCAGAGTTTAGGTATTCCCACTCCTCCTGGGAGAAGTCAAAGGACACATCCGTGAAAGTCAATGAACCCTAAAATGAAAAATGAAGATTTGAACATGTGCCCCTGAACACAGTACTAGGCCCAAGGAAACATGAGATCACTAGTAAATAAATTCTGAAAAATAGATTAATCCGATGGGTCAACAAATACTTCTTCGTCTCTGACACAAATTATTAATCAAAATAACCATCATTAATAAAAGTAATAAAAACAGACAAACATGCAGTTTCAGTCATTTACCTCCAGATGTTGTGATTAGCTTACAGCCAATGTGGAAGCATCTACACACTGATTCAGTATGGAGACAGTCACGGTGCTTGTTCAGGTGGGGAGATTACTCTTTCTTCTGTATTTATAACTTGCTCATTTTTGAAGACTGACTTCAAAGCACTCAGAACCATGCAAATCCTTAGGGAATGAATCTCATTAAATGGGATATATACTGAATGGCAAGTAGGCAAGGTTCTAAGTCACATGTGCTATAGGTATGTGCTAATGTCATCGGGTCCAATGTGCACATGGAAAGGATTCAAGCAGTTTGGGTGCTGCAGATGGCAAGTGAACTCAAAAAAGATAAAGGGACGCACAAGTATACAAACTACTCCCATTTTGAAAACAACAAAGGAGAATTTCATCTCAACAGGAGACGTGAATTGGTGGGTGGCATCTTATACAAAGGAGGGAATGTTCAGAACTACTGAGGTTAGGACCCGGCATTGTGCTCCATTCCATCCCAGCATTCCCTATCCAGTACTGCAGCATGAATGACCTTCATTTTAGTCTCCACGTGGCATTCCTGCTCCCTGTTATAGGGTCTTCTCTCTTTCCCCAAATCGTCCATGATGGCCAGCAGCTCTGCGTATTTGCTCTCAAACCTGTTTCCATTTCCCTGGGAGTTGAACGAAGAGAGGTCCCTAGTCACTCAGCAGCTGGAGGTACTGGGAAGACATTGCCAAGCTACTGGAAAGTGAGAGAACACTTCCTGGGCTCTGGAGGAAGGTCTGCAGAGCGCCTGCTCAGTTTTTGTTTTGGACAGCACAGGCTGCAAATATGCCTTCCCCAATGATCATTTCCTAATGTTGTGAATCTGTATAACGTACTCTCTAACTGTGTGCAGACAAAGAGCACTAGCTCCTCTGATTCTATGTGCAGACTATGATTTGAGAGGGTAAAACACTTTAAATTTGGACCTCAGCATGGAAATATCACTTCACTCATATTTGCAGCACACAAGATCTGCTGTAATATTCATACAATGTAAAGTACAATGATACATTAGGATGCTTCAGAAAACTGAATATTTAAAGTCATATACTGCAGGCATAAAGTCTAGATTTTAGCTTCAAAGGATCTGTAGCTGGGCCTGTCTTTCTCCTTTCCTACCAAGTATCCACTGAAGCCAGTGTTGAAGTACAAAAGACACATTCTCCAGCAGCACAGAGCACAACATGCAGGAAGAGTAATGGAGGAGTTAACCAGAGTGCCATGGACTGTGTGCGCTCTCACTGCACAGCAAGAAGAGACTCAGTTCTTCTTCAGTGTCTACTAGAACCTGCGTGTAATGTGGAAATTACAGCAACATTAGGATATAAAACTTTCTCACAGTATTTTGATCATACATTTTAATTTTATCCTCACATTCTGGCTTGAAACTTATCTAAAAGAACACACTGGCCATGTTACGCATACAACAATAAGAAAAAATTGGGAACTGGGTTCCTCACTCCAGAGAGTAATGAAAACATGAAGACAAGATCCTAGAGGGACTGAACAAATTGATGCTGTAGATACAACTGATAACAGAAACAGACATAATCTATATTTGAAAAGCGAAGCTTTTTATGACGTACAAAGAACCAGTAGTGGAAGCAGCACTGTGACTGGATGTGAAAATCCCAACAAAGAGAAAGAGGCCTGCTTCAGAATCTCCACAGGGAAAACAGACAATTTAGCAAACAAATATGAAAGGCCTCTTTCTCCAAAGAAAGGAAGAAAACTAACAATGATAAAAGGAGAGAGTCTACTAAATGACGTGACTCCTATGCTTCGTTCTGTAAATCACCACAACACCTATTATTCATAATAAATCATTTAGCAGTTCCCCCAACCGAATTAACTCCAAGGAGAAAAAAGAACACAGGTGTCAACAATCCAGCAGTACACACCATCAGGCCTGTGGTTTTAGTGGAATTACAATGACAGGCAAAGTATTATGATGTCTTAGTAAAATAATACAAAATATCAGTATTATGTAAAGTTCAAACAACAATACACTGGCATCTGAGGACCAAGTACATCCTGCTTAGAAGTTGAAGACTGCCATGACTCAGTTTCCACCTACCACATCTCAGATGATTGGTCATGCTATCATTGGATTAGTCTGGCAAAAATCAGCATTGGAGGGAAGAATGGACGGAAGGCCATGCTACATAGGTCATATAAATATAAATATGTGGGCTGGGCATGTTGGTGCATGTCTTTACTCCCAGGACTCTGAATGCAGAGACATGCTCATCTCTGAGGTCCAGGCCAGCATGGTGTAATTAGCAAGTACTCTGGCAAGAAAAGTTTCCAATATCAAAATGGCCAATTTTTTGAGAAAGAAATTATACGTGGTCCATGTCCATGAATGTATTTACCTGAACAGAAGCCATCTCTCTTCTCCTTCTGTGACTTTCATTTCCAGGCAATCTGACAATAACAGTCTTCATTTACTTTTGAGATATTTCCTTTCAGTTCACTGAAAATCCTCTTCACCTGCCAACATAACAAGAGGAAGAAGCACCTCAGAAAATACAACAGGCCGTTCTCACTGTCTGACCTCACAGAAGATACACAGGAAGAAAGGGCTCAGCATGGAGACACTAACAGCAGTTTCTGCTTTCCTGCCTTCCAGTGGTCTGCCCTGCGAACAGGATCAAGAATTTCTCCTACATTCAGATGAGTGTAGCTTCCTCAGGTCTTTACCCAAACAATGCAAAGTAACAGGGTTTTCATCATTTGGAACAGAAGATAAACTCAGCTTTTCTTCAGAAGCCGTGGTCACTGAGCCAGGCTCAGTGTCTTCACCTGATACTGTTAAGTGAAGAAGCACTAATGCTTCTACTTTGCTTCATAGACAGAATCAGCGGGAGACTCAAGCGAAAGGTTTCCTTTAAAGGCTGTGTTCAAAAGTAGTTTATGGTGAGTATTAACATTCAGTTCTTCAGGTTGGAGAGAAGGCTCAGAGACTAAGAATGCTGAATGCTCTTGCCGAGATCTAGGTTTCATTTGCAGCACTAACATGGTGCTAACAACTGTCCTTAACAGCTGTACCAGGAGTTGTCACCCTGTCTTCCAGCCTCCAAAGACATGGCTCCCATGGCTAGCCTTACATAAACAGAAACAGAACACTCTTACACAGAAGACAAAAAGAAATGACTTTGATAAAAATGAAATCTTTATGTTCTTGTGACACACTGTTTTACGACTTTCCGCTTGATATTTTCTTTTGCACACACACTGGATTTCAAAGAGAACTGCCACTTGCTTTTGAGCATGTGTTTAATTTCTCTAATGACATCCATTTCTAGTTCTGTCCATTTAGCTCTAAATTCCTACAGTGCTTTCAATTTTGGGTTTACGAATGTATTGTCTGAATGAACTCCCTTCCTGTACTGGAGTTAAGGACGGTTGTTAGCCAACATATGGATGCCAGGAATCAAACCCAGATCCTCTGCAAGAGCAGCTGGTGTTATTAACCACTGAGCCTTCTCTCCAGTTCATTCATTCATGTATTTTTGCAACCACAGAATAAATGAACCAAACTTTACATAAGAGAATAAAAAGGTCAACATACCCAAACATCTGCAGCAAAATTTTAAAGAGTTGATTTTCTTATTAAAGACTAACCATAAAATAAAGAACAATTCTAGAAGGGCAGACACCAAGGCTTTAACTCCAGCACTCAAGAGGCAGAAGCAGGCTGATCTCTGTGAGTTCAAAACCAGTCAGCTTTTTATGCAGAGTCCCAGATCAGCTGTTGCTATATAGGGAGACCATCTCTCAAAAAAGGAAACAAACAACAACAAAAACAAACGAACAAAAAACCCCCAAGGAAATAAAAAGAAAGGAAGTAAGAAAGAACAACAAAACGGAAAAGAAGACTTTGTGCCCACTGAATCACAACACACCCGCCTCTGGTTCTGGGCCCTGCATTCCTCTTAAAACGTTCATCTCCCCACCTCGCCCGCCCTTCCATTCCACAGTGCTCCCCTGATGGGTGAGTTTCAAAACCCCACCATGCCTCAGATTCCTGCAACTGCATTCCTCTGACCTCCAGTGGCTCTAGTGAGTTTTCCCATCCCCCACCTACATCCACTTACCTTTCTGCCTACCTCTGCTCAAGCACTGTACTGCTACTTGTGAATCCAGGGGAACCTGAGACTTGGGGTTCCCTGTGAGGTCCGATCCAGCTAAGCCCTCCTCAGGTTCTGCACCTCTCTGCTCCACGTGGTCTCCTCTGCTCTGCTCCTGTCCCAGTCCTGCTTAAACCTGGCAGTCTAACCTTTCACTCCTCCCAAAGCCTGCTTTGGCCCGCCCACTAGCACCCGCCCCAATTCCTGCTTCTTCACTCTTCTGACCCCGCCCACATTCCATGCTTCCACTAAACCTTCCTCTAAACCCTGAGAGTAAAAGAACGTTTTCACAAGCTGTGGTGGTGCACACTTCTAATCCCAGCACTTGGGAGGCAGACACCGGTGGATCTCTGTGAGTTTGAGGCCAGCATTGTCTACAGAGAGAGTTCCAGTTTATCTTTTCCTCACAGCTCTCCCCTTCTACCACACACCTGGCCTTCTACCACTATAGACGATTTTCATACTGGAGAAAAGCCTCCATAAACTCCGGTTTTTCAAAGAAAATAGATGTCTCCTGTGTAAGTGGTCAGCTACTCCTTGACAATCCTGGCTTGAATACATCGTGCATCTTGCTGCTGGAAACACTAGAAGCTGAAATTGACATTTTCCTAACTAAAACAAGTTTGTGTTCTGGAAAAAAATCATGTTTATAGGTCCTTTCCAGAGGGATGCATGCTGACAAGGTGTCAGGAAGGATACATCTTGAGTTTCTGTATTTACTTTAAAATGCTGCACCATCGATGCTGCTTGAAAGAATTCAATATCTTCTTTACCAAATAGGTACATTTCAATAAATGCTGTGTTTAAAAGGAAAATTAACTGCGGACACTCTTCAATGTCCAAGTGATGATATTGTTGTGAATATGAGAAAGAAGGCATGTCAATTTATGACTTTAGCACAATAAAATATTTGATTAAAATACAGAAACAGAGTTCTTGATGTTGTAGCAGGAGGTACAGAAAAACTGTACCATCCGGGAGGTGTGACGTTAGGTCACCACCATCCACAGGGCTTATTAAAGTCAACGTTAAAAAGATTGACGAAAATGAAATTCAGTCATATTTAGTTAAAGGAATGAGAAGTCACTTCTCCAAAGTGAAAATGTCTAAACAGTAATAAAAATACACAGATTTGTACAGGGAAGTTTCAGGGGTTGGTCTCCTGAACACGGGTCATTATGGTGAAGGCTTCATTTTCTTGCTTGCTGCTTTTCATTTATTTTTAAAACATTTTTATTGATTCTTAGAGAATTTAAAACAATGTATTTTGATTATCATCAGAACCCTTCCCCATTGCCCCACCCCCACTTTCCCCATCAGGACCTTTCTTATATCTTTTTTTTAAAGGATGTTTCAGTCTAATTCCTGTCCCCCAAATGTTCTTGGGTGTGGGTCTATCACCTAGAGTCTTGAAAACTTGTCCAGCAGCATTGTCATCAATACTTTCTTGATGGTTTTTGAGTAGACGTCACAAAGAGTTCTCTTAATTGCTGTGTTATATGGAAAATTGTCTCTAATGCTCCATACCTCAGGCTCTGATTTTATTCATTGGTATATGACTTGCCTAAGATTAGAGGCCTCGGTTTGATCTCACAAGGTACCTAAACATCACATATCTCAATGTTTCTGAATGTCCCTATGGAAGTTCTACGATGTGTGCTTGCATATTCTATGTGGACACATAAACACTGTTCCCTGTCAAACACATGCTCATTGTTCTGTCCTCAAGGTGAAAACTATTCAAATTTTTTGTCAAGTTCATTTCATTTTTAAAAAGATATGATGAAAATGACTGATTTTTATGGGGGGATTTATTTCAATTCTGAATGTTTCAGTTCCTAATTATGCATAGTTTTCTTTCTTCAGTCTCTCCTCTAGCTACACAAGTATCATGGCACTGTTCCTTCTCTGCCTTTATTTGTCTAAGTTTTAATCTATTTCTGACAGCAGTTTCTCTTGAGATGTTTGGAGTTTTCATTCATTGTTTATGAATTCACCACTCTCCTTTTCAGTGACAAATTTTGAGACAGATTTGGTGTCTCAGTGAAGTAAGTCATGCTATTAGATTTTGAAAACATGGCCAATATATAACACTTTGTCATAGTGTATGTCCTACAGACACCTACTGTGCTGTATTGTGGGGATTGGATTTACAGGTTGATGGGGACACAGGAGGTGAATTCTCCTTAATCTTGTGCAGTGATTGTAGAAAATTTAGGAATTTCATGTGAAGGGTAAATGTGATACAGAAGAAAGTGTTGTTCAAGGAATATGGTCATTTCCTGAAGCTTTTAGAAATGAAATTCTGTCAATGAAACTCAGACCTATCACGAAGCAGAACTGCTGAGCAGGCCCTGTGTGAAGACTTAGGTTCTATTTTCCCAGACCTATGTTGATAGAGGTCAGAAGACATGAATCTTGGTTGAGACACACATAACATCATGATATTAGATATTATGTAAGCAGAATAGTTGTGGAGATTTTGGAAAGGGCTCTGAGGAATTGTGCTAGGCAAGTTCAACCAAGCTGTGGTCTCAAATACACAGTCATTCATAGCCCTATGAGCTGAAAACAAAGCATGCTCCTGTTTGGCTTGATTCGCTATAGATAGTTGGACCCACTCATCACAGGGAGCTCTCTCCTTTCTACTCTTCTGAGTTTACACACGTCCACAGATGACAGAATCCCTCTCCCTTCTGATTAGATTACCCCACTGACTGCCTGAATCATGTCATTTGGGTTCTGTAGCATAAATGAAAAAGGTGCTAAAAAGCAAAGCTGGCCCCAAACGTTTATGTTTGTCCAATTATTGCACCCAGATTTTAATTTGGAAGTCTTGGTCATGACAGTACATGGGTAATTTAACTGCCTTTATTAACCCCTTTCTAAGACTTTGGGGATTGGCAACTATATCTTGTCAATTATGATAACTGACACACATCTAAGAGCAGATTTTACTCGAACTCTTTTGTCTCACATTAATCCAAATAGCAGTACTGCTCCCTTTTGCTGCTCATGACGTATTTACATATATGTGGATACATATTTGAATATAATCACTGCAAAAGTGAAAGTGTGGGGAACAGGAATTAGACTGAAAGCCCTTTAAAAACGGTAGTAACAAAGGACATGATGTCAAGGTTGGAGAACAGGGCGGGCAGGAAATGGGGAATGGCGACTGATGTTGATCAAATATACTGCTTTAAGTTCTCTAAGAATTAATAAAATTGTTATGAACATAAATAAAAGCAGCAATCAATAAAATGAAGTCACCATGCTAATTACATGCAGCAGACTATCCAAACTTCAAAATTTCCTACATAAATTATTCTGTTTTTGCTGCCATTTTAAAATACTCACTCAGGGGGAGTCGTTAGTTCTTCAATGAACTAAACGTGACTGACTTTAACTTTTGTCAATATTTTAAGATTGGCTTTAATTAGCCCTGTAGACAGTAAAACCAGTGAGCACTTAAGTCACAGGTACTTAACAGTACCATGTTTTTATGTACCACATGACTTTTCAATGTTTCTTTCTCTCATTTTCCCCAAGGGATCTACGGCCTTGAAGTTCAACAACTGTGCATTCAGGAACAGTAAACACTCGGGCTACTCTCACATTTCTCACTGTCTTTGACTAGAAATTGTTTCTATCAGATTCCAGAGAGCACTGTTGCCTTCCATTTGAAGTCAATGTGTGTGGATTGGAGACGATCAATGGATGGCATCCAAAGATGACCCAGGTTGGAGCAATGTGTGCCTCTGTTCATCTGGAGGGTTTTCAGAGTGCAAGCTTTGTATAAATATCCTTAGAAAGTGGCATAAACCCCACGTTGGTTGCATGGCCTGTGAAATGAGGGCCTTGTGGTTGGAACATTCAAATGCAAATGATCAAGGTTTGCTGTTTCAGAAAACAATGACCCAAAGACCATCTCGTATCCTTCCATTACTGTAACAACACTGCAGCCATCATTGACCCAGAAGTTACAAGGACTGGGATGGAGTCCACCACACTTTTCTTTAAGAACAGTATTTGCTCTGTAAAGGACATCAAGTAGACTAATATTTGATTATGACAAATGTAATCAGGCCCTCACTCTAATTGTAGCTGGTGTTCCGGCTGTGATAGTTTTACTTATCCAGTGGTTAGGCTGGACCGTCAAGGTCTTTGAAGAAACATAATTGGAAAGTTGAATAGACAAGAATTTGCTGAAAATGTATGTGGGTATATCACTCCTACTTGACCAAAGATATGATGATATTTGTGTTCCATGTGGATACTCATCAAAAAATTACCTCAGCAGAGGAGAGTTACAGGAATCAAGTAAATGGAATGACCATTTTTTTGATAATCAATTTCATTGCTCTCTCTACCAATCAATTCCAATGTGCCCTGAACACTTTGAAAAACCTGACAGATAGAGAATTTATGCCAAACCTCATGAACATGGATTTCTGTATATCAAGGTTAATCTGATGAAAGCTGTGTCTTTGTGCTAAAATTTCAGCAACACAAAACATCAGAGGCCAAAGATTGCATCATACTCCAAGGTGACCGGTCAATGATCTTCTAATTGCTTGACTACATTGGGTCATTTTCATCATAGAAAGTGCACTGCATTACTCTTGCTGAAATGGATATTTATTCTAATTATGGATTTTCCTCTCCTACACATAACTCTTCTGCCAAAACTACCATCCATGAATTTATACAATGTTTCATCCAGCATCTAGCTATTCCACACAATGAGAAATCACCTTCTAAATATTTATGATTAGTTCATAGTCTAAGGCTGCCTACAGCCTTGTTTAGAGAAGCTTCTTTTGGCAGAGGGGAGGAGTTATTTCTGAGACTCCCACTTGGTCATAGAAAGAATCAGTGTGACTGTTGAGCTCTGAGTATTAAAGGAGTCATCTACATCATCCCATCAAAGGCCCAGGAATACTGTGCCAAAATGAATACAGAGCCAGAAGATACAGAGGAATACTTGAAACAGTGTCTCTGCTGATGATGTGGTCCCTGTAGTCATGATGTGATAGCTATTGTTTTAACCTTCACATGAGGACGTTATGAGGCCCCATCCCTCCCTAGGATTTATTAGTAATGAATAGTGACTGGATGGAAGGAGTGTTTTCTTTAAAATTGGAGTTACATGTAAATTGCTGGTTCTACTACAGATATTCTCTCACAAAGGCTCTTCTGAGCAATCTGAATTGAACTCAGTGGGTCTTCAAAACCATGAAAGTCAGAGGGGACATGGAAAGAATAGATTCAGCAGGAGAGGGAGGGGGATGTAGACACTGGAGGGAACCCGTGGTCAGTGAACACTATAGACCTGTATGAAAATAATGAAATAAGATTAAACATCTAAAAGTATTTCAGTGTTTTGATTCTATGAGAATTTCATGGATTGAATGAGATCATATTCAGACCTCCTTCCTCCTGTCCTCTCTGATTCACAACTACCCCCTTCATTCATGTTCTCTGTTGTCAATTTAAGGCCTTGGAGACTAATTTGTGTTTCCCACATGCTTTGGGGTATGGGTCCTTCACCTGGAGTGTGGTCAAATAACCTGGTATCAAACAGTAAAGGAAATCTGAATCTGGGGCAGGAGGGACGGCTCAGTGTTTAAGAGTACTGGCTCCTCTTGCAGAGGATCCGGGTTGGTTTTCAGCATCCAAAGAGTGACTAACAACCATCTTTTCCAGGCATGGTGATGCATGACTTTAATCACAGCACTCGAATGCAGAGGCATGAGGATCTCTGTGGGTTCATGATCAGCCTCGTCCACATAGTGAGTTCCAGGCCAGCTCGGGCTACAGGGAGAGCCTATCTCAAAAAAAGACTGAAAAGTAAATAAATAAAAAAACAAACATTAATTCCACTTCCAGGGGATCTGACGCCTTCTACTGACCTCAGTATTCATTGCACAGAATGGTGCAGGCAATAAACTCAGAACATAAAATAAAATACAAATAATAAATATATTTTTAGAAACTCTGAATCTCTCCTAGCAGCTATCAGTTGCCAGTACTTCCTCCGTGAGGGTTCTCCCTTCGACACTGAGTACTTGTCTGGGCTAGATGTTCACAGGTCATTGTGTGTGTTGTGAAAAGCATTGTTAGTTAATTACTTCATTCCCTTGCACTGAGTCCAAAGGATTGCACGATTACACCTTATCACTCTCTTCCAGCTCTTCCATTCTGCCTCCACCTCTTGCTCAGTGTTTTTTGAGTTTTACTCAGCTTCTTTTAAGAGACTTGTGTAAGTCTGTGTCTACTTCCATTGTTCTATACTCAGCATCTTGTGATCCCATGGTCTCAGCATCCACTACTGTTCTCTGTAAACAGAGACTGAGTGAGTCGGGGCAGCTTTTGTTGATGGGCACGAGCATAGGAGTTTAGAAGGAACTTACCTCATATGTCAATTTGGTTAGTTTTCAGAACTACACTTTTTGCATTGGGAGCTTGAGGCCTCCCCAGCCAGTGTTGTTAGCTCAGCTGACAATGCCATGCACAGCCCTCCCCTAACCTCCCTTTTAGTGTGTCTTTCAGAGAGGGCAGCTGGTTACCCTCCCAGCAGTCAAGCTACTCTTGCACAGGTGTTCAGTTCTTATTTGACCAACGGTTTCTTTATTGTTCCTGTATCCAACATAATCCTATCACAGTCAAATTTTAATTTCCTCACCCCCTGCCTAAGTATTTCTACCTACAATTTTCCCCTCTTCACTCTCTTTTTACCCATGCTCTGCTGTCCCATTTCCCTTCAGGTGACCTCTCCCTGCCTGGTCAGTTCCTCCTTTTTTAGTGTCACCTCATTTACACAGACCAGGCGTGATTGTGCAGCTTGTTTAAAAAGCTCTCCATGATGCCAGTCACTGTAACGAACAGTAGAGCAATTGCACGTCAGTGCAGAAGATGAAGCCTGTTTCACTGTTGTCTTTTACTAGCTCTATTTTATAGAGTGTTTCTTTCTGTTTTATCATTTCTTGAATCATTTGCTTTCATTGAGGTGTAGCGCCTTTTGCTATGGCTGCACCCCAGTCTTATCCAGCGAGGGCCTGAGGAATTGAAGACACACAAGACACACAGGAACCATGTGCAGCGCATAGTGCAGAGGGAGTGCGGGCATGTCCTGGAGGGACCAGTAGGTCAGAGGAGCTTTTGGACATTACCAGATCCCCTCTGCAAGAGCAGCCAGTGCTCTTAGCTTCTGAGCCATCTCTCCAGCTCCTTAATATTAGTTTTTAACAAAGAAAAACTATATGTATTTAGTAGGTGCAATGTGATTTTTTTACATACATTTTTCTACGTACATTTTTGTAACTGACTATGAAGTTAACACAGTTAACACTTCATGAATTCTCAAATGTCCCAAGGTACTTTTGAAACTGAAAACTGTCTCGTAAGGCTGACTATGATAAAGTGACTGCTCCTCAAACATTGCCCATGACATTTCAAGAATGTGAGAGTCTTCTTTTCAACCAAAGCTCTCTCAGTTCATCAGAAGAGACACATTTAATGTGTCAGTTAAGTAGTTGATAAGCCACAGTTTAAAAATACATGTGTGTATCCTACTTTCCTTGAAATTTATATTATGATCTAAATGTCCCTCAGGCTATGAATAATTCTTGTAAATCTGGTATATTTATACAATGGAGTTCTACTCAGTGGTAAGGGAAAACAAGACCAAGGTATAAATAGATGGAACTACAAATGACTGTAGAAAGTGAGGTAAAACAGATGCCAAGAAACAGAACCAGGTGTTCTCTTTCCAACATGGCCCCTACCACCAAATCCTAGATATATACTCCAAGGAAATGGAGTCAGTATGGGCTAGAGATATAGAAACTCACTAATTATGGTAGCACTGTTTGAACAATATGGAATCTACTGAACTGTCAATTAACAAATAAAAGATTTACTAAAATGTGATATTTCTAAAGAATAAACTATAATTCCATCAGAGAAAGTGGAATCTTCTCATGTGTGAGAACATGATTGATCTGCTGGACAAGGTATCAAGTAAAGGAAGTTAAAACACAAGCACTGCATGATCTCAGGCACAAGAGAAATACAAAAAAAAAGAAAAGACACATGATAGAGGCTGAAAGTACAACAGCACTTGTCAGTGAATGGGGAGACAATGGGGGGGGGGATCAGAGAAACAAGGTTATTGCTTCATGGTTGAACTAAGTTGTACTGTCATGCCACAGCAAGGCGGATCCAGTATCCAACTCCCATTTTATATGTTAAAATTCTTAGAAAATATCCATTTGGAGATACTCACGATAGGAAAGGATAAAATTTTACATGTGCATATATTAATGTCTGACTAGATCAATATCCAATGTATATCTATAATAAAATATCAGGTAAATTGGATAAATATGTAAAGTATGGTGTCACCCGTCAATAGAAGTTTCATATTCTATTTTAAAATTATTTATTTTTATTTTATGTGAAGAGTATTTTGCTTGTGAGTAAGTGCAGCCATATGAGCAATGTGGTGGAGGTGGACAACAGTGTGGGAACCCCTGGACCAGTTCTTAGGATCCCATGAATGCTGCAAACCCAAGCCAGCACGTATACAAGAGCAGTCAGCATTCTTAACCTCTTAACCATCTCTCCAGCCCAGGAATAGACTATTAAAACTCACTATGAACTACTGAACATCATCCTTTCAAAGAACTTCCATATGCATCTTCCTCACAGGTTTGGTCTATAAAGCTGAGTACAAGAATCTGTGCTGTTTCAGTTAAGAGTTGTGAGCAGAAGACAGTGTGTCTGGAGGTCTGCTACCAGAGCTTCTGAAAGAGCCTTAGTTTAGCCTCTGTTCCAAAGCATGAACACCACTTCCTCTGTCATGTTTAGGCGAGGAGGTGATGCAGCTGCATTCCCATGAATGTAGTAGAAATTCCTGGTCTTCTTGGCAAGGGGACAACTCAAAGTTAGGAAATCAGAAACTTCTATCAAGCTCTCCTTGTCGAGTTCTTTCTTCCTGCATATCTAGTGTGATCGCAGACAGTGAGAATGGCCTATTTTATTTCTGTGCTTCTTCCTCTTGTTATGTTAGTAGATGAAGTAGATTTTCAGGGAACTGAATGAAGTTTCTCAAAAGAGAAGGAAGCCTGTTTATGAACAATTACTGGAAAGAAAATTCATAGGAGGAGGAGAGAGATGACTGATTTTCAGGTAAGTACATTCAAGAGTGTGGACTCAAATTTCTTTCTCAAAATGTTTGCCAGTTTGAAACCTTTTCTGGTCGGAATACTATGTATACCTAGCTGGCCTGGTCCTCACAGAGATCTGAGTGCCTCTGCCTCTGGAGTTCTCAGATTAAAAGTGTATACCACAATGCCCAGTCTGCATCAACTCTATGTATGTACTACTTCTGCAGCATAGCCACCTGCCTGTTCTGTCCTCCAATGCTTTTTTCCAGATGGATCCAACGAAAGCATGCCCAACCATCTCAAAATTATTTCTGATATGGTAGATGAAAATTATAGCATGCCTTTTAATTCCTAAGGTGGGTGGACTTGGGTCCTCATAAACCACAGTGCTGTGCTTGTTGAACTGTACATAAAACTGATAAAGTTTTATTTAGATATGGTGTAGCCAGGCTTATCATTTTAAACCCACCAATATCAGTTGCCTGATGGTGTGTGCTCCTGGGTTTCTTGCTGCCTGTATTCTTTTGTGTCCTGGGAATTGATTCTCTTGTTTGAGGTGCTCTAGACCAAATTCCAGATGTTGATGTCATTGTTTTTTGAGTTATTAGGAATAAGTTTTCTTCTGGTGATTTACAGAATGAAGCACACCAGTCATGACATCTAATGCAGAATCTCTGCTTTCATCACTGCTCATTTTTTGGAGAATTAACCTGTCATATTTATTGCTAAATATTCAGTTTTCCAGGTGGAGATTCTGAAACAGGCCTCTTTCTCTCTGTTGGGATTTCTGTTTCACATTCAGATTACAGAACTGCTGCCATTACTGGATCTCTGTCCCTTACAAAAGAGCTCCATATATGAAATAGTACACACATGTATTTGTGTGATTTTGTTATCATTTGTATATACAGCATCCACATTGTTCAGTCGGTATAGGACCTTATCTTCCTATTTTCATTGCTCTCTGCAATAGGAACCGTGTTCTCAAATTCTCTTATTGGGGTATACATAAGTTGGCCTGTGCATTCCTTCTAGATACATTTCAGGTAGGTAAATGAGGATAAAAATAGAAAATAGCATAAGCTGTGTTACAATAATTATGCACTAATGTTTCTGTAATTGCATGCAGCTTATAGGACATAATTTATAAGAATCAGGTCACTCTTTTTCTCTTGAGGAAGAACAGAAATAATTCTCTATTCTTGGGCCATATACAACTGAGGGACAAAGTGCCTTTTGCACCTGGGTCACTGGCCTCACCTGTTAGGAAAATGTTAAGTCAGGTCCACAGATCATGTTGTTAAAAATCTGTTTTTTCTTAGGCTAGATTGCATGGACATATACATTCAGATATATGAAGCAGATGTATAAATTCATGCGACTTTACATTGGATACATATACACAACTGATCTTTTATGCTGCAAATACAGGAGGGAAATGTTATTCATACTTTCAGGGCTTAAGTTTACGTGCTGCACTTCTTAGAATGATCATCTGGACGGAGTTTGGAGAGTCTGGTGCTAGTTCGTTCTGCAGAGTTAGTGAGTAGACTATGGACAGTTACTACTTCCCATGTCTCCCCGTCACAGTGTTTGCAAGTGGTTTGAAAATATTTGCACACATCTGATTTCTTGTGATTTTAATTGTTTTGCAATTATTAATATATTTATTTTTATAATGATTGGAAGGTTTGAAGGGAATCACTCAGAATATTTACATACTGGGAATTTCATTATTAACATCTCATTTTTAATAAGAATTTATTAAATATGTGTGACTTTCTACATAGAATTTGTGAATTTCTCTGTTTTCTACTTACTGTTGATCTCTGTTCCTGAGTGGTCAGAAATGGATTGTGGAACATTAATCTTATATGATATTAAAGACATTATATTGTGCAGTCCATACCTGAAAGTATTGTCTGAGTTTGGGTAAGAGTACATCCTTCTATTGGGAGCGTGTGAGTCAGTCTAAGCATATCTGGGATACATGCTGTCACATGCTGCTCATATGCTTTTTCTTTAGTCACAATCTCTCTGACTTCAGTATTCATCACAGATGGCACACAGAGCCATGGACCGGAGGATCTATGTTCTTCAGGCACCTTCCTTCTTTCTGTAATTCTTCATAACTATTAGATGAGATGATATTTCTTCTGTCATGATCTTCTCTCTCACGGTTCTATCTTGCCTTTCTCTGTTAGGTCCTGAGCCCCATGGAGACTGGACTACATCTTTGAAAGATGGAGTCAAAGTATAGTAGTCTGTCTGATGAATGATTTTTTTCAATTGTAGATCAGAGGGAAAAAAGATCCCTCAAAGTGTTGTGTAGAGACATGAAATTAAAATGATGAAATTCTGGATCCAAAGGAGAAATAAGGTAAAAAGGTACAGTTTAGCTTAGTTATCACTGTAATTTCTCCTGGAACGATTACAAGAGAATGGATAGAATGTGCTCTGATAAAGAATGCTAGTAATGTGAATGAGTGTGCATCTTCACTACATGGCAAGTGCGATATCCAAATAAAAGACAAAATTATCAGTTTTATGTACCGTTCAAACAACAATAGAGTCTCACATGAGGACCAAGTCCATCCTCCTTAGGAACTGAAACCTGGGATGATTCAGTTTTCATTAACATTTTTGAGATGGTCATGATTTCATTGGATTAGTCTGGAACTAATATGCATTGGAGGTCAGAATGGAGAGAAGGCCATGCTACATCAGTGATGAGTGTGTAAAGAGTTGATGTGTGCATGGTGGACCCCACCTTCAATCCCAGAACTCCGAAGGCACAGGCATGCTGATCTCTGTGAGCTCCAGCCCAGCCTGGTTCCATAACAAGTACGAAGACCAGTAAATTTAACAAGTGCAAAATAGCAAATATTGTGAGAATGAAAAGACCCATGCTCCATGCGCCTGGATGAATTTTCCCAGAAAGAAGCCATCTCTTTCCTCCTGAGAGCTTCTTTTCCAGACAATCTTAAATCAACTGTCTTCCCTGTCTTCTGAGCAATTTCCTTTCCAGTCCCTGCAAATCCACTTCACCTGCCAGCATAACAAGAGGAAGAAGCACCTCCGAAAACAAAGCTTGTCACTCTCACTGTCTTCCATCACAGCAGATAGTCAGGAAGAAAAAGTTCAACATAGAGACCTTGATAGAAGTTTCTGCTTTCTGCCTTCCAGCAGCCTGCCCTGCCAACAAGACCAAGAAGTCCTCCTACGTTGTTGGGAACGTAGCTCCCTCACATCCTTACCGAAAAGAGACAGAATAATACAGCTTTCATCCTTTGGAACAGAGTCTAAATAAAATAAACTATCTTTCAGAAGCACTGATGGTTGACCCACAGTTTCACTGTCTTCTGCCTGCAGCTGTTATAGAATCAGCACTGATGCTTCTTCTTAGCTTTGTGGGAGAATACGTAGGGGATGTGAAAGAGAAAAGTTTTCTGTTTCCTCCTAAAGTTCAGAAATAGACCATTTGAGATTCATAGTCTTTGTTAAGACCTAATGAGTTAAGCTTCTTTTCCCAAATATCTCCCAATGTGAGTCCATCTACTGGAGTCTGGTTAACATATCTAAGTACAGTCCATTAAAGGAAGATCAAGTCCAACCCATTCTACATGTCACATCAGATGTCAGGTGTTGCTACACAGGGAGACCCTGTTTCAAAAACTAAACTTGATACAATAGGCCTTAAAACAAATGACAGAATGCATGAGGTTTAGTCGCCAGGTATGGGAGATCACATGTGTGTAAGTAGTTATAAAGATGCTTAAGACTGATTGAGATGTTCTGTATGGCATACATGAAAATAAATTAAAAATAAAAAGTAAAACAAAACAAATAAACAGACATTGAAAAACTGAAAAATAAGACCAAATCTCTGGTGAGTCCCAACACACCCGCCTCTGATTCTCACCACACAGCACCTCTAAAAACGTTATTTTCCCCACCTTGCCCCTGGATCCATTCCACATGCTCCACTCTGGTGAATTTCAAGACCTGCTGCACCCTAGACACCCCATTCCCACTGCTCCTCTGACCCTTGCTGAGTTATCAAGGCCTCAGGTTCCCACCACAGGTGTCTATTTATGTGGCTCTAGTGAATTTTCCAATCTCCGCTACAGAGCCACTTACCTTTCCACATAGCTCTGGTTCTGCAGTGCACTCCTATGGAGACCTGATCCTTCGCAGGCCACCTCAGGATCTGCACCAAGGTGCTCCAGCTGCTCACTCCTGCTCTGTGAGTTTCCCATTTACAGTAACACCCAGGAGTCAGTCTGGCCTTTGACTCCTCCCACACTTGGCTTTAGCTCCTGACCACGCCCTACTTCCTGTTCCTTCAGGCTTGTGACCCCGCACATGTTACATATTCCTCAACAACTTAGATATCAGTAATTCTACTACTACAAAATACTTTGACCTTGAGGATGAACCTCCCAAAGCTCCTTTTGCTCATGGAAAATAGATGCTTCAACGGTGTCAGCTGACTGGACATTCTAGGGCCTAAATTTATTGTGCACTTTACCGCTGTCACCACTAGAGGGGGGTATTGACATTTTGCTGAGTAAATCAAGTCTCTATTCCAGAAATCAACATTAAAATTGCTTTGAGATAAAGCATAGAGTATTGCTCTTTAAAATGGCAGAAAGGAATAATGCAAGATTTTTAAGATATTACTGAAAGACCAAACCTGCAAATTATAGGCCTAGATAACAGGAGAAAATCTCCAGGCTGAAGACTGGGAGAATCTTTTAAATAAAAACACAGGAGGTTTTAGGTGTCTAAAGGAAGACGTACCCAGTCAGAAAAAGAAGGCCCAGAACACCAAAGAAGCAGTAACAGAAAAGTAAATCCAATGATGTACTTGCACACGAGTAAGAGATCCAAAGATCAGTAGAGTGGTATACAAGACCTAGACATGAGGTTACACATAGCCAAATGACTCATTTTTGACAGAGATTCGAAAAACAAACAGTGGAAAAATGACAGTATCTTCACGCAGTGGTGCTTGGGAAAGACATGAGCATATCAACAATGCAAATAGATGACCATCAATCAACTTCTACAAGACTCAAGTCCAAAAGGATCAAAAACCTCATAAGAATGGAAAGGCTGAAACTGCTGGAGCAAAAGGGAAAAGCATGTGTCTCCTCCAGACACAGCACTGACATTCTTCATAGGACTCAGTCACACAGGAAATAAAATCGCACACTCTCAAATGTGATGTCATAAATTACAACGCTTCTGCACATCACAAGAAGCTCTTAGTTGAGAGATGAGGCAGTCGACAGAATGGGGCAATGTTTCCTACCAACACATTCACAGATAAGATGATTCTAAGAACACAAATACTGAACACCAGAAAACAAACGACCTAGCTTTAAGAACGGGCCATTGAATCAAACTGAATGTTTTAAAATGAAGAAACACAGATCCTTAGGAAACACTTTAAAATGATCAACACACTAAGCCTCTAGAGAAATGCACATTAAAACCACTTTAAGATTTCATCTCACCCCAATCACAATAACTGTCACCAAGAATACCATTAGTCAATGCTGTGCAGACAGAAGAAAAGAAACATTTATATTCTCCTGTTTGGAGAATAAACTAGTGCAGCCACGTGGGAAGCAGTCTGTTGATTTTTCTTAGGCTTGGTCCTTCCGGATACAGTACTGACCTCTAAGGCAAGATTTCCCACTGCGCCAAAGTGATGAGAGTGTATGGGAAATAAATAACCTGTCTCTTGCTTGGATTTGAGGCTTAAACCATAGTGTATTCATAACAGCTCCTGTAAACATGGTTAAACACATGATTGGGGATGATGTAGGCACAATGCGAGTACATACTGATGTTGTGTTGTTAAATATCATTTTGTTAAACTGCAGTCTGTATATTCTTTAAATCCATAGATATGTGTTATTCTCACAGTTAATCAAAGAAGTCTCTTATTGCACAGAATAATGTTTAATGCAGGCAGTCACACTTGTTTAAAGACTGGAGAATAAATACTTTAAGTGTTCAGTCCTAGATGGGATATGTGTACCAACCGCTACCCAGCTCAGGGAACATCAGTCAAGCTGGGAACAGAGAGAATGTAAGAGTTCAGGAATGGGGAATGGTACTGCAACAAGCTGAAGCTCGACCAAGTGTTAAGTAGAGTTGTTGCTACTGAGAACTAAATCTGGCTTCTCTGCAAGAGCACCAGGTTTTTGATCACATGAGCCATCACTTCAGCCCCAATTATAGACTTTAACAAAGATAACAAACTGCTCTGGAATTACAGTCATTACAAGAAAAACTTTCACATGTGCTTCCCACAGATTCTATTAAGCTGAGAAGATGTCTCAGTGCTATTTCAATTGACAGCATCTCACATTAGAAGGTGAGTCTCAGATTCACCTGCGAGTGCTCCTGAAGGGAAACTTAGTTCAGACTCTATCCTGGAGGATTCAAATTGTGTTCCTTTGCCTTTGTGCGGAGGAGAGTGCACCGACATTTCCATGATGTTGTAGAATATTTTTTTTAATCTTGTTGGCAGTGTGGGCCACTCGAAGGCAACGAAGCAGAAACTTGTATCGGGGTCTCCATGTTGAGCTTTTCTTCCAATGTGTCTACTGTGAAGGCAGACAGTGAGAATGGCTTGCTTAGATTTCTGAGGCGATTCTTCCTCTTGTTATGTTGGCAGGTGAAGTGGAGTTTCAGTGAACTGAGAGGAAATTGCTCAAAAGAAGGAGAACGTTGTTTCTGTAAGATTGCTTGGAAAAGAAACTCACTGAAGCGGAGGGAGATGGCTTCTTGTCCACGGGCCTGGACCAGGGGACCTTTCGTTGTCAACATGTCTGGTATTATGAAATTGTGAACTTTTCTGGACTTAAACCTAGAATGCAGAGCACACTGGCCAGGATCTCACAGAAATTCACATGTCTCTCCTCCAGAGCCATGGAATAAATGTGTGTACTATCGTCCCTTAGCTGTTTACATATGTGTCCCGTGTGTAGCATCGCCACCTCTGCATTCTGGCCTCCAATTTTCTTTCAGTACTAATTCACTGAATGCATGACTTTCAATGACAAAAATGTTTCTGGTGTGGTGGATGAAATCTAAATCATGCCAGTTGACTACTATGGTCAAGAATGGACTTGGATCCGCATATGCCAATGTAATCCATATTGAACTTTACATAAACGGACAGTTTTGTTTATTAAAGATACTGTATTCATTTGTCATTTCACGCCCACCAGCTTCCCGAGCCTGATGTGTCCCTGCTGCTTCTCCTGACACCGGTGTCCATTTGTCTGCTGGGAGTTGATCCCCTTGGTTCAGATTCTTTGCTCCAAATTCCATACATTGTACACTATTGTTTCTTATTTGTTAGAAATACATTTTATTCTTAATTTACAGAATGAAGCACATGAATCATGACATTTGATGCAGAATCTCTCATTTAAGCATTGGTAGTTTTGTCCCTTCCTTAGAGCAAGAAACCTTGTATTTGTTTGACAGTCATATTTTCAGGTGAATATTTTAAAGGAGGTCTCATTTTTCTGTTGGCATTTATGTGTTGCACTCAGGTCACAGGAATGTTTCCATAACTGATACTTTTTACCTAAAAATATCTCCATTTATCATATTATACTCAATTATTTATCTGTTTTAGTAAATGTTGATATTTATATGCATACTATTCAATATGTTTTGTGTCTTCTCTTTTTGGTTCTTATTCTCGGAACCAAGCATCCTTATTCTCAAAGTTCCCTTATTCTTGTATGCATGATATGTTGGCCAGTACATTCCTTTTAGGGAAATATTAGGTAAGTCCATGAGTATAAAGAGAGAATGCAGTGTAATGTTAGAATGTTAGAATGTTATGTTAGAATATGTTAGAATGCTTTCTTTTCTAATGTTTCTATATTTTCTGAATTATAGGCATCTTATAGGAAATATTTTAAATGATAATTTCAGTCTTCTTGCTGTAGAGGCAGAGCACACAGTTCATAACGTCCTTCATTTCACCTCCTCCTTTATGTCCTAATCTCGTGCTCTGCTCTGTGCTGCTGGAGAATGTGCACTTGTACCAGGGGCAGTGGATCCACCGGCATACCTGTTAGGGAAGTGTCAGCTCAGAGTTGGGCACACATCCTGTTAAGTCAAGAAAAATGTGTTTTTTTCTAGGTCTGCAGTACATGGTTAGAAACATTAAATTTCTGAATCAGAATTATGAAATGAGTGACTCTCATAAGCACCTGATGATTCATGCTAAAATTTTCAGAGGGATATGAAATTTCTATGTTATGCACTTAATTTTATGTGCTATATTCCTTAAAATCATAGTATATGCATAAGCTTGGAGGATCTGATGCTATTTTCTTTACAGAGTTAGCAGGTAAATTATAGAGTTACTCCATTAAGAAATATGATTCTGAATAATTCAGATTGCTCATGTACTTCAGGCCTCGTGTACTGATTATTTAATTTTTCTCTTTGATCCCAAATAACTCTCTAAGGGCTCAAAGGCAGACTTTATTTTTCTCATTTTAGGAACCAGTGACTTTCAAAGATGTGTCCTTTGACTTCTCCCAGGAGGAGTGGGAATGCCTAGACTCTGCTCAGAGGGCTGTGTACAGGGAGGTGATGTTGGAGAACTACAGCCATCTGCTGTCTGTAGGTAAGGAGAGTTTTCTTGTAGAATTCTTTATTAATCTGCATCCTTTCAGATGACAGCACACATTGCAAGCATGTTTGTTTTGGTTAATAACTCTTAAAAAACTTGTTAAAAAATAGTGTATTGGGAAAGTCTAGATTTGGGAAGATCAGGTTCATAGTTCACAATTCCTTTTAATTTCTCCTTATTCAAGGAATTATTCATGTACATTTACTTCTGGTGTTAATTTCAGTTACACATTAGTATATGATACTGTGGTCAGAATCTTAATGTTCCATTTCCATAGCTCTATTTTATCAGTAATAGAACTCAGCATGTACAATGTAAAAAAAAAAAAACCCTACATATACAAGTGTTAGTCAGAAAATAAAAAATCAGGAGCCAGTTTGTAGAGTGATATCTTTTCTTTCATGTCATGATTAAAGCACAGTACTGTGTTAGAAATCCAGCACTCCCATGGAATCCCCCAAGCCTCAAGGGCCTCTTTTTCACACACAGATCTTGCTGTGTGTAAACCTGCTCTGGACTCCTGTCTGGAAGAAAGCCAAGAGCCCTGGAATGTGAAGCAAGGAGAGACTCTAGTCCATCAGATAGGTTTGACTAAATGAATTTTCTGCTCAGGCAAGACGTCTTAAGCAAAGGAGTATCAAGACATGAAAACGTCTAGGCCATGGTCTGTTTCATTCGAAGTTATAGCAATTTCCTCAGTATGAGTCCGGCAGTAAATGTCAAATGACTTTGTGTTTTACTGTATTTGAAAAATGTGAAAAGTACTGGTACTCAAATACCACTTTATTTAATAATTAAGTAAGTGTTTCATGCCTCCTCAGCCTGATTTCTTCCAAATGCTAGGGTTTTAATAGGTGAAATTTAGTATACCTTAGAAATACTATATTTTATGTTTTGTTTCAGCTTGAGAAATTTGTGTCCTTCTGATTGCTAGTGACTTTTCATTGCTCTAGGATTATTTATATATTTCTCGCAAAATGACAGTAAGATTGTGTCGAGAGACATATAGAAAATTTATATAGCATGCCATTCTGTATTGTCTTCCCATCTTTGAAGAGGAAAGTGTTAAATATGTGAAACTGTCACTTAGCATTTGTGGATTCCTCTGTTTTCTACCTGCTATTGATGTCTATGTTCCAGGTTGTTCAGAAAAGAGATTATGAAACCTTGATCTTGCATAATAACTTAGACTTTTCTATTGCCCAAGACACTGTACATTACTAAAAGTTTCTTTCATTTTGGGAAGTTGCAAATCTCTGTTGTGTGCATGGGAGTCAGTCGAGACTAATTTTGGATAAATGCTTTCCCAAGCTGCTCATGTTTGTTCCTTATTAATCCTGGGATACAGTATATAGACGTATGGTTTGGAGTACTGATCTAGTTCAGACATGTTCCTGTCTCTGTGTAATTCTTTTTGGGTCATGACCTTTGATTTTCATTTCCTATATTGTATTTTTCTGAATTTCATACAATTTGTCTTAATCATATTTAGATCCCCCTTGTGAGAACCACCTGGTAGCCTGACCACAGGAATTTACCACATCTGTCTTAGATTTTAAGGACCTTCCAGTCAAGTGTGTGTATCCAGTTGAATGTTGGTGTGAGTTCTTCCACTAGAGCCTCTTCAGCCTTTCTAATGTGACTTTCTTAAAGGTGAACTATCTCTTACTGAGCAGTGATCAGCTTCCAATAGTTCCTCCCCTAAAGTTTGGGCCTCTTATTCATTTCCCCAGTTTTTTGCAGGATTTTTATCACTGTGAGTTTTTAAGGTTCTTGTGTATGATTTCACCATTGATATATATCCATAGGAACAAGAACCAGGAGCGTGTAAGACTCTGATTCCTTATGACTGTGCACTGGCTCTTACAATACTTTTGTCCCTGGGACCTGTGTCAGTGAGGTTTCATTTAGGAATCCTGTCCAGTGATACAAACACTGCAATATCATATTCTATAACTTTGAATATTGTGGCCTTCTGTGTTCTTCTTGCATTGCATATGAAATCTTCCCTGATGAGAGGTGAGACATGCATTATTACTTTCTCTACACCTGATTCCATTATGTTCCATGAGATTTAGGTCTAGATCCTTTGTAGATTTGGCTACAGGGTTGAGCGTATCACAGGCACTTCTCTGTGTGTGACCAGTTGTTAAACAATGTAGTAAACTCCATCTGTTTCAAAAGAAGCTTCTTTGATGAGTGGTGGCTGATACACTTGCCTGTAAGTATGAGAACATATATTTAACATATAGAAAGAAATTATGTTGCCCAGGAATGTAACAGAAGTAGGGTTTCCTCTCGGATCTATGATCACTCCAGCCATGTGTTTTTGTCTGTGTTTACAGTTCCCTCCCTTTGAGTGAGTCTTAAGAACAGTTAGATATCTGTTGATTGGTCAGCAACACTATAGTTTTCTGTGCCAATTTCTGTTGTGGTTGTGATACTTTACAATTAGGATTGGGCTGTTCATTGAGTTTCTGCCTTAGCTCTTTGCATATCATCCTCCCAAAATTTGAAAACTTACTTTCAGACAATAGACCTTTCAGGTCAGTTCCAGCTCCATTTTTCCCAGTCCCATGTCCATATTACATCCTGTCTTCAGCTGCAGAGTTTTACCTTCAAGTTCTGGAGGGAATCAACAGCTGTGGCAAGAGCAAGTATCCCCTTTTGACTTCCTTGGACAACCCTGACCAATACCTCGTATGGTGCTTTCTTCTGTCTGGCACTGTGCTTCTTGTTTTGCAGTTGTCAGATATGCACATGAACTTATGTTCAGATATTGAGTGTGTGTGTTTCAGTAGGCCTTTAAACTAATACATTTTCCTCTGGTTTTCACACGTCCTAAGCATGGTCTCTCTGCCTCTCTGTCTTTGTCCTCCCTTCCCAGATGAATTAACCTCATTTTCCTATGTCCCTTGATTACCTGTCTGCTATTATCTTTGCCCCCATGAGTCTCTTCTTCTTTATTTCCACCATTTTTTTCTGGGTAAAATCTACCTTCTGCTATCTCCTTCTCTTAGGCTTTTTCTATCCCTTCACCTCCTTTGTTCCTTTCAAGTTTCCTGGTTACTGAGGTTACAACATGTTTTATACTCACATATAAGTATTTGGTGGTAAGATCCACATATGAGAGAATATACACATTGCTTGTTCTTCTGAGTCTGTGTTATTTGATTTAGCACAACAAACTTTCGTTCCATTCATTTAGTTCCAAATTTCAGGATTTCATATTTCTTTACTGCTGAGTAATTCTCCAGTGTGTAAATGTGCCACATTTTCATTATCTATTTTTCAATTTCGGGACACTTAGATTGTTTACATTTCTTAGCTGTTATGAACTAGAAGCCACAAACATGGATGTGCAAGTTCATTTGCAATGGGATGAATTCTTTGAGTATATTCAAATGAGTGGGATAACCGGATCACAAGTTAGTTTCATTTTTAATGTTGAAGGGTTCCTCACACTGTTTTACATAGTGGTTACACATTTCAATATCATGGGCAGGGAATGATCATTCTTCTTTTTCACATATTTGCCAGCATTTGGTGTCATTGGATCTCTTGATCTTATCCAGTCTGACAAAGACAAAATCTTAAAGTAGATTTGATTTGTTTTTTTGGTCGTTACTAAGAATGTTGAAAAACGTTAAAGACATTCCTTAGCCATTTTTAGTACTTCTTTGGAGAACCCTGTGTTTACAGCCATATTCCATCTTGTTTACGGGTCATTTGTTTTCATGATTTTTCCTAATATATTCTGGATCTTGGATGAGATGTATAACTGGTGAAGATTTTTTCACTTCCATTGCTATTTCTTTTGATGTACAGAAGCTTTTATGTTTAATGAGGTACCACTTGTTAGTTGTTGAGCTTAAATCCTAAGCAACTTCTGTCTGATTAAAAAGTCTTTTCCTGCACCTTTTCTCCTGGAAGTATTCTTCTATCAGTTTCAGAGTTTCTGGACTCATATTGAAGTCATTTATCCATTTGGAATGGATTTTTATACAGAGTGATTAATTAGGGTCTAATTTCAATTTTCTACATGGGAGATCCACTTTTGTGAGCATCATTTGTTGAAGATACTATCTTTCTCCAGTGTATGTATCTCCCTCATTCTTTAAATGAGATGAGACATAGGTTATTCTGGACCCAAATATGAGTTACTGTGGCCTGGGAGCACGGATTAAGGTTACCCTAAATTCCGTGTTCCGACATAGTAGCAGTTTCAGAAGTTTTTAAATAATGGAACAGAAAAAAAGTCATAAATCAGGAGACTTCAAATACATTGGAGGAAGCATTCAGTAGACAGATCTGCACAAGAAAAATCTCAGTGTTAGGCTCTAGATGCTTTCTGATGGCAGTCAGCCTTTTGTATGTGGAAGCTAGTAGTCTGACAAAATGCATTCCAAATGTTGGTATTTGGAAGTCACAGGATGTTAAGTTAGAAACAAAGGTTGGTAAGGAGAGGCTGTTTTGCAGCTAAGCATGACTTAAGATAAATGGTAAATAGGCTCTGAACCTGCAATATTCCGAATTCTCCACAGTCATTGAAGTTCAGTTGATCAGCCTTTGTCCAATATTCAGTTTTAAAACGCACTTTTTCTGAGAACTTTTTTCTCCAAAAGTGCACAAGCGGTCAACTGAGTACGGACCTGACCAGTACTGAATACAGCATGGTGTATTTCCAGCCTCTCTTTAACTCTCATTTACCATCAGGTTTCCACAGGACCCTCCTTCCATGGTCTGGCATCTCAGCCCAGACAACCCAGGGATTTTTGTAGTAGGCTCACATATGCTCTAAGTGTATAGCAACCTTATGAAATCCCACTGTGAAGTCAATCCTGCTGGGTCTGTGTGTGTCTGAGAGAGGGTAGAAAGTGCAGGGTCCCATTGGTTTGGGCACACTCGTGTAGGTCACAGAAAGGAAGGAGCAAAGAAACAAGAGGGCTTGTAAAGTCATTGGCTTTAGAGGAAGAATGTGACTTAGGCATGGTCCAGAGCATGGCAGTACTGGAAAAAGGATGAAGTTTCAGAGCCAGAATAGCCAAAGGCTGCTGGAAATGCTGAGTCTACTTTTGACCAGAAATTCTTCAGAAGCAGAGAAATCCTGTGGAGCACACTGATGAAGAACTAGAGGAGACGCTTCCTCTTGGGGTCTGAAAATGGGACACAGAAACTCAGTGGAGCCATGGGTTCCCTTGGAGAAGAATGAAGAGGAACCGCAGGTAACTGGTCCTAGAGTAGAGTGGGGTTTAAGGAAACCAGAGTCATACCAGGGAACATCATGTAGTCAGAAAGTGTGGCTCTGAGCTCCAGGAGGTACACAGATGTGGAGTAGTGGTACTCAGAAAGAGAAGACAAGTGTAGAGTTTAGCAAGTATATATTTACTAATTTATATTGGGTTAACCTGTCGCCCCAAGCTGTACTGGGAATCAGTATGTAGACCTCGTTGATCAGAGCATCATGGAGATTCACCTACTGAGATTAAAGGTGTGGGTTATGATGCCAAGGTCTGTGAGAAATATTGGAGTATGTTGGTCTGTGTATCCTTTTCGATACATTTTTCTTCATATGAACTAGGACAAATCCTGCTTTTCATTTATTTTATGGATGCCAAAGTATTCCATTAGAAATATCAGATAGATTTAAAAAAGTTTTGCATTGTATGCAAATTTTGGAATAGTACCATGCCATCTATAGAAAGTACTTCACATAAGTTTTCCTCTCTTTTCTAGCATGGAAGAAACTAAGCTCTTTGGAATCACATTATCCTTCATTCATGCATTCTGAATTCCATGTTCTAGGAATCATCATAGAAAAAGTTTAGTCCTGCGGCCTTGACTTCCACAAGGAGCTTGGCAAATAATTCGTCACTGAGAGAATGACTGTAGATGGAATTGAATCGGAGAATACAGTTTAGAAGACATCCAGATTTATAATTCTGTTCCTTCAGTGAATTAAATGTTTTCTTCTAGGGGTCTTTCCTGTCCTTGGTTAGTCTATTCAAAATCCCTTTGTCCCCTTTTTAAACTATTTTTTTGTTTACTCTTCAGTTTTGACTACATAAACAGCAATGGTTACATTAGTATAAAAGTATTCTCATTGGCTGGTTATATAAATTAGAATTATTGCTTCCAAGGAGGTTTTTGTTTTTTCCTGGTAACTTCTATTTGTATTGCTTGTTGATTTTTTTAATTATTAATTTTGAACAGTAGTAGCTCCATATGTTTGTACATTATGTTGTACTCATATTTAGCCCTCCCGATTTCCCTTATTCATCTCCCTCTCTCACATTTCTGGTCAACTTTCTTCTTTTTAATTTGTGACCCTGCTATCTGATGTACTTGTTGTTCAGGTTTTGGAAAGGAAGCCAGGGTTTTGTGTGATCATGACTGCAATAGACATGTCAATTACCAAAAAAGAGTGTTTACATCCCTTTACTCATCTTTCCAGCTTTTAGTCTTTCTACTCTGTCTTCTGTAGTGTGTCCTAGGACTTGGACACTGCAGTATAGATGGTCTGTTCGTGGCTTTGCGCTCAGCAGTCACTTGTTCTCAGTATGTGACCAGTTATGAGTCTCTTCAATAACTGTGGCCCATTGCAAAGGAATGTTCTCTGACTCAAAGAAAAAGAAACATTATGCTATGAGTAGAGCCATAAGTATTTTTCAGCAGTTTAGTTGTATGTACAAGAGCCAATTATCAATAGTTGATTCCATCTTAGAGCCATTGCCTTTCCAATCATAGGGTTTGGAGAGCTTTATGATATGAGGCTCTTCCTTTCTTCTATGACTTGGACAGCAACTCCAATCAGAAATCATTTGTTTACCAGCTAAACAGTCTTGCCACTATTGCAAATGTGGATATGTCTTAGCTGGTGGATTGGTATTGTAGCACATAGTATTCACATCTGAATAAGACAGTTGATTGTTCTGTCCCAGGTGTCTGTGACTTTTGACGACACTATTAAGGCCAGACAGCAAGGAATCTAGATACTGTGTGTTGACTGCTAATTTCTTAGGGTATTTTTGATGGCATATAAAAAGTTATCTAATTCTGTTATCATTAACATGGATCTCAGATCTGAGATTTTTGGTGGACCATTTAAATTCTTTCAGATTTAGGACTCTAATGTTAGAAAACTGGAATCTCTTGCATTCTTACTTTCCTATATAAATCCCTTAAAATTTTTCCTTTCCTTCTTTTAAAAAATAATTTTACTCTTATGTTATGAGTGTTATGTCTGCATGCATGTAATTGTGACCATATCTAGCACTGCCTGCAGAGGACAAAAGAAGGCATCAAATTCCCTGGAACCACAATTACAGATGGAATTAGCCAGTGTGTGGGTGCTGGGATTCACACTCAGGTCTACTGCCAGAGCTGCCAGTGCTCTTAACCACTGAGCATCTCTCCAGTGCCTTTCATTCCTTCTTCCTCTGGGTAAGTTTTTGGAGTTCTTTGAAGTGGAGTGGAGGAAATGTGTGCCCTTCTCACCCTACTGATTAGAGGGGAAATGATTAAGGGTTTTCCAGTTAGTAGAATGCTGGATTGACTTATGAGACATCCGTCTTCAGTTGCTTATGTGTATTTCCTGTATTGTTCTTTCAGTTGTATTTGTTTGGGAGTTGCGTGCGGAAGTGCTGCATTTTAAACCGTTTCCTCCACTCTCTCTCCCCTGCAATTTCTTCCATGTCTCCTCTACTCCCTCTCAATTTCTTGGCTTCTCGTTTGGTTACTGTTGCTACATATGGATGCATATGCATACATGCATATATATATATATTCGAATATACATGCACATATAATGTCCTGAGTTCTTTTCATCATGGTGGTGTGTGCATGTGGTTAGAACAGATACCTGGGAGTAGATAACATATCAGGGGGGTAATTGCTGAAGTAAACTGAATCTTCCTCCCTCAGAATTGATTGATTGTGTCATTTTATTAAGAGGTGTGACTATGACATTTTTTCATCCCCATTGGTGTGTCCACTGGTGCTGGTCTTGTTTTTTTTTTTTTTAGGTAACTGTATTGTGGAGATTTCATGGGAGGAGTCTCCAAGTCATGTCCAGAATAACCTGTTGAGCAGCAGCCATTCTGGTCCTCTGGCTCTTACAGACTTTCTACTCTCTGTTGCATGATGCTCCATGAGCATTAGATTTAGGGGTTGCGTTATAAATATATCATTTGGGCCTCAGCACCACAGCATCATTGAATCTATGCATTTTCATCATCTGTAGACTTTTTAATAATATCTGTTTGTGACAAAATTATTTCAATATTTATGTTTCTAATGAGATTATCAAATTCATTCTACTCATAAGTCTAGACATTTTCTCTGTTGTATTTGTTATAACATGATTTATACGTGTTAAAACATACTTTCATTCTTGGAATGAAATTTTCAGAGAGTACATTATTTGTACAATATTGGACATCTTATAAATAACTAGGTAGCACATCCTCTCACCCTGCCATTCCTGCACATCCATGGAACCTATTGTTTCTGAAATTCTGAGAAACCTGATTTTCTTAACTGTAACTTTTTGTTACCTGAAAATGTTTTGTTAACTGACATACACCTGGTCAGGTGTAACTTTGAAGATCTGATATAAGTATGTTTATCGGCTTTGCTGTGACATGATGGTATTGTGGGTTTCAGCTTTATAAACACCACTATGCCTCCCTTTGGGGACAAGGGTACTTTTGGGTATTAGATCCCAATCTAATCTACCAACTAATGAAGGACTCCTAATTAAATCATCACCATGTGGCATTTTTTCTGTACCTCTCATTCAGTGTTCTACTTTTAGGTGTTACACTTTTAACATATATATCTCTGTTCAGTGGCCTTTAGGGAATTTGATAAGACATGTTGTATGACTCAGTTGTTTGTCACATGTTATTTGGCTTGACATTTTTACCTAACATTGTTTAGTATTAATTTGTGTTTGTATTTTTAACACCTCATTACAAAAGGGCCAGAGTTCTTAAGGGTCTTTCCCAAGATGCAAAGTCAGAGAAGAGCCTGAGGTAGAAATGGCTGAACTTCCATTAAATGCCTTCCAGAAAAGTTGCAGGTCAAGGTTTTACCAACAATGTTATACCCAAAGACCTTCTAAGCCTTTAATTCTCTGAGTCCTTAATTCTCTGCTTCCAATAATGTTAACTAAAAAGGACCCTTAAATTCTCTTTCTACTTATGATAGGCAAGATCAGTTCTATAAATTCATGTCTCCTCTATAGAACACCTAAACTCCTTTTTTTTCTCCCAGATATATTTTGTGAGTGAAAGTATTGTCCATGAATTTGTGACCTGTAATTTTGAAAGATTTCCATTTTGATCAAGGAACAATGTAATTTGCTAATGCCCAAAGTAAGATGTACATTTCTTGCTTTTATGCACTAGAGAATAGGGACTCATGTGAGAGGATTCCATTTGTGGGATCTGTTAGGATACTTGTACCAGCCTTGTGAACATGCACATTGAAAGACATGGAAGTCATTGATAGAAGCCCCAAGATGACTTTGGAATCACACTGAAACATGGAGAATACAACAATTTTGTGTGATTTGATCTTGTCAGACAACAGATATTTCTGACAGTAGATTGAGGTCATCATTTATTTCTCTCTTCTGTCCCTTAGACTTGCAGTAGTGATGATGTGTGCATCTGTTTGTTGACTCTTGTTGTCGGCTTTTCTTAAATTATTTTAGGTAGTACAATCCAACTACTACATCTATCACAAAAAGAACACGAGATTCAGAACCAGTTGCTCAAAATGTTTTTCAGTCAAATTTTATTTTTTTTCCTTTTGAGTGATATTTATTAGAAAAACAATGAATGCAAACAGCACAGCTTAATGTGTTTGTTTTATTCACAGGATATCTTTGTACTCTATCTCTGTACTTTGGACACTGTATGGAATGTAAGAATTCTTTGATGTCTGGAGTTACCTCTGTTGTAGAAATCTGGAGTTGTGTAGAGATATTTGAAACTTCTGAAATTGTTCCTTCCTCTGCTGGTTTGTGCTTAGTTTAGAAAACATTAGGTGACATCAACAGTGATGATGTTGATGTTCCATTTTCTTTATAATGTGCAACATATCCTCATAAAAAAGTCATAGATAATTTGATATTATCCTTCAATGTTTGAAAAATTCATAGTATAACATTTTTTTACTGCTTGTTGCTATGAAAATATCAACTCTGTTTTGAAATTCATTCCTAAATTTTTTCTACTTCTTTCTTATTGTTCTTGTTCATAGTGTGTGACATTTCAACCAGGGAATTACATCCAAAGTGATATTGTTAGAATAAAGTCTTATAAATTCTATCAGCAGATCAGATTGTTATAGAATTAGTATTTTAGCTAGATCCACAGGTAAGGATGTTAGCACACAGCATACAATTTGACTCCTTGTTATTTCATCTCAGATATATGCACCCCATGTTATACCAACTCAACCATAGTTATAGTCGTGTATTTGGATTCTAAATTTGTATCTTTTTTGAATTCTTAGTTCCTTATTTATTTCCTTATTTTGTTATTTTATTAATTTTCTACTTCGTATTTAATGTTTGTGAGTTTATGTAAATTCTGTATAATACACCTTTACCAAATTTAGACCACATCCTCTGTCCCCACTCCTTCGGCTCCTCTACCTGCCACCAGATTGTCGCTGTTTTTTCATATAATTTAAGTCCTATCCAGTCAAGCATTTCTATCCAGCTGGACCTCCACGTAAGTTCACTCATTGGAGTCTGGTCAGACTATTGAGTCACTCCGTTATAGACCTACTACACTCCTTCACTCCCGAGTAATCATTTGCCAATTATTCCTAGGCTAAGATTGCATCCTGCTAAACGTTTCCTTAGCTCTATGCTGGGTTTTTGTCTTATTGAGTCAGCATAGGGCTAGTGCATGTTGTCAGCACTGCTGCACGTTCTTATGAATAAGTTTCCAGTGGCCTGAAAGCCTGTTTCCTTATGTTCATGCACCAACCCTGGTTCTTACTATCTTTCCACCCTGTTCCACAATGTTCCCTGACGAACAAGGGTGAGGTATAATATAGGAGTCCTCTACAAGGACATGGCTTCTCCAGTGTCTTATTCTATAACTTATATAACCACAACTTATCCAGTTGTGGTTTTCAGTGTGCAATGTGCTCTGTAGCATGAGGAAGTTTCAGTGGTGAGAGTTGGGGGATATATTATTATTCTCTCTACCCCTGTTTCCTCCATTCCATGAGCAGCTCTAGGTGTAGGGACTGCACTGTCGATATATCACATAGGACTGGGAATCTCTCAGAGGTATATTCTCTGTGTGTGGCCAGTTGTGGAACTCTGTAATAGTCCCCAACTGTTGCAAAGAAGAAGCTTCTTTGATTACTGCTGTGCAGTACATACGTTTGTAACTATAAGGATCATATACAGCATATAGAAATAAATGGCATTTGACTTGATATATGACAGAGACTGTTCTCTATAGGATTGATGACATCTCTAGGCATGTTTACATGGCTGTATTTACAGTGCCACCTATGTTCCTTCCCATTGAGGGGCTTTAACTGCAAATACATTGCTGGTGATGACCCCCTTGGTAACAGTGCCATTATTGAATCAATAGAGGTTGTTTACTGTCCCAGGTTTTGTGGTGATCAGACTGTAGAGCTGGGCTGGATCACTGATTGATTTTCTCCCTTTGAATCCTGCATAGCATTCTCTAGAACCAAGAGAGCTTGTCTTCAAGGAGAAGGATTCCAGTTCAGTTCCAGCTCCATCTGCCCATGTCCTATGTCCGAACTACATTCTTTCATCCATAACAGGGTCTTTCACTGAAGTTCTGGGAGCTAATGCTGGGCTGGGGGAGTAGACTGCTATTTTGGAGTCTCTTGGACTAGTGTGACAAAGAACTTGAAGGGAGGTTTCATTTTTCTGGCCCTGGGTTCCTTGATATATATGCTCCAGGTAAGCACCTGCACTAATGTTCAGATATTGTGTGTGTTTCTCAGTGTTTTTTGACTTCATACCCTTCCATCTTGGTTTTACACCATCAAAGCTTTATTAGTCTCTCCTCTCTCTCTCCCTGTTTGTCCTCCTTCCTCCAGGCCCAGTTTAATTTCCTCATTTTCCCCTTTATACTTGTCTCCTCTTACCCCCTCTCCTGAGTTACTTCTTCTCCTTTACTCCCAGGATTCCTTGTATGTCCTTTTTTCCATTCAAAATTTAATAGCGCCATTTTCTTCTTTTCAACCTTAGTAACATCTGTTCATATGATACCTTTTTACTGGTTTCTTTCTTTCCATTTACCTCTATGATTACTTTCCTTTTTCCTGACGCACGTGGTTATATTAGGGTACACACTCACATATGAAATATTGGTCCTCTGATCTGAAAATGAAAGACACTGTAAGTTGCATGAGTTTCAGAGTTTGTGTTACCTCACTTAGTATTACATTTTCTTGTTCCATGCATTTATCTGCAGCTTTCATAATCTCATTATTCCTTATGTTAGTAAAACTCAGCATTATCCATTAGCTAGGACACATTTAGGTTCTTTCCATTTCTGAGCTATTGTACAAAGAACAGCAACAAACCTGGATGTACAGTAATCTCTACAGTACCATGAGTCCTCTGTGTAAATACCAAAGAGTGCTATAACTGGATCATATGGCAGATTCAATACTGCTTTCCACAGTCATTTCATGAGTTGCATTATCTCCAGTAGGGAATGAGCATTCCCCATCCTCTACATCCCTTCCAGCATCTTCTATTTTCTTTATCTTCCTCAGTCTCATTCAGGTATTATGTAATTTAGACTGGTTTAAACAGCATTTCTGTACTTCCTTAGGATACTGAGCACTCCTTAATGAGTTTGTTAACAAGTTTTATTTTTTTTTCTGAGAAAACCCTTTTAAAGTCCTTAATCTATCTTTTCATTGCATCATTTATTTTCTTGGTTTTCTGTTTTGTTACCTTTTGTTTTATTTTTTGAGATCTTCTATGTTTCCTATTCACTTAAATGATAGTTTATTTTGGTGTTCAGAGAATTTCTGTTTAATGAGTTTGAAGAGTTTCACTTTAAGTGTTTCAGTGGCACTTGTTAATTGTTAGCATTAATGGCTGGGCAACTGATGTCCAATTTAGAAAGCCCTTCCTACACCTATAACTTGTAGAGTTAGAGTAGTGCCTTCTTTTCTTCAAGGAATATGAGGGTTTCCAATTTTGTCAGAAGTCAACTCTTCTATAGAAGCAGATCCAGTACTGTCAGCACCACTTGTTGAAGGTGCTCTTTTCCCTCCTTTGAGTTATCGGCATCTTGTTAAGTCTCAATTGTCTGAAATTGCATACATTCTTGCTTGGGTGTTCTATTCTGTCCTCTTGATTTACCTGCCCATTTTTGTGGTATACTCATGTTTTTTATGACCCACCCTGTAGTATTCTTTGAGATCTGAAGTGGTGTGCCCACCTCCGGAATGCTGAAACTAAAGGTGTGTCCTACCCCATCTACCTTGGCAGATTAGTTTTTAAATGTGTGTCTCTATGTAGCTTGTGAATATTTTGTTGACAGATTTACATCCAAGTCATTAAGAATATGGGAATATAGTTTTCTTCTTCTGTTGTATTTTTACCCATGGTTTTTGTATTAGAGACATACTCTTTTTATAGAAGTAGTTTGGGACTTCTTTTGTTTATATGTTTTGGAATAATATCTCTTCTTTGAATGTCTGGTAGAATTCTGCTGTCAATCGATCTGGTTTTGCAGTTTTTGTCCGGGAACTTTGCATTACAGTTTCAATTTCCTCCTTTCTTATGTGTTTGTTTAACGTATTGATATATTCTTGGATTAACTTTCATGTATTCCATAAATTTAGAAACTCATCCATTTCTTTCAGATTTTCATATTAATATAGTATAGATTTTGAAAGTATTCCCATATAATGTTCTATCTATTTTGATATTTCCACTTTCATCTCTGATTTTATTAATTTGGATTTGATCTTTCTTTGTTTTTGTTAACTGGAAGAAGTGTCTATCTTGTTTAATGTTTCAAAGGACCAGGATCTAGTTTCATTGTTTCTTTGTATTGTATTCTATGACTCTATTTCATTAATTTCTTCTCTCACATTTGTTACTTCTTCCTAACTACCAGGTTTGGGTTTGGTATGTTCTTGCCTTTCCATAATCTTGACTTGTACTGGTAAGTCTTTTATATGTGCAATTTCTGACATTTAATATAGACAATAAGAGTAAAAACTTTCCTCTTAGGACTACATTTAAAGTGTCACAAAGTTTTGTTGTACTATATTATCATTTTCATTTACTATCAGAAATACCTTTACTTTTTTTGTAACTTCTTTGACCAATTCATCATTCAATAGTGAGATGTTCAGTAGTTGCTAGAGCTTCTTTTGCTGTTGATTATAATGTCTATTGCCCTGTGGTCTGATATAATGCATACAATTAGTTCAATTTTTTGTATTCATTCAGATTCTGCTTGTGTCTCAGAATGTGGTAAGTTTTAGAAACATTGCATGGACTGTTTAGTAGAAAGTGTATTTGGTGCTTAGAAGAAATGTTCTGTAGATGTCTGATAGGTCCATTTGATGTAAGATGTCATTTAATTCAGAACACTCTTTGTTTATTCTTTGTCCAGTAAACCTGTCTGTTGGAGATTCTGAAGTATCAATGTCACCTACAATTCCTGAGTTGGGGTTAATCTATGTTTTATAATCCTGTACTTCTGTTGTTATGAAATTACATGCACCAGAGTATGGTGTATATATGTTCATGAGTGTAATGTCTTTTAGATCATTTTCCCTATGATTAGAATGAAATGACCCTACTTATCCCTTCTGATCAGTTTTAATATGAAGTGTGCTTCAGTGACTATTAGAATTGCAATACCTGCTTGCTTCTTAGTTCCAGTCACATGGAATATTTTTTTCTGTCTTTCAGGCTTAAGTAGTGTCTATTCATGAACTGAAGATGAGTTTCTTGAGGTAAACAAACAGATTTTATTTCTTTGTGCATTCCAGTAGCCTGTGTCTTTTGATTGGGCAGTTAATGAATTTGGAGTTAGTGTTTTAAATGTCTATTGGCTACTCTTATTTTTCTTTGTTTTTGTGTTCTTGGTCCTACTCTGTGTTTCTGTAATTATGCCTTCTGGGTTTTTTGTTTGTTTCCATATGCTGGGTGTTGTCTTTCATATCATTTCTCCTTCTATTGTTTCCAGTGTTCACTGTAGGGCTTCTTTGGTGCCATGAATTCTTTCAGGCTATTCAGGTCAGGGAAAAATTTCCATTCCCTTCGACTATCTTAGATTGTGTTACTGGGTAACGTATTCTGGGTTGACATATATGATCATTTAGAACTGAGAATACTTCAGTTCGGGCTCTTCCACCGTTCATAGTTTGCACTGAAAATTTGCTGTAATTCTGGTGGAATTTCCTTCATATGTATCTTGGATTTTTTTCTGAGCACCTTTCAGTGCCCTCTCTTTGTTCTGTATGTTTAGTGTTTCACTATGATATGCCATGAGGAGTTTCTCTTCTGGTCCTGTTTAATTGTGTGGATATGTCTTTCCTTTATTTAGGAATGTTTTCTCCTGTTGTGCGGTTGAAGGTCTGGTCACTGCCCTAGGTCTCAGTCTGTTCTCCTTCCTGTCAGACTCTGATGCATACATTTGGTTTTACATGGTGTCCCATATTTCCTGTGTATCTATTCTTGTGTTTTAATTTTTTATACTCTTTGCAGACAATGGAGGGTAGCTGCTTACTGGCTTGTCCCGTACATGTGGTGAGTTAGAAGACTAAAATCACCTTATCTTCATAATTGCTTTGAGTAGCCCACATATGGATTTTTCATTGTTCTTCTGCTGTAACGGGGGAATCGTAGTATCTATAGGTTTCATCAAGTTTACAGAGTCTGCCCCAGGTACCACACATCACTTTAAAGAAAATCATACATTCAATTTTCCTTCTCTAGAATAAGTCCTGTTGCCAAATTCTGTATTATTCTAGGTTTTCTAAAGAATTATAACTCATAAGTGAATGTGTGTGTGTGTGTGCATTTATTAGATTAGCTTACAGTATAGAGTTTAAGTAAACCAGCAGTGACTCACCACACTGGAGAAGGGCTGAGAATCAGGTAGTTGCTCAATACATAAGTTTGGATTTCCCAGCAGTCCAAATCTCATGCTTAAGTCCTGGTGGATTCCTGGAAATCTGATGATCTTCAGTATATTTTGGACTCTTAAGAAGTTGGTTCTACTATTAGTAAAGGAGTGTCACAGAAGCAAGATGGACTTACCTATGAGAGTGAAGGAATCCGGGAAAAAGGAAAAGCTTCTTTCTCCATGGCCTTTTATATGGGCTGCTTTCAGAAAGTAGTGCCACATTTAGTGTCATTCTTCCAGATTCAAATGATCCAATGAAGAAAGTTCCTCTCGTTTCATTTGATTTCCCATGCGGTCATGTTGACAATCAAGATTCTCTAGTTCATCCCCTGTGTAAACCTGACCGCCAGTTCCATATCCTTCTGTATGCTCAGTTTCAAATGACAAAAATGGAAGGGCGTGATTCATTCTCACATGTTGTGATTATCCCATGCACAATCATAAATGGGTTAGATATCTTAGTTTATGTGGTAATGTCCTTAAGGAATGTTTAGTCCTTTAGAATCTCATAACCTAGACATGATAATATAGATTTACATCACTCAACACTTAATTACAATTTTTATGAAAGAAACCAAACACAATTATCTGCTTAATACATACATACATATATATATATATATATATATATACAGAGGTATATTTTTACCACATACAATCATGGAACACTCATGGAAATTCCAATCCTCATTTCTGCAGGTGGTCATGTGGCCTCATCTGAAATTTATAGCTCCTTTCCTCTACTGAACATTCTGTATTTCCAGCACCATCAGGTAGCTCCTATGTCTTGGCTCTCTGCATGGTGCATTGACCCACACCTTCATCCTGAAAGTCTGAGACATTTGTTATCCTATCTGGATTGGGTTGTTTCAGTTTCACTTGACCTTATCAACAAAAAATACACTAAAGAATTTCCTGCCTTCCAGACTTAAGCGTCCTTACCTTCACTGTGGAGAGACTGCCCGATATTCCCCTGGCTGTCTGGATCCATCCCCTCCCCTAGTTCTGTTATTCTTTCCTTAACCTGTTGACTTAAGGTTATCATATTCCCAAAGTGACCATGAGAAGTCTGAACTTAAACTTCAATGGAATGTTTCCTGTGTCTTCAGGCAAAAGCTCTTTCCCCTCTGAAACCAAGACTTCTAGAGCAGTACATGAAAAGTGCCAGTTATAGGAAGCATAACTGTTCATCGAGGGTCAATAGGGCTGGTAGTGAGTAAGCCATTTCCAACTCCACCCCTTGATTGCTGGACCCATATATCCTGGCTATAGGAAAAACAATATCATATTTTGGATGCTGATTCAAAACATATACTGCCTTCTGGAGGACTATTTCTTAACCACGCAGGCTGTTCCACTTACTGGGCACTGTAAGAGGGTCTTCAGGGGGCCATTCCATCATTTTAGGAACTGGATTGCTTTAGGATGGTGTGGATGATGGTGGAGAATCCTGTGGATTCTATGACAGTGTGTCCACTAATGAACTTACAAGGTTATGAAGTGAATTCTCTGGCTAGAAGCAATACTGTGTGGAGTGACCTGGTGGTGGACAGTGCATTCTATAAGTCCTGAATGGTAATTCAGACTGAAGCACTATGTGCAGAACCGGAAAATCCATAATTAGAATTCATGTCTTCCTGTAAGTAAAGTTCTATCCCCTCCATGATGGGAAGGGTTCATTGCAGTCAACCTGCCACCACATTACTGGCTGGTCACCCCAGGAATAGTGGCATATTAGGGGCTCAATATTTGTATCTAATGTCGGTAGAGCAGGCGTACAGGAGCAGCTGTAGCCACATCATCATTCATGAATGGAAGTACATTCAGTTGAGTCCATGCATGACCACCCTCTCTGACACCATGGCCAGTATTATGGGCCATTGGACAATGACAGGCACAGCTAGAGGAAGAGGTGACTATCAGCTGAAAAGCAGTGCTGTCTACTTCATTACTGAACTCATGCTTTGCTGAAATCACCTTGACACGAGCTTGTGCATGATACACTGTATCTTCACATCCTTTGACCATTTGGAGAGACCTATCTACATCCTTCTACCCCAAAGGTCTTTCTCACTAATTTTCCACTCATGTTCCTTCCAAGTCGCTAAACATCTATCCCAACCGATGTCTACATCCCATGAGTCAGAATATAACTGCACTTCCAATCATTCCCGCTCCTAAGCAAATGCCCCACCATGAGTACTACTTGAAGCCCTGCTGGCTGTGAAGATTGTGCTTACCAGTGTCCTTCAAGATTGTTCCAGAAATCACCTGAAGGCTGCTGCTGACCACTTTTGGCTGGTGTACACATAGCATAGGCCACCCATTAAACGATCTCTAGTCTTCCTTTCATCAGTCAACCGATCATACAGTACACTGAATGAAAGCATAAATGTGTGCCTGAGAACCAAAGACATTGTAAATGTAGTAGAAAGCATAGGCATGTGCGAAACGCTTCATGTAACTTGCTTGTGCCTCCAGGGCCTGCTCGGGCACAATCACCTATATGCCACTTCAGGTTGATAATGGATTGCTGTAGTGCACATCCAACCTGATGGTCCCAGGTTCAGATATTAACCAACTCATGAGAGGTAGCTCAGGTAGCATGGTAACTTTGTGCCCTACTGCCAAAATTTTACTTCCCACTATAGCCCAATAAGAAGCTAAGAGCAGTCTCTGAAATAGCAAATATTTGTTTGCAGATGAAAGTAGAAGGTAGAGCATTACAAAAAAAATCCAGTGGACAGATTGCCATATTGGTGCCTTTCAGAGACGCTAAATGGCATCTCTATCTGCCACTGACACCTCAAGCACCATCAGGTTTCCGTGATCATGTGGCCCAAGGGGGAGGGCAGCCTGCACAGCAGTCTGGATGGGATGAAGAGGTTTTGCCTGTAAGAGGCTTCACTCAAAGATAGCTGCCCTCAGGATCACTTGATAAATGAGTTGCAATAGAATTCTCGGTGAGGAATATGCTGCCTCCATAATCCAAAGAGGCCCACTATGCATTACGTTTCTTTCTGGTGGATAGAGGGGTCATGTGCAACAATTCATCCTTCACCTTAGAAGAAATATCTCTGCAAGCTCCACATCACTGAATTCCTAGAAACGACACTGAAGTAGAAGGACATTGGTTTTGGTTGGATTTATTACCTATTATTTTATGCACATATGCTTTACCAGCAAGTCCCAAGTGGTTGCCACCTCTTGTGCACTGGATGGATTCAGCACACCATCATCAGAATTCAGCACACCATCATCATAATTCAGCATACCATCATCAGAATTCAGCACACCATCATCATAATTCAGCACACCATCATCATAATTCAGCATACCATCATCATAATTCAGCACTCCATCATCATAATTCACACACCATCATCATAATTCAGCACACCATCATCATAATTCACACACCATCATCATAATTCAGCATACCATCATCATAATTCACACACCATCATCATAATTCAGCATACCATCATCATAATTCAGCACACCATCATCATAATTCAGCACACCATCATCATAATTCAGCATACCATCATCATATAGCAGTGGAGTGTGACATTTGTGTAAGAGACAGGTGATCAATAGCCCTTCACCCTCTGTAATAGCACAAGGGTGCAGTACTAAGTTTGTAAGAGGGGAGTCCAGATATCTGACCTGGAATGAGTAGAATGCCTCAGCCCATATCTGGAAGGAGAAATGAGTTAAGGGAAAGATTGGCACTGCTTGTATTGTAGGTGAATCAAGACACAGTGGGCAGGATCTGATTTACCAGTGTAGTAGGCAGGTATGTGGGAGGCAGACCAGGAATCCAGTGGCAAGGTGCGGGCAGGAGAGCCTGTGTATAGTCTGAGAAACTAAGTTGGAGAATAATTGAGTTGATCTAAGGACAGGGGATCAGGTCACAGTGCACAGGTCTGGACTAAGATGGAGTCCACAGACTGGGGCAAGAACTGCAAGTATGGATCAGGACATCCTTCATCTTAGCCTATTCCATTTCTGTCTATTGTTACAAGTGCAGGTATCTATCAACAAATATGTGTAAGAATCTCTAGGATAGAACTCTGGTCCTTCTGTTATTTGCAAGTGAGTGGTAAGGCTGTGTCAGACAGGAGTATGTTTTCATTATGAGAAACTAGCATGCAGATTTCCATCATACCTGAAGTAAATGTACCCAGTTATTAGTGAATAATGTTCCCTGTTGACCAGCCATCCACAGCAGCATTATTGCCATTTGTTTATTCATCTTAGCTATTCTGAACAAGGTGATAGAGAATCCTAAATGGCATTTAAATTACATTTCCTTAATTTGAAAATATATTGAACACTTTTTCAAAAGTATGTGATGTATGCGTGTTTGTCTTGTGCTTTTAAAAAATATTTAATCTTTTTATAGTATGTGTATCAGTGTATTGCCTGTATATATGTAAGTACACTTGTGTTGTGCAATTTCTGTGTCTTTCAGATGATTACATTGGGTTCCCCTGAAACTGAAGAAATGGATTATTTTAGCTGTTATGTGAGTGCTGGGAATTGAACTCAGGTCCTCTCAGTCAGTGTCCTTAACTGTTGGGCCATCTACAATCCCCAGTCCTCCTCACTGTAAATGCTTACAAATGTAATACATAACTTTCAATCTGAAAACTGCCTCCTTTCTTTATAGATATTTTTTATTGCTGTTTTCCAAAGATAGTGTTAAATCACTGAAAAAAAATGTGAGTCATCAGTAGTTAACCCATTTAGATTTGGGCATCATTCTTTTGGAGACATTAAATTGGTCCTTCAGTCTCATTCTTCTATCCTTAATACTGAGAGGTTACATGTTTTTTGAAATTTGTCCATTTCTTCTAGACTCATTCTTATGCCTTTTTGAACATAATTCATCAAGAAATTCTTTAACGGAAACCTGAATTTCATTGTAGTCTTGTTCACAACCGTTCATGTTTTTATTTATTTATTTATTTATTTATTTATTTATTTATTTATTTTCTATCATGTTTTGGTTAACTCCACCAGTCCTTGGTCATTCATTCCTATGGATTGTTTCATTACTTTCATGTGGTGTGTTTTTAAAAATTCTTATCTATTAGTCATTGCCTGGAACAGGAGTAATGGACACAGTCAATCACTCTATGGGTGCTGCAAATCAAACCCAGGTCCTTTCTAAGAGCAGCCAGTATTCTTAACTGCTTAGTCATCTCTCCAGCCCCGTATTGATAATTTTTTCTTTACTACATAGATTTCATTACATTTTTTTATGATATATTGAATTTGACACTACAGTTTTTAACATATTCTGTCAGATATGGGGGTACGTTTATGGTTACCATTGATTTACATTTCTGGATATCATTGCCAGTAATTTAGTTTCTTGGGAATAAGAGATACTCGAAAATTTCACTGATCCCATTCTCTAATGTTCTGTCACTTAACTTTTAAATTGAGGATATATTCATTTAATAGTATTATTCAAAGTCGTGGGGGGTTGCAGTTTACAAAATAAGTAGACAATTATTACTAGTCTTTATATCAATAACAAGCAACTGAGGAAACTGTTCAAGGGAGAGATGATTATCATTCAGTGAGATTATGACAGTATTCTCATTGGATAGTTTGGCACTCATATCTTTACTTTAAAAAATTAGTTTAATTCATTATCCTTATTTTATGCATATGTTAGTGTGTATGAGTATATTTTCTTTATGCATATAAGTGCACACATGCAATACAATGCTTAGAGTCAGGAGAAGTTGTGGGATGCCCTGGAACTGGAGTTACAAATGGCTGTTAGCATTCATGTGGGTGTTTGGATTAGAACCCAGATCTTCTGCAAAGCATCTAGTGCTCTTAGCACTTTAATCATCTCTCCAGTAATGTTTCCTTCCTTACTTGTATTATTACAGACTTTATTTTGTTTTCTATTTTGAATATGTTGAATTCCTTTTGGCAACTGGTGTATTCATCAGTTTTCTTACATAAATTAGGAAATGATCACTTGCTTGCCTTGAATTCAAGCATTTCTTCAATTTCAGTACTTTAAATGTATTTATTTTATTACTCCATCCTGTCCTGGCTTTGTTCTTGGCAGAAAAGATAGCTAATATTATTACAAATTTTCTGCCTTAGAATCATTCAATATTTTGAAAGTTTATTCAAGATTGTTTCATTTTTAAATGTATCCTGGAATGTCTAATTTTCTCTTCTTTGCTTTCCATATTGCAATGCATTCCTCAATTTACCTTTTCCTGGAGAAGGCAACTATAAGAAGACTTCAGGGAATTCATAATGTGGACAACCCCTACAAATGTGATGATTGTAATAAGTTCCCTAGAAAACTGTCAAATGTCAGAAGCAATCAGGCAACCCAAATTGGTGAGAAACCCTATAAATCTGAAGAATGGGATAGGTCCTTTAATCAGATTTCAAAACATAGGAGCCATTACAACACTCACCGTGGAGAGAAACCCAACAAATGTGAAGAATGTGACAGATCCTTTGTTCACTTGTCAAAACTCAAGGTACATGAGAGAATCCATCCTGGAGACAAGCCCTACAAATGTGAACAATGTAACAAGTCCTTTCATCATTTATCACATCTTAAGGTACATGAGAGGTATCATACTGGACAGAAACCCTACAAATGTGAAGTATGTGACAAGTCCTTTTGTTATTTATCATCTCTTAAGATACATGAGAGATCTCATACTGGAGAGAAACCCTACAAATGTGAAGAATGTGACAAGTCCTTTCATTATTTATCATCTCTTAAGGTACATGAGAGATCTCATACTGAGGAGAAACCCTACAAATGTGAAGAATGTGACAGGTCCTTTTGTTATTTATCATCTCTTAAGGTACATGAGAGATCTCATACTGATGAGAAACCCTACAAATGTGAAGAATGTGACAAGTCCTTTCGTCATTTAACATCTCTTAAGGTACATGAGAGAATTCATACTGGAAAGAAACCCTACAAATGTGAAGAATGTGGCAGGTCTGTTACTCAGGTTTCAACCATTAGCAAACATTATTGCATTCATACTGGTAGCAAAATACTATAAATGTGAAGAATATTGGAAATCCTTTAGTCAAATATCATGTCTTAGAGTACATCAATGAATACATAAGAGTGAAAACTTACTGGTATGAAGAACACGACCACTAGTCTACCTATACTACACACCACAGAGAAAGAACATCAGGGAGTTGAAGATGAAGACAAACCTACTAATGTGTACAATTTGACAAGTCGTTTACTCATATGTCAGTTCTTCCAAAACTCCACAGAATCCCTAATGGAGCTACCACTAACATTAGTAATGTGGAAGACTTTTTAACCATATTACAGATGGGAGTAATTAGAAGAATATGTACTCTAGAGTAAGTTTACTTGAACAAATTTGTCAAATCCTGAACAATCCATAGAGAACAATAGAGAGTTTATAGTAGAGGGGAATGGAAATGGATTAATTATTTGAAAACTTTAATAAACACTTTATTTTTTTTTAGAAAACTGCATAGTTATTTTGGAAAAATTTGAGAATATAAATTTCCAAGCATGTAACAAAACTTTATCTTTTATTCAGTATGAGACAAATTTTTGCTGTGAGAAACTAAGAAATTTATTACTATGATAGGGTTTTATTTGTTTATACAAACTTGTCAAATTCAAGAATCCGTTGTTAAGAAAATTCTAACCACTAAAAGAACTTTTAGCCATCATTTGCATTTGGTTCATATTTTGACACAGCAGAAGTTTGATATTGACCAGGAATCTCCCAGAATTCCATGAATAAAACCTCAGTTATTATTCACTATCAAAGAATTCACAGTGTGGATAATCGACAAAGGTATCTACACTGTGAAAATGTGTATTCGTATATGCAACTGTGAGTGTCCTAACATTTATGAAGTACAAGTATCTGTATTTATATAAAATGAGGGGGAGAATGTTTTTACAACCCTCAAATCGTTTTAAGAATATACAAATCTTAATGTGTCATTCCAGGACACTGTTCACTTTAGACAGCATACCAAGATAGAGTATTATAAAAAACAACGTTTAAGGATTTATGTGAATTATTTCTATATTTCAATTGAATAGATTATGATTTTTGCAGGACAGAATTGTGTTACTTAAAAACATTTCTAATACCATTATTGGAGCTTCATGAGAGGAAAATCTGTAGATTGGTGTTCTCCTCTAATTTCATGTCACCTTATTTATAAAGGATTTTTGTCATGGTTTATACCTATTGTTTACTCAGATTTCAATGCATGAATATATTACTACTGATGCCTTAGTGAGGGCACAATTCCCAACAATTCCCTATGTCCTGATAAGCTGTGACCATGATATATTCAAAATATGTAGTCTTTTTTGAAGTGACGTGAATATTTTATCTTAAAAGTGCACTCTCTTACAATTTGATAAGTTCATGATGGCCTCAGGCTCTTCACATTACCAGAAAGTGAAGAGCACTGAGGTTTATCTCATGAATCTGCTTCCTCTCTGTCATTCCTAGCTTGAGGATGTGTCATCCCCTTTGAAAACAATATCATTCCAGGGTACTCAAGTATTTTCAGCCAAATACTGCCAAGCCATCCTCTGCCTCTCATCAAATCTTTATAAACAAATGAAAAGACCCATTCACTTTCCAGAAGTTTGTTGAGGCTGTGCTCTCATAAATACCATTCAAGTATAATAACATCAAACTGAGTAAAATGCTGACATACATGCATCTTTAATTTTGGATTAAATGACATCTTTAAATATTTTGGAATTTCTGACAGTCAGAAGTAAGTTGAAAGCCTCTAGTAAAAAATTTCTAACCAGAGAGTTCTGTTGTCTTCACAGAATTTATCCCTAGTTTTCCTTGGGTTTTTGTACTTCAACTCAACTACTGTTCACCGTCCTCCCTCTCTATTATTATATTATTGGTAGTAGTAGTATTAGTAGTAGTAATAGTAGTATTTTATACGGGCTTTCCCATAGCTCTAGTCAGCCAGGAAGGCACTGTGTAAACCAGACGGGCATCAGCCTCACAGAGATGTTACCATCTCTGCCTCTACAGTGCTGCATGTAAAGGCATTTCCACCTCCCCTGGACGTCCTGAATGTGTCTGAGAGATGGTCTCCTGAATACTGTAATAGCTCTGTCTCTTTCAGGGTGTCTGGGAAATCTATGAAGGACAGCTTTTCTCAGATTCTTTGTCCTTTCCTAAGTGGCATTGTGGTGTGCTCAGAAGGAATGATGTGAGTTTCAAAGGAATATCTGAAATGCAGGATCCAGAGTGAAATGTGATGGACAGGAAAGACACACATTAGATACTATTTGCTATTTCTCATGGAGGAGTCAGTGAATCATGCAAGGTAAAAATTGAACAACATCTTTTTACTTTTTAATCTATTTGGGGCATTGATCAGCATTTCAGGTCTTCATACGTTTTGCATTGTGTTTAAATTGATAACTCATCTTTAATTTCTATGATATTTATGAACTTAGTAAAAGTAGCTTTATTTTGTGCATATTAGCTAGGTTTAGATTTCTATGTTAACACCTGCTGAATAGTGAAACCTCTCTGGTGAGAGTTGTCAGGTTCATTAAACTATGGGTACAACAGTAAGTCATTTAGAGTCAGCTTAATACTATACTATTTAGGAAAAAATAAAATTAGGCTCCCCTGTTCCCTGTGACCTCTCTAGGGTAATGTTCCTAAACCCAACATCGATGCTATGTATGGGTCCCATCCTAAGAAGTAAACCCTAAGTCGAATTAGACAGTGATTGTTTACTTCCAAGGTATTCATGCCACTGTCACCCCAGTGGACATATCTCTCCAGGCCAGTTGTACTTATAGGTTATTGGATTTATTTTTTAGTTTTTATTGTCATTATTTACTCATTTTTCCTCCTGGTGTTATACCTTTCACCTTCAGCATGATGAAAGCTAGCCAGTTCAGGTGAAGCTCTGAAGTCAGCACCAGCTTGACATCTCCTTGGCTGATCCCTATGTAGGGCTTATCCTGGAGTAGAACATGTATATCAAAATTTTGTCCACCAAATATCATGGTGAATGGGAGGCAGAAATAGTGTAAGAGCCACAGATGGTCGATGACCATAAGGATACTAAGTTTTCCAGACAGCTGTGAAATTACTCATATGGACTCACAACTACGTCAGCGGTATGCAAAAGAGCCATGAAATCTGAAACCACACAAAATCCCAGCATGGACTTGGGACATGGGTTAGAAATCCTAACTTCTAACTACTAATGACTGCTGTGAAGGGGTGAGACAGCTTCTTTCAAGAATATGTCTCTTGGCAGGATGACCAGGCTTCAGTGGATGAAGCTGCACTGAAGGACGTTTGAGGACACAAATTATGACCCTACATACATTATTCTATACATAATAAAGTGCACTGATTTCAGCAGGGTGCTGTGAGGGCTCACGTGGACAGGGGAGGGAATATCAATACCATCAATTTATCATGTATGAAAATCTCAGAAATTCAATGAAAAGTTACAAATGATTTAACTCTTTAAATAAGAAATATTTTGCTATAATTTAGTACAAATGATACAGACCTTAACATATAGGCCTCCATTTGGCATTATCAGTATTGCTACTACTTTCCATTATCAATACAAGCATGGCAAAATATGTGTCAGGGATATAAGAAATAGTTCAGAGTATTATGTTCTTACCTGACAAGCATGAGAATCTACCCTGGATCCTCAGTACCAAAGGAAAATGTATTCATAGTTATATGCGTGTGTAATCTCAGAAGCATGGAGGATGAGACAGATTCATGCCTAGAACACTTTGATCCAGGTAACCTAGCTGAATTGATTACTCGGTCGATCCAAGAGATCCTATGTGGAGAGAGAGAGAGAGAGAGAGAGAGAGAGAGAGAGAGAGAGAGAGAGAACAAATGGCCTCCACCAGAATGCATGACATACTCTGAGAAAACGATCAACAGGCCCATCCACACATCCACGCATTCACATACACATAACACACTAAAAATACAATTGTGAAATAATGAAATATTGGTTATGTTTATAATTTTATGTTTTGGGGGTCTATTTCATGGGTCTTTGTATTCATTTAAATTGTATGAATTAAAAATATCAAATTAAAATATGCAACTTTCCTTAGTAGAAAATATCTTCTTTTTCAAGTAATTAAGTTTATTTAGCTCAGTTTTGGATTTTGTTTTTTATTACAACTACTATCTACATGTAACCTGTGTAAAGTGTATGTATAACTATGTTATTTTATTTCCAACTTTCCTTTAATTTGTTTTTCAATTTATATAAGGAGTTCCAGTGTATAGATTGTCCTCTTATGTGTGTTTGAATGTCTGTGTGGTACAGAACTCAGGGGTTTCATTTGTTTGTGCAAATGTAATTGGGTGTCCAAGTCAAGTGCTGCTAGGAGGAAGTCTGCAGTCTAGATGTCAGTTTGTGACAGAGCAAGTGCCATAGCCACAAAGCGATGCTGGGGGCTCCAGGGAATAGAATCCAGAGCTCCCATCCAAGTCCCTGCCCCAGGGCAGGCTGCAGCTGCTGGAACTGCCTGAATCCCCTTTCAGTGTAGTGACTGTGGCAAGAGTCTCTGATACTGGGTCAATATCCCTGTGCAGTGGATACAGACAGTGCTTTTTTATCCATTGACTTTACTCAGAAGAGTCAAAAGCAGTTTACTTTCTCCTGGGAATTGACCTTGGGCATTTGTCATTTTGCCACAGGGAAATCTGCAGTGTGGCCCCAAAATGGAGCTCTTTGAAGGTCAATCTCTATAGGTTAGTTTGACCCTCACCTAAATTTTTATTTTCTGATTTATAAAGGATATTATGATAATTTATAGAAATCATTGACTCATAGTTGACGGACTATATTGTCCAATAGCAATGCTTCACTAGTACCAGTTAGTCCATGAATAATACATGGACATAGGAAAATTCTTCATGGTAGATGTATTTTCTTTTTGATGAGCAAGAATGCATGTTAGTGTGGTGTCTGTTTGTTTGGCCTATTTCTACTGAAGTAAAAGAAAAGGAGAATCCTAAGAATTAGAAAAGAATCTTTTCCAATGTGTCAGGGATGAGAGTAATTTGTCAAGTACATTAATTTGGTGCTGAAAAACACCATAGAAAACATGGTTAGATGTTTCCATCTAACTTGATGTGGTAAAAAATAGATGAGAGAAAAATTAAAATTAATCTTACAAGATTTGATTTTATAACATTGTACAATCCTATAGCATTTTAGACTAGGTTTTTAATGGCAGTCAGAAAAAGTCTGAAGTCACTTTATGCCAAACCATTGTATTATGATGAAATAAAAAGCTACCATGTAAGATATTATAAATTATTATTTTACACAAAAGTATATATTGACATAAGTATAGATAGAATCATATCTATAGGAAACTTAATTTTATTCACAGCAGTGTAGATTTTTGAAGACTGTACACTTTGAAAGTTTTATGTGTAAATGAATTCAGTTTGTCTTGCTTTTAAAGGATTATTTGACAATTTCTTTCAGTAGTTGCTCCATGAAATCAAATATGTCCATAACACCTTATCAAGGCATTGTTAATCTTAGTCATTTTATGAAGTTTTAGTGCTCCATGCAAAACTCATGAGTGACATCAAAAGGTTGATTTTCTTTTTTTATTGATTAGCACTCTGAATGCTTTCCATGTAATATAGTCCAGGAGGGCTGGACTAGATTCCTCTGCTGTGTCAAAAAAAGCCAATGCTGAATATCTGAAATGAACAAAATTTTGACTTGATCACTAGAGATATGAATAGATGGTAATTCCACTGAATTGCTAAAAATGTTGTAGTAGGTATTGTTGGATTTTTTATCCAATTTACCTGTAAAACCCAAATGAAGACAAAAAGTGAGAGTAATGATATCAGAAAAGTTATAAGTATACTTATGTATTCATTCATGAATATGTTAAAATTTTAGTGTGGCTGTTATTAAAATTCTGTTTAATGACATCTAGTTTGTCTATTAATTTATAGAAAGCCTGTGTATTTAGTTCTTTTAATCTACATTTTGACTAAACTAAAAAGAATTGAATGCATTTAAATTTTTTTAACTGCATATAACTTGATTGTGTTTTAATAAAGCACATGTTTAATGATGTTGCATGGAAATTGAATAAAAAATACTATCTTTTCATAGAAATGTTAAAAGGTAACTTGTTTCCTCTGCTATACATGAAACACCATCTCAAATGTTTCATATCTCAGGTTCTGATTTTACTTAGTGTTATATGCCTCAGGCAAGGGGCCCTGAATTTGATTCTCCTCAGTATCTAAAAGGTCACACATATCGCAAGGATTCTAAATCTCCCTATGAAAGTCCTATGTGGTTTACTTGCATATTGTACATGTGAGAACTGGTATACATTGTACATTAGAAAATAATGTAGTTCCTTGAAATGTCCATGATTGTAAGTGAATTCAAGTAGTAAAACAGGGCTTAGGATTGAACATGGAACTGTAAACTACTCTATAGAGAACATATTAATGTAAGCATTATTTAAAAGACTTTCTCAGTATTCTCTCCTCATAGGGGAAGTGATTCTGTTTTCTCATTAGTTTTCATTTTTCAGGGATTTCATGTAAATGGTTGATGTTAAGGGCAATGCTTTTCAATGATGACTGTTTCAGTTCTTCACTTTGTACAGTTTGTTCTTCTTCCTTTTAATCCTTAACTACACAAGCATCCTGCCTCTATTCCTTCTCCGTATTTATCTGTCTGCATTTTCACCTGTTTATTATTGCAGTTACTCTTGAGTGCTTTGTGGTGTCCACTGATGCTCAATGAATTCAGTGCTCTGACCATGTCACTGACACATCTTGAATCAGATTCAGTGTTCCAGTACATTAAGTCATGATGTCAGATCTTTAGAATATTGCCAGTACATAACAATTGGTCACAGTCCTTTCCTAAACAAATAATGTATTAAACCTTCAGAAATGTATTTATAATGAGAGAAAGTATTCATTGAATTCTCATCGATATGCAGATATTTTGGAAAACATAGGAAGTTTCATGGGAAGGGTAAATGTGACAGAGATGAAAGTGGTGCTAGGAGACTATCTGCACTTCCTGAAGCTCTGGGAATGAAACTCCATCAGTGAAACTCAGTTATCACTAGACAGCGGTACAGAAAAGTCCCATTTGGAAGATGGTATTTTCCTATTACTATTAGAAGAGAAGATTCTTATCTGAGGCCTGCACATGGTCACAACACTAGATGTCATGTTAGTAGAATACATGTAGAGATTTTTCAAAAGGCTCTGAGAGACTGTCTTCACCAGATCCACCAAGCCTGTGCTGTCTTCTCACCCAAACCCATAGTCCTATGAGCTGACCACAGTGTGTGTCTGAGTTAGCTTTGATGTGCTACAGATAGTAAAGCCCATGGGTCACAGGGAATGCTCTCCTTTCTGCTCCTCCAATGGACCATGTCCATAGGGACTGCAGTCACCTCACTTCTGGTTATCCCATTGACTGACTCTTGTCATTCTGGCTCTACAGTGGAACAGGCAGAGACGCTGAAAAACCATAGCTGGTCTCACAGAAATAAGCTTGACTAATTATTCCACCCTAACTAGCGATTTGTTAAGACTTCAAGGATTCAAAACCGAATCTTTCAGTTTCAGTAACTGACACACATCTAATAGCAGATTTTGCTGTTATATTCAATATTCATGACACTAAAATATAACATCTCTCTTAAGTATAGATACTGAGTTTAATTTTGATAAACAGAGAAACAAATAAGATATAACATGAAAGCAGGCATATGTCTGTGATGTTCACTGGGTACACCCAAGCTCCGAGCTCAGTGGACTCAGATCCTGCCTAGGTATTTCCATTTCCCTATCCTGGTGTTATCTCATTTATTTGCACATTGTCTGTGTATGTAAAAAATCAAGATAGGCAGAAATTTAAATTTTATTACTTTTACTAACCACCCAATATATCGTGATTGTCATATTTCATGTATGTACATCACTGTCCTTTCTTCTTTACAACCATCACACACTCTTATATTACATCTTGCAAAATATTGCCATTGTTTTTGCTCAAGATATATCTATGTTCTTATGTTTATATATGTATAATGTATGCATATATTTAAACATAATATCTGCAAAGATAAAACCATGCATCAATATTAGAATGTTTAATATTGATATAAGTAAAAATTTTCAATTTTTCTCACAGAGATATAAGGATATAGAGCTGTGTGAGTACCGAACAACTTTTATATACATGTATGCAAATGAGATCAGTCAAGGTAAACCAAACAAATGAGAATGCCTTATGAGATAGGCTGAATGATGAATAAAACCTTGTTAATAACTGGAATTAAAATTCCAGGAAAATAACAATGAACACAGAGTCTGTTGAGGCTGATTTAGTAGTAATAGCAGCATGTTGTCGGGATGGTGATAGTAGGACAGGATGGATATGGGGACATGCTACCAACTGTTACAAGCATTAAAGCCTGGTCCTGAAGGCGCCCTGAAGAGATGAGCTAAGGTGTGTGAGCTGTGAGTGTAGGAGGAGCAGCTCGAATCCCTGTCCCTGCATGCTCCATCAGTAATCCAGCAGAAGATGGGGCTACAGCAGTTCCTGCATCACAATAATCAGGCCCCAGGGAAGAGGACAAGGACCACAAGGACCAAGCACATGTCCTTCACTCTCCAACATGACAGAGCAGGTAGGCCTGGGAAAGCAATACGGACAGGAACACAGGCCTCTGCTCCCAGCTTGGTTGCTGGTTCTCTGACATTAAAGTGCAGATAATGTGGATGTAACTGCAGAGGAGATAGAAATGTTGATTTCATCGTGATCTGCACCTCTGCCAGGCAGCACTTTCAGTTCTTCACAGTACAGAATCCAAGAGAACACGACGAGCAGGACAACAGCTGAATCCCTTCTAGGAAAGGCTGGTACTGGCAGGCAGCCAAAGACAATGAGCAGAATTCTTACAGGGAGTTGTGGATACACCAGTCCCTGTTTGAGTCTCTCATGGCAGATGCAGGGTACTTCAAAACTATGGAAAGTAGATTTGGGGTTATGGCTGCTGTACTAACCTCTGTGTGGATCATCATAAACAGGAGGCTGTCACCACAATGGGAGCCTACGCTGACATAGGGGACAGTAAGAGCTCCCCAGGTGTTTCCCCCAGGGAAAGAAGCATGGATCAAATCATTCTCCATGTAGAAACAAGGAGCAGAGCATGTTTCTTGAACCTAGATAAGGGGAGACCTCACACTAAGCCAAATGGGTATGTTAAATATATGCTGGCTGCAAAATGAGGTGCTGTTAGCAGGCGCAGCCAGCTGAAACCCACTAAACAGTACCAAGTGCTTCCAAAGGAAATGGAAATGAATTATGGACCATCAGGCATATGTGAGATATGTCTCTAAGATATTCTACCATCTGTGAATGTGGCCAGGGGCCATGCCATAGAAGACCTGGAAGATGAGAGTCCCGATGTTAAATGGACTAATCATTGATCCCACAGCAATGTACAGAACGTGTCATGTCTTGAAACCCAGAGCTGTTTTCTGGGACAGCTGCACACATAGATGGGTATGGTGGCTGCACAATCAAGGTCAAGATTGGGTCACTATAGTGTGACTTTCGGTATTGGCTGTTTTTCTCCCTGGCTGTCCACATTGTGTATTTCTTCATTAGCTCACAATATCCTTGAGATAGAATCCTTCTTTCAAAGAATTGCCTGCCAGTAAACACTATGAGTATAGGTGTTAAGCCCGGGATAAGAAGCCATTCTTCCCTAAATAAAGACACACACACACACACATACACATATACACACACACACAGACACACACACATACACATACACACACATATGCACACACACATGTTTGGCGTGCTCTCATGTGGTGCTTTATGTACACTGATTTCAGTGATCAGGGATGGCAGGGAGAAAGTGTTCTGTGTTTTATGGATAGAAGCCGTTGCTAAACAGTGGAAAGCACAGAGCACCAACAGTTCCTCTCTGTGACCAGTGCAGACTCCAAATGCACACGGAAAATGGCTGCAGAGAATTTAATAAGTTCAATCCACCTGCGATGGCTGCAGTGCAACCCATCATGGCCCTCATGGTCCATTTGACTCTGGTATTGGCTTGATTTTCACTGTTCAGTGGTTCTGGAAAAGGATTATTTATCCATTGGCTCTAAAGAGTGAAAAATAGTTCACCTTCACCTGGAAAAGGACAGTGCACATTTGTCATTTTGAACTGGGGAATCTGCATAGCCTGACATCTGTCGTGGTTTAGTGAATCTGGTTTCAGCATCCTGAAAAATGTCCAAAGTGGTCACATTGTATCATTACACTCACAATAGTAAGCTAACAAGTGACCCTTTCCCAGATTTGCAGCTGCCAAGGTATCAAGAGCATGGGCAGTGTAGACCTCCAATGTGCAAGCGCCTGGTTTCTTTGTGAAATTTTTGGAAGCTTTCTGGTTGAGTGAGACCAAAGCAACAGTAGAAGCTGTAATTGACAGGATCCAGTATATCCTTGAGCATTGACAGTGAACAATTACAAGCTTTTGTGGGGCTCTCAGGGAGTATTGATCCCTCACCTGACCCACATACTATATCCCCTGCATAACTTATGTGGAAATGCAGCATCCTGGGCAAGGCATGGTGTCATGTGCCTTGAATCTTAGCACTGGGAAGGCAGAGGCAGGCAGTTCTCCATGACCTTGAGGCCAACTTGTTCTGCATAGAGCTTTCCAGTCCAGCTAGGGCTACACAATGAAACCTGGCAACAACCCAACAAGAAGAAAGAGTCATAGGGGAGTGGATTGAAGCAGGATAATGAGTGTTTGTGGCTGCCAAGGCCGTGGATTGAGCACAGATGTATCAGATATTAACCAGACCCAACCATTTATGTTCAATGCAACCAGTGACATAAAAGCTTTTGGTTGGGGCCTTTGGCAATATATGGAGGCAAGGAAGCAGGTGCATCCATGTTGTACAAAACCTATGGAGGTCAGAAGAGGGCATCAAATACCTGGAACCAGAGTTAATGGCAGTTATTTGCAGTCTGTGGGTGTTGGGAATCAAACCCAGGTCCTTTGCAAGAACAGCCAGTGCTCTTAACCACTGAGCCATCTCTCTAGGCCCCTCACCACTGGATTTTAGTCACCAGTGTGGAAGGGAGCTGAGACCTGCTCTCCATGTGGAGTTAACTGTTAAGTGGTTAATACCTTTGTGTGCGGGGTTACAGGCTTGTGAGTCTATCACCAGGAGAGACAAAGTCCTAGAGCCCACCTCATATCCCGTTGCCAAATCTGCAATTTCCTTATCCACTCCAAAGTCATGAGAGGCCCAATCCATTGTTTTGCCTCCTCAGCTATGGATGGGGCATCAGGAGCAGTCACTGCACACACTGTGCCACAAGAGGAGAAGACTTATCTGTGAGGTGAAGCTGAGAAACAGACACCTCTGTGCACTGTGGATTAAGATGTGTGACAATGACAAGGGAGTGAAGTATGATGTTCAGAACCAACTTCCCATTGTGACAATATGATAAAGTACCTTCACTGTGCGAAGGAGTCCAAGTCATCCTGGCATGGTTGAAAATGTGCTTTCGTGGCAGCACTGTGGTCCACTTTGAACATGCCTGTCACAGAGATAGAGAGGATGACTCTCACTCACGTCCTGGGAAAGACTCTATGGTATCATAGGCCAGGAAAATGTCACTGACAAAATGAGAAAATATCCTGCAGCCTTCCAGAGATCAGGCACTTCCCCACAGAGGTTCCCATGTCTGCCCTGCCTTTCTGTACAGGATGATTACAGAAAACAGAACTGTCTGATGAGCACATTGATATGCTCAGGTTGCAAATGTATCCCGTGGTCAGGTGTGTATTGAGTTCCCTATACACTTCAATGATGATGGCTTGCTTTATTTCCTGTTATGCTTGGCATTTGGATATATTTGACTACCTGGGCACTACGTAACTAGGAATAGGAGGCAAGACAAGCCATTGATATTCTCCTGAAACAGGGCCATCACCAAACACAGCATTCAAGAAAAGGATATGACATGCTGTTCCAAATGGATGGACTGGACCTGGGAAAAGTGTCCAAACTAAGTGTTATAGCACTACATAGTATAAAAGGGCATCGGCTGGAGTGTGTAATGGGATGAACACCCATGTACTAGTTGCCGCTGTCACTACAAATACCACTGCACTACACGAAGAAAACAAACAACCTAGTTTTAGGAACGGGCCATTTACTCAAACAGAATATTTTAAAATGAAGAAACACAGATCATTAGGAAATACTTGAAACTGATGAACATACTGAACCTCTAGAGAAACCCACATTAAAATCACTTTAAGATTTCTTCTCACCCCAGTCACAGTGTCTGTCATCAAGAATACTGTTAGCCAATGATGTGCAGACAGAACGAAAAGGGAACATTTATATCTCCTGTTTGGAGAATAAACCAGTGCAGCCACATGAGAAGCAGTCTGTTGATTTTTCTTAGCCCTTGTCACTGTGGGATACAGTACTGACCTCCAAGGGAAGATTTCCCACTGTGCCAAGTGCTGAGAGTGTACGGGAGACAAGCAATCTCTTGCTAGGCTTTGAGGCTCAAATCATAGTGCGTTTATAACAGCTCCTGTTAACATGGTTAAACACATGATTGGGGATGGCATAGGCACAATGCGAGTACATACTCATGTTGTACTGTTAAATGGTCATGTTGTTAAACTGCAGTCTATATATCATTCTTTAAATCCATATATATGTGTTATAATCAGGCTTAGTCAAGGAAGTCTCTTATTGAACAGGATACTGTTTAATGCAGACAATCACACTTGTTTAAATAGTGGAGAATAAACGACTTAAAGTGTTTAGTCCTAGATGGAATATGTGAATCAACACCTACCCAGCTCAGGGATCATCATTCAAGCTGGGAACAGAAAGAATGTGAGAGTTGAGGAATGGGGAATGAGACTGCAAAAAGCTGAAGCTGGAACAGGTGTTAAGTAGAGTTGTGAGCACCTTGTTGGTAATGAAAACTAAAACTGGCTTCTCTGCAAGAGCACCAGGACTTAACATTTGAGATATCACTTGAGCCCCAGGAATACCCTTTTAACAATCATCACCAACTGCTCTGGAATTACAGACATTACAGGAAAACTTTCACTTGTGCTTCTACAGATTTTATTAAGCTGAGTAGATGCCTCAGTGCTGTTTCAATTGACAGCACCTGACATTAGAAGGTGAGGCTCAGGGTCACCTGCAATTGCTCCTGAAGGGAAGCTTAGTTCAGGCTCTACTCCGAACGATGCAAGCCCTGTTACTTTGCCTTCATGTGGAGATAAGATCAGCGATATTCCTGTGATGTTGTAAATTTTTTTTAATCTTTTTAGGAGTGTGGGCCATTTAAAGGCAATGAAACAGAAACTTGTATCAGGGTCTCCATGTTAAGCTCTTTCTCCCTGTGTATATACTGTAAGGACAGACAGAATGACTTGTTTAGATTCCTGAGGTCCTTCTTCCTTTTGTTATGTGGGCAGGTGAAGTGAATTTTCAGTAAACTGAGAGGAAATTGCTGAAAAGAAATCAAACGTTTTCTATGTAAGATTGACTGGAAAAGAAACTATTGAAGGAGGAGAGAGATGGCTTCTTTTCAGGTAAATACATTCACAGAACTGGACCAGGGACCCTCTCTTTCTCAAAATATCTGGTGTTGTGTAATTGTAAGCTTTTATGGAATTAAAATGAGAATGGAGAGCAGGCTGGCCGGAATGTCAGAGAATCCACATGTCACTACCTCCAGAGCTCTTGGATAATTGTTTGTCCTACTATATGTTATCTATTTCCATATGTATCACCGATATGGAGAGCCACCTCTCCATTCTGGCCTCCAAGTTTTTTCAATACTAATTCACTGAATGCCTGACTTTCAATCACAAAAATGTTTGTGGTGTGGTGGATGAAATCTAAAGCGTGTCAGTTGACTACTATGACCAAGAATGGACTTGGGTCCTCATATACCAGTTTAATTTGTGTTAAATTATATAAACTGATATTTTTGTTTATATAAAGATACTGTATTTATTTATCATTTCACTCCCACCAGCTTCACAATCCTGATGTGTGCGCTGCTATTTCTGCTGACTCCAGGATCCTTTTGTATCCTGGAGTTGGTCCCCTTGCTTCAGATTCTTTGCCCCAAATTCCATACCTTGGACACTATTTTTTTAGAAATAGATTTTTTCTTAATTTACAGAATGAAAGCACAGAAGTCATGACATTTGATGCAGAATCTCTCCTTCAGCACTGGTAGTTTTGTCCCTTCCTTTGAGCTAGAAATCTTTTGGTAGATAATCCTATTTGCAGGTGGAGATTTTGAAGGAGGCCCCATTTTTTATGTGAGCATTTGTTTGTCACAGGGTACAGGGCCATTGCCAATGTTGGATCTTTTTACCTAAAAAAACTCCATTTGCCAAATATTACACGCAAGTATCTGTCTGTTTTTAGAATGATTGTAACTATTTGGATTTCTGAGGTGCTTGAAATTTAGATGACTACTATCCAATTCTATTCAATAAGTATTGGTCTTGTCTTATTTTTTCCTGTTATTTTCTGCAGCAAGGAGCCTTATCATCAAAATTCTCTTATTCTTGTATGCATATGTTTGTTAGTATATTCCTCTTAAATAATTATTAGGTAACTACATGAGTATACAAAGAGAATGTAGTATAAAATTAATATGTTAGAATACTTTGTTTCCTAATGGTTCTATTATTTCTACATTATATGCAGCTTACAGGAAACATTTTAAATGATAGTTTCAGTCTTCTTCCTGTTTAGGGAGAGAATACACAATCCACAACACCCTTTATTTCATCTTCTCCTTTATTCAGAGACTTAAGTTCTACTCTGTGCTGCTCCAGAATATGCACTTGTACCAGGGACACTGGATTCACTGGCATTCTTGCTAGGGAAGTATCAAGTAGCACTCAGGAACAGATCCTGTTAAGTCAAAATGTATGTTTATCTAGGTCTTCAGTTCATGGTTAGAAATATTCAAATTTCTAAACCAGACTCATAAAATATTGGGACTTTACATACAACAAATATACACAATTGATCTTGTAAGCTACAAATATCAGAGAGAAATGAAATTTCTCTGCTGAGGGCTTAAATGTATGTCCTATCCTCCTTAAAATGATAGTATATATATCAGTGTGGAGAATCAGATGCTATTTTTTTTCAACAGAGTTAGCAGTTACATTATAGAGAGTTACTCTATTGAGAAATATCATTTAGAATAACTCAGATTGCTCATCTACTTCAGTACTCGTTTAGTGGTTATGTCATTTCTCCCTTTGTTCCAGTTCCCTGTCTAAGCGCTCACAGTCAAGCTTTATTTTTCACATTTTAGGATCCAGTGACTTTTGAAGATGTCTCCATAGACTTCTCCCAGGAGGAGTGGGAATGCCTAAACTCTGCTGAGAGGGCTTTGTACAAGGAGGTGATGTTGGAGAATTATAACCATCTAATGTCTGTAGGTGAGGAAATTTTGCTTTTAGAATTTTTTACCAATCTGCATCCTTTTCAAATGAGAGTCCAGTTGGTAAGCATGTTTGTTTTGGTGAATAAGTCTTAGATTATTAAAAAATATATTGTATTGGGAACGTCTGGGTTAGAGAAAATCCAGTTCATATTTTAACGTTTTATTTCGCCTTGTTCAAGTAATTCCTCTTGTACATTTATTTCTGGTGTTAATTTCAGCAACCCATTAGTATATGATACTGTAGCCAGAATCTTAAAGTTCCATTTCCATAGCTACATGTGTACAAGTGACAGAACTCAGCATATACAGTGTGAATAAATATACATATATATTATATGTGTGTGCCTATCAGAAAATAAAGAATTAGGCATTAGTTTGTCAAGTGATATCTTTTCCTTCATGTCATTATTGAAGCACAGTACTATGCTAGAAATCCAGTACTTCTTAAGGAATTCATCAAACCTCAATCACCTCTTTCTCACACCGAGGTCTTGCTGTGTTTAAGCCTGCTCTGATCTCCTGGCTGGAAGAAACCGACGAACCCTGGAATGTGAAGCAAAGAGAGACTGTAGTCAATGAGGTAGGTTTGAGCAAATGAATTTTGGGCCCCAAACAAAATGTCTTAAGAAATATAAAGACATGAGAATTGTCATGCCGTGCTCTGTTTCATTTAACAGTATAACAATTCCTTCAGGGTGTGTCCTGTCATAAATGTCAAATGACTTTATGCTTTATTCTATTTGAACAATGTGAACATTACTAGGACTCAATTACAACTTTATTTAATCATTTAAGTAATCATTTCATATTGCCTCTGTTTGATTTCTTCCAAATGCTAATGTTTTAATAGGTGAAATTTAGCATATTGTGACATTAGTAAATGCTATATTTTATGTTTTGTGTCAGCTTGAGCAATTTGTGTGTCCTTCTGATTGCCAGAGAATTTGCATGGCTGTAGGATTATTTATAAATTCCTACCAAAATGAGAGTAAGATTGTGTGGAGTGTCACTTAGAAATTATACATAGCATGGAATTCTGTATTATTGTCCCACCTTTGAACAGAAATGTGTTAAATCATGAAACTGTCACTTAGCAGTCTTGGATTCCTCTGTTTTCTACCTGCTATTGATGTCTATGGTCCAGGTTGTTGAGAAAAGAGAATATCAAACATTGGTCTTGCATAATGCTTGAGACTTATTCTATTGCCCAAGACACTGTATATTAGTAAAATTTTTCTACTGTTTGGGAAGTTGCAGGTCTCTGTTATGTGCATGAGAGTCAGTCAAGACTAATGTTGGACAAATGCTTTCATAAGCTGCTCATGCTTGTTCCTTAATAATCCTTGACTTTATTATTCATCATAGGTGGATATAGTTTACAGAAGCACAGTTTGGGGGACTGATGTTGAAATGTAACTGTCTCTCTAATTCTTTTTGGGCCATGACATATGATTTCTACTTCAACTGTTTTTTTCTGGATTTCATACAATTCACCATAATCATATTTAGACCTCCCTTCTCTGATCCACTTGGTAGCCTGCTCACAGCAAAATATTACACTTGTCCTAGATGTTAAGGACTTTCGAGTCAAGTGTGTAGCCAGATGTCTGTTGGTGTGAGTTCATCCAATGAAGCCTCTTCAGCCTTTCTAACGTGAGTTCCTTAAAGATGAGCTCTACCTTACTGAGCAATGATCAGCTTCCGATAGATCCTCACCTAATGTTTGGGCCTCCTGTTCATTTCTCAAGTTCTGTGCATGGTGTTTATCATCTTGAGTTTGTACGGTTCTTGTGTATGATGTCATCATTGCAGTATATACACATGAGCAAGAACCAGGGGCCTCTAAGACTCTGATTCCCTATGACCATGCACCACCCCTGGCTCTTACACTCTTTTGGCCATTTCTTATGTAATGGTCCCTGTGACCTGGATGGGTGAGGTTTAATATAGGAGTCCTATCCAGGGATACACACACTGCAGTTTCATGTTCTGTAACTTTGACCAGTTGTGGCCTCCTCTGTTCTTTATCCTCCATATTGCATATGAAAGCTTCCCTGATAATAACTGAGACATGCGTTATTATTCTCTCTAGCCGGTATTCCACTATGTTCCTGGAGGCTTAGAGGTAGAAGTTTCTTGATAGATTTGACTGTAGGGTTGAGCATCTCAGAAACTGTTATTCTCTATGTGTGACCCAGTTGTTAAACTATGTAGTAGACTCCATCTGTTTCAAAAGAAGCTTCCTTGATTGATGGTGGCTAATATATTGTCTGTCAGTGTAAGTATATATATTTAACATATAGAATGAAATTACCTTGCCCAGGGATGTGACAGAGTTAGAATTTTCTCTAGGATCTGTGATCACTCCAGCCATTTATATTTGTCTATATTTACAGTGCCACACATGAGTTCCCTCCCGTTGAATGGGCATTAAGAACAATTAGATAGCTGTTGATTGGTCAGCAACACTATAGTTTTCTTGCTGATCACTGTTGTGGTTGTTACACTTTACAACGAGGATTGGGCCATTCATTGAGTTTCTGCCTTAGCTGCTTGCATATCATCTTCCCAAAATATGAGAACTTACCTTCAGAGAATAGGTCTTGCAGGTCAGTTCCAGCTTCATTTTTCCAAGTCCTGTGTCCCACTTATGTCCTGTCTTCAGTTTCAGGGTTTTACCCTCAAATTCTGGAAAAAGTCAGCAGCTGTGGCAATAGAAAGTATTAATTTTGTGTTCCTTAGACAACCATGAACAATACCTCATATGGTGATTGTGATCATATTCAGCCCTCCGTATTATCCTCATTTATCTCCGTCTCTCACATTTCTGATTAACTTTCTTCTTTGTAATTTCTTGCTCTGCTATTTGATCTACTTGTTGTTCAGGTATTGTACAAGAAGCCAGGAAATTGTTTGATCCTGTCTAAAACAGACATGTCAATTAGAAAAAATAGTCATAACCCATCCTCCAGCTTTTAGTCATCCTACTCCATCCTCTGAAGCATGTCCTGGCACTTGGACAGGGTAATATACATTGTCTGGTCATGGCTGTGCCCTCAGCCACCACTTGTTCTCAGTATGTTGCCTGTTATGAGTCTCTCCAATAGCTGTGGCCCATGCAAAAGAAGGTTCTCTGACTCATACATAAGAAACTTTACTCTATGGGTTGAACCAGAAGTATTTATCAGCAATTTAGTTATTTATAAAATAGCCATTTACCAATATTTGATTCCATCATAGGCCCATTGCCTTTCCAATGCTAGGGTTTGGAGAGCTTTATAACATGCGGCTCTCCCTTTCTTCTGTGACGTGGACATCAACTCCAATCAGAAATCATGTGTTTACCAGCAAAGGAGTACTGCCACTCTTGCAAATGTGGTTATGTCTTACCTATAGGGGGTTGGCCAACCAAACTTATAAAAACCCCTGCACCTCCTTGAATAAGCGAGATTTGTTGTGGCTCACCATCCACAGGCATTCCACCCCACTCCCAAAGTTTGTGTCTTAACTTCACATCTCTCACCCCCTTTCCAAGGCAGGGAATGGGCCTCCCCCTCTTGTGCTGGTACCAAGCAGAGGGACCCCAACAAAATCTTAATGTACAACAATCTCTACAGTATGATGAGTCCTTTGTGAAGATCCTTAGAGGTCGTATAACTGGATCATATAGAGATCCATTACTGCTTTCCATAGTATTTTCACGTGTTTGCATTCCTATCAGGAGTGAATGAGCATTCCACTTCCTCTACATCCCTGCCAGCATTGTGCATCTTTTGATCTCTTGATCTTAGCCAGTATGATTCAGACAATATGGAACTTAAAATGCTTTGAGCAGCATCTCTCCCCTTCCTAAGGATCTGGACCACTTCTGAAGTTGTTTCTTCACTGTTTTTACTTCTTTGTTCAAGAACTCTCTGTTAAAATCCTTAATCTATCTTTTTGTTGGGTCATTTAATTTCTTGGGGCTCTTTTTGCTTTTTTTTTTTTTTGAGTTCTTGTAGTGTTATTCTTCACTTAATTGGTAGTTTCTTTTGGTGTTCAGAGAATTATTGTTAAATGAGTTTAAAATGTTTCAGTTTAAGTGTTTCTTTACCGCCTGTTGATTGTCAACTTTAATGGCCAAGCAACTTATGCCCAATTTAGAAATTCCTTCCTACACATATAATTGTAGTATAGTGCATTGTTTTCTTCTAGAAATTTCAGGGTTTCAGGTTTTATATTGAAGTCTTTGATTCATTTGGTGTTGACTTTAGTGCAGGGTGAAAAATGAGGGTCTGGTTCATTCTCCTTTGGAGGCAGATCCAGTATTGTCAGTCTCACTTCTTGAAGATGCTCTCTTTGCTCCATCGTGGGTTATTGGCATCTTGTTAGGTATCAAGTGGCTGAACTGCAAACATTCATGATGGGCTGTTCAGTTGTGTCTTCTTGATAAAAAAAAAAAAAAAAACTGTCTGTTTTTGTGGTACTTCCATGTTTTCTATAACCGGCTGTGTGATGTACTTTAGATCTGGTACGGTCAGTGCTCCCCGCTCCAGAATGCTGGGACTAAAGGTGTGTGCTACCACATCCAGCTTCATAGATCATCTTTTCAATTTGTGTCTGTATGTGGTTTTTGAATATTTTGCTGAGAATTTTTCATTCACATTCATTAAGGATATGGGAATATGGTTTTCTTCTTTTCTTGTGCCTTTACCCATTTTCGTGTAATAGAGACATACTGATTCTATGGAAGTAGTTTGGGAGTTCTCCTTCACTTTCTATTTTTTGGAATAATGTAAGTAGTAATGGATATTCATCTTTGAATCTCCGGTAGGATCCTGCTATGAATTAATCTGGGTTTGTGATTGTTTTAGTCAGAAAGTTTTGTATTACATTTTCAATCTCCTCATATGTTATGGGTCTGTTTAGCTATTGATATCTTCTTGGATTGACTTTGATGTTTTCCATCAATTTAGAAATTCATCCATTTCTTTTAGACTTTTATATTTATAGGGTGTAGGCTTTGGAAGTATTCCTCTATAATGTTCTCAATATTTTGGTGTCTGTTATGATGTTCCCACATTCATCTCTGATTTTATTAATTTGGATTTGTTCTTTCATTCTTTTGGTTAACTGGAATAAGGGTGTATCTATCTTGTTTAACTTATCAAAGAATCAGTTCCCAGATTCATTGATGCTTTGTCTTGTATTCTATATTTCTTTTTCATTAATTTCTGCTCTCACATTTGTTATCTTGCCCACTAGGTTTGGGTTTGGTATGTTCTTGCCATTCCATAACCTTGACCTGGAAGTCATTTATATGTGCACCTTTTGAATTTTTAATGTAGACAATTGGAGTTATAAACTTTCCTCTTAAAGTTTCCTAGACGGTTTGTTCTGTTGTATTATCTCTTTCATTTTAACAGAAATACCTTTACGTCTTCCTCAATTTCTTCTTTGACCCATTCATCATTCAGTAGTGTGTTTAATACCCATGAGTTCAATACTTACTAGAGCTTCTTTTGCTGTTGATTATAAGCTTATTGCCCTTTGGTCTGGGAGAATGCATGGAATTATTTCAATTTTGTATATTTGTTGAGTTTCGTCTTGTGTCTCATTACATGGTCAGTTTTAGAGAAACTTGCATGGGGTGCTGGTATTTAGTGCTCGTGTGGAATATTCTGTAGATGTATGTCAGGTACATTGGATGAAAGACGTACCTTAATTCTGAACTCTGTTTGTTTATTCTTTGTCCAGTAAATGTGTCTGTTGGAGATTCTGGAGTATGTGTGTCACTATCTACTATTGAGTTGGAGTCTATGATTTTTACTCCTGTAGTTCTGTTGTTATGAAATTGCGTGTGCCAGAGTTTGGTGTAAATATGTTCAAGATTGTGATGTCCTTTGGGTCAATTTTTCCCACTATTAGAACCAAATGACCCTCTTTATCTCTTCTGATCAGTTTTAATATGAAGTGTACTTCATTCAATGTTCAAATTGCAATACTTGCCTTTTTCTTGGTGCCATTTGCTTGTAATTTTTTTTCCTCTCTTTCACCCATAAAGTAGTGTCTATACTTGAAGTTCAGATGAGTTTCTTGAGGAAAAAAACAGATTAATTTTCTTCCTTAATCACTCCATTAGCCTGTGACTTTTGATTGGGTAGTTGATGAAACTGATATCTGGAATTGCTGTTAAAAAATGTGTATTGATTACCGCCATTTTTTTTTATTTGTTGTTAAGTTCTTGGTCCTACTTTCTGTTTCTGTAATTACACCTTCCTTTTTTCCCCGTATGCAGTTGGGTATAGTCATTCATATCTTTGTTCTTTGTTTTGCTTCACGTATTCCCTGTAGGGTTGGTTTGGTGGCCACGAACTCTCTCAGGCTGTCTGGTCAGGGAACATTCTCCATTCCCATTCTACTATCTTAGCTCGTGTTACTGAGTGACGTATTTTTCTTTGGCATACATGATCATTTTAGCTGAGAATACTTTCGTTCAGGCTTTTCTGGCTTTCAGAGTTTGCCCAGAAAATCAGCTGTGTTTCTGCTGCGTTTTCCTTCATCTGTATCTTGTTCTTGATTTCCTGACAGCTTTCAATGCCCACTCTTTGTTCTGTACATTTCATTTTTTTACTATGATACACCATGAGGAGTTTCTTTCCTGGTCCTCTCTCATTAGTGTTACATGTGCTTCTTGAATTTGTGCAGATATGTCTTTCCTTTACTTAGCAATGTTTTCTTCCATTGCCCTGTTGGAGATTTGTTCAATGGCAGAGGCATGAGACTCTTCTCTTTCCTGTCACACTCTGATGTTCACATTTGGTCTTTTCATGATGTCCCACATTTCCTGTGTATCTATTCCTATTTTTAAAATTTTTATAGTCTTTGCAGACTATGGAGGATAACTGCTTACTGGCTCGTTCCATACATGTGGTGAGTTTGAAGACTGAAATCACTTTACCTTAATAATTGCTTTAAGTAGTCCACACCATAGATTTTCAGTGTTCTCCTTGATTACATGGGAGATTGTTGTATCTGTAGGTTTCTTTGAGTTAGAGAGTCTCCACCGGGTATCATACATCCCATTAAAAGAATTGATAGTTTCAATTCAGTTTCTCTAGAACCAGTCCTGGTACCACAATCTGTATTAGTTAGGGTTTTCAAAAGAAATAGAACAGATAAAATGTGTGTGTGTATATATATATATATATATATATACATATATATATGTATATATATATGAATTTATTAGATTCACTTACATTGTAGAGTTTGAGTAGACCAGCAGTCACTCACCACACTGGAGAACCTGAGAGTATGGTAGTTTCTCAGTAGTCTGGATTAATCTGGATTTCTCAGTGGTCCAAAACTGGAGCTGAAGGCCTAGAGGATTCCTGGAAATCTGATGATCTTCAGCCTACTTTTGAGGAAGTTGGTTCTACTGTTAGTGAAGGAATGTCACAGGAACAAAATGAACTCACCCATGAAAGAGAATGGAAGCAGACAGAAAGCAAAGGCTTCCTTCTGCCATGGCCTTTTATATGGGCTGCTTTCAGAAAGTAATGTGACGTTTAGCATCACTCTTCCAGCTTCAAATGATCCAATCAAGAAAGTTTCTCTCATTTCAGTTAATTTCACATGCTGTCAAGGTGATAATCAAATTTAGCCATGGCATCAATCCCTGGTAAACTTGACATCCAATTGCATCTCCTTATGTCATACTTGATTTTCAAATGAAAACAATCGCAAGGGCGTAATTTCACTCAACGTGTTATGATTATCACCCATACAATCCCAAATGCATAGTAGGTGGTAATTAGTGTACTTGGTAAGGTCTTGAGAAATGCTTACTCCTTTAGTATCACCTAATCTAAATATGCTAATACAGATGTACATCACCTAATACTTAATTGCTTATTTTTATGAAGGAAATCAAACAGAAATACCTGCTTAATATATGTATATTCTGACCAAATGCAATGGAAACACTTCTGTGAATTATGACATTGGATGCTAATTCAAAGCATATACTGCCTTCTGGAAGACCTTTTCTGAGCCCTCCAGGCTACTCCACTTACTTGGCACTGTAAGTGTGTCTTTTAGAGGCCATTCCATCATTGTATCACGTTGACTGCTTTAGGAGGGTGTGGAGGATGGCAAGACCCATGGATTCTATTACAGTATGTCAACTATTGAACTTATTTGGCTCTGCAGGGAGTTCTCTGCTTTGAAGCAATGCTGTGGGGAGTACCATGATAGTGAACAATGCATTCTGTACGTCCCTGAATGGTCATTTGGGCAGAAGCATTATATGCAGAATAGGAAAATACAAATCAAAATGTATCTGTTCCTGTAAGTAAACTTCTGTCCCTTCCATGATGGAAGCTATCCAGTGTAGTCACCCTGCCACCATGTTACTGACTGGTCACCCCAGGAGTAGTGCCACATCAGGAGCTCAGTATTTGTTTCTGCTGTTGGCAGATATGACACTCAGCAGTAGCTGTAGCCACATCAGCCTTGATGAATGGAAATCCATGCTGTTGAGCTTATGCATTATCTTCATCTCTCTCACCATGGCTACATTTTCGTGGGCACATTGGACAATGACAGGCATACCTGGAAAAAGGCTGACAATCCACAGAAAAGCCTTGAAGTCTACTTCATTATTGAACTCATACTGTGGTGAAATTGCCTTTTGACGAGCGTGTACACTGTATCTTCACATGCTTTGCCCATTCGGAAAGATCTGTCTACATCCTTCTTCCCCAAATGTGTCCCTCACTAATTTTTCAGTTGTTTTCCATCGACATCCATGACCATCTAGCCAAACATTTTACAGCCCATGAATCAGAATAGAATCACACTTTATACATTCCTCCTTCTAAGCAAAATGGCCCGCCATGAGAACTACTTGACGTCCCTCTGAATGCAAAGACTGCTTCCCAGTGTCCTTCAAGACTGTTCCAGAAACTAGCAAGTCTCTGCAGGCAGATCAGGAGAACAGTGGCAATGTAGGGGTGGGTTGTGCCTGTGTAGAGTCTGGTGAACTACACTACAGGATTAATCTTGTCTGGGTTGGGAAGATATTCCAGAGACCTGGGACAGAAAGAGCAAGAGTGAGTTGGGGCCAAAGGCTAGAATTGGGACTGAGTTTTGGGAAGATATCAAAGCTGCTCAGGTAACAGGTAAATCAAGACACAGTGGGCAGGATATGATTTACCACTGTAGTGGGCAAGTCTGTCACAGGCAGATCAGAAGGCCAGGAGCATGTTGGGAGTGGGGACAGATCATGAATAGCCAAACCTAATTTGGAGACTTGAGCTGGTCTGAATGCAGGGGATCAGGTCGCAGTGCCCAGATCTGGACTAAGATGGTAGTCCACAGAACTGGTGTGAAAACAGGAGGAGCAGGCCTGGGCTGTGGATTAGGACAGCCTTCATTTTGGCTGATTCCATTTCTGTCTATTGTTACTAGTGCAGCTATCAACAAGCATGTGCAAGAATCTCTATGACAGACCTTTTGGTCGTTCTGCTTTATGCAAGTGAGAGGTACAGCTGTGTTAGATAGGAGTAGTATGTTTTTATTATGAGAAACCAGAATGAAGATGCCCATCGTACTGGACTAATCTCACTCCAACTTGTGGTGATTAATGTTCCATCCTAGACAGGCATTCACACCAGGATTTATTGTCATTTCTTTTTTCAACTTAGCTTCTCCTAATAAGGTGAAGAGGAATCACTATTGACTTTTAAGTTGCATTTCCTTCATTTGAAAATATATTTATCCCCTTAACAAAAGCATGTGATGTGTGCACCTAGGTCCTGTGTTTTGAAAAAAAGAATTTATTTAATATTACATAGTATGTGGATGAGTGTATTGTCTGCATTATGAAGTATACCTGTATTGTGCAAATCCTGTGTGTTTCAGATTATTACTGAGGTACCCGTGGATCTGGAGTAATGGATTATTGTAGCTGTCATGTGGGCGCTTGGAACTGAACCCACATCATCAGCAGTCAGTGTTCTTAACTGCTGGGCCTCCTACAACCCCAGTCCTCCTCTCTTTAAGTGCTTATAACTGTCATGAAAAACTTCCAATCTAAAAAGTGCCTGAATTTCTAAGTAGATATTTTTTATTGCAGTTTTCCAAGCGTAGTGTTAAATGACCATTAAAAATAACCATTGTGAGATATCAGTGGTTAACCCATTTAGATTTTGGGACATCATTCTTGTGGGGACAATAAATTGGTCCTTCAGATTCTTTCTTTTTGATTAGTACTGGCAGGTTACATGTTCTTCTTAGAATTTGTCCATTTCTTCTAGATCCATTCTTATAGCTTTTTGAACATAAATCATCATGTTATTCTTTAATGGAAACCTGAATTTCATTACAGTCTTTTCCAAAGACCTTCTTTTTTTACTTTTTTTTTTTTTTTGTATTTTCTATCATTTTTTATAACTTGCCCAGTCCTTGGTTGTTCTTTTCTATGGATTGTTTAATTCCAGTCATGTAGTGTCTTGGTTTTAAAAAAATTCTTATCTATTAGTCATTCCATGGAATGGGAGTTATAAGCACAGGCTAGTAAACAAATGGGTGCTGGGAATCAAACCCAGCTCATTTACAAAAGCAGCCAGTATTCTTATCTGCTGAATCATTTCTCCAGCCCCATATTGATAATTTTTTCTCATCACCTAGATTTGTTTAGTGTTTGTTCTATAATTTTTTGATTTGATGTCCACTACGTTCACAATTTCTGTCAGATAGGTCAGTATGTGGATTGTTATCATTGGTGTTACCTTTCTGAGTATCACTGTCAGTAATTTTGTTTTTTGGAAAGAACAGACACTAGAAAATTTCACTGATCCCAACATGCAAGACTCTGTCACTTTATTTTTAAATTGAGTATGTATTCATTGAATGGTCTTACTCAGGGATGGTTTTTGAAAAAGCAGGTTAAAAATCAATGTAGAAATAGAAGGAGTCTTTCAAAATATCAATAACACTCAACTGAGAATAGTGTTCATGGGGAGATGATGTGAATTCAGTCAAATATTGCTGGTGTTCTGGTTGGTTTGGTTGATACTCATATCTTTCCTTTTAAAAAATTAGTTTTATTTATTTATTTTATGCATAAGTTTTTGTGTATGAGTGTATTGCCTGTGTGTATATAAGTGCACACATACCATGCAATGCCTACTCAGAAAAGGTTACGAGATCCTTGGAACTGGAGTTGCAGATGGTAGTTAGCCTTCATGTGGGTGCTTGGATTTGAACCCAGATGGTCTGGAGGAGCATCTCATGCTCTCAGCAGCTGAGTCATCTCTTCAGTATTCTCCCTCCTTACTTGTATTATTGCTGACATCATTTTGTTTTCTGTTTTGCAAATGTTGAATTCCGTCTGGGAACTGCTGTATCATCAGTCTAATCACATAAATTTTGAAGCAATAGTTTGGTTGCCTGAATTCCTGCATGTCTTCAATTTCAGCACCTTAAATGTATCAATTTATGACTCCCTGGCGTCCGGGTTTGATTCTTGGCTAAAAATATAGCTGATATTACTGAAATCTTTTAACCTTATAATGAGTTGGTATTTTGATAGTTTATTTAAGATTATTTCATTTTCTTTATATATCCTGCAATGTCTGATTGTCTCATCTTTGTTTTCCATGCTGTGATGCATTCTTCTACCTCTCCTTGTCTGGGGAAGTCACATATAAGAAGACATCAGGGACTTTATAATGGGGAGAACCACTACAAAAGTGAAGATTGTGATAAATTCTTTACAAAATCGTCAAATCTTAGAAGACGTAAGGCAATCCAATGTGGTGAGAATCTCTACAAAAGTAAAGAATGTGACGAGTCCTTTGGACAAGTGGTACGTCTGAGAGTAAACAGAAGAATTGATACTGGAAAGAAACCCTATAAATGTGAAGAATCTGAGAAGTCCTTTACTCAACTCTTCCAACTTAGAGTACATGAGAGAGTCCATACTGGAGAAAACCCCTACAAATGTGAAGAATTTGTCAAGTCCTTTACCAACTCCTCAATTCTTAGAGTACAGCAAAAGTTTCATACTGGAGAGAAGCCTTACACATGTGAAGAATGTGGCAAGTCCTTTACCAACTCCTCAATTCTTAAAGTTCATCATAGAATTCATACTGGAGAGAAGCCCTACAAATGTGAAGAATGTTACAGATCCTTTACTCAGTATTCAACACTAAGGACTCATTATAGAATACATACAGGAGAGAAACCCTACAAATGTGAAGAATGTGGCAAGTCTTTTACCAATGCCTCAGCTCTTAGAGTACATCAAAGAATTCATACTGGAGAGAAACCCTACAAATGTGAAGAATGTGGCAAGTCTTTTACTCACTCTTCAATTCTTAGAAGGCATCAGAGAATTCATACTGGAGAGAAACCCTATAAATGTGAAGAATGTGACAAATCCTTCACCAGACACTCATATCTTAGAATACATGAGAAATTTCATACTGGAGAGAAACCCTACAAATGTGAAGAATGTGGTAAGTCCTTTACCAGCTCCGCAATTCTTAAAGGTCATCATAGAATTCATACTGGAGAGAAAACCTACAAATGTGAAGAATGTTACAGATTCTTTACTCAAAGGTCAACACTAAGGAAACATTATAGAATACATACAGGAGAGAAACCTTACAAATGTGAAGAATGTGGCAAGTCTTTTACTGATTCCTCAATTCTTAGAGTACATCAGAGAATTCATACTGGAGAGAAACCCTATAAATGTGAAGAATGTGGCAAGTCCTTCACCAGACACTCAAATCTTAGAATACATGAGAAACTTCATACTGGAGAGAAACCCTACAAATGTGAAGAATGTGGTAAGTCCTTTACCAGCTCTGCAATTCTTAAAGGTCATCATAGAATTCATACTGGAGAGAAACCCTACAAATGTGAAGAATGTTACAGATCCTTTACTCACAGGTCAACACTAAGGAATCATTATAGAATACATACAGGAGAGAAACCCTACAAATGTGAAGAATGTGGCAAGACTTTTATCAATGCCTCAGCTTTTAGAGTACATCGAAGAATTCATACTGGAGAGAAACCCTATAAATGTGAAGAATGTGGCAAGTCCTTCACCAGACACTCAAATCTTAGAATACATGAGAAACTTCATACTGGAGAGAAACCCTACAAATGTTAAGAATGTTACAGATCCTTTACTCAGAGTTCAGTGCTTTGGAGACATTATAGAATATATACTGGATAGAAACCCTACAAATGTGGTAGAATGCAGCAAGTCCTTTACTAGTGTCTCAATTCCTCGATTCCATCAAAGAATTAATTCAGCAGAGAAGCCCTACAAATGTGAAGAATGTGACAAGCCCTTCACCAGACACTCAAATCTTACAATATATGAGAAAATTCATACTGGAGAGAAACCCTACAAATGTTAAGAATGTTACAGATCCTTTACTCAGAGTTCAATGCTTTGGAAACATTATAGAATACATACTGGAGAAAAACCCTAAAAATGTGAAGACTGTGTCAAGTCCTTTACTAACTCCTCAATTCCTATAGTTCATCATAGAATTCATACTGGAGAGAAACCCTACAAATGTGAAGAATGTTACGGGTCATTTAGTGAAATATCACATCTTAGAGTACATCAGCGAATACACACAGAAATGAAGCCTTACAGGTGTGGAGAAAATGGCAACTCCTTTACCAATACCACACATCCCAGAGACCATCAGGGAATTCAAGCTGAAGAGGAATCCTAGAAGTGTGTAGAATGTGACAACTCCTATACTCATTTGTCAAGTCTTCGAAAACACAACAGAATTCATAATGAAAGGATATACCCCAAATGTAAATAATGGGGAAAGCCATTTAACCATGTGACAAATGGGAGTATTTAGGAAGACTATATATTCTGGAGACAGCTTACAATTGAACACAGTTTGTCAATTCCTTAACAGTACATAGAGAACAGTAGAGAGTCTATAGTAGAGGGAAATTTTAAATGTAATAATTTTGAGGAAAACTTTAATAAATACTTACATTTTTTAGAGAACTGCATGGCATTGTGCAACAATTTGAAAATAAATATAAAATTTCCTAATCTGTAATAAAACATTATTTTTAATTCAGTATGAGACGAATCTTTGATGTGAGAAACTAGGAAACTACTAGGACAGAGGTTTTATTTGTGTATCCAATCATGTCACTTATCAAGAATCCTTAATTTAGAGAAACCTTAACTATAAAAGGACTTTTAGCCACCTTTCCCATTTGGTTCATACCTTACGTCACAGCAGAGATTTAATAATGAGCGGGTATCTCACAGAATTCTGTGATGAAAATCTCATTAGTTATTCACAATCAAAGAATTCACAGTGTGGATAAACCACACAGATATCTATATCTTGTCTCAACTTCAGTAAGATAAATCCAACATAACTCTATGAAAATGTTTGGGTATATATGCAACTTTGAATACTAAAGTTTATGAAGTAGAATTATCTGTATTTAAATAAAAAGGAGGGACGAATACTTTTACAATCCTCCAATCTTTTTAAGCACATGGAAATCATAAGATAACATGCCAGGACAGTGTTCACATTAGACAGCATACCAAGGTAAACTAGTATAGGAAATAACTTGTAAGAATTTAAGTGAATTATTTCTATATTTCAATTGAATGCCATGTGATATTTTGCAGGACAGAGCTGTATTACTTAAAAATATTTGAATTACCATTACACTGATTTCATAAGGAGAATCTCTACAGATCAGTGTGCTTCTCCACTAAATTCATGTCAACAGATTCATACAGGTATTTTATGATGTTTGATGGCTATTATTTACTCAGATCTGAATTCATTACTACTACTGATGACTTAGTGAGGAAACAACTCCCAACAATTCCCTTTGCCTCATAAACTGTGACCATTATATATTGAAAATATGTATTTTCCTTTGAAAAGATATGGTTATTTTATCTTAAAAGTGCACTCTGTGTCTTACGTTTAATAAGCTCTTGGTGGCCTCAGGGCCTTCACATTATCAGAAAGTGGAGAGCTCTGTGGTTTAACTCATGAACCTGATTCTTCTCTGTCATTCCTGGCTTGACTAAGTGTCATTTGCTTCAAAAACATTGTCATCCCAGGGCACTCAGCTATTTTCAGCCAGATACATGTAAGTCATCTCTTCAGCCAGGAATGCTCTATATAACCAGACTGGCCTCAATCTTACAGAGATGTTACCATCTCTGCCTCCACAGTGCTGCCTTTAATGGTGTTTCCCAACTCCCGTGGAAGTCCTGAATGTCCTTGAGAGATGGTCTTTAAGTTTTACAAATTCTATTATAGCTCTGTCTCCTGCAGGATATCTGGGAAATATCTGAGGGACAACTTTTCTCAGATTCTTTGTCTTTTCCTTAGTGACATTGTGGTGTGCTAAGAAGGAATGGTGTGTTTTTCACATAGATATCTGAACTGCAGGACACTCAGGCTCCAGAGTGAAATGTGATGAATAGTAAAGACACTCATCAGATACTCTTTGCTTATTGTCAATGAGGATTAAGTGAATCATGCCTGGTAAAATTTAAACAACTTCTTTTTGGATTTTAATCTGTGTCTTCATACGTTTTGCAGTGTGTTTAAACTAATAACTCATTAAAATTTTTATGCTATTTATGAACTTAGTAATATTAGATTTATTTTCTGCATATTGGCTAGCTTTACATTTCTATGTTACCAGCTGCTGAATAAGGAAACCTCTCTGGTGAGGTTTCAGCACTCTAATAACTGCAGTCACACCTTGCTACTCCTCCGAGCTTTTACTGTGGTCCTGTCTCTCCTACATTGTTTATCAGGGTATATCAGGAAGAGCAGGGGTTATTAATTTCATCACTTTTTTTGTGCTTTTGAGACTAGGTCTCACTCTGTGGTGACTTTATTTCCTGATTGTTGATGGCGAGGCCTTTCCTGGGCCTAGTGAAGATAACTTAATTTAATGTCAGTTAATTTTCTTGTACTGAGTCCAGAGCATTGCCTGGTTAGACCTTATCCCTCTCTTCCAGTTCTTTCATTCTGCCTCCTCCTCTTGCTCAATGATTTCTGATTCTTCCTCGGCTTGTTTTAAGTGACTTGTTTTAGTCTGCAGCTACTTCCTTTTCCTTTATACTCAGCATCTTGTGCTCACCATGGTCTCTGCATCCACTATTCTTCTGTGTAAACAGAGACTGAGACTGGGGCAGCTTACAGCAATGGGCATGAGCATAGGAGTTTAGAAGGAGGTTTCCTCACATGCCAGTGTAGTTTTCAGAATTCTGCTCTTTGCATTGTGGAAATAAAGCCTCCCCAGCCTGCTTTGTTAGCTCAGCTTACAGTACCATGCACAGCCTCCCCTTGCCTCCCTCTCTGTGTGTCTTTATCCACAGCACAGTACGTTACCCTCCGAGCAGTCAAGCTACTCTTGCACAGGTGTTCAGTTCTTATTTGACCAACGGTTTCTTTATTGTTCCTGTATCGAACAGAATCCTATCACAGCCAAATTTTAATTTCCTCACCCCCTGCCTAAGTATTTCTACCTACAGTTTTCCCCTCTTTCCTCTCTTTTTACCCATGCTCTGCTGTCCCATTTCCCTTCAGGTGACCTCTTCCTGCCTAGTCACTGCCTTCTTTTTCAGTGTCACCTCATTTACACAGACCAGGCGTGATTTCGTAGCTTGTTTAAAAAGCTCTCCATGACGTCAGTCACTGCAACAAGCAGTAGAGCAATTTCACGTCACTATAGAAGATGAAGCCTGTTTCACTGTTGTCTCTTACTAGTTCTACTGCATAGAGTGTTTCTTTCTGTTTTATCATTTCTTGAATCATTCGCTTTCATTGAGGGATCCAGGTTTTCCATCCTGTCTTCAGGTCTTGATATTCTGTGTTGTCCCTGAACTAGTGTGGTGCTGAGCATGTCCATGGTTTGTTTGTTTATATTTTAATTAGGCTGATTGACATCTTGCCTCTTTTCATGTTTAATTTTCAGTACTTTTTCTCTCTCTTTATAAAATGCCAATTTCACACCCTACATTGTCTTCCTTTCTTCGTTGAGTCGTTTCCTTATGTTTTCTTGCATTGAATGATCTTATTCCAGCACTCTTTGAGATCATTTGCATGTTTGTATGTTTCCTTTTTATATTCTTTGAACTCCTTTGTTATTCTTACAATTATTCTTTAGTGGTTTTGATTTCTGTATATTGGATTTCATCTAAATTATTCTCCACAGGGGAAACTGAATAGGTAATTTAGCTAGAGAGATGGTTCAGCAGTTAAGAGCACTGGTTGTTCTTGCAGACGATCTGGGTTCGAAGCTCAGATCTATGGGTAAGAACTGCCCATAGATCGTTTCCAGGTGATCTGACACCTCCTTCTGACCTCTGTGTGAATAATGTCTGTTTAACTGCAGAAGAGATGGAAAATTTGAATTCTATGACCACCCACACATTAGTAAGGCACTGCTTGCAGTTCTTCACACCATAGAATCCAGAAGAACAGCTCATGATGACCTGGATAACAGCTGGATCTCTTGTAGTAAGGACTGATGCTGGCATGTTGCCAAGGTAGCAAGTTGAATTCTCACAGAGCGTTGAGTACAACAGGCCATGTTTGATGCTAATTCATGACAGAAATGCAGAGCTCTTCACTTCTATGGAATGGGTATTAGGAACTTTTACTGTGCTGCTAACCTGTATGTGGTTCATCATACACAGAAGGTTATCAACACAATGGCATCCTTGGGTGACACAGAGGATGAGCAATGCAGGTTGGCAGTAAGAGCTATCCAGATACTTCCCAAGGTGAAAAATTATGGACTAAATCATCCTCCAAGTAGAAGCCAGGAGCAGTGTGTTTCTTGCACCTAGATTTAGGCAACATTTCATACTAGCCAGAATCAATAAGTCCTAGATACAGTAGCAGCCAAATAGGTTCTGCTGGCCCTTGCACCTAGCTGAAGCCTACTGAACAGTATCCTGGGGGCGTGAAGAGATTTCCCAGACTGCTTAACAATTAGACACAGCAGGTATGATGTGTACAGTACCCCGCACCCACATTTCATTCATGTGACATGTTTAGAAGACATCTGGAACACGGAGAAAGATTGCTGATAATAGAGGACTCAGTAAATTCACTCCTACCAGGATGGTTCAATGCAGTCGATCATTTCCTCATGTTCTACATGTCTCTGTTACTGGGTCAATGTCAGTATTCATTTGACACAGCCAATGCTTTTTTATCCATTGACTTTTTTCTAGAGAATCAAAAGCAGTTCACCTTCACCTAAGCATTGACCTTGGCCATTTGTCATTTTGCTCCAGGGGAATCTGCAGTGTGTTTTCTCTGTTAAAATCGCTGGGATTGTCCTGATTATCGATACAGTATGTTACTGGGAAATATCAGAATCCTCTCACACTTGCCCTGAATACCTACTTTTGTAAAAATCGTGTTTAAATTTCCTAGAATAACATAAGGAGTACCTCTACTTCAGTGCTGAAAGTCACAAATCCACCAATATGATTACTACAGAGGGCTAACATGAAAAGTCCTAAAAAACCAACCAACAAACAAAAAACCCGAAAACCTGTAAGTATTTCTGATCTACTTCTCTGGACCAGGTTAGCCCTCTTGTAACCAAAGATAAATTTCTCCCGCTTTGTGAACATGGTTTGATTCATCTTCCATATCCAAGTCAGTCTCAGAGTAATTTCATAGCTTTGAACTCCTAGTACATATTTACATCATCTTTTTGAGTACTGTGTCTTAGACTTGCTCTAAATTGCTCTGTTAGGAAACTTTGCTATGGGATTGGTGCATTTTCTTCAAGGGACATGTGTTCTTGCTTTATCATAATTTTCGTACTTGGAGGATGGGCAATTAGGCTGTTTGCTGTCTTTTCCTGAGTTTCTTAGCCCAGGAGGATGAAATCCCAAGGTAAAGTTTCAGGATGGGCATCTTTGGGGCTATCTCAAGACAACATAAACCACCTGGGGGACTTGGTATGGGGTTCAGGTGTCTTACAAAGTTCAGGTCTGGTTTCAGCCCACAGTAACCCATTAAAGAGGCTGTGTACCACATCCAGGGTTACACTGACCACTGCAGTCAAGAGGGGCGGGGTTTGAGTGGGTCTGGGAGCCACCTGGGTAAGAGAAGTGAGAGACCAAAGAACAGAGGTGGAGCAAACTCCATGTTTTGGGAAGGGGTGTGGCATGGGCTGCGTCAGAAGAGTGAGGTGAGGGGAACCTGACACGGAATGAGCGGGGTCTGAGCTGAGCCCTAGAGCCAGTAATCTTGCGGGACACTGAAGGCTTCGAGTTTTGGAAAATTCCACCGAGATCCAGGAAGCACTCTACTCTCGAAGAGTGCTGTGTTACCAGGTGCGAACTGAAGAGATTGAGTCTCAGCTGGATGAGAATGTTCACCACAGGCACAGGAACCACGTGGAAAATGTTAAGTCAGGTCCACAGATCATGTTGTTAAAAATCTATGTTTTTTCTTAGGCTAGATTGCATGGACATATACATTCGGATGTATGAAGCAGACATACAAATTCATGTCACTTTACATTGGATACATATACACAACCGCTCTTGTATGCTTCAAATACAGGAGGAAAATGTTATTAATACTTTCAGGGCTTAAGTTCCTGTGCTGCACTTCTGAGAATGATCATCTGAACAGAATTTGAAGGGTCTGATGCTAATTCGTTTTACACAGAGTTAGCGAGTAGATTATAGATAGTTACTACTTTAAGAATTACTCTTCTAAATAATTCAGGTTTCTCCTCTACTTCAGATTTTGTTTCCCAGATCTCTTTCTTAATTGGGATTTGGGACCCTGTTCAAAGGTCATGTCAAGTTCCGTTTTTCACTTTATGATCCATTGACATTCAAATGTGTGTCCACAGAATTCTCCCAGGAGGAGTGGAAATACGTAGATTCTGCTCAGAGGGCTTTGTACAAGGAGGAGATGGTGGAGAACTACCGCAATCTGGTGTGCGTAGGTGAGATTTTTATTGAAGAAACTTTTAGTATTTTATGTCGTTTGACAATCACAGTCTACATTGTCCATTTGGGAGCTTTATTGTTTAAGTCTTGGAATCCTTAAAAATTGGTGAGTCATCAATGTTTGTGCATCATGAAGAGTATGTTTATATTTTACAATTCCTTCCCATTTCCATATTTTAGAGGTATTATCCATCTTCATTATTTTTGGTATTAAATATCTGCAAGCCATTAGTATATGATACTATAGTCAGAGTCTTAATATTCCATTTCCATAGCTGTATTTTGAATCACTGTACAGCTCTACATTTGACTTCTGAAAAAAGTTCCTATGTATTCTAATGGGTCTGTCAGGAGATAGAAGGTGGGAAATTATTCAGAGCATCATCTATTTTTCACTATATTATCACTTTATTCAACACTGTTAGAATCTGGTACTTTCTGAGGAGTACAGCCTGTATCATGTGCCTCTTTCTCGTACACAGGTCCTGCTTGGTGTAAGCCTTTCCTGGTCTCCTGTGTGGAGCAAAACAAAGAGCCCTGGAGGGTGAAGAGATGGGAGACTTTAGCCAGTTGGGAAGGTTTGAGTGAATGAAGTAGGGACCTAGGAAGGGTTCCTAAATAAAAAAGAATTAAGACCCCTGAGAATGGTTTTGCCATCTTTTGGTTCACTAGAAATATATTCTGGTAATTTAATTAATGGAAGTTTCATATAGACCTGTCCTGTGATAAATGTCAAATGATTTTTCGTTTAGTGCACATGAATTATGTGGAGATTAGTAGTGTGCAAATATTACTTCATTTAATTATTTAAATTTCCATATCTCCCCTGTCACATTTTTTGCAAAGGGTTTGAAAATATTTGCACATATGAGATTTCTTGTGATTTTAATTGTTTTGCAATTATTAATATATTTATTTCTATAATGATTGGAAATTTTGAAGGGAATCACAGAATATTTACATAGTGGGAATTTCTTTATTAACATCTCATTTTTAATAAGAATTTATTAAATATGTGTGACTTTCTACATAGAATTTGTGAAATTCTCTGTCTTCTATTTACTGTTGATGGCTCTGTTCCTGAGTGGTCGGAAATGGATTGTGGAACATTAATCTTATATGATATTAAAGACAGTATATTGTGCAGTCCATGCCTGAAAGTATTGCCTGATTTGGGGAATGAGCACACCCTTCTAATGGGAGCGTGTGAGTCAGTCTAAGCATATCTGGGATACATGCTGTCACATGCTGCTCATATGCTTCTTCTTTATTCACAATCTCTCTGACTTCAGTATTCATCACAGATGGCAGAGCCATGGACTGGAGTAGCTATGTTCTTCAGGCACCTTCCTTCTCTCCGTAATTCTTCATAGCCATTAGATGAGATGATATTTCTTATGCCATGATCTTCTCTCTCATGTTTCTGCCTTGCATTTCTCTGTTAGGTCCTGAGCCCCATGGAGACTGGACTACATCTTTAAAAGATGGAGCCAAAGTATAGTAGTTTGTCTGATGAATGATTTTTCTCAATTGTAGATCAAAGGAAAAAAGAGATGCCCAAAGTGTCGTGTAGAGAAATGAAATTTTAAAAATGAAATTCCAGATTCAAAGGAGAAATAAGGTAAAAAGGTACAGTTTACCTTAGTTATCAGTATAATTTCTCCTGGAACGATTACAAAAAAATGGATATAATGTGTTCTGATAAAGAATGCTAGTAATGTGAAAGAGTGTGAGTCTTCACTACATGGCATGGGTCATATCCAGTGTGTCTATTTTTCATACATCATGGTGCACATCAAGAGTTCATAGCACATTTCACAAAATAAAAGTAAGTAAATATATTCAATGAGCCAAATACTTTTATCTAGACACTCTATTCACCTTGGTAAATGTGGTATGAGAGAAGAGTGGGAAAATTGGCGTCTAACCTCATCTTTTCTCTGATGTTTGTTACTTGGGTTTTGTGATTGTATTCTTCTTCTGGAAGAAGATTTTCTATAGTTCTCTTAAGAACTCACATTGCTGTCTCCTGAGTTTCTTTAAAATTTTTTTGATTAAATTGTTTATGTTATGTGTATGCATGTATTGGCTGGATTTATGTAAGTGCACACATATTTTGCATTGCCTATCAGGGCAGGAGAGGTTGTTGGATCCCTGGAACTGGAGTTAAGGATAGTTGTTATCCATCACATGGATGTTGGGAACCAAATCTGGTTATTCTGAAAGAGCAGCAAAGGCTCTGATCCACTGACCCAACTCTCCAGCCCCCTCCAGACTTTCTTTATAGTGATAAATAAATAAGTCATGTCTCTCAGTCACTCCATAACGAGATTTCTAAACATGCCTTTCCAAATGTTATAAAACTCATGGACCACGGTTTTTGAGAGTAAACAATTTTTCTGAGTGAGACCCATAAAGAAATCATTGCCTTTTCTTTTTTACTGCTGGATGGTAGCTTTGAATTCTTAGATTTCGTGATTCAACTTAAAAACAGGAAGGTGAGAAAATCAATAAATATTCATAGATATGGAAGGAGGTGTTGTGGGTTAATATGTTGAATTTCATTACCCTGAATGTATTTTTAAATCATTTCTGGCTCTGATCTTTGTTGATGAATATTCTGATATTTCAAAAATTTTTCATTTTTAATGCATTGACATTTTTTCTTATCAGGATTAAGCATTGAATTTTGCTTCCTATTTTTCTCATGTTGCCTACAGCTTGAAATGCAGAGCTCAGTTAATATTATTTGGTCTTTTCATATGACACACCTGTGATTTTATATCAATGTATTTTGTTATTGTTTATATGTTTCTACTCTGTTTGCTGAATAAATTTTCTCACTTTAGTTTTGTTTTCATCTCCTTTTACTCAATAGAGTTTTATTTTTGTTCCCTTGAATGTTTCTCAATTATGTTGTATATTGTATTTATATATAATACATGTTTCTTACATATCTCTTAATGTGTGATAGATACAACCTTAGTCTCCATGTTGAAATACACTCTCTTTTTTTGCTGTGCCTGTAGAACTCAACATGTAGAAGACACGAGAGAGGTTATAATTCAGACAAAGCCTACCAAGATAAAGAAAGTTATAAATTCTTTGTTCAAAGGTCACATCTTAGAAAACATCAAGGAATGCATTAGGGAGAGAAGGCCTGCAAATGTGAGGATGTGACATGTCTTTTATATGACTTTTTTTTGACACTGATCTCGGATTATCCCCAGTTGGCCTGGATCTTGCTATGTGTACCAGACTGGATTTGACACACAGATCTACTTGCATCTTCTTCCTGAGTGCTAGACAAATGGCTTTAAAGGCAAATGGCACAATTCCCATCTTTTGTGTTATTTTTAATGTTTTATTTAAAATTACTCTCTTCCCAGAGTCCCATGTGGCTTAGAACTTCTGCTAAGTGAACAAGCCTGACCAGGATAGTACAAAGATCCACCCGCTAAAATTATGGATGTGGGCACAACCCTCCAACCTGTGAGAAATATTTGAGTATGTTCATCTGTGGGTCATTTTAGATACATTTTATGTCATTAACTAGGAATAATCCACATTTTTAAAATTTATGACTGACAAAATATTTCCATAGAAATATCTGATAGATTTTTTTTAAGGTCTGGGCTGATGTTTACATATTGGAAGAATATTGGCATGAAGTCTATAGGGAGTAAGTCACTTAAATTGTTCCTCTCCTTGCTACTGTGGAATAACAAAGTTCTTCTAATTTACTTCATCCATGAATTCTGAATTCCATGTTCTGTCACTCATCCAAGAGAGCATTTAGACCTAGGGCAATGGCATCTCCAGCAAGCTTGGGATGTAATTATTCACATTACAGTACTATTTGTAGTTTGAATTAAATCAGAAAATATATTTTAGCAGACATCTGCAGTTAGCATTCAATTCCTTCAGCTAATGAAATATTTCATTGTAGAGGTCTGTCGTCTGCTTGGTTAGGTTATTCAGAGGCTTTGTTTTCCCATTGAGTTTGAACCACTTCTTTTTGTAATACTCAGTTTTAGCTACATAAGCAATAATACTTACATTTACTATAAAAACGTTCTTATTGGCTGGTTAAATAAATGCTCAAAATTGTTGCCTCCAAATAGGCATTTCTTTCATTCCTGGTAACATATTTGTGACAATGATTAATTTTTTTTAAATATCCTTTTTGAAATTCAAGATTCCATATGTCTCTGCAACATTTCGTGATCATATTTAGTGCTCCCCGGTGTCCTCATTTATCTCCCTTTTCCCCATTCCTGATCATCTCCATCTTCCTATCAGTCTATTTCCCTATTGTTTCATCTACTTGTTCAGGTCTTGGACTGGAACCCAGGACTTTGTGTGATCATGACTGAAACAGACCTGTCATTCACTAAAATTAGTGTTTATATCTTACTCCACATCCTGCAGTTCTTGCAGTCTTTCTGCCCCATCGTCTGTAGTATGTCCTTGGACTTGGACAGGGTAACATAGATTTTCTGTTCAGAATCACTTGTCCTCAGTACTTGACCAGTTATGAGTCTCTGCAATAACTGTTGGCCATGGCAAAAGAAGGTTCTCGGACTCAAACTGAAAACAACATTGTCTGTGGGTAGAACCAAGATTTAAAATCAGTTTTGGTATATGTACATGAGCTAGGTATCTGTAGTATGTTCTGTCTTCCAGCCTCTTACACTCACAAAGTCATGAATGGACAAACATGGGCATTGCCACCCAGAGAACCCAAACAAAGTTGCAACACTAAAATCTCAAACATATACAATTAAGACATAATCTAGAACTGCTCAGATATAAAAGGTCAAGAAAACTACCATTATGTAACCTTAAAGTTAGTCATACCTTGACTGAAAATCTTAATAGCAATATAATAACAAAAATTGGACATCATTTCCGATTATAAACAAGATGCACATTCCCAAAGAAATACTTGAAATGAAATCAATGAAATGTTATTAGGATCCCATATAATCACCAATCTGCTTTGATTCCAGGACTATAAAGTGGATCAACAGACAGAAAACAGGAAAGGAATACAGTATGTGAATAGAGATGACAGAAATTACAGATTCAGTCAAGAGAATGCAAAACTGCATTAGTACAAATCAAACTTCATGTTTCTCCTCTAAAAGACATATTGAAAAAACACCCATAAAATTGGTGTGTTAACACTAAAAATCACAATTATCCAAATAAACAGTTAAAAGAAAGTACAATGATCAAGGTTACACAGTAACTGATTTAAATACTACGCAGCCATAAGTACAGAGACAGCATGGCCATGAATGCATATCAAGACATGTAAACCTATGGAATAACATACAAAACCAGAGATAAATCAACAATGTCTAAAGGTTGCCAATTTTTCAAAAATGGTTAAAACATGCACTGGAAATAAGACTCTCCTAAAAAACAGAACATCCAAACCTAGTATCCAAAACTGAAACAAGGAAATTTTATCCATATCTCAAACCCCACACAACATAAATTGAAAATAAATTCAAGAACTAGTGATCAGGAGGGATTATTTCTGGTAGTTGCAGAGTAAATTACTATAGGCATCAGGTCAATCTGCATGGATGGGTTCTGAAAAATCTAAACATACAACCTCTATCTGGCATTGTTCTACTGTTCCCTCATGCATAAGAGAAGGACCAAAAGTTCCTACGATCAAGATGCTTCCACCTCCATGTTTTTGAAGCACTCATAAGACAAGAAAGAAAATGAACTACACAATATGTGAATAAATGGACATATTTATGAAGTAAATTATCAGAAACATTTCTAATGAAGCAGATGTTGTTGGCAAAACATTTTTCAGGTCTTTATCCCTCTGTGGTCAGGATCTCTCAGCTGGCTCTGTCCTTCATCCACTGAGAACTACCTGATTGCCCGCACACTCCCACTTGCACATTCTATGACTCTCCTCTGCTCAAACAAGAGACCAGAGCAAGATTAAAGAGAGCAAGCCCTGTATATGAGAAAGAGGCACATGACACTGGCTGGAGTCTAGAAAGCACAGGATTTCTAACAACGTGCTCCACTGACAATATAGAGAAAAAGAGATGACTCTCCAAATAGATTACCCATTCTTGTTTTCTGACACTCATTAGAATACATAGGAACTTTCTTCACTTTTCATATGCTGAGTTCTCCGTTGATTCAAAATGCAGTGATCAAAATGGTACTTTAGAATTCTAGCTACAGTACCATGTACTACTAGGTGACCAAAATTAAACCAAAAAATAATGAATATGGGAAATTACTCTAACCAGTGGAAATGTAAAAGAACAAAATATGAAAATGCTACAGACTCCAGATTGCTGTAGATCTCCAACATCACTTCCCTGTACCAAGCCCTGAGCAGAGCCTAGGCATTTCAAGTCCTCCTGTGGACACACCCTTGATACGTAATGGATTCAGAAATGAAAAAAGACAAATTGATCATGTGTGCGTGGACAGGGCACTAGACCCAAGATAAAAAGAGATAATGTGTAAACAAGTTCGGAATACAATATGTGCAATCAGAATTACTCAAAGAAAATATTTCCTGGTATAAATTCTTAACGAAAATAAGCTTTATCACATCAAGTAACAGATACATACTAAGATGCAGTTTCTGACATTTCCTTCCAGACTTTCTGATCAGCTTACACCTATTGTGGAAACATCTACACATCACCTCAGGATGGAAATGTGCAGGAAATATTCCTTTCACTTGGGTTGATTGTTCTTTCTCCTATACTCATAACTTGTTCAGTTTTAACACTGACTGCAAAGCACTCAGCGTCACACATACTCTTAAGCAAAGTCAATCTGTTAAGCAGGATCTATGCTGTTTGGCAAGTGGGCCAGCTACTATGGGAAATGTGCAATAGCTGTGTGCTAATGTCCTCAGAGTCCAATGAACTCATAAAAAGGATCAAATCAGTTTGGGTGATGCAAAAGGAAAATGTACCCAAAGGAAGATTAAAGAGACACTAGTGTTCGGGAGCACAGAAGTGTTTGCTGTAAAGTAAATTAGCAAGCTTCTTTTAAGTCAATGCTTAAAACAAAAACATAATCTATGTCATGCCTTACTAATTAAAATACACCTTTTAATTAAATACAAAAAATATTCCTAACCTCTGAGAGTGTGGTTTGAGTTTAGCAAATCATGGTAGGAAGAAAAAGCTAAGCTGTTCCCATTTTGACAAAACAATTTTATCTCACAGGTGACATGAATTATAATCTCCCGTCTCATATAAAATGAGGACTACAGAGGCTGGACCTAGCATTGCTAAGTATTTCAGCCAAGCACTCCCGACCAGGCCTCTAACATGAATAGTATCTCATTTATTCTCCCTAAAGCACATCTGCTCCCTTCATACATGTGTCTTCTCTCTTTCCCCAACACTTCCACGGTGGACAGCAGCTCCGCATATTTGTTCTGAGGCACCTGGTTGTTTCCAGGTTCCTGGGTGTAGCTAGTGATGGTGGTCCCTAGTCACTCAGCAGTTGGCAGTACTAGGAAGTTTTAGTCATACTATTGAAATTGGAGAATTGGCTTTCTGAGATGTTGAGGAGTACCTAAAGGACGCATGCATACATTTTGTTGTGTGCAGGCAGACTGCACTGGCAAATATGGCTTCCAAAAAGCATATTTCATAATGTAGTAATTGTGTACAAACAAGGTAGAAAGAACAAGTAAAGTGTGAAAAAGCAATACTAATGTAAAAAGAGGTCTGAGCAAACAAATATGAAAAGTCTCTTCTCCACACAGAGGAAGAATGCTGGGCGTGGTGGTGCACACATTTATTCCCAGCACTGGAGACAGACGCAGGTGTAACTCGAGTTCGAGGCCAGCCTGATCTATAAAGTGAGTTCCACATCAACTGGGACTCCAGAGAATCCCTGTGTCAAAGAAAAAAAAATTAGGAGAGAAAGAAGACTAACAGTCATGAAAGGAGAAAGTCTCCATTAAATGTCGGGACTCCTGTCCTTCATTCCATAGACTCCAAGAGGAAGGCTTATTCTTAATAAATCAAAGTACTGATGTCAAGGTACAGGATTTTCTACAGAGCAGCTCAACCCAGGGAACGATCTGCCAAGAGAAGAAAGTATATCGGAGTCAACAACCCCAGTAGCACATACCACCAGGCCTGTGATGCTGGTGAGATTAAAATGATAATCAAAGTAATGCAATATCCAAAATAAAAGACAAAATTATCAGTTTTATGTATGGTTCAAACAACAATAGGGTGGCCCATCAGGACCAAGTCCATCCTCCTTATGAACTGAAGCCTGGGATGATTCAGTTTTCAATATCAATTTGAGATGTTCATGATTTAATTGGATTAGTCTGGGACAAATACGCTTTGGAACTCAGAATGGAGAGAAGGTCATGCTACATCAGTGATGAATATGTAAAGAGTTGATGTGTGTATGGTGGACCCCACCTTCAATTCCAGAACTCGGAAGGCACAGGCATGCTGATCTCTGTGAGCTCCAGGCCAGCCTGGTTCCATAACAAGTACGAAGATCAGTAAATTTAACAAGTTCAAACTAGCAAATATAGTGAGAATGAAAATACCCACGCTCCATGTGCTTGGATGAATTTTCCCAGAATGAAGCCATCTCTTTCCTCCTGAGAGCTTGTTTTCCAGACAATCTTAAATCAACTTGTCTTCCCAATCTTCTGAGCAATTTCCTTTCCAGTCCCTGCAAATCCACTTCACCTGCCAGTATAACAAGAGGAAGAAGCACCTCCGAAAACAAATCTTGTCACTCTCATTGTCTTCCATCACAGCAGATAGTCAGGAAGAAAAAGTTCAACATAGAGACCCTGATAGAAGTTTCTGCTTTCTGCCTTCCTGCAGCCCGCCCTGCCAACAAGACCAAGAATTTCTCCTACGTTGTTGGGAATGTAGCTCCCTCACATCCTTACCGAAACAAGACAGAATAATACAGCTTTCTTCCTTTGCAACAGAGGCTAAATAAAATAAGCTATCTTTCAGAAGCACTGATGGTTGACCCACAGTTTCACTGTCTTCTGCCTGCAGCTGTTATAGGATCAGCACTGATGCTTCTTCTTAGCTTTGTGGGAGAACATGTAGGGGACGTGAAAGAGAAAAGTTTTCTTTCACCTCCTAAATTTCAAAATTAGACCATTTGAGATTCATAGTCTATGTTAAGACCTAATGAGTCAAGCTACTTTTCCCAAATATCTCCCAAGGTGAGTCCATCTATTGGAGTCTGCTTAACATATCTAAGTTCAGTCCATTAAAGGAAGACCAAGTCCTACCAGTTCTACATGTCACATTAGACGTCAGCTGTTGCTACACAGGGAGACCTTGTTCCCAAAACCAAACTTGATACAATAGGCCTTAGCACAAATGACAGAATACATGTGTTTTAGTAGCCAGGTATGGGAGAACACAAGTGTGTAAGTAGTTGTAAACATGCTTAAGACTGATTGAGATATTTTGTATGAAATACATAAAAATAAATTCAAAATAAAAAGGAAAACAAACAAAAAAATGAGAGTGAAAAACTGAAAAATAAGACCAAATATCTCGTGAATCAAAACACACCCCCCTCTGGTTCTCAGCCCCACAGCACCTCTAAAAACGTTCATTTCCCCACCTTGCCCCTGGATCCATTCCTCATGCTGCATTCTCGTGAACTTTCAAGACCTGCTGCACCCTAGACACCCCATTTCCACTGCTCCTCTGACCCTCGCTGAGTTGTCAAGGCCTCAGGTTCCCACCACAGGTGTCTATTTATGTGGCTCTAGTGAATTTTCCAATCTCCGCTACAGAGCCACTTACCTTTCCACATAGCTCTGGTTCTGCAGTGCACTGCTTTGGAGACCTGATCCTTTCGCAGGCCACCTCAGGATCTGCACCACGCTGCTCCACCTGCTCACTCCTGCTCTGTGAGTTTCCCATTTACAGTAACACCCAGGAGTCAGTCTGGCCTTTGACTCCTCCCACACTTGGCTTTAGCTCCTGACCACGCCCTACTTCCTGCTGCTTCAGGCTTGTGACCCCGCACATGTTACATATTCCTCAACAACTTAGATATCAGTAATTCTACTACTACAAAATACTTTGACCTTGAGGATGATCCTCCCAAAGCTCCTGTTTCTCAAAGAAAATAGATGCTTCCACAGTGGTCAGCTGACTGGACATTCTAGAGCCTGAATTTATTGTGCACTTTACCGCTGGCACCACTAGAGGGGGGTATTGACATTTTGCTGAGTAAATCAAGTTTCTGTTCCAGAAATCAACATTAAAATTGCTTTGAGATAAAGAATAGAGAATTGCTTTTTAAAATGGCAGAAAGGAATAATGCAAGATTTTTAAGATATTACTAAAAGACCAAACCTGCAAATTATAGAACTAGATAACAGGAGAAAATCTCCAGGCTGAAGACTGGGAGAATCTTTTAAATAAAAACACAGGAGGTTTTAGGTGTCTAAAGGAAGCCGTACCCAGTCAGAAAAAGAAGGCCCAGTGCATAAAAGAAGCAGTAGCAGAAAAGTAAATGCAATGATGTCCTTCCACACGAGTAAGAGATCCAAAGATCAGTAGAATGGTACAGAAGACCTAGACACGAGGTCACACTTTGCCAAATGACTCATTTTTGACACAGATTCAGAAAACAAACAGTGGAAAAATGACAGTATCTTCACCCAACGGTGCTTGGGAAAGATATGGGCATATCAACAATGAAAACACATGACTCTCTCAACTTCTACAAAACTCAACTCCTAAAGGATCATAAACCTCATGATAAGAATGGAAAATCTGAAACTGCTGGAGCAAAAGGGAAAAAGCATGTGTCACCTCCAGATACAAGCAATTATATTCTTCATAGGACTCAGTCACACAGGAAATAAAGCCACAAACGCTCAAATGTGATGTCATAAAATTACAACGCTTCTGCACAACACAAGAAGCTCTTAAATGAGAGAGGAGGCAGTCCACAGAATGGGACAATGTTTCCTACTGACACATTCACAGATAAGATTATACTAAGAACTCAAATACTAAACACCAGAAAACAAACGACCTAGGTTTAAGAATGGGCCATTGAATCAAACAGAATGTTTTAAAATGAAGAAACACAGATCCTTAGGAAACACTTTAAAATGATGGGCATACTAAGCCTCTAGAGTAACGCACATTAAAATCACTTTAAAATTTCATCTCACCCCAATCACAATGACTGTCAACAAGAATACCATTACCCAATGCTGTGCAGACAGAAGGAAAAGGAACATTTATATTCTCCTGTTTGGAGAATAAACTGGTGCAGCCACGTGGGAAGCAGTCTGTTGATTTTTCTTAGCTTTGGTCACTGTGGGATACAGTATTGACCTCCAAGGCAAGATTTCCCAGTGTGCCAAAGTGATGAGAGTGGATGGGAGATAATTAACCTGTCTCTTGCTAGGATTTGAGGCTTAAACCACAGTGTGTTCACAGCTGCCCCTGTAAACATGGTTAAACACATGATTGGGGATGGCATAGGCACAATGCGAGTACATACTGATGTTGTGCTGCTAAATGGTGATGTTGTTAAACTGCAGTCTGTTTATTCTTTAAATCCAGAATTATGTGTTATACTCTGGCTTAGTCAAAGAAGTCTCTTATTGCACAGGGTACTGTTTAATGAAGACAAACACACTTGTTTAAAGAGTGGAGAATAAACACTTTCAGTGTTCAGTCCTAGACGGGATGTGTGTATCAATCCCTACCCAGCTCAGGGAATGTCAGTCAAGGTGGGAATGGAAAAAATGTATGAGTTGAGGAATGGGGAACCGTGCTGCAACAAGATGAAGCTGGATCAGGTGTTAAGTAGAGTTCTGACCACCTTGCTGCTACTGAGAACTAAATCTGGCTTCTCTGCAAGAGCACCAGGATTATGATCACATGAGCCATCACTTCAGCCCCAATTATAGACTTTTAACAAACATAACAAACTGCTCTGGAATTACAGTCATTACAGGGAAACTTTCACTTGTGTTTCCACAGATTCCATTAAGGTGAGTAGATGCCTCAGTGCTATTTCAATTGACAGCATCTGACATTAGAAGGTGAGGCTCAGATTCAACTGCAAGTAAGTGCTCCTGAAGGGAAGCTTAGTTCAGGCTCTATTCCGAAGGATGCAAACTGTGTTCCTTTGCCTTGGTGCGGAGGTGAGTGAAGCGACATTCCCGTGATGTTGTAGAATCTTTTTAATCATTTTGGGCGGGTGGGGCAATTCGAAGGCAACGAAGCAGAAACTTGTATCAGGGTCTCCATGTTGAGCTTTTCTTCCAGTGCATCTACTGTGAAGGCAGACAGTGAGAATGGCTTGCTTAGATTTCTGAGGTAATTCTTCCTCTTGTTATGTGGGCAGGTGAAGTGGATTTTCAGTGAACCGAGAGGAAATTGCTCAAAAGAAGGAGAACGTTGTTTCTGTAAGATTGCCTGGAAAAGAAACTCACTGAAGCGGAGAGAGATGGCTTCTTTTCAGGTAAACACATCCACGGGCCTGGACCAGGAACTCTTTCGTTCTCAACATGTCTGGTATTGTGAAATTGTGCACTTTTCTGGACTTAAACCTAGAATGCAGAGAGCACTGGCCGGGATCTCACAGAAATTTGCATGTCTCTTCCTCCAGAGCCATGGAATAAATGTGTGTACTATCGTCCCTTAGCGGTTTACATATGTGTCCCGTATGTAGCATAGCCTCTTCCCCAATCTGGCCTCCAAGGTTTTTTTCAATACTAATTTATTGAATGCATGACTTTCAAACACAAAAATGTTTCTGGTGTGGTGGATGAAATCTAAATCATTTCAGTTGACTACTATGGTCAAGAATGGACTTAGATCCTCATATTCCAGTGTAATCCGTATTGAACTTTACATAATCTGATAGTTTTGTTTATTAAAGATACTTTATTCATTTATCATTTCACTCCCACCAGCTTCCCAAGCCTGATGTGTCGCTGCTGCTTCTGCCGAGACCTGTGCCCATTTGTCTCCTGGGAGTTGATCTGCTTGATTCAGATTCTTTGCTGCAAATTCTATATATTGTACACTATTGTTTTTTGTTGTTAGAAATACGCTTTATTCTTAATTTACAGAACGAAGCACATGAATCATGACACTTGATGCAGAATCTCTCATTTCAGCATTGGTAGTTTTGTCACTTCCTTAGAGCAAGAAAACTTGTATTTGTTTGATAGTTATATTTGCAGGAGGCCATTTTAAAGGAGGCCTCATTTTTTCTGTTGGCATTTGTGTGTCACACTCAGGTCACAGGAATGTTTCCATCACTGGTTCTTTTTACCTAAAAAGATATCCATTTATCATATTATACTCAATGATTTATCTGTTTTGTAACTATTGATATTTACATGAATACTATTCAATATGTTTTGTGTCTTGTCTTATTGTTTCTTATTATTCTCGGCACCAAGGATCCTTATTCTCAAAGTTCCCTTATTCTTGTATGCATGATATGTTGGCCAGTATATTCCTCTTAGGTAAATATTAGGTAAGTCCATGAATATAAACAGAGAATATAGCATAAAATTAATATGTTAGAATGCTTTCTTTTCTAATGTTTCTATATTTTCTGAATTATAGGCATCTTATAGGAAATATTTTAAATGATAATTTCAGTCTTCTTGCTGTAGAGGCAGAGCACACAGTTCATAACGTCCTTCATTTCACCTGTTCCTTTATTTCCTAATCTCATGTTCTGCTCTGTGCTGCTGGAGAATGTGCACTTGTACCAGGGGCAGTGGATCCACTGGCATACTTGTTAAAGAAGTGTCAGGTCAGACTTCGGCACACATCCTGTTAAGTCAAAAAATCTGTTTTTTCTAGGTCTACAGTACATACTTAGAAATATTAAATTTCTGAATGAGAATTATAAAATGAGTGACTCTACATAAGCATCTGATGGTTCATGCTACAATTATCAGAGGGATATGAAATTTCTATGTTGTGGGCATAATTTTATGTGCTATACTCCTTAAAATCATAGTATATGCATAAACTTGGAGGATCTGATGCTATTCTCTTTACAGAGTTAGCAGGTAAATTATAGAGTTACTCCATTAAGAAATATGATTTTGAATAATTCAGATTGCTCATGTACTTCAGGCCTCGTGTACTGATTATTTGCTATTTTCCTTTTGATCCCAAATAACTGTCTAAGGGCTCAAAGGCAAGTTTTATTTTTCTCATTTTAGGAACCAGTGACTTTCGAAGATGTGTCCATAGACTTCTCCCAGGAGGAGTGGGAATGCCTAGACTCTACTCAGAGGGCTTTGTACAGGGAGGTGATGTTGGAGAACTACAGCCATCTGGTGTCTGTAGGTAAGGAGAGTTTTCTTGTAGAATTCTTTATTAACCTGCATCCTTTCAGATGACAGTACACTTTGCAAGCATGTTTGTTTTAGTTCATAACTCTTAAAAAACTTGTTAAAAAAATAGTGTATTGGTAAAGTCTGGGTTTGAAGAAGACTAGGTTCATAGTTCAAAATTCCTTCTTATTTCCCCTTGTTCAAGGAATTATTCATGTACATTTACTTCTGGGGTTAATTTCAGCTACACATTAGTATGTGATACCGTGGTCAGAATCTTAACTTTCCATTTCCATAGCTGCATTTTAGCAGTAATAGAACTCAGCGTGTACAAAGTAAAAAAAAAAAAAAACCTACATATACAAGTGTCTGTCAGAAAATAAAAAAAAACCTACATATACAAGTGTCTGTCAGAAAATAAAAAATCAGGAGCCAGTTTGTAGAGTGATATCTTTTCTTTCATGTCATGATTAAAGCACAGTACTGTGTTAGAAATCCAGCACTTCCATGGAATCCCCCCAGCCTCAAGGGCCTCTTTTTCACACACAGGTCTTGCTGTGTATAAGCCTGCTCTGGTCTCCTGTCTGGAAGAAAGCCAAGAGCCCTGGAATGTGAAGCAAGGAGAGACTGTAGTCCATCAGGTAGGCTTGAGTAAATGAATTTGGGGCCCAGGCAAGAGGTCTTAAGCAAAGGAGTATCAAGATATGAAAACGCTTAGGCCATGGACTGTTTAGTTTGAAATTATAACAGATTCCTCAGTATGAGTCCTGTAGTAAATGTCAAATGACATTGTGTTTTACTGTATTTGAAAACTGTGAAAAGTACTAGTCCTCAAGTACCACTTTATTTAATTATTAAGTAAGTGTTTCATGCATCCTCGGCCTGATTTCTACCAAATGCTAGGGTTTTAATAGGTGAAATATGGCATATTGTGACCTTAGAAATACTATATTTTATGTTTTGTTTCAGCTTGAGAAATTTGTGTCCTTCCAATTGCTAGTGACTTTTCATTGCTCTAGGATTATTTATACATTTCTCCCTCAAATGACAGCAAGATTGTAAGGAGAGTCACATAGAAAATTTATATAGCATGCCATTCTGTATTGTCTTCCCACCTTTGAGTAGGAAAGTGTTAAATATGTGAAACTATCACTTAGCATTTGTGGATTCCTCTGTTTTCTACCTGCTATTGATGTCTATGTTCCAGGTTGTTCAGAAAAGAGATTATGAAACCTTGATCTTGCATAATAGTTAAGACTTTTCTATTGCCCAAGACACTGTACATTACTAAAAGTTTTTTTTCATTTTGGGAAGTTGCAAATCTCTGTTGTGTACATGGAAGTCAGTCGAGACTAATTTTGGATAAATGCTTTCCCAAGCTGCTCATGTTTGTTCCTTATTAATCCTGGGATACAGTATATAGACGTATGGTTTGGAGTACTGATCTAGTTCAGACATGTTCCTGTCTCTGTGTAATTCTTTTTGGGTCATGACCTTTGATTTTCATTTCCTATATTGTATTTTTCTGAATTTCATACAATTTGTCCTAATCATATTTAGATCCCCCTTGTCAGAACCACCTGGTAGCCTGACCACAGGAATTTACCACATCTGTCTTAGATTTTAAGGACCTTCCAGTCAAGCGTGTGTATCCAGTTGTCTGTTGGTGTGAGTTCATCCAGTAGAGCCTCTTCAGGCTTTCTAATGTGACTTCCTTAATGATGAACTATCTCTTCCTGAGCAGTGATCAGCTTCCAATAGTTCCTCCCCTAAAGTTTGGGCCTCTTAGTCATTTCCCCAGTTTTGTGCAGCATTTTTAATCACTGGGAGTTTATAAGGTTCTTGTGTATGATTTCACCATTGATATATATCCATAGGAACCAGAAGCAGGAGCCTGTAAGACTCTGATTCCTTATGACCATGCACTAGCTCTTACAATATTTTTGCCGCTGGGACCTGGGTCTGTGAGGTTTCATGTAGGTGTCCTGTCCAGTGATACAAACACCACAATATCATGTTCTATAACTTTGACATATTGTGGCCTTCTGTGTTCTTCTTGCGTTGCATATGAAATCTTCCCCAAAGAGAGGTGAGACATGCATTATTAGTTTCTCTACACCTGATTCCATTATGTTCCATGAGAGTTAGGTCTAGATCCTTTGTAGATTTGACTACAGGGTTGAGCATATCACAGGCACTTATTCTCTGTGTGTGACCAGTTGTTAAACAATGTAGTAAACTCCATCTGTTTTAAAAGAAGCTTCTTCGATGAGTGGTGGCTGATACAGTTGCGTGTAAGTATGAGAATCTATATTTAACATATAGAAAGAAATTATGTTGCCCAGGAATGTGACAGAAGTGGGGTTTCCTCTCGGACCTATGATCACTCCAGCCATGTGTTTTTGTCTGTGTTTACAGTTCCCTCCCTTTGAGTGAGTCTTAAGAACAGTTAGATAGCTGTTGATTGGCCAGCAACACTATAGATTGCCATGCCAATTTCTATTGTGGTTCTTATACTTTACAACTAGGATTGGATCATTCATTGAGTTTCTGCCTTAGCTGCTTGCATATTATCCTCCCAAAATTTGAGAACTTAGGTTCAGACAATAGAGCTTTCAGGTCAGTTTCAGTTCCATTTTTCCAAATCCTGTGTCCAAATTATGTCCTGTTTTCAGCTGCAGGCTTTTACCTTCAAGTTCTGGAGGGAATCAACAGCTGTGGCAATAGCAAGTATCACCTTTTGGCTTCCTTGGACCACCCTGACCAATACCTCGTATGGTGCCTTCTTCTGTCTGGCACTGTGTTTCTTATTTTGCAGTAGTCAGATATGCATATGAACTTATGTTCAGATATTGAGTGTGTATGTCTCAGTAGGCCTTTAAACTAATACATTTTCCTCTGGTTTTCACATGACCTAAGCATGGTCTCTGCCTCTCTGTCTTTGTCCTCCCTTCCCAGATGAATTAACCTCATTTTCCTATGTCCCTTGATTACCTGTCTGCTATTATCTTTGCCCCCATGAGTCTCTTCTTCATTATTTCCATAATTTTTTCTTGGTAAAACTCTGCCTTCTTCTGTCTCCTTCTCTTAGGTGTTTTCTATCCCTTCACCTCCTTTGTTCAAGTTTCCTGGTTACTGAGGTTACGACATGTTTTATACTGACATATAAGGATTTGGTGGTAAGATCCACATATGAAAGACTACACACATTACTTGTTCTTCTGACTCTATGTTATTTTATTTAGGATAACAAATTCTAGTTCCATTCATTTAATTCCAAAATTCAGGATTTCATATTTCTTTACTGCTGAGTAATTCTCCAGTGTGTAAATGTACCACCTTTTCATTATCCATTCTATAATTTACAGACATTTAGATTGTTTACATTTCTTAGCTGTTATGAACTAGAAGCCACAAACATGGACGTACAAGTACATCTGCAGTGGGATGAATTCTTTGAGTATATTCCAATGAGTAGGATAACTGGATCATAAGTTTGTTTCATCTTCAATGTTTAAGAGTTCCCACCCTGCTTTACATAGTAGTTTCAATCTCATGGGCAGTGAATGATCATTCTGCTGTTCCACATATTTGCCAGCATTTGGTGTCATTGGATCTCTTGATCTTATCCAGTCTGACAAAGAAGAAATCTTACAGTAGATTTGATTTGTCTTTTGGTCGTTACTAAGAATGTTGAAAAATAGTAAAGACATTCCTCAGCCATTTTTAGTACTTCTTTGGAGAACCCTGTGTTTACAGCCATATTCCATCTTGTTTGGGTGTCATTTGTTTTTGTGATTTTTTCCTAAAACAGTCTTTATCTTGGATCAGATGTATAACTGCTGAAGATTTTTCTCCTACCTTTGAGTTTCTTTTTCAAATCCATTGCTATTTCCTTTGATGTACAGAAGCTTTTTTGTTTAATGAGGTACCACCTGTTAGTTGCTGACCTTAAATCCTAAGCAACTTCTGTCTGATTAGAAAGTCTTTTCCTGAGCCTTTTCTATTGGAAGTATTCTTCTAACAGTTTCAGAGTTTCTGGACTCATATTGATGTCATTGATCCATTTGTAATCCATTTTTGTAGAGGGTGATTAATTAGGGTCTAAATTCAATTTTCTACATGGGAGATCCACTTTTGTCAGCATCATTTGTTGAAGATACCATCTTTCTCCAGTGTGTGTATCTCTCTCATTCCTTAAATGAGGTGAGACATAGGTTATTCTGGACCCAAATATGAGTTACTGTGGCCTAGGAGCACAGATTAAGGTTACCCCAAATTCCATGTTCCAACATAGTAGCAATTTCAGAAGTTTTTAAATAACTGAACAGATAAAAGTCATAGATCAAGAGACTTCAAATACATTGGAGGAAGCATTAAGTAGACAGATCCTGCACAAGAGAAATCTCAGCATTAGGCTCCAGATGCTTTCTGGTGGCAGTCAGCCTTTTGTTTGTGGAAGCTAGTAGTCTGACAAAATGCATTCCAAATGTTGGTATTTGGAAGTCACAGAATGCTAAGTTAGAAACAAAGGTTGGTAAGGAGAGGCTGTTTTGCAGCTAAGCATGACTTAAGATAAAAGGTAATTAGGCTCTGAACCTGCAACATTCCAAATTCTCCACAGTCACTGAAGTTCTAATCAGTTGATCAGCCTTTGTCCAATGTTCAGTTTTAAAATGCAGTTTTTTAGAGAACGTTTTTCTCAAAACTTGCACAAGCTCTCACCTGAATAGGATCCTGTCTAGTACTGAATACATCATGTGGTGTTGCCAGACACTCTTTGAGTCTTATTTACCATCAGGTTTCCACAGGACCCTCCTTCCCTGATCTGGGAACTCAGCTCAGACAACCCAGGGATCTTTCTAGTAGGCTCAGGTTGGCTCTAAGTATATAGCAAACCTACGAAATCCCACTGTGGAATGAGTCCAGCTGGCTCTGTGTGTCTGAGAGAGGGTAAAAAGCGCAGGGTCCCATTGGTTTGGGCACACTCGTGTAGGTCAGAGAAGGGAATGAGCAAAGAAACAAGGAAGGAGGGCTTTGGAAAGTCATTGGCTTTAGAGGAGGAATGTGAGTTGGGCATGGTCCAAAGCATGGCAGTACTGGAAAAAGGGTGAAGTTTCAGAGCCAGAGTAGCCAAAGGCTGCTGGGAATGCTGAGTCTACTTTTGACCAGAAATTCTTCAGAAGCAGAGAAATCCTGTGGAGGATACTGATGAAGAACCAGAGGAGACACTTCCTCTCGGGGTCTGAAATGGGACACAGAAACTCAATGGAGCCATGGGTTCCCTTGGAGAAGAATGAAGAGGAACCACAGTTGACTGGTCCTTCAGTAGAGTGGGTTTAAGGAAACCAGAGTCTTGTAGGGACTAACATCATGTTGTCAGAAAGTGCGGCTCTGAACTCCAGGAGGTGCAGAGATGTGGAACAGTGGTACTGAGAATGAGAAGACAAGTGTAGAGCTTAGCAAGTATATATTTATTAATTTATATAGGGTTATTGTGTCACCCCACAGTGTGCTGGAAATCAGTACACAGACCACACTGATCAGGGCATCATGGAGATCCACCTACTGAGATTAAACGTGTGGGTTATGATGTCAAAGTCTGTGAGAAATATTGGAGTATGTTGGTCTGTGCATCCTTTTTGATACATTTTTCTTCATATGAACTAGGACAAATCCTGCCTTTCATGTATTTTATGGCTGCGAAAGTATTCCCATAGAAATATCTGATAGATTTTAAATTTTTTTGCATTGTATGCAAATTTTGGAATAATAGCATACCATCTATAGAAAGCACTTCACATGAATTTTCCTTTCTTTTCTGGCATGGAAGAAACTAAGCTCTTTGGAATCACATTATCCTTCATTCATGCATTCTTAATTCCATGTTCTAGGATTCATCAGAGAGAAAGTTTAGTCCTGTGGCCTAGACTTCCACAGGGAGCTTGGCAGATAATTAGTCACTGAAGGAATGACTGTAGATGCAATTGAATCAGAGAATAAAGTTTAGAAGACATCCAGATTTAGCATTCTGTTCCTTCAGTGTATTAAATGTTTCCTTGTAGGGGGTCTTTCCTGTAGTTGGTTAGTCTATCAAAAATCTTTGCATCCCTTTCTTTTTTAAACTATTTGTTTGTTTACTCTTCAGTTTTGACTATGTAAACAGCAATGGTTACATTAGTATAAAAGTATTCTCATTGGCTGGTTATATAAATGATGAGAATTACTGCTTCCAAGGAGGTATTTGTTTTTTTCCTGGTAACTTCTATTTGTATCACTTGTTGATTTTTTTTAATTATTAATTTTGAACTGTAGTAGCTCCATATATTTGTACAATGTGTTGTGCTCGTATTTAGCCCTCCCGATTTCCCTGATTCATTTCCCTCTCTCACATTTCTGGTCAGCTTTCTTCTTTTTAGTTTGTGACTTTGCTATTCTATCTACTTGTTGTTCAGGTGTTGGACAGGAAGCCAGGGTTTTCTGTGATCATGACTACAGCAGACATGTCAATTACCAAAAAAGACTGTTTGCATCCCATTACCCATCCTCCAGCTTTTAGTCTTTCTACTCCGTCCTCTGTATTGTGTCCTAGGACTTGGACACTGTAATATAGACTGTCTGTTCATGGCTGTGCCCTCAGCAGTCACTTGTTGTCAGTATGTGACCATTTATGAGTCTCTCCAATAACGGTGGCCCATTGCAAAAGAATGTTCTCTGACTCAAACAAAAAGAAACTTCATGCTACGGGTAGAACCATAGGTACTTTTCAGCAGTTTAGTTGTATGTACAATAGCCAATTATCAATAGTTGATTCCATCATAGGGCCTTTGCCTTTCCAATCACAGGGTTTGGAAAGCTTTGTGAGATGAGGCTCTTCCTTTCTTCTATGACTTGGACAGCAACTCCAATCAGAAATCATTTGTTTACCAGCTAAACTGTCTTGCCACTATTGCAAATCTGGGTATGTCTTACCTGGTGGATTGGTACTGTAGCACTTAGTATTCACACATGAATAAGACAGTTGATTGTTCTGTCCCAGGTGTCTATGACTTCTGACACTATCATGGCCAGACAGCAAGGAATCTAGACACTGTGTGTTGACTGCTAATTTCTTAGGGTATTTTTGATGGCATATAAAAAGTTATCTAATTCTATCATTAACATGGATCTCAGATCTGAGATTTTCAGTGGACTATTTAAATTCTTTCAGTTTTAGGACTCTAATGTTTGAAAACTGGGATCTCTTGCATTCTTACTTTCCTATGTAAATCCCTTAAAAATTTTTTCCTCTCCTTCTTTTAAAAAATAGTTGACTCTTTATGTTATGAGAGTTATGCCAGCATGAATGTAAGTGTGACCATGTCCAGCACTGCCTGTAGAGAACAAAAGAAGGCATCAGATTCCCTTGAACCACAGTTACAGATGGAGGTAGCCATTGTGTGGGTGCTGGGATTCACACTCAGGTCTTCTGCCAGAGCTGCCAGTGCTCTTAACCACTGAGCATCTCTCCAGTGCCTTTCATTCCTTCTTCCTCTGGGTAAGTTTTTGGAGTTCTTTGAAGTGGAGTGGAGGAAATGTGTGCCCTTCTCACCCTACTGATTAGAGGGGAAATGATTAAGTGTTTTCCAGTTAGTAGAATGCTGGACTGGTTTCTGAGACATCTGTCCTCATTTGCTCATGTGTGTTTCCTCTGCTGTTCTTTCAGTTGTATTTGTCTGGGAGTTGCATGCGGGAGTGCTGCACTGTGAACCATTTCCTCCACTCTCTCTCCCCTGCAATTTCTTCCATGTCTCCCCTATTCCCTCTCAATTTCTTGGCTTCTCGTTTGGTTACTGTTGCTACATATGGATACATATGTATACATGCATACATATATATTCAAATAGACATGCACATATAATGTACTGAGTTCTTTTAGTCATGCTGGTGTGTGAATGTGTTTAGAGGTGATACCTGGTATTAGATAACATACCAGGTAGGTAATCCCTAGGGAAAATTGAATCTTCTTCAATTGCATTGATTGATTGTGTCATTTCATTAAGAGGTGGCACCTTCTGATAGTTTCCTCATCCTCATTTGTGTGTCCACTGGTACTGCTAATTTTTATTTTATTTTTTTTAGATAACTCTATTGTGGAGAATTTATGGGTGGACTCTCCAAGTCATGTTCAGAATAGCCTGTCGAGCAACAGCCATTCTGGTCCTCTGGCTCTAACAGAGTTTCCACTCTCTCTCGCCTCATGCTCCATGAGCGTTAGATTTAGGGGTTGCATTATAAATCTATAATGTGGCCTCTGCACCACAGCATTATTGGATCTATGCATTTTCATCATCTGTAGAATTTTTAATAATATCTCTTTGTGACAAAATTATCTCAATGTTTGTTTCTAATGGGATTATCAAATTCATTCTACACATAAGTCTAGACATTTTCTCTATTGTATTTGTTATAACATGATTTATAAAGGTTAAAACATTCTTTCATTCTTGAAATGAAATTTTCAGAGTTTACATTATTTGCTCAATAATGAACATCTTATAAATAACCAGGTAGCACCCCCTCTTATCCTGCCATTCCTGCACATCCATGGAACCTTGTTTCCGAAATTGTGAGAAACTAGTTTTTTTTAACTGTAACTTTTTGATACCTGAAAATGATTTGTTAACTGACATGCAACTGGTCAGGTGTAATAATGGAGACCTTAGTATGTTTATTGGCTCTACCTGTGACATGATGTTACTCTTGGTTTCAGCTTTATAAATACCACTATGCCTCCCTTTGGGGACAAGAGCACTTTTGCATATTAGATCCCAATCTGACTACCAATTAATGAAGTACTCCTAATTAAACCATCACCATATGGCATTTCTCTGTACCTCTCATTCAGTGTTCTACGTTTAGGTGTTACACTTTTAACATATATGTCTCTGTTCAGTGGCCTTTAGGATATTTGACAAGTCATCTTGTATGACTCAGTTGTTTGTGACATGTTATTTGGCTTGACATTTTTTACTTAATATTGTTTCATATTAATTTGTGTTTTTATTTTTAACACCTCATTACAAAAGGGCCAGAGTTCTTGAGGGTCTTTCCCAAGATGCAAAGTCAGAAAAGAGCCTGAGGTGGAAATGGCTGAATTTCCATTAAATGCCTTCCAGAAAAGTTGCATGTCAAGGTTTTTACTCGCAATGTTATACCCAAAGACTTTCTAAGCCTTTAATTCTCTGTGTCCTTAATTCTCTGTTTCCAATAATGTTAACTAAAAAAGACCCTTAAATTCTCTTTCTCCTTATGATAGGAAAGAATAATTCTTTAAATTCACAGCTCCTCTATAGAACACCTAGCCTCCTTTTTTCTCCCAGATTATTTTTGTGGGAGAAAGTATTCTCCATGAATTTGTGACCTGTAATTTTTGAAAAGTCTTCCATTTTGGTCAGGGAACAATGTAATTTGCTAATGCCCAATGTAAGATGATCATTTGTTGTTTTTATACATTAGAGAATAGGAACTCATGTGAAACGATTCCATTTGTGGGATATGTTAGGATACTTGTACCAGCCTTGTAAACATGCACATTGAGTCATGGAAGTCATTGATAGAAGCCCTGACATGACTTTGGAAATGTAGAATGTAAGGGGACATGCCATCTTAATTTATTATGTTAAATATTTAATCACACTGAAACATGGAGAATACAGCAAATTTATATGATTTGATCTTGTCTTAAAACAGATATTTCTTGACAGTAGATTGAGATCATCGTTTATTTCTCTCTTTTGTCCCTTAACCTTGCAGTAGTGATGATGTGTGTATCTGTTTGTTGACTCCTGTTATTGACTTATCTTAAATTATTTTAAATAGTACAATCCAACTACTACATCTATCACAAAATGAACATGAGATTCAGAACCAATTGCTCAAAATGTGTTTCAAATTTTCTTTTTTTTTCCTTATGAGCAATATTTATTAGAAAAACAATGAATGCAAACAGCACAGCTTACTGTATTTGTTTTATTCACAGGCCATCTTTGTACTCTGTCTCTGTACTTTGTACTCTGTGTGGAATATAAGCATTCTTTGATGTCTGGAGTTATCTCTGTTGTAGAAATGTAGCATTGTGTAGAGACATTTGAGACTTCCTAAATTATCCCTTCCTCTGCTGATTTGTGCTTAGTTTAGAGAATATTAGGTGACATCAACAGTGATAATGTTGATGTTTCTTTTACTTCATAATGTCTAATATATTCTCATCAAAAGTCACAGGAAATTTGATATTATCCTTAATCTATGAAAAATTCATAGGATAAACATTTTTTACTGATTTTTACTATGAAAATATCAACTCTGTTTTTAAATTCTTCCCAAAATATTTTCTACTTCTTTCTTACTTGTTCTTGTTCATAGTGTGTGACATTCCAACTAGGGAATTACATCCGAAGTGATATTGTTAGAATAAAGTCTTATAAAGTCTATCAGAAGATCAGATTGTTACAGAATTAGTATTTTAGCTAGATCCAAAGATAAGAATGTTAGCATATAGAATACAATTTTACTCCTTGTTACTTCATCTAAGATATATGCATCCCAAGTTATAGCAACTCAACACAATTATAGTTGTATATATGGATTCTAAATTTGTATCTTTTTTGAATCCTTAGTCCCTTATTTATTTCCTTATTTTGTTATTTTATAAATTTTCTACTTCGTATTTCATGTTTGTGAGTTTATGTAAATTCCATATAATACATCTTTACCAACTTTAGACCACATCCTCTGTCCCACTCCTTCAGCTCCCCTCCCCCACCATCAGATTATAGCTGTTCTTTCATATATGTTAAGTCCTATCCAGTCAAGCATTTCTATCCAGCTGCCCCTCCATGCAAGTTCACTGATTAGAGTCTGGTCAGAGTATTGAGAGTCACTCCCTTAAACACCTACACTCCCTCATTCCCAAGTAATCATTTGCCAATAATTCCTGGGCTAGGATTGCATCCTGCTAAGCATTTCCTTAGTTCTGTGCTGGGTTTTTGTCTTATTGAGTCAGCATAGGGCTAGTGCATGTTGTCAGCACTGCTACAAGTTCTTATGAATAAGTTTCCATTGGCTTGAAAGCCTGTTTCCTTATGTTCATGCACCAACCCTGGTTCTTCCTATCTTTCCACCCTGTTCCATAATATTCCCTATGTAACAAGGGTTAGGAGGACAGCTTCTCCAGTTTCTTATGCTGTATCATACTTATCCAGTTGTGGTCTTCAGTCTGTAATGTGCTCTATAGCAGGAGGAAGTTTCACTGGTGAGAGTTGTGGGATATATTATTATTCTCTCTACCCCTATTACATCCATTCCATGAGCTCTAGGAGTAGAGATTGCATTGTAGATGTATCACATAGGACGGGAATCTCTCAGAGGTATATTCTCTGTGTGTGGCCAGTTGTGGAACTCTGTAATAGCTCCTAACTATTGCAAAAGAAGCTTCTTTGATTACTGCTGTGCAGTACATACGTTTGTGAATATAAGGATCATATATAGCAAACAGAAATAAATGGCATTTGATACTAGATATATGACAAAGACTGTTCTCTATAGGATTGATGACATCTCTAGGCATGTTTCCATGGCTGTATTTACAGTGCCACCTATGTTCCTTCCCATTGAGGGGGTTAAACTGCAGTTACATTGCTGGTGATGACCCCCTTGGTAACAGTGCCATTACTGAACCAATAGAGGTTGTTTCCTGTTCCAGGTTTTGTGGTGATCATGCTATAGAGCTGGTCTGGACCATTGATTACTTTTCTCCCTTTGAATCTTGCATAGCATTCGCTAGAACCAAGAGAGCTTGTCTTCAAGGAGAAGGATTCCAGTTCAGTTCCTGCTCCTTTTGTCCAAGTACTGTGTCTGAACTACATTCTTTCGTCAACAACAGGGTCTTACACTGAAGTTCTGGGAGATAATCCTGGGCTGGGGCAGTAGACTGTGTCATTTTGCTGTCTCTTGGACTAGTCTGACAAACAACCTGAAGGGAGGTTTCATTTTTCTGGCCCTGGGTTCTTTGATGTGTGCTTCAGGTATGCACCTGCACTAATGTTCAGATATTGTGTGTTTTTCAGTGTTTTTTTACTTCATACCATTCTGTCTTGGTTTTATACTGTCTAAGCTTTATTTATCTCTCTCCTCTCCCCCCCTCTCTGTTTGTCCTCCTTCCTCCACCCCCAGTTTAATTTCCCCACCCTCCCCTTTCTACGTGTCTCCTCTTATCCCCATCTCCTGAGTTACTTCTTCTCTTTTACTCCCAAGATTCCTTGTGTGTCCTCTTTTCCCTTCCCAGTTTAATAGCCCCATTTTCTTCCTTTCAATCTTAGTAACATGTGTTCATATGGTCCCCTTTTATTGGATTCTTTCTTTACCTTTACCTCTATGATTACTTTCCTTTTTCCTGACTCATGTGGTTATATTAGGGTATACACTCACATATGAAATATTGGTCCTATGATCCCCAAATGAGGGAGACTGTAAGTTGCTTGCTTTTCAGAGTTTGTGGCACCTCACTTAGTGTCTCATTTTCTTGTTCTGTGCATTTATCTGCAACTTTCATAATCTCAGCATTCCTTATGTTAGTAAAACTCGGCATTATCTATTCATTAGCTGGGAGACATTTAGGTTCTTTCCATTTCTGAGCATTTGTAAAATGAACAGCAACAAACCTGGATGTACAGTAATCTCTACAGTACCATGAGTCCTCTGTGAAGATACCAAGGAGTGGTATAACTGGATCATACGTCAGATTCATTACTGCTTTCCACGGTCATTTCACAAGTTCCATTCCCCCAGTAGGGAATGAGCATTTCCCTTCTTCTACCTCCCTTCCAGCATTGTGCATCTTTTATTTTCTTTATCTAAGTCAGTCTCATTCAGGTACTATGTAATTTAGAGTAGTTTAAACAGCATTTCTCCACTTCCTAAGGATACTGAGCACTTCTTAAGGTGTTTGTTAACAAGTTTTATTTCTTTTTATGAGAAAACTCTTTTAAAGTCCTTAATCTATCTTTTTTATTTCATCATTTATTTTCTTGGTTTTTTCTTTTGTTACCTTTTGTTTTGTTTTTCGAGATCTTCTATGTTTCCTTTTCACTTAATTAGTAGTTTGTTTTGGTGTTCAGAGAATTTCTGTTTAATTAGTTTAAAGAGTTTCACTTTAAGTGTTTCAGTGCCACTTGTTGATTGTCAGCATTAATGGCTGAGCAACTGATGTCCAATTTAGAAAGCCCTTCCTACACCCATAACTTGTAGAGTTAGAGTAGTGCCTTGTTTTCTTCAAGGAATATCAGGGTTTCCAGTTTTATCGGAAGTCAACTCTTCTATAGAGGCAGATCCAGTACTGTCAGCACCACTTGTTGAAGATGCTCTTTTTGCTCCTTTGAGTTATTGGCATCTTAAGTCTCAAGTGTCTGAAATGGCATACATTCATGATTGGGTGTTCTATTCTGTCCTCTTGATTTACCTGCCCATTTTTTGTGGTAAATTCATGTGTTTTATGACCCACTCTGTAGTACTCTTTGAGATCTAGTATGGTGCGCCGCACCCCTCCAGAATGTTGGAACTGAAGGTGTGTCCTACCACATCCAGCTTGGTAGATCATCTTTTAAATGTGTATCTCTATGTGGCTTGCGAATATTTTGTTGATAATTTTTCATCCATGCCATTAAGAATATGGGAATATAGGTTTCTTCTCCTATTGTATCTTTACCCACGGTTTTTGTATTAGAGACATACTCTTTTTATAGAAGTAGTTTGGAATTTCTTCTGTTTATATCTTTTGGAATATTTTAAGTAGTATTGAATATATCTCTTCTTTGAATGCCTGGTAGAATTCTACTGTCAGTCGATCTGGGGTTGCACTTTTCTTGTCAGGAAATTTTGCATTACTGTTTCCATCTCCTCCTTTGTTATGTATATGTTTAAGCCATTGATATATTCTTGGATTAACTTTGATGTATTCCATAAATTTAGAAACTAAATGGTAGTTAGCATTCATGTGGGTGCTTGGATTAGAACCCAGATCTTCTGCAAAAGCATTTAGTGCTGTTAGCACTTTAATCATCTCTCCAGTAATTTTTCCTTCCTTACTTGTTTTATTACAGACTTTATTTTATTTTCCGTTTTGTGTATGCTGAATTCTTTTTGGCAACTGTTGTATTCATCAGTTTGCTTACATAAATTAGGAAATGATTGCTTGCTTGTCTTGAATTCAAGCGTTTCTTCAATTTCAGTACTTTAAATGTATTTATTTTATTACTCCATCCTGTCCTGGCTTTGATCTTGGCAGAAAAGATAGGTAATATTATTTCAAATTTTCTGCTTTAGAATGATTCAGTATTTTGAAAGTTTATTCATGATAGTTTCATTTTTTAAAATGTGTCCTTGAATGTCTAATTTTCTCATCTTTGTTTTCCATAATACAATACATTCCTCAATTTACCTTTTCCTCAGGAAGTCAACTATAAGAAGACTTCAGGGGATTTATAATGTGGACAACCCCTACAAATGTGAAGAATGTGATGCATCTTTTAATAGGAGTTCAACACTTAGGGATCATAAGAAAATTCACACTGAAGAGAAACCCTACAAATGTGAAGAATGTGACAGGTCCTTTGTTCGTTTGTCACACCTAAAGGTACATGGGAGAATCCATAGTGGAGAGAAACCCTACAAATGTGAAGAATATGATAAGTCTTTTCGTCAATTGTCAGATATTAAGGTACATGAGAGAATTCATTTTGTAGAGAAACCCTATAAATGTGAAGAATGTGATGCTTCTTTTAATTGGAGTTCATCACTTAGGAATCATAAGAGAATTCATGATAGAGAGAAACCCTACAAATGTGAAAAACATGACAATTCCTTTTGTGAATTGTCAAATCTTAAGGTACAGGAGAGGATTCATACTGGACAGAAGCCTACAAATGTGAAGGATGTTACAGGTCCTTCGGACATTTGTCACAGCTTGAAGTACATGAAAAAATTCTATGTGGAGAGAAAGTCTTCAAATATGAAGAATGTTACAGGTCTGTCTCTCAGAATTCAACCATTAGCAAACATTATAGAATTCATACTGGAGCAAAATCCTATAAATGTGAAGAATGTTGAAATTCCCTTAGTCAAATATCATGCTACATCAATGAATACATAGGAGTGAAACCTACAGGTATGAAGAACGTGACCACTAGTCTACCAATGCCACATACCGCAGAGAAAGAACATCAGGGAATTCAAGATGAAGACAAACCTTACTAAGGTGTATAATTTGACAAGTCTTTTACTCATATGTCAATTCTTCCAAAACTCCACAGAATTCCTAATGAAGGGAGATACCATGAAAATTAGTAATGGGGAAGACTTTTTAACCAAATGACAAATGGGAGTAATTAGAAGAATATGTATTCTAGAGCAAGTTTACAGTTTACTTGAACAAATTTGTCAAATCCTGAACAATCCATAGAGAACAGTACATAATTTAGAGTAGAGGGGAAATGGAAATGCACTAATTATTTGAAAACTTTAATAAACAGTTATTTTTTTTACAACAATGCATAGTTCTTTTAGAAAATTTTGAAACTTCAAATTTCCAAATATGTAATAAAACTTTATTTTTTATTCAATATGAGACAAATCTTTGCTGTGAGAAGTTAACAAATTTATTACGACAACAGGGGTTTTATTTGTTTATACAAACTTGTCAAATTCAACAATACTTAATTAAGAAAAATCTTACCACTAAAAGAACTTTTAGCAATCATTTCCATTTGGTTCATACTTTAGACACAGCAGAAATTTGATATTGACCAGGAACCTCCCAGAATTCCATGACTAAAATCTCAATTGTTATTTGCTATCAAAGAATTCACAGTGTGGATAATTGACAAAGGTATCTATGCTGTGAAAACGTTCATTCATATATGCAACTATGAGTGTCCTAAAATTTATAAAGTACAAGTATCTGTATTTACAGAAAATGGGGGGAAAGAATGTTTTTATATCCCTCAAATCTCTTTAAGAACATACAGATCTTAAAGTGACATTCCAGGACACTGTTCACTTTAGACAGCATACCAAGATAGAGTATTATAGAAAACAACTTTTAAGGATTTATGTGAATTGTTGTTGTTATTATTATTATTATTATTATTATTATTATTATGTAGTATTTTAAACAGGCTTTCCCATAGCTCTAGTCAGCCAGGATGGCACTATGTAAACCAGACGGGCATCAACCTCACAGAGATGTTACCATCTCTGCCTCTATAGTGCTGAATTTAAAAGCATTTTCCCACCTATCCTGGTAATCCTGAATGTATTTGAGAGATGGTCTCCTGAATACTGTAATAGCTCTTTCTCCTTCAGGGTGTCTGGGAAATCTCTGAGGGACAGTTTTTCTCAAATTCTTTGTCTTTTCCTTAGTGACATTGTGGTGTACTCAGAAGGAATGATGTGTGTTTCAAAGGGATATCTGAAATGCAGGATACTCAGGCTCCAGAGTGAAATGTAATGCATAGGAAAGACACACATCAGATAGTGTTTGATTTAATAGGTCTTAACATATAGAATGCATAAAATCTAACAGGTGAGCCAAGGAGGGATGCAGATAAGGGGAGGGGAATAAACCTAACTATCATGTTAGGTATTTAATGCAAAAAGAACACAATGAGAAATCGACATTGAGTTGGACATGGTGCCGCACTGCTTTCATCTCAGCACTCAGTAGGCAAAGGCGTTAAGATCTATGAGTTCAAGGCCAGTTCAGTTTACACAGGGAGTTCCAGGACAATTGCGGCTACAGAAACACTCTCTCACAAAAAGACGAAAATAAGTAAATAAATTTCATTGAAAAAAATGTAAGAACAAGATGCAGCAAAAAAGTCATTTATTATAACTCCTGCATTGGTAGAGCTGGAGAGGTAGCCTAGCAATTAGGAACACTTGTTCTTCCTCCAGAGGACCTCAGTTCAATTCCCAACACACACGTACTGCCTAACAACTGTCTCTAACTCCAGTTCCACGGATTCCAATGCCTTCTTCTGGACTCCACAGGCTTTGCATGACATGGGTGTACTCAAAAACATGTAGGCAATGTCATCATACATCTGGCTGCATTTAATTATAAAAGGGACTGCATGTTTCTTATTCATTCTTCTGATTTTTAAGAATATTACTTTCTCATTCTTTTTTCATGTGTATGTGTTTATTGCCTGCATGAAGGAAGGAACACCATGTTGTGCAAAATCCACAAAGCTAAGCACAGCACATTAGAATTAAAATTGTTATTCGTGGTGTGAGTGCTGGAATGTGGGTTCTTGGTCCTCTAAAAGAGCAGCCAGTACTCTTTAGCACTGAGCCATTTCTCCAGCCCTTCGTTTTTGAATGTTTTCATCAATTATTTTAGAATTACAAACAATGCATTTGATTGTACTGCAAAGCACGACCCCATGTCCAGCCCACCCTACTACCAACACGCCCACACCATTGCTCTATTATTGCTATTGTTCAATTGCCTATGGAGCGCCATTATGTTCCCCAGATCTTCTTTGGTGTTGCTCTGTCCTTGGAGGCTTGATAACTTGCCCAGCATCTTTTTCATTGTATTCTTATTTGGAAACTTTTGAAGGAAACTTACCAATAAATACTCACTTTATTCATCTTACAATATGACTTTTAAACAAAACAATGAGATCAAAATAATTTCATGTCCTGGAAATGTTTTGCAAAGGTATGAATATCTTATAATGTCAATTCTTCTGTTAAAACATAATCCCTAATATGTTATCAGTAATTGTGCCTTTAAAGAATATGAGTAAGTCTGGAAGATACCAAAATCAAGAATGCTACTTGTCCTTTTAAGAGGTGAGGGAGCATTATTACCCTTCAGTCATGTGGGAATAGAAGCACTATGTGTCCTTGACACATATAAGTGGACAGACATCAATGGACACAGAAGCCACAATATTTGCTGTGACAGCATCTAGTACTTTTCATTCTCTAGGGCTATGACCATAATCCAGTCTAAAGCCCACTGTTCTGTCAGCCTCACAGACTCTGTGTTCTTTGAACTTTTGGGGGATATCTTTTGTCCTTTAGGGCTGGATTCTCCCTGCATCCCTAGCTGTCATGGAAGCATTATGGAGACGAAGCTGGCTTGATCTCACAGAGATTCACCTACCTCTGTCTCCAGAGTGATGGAGTGAAAATGCCACCATGCTTGGCTTTTTTTTTTTTCTGGAATTTTAGCCCCAGTTACGAGTCAGTAGGGTTTTTCTTTCACCAGTTAACCTGTCTCTCAAGAAAAATCATCCTCATTTGTTTTGTTTCTTGTGGCTCATATCAATTGTGTACAAGTTACAGAATTTGTCTCACTTTCATATGAATTATGTTGAAATATACGCACATCTTAGCACATGGGGGGGCACAAAAGCACTATTTTGCAAGGTGTAGGAAAAGCTGTGTGATCGTTGCAAATAGGAAAGTCCAGTGACAAACATACTTGAATATGCTAAGCATATTCTGTGGTTACCAGAAGAATTTCAGTCACACATAACCTTTGTGAATTTAGGTATGTAGCCATCTACTTCACTGTATATATTAGAAGGTACACATTCATGAAAGCAAACCTTCATATTCTTAGTTCTAAACTTGGTCAAATCCACAAGTTTACATATGTCTTTCAAAGTAAGGGAAAAGTCAAATCCGTTTTCAGTGATCACACATTGAGGTGGGGGGTAAATGTCAAGAAAAATACTCAACTTTTAAAAATACATCCTACTCATAAATAAGGATAACATAACATTTCCAGGTACTATTCACTTACATGCATGCATGCAATACATAGACACACAAAAATTAATGGAGATTTAGAGAACTAAAGAAATAGGATTGTTTTAAATGAATAGACAACTTAGATATCATTACACCTCAATTCCAAGGAGAAACACTAAAATGTTAATATACTTATGAACATATGAAAACACATTACATTTTAAAGATACTTTGACTTTTCTCTACATTTATTAAGCTTATACACAAAAACTGCATTAACAACATCCAATGAAAACTAGTAATCATTTATGAGTAAAGCATGCATTCATCTCAGGAGTGATCAACTCAAAGTACAGATTATTTCAAACATTCTGGATTTGCTGTTTTGACTTAGCAAAGGAAGCACCCCTGCTTCACACTGACGTGCAGTGCTAGTGCCACTCAATCACAAAATCAACCTCGCAGTGTCATTCATGAATTTGTCAGGAGTCATTATTAATTCAGAAAACAAGTGACAATAATGATGCCTTGATAATGTCCTATGGATTCATCGGCTCACATCAAGCAGCTGTTGAAGCAAATTTTCACATAGTCCTTCGAAAGCCAGACAGATTGAATTTATTTCCATATCAAAATGACAAATAGTGCAGTCGTCAAAAGACCACAGTTCTGGGAATACAACAAAGTTTCCTGCAGGAATGATTCTCTCTACACCTGTATCAGTGTACATTTTTGTGCAAATTTAATAATGTATTACATAATAACTTTTTTACTCATTCATACTCTGACTTGGCATAAAATTCTCCAATTGGCCACATTTTCTGCTGTTTTTAAAGACCTACAGTGAAATGTAATAGGATAGTGCATTACTGAGGTCAAAAATCTTGTAAGATTTAGTTTCATTTTTCTCTGTGCTCTATTCCTTTTAACACATCAAGTAAAATTGTAAAATCTAACCAGTCTTTCTCTAGTGTTATTCGGCACGAAATCCAAGTACTTGATAGAGTGCTTTCCCCCTGAGCCAAAGGAAAGGATTGCTTTCTGTACTCTGAATTCTCCTTTTATTGTAGTATAGGAGAAATATGCCAAACAAACATACATCGACTAAATGCATTTTTGCTCATCAAAAAGAAAACTATATCTACTGTGAAGAATTTTACTCTGGTATGAATTATTTATGGAAAAAATGGCACTAACAAAAGACTGATAAAGTACATATTTTCCTTCAACTCCGAGTCAAGAAATGCTATGCATTTTCAGAATACCTTTATAAATAGGAAATAATAACTTTTGTTGAGGGTTATTCTACAGAATTTGCCATTTAAAAGGCTCTATAATTAGGATTTCAAATGTTTTTTAAAACAAAAAAGTGATGTCTAGCATGTGTCAAATACCATTCCACAGGTATATAGAAAGACAGGGAAAATTTTAATGGTTCTTTCTATAATAATCCAGCAGAGCATATTATCTAGATTGTACAGTGTCCCGGCCTTTAGATTATGAATTTTCCACACAAAAAGTTTTGATATTTGAGTAAATATTTCCTCTTTTGACATATAAATTAAGATACTTCTGCATCATACAATTTGGGATTGCACAGTTGCATACATGCATGCACATTTTCAAATATTCACAAGTTATTTACAGAAGATGAAGCAACTCCTTCATACTTATGTGCTTTATATGCACAGTGTATAGTTTGATAAGACAATCTGACATATTGACTTAGAATTTTGTGACTTTTCTGTCCACTATGAAATTTCTAATGATTCCTAATACAAGATTCATTTATAAATGGCACTTGATATTTTTAAAAAATATACATTTACTTTAAAATAAGGACTCTGTGATATTCAACAAGATTGAAATGAAAAAAAGAAATTCTCATATTCTTTATGTTACTAATTTCTCTAGCCTATGAATTACTTCTTATTGAATCAGGAAAATATTTTTTATTACATATCTTGCAAACTTCTATTAAATTATTCAGTATACCATGCAGTTTTCTAATATATTAATAGAAATGTTCCAATATTTAATGTACTTTTAAACATATCCCACAAGTATTGATTCTGTTTTGTTTTCTAACCATGGAGACCAGAGTAAAGGATTTTCCACATTATGTATGATTGCATACTGTCTCTGTAGTATGAATTCTTGAAAATATCTCCCATTATTTACATGCTAAAAAGAATTGCCTAATCACTTGTGTTTCTGGTGTCTCCTTTTCTTACGATTCTTTGATGTGCTTTAAGTCTTGAAATAGGAGGAACGGACTTCTCACATCTTTTTCAATTGTAGAGTTTCTCTCCTGTATGAATTCTCTGATATTCACTGTGTGATGAACTCACAGTAAAGGATATGTCACATTCTTCATAAGAGTGGGGTTTCTTTTATATATGAATTCTCTGATGTTCTCTAAGATGTATGTGAAATTTGAGGAAAGGACTTGTGATATATGTGAATTTGCTAAGGGTTCTCTGCAATATGCATTTGCTGATGAACTCTATGATGTGACATTTACCTGTAGGACTTGATACATTCTTCTAACTTTTAGGGATTCACCCCAATATGATTTTCCTCATAAAACTGAAAATTTGAGAAGTATATAACACACTTGCCACAATTTTCACATATGTAGGGTTTTACTAAACTATGACTTTGCTAAAGTAATCCAAGATATGCCTTTCAACTGAAGAACTTGGCATGTTATTCATATTTCTAGGTTTGTTCTCCAGTATGTGTTCTAGGTTGCATCTTAAGCTCTGAGCTCTTAGTAAAGGACCTGTCACATTCCTCACATCTATAGAGTGTCTCCTCTGTATGTATTCGCTGATGTGATTGAAAATTTGAAAACCAAGCAAAGGACTGGACACATTCTCACATTTGTAGGGCTTCTCTCCAGTGTGAACATGATTATGCATTTTTAATACTTGCGACCTGGGTAATGGTCATGTCACACTCTTCACATTTGTAGGGTTTCTCTCCAGTGTGAACACTTTTATGCGTTTTACGACCTGAGGCCCAGAAAAAGGACTTGTCTCATTTTTCACATTTGTAGGGTTTCACTCCAGTGTAAACACTTTTATGCCAGGCCCCTCTCCCTAGAGCCAGGGATGGTCAATGGAGAGACTACAGTTGTGGCTAGGGTCAGGAATCTGATCCAGGGTCTCCCTGGCCCTAAGAATCAACAGGGGCAACAGGAGCAAGAGAAACCTTATTCCTCCTTGGCCCTATGTAGGACCAAGGAATGCAGGACACTAAATGGATTACAATCCATTGTACCCAACCTGGATCTGTTGAAAAAGCAGCTGATACAAATGAAAAGGGATTTTCCTGGATATGTTTGGCCTTGTATGTGTATATAATGTTATCTTCTGAGTTTTACAGATATGAAACCCAGTTGAGAGACGTCAAGTACACCTGAACGAACAAGAATGAAATGTAACTCATATAGGGTACTTGGGTAAAGTATAGCTATGGAATTCTGGGGGTTCTATGGGCCTTTAGATGTCAAAGAGTAAAGGTAGATAATTGTTAACTAGCAATTCTGGTACAATGAACCCCTGTGAGCTGTTGGTCAAGGAGGCCTTGGAAGCCCCTGTCTATCAAACAAAAGGCAATTGCCACATTATAATGCTGGTTGCACACCTAAATGGACGGTAAGACCCTATTACTGAAAATGTGACATGTCTCCAGCGTGGAAAGAGGTCTAGCTGGGACCCAACTAAAATCTCCCTGCCAATGGATGGCTGGCCTTCATGGTGCTGGAGGGTGCTATGCAGACTGCCATGGGAGAATGGTCCTGAAAAGCTCTGCTTAATGACAGATCTTGCATTCTTCACTGTCACATGTTCTACAGGTTTAACAGAGGTTTGTCTGGTATATGCATCCTCAGCATATTCATAATTGGATTCAGTCCCTGATCTTCAGGAAGGGCACACATACATCTGATACTAGGAAAAGAATGTAGATCCCCAATGGTGAGGGGGAGAGTTCCAAGCCCCCATAAAGAAATGCCATATAAATATGACGTGCCCATTTAGGCACTGCCTAATCACTTGTGTTTACGCCCATAGCTTAGGTCATTCAGTGTTTGTGAGGATGTTACTTTTGCTGTTGTTGTTATTAGGGCCGTTGCTGTTTTACAATTATTGTGTTTTTACAATAAAAGGAGCATCACTGAAGTAAGAGGATAATTCAGTTTAGTATTATATTCTTTTACCAGAAGAGTAGGAGGTTGTCTCCTAGGCCTTTACTTAGGTTAGCAACAGGTCCCTGGTGTGGGGAGTTAGGCCTCCCAACACACCCCCCCTCCATGGCTACATGATGGTATGCAGGCCCTCCATGATTGCACCATGGTGTCTGATTCTGCTTAGCTTAAGAGTTGTTCATTAACTTGTGACCGCAATCGCAGAACATTCTTCCGCCTTTTGCAGAGACTACCTTTTCTATGCTGCTTCTGCTTTATGGCCTAGTAAAGATGCCTTGAAGTGCTGAGTCCCTGGGTGGGCATGGGGTGTTCGGTCACGTAGGACAGAGGTTGTTATCTTTTTTGCCCACTGGGTCAATGGTCCCTGGTCTTCTGCGCTCCTCAAAGATTGTTAGATTGTATAATGAAGTATGGAAACGGTATAAAAAGGAAGAGACATTTTGTAGTAGAGGCTTCTTCTTCTCAACTTCCATGGTGTGTATGTGAGTTCTTTCATCAAGCCTCGCCACGCATCGCAGGAGACTCAGACCCAGGGGTGTGCAGGCGCGGCACCCTGGTTCAAACAATGGTATCAGATATGGATTTATATACGAAGCAGATTTTAAATCCATTCAGAAAATGATTGCTTTCTTCCAGAACATACATTCCACTTTTGTCTTCATCCAGTCATCACTATATCTCACACAGACCAAATAACTGATTACTATTTTTATCCGTGTTTCATGTATCGGAACTTGTACTACCATGAAAGATAGTCTTTAAGAAAGAAGCTTCTAAGTAAGAGCAATGTTGATCTTTCAATATTCTCTGATTCAAGTACACATTTTCCTCAGGAATAGTGTCTTACCAAGAAGATTTTCAAAGAAACCACCAACGTTGGCAATAACTGGCATGTTTGCTCGTCTATGGCACCCCATTGCCAACAGCTCCAAAAGAGGAAATCAGTTCCCGTAACTGCACTTTTTGCTTGTAAATCATAGTGTCAAGTGAGGATACTGTCCCCCTGTTCTAGGGAAACTCCATCAAAATATTATATATGTAAGCATGTATATAGTTTAGGACATTTCCTTTGAACAGTTGAAGTTATCACATGACTTTTGAAATCTTCTATGTTAGCTACCTTTTCCCACATTAACTATCCACCTGCCCTGCGCAGGTGGCCTCAGTGGAGTCAGATCTCCCTGTTCTATGTTTTTTCTTTAAACTTCTATACTACTGCATTGTATTTTCCCTCTTCTGAAAGCTGCTCTCACTGAGGTCTGCTTACCGATTTCCAGGCTTCTAGGAATTCCCAGTGAATCACACACATCAACAATTGTATACAATAGTGAGAGAAAAAGTGACAGTTGAGACTTTTGTTTCTCAATCAGGGTTATCTCAGTCAGCATGTATACGAGTTACTTTTTCATTTTGTTATAATGCAACTACCAAATGAAGTGTCACAAATTCCTCCACATTCCTCCAGGAAATATTACCAAAATCTTCACAGCAACACCTCACTCTAATAACAAATCTGTTTTAGTTACTCCGCTTTAACTATGATAAACTACCATGAACAAAAGCAATAAATGGATGACAACTTATTTGCCTTATGGTTCCAGAGATCACCTTTTAATGGCAGGGAGGAAAGACAAAGGACAGGAATGTAAGCAAAAGTCAAAAGGAGAAAGAGCACACCTTTAGCAATATGCTGGAATCACAGAGAGAAAACTACTCCTAGGACAAGCATATATACTCTCATATCCCACCCGACGTGACATATTTGGACAATTCTGCAACTCCAAATCTTCTCCAAACTAAGTGCTGAAATACATGATCCTTTGGGGTATCTTCCTCACTCAAACCAACACATTCCCTTCCTGGAATTCAGGGGATTGGGACCATAATATAATGCCAAGTGCATTTAATCCAACTTAAACACTCATAATCATCAACAACCTCAAAACTGTTCAAAATTCCAGTCTGCTATGAAACTCAAGATATTGTCTTTCCTATAATTCCCTATAAAATCAAAAGTGAAAAATTACATATTTCTACCAAACAATGCACAGAACACACATTCCCATGGGCAGACAGAGGAAAGTGAGCACAGTCAAGAGAAACTGGAGCTAAGAAAGACCAAACCAGGAAAAGACACACAATAAAAAATCTAAGAATTCTATAATGTTAATTTTTAAATGCACAAATATACAAATCAACACATAAACAAAGAACAATGCCCAAAGTATCATATTACCTCAATTCAAATCATACTACATAAACATAGGTACACAGAAAGACAGCATGGTCATGGATGAATCTCTGGGCATGTAAATATAGGAAACATAATACAAATAGAACTAAATTTCCATATGTAACAGCAGCCAAATTTTCAGAAAGGAGTCAAAACCTGTCCTGGAAATAAAGACAGTCTTTTCAACAGATACTGCTGTCGAAACCTATTATGCAAAAGACAAACATTGACATTTGATCCATACCTCAAAACCTGCACAATATGAATTGAAAACAGAACAAAGGACCAAACGCTAAGCTTCATATGCTGAACCTGACAGAGAAAAACATGAAAATAATAGTTAATTGAATGGCAAAATTCAATACATAATTATCAATAATAACTCTGAAATGTGTTTATATCCTCATAAAAACAGGAAACAAAAAATGAGACAAGTAAAATGGATCTAAATCTATCTACTTTCTGTTGCAGAACATGTGAAGAATCAGCCCAGAAAGTGAAATGTCCAATGTTTTCCCTCTTTTATGGGTCCTAGATTCAATTGTCAATGTTGAGTCTTGAAGCTAGAGAGAGGCCATGGAAGGTGAGGGGAGTGTCTTATGAGTGAGGATAGGTAGAATAAACAGGAAATGAAGGCAGGGGGTGGAGTCTGGGATTTAAAACATTAACCGTGCATGAGAAGGCTAAGAAGGTGAGACAAGAGGTATGAAACAACAACCAGAACTAAGAATGCACGGGAAGCCCAACTTCATAAGGAAACCTCAAGTATATAAGTTTTGAAAATGTAGTTGAACACCAGTACGTTGCCCATGTGGACAAAACATCTCCTGGAACACAGGTGTTATTAAATGATTATCTGAGTGCCAGGCTTAGTATCTCCTTGTAAGTTGTTGATCAGAACATTCCAGATACCAACAGTAGACCACTGGCCACTGCTATTAATCATGGAGTATCATCTCAACTACAGGTAAGAGCCCATTGCTAAAGACACAAAACACAGTGGTAACAAAACATAAAGAGGGAACACTGGAACATATTTGAAAACTCCCCATGGGCTAGATTTCATAGTGAGAAAGTTGCTCCATTGCTACGCAGAAAACCATGGGAAAGAGTTGTCAAGGTTCTCCCTTCTGTGAATCCTGCATGCTGCCATAATGTCCCATTACACAAGAAGATTTCCCTTGTGCAATAGGCCTACAAGTTTATCCGTGTAAGTGGAATTTTTGAATTGGAATTGAAGTCTACACCACACAAGGAATTCAAATGAGGTACTATAAAACTGGTAAAAGGCATGTGGTCACAGTGGTCATATGCCCTCGGGATGGATGGACTACTGTTTTCCAGAACACCAAACTGTCATTCTGATTTTTAAATCTTGCGTTTAGACCCATAGATAAATGCGGCTTTCAACCTTGGCCACAGAAGCATTTCTCTGCAGAGTGTGGCTGTTAATGTAGAAGTGCGTAGCTACTCAAACTGTTCAGAATAAGTGACTGTGGCATCCTCAGCACTAATAGGGTTATTGATCTCTTCTGCCAACCCATGGCTCAGGGACCATATTCAAAGATGGACCAGAAAGAAGGTAAGAATGTAATGACAGGGGAAATTCTGCAGAGAGCTAGTGGTATTGTGGTTAAGACATTGCTACTGCATACATGACTTATGCAGACAGGGTTTCTTTCACAAGATCGAGTTCAGAAGACCAGTCAACAATTTAACACCATCCATATTTTGCCTTAGTCAAAACCCAAGAACCAAAAACAGAAAGAAGTAAGAACATTAGAGGACCTGATCCCCAAGGGAGAAATTTTTCCAGTAAATGGGTAATTGGTGTGGGACAATTGTCAATGCATAGGAACCAGATGCATGTTCACTTGTATGCAAATACGAAATGATTTCTACTTAGCAAAATATTAATATACAAATGGAAAACCACTTGTATTATGTGGATTACATGAATTTCCTTGACCAGAAAAACAGTCACTACATATTTCAGAAATACAGTCACTACATATTTTCTCTGATAAAACATAATTCTTGCTTTTAGTTTCCAATATATGTGTGTAGGCATAGTTCATAGCACTAGAAACCTAAATAACAGGTAAAAATAACTTCACAAGAGTGGAGAGATAAGGGACCAATAGGAAAAATGCCAGGGGAAGTGAAAGCAGAATACTGTGTACTAGGAGGACAAAGTGAAAGAGTGAGAGAGGACAGAAAGAGGGAGGACAGTGAGAGAGGACAGGAAGAGAAAGGATGGAGAGAGAGGTGGAACAGAAACAGAAGTTGTGTAGGACAATGCAAAAGAGAAACTCAAGTTTTACATAGCATAGAAATGGAATTCAAATTTCTCCCTGACAGAGAAGAAACTCAACACAATGCATTAGACGAAGAGACAGGACCAATGGAAAAGAAGAAATGCAAAATAGAGAACAGAAAACATGACATGACATCAATCAACCTATCCACTGAAAAAAATTGAACAAAAACTGGACAAGGTAACGAAAGGACTAATAGAGAAAAGATAGTCAGAAAGATACAGGTGAAAATAGGCTATTAAAAGAGACTGCAATGAAAGGCAAAAATGTCATGAACGAGTAACTGAAGACAAGTTCACAAAGCTAAAGAAAATATGTCTGGAAGAAATGCATGAATTCCTAAAGACCTCTGACCTATTCCTATTACATCCAAGAAAAAGAAACTGAAGCACCATTTCAATTTCTGCAAGTCAAAATCGGTTTATTTCTGATATCTGACAAGTAGGTTTTTAAGTCACTTTGATTATCTATGGAAAGCAAGCATAAAAAAATGTGTGAAAGAAAAATACAGAGAAAAAACTTCATCTATTAGAACTCTAGCATTAATTCGTGCGAAGAGACACCCTAGCAGTTAGGAATTCTTACTATTCCTCCAGAGGAGCAGCATTCAATTTCTAACACACCCATAGCAGAAAACAACTGTCTGTAACTCCAGTTCTGGGGATCCAATGCCTTCTTCTAGACTCCACACGCCTCTCTTGAAATGGCTGCACATACATACATACACACAATACACTCTTACACTTAAAAATATGAATGAAAATATTTTTTAAACTATGGTATTAGCAAAAAACAAGACATGGAAGATATGGAATAATGAAATAATGTTTACAGGAATAGGAAAAAATGTTTTCCTACTAGTCATTTCCACATAATCCATGGACAATAAAAGTTATCTGACTTTTACCACATGACAACTATTGGTGAAACTGCTATTAATTTAATGATCACAATTTTCTTTTAGTGATAAAATCTATGGCAAAATCATATTCAGGTCATTTTCCTTCTGTGTTAGGGACCTTGCTTAGAGGTTCTTCATCCTCTCTAACCTACCTGGTTGATTACAGTCTCTCCTGTCTTCACTTGCCAGGCTTCTTTGTATTGCTCCAGACAGGAAACCAGAACAAGCTTACACACAGCAACACCTGTGTGTGAGAAAGAGGCACATGATGTTCTCTAGATCCTTTAGGAAGTACCTGATTTTTAACACATGCTGTGCTCCATTGGTAATTTAGAGAAAAAGAGATGACATCGAAATAATTTCCCAATTTTATTATCTAACAGAATCTTTAGGATACATAGGAAGTTCTTCAATGTTCATATGCTGAGTTCTATCACTGAGTCAAAATGCAGCTACAGAAATGGAACTTTAAGACTCTGCCACACACAGTACCATTTACTTAGGTGTGTCTGAAATCAAAGAAAATGAATAATTTATGTAACAAATGAAAATGTAAACATAGGATAAAGTTGAATATGCTCTTCTCAATATCAAAAGATTTCTACAGAAATCTACAGTGATTTCTAAGAATCTAAGACTTAGTCCTCAAAAACAACATATGCTCAAGGTGCATTGTTAGCTGTCAAAGTAAGTAGAATAGTACAAACAATTCTTGAAGAAATATCTCCTCATCTACATACATGAGATGGCTGTAGTTCTCTAACATCATGTCCCTGTATAAAGTGTTCTGAGCAGAGTCTAGGCATTCCCACTCCTCCTGGGAGAAGTCAAAGGATACGTCCGTGAAAGTAAATGAACCCTAAAATGAAAAATGAAGATTTGAACATGTGCCCCTGAACACAATACTAGATCAAAGAAACATTATGTTTCCTTGATTATAAATGACTGCTAAATAAGTTCTGAAAAATAGAAGATTATTCAGATGGGTCACAAGAGTACCTCTTTGTCTCTAATGGTAATTAGAAGCAATTAATCTTCATTAATAAAAGCAATAAAAACACACAACCATGCAGTTTCTGTTTTTTCCATCCAGATGTTCTGATCAGCTTACTGCCAATGTGGAAACAACATCTACACACTGACTCAGTATGGAGATAGTCACGGTGTTTGTTCAGATGGGGAGATTACTCTTTCTTCTGTATTTATAACTTCTTCATTTTTTAAGACTGACTTCAAACACTCAGAATCATGCAAATCTTAGAGAATGAATCTCATTCAATACGATATATACTGAAAGGCAGGTGGGCCATGATGCAGATGGCAAATGTACTAAAAAAGATCAAGGAGATACAAGTATTTGCGGGCAAAAAATACTTTTCTGCAAAGTAATTTCACATGCATCCTTTAAATGTTTAAAAAGAAAGATGACCTGGTTCATTTCTAATTACTTAAAATGGACATATTAATTCACGCAAACACTGTTCCCAATTTGTGAACAGGTATATTCACAGCTAAGTAAACCAAGGCAGAAAAATACAAACTTCTCAAATTTTGAAAAGAATAAAAGAGAATTTCATCTCACAGGAGACATGAATTGTACGATTGCGTCACACACAAAGCTGGAAACCTTAGGAACTACTGAGGCCTGAACCTGACATTGTGCTCTATTCCTTCCAAGCCTTCCATACCCAGGACCGCAGCATGAATGACCTCATTTTAGTCTCCTCGCAGCACTCCTGCTCCTGTTGTATGGGACTTCTCTTTTTCCCCAAATCATCTGTGACTGCCAGCACCTCTGTATATTTGCTCTCAGAACCTGGCTTTTTCGAATTCACTGGGAGTTGAATGAATAGAGGTTCTTAGTCACTCAACAGCTGGCAGTATTGGGAAGGCCTTGCCAAGCTACTGGAAGGGGAAAGAACACTTCCTGGGCTCTGGAGGTAGGTCTGTAGAGCACCTGCCCAGTTTTTGTTTTGGACATCACAGGCTGCACTGGCAAATATGCCTTCTCCAATGATCTCTTCCTAATGTTGTGAATCTGTATAACGTACTCTCTAACTGTGTGCAGATAAAGAGCACTAGCTCCTCTGATTTTTTGTGCAGACTATGATTTGAAATGTGAAGGCATGTTAAATTTAGGCCTCAGCATGTAACTATCATTTCACTCATGTTTTTAGAAAACAATTATCTGCTGTAAATATTTATACAATGTAAAGTAACAATGATATATTAGGATTCTTCAGAAAATTTAATGTTTAAAGTTATACATTGCAGACCTAGATAAAGTCTCGATTTTCTCTTTGAAAGATCTGTGGCTGGGCCTAACTTTACCCCTTCCTAACAAGCATCGACTGAAGCTAGTGTTCCAGGTACAAAAAACACATTCTCCAGCTGCACAGAGCACAACATGGCGGAAGAATAATGGAGGAGTTAACCAGAGTGCATGGACTGTGCGCTCTCACTGCATAGCAAGAAGAGACTCAGTTCTTGTTCAGTGTGTACTAGAACCTGCAATGACAAGCAAAGTATAACAATATCTCAGTAAAACAATATACCATATCAGTTGTATGTAAAGTTGAAACAACACTACACTGGCATCTGAGAACCAAGATCACCCTGCTTAGAAACTGAAAACTGGCCCGACTCAGTGTCCACCGGCCACATCTGGGATGATTGGTCATATTGTCATTGGACTAGTCGGGAAACATAAGCATCGAAGGGCAGACTGGCCAGAAGGCCATGCTACATCCATGATACAAATATAAAGGGTTGCGTGGGCTGAACATGTTGGTGAATGTCTTTACTCCCAGGACTCTGAATGCAGAGGCATGCTCTTCTCTGTGAGTGCACCAGGCCCTCAAGGTGTACTAGCAAGTCTCTGGCAAGAAAAGTTTCCAATATTCAAATGCCAAATTTTTTGAGAAAGAAACTGTACATGGTTTATTTTGATGAATGTGTTTACCTGAAAAGAAGCCATCCCCGTCCTCCTTCTGTGAGTTTCCTTGCCAGGTAATCTGACGAGGACAGTCTTCACTTACTTTTGAGAAACTTCCTTTCAGCTTACTGAAAATCCTCTTCACCTGCCGAAATAACAAGAGGAAGACGCACCTCAGAAAATACAGGAGACCGTTCTCACTGTCTGACCTCACAGAAGTTACACAGGAAGAAAGGGCTCAGATGGAGATACTAACAGGAGTTCTGCTTCCTGCCTTCCAGTGGTCTGCACTGCCAACATTATCAAGAATTTTTGATGCATTCAGGTGTGTAGCTTCCTCAGGTCTTTAACTAAACAAGGTAGAGTAACAGGGTTTTCATCATTGGGAACAGAAGATAAACTCAGATTTTCTTCAGAAGCCCTGGGAGCTGAGGTAGCCTCACTGTCTTCACCTGAGACTGTTAATTGAAAAAACACTAATGCTTTTGCCTAGCTTCACAGACAAAATCTGTGGGAGACTCAAGTGAAAGTTTTCCTTTAAACATTGAGTTCAGGAGTAGTGCATTGTGAGTTTTAAAAATCAGTACTTGGTGCTTGAGAGAAGGCTCTGAGACTAAGAATCCTGAATGTTCTTGCCAAGGACTGAGGTTTGATTTGCAGGAACCACGTAGTGGTAACAACTGTCCTTAACAGCTGCCAGGGGTTGCCCACCCTTTCTTCCAGCCTCCACAGACATGGCTCTCGTGGCTATTCTTACATACACAGAAAGAGAATACTCTTACACAGAAAACAAAAAGAAATAGCTTTTGATAAAAATGAAAACTTTATGTTCTTGTGACATGCAGCTATTCATTTTTATGAGGAGTGCTTGACATTTTGTTTTGCATGCACTTCGGATATTGATCTAGTCAGTCATTACTCTATCCAAATATGAAATTTTACCCTTTACTGGGAGTTGGAGAATATGATCCACCTTGCTGTGGGAGCAGTAACATTGTTTCCGTCATTTCCCCATGTTCTCCAGATTGACTGGCAAATGCTATTGTACTTTCAGCCTGTATCACCTGTCTGTTGTTTTTTATTTTCCTTATGGCTGAGTTCATGCAGTGCTAGTGCTTCAACTTCCTTTACCTGATAGAATGTCCACCAGGTCAGTCACAATGACAAGTATATATGCAGTCACAATTGGGGAGCATGAATGTCTCTAGCCCATATTTAATTCATTTCCTTTAAGGACATATCCTGCATTTGGTGTTAGAATCCAAACATCAGAGAGAACCGCCACTTGCTTTTGAGCATGTATTTAATTTCTCTAATGACACCCATTTCTACCTCTGTCCATTTAGCTCTAAATTCCTTTAGTGCTTTTAATTTTATGTATATGAATGCATTGCCTGAATGAATTTCCTCCCTCTCCCTGGGGTAAAGGATCATTGTAATCATCATATGGATGCCAGGAATGAAACCCAGATCCTCTGCAAAAGCAGCTGGTGCTCTTAACCACTGAATCCTCTCCTGTTTCTTTATACATGTTTATTTGTTGCCACAGACCAAATGAAACAAAATTTATATAAGAGAATACTGAGATCAACATACCCAAATATCTGCAGTAAAATTTTCAAGAGCTGATTTACTTATTAAAGAATAACCATAAAATAAAAAAACAAGTCTAGATGGTGGACACTAAGGCTTTAATAACAGCACTCAATAGGCAGTGGCAGCCTGATCTCTGTGAGCTCAGGACAAGCATAATTTTTATGTGGATCCCCAGGAAAGATGCTACATAGGGAGACAGTCTCTCCAAAAAAAGGAAACAAACCAAACAACCAAAGAAAAAATACATAAACAAAAACAAAACAAAGAAACAAACAAAAAAACAAGGAAACAAGAGAAAAGAAGAAAGAAAAATAATAAAATGGAAAACAAGAACAAATCCCCGCTGAATCCCATCTGCCTGCTTCTGGTTCTGAGCCCCACAGCTCCTCGGAAAAGGTTCATTACCTCTCTCTGTCTCTAGTTCCATTCCACAATGATCCCAGGATAGGTGTTTCTAAATCCCAACCTGCTGCTGATCTCTGCAACTGCATCCCTCTGACCTCCAGTGGCTCTAGTGCGGTTTCCCATCCCCCACCTACATCCACTTACCTTTCTGTCTACCTCTGCTCAAGAACTGTGCTGCTACTTGTGGATCCAGGGGAACCTTAGACTTGGGGTTCCCTGTGAGGTCTGATCCTCACGGCTCTCCTCAGGCTCCACACCTCTCTGCTTCCTGTGCTGTCTTCTGCTCTGGTTAGTGTCCCAGTCACACTACACCCGAGCCTATCTTTCACTCCTCCATAACCCTGCTTTATCCTGCCCACTCGCACCCTACCTAGTTCCTGTTTTTTCACTCTTCTGACCCCGCCCACATTCCATGCTTCCACTAAACCTTCCTCTAAACCCTGAGAGTAAAAGAACATTTTCGCAAGTTGCGGTGGTGCACACTTTTAATCCCAGCACTTGGGAGGCAGACTCACTCTGTGAGTTTGAGGCCAGCATGGATTACAGAGAGAGTTCCAGTTTTATCTTTTCCTCAGAGATCTGACCTCCTACCATATACCTGGCATTCGACTACTATAGACGATTTTCATATTGAGAAAAACCTTCATGAACTTCAGTTTTTCAAAGAAAATAGATGTCTCCTGTGTAATTGGTCAGATATTCCTTCATAGTCCTGGCTTGAATTCATCGTGCATCTTCTTGCTGGTCAACACTAGAACCTGATATGGACATTTTCCTACCTAAACAAGTTTGCCTTCTGGGAACAATATGGTGTCCTGGTTCCTGAGCAAAGATCATGTATGTAGGTTGGAGAGTGATAGGGAACTGTCTCTCTGCAGTTTTTGTTTCTTATTGGTTCATTCTGTGGCAAGTCCCGCCCTCTGACCAATAAGGGAGGAAGGAGGTGGGAGAGTACAGAAAAGCAAGATGGCCGGGAGTTGGGGAGAGAAGCGGAGGTTGCTAAGATCCATGTGGGAAGAAAAACACCCAGATCAGGGGCCCAGGAACCCAGTAGACAGTGTGACACACCCCCACCATCCCATAGTTCACGTGAGTGCCATGGAATAAGAGACCAGCGCCCTCCCCAGGTTGCCTGTGGTCGCTGACCATGGGTGGCCAAACCATGCTTACACAAACGAACTGAGGGGCTGGTGTGTGGTGGCTTCCAGGGAGAGGCGGGGCTCAGGTCACTGAGCCACCCCACCCGCTAAGGCGTGGAGAATAAATTTATGCAACATAGGTCCTTTCCAGAGGGATGCTGGCTGACAAGGCATCAGGAAGGATACATCTTGACTTTCTGTATTTACTTTTAAATGCTGCACCATTGATGTTGCTTGAAAGAATTCAATATATTACTTACCAAGTATGTTCATTTAAATAAATGCATTGTTAAAAGCAAAATTAACTGGGGACACTCTGCAATATTCAAGTGACGATATTGTTTTCATAACAGAAAGCAAAATAAATTTCAATTTATGATATTTGCATAATAAAATATTAGCTTAAAATACAGAAATAGTCCTTGATGTTGTAACAGGAGGTACATGAAAACACTGAACCTTCCCGGAGGTGTGACATTAGGGCTCACTGATTCTACCATTTACAGGGCTTATTAAAGACAACCTTAAAAGTATTGATGAAAATGAAATTTAGTGATGTTTACTTAAGGGAATGAGAAGTCACTCCCCCAAAATGAGTATGTTTAAAGAGCAATAAAAATAGATTTGTACAGGGAAGTTTCAGGGGTTGGGCTCCTGACCACATGTCATCATGATGAACACTTCATTTTCTTGCTTGCTGCTTTTCATTTATTTTTAAAACATTTTAGTGATTCTTTGAGAATTTAAAACAATGTATTTTGATTATCATCAGATCCCTTCCCCATTTCCCACCCCTGGCACCACATACTACTCTCTTATGCCTTAACAGACTTTTAAGTCTAATTCCTGTCCCCTAAATGTTCTTGGGTGTGGGTCAACCTAAAGTCTTGACAACTTGTCCAGTAACATTGTAATCAACACTTTCTTGACACTTTTTGAGTAGAAATCACAAAGAGTTCTGTCATTGTTTATTTTCAGAATTTGAATTTTTCACAAGAAAAATCCTAATATAAAAGGATTAAATGTTTTAAAAAACATTTTACTAAGACTTTAATATTTGTAGTAAAGCAACCTCAATTCTTCCTATACAAATTTATCTGTAAGATTATGTTACCAGCATGTCACTTTATGTCATGTGAATCAGGAGGTTCCATGAATAAGAATGGGATACTCCTTTGTAAGGTAAATAGGAAGAGTGTCCTTGCCCTTTCAGCCACATGGGAATAGACAAGTAAGCACCATTGGTAAAGAACAGTGAAGGAACTGGTGGTGACTTAATCTACTGCTCTGGAAACTCTAGACCTGTGAGCAAAAAAAGAATGTAAGAACTCCTGTTTCTTCAGCCTCAATAGATTTTTTTGTGCATTGCATTTTCTGGATTTTAGCTCCGTTGCCCTATCAGGTTTGTTTTTTTCACCAATCATCCTGTTTCAAAAGGTAAGCCATACTTATTTGTTTGGTTTCACTTGGCCAAACTCACTTTTACACATGTATATAAAATTTGTTCAGTGTTCACACAGGTCTATTTCTTGACATCTGTATAAGAAAACGTGAAATTTGAAAAATACATAAACATTGAATATCCTAAAATTGATGCATGATCTTACTTTTTAGAGATTATATTTAAATATGCATGAATATATAAATGTGTATATAGATGTAAATAAATATATGAATGTATATATGTCATTATTACTAAAACAGGACAATAGTACTCTTTGGAGTAATGTGAGGAAGGGGAGTGTGAGGGTGCAAATACGAATATACAATCTGTGTATATATTTATATGTGTGTCAGTGTGGCTGTGGTTGTTTCTAAAATTTGCTTATTACAGCATGTTGGCATTTAAAATGCATTTAAATAGAATTTAAATAGAATTTTTCCATAGCCGGACTTTCTCCGTGGAGATAAGTTGAAAACTAAATGCAGTGATATCAGAAGCATGAGTTGCAAATGCCTGGTACGTACAAAGTACAAAGTACTCTGTGCTCCTAGATACTCACAGTGAATGCAGGGCAAACAAATGCATAGTTTTGGGCTACAGCACGTTTATTTTCTTTGTTCAAATAAATAAAAGTCAGTTCTAACAACAGAGATGGATGTTATATTTCACTGTCATCAATATTGCATCTGAGAGCAAAATCTGCTTTTACTTATGTGTTACTTTACCACAACACCAAAATATATTTGCCAAACACTGAAGTATTACTAACAGGTAGAATTGGAGGTTCCTTTACGCATGAATTGACATAATTAAGACACCCAAATTAAAATCCACATGTAATCTTCTGTCTAACATATATGTCAGGGGACAGCTATGGTAAGAATTGAAATCTATTGCCTTGAAAAATCAATCATTCCCATGATAACCCTGAAAAATGAAAATTAAGGAAACAAATGGAATTTTTTACTTCGGAGGAAATAATACTGAGCATGTCTTTTAAACAATGTTGACATTAGTTTGGCTCTCTATAAAATAGTTCTTCTTTCCAAGTTCAATCCAAAGCATTGATGAGCTACATTAAATCATTTAAAATCACTATTTTCAAGGAACTACATAATATAAATAAAAAGATGTACTAGTTTCCACATGTAAAATGTGAAGGTAAACCACAAAGAATTTGCATAGGGAGATTCAGAAACACTGAGTATATTTTAGGCACCATGTAGAATAACGGGCAGGGCCAATCATCCTAGGCATGGAACACTAACTAAAATCAGAGCCTGAGGTATGGAACATTTGAGATAGGGTTCCAATCCCTACCAATGTGAAAAATGTGGCAAGTCCTTTACTTGGGCCTCAAACCTTAGAAGTCATAAAAGTGTTCACACTGGAGAGAAACCCTACAAATGCGAAAAATGTGGCAAGTCCTCTACTGAGGGCTCAAGTTTTAAAATGCATAAAAATGTTCACACTGGAGAGAAACCCTACAAATGTGAAGAATGTGACATGTCCTTTACTTGAGCCTCAGGTTTAAAAACACATAAAAGAGTTCACACTGGAGAGAAACCGTACATATGTGAAATATATGGCATGTCCTTTACTCGGGCCTCAAACCTTAGAAGTCATAAAAGTGTTCACACTGGAGAGAAACCCTACAAATGCGAAGAATGTGACAAGTCCTTTACTGAGGCCTCAAGTCTTAAAATGCATGAAATTGTTCACACTGAAGGGAAACCCTATCAATGTCAAAAATGTGGCAAGTCCTTTACTTGGTCCGCAAACCTTAGAAGTCATGAAAGTGTTCACACTAGACAGAAACCCTACAAATGTGAAGAGTGTGGCATGTCCTTTAGATGGGCCTCACATCTTAAAATGCATAAAAATGTTCACACTGGAGAGAAACCCAACAAATGTGAAGAATGTGACATGTCCTTTAACCATGCCTCAAGTCTTAAAATGCATAAAAGTGTTCACACTGGAGAGAAACCCTACAAATGTGAAGAATGTGGCAAGTCCTATACACCGTCCTCAAAACTTAAAAGTCATAAAAGTGTTCACACTGGATAGAAACACTACAAACGGGAAGAGTGTGACATGTCCTTTACCAAGACCTCAAGTATTAAAACTACATAAACATGTTCATACTGGAGAGAAGCCCTACGAATGTGAAGAATGTAACAAGTCCTTTGCTTGGTTTTCAAATTTTCAATCATATCAGCGAATACATACAGGGGAGATGCTTTACAGATGTGAGGAATGTGACAAGTCCTTTACTAAAAGCTCAGAGCTTAGGATTCAACCTAGAACACCTACAAATATGAAGAAAGTGACATGTTCTTTAGTTGAAAGGCATGTCTTGGATGATTTTAGCAAACTCATACTGAGTGAAACCTTAAATATGTGAAGAATGTGGCATGTGTGTTATACACTTGTCAAAATTTCAGTTTTATCGGGAAAATCATATTGGAGTGAATCCCAACAAGTTAGAAGAATGTACCAAGTTTTATAGGCGAATGTCACATCATACTTACATACTTACATACTGCAAGGAAACCTTAGAAAAGTCAGGTATGTGAGAAGTCCTTTCCTCAAATTTCACATTTTAGAGAACATCAGAGAATTCATATATAAAGAAATCCCACTGGTATGAAGAATGTGACAGTTCCTTTACTGTGAATTAAGCACATAGCAAAGATCAGAGAGTTCATACAGGAGAGAAACCGTATGATTGAAAAGGGTATGACAAGTCCGTTCCTCCTATTTCAACACTTAGACAGCATCAAAGAGTTATAAGAGAAGGAGACACTACAAACACAATCGATTTGTGGGGTCTTTTCACCATGTAAAGAGTGGAAGATATTTTCAGGAGTTCATACTGCAGAGACAGCTTGCAACGTACAGAACGTGGTGAATCCTTTACTCTGGTCTCTATCCTTAGAGTACAAACCAGAATCAGTACTTGTGGGATATGTTTAAAAGTTCGTTATTTGTTGAACCATATCTATTGATATATTAGAAAACTGCATTGTATACTGAATAATTTAGTAGAAGTTTGCAAGATCTGTAATAAATTTTCTTTGCTGATTCAGTAAAATGTAATTCATAGGCTAGAGAAAGTAGAACCATAAAGAATATGAGAATTTCTTTTTTTCCCATCCAATCTTGTTGAATATCACACAGAGTCCTTATTTTAGAGTAAATGCGTATTTAAAAAAATGTCAGCCTAAGCTGCCATTTACAAATGGCTCTTGTATTAGGAATCATTACAAATTTTATATTGGAAAGGACAGTCACAGTATTCTAAGATCAATTCTCGGTCTGTCTCATGAAAGTATACACTGCGCACATAAAGCACATAAGTATGAAGGAATTGAATCATCTTCTGTAAATAATTCGCAAATATTTGAAAATGTGCATGCATATATGCAACTGTGAAATCCTAAATTGTATGATGCAGAAAAATCTTAATTTACATGAAAAGAAGGAAATATTTATTCAAATATCAAAACCTTTTTGTGTGGAAAATTTACAATCTAAAGGCCAGGACCCTGTACAATCTAGATAATATGCTGCGCTGGATTATTTTAGACAGAACCATTAAAAATTTCCCTGGGTTTCTATATTCCTGTGCAATGGTATTTGACACATGCTAGATATCACTTTGTTACTTCAAAACATTTTGAATTGCTAATATTGAAGCCTTTTAAACAGCAAAGTCTGTAGAATACTTTAACCCACAATGAAAGTTATTATTCAAGATTTTTAAAGGTATTCTGAGAATCTTTAGCATTTGTTGTCTTGGAGTTGAAGGAAAATACTGTGCTTTATCAGTCTTCTGTTAGTGCCATTATTCCATAAATAATTCATAGCTGTAGCAAAATGCTTTACATTAGATATATTTTTCTTTTTGATGAGTAAAAATGCATTTTGTCAAAGTATGTTTGTTTGGCATATTACTCCTATATTAAGATAAAAGGAGAATTCAGAACACAGAAAGAAATCCTTTCCTTTGGATGAGGGGGAAAGTAATCTATCCAGTACTTGGATTTCATGCTGAATAACACTAGAGGAAGACTGGTTAGATTTTACAATTTTACTTGTGTTAACAGGAATTGAGTGCAGAGAAAAATGAAAACAAATCTTACAAGATTTTTGACTTCAGTAATGCACTGTCATATTACATTTCAGTGTAGGTCTTTAAAAACGGCAGATAATGTGACAGATTGGAGAACTGTATGCCAAATCAGAGTATGAATGAGTAAAAAAGTTATTATGTAATACATTACTAAATTTACACAAAAATGTGTAGTGATACAGTTATAGAGAGAATCATTCCTGCAGGAAACTTTGTTGTATTCCCAGGACGGTGGCCTTTTGACGACTGCACTATTTGTAAATTCAATATGGAAATAAATTCAGTGTGACTGGTTTTGAAGAATTATGTGAAAATTTGTTTCTACAGCTGCTTTATGTGAGCCGATGAATCCATAGGACATTATCAAGGCATCATTAATGTCAGTTGTTTTGTGAATTAATAATGACTACTGACAAATTCATGAATGACATTGCGAGGTTGATTTTGTGATTGAGTGGCACTAGCCGTGCACTTCAGTGTGAAGCAGGGCGCTTCCTTTGCTAAGTCCAAACAGCAAATCCAGAATGTTTGAAATGATCTGTACTGTCAGTTGATCACAACTGACATGAATACATGCTTTACTCATAAATAGATTAGTAGTTTTCATTGGAAGTTGTTGATGCCGTTTTATTGTATTAGGTAAATAAAGATAGAGAAAAGACAAAGTATCTTAAAAATGTTATGTGTTTTCATATGTTCATAAGTATATTAAAATTTTAGTGTTTCTCCTTCGAATTGGGGTGCAATGATATCTGAGATGTCAACTCATTTAAAACAATTCTACTTCTTTAGTTCTCATAATCTACATTTGGATTTTTCATAATTTTTATGTGGGTCCATTTATTGCATTCACAAACAAAAATGAATAGTACCTGGAAATGTTATGTCATCCTTATTTATGAGTTAGATGTATTTTTTAAAGTTGAGTAATTTTCTTCACATTTACCTTCCAACTCAATGTGTGATCACCCAACACATGGATTTGACTTTTCCCGTATACTGAAAGATTTGTAAACTTGTGAGACTCGACCAAGTTTTGAACTAAGAATATAAATGTTTGCTTTCGTGAATTTGTACTTTCAAATATATGCAATGAAATAGATGATCACACACCTAAATTCACAAAAGTTATGTGTGACTGAAATTCTTCTGGCAACCACAGATAATATTGTGCTTCGCATATTCAAGTATGTGCATCACTGGACTTTCCTATTTACAACCAGCGCACAGCTTTTCCTACACCTTGCAAATTAGTGCCATTGTCCCCACTCTGTTCTATGATATGCATATATTTTAACATAATTCATGTGAAAGGAAGACAAATTTTGTAAACTTGTACATAATTGCGATGAGCCACAAGAAATGAAACAAATGAAGATGGTTTTTCTTGGGAGACATTTTAACTGGTGAAAGAAAAATCCAACTGACTGATAACTGGGGCTAAAGTTCCAGAATAAAATGCCAAGTATGGTGGCATTTTCACTCCAGTACTCTGGAGGCAGAGGTAAGTGGATCTCTATGAGATCAAGGCCAGGCTGGTCCACCTAACGCATAGAGCTATGGTTTGGAGGATCTATGTTCTTTATGGACCTTCCTTCTCTCTGCAATTCTTGTTACAGTGAGATGCGATTTCTAGCAGCACAGCCTCCAGCCAATATTTCAATCTTCCCATTCTCTGTTAACCACCCAGTCCTTTAAATATTGGATTGAAAGCACTGTAGATGGAGTCAAAGTATAATATGCTACCTGCTGAATAATTTTTGTAACTTCTGGATCAGATGAAAAATATCCAAAAAGTATTGTATAGAAAAAATGTGTAAAACAAATCATGTTCCTCTTTCTATGGAATTAAGAAGGCACAATTTATCTTTGGTATAAATGTACTTTATCCTAGGAAAAATAAGAGACTAGATAGACTATGGTCTCATCCGAACATGCTAGTAATGTGAAAGCATGTACATGTTGACTACATAGCATGAGTCTTGTAGAGCATGACTACTCTTCACACTTCTTGATATACATTACATATTCATAGCACAGTTCAGAAAATAAATGTAAGTGAATGCAATCAAAGATCCATATATCGTTTTCTAGGGACTCTTTTCTACTCAGGAAATGCGATATAAAAGAGTAATGGAAAATGTGAGAACAACCTACGCTTTTCTCAGGTATTTGCTAGTTTGGGCTGGTGATTGTATTCTTCCTGAAGAAGATTTTACATACTTCTGTCTGAGCATAATCTTGTCTGCTTCATTTCTATCTCTTTTTAAGTTTTTTGATTTATTATTGTCTTATGTGCATGAGTTTATTGTGTGCATACAGGTGAGTGCACCCATGCAGCACAATGCTTACATAGAGAAGTGAGCGTTCCATCTCCTGGAACTGGAGTTATGGATCATTGTTAGCCACCATGTAGGTGCTGGGAAACTAACCTGAGCCCTCTGCCAGAGAAGCTATTGCTCTTAGATGAGGGTCAGGCATGGTGGACACTTCTGTCCAGCTCCCTCCTGACTTTCTTTATGATAGCGAATTAATCAGTGGTCAACAGTCACTCAGTAATGAGACTGTAAAGATACCATTCAAAGTATCACATTCTTTATATAGACACTGTAAAGAAACCAGTATTTACAGAAAGGAAAAAATGTTATCGTACAGTGTGTCTACATTATAACAGTGTTCGTCAGTAGTCCTAACGGATATCCAAATTGAAAGTTTTCAGATTTCTTATTATCTCATTCACCATCTCTAACATCCAAAAGCCAAACTACTGACAAGTGTTTTCAAGGATGTGGCGAAAAGGGAATCTTAGCTGCTCCTGATCAAACTGCAATGTGGTGGAGATCAAACTACCATATGACCCAACCTTGTCACTATTGTGTATATTATCAAAACAAAGTATACCTATGACAGAGGGGCCAGTTCATGTAATTTTTTGGCATTTTGACAATAAATAGGAAATGGAAATAACTCATATTTTCATCCACTGATGAATATATAATGAAAGTTTCAGACATGAACACAATGGGATAGCATTCAACGGTTATACAAAACTAAATTATGAAATTCACAGAGTGCAGAGTGGAAGAAGTAACAATTTTCATGAGTGAGGGATTCTGGGCCCCGAGAGAAAACATTGCATTTTCTCCTTTATAGCTGGACCATAGCCTCGATTTCTCAGATGGGCATGTTTCAACTGGAAAACAAGACAGTAAAGTCATAGCTGGAAATGAAAGGATGACGGCAGTGAGAAGAGAAACAAGGTCCAGTAATATAAGCGGGGGTGGAGGGATAATAGCACAGACATGATTAGGAAGGGGCGGGCCGGCAGCAGAGGGAGTACTCAGAATGCTGACTAATACTGAGGCCATATTAACGTATGGAACAGTACCACTACAGAAGCATCTTAAAGAATATTCACATATATTTAAATCACATAATTAGAGGAGATACCTTTTACCGGGTGCACACTGAACCTACTAAAAGCCATCAGTTAGCAATGAAAAAGTCCAATGCCAGGAATGGAATCTTTATTTTGAAACCCTGTTTAGGGTCCCTTAGCCTTTCAAACAGTAGTGTTCATTGCTGTTGCTTTTGTTCGTCCCCAGAAGCAGATTGGAGGACCCTAGTCTACTCACTTTTGAAATCAAATTTAAACCTCAAGAATTTCTGTATTTCCTTTTCCAACACAATTTCCATTTTAGGTTCTCCCTCTCTCTCCATCTTCCCCCTTCCCTGTCATCCCTCACTCTCTCACTTGGTCCTCCTAGAACACAGTATTCTGGTTTCATTTCCATGGCATTTTCCCTATACTCTCAAATCCTTCCACCCTTTGTGATGTTAATTTTACCTGTCTTTTTTGTTTCTAGTATTACGAAGTAGTCCTGCTCCTTCATACTGCAAGATTAAATCTGGAATTATTCTTTGTCAGAGAAAATATGTAGAGCTTTTCTTTCTGGTAAAGGAAATACACACAATTCACATAATACATGATCTTTTACATTTTTATATTAACATTTTTGTATGTCGAATTGATTTCTTTGTACTTTCAAATTTGCAAACAAGTGAACATTGCACCTGCTTCCTATGCATTGCGAATTGCCTCCTGTCAATTACCTTTGTAATAGTTTCAACCCTTGTGGGTCATGTCTCTACTCTTTGTATGTCCTTCCATTTTGGAGTATTTAAGTCCAAGTATGGATGACTCTGAATGTTCACTGGTCTTCTTGACTTTATGTTGTGGAAGAAACCCAAGTTGCACAGCTCATGAGGGCAGTGGCAATGTCATGCCCAGAAGACAGCTAGCTCTCCACAGAATTGTCCACCATCATTATGTTTTTACATACTTTCTGGTCCATCTTTGAAAAGGGTCTCAGAGCCGTGGTTTGGCAGTAGATGTGGATATCCCTTTTAGTGTGAGGATACAACAATCATTTATTCTTAACAGTTTGAGTAGCCATGCAACTCTCCATTAACAGCCACCCTGGACAGAAAAATGCTTATCTGGCCAAGATTGAAGGCTGCACTAATCAATGGGTCTAAATGCAAGATTTAAAAATCAGAATAACAATATGATGTTTGGGAAAACAATAGTTCATCCATTCTAAGGGCATATGAACTGTGGAATCATAAACTTTTCACAAGGTTGGGAGTACTACATTTGAATTCCTTGTGCTGCATAGACCTCAATTCCAATGCAAAAATCCTGCTTACAGGAACAACCTGTGTAGATCTGTTGCACTAGGGGAATCATCAGTATGCAGGGTTCACAGAAGGGAGACGGCTGTTGGCTGATTCTTCCAGTGTTCTGCATAGCAATGGAGCAATTTCTTTATGAAATCTAACCAACAGGAGGTTTTCAAATCTGTTACTTACTGGCCAACAAAACGTTGGAAACGATGAAAGGTGAATTATTGTGTCCTTGGACATGGAACCCCATCTGAAATGTTCCATTGCTCAGGCTCTGGTTTTAGTTAGTGTTCCATCCTACGGTTACAGTCCCTGAGAGTGATTCTTCACAGTCCCTAATCAGAACTAAGTGTTTCTGAATTCCATATACAAATCTTGTATGGTTTATTTGAATGATGTATATGTGGTGATCACTACAAATTTTATATTGATATTATGTCATTCCTTGATGTAGTGATTTTATGTTGCTCATCAGTGCTTGGGATAGAACTTGGAAATAAAAACTATGCTATAGGGAGCCAAATTAATGTCAACATTTTTGAAAGACATGCTCAGTATTCTCTCTGCTTAAGTGAAAAATTCCATTTGTTCCTACAGTTTTCATTTTTAAGGGTTATCTCGGAAGTGATTGATTTTCAGGGTGATAGATTTCAATTCTGATTGTTTCGGTTCCTCACTTTATATTGATTTTTCTGTCCTTTTCCCCCTTATCTACACAGACAGCATGCCGTCTTCTTTTGTGTTGGTCTAGGTTTGTAGCTATTCACAATCACAGCTTCACCGGAGAACTTTAGATTGTCCCATCAGGGTTTATGGTTCAGCACTCTGAACATGACACTGACACGTCTCGAGTCAGATTGAGTGTTCCACTTAATTACATAAAGATACTCCACCCTCAGAAAATTACCAATTTCTAACACCTGGTCCCAGAGCCCTTTGTAAACACATGCTTTATTAAACTCTCCGGACTGTACTTAGAATGTGAGGAGAAAATAACAATGAATTCTCTTTAATATATTGGTCCTGCAAAATAAAGGGAGTTACATTCAAAGGGTGAATGATACAGATATAAGTGGTGTTTAAGTTCCTTAAGGTCTGAGAAATAAAACTGTGTCATTGAATCTCAGCTATCACTAGGCAGTAGTACTCAACAGGCTCACTTGGAAGACTTAGATTGTATTTTCTTCTTACTATTAGATAGCAGACAAAATAATTTCTTGTTTGAGGTGTACATATGATCACAGCACTAGATGTCATTTGAGTGTAATACATGTGGGAATTCTAAAAAGACTGAGAGCACATTACCCACGTGGACATCTTACTCTGGACACATGTGGAATGACTGAAAATCCGACTAGATTTATGCTAGGCGTGGTAGTACACATAATTAATCCCAGTATTCAGGAGACAGAGGTGAAGGCATCTCTGGGAGATTCTAGCCACTCTGGTGTGTATCGCAAGTTTCAGGTCAATTCTGGCTACAGGGAACTCTGTCTCAAAAAGATTAAATAGATAGATAGATGATAGATAGATAGATGATATTTACATGATAAAGAACAGAGAAATACATGGCTAAATTTGATTGTTCTTAAAGCAGTAGAGAAAACACTCTTCAAGAGTTCAGGGCTGCTGTCCATGCCATCCTGAAATGCACAGCATATGACTGAACATACCCTAAGTTATTTAATGTTTAATGTTAGTGATCATAATTTGAGCCTTTGGGCAGCTCCTTTTCTGGATCATGGGAGAAGAACTGGAGTTTTGAAGCATTGACATATTGTTACCATTAGACAAATATCATGCATTTGCACAATTGTTCTTGTGCCACTGTGGTGGTTTGAATGAGAATGTCCACATAGAATTCAAGTATTTGGAAATTTTGTCTCCAGTTGGTGGCTCTGCTTGGGGAGGTCTTTGAACGCTTGACTATGCCGGAGGAAGCATGTCACTTGGGCCAGCTTAGACAGTTCTTAAGACTTGTCAGATTTCCACCCATTCTCTGCTTCCTGTGTCTGCTCCTGCTCTGGACACCTCACCATGCCTTTCCACCATGTCATGTTCTAATCCCTCTGGAACCAGGAACCATAAGTTCTAATAAACTCTTCTTCCTATAATTCCCTTGGACCCTTTTATCCCAGCAACAGAACAGTAACTAATACACACTACAGTGCCAGCTCTAGGCTTGAGAAGCTAGAGATCTACTCTTCTCATGTCCTCCGACCATATTGTTGCATCTCCCCCAGCATATCAAGAATTTGTCACCCCATAATTTTGATAGCTAGCCTCACTCTCGAAAACATTTGGTTCCAACTTTTAATATGTCATTAGGCAGACCAATAAGGGAGGCCACCCTGGTACTCTTGATAGGGATAAGTCTGGTTCAGAAGTAGCCTCGATGGGATGGCACCAGGCGGCCTGGGCCATGTCTTAATTTCCACACAAAGTTTTCTTTTGGACCACAAAATGTTAATGAAAAACTAACTACAGCAGTAGAGGCAACTGCCCAGTCCCTCCAGATCCTACAACAGTTATTCTCACTGGCAGAGGTGACACTCAAAAACAGAAGAGCCCTAGACTTACTAACTGCTGAAAGAGGAGGAACATCTGTCTTCCTTGTCGAGACGTGTCGTTATTACATCAGCGAATCTAGTAAACTAGTATGTAACTACAAACAACTCTGGAAAGTGGCCCAAGATCTCTCCAGACAACCCCTCCCCATAGAAGGCCTACTGACCAGCTAGCCATGTGCTAGCATCTTCTCCATTCCCGAACACAGAGAATGTTAGTGCCCGCTGGTCTTGTTGCTTTCCTGACTGGAGAATTCAGTCCCTTGCTCTTAATAAACCTTTTCTGTTATTTCCCAGCAGAATCTCTGTTCAATTTCTGCTGTCTCACAAAACAAAACAACCTTACAGAATTCACCCTTGAAAGAAAAGGCCTGCAATTTCCTTTTGAGCATGTGTTTCAGCTCTCTTGGGACACCCATTTCTATTCAATCAATTGACCAGCAAATTCCGATAGTTCTTTTAATTTTAGGTTTATGGATGATTGCCTAAATGAATTGCCTCCCTGTAACTGGAGTATAGGATGTTTGCTAGCCATGATTTGGATGCAGGGAATCAAATTCTCGTCTTCTGCAAGAAAGGAAGGAAGGAAGGAAGGAAGGAAGGAAGGAAGGAAGGAAGGAAGGAAGGAAGGAAGGAAGGAAAAGAAGGAAGGAAGGAAGGAAGGAAGGAAGGAAGGAAGGAAGGAAGGGGAAAGAAGAAATAAAGAACAAGAAGAAAGGGTAATTAGCCCTAATGCTAGGTGAATTACAAAACACCTGTTCAGGTTCTGGCCCTCATAGTTCTCTGAAAAGGTTCATCTCCCAACCTCGCCCCTCCTTCCATTCCACAGTGCTCCCCTGATGGTGAGTTTCAAAATCCCTCCCTGCCTCAGTTTCCTGCCACAGCATTCCTGGCTTCCTGTGGCTCTAATGAGTTTTGCACCACCACATCCACTTACCTTTCTGCCAACCTCTGCTCAGGATCACTTCTATTCCTGGATCATGGGGCTATCCTGAGCCTTGGGGGCCCTTTTGAAGTCTGATCCTTTCCAGTCCTCAGTGGGTTTGGCACCTTTCTGCCTCACGGGATCTCTTCTGCTCTGGTCCTGTCCCAGTCACACTAAAACTAGGCAGTCTTCCCTGCCTTTGACTCCTCCCAATCTGCTTTGTCCCCACCCAATCACACCCTTCCAGTTCCTGCTTCTTCACTCTTCTGACACCGCCCACATTCCATGCTTCCACTAAACCTTTCATAAACACAACAATGGTACTATTTGGAGTAATGTGAGGAAGGGGAGTGTGATGGTGCAAATGCGAATATAAAAAGATTTTTTATACTTATATGAGTGGGGAGCATGTAGGGTGTGTGTGAAATGTGCTTATTACAACATGTTGACATGTCCAAAAAATGAATGAAAACAGAATTTTTCCATAGCCGGATTTCCTCCATGGAGATAAGGTCAAAACTAAAAGCAGTGAGATCAGGAGGGTGAGGTGGAAATACCTGGTAGGTGCAGAGTGTATGAAGCTCTGGGCTCCTAGATACTCACAGTGAATGCAGGTCAAACAAACACATACGTTGGGGCTTCAGCCTGTTTAATTTCATTGTTCATATAAATAAAAGTCAGTTCCAACACCAGAGATGGATGTTATATTTCACTGTCATCAATATTGCATCCGAGAGCAATATCTGCTCTTATGTATGTGTCATTTTTACCACAACACACAAAATGTATTTGCCAAACACTGAAGTCTTAGTAGAGGGTTGAATAGAGGGTTCAGTTACCAATGAATTGATGTAATCAAGATGTCCACATTAAAACCACATGTAATCAAATGTCTAACATATATGTCTGGGCCAGCTATGGTAAGAATTGAAATCTACACCCTGAAAATCAATCCTTTCCACGATAACCTTAAAAATGAAAACTAATGGAACAAATGGAATGTTTTCACTGAGGAGGAGAGAATACTGAGCATGTCTTTAAACAACGTTGACATTAATATGGCTCTCTATAGAATAATTTTCTTAACAAGCTCAATCCTAAGCACTGATGAGCTACATAAAATCATTTCAAATCACTTTTCAAAGAACTACTTAATAAAAATAAATGATGAACTAGTTTCCACATGTACAATGCGCTGTTAAACGACACAGAATTTACATAGGGAGATTCAGAAACACTGACTAAGTACCTTTTAAGCACTGTGTAAAATCACCCTAGGATGGAACACTAACTAAAATCAGAGCCTGAGGTAGGGAACATTTGAGATGGGCTTCCATAGATATCAGAGTCAATAAGTTACCTTCCATAATTTCGTATGATTATTGGCTAGAAAGTGAGAAACCTGTTATGGTTATAAAAATGGTCCCGCAGAGTCTCTTGTGTTTAATATTTGTGCCGTAGACATCAGGGTTCAGAAAAGGATTTAGGGAAGATGATTGGATCATGAAGGATGTGACCGTGATTTCATAGCTCTGCCTGTGTCCTGCCATGATTCGAAGAAGTAGGTCCCTCATGTGCAGCATGTAAGCACATATTTTGTGTCTGCCCTCTGAAAGACTGACTCTACCTCCATCTCAATTTTTGGTCTTCTCTCTCTCACCCTCCTTCAGGATGAGAGCTGTCTCCTCTCACCCATGGTTTCCAGAACTTGAAATTTTGTTTGTATATAACTCAGATCAATGGAAATATATAGGGATCAAAAACTTTGTAACAGTGAGAAAAAATGCGTCTTCACTTCACTTGATTTTTCAAGTATTTTTGCCACAGCAGAACAATTTCAGTCACACATAACCATTGCGAATTCAGGTTTGTGGGCATCTGTTTCACTGTATTCATTAGAAGGCACACATCCGTGGAAGCAAACCTTTATATTCTTGTAGTTCTAAACTTTGTAAGGCTCTCAAATGGATACACATATCTTTCAGAGAAAGGGAAACATCAAATCCATGTGCTCAGGTGTCACACTGTGCAGTGGGGGGTAAATGTGAAGAAAAATACTCACCTTTAAAAATACATCAATACACAAAAATATGTATATATGACATTTCCAGTTACTATTGACTTGCATACATGTACATAATACATGGACACACAAAAATAATGCAAAAACTAAAATGAATTCAATACATTTTAGTACAAATGTAGATTATAAGAAGTAAGATTATTTTTTAATAGACAACTTGGATGTCATTACACATCATTACAAAGAGCAACACTAAACTTTTAATGTACTCATGAACACAAAAACACACATAACATTTTTAAGAGTCTTTTTCTTTTCTCTCTTCATTTAGCTTTTACAGAAAAATTGCGACTTAGCAAAGGAAGCGCCCTGCTTCACACTGACGTGCACTGCTAGTGCCACTCAATCACACAGTCAACCCCGCAGTGTCATTCATGATTTTGTCAGGAGTAATTATTAATTCACAATACAGGTAACATTATTGATGCCTTGATAATGTCCTATGGATTCTTTGACTCATATCAAGGAGCTTTTCAAACAAATTTTCACACAGTCCTTTGAAAGCCAGACAGATTGAATTTATTTCCATATTAAACTGACCAATAGTGCAGTCTTCAAAAGGCCACAGTCCTGGGAACACAACAAAGTTTTCTACTGGTATGATTCCCTCTACTCACTTATCAATATTCGTTTTTGTGTAACTTTAAATGTATTACATAATAACTTTTTTCCTCATTAATACTCTGACTTAGCATATAATGTCTTCAACGTGTCATATTATCTGATGTTTCTAAAGACTTACACTAAAATATTATACCATAGCACATTGCTAAAGTCAAGAATCCTGTAAAATTTCTTTTCATTTTTCTCAGCAGTGTATTGTTTTTAACACATCAAGTAACACTATAAAATCTAATCAGTCTTTTTCTAATATTATTCAGCACTAAATCTAGGTACTTCATGAAAAAGAAAATATATCTACTGGGAAGAATTTTCCTATGGCAATGAATTATTGATGGAAGAAATGGCACTAAGAAAAGACTGCAAAAGCAGAGTCAACAAATGCACTAAACTGTCAGAATACCTTCAAAAATTAGAAAATATAACTTTCGTTTATGGTCAAAGTATTCTACACAATTTTGTCTTTAAATGGTTCCAGTGTTGGGAATGTAAAATATTGTGAAATAAAAAATTGATGTCTTCCAGAGTTAAATATTATTCCATGGAATATAGTAACACTTATGGAAATTTTTAATGTTTTTTTTCTATAATAATCTACCTTAGCATTTTATCAAGTCTGTACAGTGTTTTGGACATTAGATTATGAATGGTCCACTATAAAAACGATGTGATATTTAAATAACTATTAACCCCTTTGTCATATAATTTAAGAGACTTCTACATAATACAATTTAGGGTTTCAAAGTTGCATATACGAATGCACATATTCACATAGTCACAAGTTATTTACAGAACATGTAGCATCTTCTTGATACTTATGTGCTTTATGGGCACAATGTCTACTTTGATGAGACAGACTGAGATATTGATCTTAGAAATTTGTGGCATTCATGCACACTATGAAATTTCTGATGATTCCTAATACAGGAACCATTAGTAAATGGCGGCTGACATTTTTCAAAAATATATATTGTCTCTGCAGTAACGACTCTTTGATATTCAACTAGATTGAATAGAAAAAAAAGACTTTCTCACATTCTTTATATCTCTACATTCTCTTGCCTATGACTCTAGTACGGATTCTGTTTAGTATTCTCAGGATTGAGACCAGAGTAAAAGATTTACCATGTCCTGTGGAATTGCAAACTTTCCCTATAGTATGAATTCTAGAAAATATCTACCATTTCATAAATGATTAAAGGAATTTCCTAATAAATGTGTTTGTAGTGTCTCCTTTCTTATGAATTCTTTGATGTTCTCTAAGAGTTGAAATATGAATAAGAGACTTCTCACACCCTTTTCAGTTGTAAGGTTTTTCTTCTGTATGAATTCTCTGATGCTGGTATGTGCTGAACTCAGAGTAAAGGAATTATTACATTCTTCATATGAGTGGGGTTTCTCTCTAATATGAATTCTCTGATGTTCTCTAAGATGTGAAATTTAAGGAAAGGAATCATCACATTCCCCACTTTTCAAAGGGTTCTCTGCAATATGACTTTGGGATGAACACTAAGATGTGACAAATAACTATACAACTTGATACATTCTTCTCAGTTGTAGGGGTTGACTCCAGTGTGATTTTGCTGATAAAAAGGAAAATTTGACAATTACATAACACACTTGCCACATTGTTCACATATTTAAGGTTTCACTCAGGAATGAATTTCCTGATGTAATTCAAGATATGCCTTTCAACTAAATAACTTGTCATGTTCTTCACATTTGGAGGGATTTTCTCCAGTATGTGTTCTATGATACATCCTAATCTCTGAGCTCTTTGTAAGGGACTTGTCACATTCCTCACATCTAAGGAGCATCTTCCCTTATGTATTCACTGATGTGATCGAAAATTTGAACACCAAGCAAAGGACTTGACACATTCTGCACATTTGCAGGGCTTCTCTCCAGTTGAACAGGTTTATGCATTTTTAAGACTTGACGACTGGGTAAAGGACATGTCGTAATCTTCACATTTGTAGGGTTTCTCTCCAGTGTGAACACTTTTATGCCTTTTAAGACATGAAGCCCAGGAAAAAGACTTGTCACATTCTTCACATTTGTAGGGTTGCTCTCCCGTGTGAGCCCTTTAATGCATTTTAAGAGTTGAGGCCCAGGTAAAGGACTTGTCACATTCTTCACATTTGTAGGGTTTCTCTCCAGTGTGAACCTTTTTATGCCTTTTAAGACATGAAGCCCAGGAAAAAGACTTGTCACATTCTTCACATTTGTAGGGTTGCTCTCCAGTGTGAGCCCTTTAATGCATTTTAAGAGTTGAGGCCCAGGTAAAGGACTTGTCACATTCTTCACATTTGTAGGGTTTCTCTCCAGTGTGAACCTTTTTATGCCTTTTAAGTTTTGAGGCATCAGTAAAGGACTTGTCACATTCTTCACATTTGTAGGGTTTCTCTCCAATGTGAACGTTTTTATGCCTTTTAAGATTTGAGGCCTGAGTAAAGGACTTGTCACATTTTTCACATTTGTAGGGCTTCTCTCCAGTGTGAACATTTTTATGCATTTTAAGACTTAAGGGCCAGGTGAAAGACTTGTCACATTCTTCACATTTGTAGGATTTCTCTCCAGTGTGAGTCCTTTCATGCATTTTAAGAGTTGAGGCCTTGGTAAAAGACTTGTCACATTCTTCACATTTGTAGGGTTTCTCTCCAGTGTGAGCCCTTTCATGCATTTTAAGAGCTGAGGCCTTGGTAAAGGACTTGTCACATTCTTCACATCTGTATGGTTTCTCTCCAGTGTGAACATTTTTATGCATTCTAAGGATTGAGGGCTCTTTACATTTATAGGGTTTCTTTCCTATGTTAATAATTTTAAGCATTCTATTATTTGAGGCCCAGGTAAAGGACTTGTCACATTCTTCGAATATGTAGAGTTTCCCTCCCATATGAATACTTTTATGCCTTCTAAGACTTGAGGCCGAGGAACGAAACTTGTTACATTCTGCACATTTTTGGAGTATCTCTGAATTACAAATACTTTGAGGTCTTCTAGGTGTTGAGTTCTTCAGCCAAAGCAAAAGGAAAAAAAAAAAAAGGGATTGCATTTCATCGTGGAGAATAAGGACAGGAAAAATCACACATTCAGAGATATCTACAGAACATGTAATAGGAATGAATAAAATTTCCAATAGCAATGAGAAACAATCAAGTGTACAAAAATAACATGTAGGAGAAAAGTAGCTGAAATCATAACAGTGTGAAAATTAATTCAATAAATATAGAGAATATATAAAAATAGACATATAAATGGTCAGACAACCACAAGACAGTCATTTGGAAAGCCCAAATACATATTACCAAGGGCCTGTATTTCAAGCCATAGACAGTATGAGGAAAGTAGTTCGAAAAAAATCAATACTTAATCCTATTAGGGGAACATATCAACTCATTATATCAGGAGAAATCTGCCACCATATCAGATATAATTTCAACAAAATCAGAGCCATTTGCATGTAAAAAGATAAAAATTTAGTTAAGGTAATGAAAGTGACCACATTAAGCTAAAATTCACTTGTAAAAAAGTTTTCTATTAAAACTGATGGAGAAAGAAGCACATTTGAAGAAATGGACCTATTCATGGCAAACAAGCCATAACTTCAGAATTTACATAAGTATATGTAATACAGAGGAGAAAGAGACTGTCATTCATGGGAACAGAAGTGAGAATACAATGGTTAAGAGTAATTGATGAACACACCATGTTCCAGAAGGAATCTGTAATTAGCAACAAGAAAATAAAACTAGGCCCATATCAATACTAATAATGAAGGAAAGAACTATCAATCATTTGAATAACCAGAACACAAGCAAAATCATTTTGAATGAAAGTCATCTCTCAGTAATATTAATACATGAAAATAGCTTAGTTTTACCAATTAAATAATAGAGCGTAGAAAAGTGGGCTCAAAGATTTTACCAGTATCTCTTCTGCGCATGAAATGCATATTGCAGACAATGACATCAAGGAAGTAAGAATTCATTCTGACAATCCAACTACATCATCAATTAACTGTTAAAAAGAATATATACACAGGCGAGAATATCAAATCCTATATATTATAAAGCACTCTGGAAAAGAATGAAGGAAGAGATAAAAGATCAGCAAATGTCAGTACAAAGAAATGTATAAAGCGATAGCAACTGTAAATGTTTTTACACTTAGTTTTATAATTCCAAGTAGAAAGATAGGTTCTGACTCCTTCTGATTAGCACTGAGCAACTTCCGGGCACCACTTGAAAAGCTACGTAGATTTTCCATGGGGACTGGGGAGTTGGCTCAGCATTTAAGAGTGCTGACTACTCTTGTAGAGGACCACAGTTTGATTCCCAGCATCCAAATAGTGGCTGAATAACTCAAGTCCAAGAGGATCTAAAACCCTCTTCTGACATCCCTGCACAATGAATGTGAAGGATGCACTCCCATAAATGGAGATGATGACATCATACACATAAAATATGATAATCGCTAGGTAGATGTTCCAAAATTTAGGGCATAAAAAAAGAAACCAAGTAGGATCAAAATTATTTCACAAATGAACAACATTTCAATGATATCAACAGGTTGTTCCTAAAAGAAGATTGAATGAAACTTTCTTATATTTACTTGGAAAGTACTCTAGAAAAAAATCACATTATGAGTTACAAAGCACACATCACTAAAACAAATCTTTTAAAAATGATCATATGCTTCTCAGTAATTCGGCAACAAAATTACAAGAAAAAACTAGAAAGGAAATCAGAAAGTCTACAGAAATATGTTTGTGGAATTCAGTTGAATAAATTTGGGGTCACTATTGTACACCAGAAGGAAATTTCTTCAAAATTCTTCTTTACAAAAACGTATGGATTAAAATCATGACCTTATATAGGTGTGAAACAAAATTGATAGCATAGAAATGGAACTCAAATTTCTCTTTCATAGAGAAGGAGCTAAACACAGTGCATTAGATGGTGAGAAATAACCACTGGAAAAGAACAAAAACTAAATAGAGAATAGAAAACATGACATGACATCAACTAACCTATCCATTCAAAAGAAATGACCAAAGACTGGACAAGGAAACCATAGCAGTGCGAGAAAATAGAAACTCAGAAGATACAGATGAGACTTCAATGAAATACAAAGTGTCATGAAAGACAAGGTCAAAAAGCTACAGAAAATGTTTCTAGAAGAAATGCATAAATCCCTCAGTTCATAAAGAAACTGAAGCACCATTTCAATGTCTCCAAGGAATGACAGCCAAAATCTAAATGGGTTCATTAGTGAAGTCTCACAAATAGTTTTTTCAGACACCATTATATCTGGAAAAGAAACATATAAAAACCACAACTATGTACAAAATTAGATGTTACCTATATATCCATACTCAGGTTGGAAGCCGTGTAGTACATTTGTGAGCATGTAAATACAGGACTGCTGAGAAGGGCGTGTGCTGAACACTTGTTGCTTTTTTGCCCACACTTTACTGTTCTGACCACATCAAAACGTATTTTGTCACATTTGATAATGCGACTACATGTCTTCAAATTCATGCCATCCCGGCCTGGACAACACTGGATACTTTGTATCTTCCATTTATTTTTCAACCAACAAATAAAACTTTGACTGAACATAAGCACTTGATATGTTGCCTTTGATGCTGAGAAGTTGCCACACCTGGGCCTGCTCCCTTGAATAACACTGACTCCCTCCCAACACCTATCAATGCTGAATAGCTCATTACCAAAAACTGGAGCTTTGTGCCCAAATCTCACTCTTGATTTTGGGATTCTGTCTAGTTTGACCTGCAGGACTTACATGTGATGTTATAACCACTGTGATTTTATATGTGGAACCTCCCTGACCCACCCAGAAAACACTTTCTTCATGTCATACACAGCCTCAGAATGTAGTCTTTCCAATTATGTAACAGTCCATGAGCACTGGGAGGGAATGCTGTGACACGATATCACATTTTTGGCAGTGTACTCCAGAGACACTTTTGAAACATTGGTCACGCTGTGGTTACCTGTATTAAGGACCGTCTGTGACAAACTTAAATCTCTGATGAGGATTGAGGGATGACCTAATCTGAGTGTATGCAGGTATGTCAGATGGATTCAGTTTAATATTATATTATTTTACCTGATGAGTAGGCGGATGTCTATTAGGCCTTTACTTGGGTTAACCACAGGTCCCTGATTCAAACAATCCATCAGATAAGGGGTTGTGTACTGAAGCAGGATTTAAATCCACTCAGAAAATGGTTGTTTTCTTCCAGAACATACATTCCACTATTGTCTTGGTCCAGTCATCACTATATCTCACACAGACCAAATAACTGATTATGATTTTTATCCTTGGTTCATGTATCGGAACTTGTACTACATGAAAGATAGATTTTAAGAAAGAAGTTCCTAGGTAAGAACCATGTTGATCTTTCAATATTGTCTGCTTCAAGTACATGGTTTTCTCAGCAATAGCATCTTATCAAGAAGATCTGCAAGGAAACCACGAGCATTGGCACTACCCAGCAGTGTCTGCTGGTCTATGGCACCTCATTGCCAACAGCTGCAAAAGAGGAATCAGTTCCCATAACTGTGATTATTGCTTGTAAATTATAGTGTCAGGTGGTGATACTGTCCCCCTGTTCTAGGAAAACACCATCAAAATATTAAATATATGAGCTTGCATATATATTAGGACATTTCTTTTGAACATGAGAAGTCATCACATGACTTTCTGAAATCTTCACTGTTAGCTGACCTTTCCCACATTCCCTGTCCACACCACCCTGCCTGGCCCCAGTGAGTTCAAATGTCCCTGTTGTATGTTTCTCTTTAAACTTGTAAACAGTTGTGTTGTATTTTCCCTCTTTTGAAAGCTGCTCTCACTGAGGGCCACTTACTGATTTCCAGGCTTCTAGGAATTCCCAGTGAAACACACACATCAATGGTAATATGCAATAGTGAGAGAAAAAGTGACAGGTGAGTATTTCGTTTCTCAATCAGGGTTATCTCAGTCAGAAGGTATACTTGTTAGTTTTTCATTGCTATTATAATCTGCATCAACCAAATGAAGAGTCACAAATTCTTCACATTCCTCCAGGAAACATCAACAGAATCTTCACAGCAACACCACACTCTCTGTTAACAAATCTGTCTTAGTTACTCTGCTTTTACTGTGATAAACTATCATCAACAGAAACAATAAATGGATGACAATCTATTTTCCTTATGGTTCCAGAGATCACCTTCTAAATGGCAGGGAGAAAGCCAAAGGACACGGATGTAGGCAAAAGTCAAAAGCAGAAAGAGCAAACCTTCAGGCACATGCTAGAAGCACAGGGAGAAAACTAAATCTAGGACAAGCATGTATACTGCCATATCCCACCCTCCGTGACATATTTGCCACAATTCTGCAAGCCCAAATCTTCTCCAAACTGGGTGTTGAAATACACGAGACTTTGGGGTATCTTTCTCACTCAAACCAACACATCCTGTTCCTGGAACTCAGAGGATTGGGACCATATTATGATGCTAAGTGCATTTAATCCAACTTAAACAATCTCCATAATCATTAACAATCTCAACACTGTTCAAAATTCCAAAGTCTACTATGAGAGTCAAGGTATTCTCTTTCCTATAATTCCCTAGAAAATCAAAATTGAAAAATTACATATATCTACCATACAATGGCCCAGAATATACATTCCCATTGGCAGAGGGATGAAAGTGAGCATAGTTAAGAAAAACTGGAGCTAAGAAAGACCAAACCAGGAAAAGACACACAATAAAAAAAACTAAGAATAACAATATATTAATTTTTAAATGCATAAATACACAAATCAACACATAAATAAAGAATAATTCCCAAAATATCATATTACCTCAATTCACATCACACCTGTAAACAGGTGCAGACAAGGACAGCATGACCACGGATGCAACTCTGGGCCTGTAAATACAGGGCACAGAGTACACATAGAACTAAACCTACATACGTAACGGCAGCCAATTTTTACAAAGTAGACAAAACCTGCCCTGGAATTAAGGACAGTCTCTTCAACAGATACTGCTGTCGAAACTGAGTATCCAAAAGACAAACATTGACATTTGATCCATATCTCAAGAGCCACACAATATGAATTGAAAACAGAACAAAGGACAAAACTCAAAGCTTTATATGCTGAATGTGACGAGAAAAACATGGAAATAATAGCCAGTTAATTGAATGGCAAAATTCAACACGTAATTATCAATAATAACTCTGAAAAGTGAATGTTTATGTCCTCATAAGATAAAAAGAGGCCACGCCAGAACAGATTTGAAAACTGCCTGTTGACTAGGTTTCATAGTGAGAGAAAATGCTCCATTGCTATGCAGAACAGCGGGGGAAAGAGCCGTCAGGGGTCTCCCTTTTGTGAATCCTGCATGCTGCAACACTGTCCTAATAGGCAAGATGAATTTCCTAGTGCAATAAGTCTACAAGGTTATTTGGGTAACTGGGATTTTTGCATTGGAATTGAGGTCTACTCCTCACAAGGAATTCAGATATAGTACAAGAAAACTGGTAAAATCATATGGTTACAGTGGTCATATGCCCTCAGGATCGATGTACTACTGTTTTCCGGAACACCAAACTGCCATTCTGATTTTGAAATCTTGCATTTAGACCACAGATAAATGTGGCCTTCAACCTTGGCGACAGAAGTGTTTCTCTACAGAGGGTGGCTGTTCATGTACAGGTGCATGGCTACTTAAACTGTTGAGAATAAGTGACTGTGGCTCCCTCAGCACTAAAAGAGATATTCATGTCTTCTGCCCACCCACAACTCAGGGACCATATTCAAACATGGACGAGAAAGAAGGTAAGAATGGAAGTATGGGGGATTCTGTGGAGAGCGAGCTGTGTTGAGGTCAAGACATTCCCATTGCGTATATGAGCTATACGACTAGGCTTTCACAAGATCGAGGCCAGAGGACCAGTCAACATTGTAACACCCATCCATATTTTCCCTTAGTCAAAACCCAAGAACCCAAAAGAGAAAGAACCAAACAGAATAGAGGACCTGATCCCTGACAGACAAATATTTCCAGTAAATGGAAAATTGGCAGGGAGCAATTGGTAATGCATAGAAACCAGGTGCATGTTCACTTGTATGCAAATATGAAATGAATTCTACTTAACAACATATTAATATACAAATGGAAAACAACTTGTACTATGTAGATTACATGAGTTTTCTTGACCAGAAAAAGTCACTACATATTTCAGAAATACATTAACTACACATTTTCTCTGATAAAATACAATTCTAGATTTTATTTTCCAATACATGGGTGTAGGCATAGTTCATAGCACTACAAACTTAATATAACAGGTAAAAATACCTTTACAAGAGTGGACAGATATGGAAATCACAAGAAAATGCCAGGGGAAGTGAAAGCAGAGCACTGTGTACTAGGAGGACAAAGTGAGAGAGTGAGAGAGGTCAGGGAAGAGGGAGGACAGTGAGAGAGGTGGAACAGAAACAGAAGTTGTATAGGACAAGGCAAAAGAGAAACTCAAGTTTCAAAGTTGATTTTACATAGCATAGAAATGGAATTCAAATTTGTCCCTGATAGAGAAGGAGCTCAACACAATGCATTAGATGGAGAGAAAGGACCGATGGAAAAAAAGAAACGCAAAACAGAGAACAGAAAACATGACATGACAACAACCAACCTATCCAGTGAAAAAAATTGAACAAAGACTGGACAAGGTTACCAAAGCACTGAGAGAAAAAGGAAATTCAGAAAGATACAGGTGAAAAGAGGCTATTAAAAGAGACTTCAATGAAATGCAAAAATGTCATGAAAGAGTAACTGAGAGAGACGGTCACAAAGCTACAGAGATGTGTCCAGACAAATGCATGAATTCCTAAGGACATCTGACCTGTTCCTATTACATACAAAAGAAACTGAAGCACCATGTCAATGTCTCCAAGTCAAAATGGATTTATTACTGATCTCTGACAAACAGGATTTAACGTCACTTTAATTATCCATGGAAAGCAAGCATATAAAAATGTGGGAAAGAAAAAGAGAGAGAAGAAAATTCATCTATTAGAACTCTAGCATAGATTGGCTGGAGAGATGGACTAGCAGTTAAGAACTCTTGCTCTTCCTCCAGAGGAGTAGTATTCACTTCCTAACACACGCATCACAGATAACAACTTTCAGTCACTCCATTTCAGAAGATCCAATGCCCTCTTCTCCACTTTACGGGACTTGCTTGAAATGGCTGCACTCATGTACATGCAGACAAGACACTTATACACATAAAAACAGTGAATGAAAATATTTTTTAAACTACATCATTATAAAGAAAGAAGACATGGAAGATATTCAATAATGAAACAATGTTTACAGGAACAGGAAGTAATGTTTGCTTATTAGTCATTTGTACATTATCCACGGGCAATAAAAGTTATCTGACTTTTACCACTTGACAAGTGTTGGTGAAACTGCTATTAATTTAATGATCACAATTTCCTTCTAGTAAAATACTCCATGGCAAAATCATTTGCAGGTCTTTTTCCTTCTGTATTAGGGATCTTGGTTAGACGTCCTTCATCCTCTCTAACCTACCTGGTTGACTATAATCTCTCCTGTCTTCACTTTCCAGGGTTCTTTGCATTGCTCCAGGCAGGAAACCAGAACAGGCGTACACACAGCAAGACCTGTGTGTGAGAAAGAGGCACATGACGCTGGCTAGATTCCATAGAAAGGAACGGATTTGTAACTCACACTGTGCTCCTCCAGTAATACACAGAGAACAAGATGACGCTCCTAATAATTTCCCAATTTTATTATCTGACAGAATCTTTAGGTTACATAGGAAGTTCGTCAATGTTCATATGCTGAGTTATAACACTGAGTGAAAATGCAGCTAGGGAAAGGGAACTTTAAGACTCTGCCACAATACCATTTCCTAAGGTATTTCTGAACTCAATGAAGATGAATAATTCCTCCAACAAGTGAAAATATAAACATAGGATATAGTGTGAACATGTTCTTCTCACTACCAAAAGATTTCCAGTACCGTGATTTCTAAGAATCTAAGCCTTGGTCCTCAAAACTAACCAACACTTACAGTAGATGGTTAGCTGTCAAAGGAAGGAGAACAGTAAAACAACGCTGGAGGAGATATGTCCTCACCTACAGACACGAGATGGCTGTAGTTCTCCAACATCACCTCCCTGTACAAAGCCTTCTGAGCAGAGTCTAGGCATTGCCACTCCTCCTGGGAGAAGTCAAAGGACACATCCTTGAAAGTCAATGAACCCTAAAATGAAAAGTGAAGATTTGAACATGTGCCCCTGAACACAATACTAGACCAATGAAACATCATGTTTCCTTCATTTCAAATCACTACTAAATAATTCTAAAAAATTCTAAATAATTCTGAAAAATAGAAGATTATTCAGATGGGTCCCAACAGTGCTTCCTTGTCTCTAACACAAATTAGAAGCAAAATAATCTTCATTAACAAAAGCAATAAAAACACACAAACATGCAGCTTCCGTTATATCCTTCCAGATGTTCTGATCAGCTTACTGCCAAGGTGGAAACAACATCTGCACACTGACTCAGTATGGAGATAGTCACAGAGCTTGTTCAGGTGGGGAGATTACTCTTTCTTCTGCATTTATAACTTGTTCATTTTTTAAGAGTGACTTTAAACACTCAGAATCATGGAAATCTTAGAGAATGAATCTCATTCAATAAGTTATATAATGAATGGCAAGTGGACCAGCTCCCTAGTCAAATGTGCCCTAGGTATGCACTAATGTGCTCAGCCTCCAATGTGCACATGTAAAGGAAAAAATCGGTTTGGATGTTGCAGATGGCAACTGTACTAAAAAAAGATAAATGGCACACAAGTATTTGGGGGCAAATAATACTTCCTGTAAAGTAATTTCACATGCATCTTTTAAATGTTTCTAAAGAAAGATGACCCGGTTCATTCCTAATTACTTCAAATGGACATTTCAATTCACTGCAACCACTGTTCCCAATGTGTGAAGACGTACAGTCACAGTTGAGTAAACCATGGCAAAAAAATACAAACTACTTCCATTTTGAAAACAATAAAATAAAATTTCATCACGCAGATGGAAATTAGGATTCAAAACTTTCCCACATGATTTTTGATCGCACAATCTACTTTTATCCTCACATTCTGGCTTGAGATTTAACTATAAGTACACACTGGCCATCTTAAACATAGCACAATAAGAAAAGTTTGAGAACAAGGTTTCAAACTACAGAGAGTACAGAAAACATGAAGACAAGGTAGTACACTGACTGAACAATGTTGATGCTCTACATACAACCGGTAACAGAAATGAACATAATCTATGATAGTTGAAAAACGAAGCTTTTTATGAATTACAAAGAACCAGTAATGGAAGCAGAGAGAAAGAGGCCTGCTTCAGAATATCCACCTGGAAAATGGAGAATTTAGCAAAGAACTATGAAAGACTTCTTTCTCCATAGAAAGGAAAAAACTAACAGTGATGAAAAGAGAGTCTTTTAAATGACATAATTCTTGTGCTTCATTCTGTAAATTGCCACAACACCTATTTTTCATAATACATCACCTAGCACTTCAATCAAACAAATTAACTCCCAGGAGACAAAAGAAGACAGGTTTCAACAGCCCACGAGCACACATTACAGGCCTGTGATGTTAGTGGGATTATAAGGTCAAGCAAAATATTCCAGCGTCTCAGTAAAACAATGTATAATATCAGTTTTATGTAAAGTTGAAATAACAATACACTGGCATCTGCGGGACTAGATGACCCTGCTTACACCCTGAAAACTGGCATAACTCAGTTTCTACCTGCCACATTTGTGATGGTTGGTCATGCTGTCATTGGACTAGTCTGGCAAAAATAAGAATTGAAGGGCAGAATGGCCAGAAAGCCATGCTATATCCATGATACAAATATAAAGCATTACTGTGGGCCAGGCATGTTGCTGCATGTCTTTATTCCCAGGACTATGAATGCAGAGGAATGCTCATCTCTGTGAGTACACCAGGCCAGAAAGGTGTACTTTTCAAGTACTCTGGCAAGCAAAGTTTCCAATATCAAAATGGCAAATTTTTTGAGAAACTGCACATGGTTCATTTTGATGACTCTATTTACCTGAACAGAACCCATCTCTCTCCTCCTTCTGTGAGTTTCCTTGCAGGTACTTGGACGAGGACAGTCTTCACTTACTTTTGAGGTATTTCCTTTCAGTTCACTGAAAATCCTCTTCACGGGCCAACATAACAAGAGGATGAAGCACCTCAGAAAATCCAACAGGCCCTTCTCACTGTCTGACCTAACAGAAGATACACAGGAAGAAAGGGCTCAGCATGGAGACACTAACAGGAGTTCTACTTCCTGCCTTTCACTGGTCTGCCCTGCCAACAGGATCAAGAATTTCTACTACATTCAGGTGAGTGTAGCTTCCTCAGGTCTCTACCCAAACAAGGCAGAGTAACAGGGTTTTCATCATTGGGAACAGAAGATAAACACAGCTTTTCTTCAGAAGCCCTGGGAGCTGAGTCAGCCTCACTGTCATCTGCCTGAGACTGTCAATTGGAAAAGCATGAAAGCTTCTACTTAGTATCATAGACAGAATCTCTGGGAGACTCAAGTGAAAGATTTCCTTTAAAGGCTGAGTTCAGTAGTGCATGGTGACAATTAACATTCAGTTCTTCAGGCTTAAGAGAAGGTTCAGAGGCTAAGAATGCTGAATGCTCTTGCCTATGACCTAGGTTTGATTTGCAGTAACCACGTGGTGCTAACAACTGTCCTTAACAGCTGTTCCAGGGGTTCCCAGCCTGTCTTCCAGCCTCCACAGACATGGCTCCCATGGGTAGCCTTACATACTCAGAAACAGAACACTCTTACCTAGAAAATAGAAGTCAATAACTTGATAAAAATGAAATCTTTATGTTCTTGTGACATGCTGTTTTTCATTTTTATGAGGAGTGTTGATATTTTGTTTTGCATGCACATGGGACATTGATCTAGTCAGTCAGTACTCTATCCAAATATGAAATTTTCCTTTCCTATTAATGAATCAAAGTTCATTTTTCTTAATTATTTATGATTTAAAATGGGAGTTGGAGAATGTGATCCACCTTCCTGTGGGATAGGACAGTAGAACTTACTTCCCCCAGAAGCAATGACATTGTTTCTTTCATTTCTCCATGTTCTCCCCATTCACTGGCAAATGCTATTGTATTTTCAGCCTGTATCACCTGTGTGTTGTTCTGGTTTAATTTATGGCTGTGTTCATGCAGTGCTAGTGTTTCAACTTCCGTTACGTGATAGAATGTTCACCTGGTCAATCACACTGACAAGTATATGCAGCCACAATTGGGGACCATGAATATCTCTCACCCATATTGAATTCATTTCCTTTGAGGACATATCCTGCATTTGGTGTTAGAATGCAAAGTTCAGAAAGAACTGCCACTTGGTTTTGAGCATGTTTTTAATTTCTCTCAGGACACCCATTTCTAGTTATGTCCATTTAGCTCTAAATTCCTTTAGTGCTTTTAATTTTATGTTAATGAATTTATTGCCTAAATGAATTGCCTCCGTGTACCTGGAGTTAAGGACGGTTGTAACTGTCACATGGATGTCAGGAATCAAACCCAGATCCTCTGCAAGAGCAGCTGGTTTTCTTAACCACTGAGCCTTCTCTCCTGTTTCTTTATACATATATATTTGCAGCCACTAAAAAAATGAAAGAAACTTTATATAAGAGAATACTGAGGTCAACACACCCAAATATCTGCAGCAAAATTTTCAAAAGCTGATTTACTTATTAATGAATAACCATAAAATAAAAAACAAGCCTAGAATGGCAGACATCAAGGCTTTAATCCCAGTACTCAATAGGCAGCTGTAGCCTGATCTCTGCCAGCTCAAGACCAGCCTGCTCTTTATCTTTAGCCACAGGTTGGCTGCTGCTATAGCGGGAGACTGTCTCTCCAAAAAAGGAAAGAAACCAAACTAATAACAACAACAACAAAAAAAACATAAACAAAACAAAGCAAACAAACAAAAAAAAAACAAGTAGAGAAAGGAAGAAAGAAAGAAAAACAATAAAACAAAATAAGACTAAACCCCGCTCTATCCCACACGCCTGCCTCTGGATCTAAGCCCCACAGCTCCTCTTAAAAGATTCATTTCCTCCCTTTGTCACTAGTTCCATTCCACAGTGCTCCCCGGGTAGGTGAGTTTCCAAACTCCAACCTGTTTCTGGTTCCTGCAACTGCATTCCGCTGACCTCCAGTGGCTCTAGTGCGGTTTCCCATCCCCCACCTACATCCACTTACCTTTCCGTCTACCTCTGCTCAAGCACTGTGCTGCTACTTGTGGATCCAGGGGAACCTGAGACTTGGTGTTCCCTGAGAGGTCTGATCCTGCGCGGCTCTCCTCAGGCTCCACAGCTCTCTGTTCGTGTACTCGCTTCTGCTCTGGTTAGTGTCACAGTCACACTACACCCCAGCGGTCTAGCGGTCTTTCACAACTCCATAACCCTGCTTTGGCCCCGCCCACTCGCACCCTCCCTAGTTCCTGTTTTTTCACTCTTCTGACCCCGCCCACATTCCATGCTTCCACTAAACCTTCCTCTAAACCCTGACAGTAAAAGAACATTTTCACAAGTTGCGGTGGTGCACACTTTAATCCCAGCACTTGGGAGGCAGATCTCTGTGCGTTTGGGGCCAGCAAGTTCTACAGAGAGAACAAATAGGCAGAGCTGCTGGCCATCATGGACGATTCGGGGAAAGATGGGAGACTCTATAACAGCCAGCAGGAGTGCCGCGTGGAGACTAAAATGAAGGTCATTCATGCTGCAGTGCTGGGTAGGGAATGCTGGAATGAAATGGAGCACAATGCCAGGTTCTAGCCTCGGTAGTTCTGAACATTCCCTCCTTTGTATGAGATGCCACCTTCCAATTCACGTCTCCTGTTGAGATGAAATTTTCTTTTGTTGTTTTCAAAATGGGAGTAGTTTGTATACTTGTGTGTCCCTTTATCTTTTTTGAGTTCACTTGCCATCTGCAGCACCCAAACTGCTTGACTCTTTTCCATGTGCACATTGGACCCTGAGCACATTAGTGCATACCTGGAGCGCATTTGACTTAGGACCTCGCCCACTTGCCATTCAGTATATATCCTATTTAATGAGATTCATTCCCTAAGCATTTGCACGGTTCTGAGTGCTTTGAAGTCAGTCTTTAAATATGAGGAAGTTATAAATACAGAAGAAAGAGTAATCTCCCCACCTGAACAAGCACCGTGACTGTCTCCATACTGAGACAGTGTGTAGATGCTTCCTTCCACATTGGCTGTAAGCTAATCACAACATCTGGAGGTAAATGACTGAAACTGCATGTTTGTGTGTTTTATTACTATTATTAATAAAGGTTATTTTGATTAATAATCTGTGTCAGAGACAAAGATTTGTTGACCTACCTAATTAACCTTCTATTTTTCCGAATTTTTTTTTACTAGTGATGTCATGTTTCCTTGGGCCTAGTACTGTGTTCAAGGCCACATGTTCAAATCTTCATTTTTCATTTTAGGGTTCATTGGCTTTCAAGGACCTGTCCTTTGACTTCTCCCAGGAGGAGTGGGAATGCCTAGACTCTAATCAGAGGGCTTTGTACAGGGAGGTGATTTTGGAGAACTACAGCCCTCTCACATCTGTAGGTGAGGAGATATTTCTTCCAGAGACGTTTGTACTATTCTATTTCCTTTCGCAGATATGAATCTACCTTGAGTGCATGTTAGTTTTGAGGACTACATCTTACATTCTTAGAAATCACTGTACTGGGAATCTTTTGGTATTGAGAAGAACATGTTCACACTTTATGCTATGTTCACCTTTTCACTTGTTAGAGGAATTATCCATCTGCATTGATTTCAGCCAGACATTAGTGAACGATACTGTAGCAGAATCTTAAAGATCCATTTCTGTAGCAGCATTTTGAATCAGTGCTAGAACTCAACATATGAACACTGAAGAAATTTCTATGTATTCGAAAAATTCTGTCAGATGACAAAATTAGGAAATTATTTGGAGCGTCATCTTGTTTTCTGTGTATTACTGGAGGAGCACAGTGTGAGTTAGAAATCCAGTACTTTCTATGGAATCTAGCTAGCATCATGTGCCTCTTTTCACTCACAGGTCTTGCTAGATTTAAGCTTGTCCTGGTCTCTTGTCTGGAGCAATCCAAAGAGCCCTGGAATGTGAAGAGAGCAGAGACTGTAGCCAACCAGGTAGGTCTGTGAGGACGAAGGAGGGGCCCAGGTTTGAGGTCCTGAAGATAGAAGGATAAAGACCTGGAAATGATTTTGCCATAGCTTGTTTCACCAGCAGGATATTCTGATCATTAAATTTATACCAATTTCATCAACATTTGTCATGCGGTAAATGTCAGATATCTTTTATTGCCCATGGATTATGTTTAAATGACTAGTATGCAAACCTTACTTCCTCTAAGTTTTTACTTTATTATTCTATATCATCCATGTCTTTTTTCTTGCTAAAGCTATAGTTTAAAAAATATTTTCATTCACTGTTTTTATGTGTATGAGTGTATTGTCTGCATGTACATAAGGCAGCAATATCAAGCAAAGCCTTTGGAGTCTAGAAGAGGGCGTTGTATACCCTGGAACTGGAGTCACATAGAGTTGTTATCTGCTCTGGGTGAGTTAGGTATTAAACGCTCCTCCTCTGGAGGAAATAAAGTGTTCTTAACTCCTAGGTCATCTCTCCAGCCGAACCTATGCTAGAGTTTTAATAGAAGAATTTGCTTCTCTTTCTTTTTGCTTTCCTATATTTTTATATACTTGCTTTCCATACATAGTTAAAGTGATTTAAAAATTGCTTCTCAGATATCATTAATAAACCCATTTTGACTTGCAGACAATGAAATGGTGTTTCAGTTTCTTTCTTTTACATTAGAGAAATGTATTCCAGCCTCTTTATATATTCTTCTTAACAGTTAATTGATCATGTAATTTGAATGTCAAAATGAGTTCTAAGTTTCTTGACGTCATTGCCAGTAATATGTATTTCATGAACAGTAGAGATACTGATAAATTAGTAGAACCCACTTTTCTAGTCTCTATCTTTTAATTGGTAAACGAGGCTGTTTTCATTTATTAATATTCCTGAGAGATTATTTTTAATCAAAATGATTTTGCTGCTGTTCTTGTTGTTCAAATGATTGATAGTTATCTCCTTCATTATTAGTAATGATATTGGCCTAGTTTTATTTTCTGTGTTGCTGATTTTAGATTCTTTCTGGGACATGATGTGTTCATCAATTACTCTTAACCATTTTATTCTGACTTCTGTTCCCAGGAATGAGTCTCTTTCTCCTCAGCGTATTATGTATGCTTACATAAATTCTGAAGCTTGTTTGCCATGAATAGGTCCATTTATTCAAATGTGCTTCTTCTTTCATCAACTTTAAGAGAAACGTTTTCTAGAAGTGAATTTTAATTAATATGGTCAGTTTCATTACTTTAAATATATTTTTACCTTATTGCATGCTGATCTGGCTCTGGTCTTTATTGAAAACACATATGATATGGTGACCGATTTTCTGCTGATGTAATGGGTTCGCATTTTCCCCTAATAGGATTAAATGTTGATTTTTTTTGCTTACTATTTTCCTCATATTCTCTATGGCTTGGAATGCAGAACCTTGTTAATATGTATTTGGGCTTTTAAATGACTCTTGTGATTGTATGTCCATTTATTTTTATATTTTAATATTTTTTCTCTATATTTATCAAATGAATTTTCATGCTGTGGGTATGACTTCAGCTTCATTAATGTTACTTGTTTTGTGAGTTAATAATGACTCCTGACAAATTCATGAATGACATTGCATGGTTGATTTTTTCTTGTTGTTTTGGTTTTTTTGTTTGTGATTGAGCAGCACTAGCAGTGCACGTCAGTGTGAAGCAGGGCGCTTCCTTTGCTGAGTCAAACAGCAAATCCAGAATGTTTGAAATGATCTGTACTTTGAGTTGATCACAACTGAGATGAATGCATGCTTTACTCATAAATGATTACTAGTTTTCATTGGATGTTGTTAATGCAGTTTTTGTGCATAAGCTAAATGAAGATACAGAAGAGACAAAGTATCCTTTAAATGTTCTGCGTTTTCATATGTTCATGAGTATATTAAAATTTTAGTGTTGCTCCTTTGAATTGGGTGCAATGATATCTAAGTTGTCAATTCATTTAAAACAATCCTATTTCTTTAGTTCTCTTAATCTACATTTGGACTGAAATACATTGAATGCATTTTAGTTTTTATTTTTGCATAATTTTTATGTTTGTCCATGTATTGCATGCATGTATGTAAATGAAAAGACCCTGGAAATGTTACATCATTCTTACTTATGAGTATTGATGTATTTTTAAAATGTGAGTATTTTTCTTCATATTTGCCCCCCATGTACCACAGTGTTTGATAACCGAGCTCCTGTATTTGATTTTCCCTTACACTGAAAGGCATGTGTAAACATTTGAGACTGATAAAATTTAGGACTAAGAATATAAAAGTTTCCTTTCATGAATATGTACTTTTTAATATATGGAATGAAACAGATGACCACACACCTAAATTCCCAAAGCTTATGTATGACTGACAATCTTCTGCTAACCACAGACAGTTCTCTGCTTGACATAGTTCAAGTATGTTCATCACTGCGCTTTCCTATTTGCAACCATCATACAGCTTTACCTAACACACAAAATAATGCCATTGTCCCCCCTCTGTGCTTAATATATATACATATATATATATACACACATTGTTGTATATATATATATATATATATATAATAAAATGTGCCTATATTTCAACGTAATTCATGTGAAACTGAGACAAATTTTGTAACATTTACACAAATGAGATTAGCCACAGGAAACCAAACAAATGAGGATGGTTTTTCTTGTGAGACAGGTTGATTGATGAAAGAAAAACCCAACTGACGGATAATAAGGGCTAAAATTCCATAAAAAAAAATGCCAAGCATGGTGTCATATTCACTCTAGTACTCTAGAGGCAGAGGTAGGTGGATATCTGTGAGATCAAGGCCTGCTTGGGCTACATATGCTTCTTGGGCTACAGCTAGGGATGCAGGGAAACCCTGCCCCCATAGGACAAAAAATATCCCCCAAAGAAACAATGAACACAGAGACTGTGAGGCTGACAGAACAGTAGGCTTTAGACTGGGTTATGATCATAGCCCTAAGGACTGAAAAATACTAGATGCTGTCACCAGCAAATACCATGGCTTCTGAGTCCATTGATGTCTGTTCACTTATCTGTATCAGGGGCACATATTGCTTCTATTCCCACATGACTGAAACATTATGATGATTCCTCACCTCTTAAAAGGACAGTATCATTCTTGATTTTGTCATCTCCCAGACTTACTCATACTCCTTAAAGGCACAATTACTGATAACATATTAGGGATTCGTTTTTAGCAGAAGAACTGAGGTTATTCATCCAAAGATATTCATACCTTAGCAAAACATTTTAAGGACATGAATTTATTTTCATTTCATTGTTTGTCTTTGGAAAAATCATATTATAAGATGAAAAATACAAAGATTCATTGGTAAGTTTTCCTCAAAAGTTTCCAAATAAGAATACAGTAAGAAAGATCCTGGGCAGGTTGTCAAGGCTCCAAAGAGAGCCACGCCAAAGAAGATTTGGGGAACACAATGATGCTCCATATGCCTTTCTACAACAGTAATAATAGGGGACGTAGTGTGGGGCACAATGGTAGTAGGGCGGGGTGGACATGGGGACATGCTTTGTAGTATAATAAAATACATTCTGTGTAAGTATCAAATAATTAAGGAAAACATTCAAAAACAAAGGGCCGGAGAGGTGATTCAGTGTTTAAGAGTACTGGCTGCTCTTGGAGAGGAGTGAGTATCCACATCACAAATAACAGTTGTAGTTCTGGTGTGCTCTGCTTATCTTCGTGGATGTTGCACAACACACTGTACCTTCCTGCGTGCAGACAATAAAGTCATACATGTGAAAAAAGAATGAGGAAAATAATATTCTCAAAATCAGAAGGAGGAACTGAAAACATGCAGTCCCTGTTATAATTGAATGCAGCCAGATATGATTGTCATACTTCAGAGTTAAAGGGAAACACTGTGGAGGTGGAGGGGGTTACTTCTCCCAGTAATGTACATGACGAAGTTGAACTTTTAATACTCTTTTTTATTTTTGTTGCAGTAAATTCTGTCAGTAGTAAATCCAGTGAACTCTAAAATCAGAACGACACAATAGCACAGAGTTATCTCTCTCTCTCTCTCTCTCTCTCTCTCTCTCTCTCTACCTATCTATGTCTAAAACATGCCACAACCTCATGGATTTTAATATTTCTCTTCCTTTCATTCAATAATTATAAATATAACCTCTTAGCTGGACAACTGAACAGGCCCTGTGAAGTCTTAGGCTGTATTTTCCCACACATAGTGGTCTGTAGACACAATTCTTCGTTGAGTCACACATAACACCATGGCACAGGAATAGATGTAGAGATCCAAAGGCTCTGAGGAAGTGTCATAGGCAAGATCAATCATGCCTGTGCTGAGTTCTGACTAAGTTATGGGCCAATGAGCAGAAGACAAAGCATGCCTGAGTGAGGTTCAATATTCTCTAGATAGTAGGACCTACGGGTCACAGGGACCTTGCACCCCTCTGCTCTTCTTGGTGGATACATGCCTACAGGTGACAGGAGCCCTCCCCTTCTGCCTGAATCTGTTTGATTGGGTTCAGTAGTATAAAAGGCACAAGTGCTAAAAACCATAACTGAACCAAACATATGTTTGACAAATGATTACATCTGGGTTGTAATTTGGACATGTTGATCACATCAACCCTTGGGTAATTTAATCCCCCTTCCTAGCCCTTTACTAAGACTTCAGGGTTTGACAAATATCTTTGTCAGTTGTGGCAAGTGTCACAGATATAAGAGCAGATTATGTTCTTGTTTGCAATATTGAGGGCAGTAAAATATACCGTCCATCTCTTTTGTTGGTACTGAGTTTCATTTAGTTGTACAGCGGAAATAAATATGCTATTGCCCCAAACTATGCTTCTGTTTGCCTTGTTTTCACTATGAGTATCTAGGAGCACAGAGCTTGATGGAGTCTGTGCCTACCAGGTACTTCCATTTCACCCTGCTGATAACACTGCATTTAGTTCACACCTTTTCTCTATGGAGAAAATCCATCTATGCAAAAAGCCTATTTTAGTTTCTTTTTTTGTAAGCACCAACATTTTGTAATCAGCATTTTGAGTGTATATATATATATATATATATATACACATACACATATATATACATACATAAAAATCAATGTACTTTTCTATTTGCACCAAGTGGATACTTGTCTGTCCCACTCCAAATAGTACCATTGTCACCTTTTTGTGACAATGACATATAAACAATCATGGATTCATATTTATATATCTATACAGATTTGTATAGACATGCGCTTTTACATCTACATAAAAGTGAGATCATGAATAAATTTAAGAATATTGAATGTTTATATAATTTTGAAATTTCACATTTTCTTATACAAATATGAGGAAAAATAGATGTGTGAGTATTGAACAAATTTTACATACATGTATACAAGTGAGATCTGCCAAGGGAAACCATGTAAATGAGGATGGCTTGTCTTGTGAGACAAATAATTGGTGAGAAACAGATGGGTCGATGGAGCTAAAATTCCAGGAAAATGCAAATGAACACAAGAGTCTGTTGAGGCTGAAAGAACAGTGGTCCTTAGACCCTTATGCTCAAAGGATAGAGTCTGGAGAATGCAGATGAAGTCCCAGTGCCCCGCCTGTCTCTGGAGTCCACTGTAGAATGTCTGGTATTAGGTAGTAGGGGAGATCTCTGAAGAAAAGCAAAAAGATAAAACTGGACTCGCTCTGTCGACCAGGTTGGCCTCAGACTCACAGAGATCCTGCGTCTGCTCCCCAGTGCTGGGATTAAGGGTGTGCACCACCACTACTCATGAAAACGTTCTTGTACTGTCAGGGTTTAGAGGAAGGTTTAGTGGCAGCATGGAATGTGGGCGGGGTCAGAAGAGTGAAGAAGCAGGAACTGGGAAGGTGTGATTGGGTGGGGTCAAAGCAGACTGGGAGGAGTCAAAGGCAGACAAGACTGCCTAGTTTTAGTGTGACTGGGACAGGACCAGAGCAGAAGAGATTCCGTGAGGCAGAAAGGTGCCAAACCCACTGAGGACTGGAAAGGATCAGACTTCAAAATGGACCCCAAGGCTCAGGATAGCCCCATGATCCAGGAATAGCAGTGATCCTGAGCAGAGGTTGGCAGAAAGGTAAGTGGATGTGGTGGTGCAAAACTCATCAGAGCCTCAGGAAGTCAGGAATGCTGTGGCAGGAATCTGAGGCAGGGAGGGATTTTGAAACTCACCATCAGGGGAGCACTGTGGAATGGAAGGAGGGACGAGGTTGGGAGATGGACCTTTTCAGAGAAGCTGTGAGGCCCAGAACCGGAACAGGTGTTTTGGAATTCACCTAGCATTAGGGCTAATTTCCCTTTCTTCTTGTTCTTCATTTCTTCTTTCTCCTTCCTTCCTAACTTCTTTCCTTCCTTCCTTCCTTCTTTCCTTCTTTCCTTCCTTCCTTCCTTCCTTCCTTCCTTCTTTCCTTCCTTCCTTCCTTCCTTCGTTCCTTTCTTCCTTCTTTCCTTCCTTCCTTCCTTCTTTGCAGAAGATGAGAGTTTGTTTCCCTGCATCCAAATCATGGCTAACAACCGTCCTATACTCCAGTTACAGGGAGGAATTCATTTAGGCAATCATCCATAAACCTCAAATTAAAAGAACTATCGGAATTTGCTGGTCAATTGATGGAATAGAAATGGGTGTCCCAAGAGGGCTGAAACACATGCTCAAAAGGAAGTTGCTGGACTTTTCTCTCAAGTGTGAATTCTGTAAGGTTTTTTTGTTTTGTGAGACAGCAGAAATGGAACAGAGACTCTGCTAGGAATTAACAGAAAAGGTTTATTAAGAGGAAGGGACTGAATTCTCCAGTCAGGAAAGCGACAAGTCCAGTGGAGACTAGCATTCTCCGCGTTCTGGAATGGAGGAAATGCTAGCACATTGCTAGCTGATCAGTAGGCCTTCTATGGGAAGGGGTTGTCTGGAGAGATCTTGGTCCACTATCCAGAGCTGTTCCTTGTTATATACTAGTTTACTAGATTCGCTGATGTAATAACAAAATGTCTCGACAAGGAAGACAGATGTTACTCCTCTTTCAGCAGTTAGTAAGTCTAGGGCTCTTCTGTTTTGGAGTGTCACCTCTGCCAGTGAGGATAACTGTTGTAGGATCTGGAGGGACTGGGCAGTTGCCTCTACTGCTGTAGTTAATTTTGCATTAACATTTTGTGGTCCAAAAGAAAACTTTCTGTGGAAATTAAGACATGGCCCAAGCTTCCTGGTGCCATCCCATCGCAGCTACTTATGAACCAGACTAATCCCTATCAAGAGCGCCAAGGTGGCCTCCCTTATTGGTCTGCCTAATGACATATTAAAAGTTGGAAACAAATGTTCTCGAGCGTGAGGTTAGGTATCAAAATTATGGGGTGACAAATCCTTGATATGCTGGGGGAGATGCAACAATATGGTAAGAGGAGCATGAGAAGAGTAGATCTCTAGTTTCTCAAGTCTATAGCTGGCACTGTAGTGTGTATTAGTTACTTTTCTATTGCTGGGATAAAAGGGTCCAAGGGAATTTACAGGAAGAACAGTTTATTAGAACTTATGGTTCCTGGTTCCAGAGGGATTAGGACATGACATGGTGGAAAGGCATGGTGAGGTGTCCAGAGCAGGAGCAGACACAGGAAGCAGAGAATGAGTGGAAATCTGACAAGTCTTAAGAACTCTCTAAGCTGGCCCAAGTGACATGCTTCCTCCAGCATAGTCAAGCGTTCAAAGACCTCCCCAAGCAGAGCCACCAACTGGACATAAAATTTCCAAATACTTGAATCCTACGGGGACATTCTCATTCAAACCATTATAGTGGCATGAGAACTATTCTGCAAATGGATGATATTTGTCTGATGGTAACAGTATGGCAATGCTTCAAAACTCCAGTTCTTCACCCATGATTCAGAAAAGGAGCCGTCCAAAGGCTCAAATTATGACACTAACAATAGACATTAAATAACTTAGGGTATGTTCAATCATATGCTGTGCATTTCAGGATGTCATGGACAGCAGGCCTGAACTCTTGAAGAGCATTTTCTCTACTCTTTTAAGAACACTCAAATTTAGCCATATATATCTCTGTTCTTTATCATGTACATATCATCTATCTATCTATCTATCTATCTATCTATCTATCTAATCTTTTTGAGACAGAGTTTCCTGTAGCCAGAGTTGACCTGAAACTCTGAAACTTGCGATACACACCAGAGTAGTTAGAATCTCCCAGAGATGCCTTCACCTCTGTCTCTTGAATACTGGGATTAATTATGTGTACTCCCATGCCCAGCATAAATCTAGTCATAATTTTAGTCATTCCATGTGTGGTCCAGAGTAAGATGTCCACGTGGGTAATGTGCTCTCAGTCCTTTTAGAATTTCAACATGTATTACACCCAAATGACATCTAGTGCTGTGATCATATGTACACCTCAAACAAGAAATTATTTTGTCTGCTATCTAATAGTAAGAAGAAAATACAATCTAAGTCTTCCAAGTGAGCCTGTTGAGTACTACTGCCTAGTGATAGCTGAGATTCAATGACACAGTTTTATTTCTCAGAGGTTTAGGAACTTAAACACCGCTTATATCTGTATCACATTCACCTATGAACGTAACTCCCTTTATTTTGCAGGACAAACATATTAAAGAGAATTCATTGTTATTTTCTCCTCACATTTTAAGTATAGTCCCGAGAGTTTAATAAAGCATGTGTTTACAAATGGCTCTGGGACCAGGTGTTAGAAATTGGTAATTTTCGGAGGACCTAATATCCTTATGTAATTAAGTGGAACACTCAATCTGACTCGAGACGTGTCAGTGTCATGTTCAGAGTGCTGAACCATAAACCCTGATGGGACAATCTGAAGTTCTCCAGTGAAGCTGTGACTGTGAATAGCTACAAACCTAGACCAACACAAAAGAAGAGGGGCATGCTGTCTGTGTAGATAAGGGTGAAAGGACAGAAAAAAAAATATAAAGTGAGGAACCGAAACAATCAGAATTGAAATCTATCACCCTGAAAATCAATCATTTCCGAGATAACCCTTAAAAATGAAAACTATAGGAACAAACAGAATATTTTCACTTAAGCATAGAGAATACTGAGCATGTCTTTCAAAAATGTTGACATTAATTTGGCTCCCTATAGCATAGTTTTTATTTCCAAGTTCTATCCCAAGCAAGGATGATCAACATAAAATCACTACATCAAGGAATGACATAATATCAATATAAAATTTGTAGTGATCACCACATATACATCATTCAAATAAACCATACAAGATTTGTATATGGAATTCAGAAACACTTAGTTCTGATTAGGGACTGTGAAGAATCACTCTCAGGGACTGTAACCGTAGGATGGAACACTAACTAAAACCAGAGCCTGAGCAATGGAACATTTCAGATGGGGTTCCATGTCCAAGGACACAATAATTCACCTTTCATCGTTTCCAACGTTTTGTTGGCCAGTAAGTAACAGATTTGAAAACCTCCTGTTGGTTAGATTTCATAAAGAAATTGCTCCATTGCTATGCAGAACACTGGAAGAATCAGCCAACAGCCGTCTCCCTTCTGTGAACCCTGCATACTGATGATTCCCCTAGTGCAACAGATCTACACAGGTTGTTCCTGTAAGCAGGATTTTTGCATTGGAATTGAGGTCTATGCAGCACAAGGAATTCAAATGTAGTACTCTCAACCTGGTAAAAAGCTTATGATTCCACAGTTCATATGCCCTTAGAATGGATGAACTATTGTTTTCCCAAACATCATATTGTTATTCTGATGTTTATATCTTGCGTTTAGACCCATTGATTAGTGCGGCCTTCAACTTTGGCCAGATAAGCATTTCTCTGACCAGGGTGGCTGTTAATGTACAGTTGCATGTCTACTCAAACTGTTGAGAATAAATCATTGTTGTATCCTCAGCATTAAAAGGGATATCCACATCTTCTGCCAAACCATGGGTCTGAGACCCTTTTCAAAGATGGACCAGAAAGTATGTAAAAACATAATGATGGTGGACAATTCTGTGGAGAGCTAGCTGTCTTCTGGGCATGACATTGCCACTGCACTCATGAGCTATGCAACTTGGGTTTCTTCCAGAAGATCAAGTCAAGAAGACCAGTGAACATTCAAAGAGTCATCCATACTTGGACTTAAACACCAAAAATAGAAAGACGTACAAAAGTAGAGACATGACCCACAAGGGTTGAAACCATTACAAGTGTAATTGGCAGGAGGCAATTGGCAATGCATAGGAAGCACTTGCAATGTTTACTTGTTTGCAAATGTGAAAGTACAAAGAAATCAATTCGACGTACAAAACTGTTAATATAAAAATGTGAAAGATCATGTATTATGTGAATTGTGTGTATTTCCTTCACAAGAAAGAAAAGCTCTACATATTTTCTCTGACAAAGAATAATTCCAGATTTAATTTTGAGGGAGCTCGAATACTTCGTAACACTGGAAACAAAAATGACAGGAAAATCGACATCTCAAAGGGTGGAATGATTTGAGAGTATAGGGAAAATGCCGTGGAAATGAAACCAGAATACTGTGTTCTAGCAGGACCAAGTGAGAGAGTGAGGGATGACAGGAAAGAGCGGGGATGGAGAGAGAGGGAGAACCTAAAACAGAAACTGTGTTGGAAAAGGCAATACAGAAATTCTCGAGTTTTAAATTTGATTTCAAAAGTGAGTAAACTAGGGTTCTACGATCTACTTCTGGAGACTAACAAGAGCAACAGCAATGACCAGTACTGTTTGAAAGGCTAAGGGACCATAAACAGGGCTTCAACATAAAGATTTCATTCCTGGCATTGGACTCTTTCATTGCTCACTGATGGCTTCTAGTGGGTTCAGTGTGCTCCCGTTATAAGGTATTTCCTCTAATTATGTGATTTAAATACATGGGAATATCCTGTAAGATGCTTCTGCAGCGGTGCTGCTCCACACGTTAATATGGCCGCAGTATCAGTCAGCGCTCTGAGTACTCCCTCTGCTGCCTGCCTGCCCCTTCCTCACCCGCACGTGATCATGTCTGTGCTATTATTCCCCCCTTTATATCACCGGACCTTGTTTCTCCTCTCACTGCCCTCTTCCTTTCATTTCCAGCTATGAGTTTACTGTCCTGTTTTTCCAGTTGAAACATGCACATCTGAGAAATCGAGGCTATGGTCCTCGAGCTATAAAGGAGAAAATGCAATGTTTTCTCTCCGGGCCCAGAAACCCTCACTCATGAAAATTGTTACTTCTTCCACTCTGCACTCTGTGAATTTCATAATTTAGTTTTGTATAACCGTTGAATGCTATGTGTACATGTCTGAAACTTTCATTATATATTCATCAGTGGATGAAAATCTGAGTTATTTCCATTTCCTGTTTATTGTCAAAAGGCCAAAAAAGTACATGAACTGGCCTCTCTGTTGTAGGTATATGTTGTTTTGATAATATACACAAGTTATAAGGCTGGGTCATATGGTAGTATGATCTCCACCACATTGCATTCTGATCAGGAGCAGCTAAGATTCGCCCTTTGGCCACATCCTTGAAAACACTTGTCAGTAGTTTGGCTTTTGGATTTTAGAGATGGTGAATGAGATAATGAGAAATCTGAAAACTTTCAATTTGGATTTCCCTTAGGACTACTGAGGAACACTGTTATAATGTAGACACACTGTACGATAACATTTTTTCCTTTCTGTAAATACTGGTTTCTTTACAGTGTCTATATAAAGAATGTGATGCTTTGAATGGTATCTTTGCAGTCTCATTACTGAGTGACTGGTGACCAGTGATTAATTCGACATCATAAAGTAAGTCAGGAGGGAACTGGACAGAAGGGTCCACAATGGCTGACCCTCGTCTAAGAGCAATAGCTTCTGTGGCAGAGAGCTCAGGTTAGTTTCCCAGCACCTACATGGTGGCTAACAATGATCCATAACTTCAGTTCCAGGAGATGGAACGCTCACTTCTCTTTGTAAGCATTGTGCTACAAGGGTGCACTCACCTGTATGCATACAATACACTCACACACAGAAGACAATAATAAATCGAAAAACTTAAAAAAAGAAAGAAATGAAGCAGACAAGATTATGCTCAGACACAAGTATGTAAAATCTTCTTCAGGAAGAATACAATCACCAGCCCAAACTAGCAAATACCTGAGAAAAGCATAGGTTAGTTCTCACATTTTCCATTGCTCTTTTATATCACATTTCCCGAGTAGAAAAGAGTCCCTAGAAAACGATATGTGGATCTTTGATTGCATTCACTTACATTTATTTTCTGAACTATGCTATGAATATGTAATGTGTATCAAGAAGTGTGAAGAGTAGTCATGCTCTACAAGACTCATGCTATGTAGTCAACATGTACATTCTTTCACATTAATAGCGTGTTCGGATGAGACCATAGTCTATCTAGTCTCTTATTTTTCCTAGGATAAAGTACATTTATACCAAAGATAAATTGTGTGTTCTTAATTCCATAGAAAGAGGAAAATGATTTGTTTTCCACATTTTTGTATACAATACTGTTTGGATTTTTTTCATCTGATCTACAAGTTACAAAAATTATTCAGCAGGTAGCATAATATACTTTGACTCCATCTACAGTGCTTTCAATCCAATATTTAAAGGACTGGGTGGTTAACAGAGAATGGAAGATTGAAATATTGGGTCGAGGCTGTGCTACTAGAAATCGCATCTCACTGTAACAAGAATTGCAGAGAGAAGGAAGGTCCGTAAAGAACATAGATCCTCCAAACCATAGCTCTATGCATTAGGTGGACCAAGCTGGCCTTGATCTCACAGAGATCCACCTACCCCTGCCTCCAGAGTGCTGGAGTAAAAATGCCACCACTCTTGGCATTTTATTCTGGAACTTTAGCCCCAGTTATCAGTCATTTGGGTTTTTCTTTCACCAGTTAAAATGTTTCCCAAGAAAAACCATCTTCATTTGTTTCATTTCTTGTGAATCATCGCAATTGTGTACAAGTATACAAAATTTGTCTCCCTTTCACATGAATTATGTTGAAATATATGCATATCATAGCACAGAGTGGGGACAATGACACTATTTTGCAAGGTGTAGGAAAAGATGGTTGTAAATAGGAAAGTCCAGCGATGCACATACTTGAATATGCCAAGCACAATATTATCTGTGGTTACCAGAAGAATTTCAGTCACACATTACCTTTGTGAATTTAGGTGTGTGGTCATCTATTTCATTACATACATTAGAAAGTGCAAATTCACGAAAGCAAACCTTTATATTCTCAGTTCAAAATTTGGTCGAGTCTCACAAGTTTACAAATCTTTCAGTATAAGGGAAAAGTCAAATCCGTGTGTTGGGTGATCACACATTGAGTTGGGAGGTAAATGTGAAGAAAATTACTCAACTTTTAAAAATACATCTAACTCATAAATAAGGATGACATAACATTTCCAGGTACTATTCATTTTTATGCATGAATGCAATAATGGACCCACATAAAAATTATGAAAAAATCAAAACCTAGATTAAGAGAACTAAAGAAGTAGGATTGTTTTAAATGAGTAGACAACTTAGATATCATTGCACCCCAATTCCAAAGAGAAACACTAAAATTTTAATATGCTTATGAACATATGAAAACATATAACATTTTTAAGATACTTTGTCTTCTCTCTTTATTTAGCTTATACACAAAAACTGCATTAACAACATCCAATGAAAACTAGTAAACTATTTATGAGTAAAGCATGTATTCATCTCAGTTGTGATCAACTCAAAGTACAGATCATTTCAAACATTCTGGATTTCTGTTTGGACTTAGCAAAGGAAGCACCCTGCTTCACACTGACGTGCACTGCTAGTGCCACTCAATCACAAAATCAACCTCGCAGTGTCATTCATGAATTTGTCAGGAGTCATTATTACTTCACAAAACAACTGACATTAATGATGCCTTGATAATGTCCTATGGATTCACCGGCTCACATCAAGCAGCTGTTGAAACACATTTTCACATAGTTCCTCAAAAGCCAGACACACTGAATTTATTTCCATATTAAATTTACAAATAGTGCAGTCATCAAAAGGCCACCGTCCTGGGAATACAACAAAGTTTCCTGCAGGAATGATTCTCTCTACACCTGTATCAGTACACATTTTTGTGTAAATTTAGTGATGTATTATATAATAACTCTTTTACTCATTCATACTCTGATTTGGAATACAGTTCTCCAATCTGTCACATTATCTGCTGTTTTTAAAGACCTACACTGAAATGTAATAGGACAGTGCATTACTGAAGTCAAAAACTTGTAAGATTTGTTTTCATTTTTCTCTTGCACTCAATTCCTCTTAACACATCAAGTAAAACTGCAAAATCTAAAAGGTCTTCCTCTTGTGTTATTCAGCATGAAATCCAAGTACTTGATGGATTACTTTCCCCCCTCATACAAAGGAAATGATTGCTTTCTGTATTCTGAATTCTCCTTTTATTTTAGTATAGGAGTAATATGCCAAACAAACATACTTTGACAAAATGCATTTTTACTCATCAAAAAGAAAAATGTATCTGCTGTGAAGAATTTTGCTATGGCTACGAATTATTTATGGAATAATGGCACTAACAGAAGACTGATAAAGCACAGTATTTTCCTTCAACTCCGAGTCAACAAATGCTATAGATTCTCAGAATACCTTTAAAAATCTTGAATAATAACTTTCATTGAGGGTGAAAGTATTCTACAGACTTTGCTGTTTAAAAGGCTCCAATATTAGAAATTCAAAATGTTTTGAAGTAACAAAGTGAAGTCTAGCATGTGTCAAATACCATTGCACAGGAATATAGAAACCCAGGGAAAGTTTTAATGGTTTTTTCTATAATAATCAAGCACAGCACATTATCTAGATTGTACAGTGTCCTGGCCTTTAGACTGTAAATTTTCCACACAAAAAAGTTTTGATATTTGAATAGATATTTCCCTCGTTTCATATAAATTAAGATTTTTCTGCATCATACAATTTAGGATTTCACAGTTGCATGTATGCATGCACATTTTCAAATATTTGCGAATTATTTACAGAAGATGATTCAATTCCTTCATACTTATGTGCTTTATGTGCGCAGTGTATACTTTCATGAGACAGACCGAGAATTGATCTTAGAATACCATGACAGTCCTTTCCAATATAAAATTTGTAATGATTCCTAATACAACAGCCATTTGTAAATGGCAGCTTAGGCTGACTTTTTTTAAATATACATTTACTCTAAAATAAGGACACTGTGTGATATTCAACAAGATTGGATGGAAAAAAAGGAGATTCTCGTATTCTTTATGTTTCTACTTTCTCTAGCCTATGAATTACATTTTACTGAATCAGCAAAGAAAATTTATTACAGATCTTCTACTAAATTATTCAGTATACAATGCAGTTTTCTAATATATTAATAGATATGGTCCAACAAATAATGTACTTTTAAACATATCCCACAAGTACTGATTCTGGTTTGTACTCTAAGGATGGAGACCAGAGTAAAGGATTCACCACGTTCTGTACCTTGCAAGCTGTCTCTGCAGTATGAACTCCTGAAAACATCTTCCATTCTTTACATGGTGAAAGGACCCGACAAATCGACTGTGTTCGTACTGTCTCCTTTTCTTACGACTCTTTGATGTTGTCTAAGTGTTGAAATAGGAGGAATGGACTTCTCACACCCTTTTCAATCGTACGGTTTCTCTTCTGTATGAATTCTCTGGTGTTTGCTCTGGGCTGAACTCACAGTAAAGGAACTGTCACATTCTTCATAGGAGTGGGATTTCTTTTATATATGAATTCTCTGATGTTCTCTAAAATGTGAAATTTGAGGAAAGGACTTCTCACATACCTGACTTTTCTAAGATTTCCTTGCAGTATGTAAGTATGATGTGACATTTGCCTATAAAACTTGGTACATTCTTCTAACTTGTTGGGCTTCATTCCAATATGATTTTTCTGATAAAACTGAAATTTTGACAAGTATATAACACACATGCCACATTCTTCACATATTTAGGGTTTCACTCAGTATGAGTTTCCTAAAGTCATCCAAGACATGCCTTTCAACTAAAGAACATGTCACTTTCTTCATATTTGTAGGTTATTTCTCCAGTATGTGTTCTAGGCTGAATCCAAAGCTCTGAGCTCTTAGTAAAGGATTGTCACATTCCTCACATGTATAGAGCGTCTCTCCTGTATGTATTCGCTGATGTGATTGAAAATTTGAAAACCAAGCAAAGGTCTTGTAACATTCTTCAGATTTGTAGGGCTTCTCTCCAGTGTGAACATGTTTATGTATTTTTAATACTTGAGGTCTGAGTAAAGAACATGTCACAATCTTCACATTTGTAGGGTTTCTCTCCAGTGTGAACATTTTTATGGATTGTAAGACTTGAGGCCTCAGTAAAGGACTTGTCACATTCTTCACATTTGTAGGGTTTCTCTCCAGTGTGATCTTTTTTTGCATTTTAAGACTTGAGGCCTGAGTAAAGGACTTGCCACATTTGTAGGGTTTCTCTCCAGTGTGAACACTTTTATGACTTCTAAGGTTTGAGGCCCAAGTAAAGGACTTGCCACATATTTCACATCTGTATGGTTTCTCTCCAGTGTGAACTCTTTTATGTGTTTTTAAACCTGAGGCCCAGGTAAAGGACATGTCACATTCTTCACATTTGAAGGGTTTCTCTCCAGTGTGAACACTTTTATGACTTTTAAGTTTTGAGGACTGTGTAAAGGACTTGTCACATTCATCGCATTTGTAGGGTTTCTGGACAGTATAAATTCTCTTATGGACCCTAAGTCCTGTATTCAGAGTTAAGGACATATCATGTTCTTCAAATTTGTACGGTTTTTCTCCAGTGTGAATATATTTATGCATTCCAAGACTTGAGGCCGAGGAAAAGAACATGTTACAATCTTCATATTTGCGGAGTGTCTCTGAATTACAAATACTGTGAGGTCTTCTGAGCATTGAGTGCTTCAGGCAAAAAAAAAAAAAAAAAGGATTGCATTTCAACATGGAGAATAAGTCCAGGACAATCACACATTCAGAGATATCCAAAGAACATGCAATAGGCATGAATAAAATTTCAATAATAATGAGTATCATTCAAGTGTACAAAAGTAAATTTCAAGGGGAAAAAGAAAGAGCTGATATCATACGCACAGTGGAAAGTTCATTCGATAAATATAGACAAATATATATATATATATATATAAGTATATATATATATACATATATATATATATATAAATGGAGGAATAAATGGCCATACAATCACAAGAGTCATTTATAAAGCCCAAATACATATTAACAAGGCTCTACATTCCAAGCTATAGACAGTAGAAGGAAAATATTAAGCTCTCATCCCCATGTGAAAGCTGTTTGTTATACTTGGATAGTACTTGTGCCAGTGTTGCACCCAGAGGCATAGTCTGCCTGTCAAGTCGGTACTGCAGCCCCCAGAATTTCTACCTTAGCCAGACCCTTGGTGATAATTCCTCCCCAGTAATCTGCATGTCATCTGGCAAATTGCAAGCCAGCCAGTATGGAGGAATCTCACCAGATTCCAGCATTGTTTCTCCATATTCTGCAAGCTGATCATGTGATATCTTCAGCAGTAGTGGCTTTCCACCTAGTTTCACCATGTAACCAGTGGTAGTGGCAATAGCCTTCATAGACAATGAGACATTCACCCACCTCTGTCTCCCACGTGCCGGTTTTAAATGTCTGTAACCAACAAACCTGGGAAGTATGATTTCAACAGACTACAATTTGGGAAACCAGTTTATTTGCGTTATTTACAGAGCAATCAGTGGAGGGAGGAGGCCCTACTGAAGCCCATACAGCAAATTCTACATTTCTGTGTGGGCCTATGAGGTGCTGCCTGTCACCCACCTGTGCGATGGGCCAGGCTCCTCCCAGCTTCTTCCAGTCACACTCTGTTCCTACCCCAAGTTACAACTCAGGCCATTGGCTGGTTGGGAGGGCTAGCTAACTCTCTCCGTCCCTCCCTTTTGACAAAGCCCCAGAAGCCCATCAAGCAGGTGAAGCTGAATGCCCAGTCCATTTTGGCAGGCTTTGGCTGGTGTTTTTATGTCTCTGAAGATGATTACTAGATCTAAAGGCTTTACCACATTGCTTACATTCATATGGTTTTTCTCCAGTGTGTGATTTTTTTAATGACTTTGAAGATTATTACTATGTCTAAATGCTTTACCACATTGCTTACATTCATATGTTTTTTTTTTCCCGTATGAATTCTTTCATGTTCTTGAAGGTAACTATGACATTTAAAGGCTTTACCACATTGCTTACATTCATGTGGTTTTTCTCCAATATGAATTCTTTCATGTCTCTTTAAGGATCTAGAATATATAAAGGCCTTACCACATTGTTTACATTCACATGGCTTTTCTCCAGTATGAAGTCTTTTATGTTCTGGAAGTTTACTGTACTGAGTAAAGGCTTTACCACATTCTTTGCATGCATAGGGTTTCTCTCCAGTCTGTGTTTTGTCATGACATTGAAGATCAGTATTATATCTAAAGGTTTGACCATATTGTTTACATGCATATTGTTTTTCTGCAGTATGACTTTTTTATTTAACTGAAAGGACGTAAAAAATCTGCAAATTTTACTACACCTCATAGGGTTTTTTTGCATTATGGATTCTTTCATGAGGTCAGAGAGAAGTAGAAGAACTCAGATGTTGCCCACAAATATTACATTGATAATGCTTTCTTATAGTTTCAGTTCTTCTGGATGTGTGAAGTGAGCTGCCAAAGATAAAGGAGTCTTTAGATTTTCTGCATAGATTGAGGATTTTTGCACTGTCTGTTTCTTGATGTATTACCAACAAATGTTGGAAATCAAAAGAATTTAAAAATTTCTTATCTTCAGAAGTTCCATCCATATTGGGAGTTTTCATATGTCTTTGACAGTTTGTGAGAGTGTCAGAGTACTCTGGCTTGTTTCCATAGACTTCATGTTCATATGATTTGTACTGACAGTGAGAGGTAGGACGGTTGTTACAGGTTGAATGACACGTGGAAATCTTTCCACATACTTTGTTTTCACATGGGATTAGGTCACTAGAAATTTTCATGATCATGTTGGCATTTCCTATGCAATTGAAAGTTTCTCCATCCTGATGATCTTCTTTTTACACAGAGAATGTCTCAAATATGGACCTTCTGGAAAATTGACAAGGATATTCATAAAAGTTAATTTACTACTATTACAAATTACATGGCACATACTGCTCCCCAAATTAGGTAAAAATGTATGTCTTCTGTCAAGTCTGTATTTTTGGAAACTAAATACACTGATAATTCTAGTATATGATTCTCACAGGGTTATGATAAAAAGAATGATATTTGTTAATGTGAGTTCCTTGCAGTGTTTGCATGTGAAATGCCCTGTAAACTTTGAATAGGATTCTTAAATTGAGGCATATGTTACATTGCTTAGTGATTTAAAAAATCCAACGTGGTGCTTATTCTTTATTCATAAATGCTCACATGAAAATACCCTTAATGGGAGGCTGGAGACCTGGCTCAGCTGTTAAGCACAGTTTCTCTTCCTAGAGACAATCAGTGTTTTCGTGACATCACCCATGAGAGGTAGCTCTCAACACCTTGTAATTCCAGTTCCATGAATCCTACATCTGACTTCCTTTTAGACAGACACACAGGTTTGTAACGATGGAAAGACAGGCAGACAGACAGAAAGACACACACACACACACACAAACACCTCCACCCATGCACAAAAATAAAAAATATCAATATTTTAAGAATTCCTTCAAACTTTCTACTCTTTTCAAATTACCTTGGAATTTTTCCAGAACGTTTATAATGGTCTTTAATACTCTCATCTTCACAACTGTTTCCTAAAGTTAGTAGGAGAAAATTTAGATGAATTGGAAATAACTAGAAACTTAATTTTTAGCTTTAGAGTATATGAATCTTGCCTAAGTCATAGACCATGTTCTTCCCTTTCATTATTTCAAATCACAGAAGAGCATCAATACCAAGAAACTCTTGCTCTTCAATATAGTAAGGGAAGGAAAGATGATATTCTTTCCTATAGCAGTGAGGTTCCTGCATGTTTCCAGCATCACATCTCTGTAGAGATTCTTCTGAGAAGGATCCAGCAAAGCCCACTCTTCTTTGGTGAAGTTCACGGCAACATCTTCAAATGTCAAAGAATCCTAAATATTCCACAAGCTTGAGTGGTTCTGAAAGGAAGGAGCACTGGAGGGATGCTCCTCTCACTACTGGGCACAGGACACAGGATGTGCTGCTTCTCTGCCCCCATTCTCTTTCTGTAGCCCAGGTCTACATTTTGTCTTAAGAAAGTCTGACCACCTGATGTACAGAACATAAAGCAATTAGCATGCAAGAGTCTGCCTGTCCTTAGAAATTTCTGATCACGATGTTTTACATGTTGACCACAGCAGTAAATTTAACATTTGCTACAACTGCATGAACATAAACGACACATCACCTAGTGTAAATAACATACAAACTCTATGGGATTTTATGAACCTTTCCCATTCTGAATGTCTATCAATCCACTGAAAACTCACACAGACAACCAGAGGATCACTCCTGTTACCTAACTAATAGGAGGTATTGAGAGTAATAAATTTTCTTGCTGAGCATAAATTCACATATGCTGTCACAATTTGTTAAGTGGAGAAATGAACCCATTCTACATGCTTATGGAAGAAATAATGTATACGCTGCTAGAAGTACTTTACTCAAGACCAATTTAAAATTTCATCTTACAGTACCCACATGTATGTAAGTACACATGAGTTGTGCAGTGGCATTGAGGTCACAAGAGGGCATTGGATTTCCTGTAAATGGAGATACTGATAATGTTAGTCACCATGTGTATGCTGGGAATAGAATCTGGGTCCCTGAGAGAGTGGACATTGTTCTTACCACTGAGCCAACTCTCTAGCAACTCAAGCACAATTTTAATTAAATAATAAATATGACTCACAGTTAATACTCAAAGATCCTATAACAATACTTTATAATTTTTTAGGTACTGTCAAATGAAAGAAGTGGCATGTGCTTTAGAAAGAACTCAACATAGTCACAATGGCGTGACACGGCTGCATCGAGAAAGAGACAGAAGGTCACAGGAGCACAGGAGTCCAAGTCAGCCTATGATATGAAGCACCGACCTACGAAGAAAAGAGGCAAGAAAAAGATTGGAATGGGGAAGGACAGAAAGCAGGGTCACCAGAATTCAGGACTGCATTTTTTACTATTAAAAGAAGAATTCACGAATCACCACAGCAGACAATTTGTTATGAATAAAACACTGATTAGGATCAGCACGTGTCTAAAAGCTGCACACATCAAAGAACAACAGAGTGATGTATTGTCTAACACACTTTGAGGACTATCAAAAATTAAAGACAGAGGGCCAAAATTGATTGCCACACTTTAAATGTCAGGTCACATGTTTCTGGGACATGGCTCGGTAGGTCAAGGGTTTGCCCAATAAGCTTGATTACCTCAAGTTGATCCCTTGAACAAACAAACAGGTCAAAACAGAGAAAAGAGAAACTTGCTTCATTGACAATTGAGGCATACACACACCCAGATATATTCATATGCACACAGTAATATTTTAAAACTTAGAAAAAATAATCAACATTTGAAGCCTGACCCTTAGTGAACCCTGACATAGTGCATATATCTACAAACTAATTCTAATGACCAATGGTGCCCTACAAGATAAACACTCTTAAAACATGCTAGAATCTACTATTTCAGTCTTAACAAAATGACATGAACTGCAGCAGGATCCCAGAAATGATCTGAGAGAAACCACAGTTGGAGAGACCTTTACTTCCCCAGAAGACTTTTCCATAAAACCAATACAACGCTAGTGGATTTGTGAACATCACCTCCAGATCAGTCCAGCTTGCCATCCAGAGACCCAGTAGGTGGCTCGAAACTGAAACTGGGCTTCAAGTTGATGGGGCAGAAATCCACTGCTCTACATGGGAAGTCATGTCTTAGAGTGTTGAAAAAAGTTCCTTTTACATAACTGGCAGTTATGTCACAGGTACACCTGCCTTTTTCATTGATACAACACACAATTGGGACCTATGACGTGTCTTGCACCCTCCATACTCTGACCGGGAGAAGGACTCAAAACCTCTGTAAATTGAACCTCAGAACTTTTCATGGGCAGATGGTGCCCTGTCTATCAAAGTACAGAATATGACACTCAAAAGATGTGATTCTACCAAAGTCTAGTTTACTGAGTTGACTGCAGTTACTTACAGAAGAATGGATGAGGGGTTACGCACAGGACCATGGGTGACATAAAGACACTTATAACATTCAAAACCCCCTTACCATGTGTAACGACTCACAGAAGCTCCACCTAGAAATCTTCCTGAAGAACTACTGGGGAACTTCAAGGCCAGAGACTCCAGACCTTCTGTATTTTTTAGTGTTGATATGTTAATCATTACATGTAAATATAATGGCACTGTGAACTTTGTTTCATGAGATTATTGAGTCTCCTAACTTTTCATTAAAAAGGACATTATTTTTTATGTGTCTCTGTATGGCTCTGAGTGAATGCCTTGTGTATTTAGTTACCTCAGAAGCCAGAAGAGGACAGAAGAGTCTCTGAACTGGTTGCTAAAAGCAGCTGCGAGTCGCAGACCTGGCTGTGGAAACAGAACTCTGGTTCATAGATGAGCAGCAGGTGCTCTGAGCTTTCTCTCCAGCCTCTTTAGTTTAATTTTTAAGTTTTATTCAATTCTCTATTTCTTTCATAAGAAAATATTATTTTAGAAGAAATATCTATGAAGTACTCAATCCCTACTGCAGGTTTTTTTTCCTACATATCCTCTGGGGCCCTATTTGTATATTCTCTGCTGTGGTGACATGTAACATAAAGTTCAGCCCATCCTAAAAGCAATCCATTGATTCAGTGCAATCGTGATTAAAATTCCAACAAATTCATCATAGAAACTGAGAAATAATCTCATCTTATTAAGAAGCCCACCCTCAAAAACAACAACAACAAAAATATCCAGAAGCACCCAAATTTTGCACAACAATAACAGAACTGCTAGAGACATTACCATTCCTGAATTCTAACAATACCACGGAACAATGGTAATAAAACAGATGGCACTAGACTGATTGAACAGATAGTTCCCAAAGAATAAACCCAACTGGCTGAGAAGTATTTAGATATTATTTAACATCTGTAGCCAGTAGGGAAATGCAAATGAAGAGAACATTTTCATTTCAGAATAGCTAATATCCAAAACACAAACGACGACAAAAGCGGGCAAGGATGTTGGTACAAGTGAAAATCGGTGCAGCGTCTATGTAAATTATTGGAGAGATTCCCTAAAGAGCTAAAAGTACCTTTACCAATGGACTGTACATCTTACCTCACAAATAGCTGTCCAACCATGTTAACTGCTGCTCTATTTACAATAGCCAGGAAACAGAAAAAATCTAGATATCTACCAACTGCTTTCTCTTTTGTAACAGATGAGGTTTCCTATAGAAGTTCTATCTACTGACATGGACTCTGTCTTTTGGAATTGTCCACTGCGGTTCCATGGAATAGAAAAGAAAAAGTCTGATGCCAGAAATGGACTCCCTGTTTGGCTTTTAATATTTTGCTATTTTCATTTTATTTTATGTGTATGACAGTATGGTGTGCCTGTATGTATGAGTACCTGTGTCTTGCACCACACATAGAGGTAAGAAGAGCGTATTTGATCCCTTGGAAGTAGAATTATGAATTGCTCTCAGCCTTCATGAACATGCTGCGAACAGAACCCAGGTTCTCTAAAAGAACAGACAGAGCACTTAACCACTGCGCTATCCCTCCAATCCCCTTTTACAAATGCGTTTTTTTATTGAGGTACTGTGGATTTCATACGTCTTAATCATACTTAGACCCACTCCATATCTGCACCCCCATAGCCTCCCAAGATTTTATGCATTCGGTTAAATATGTTAAGAGATATCATATCAAGTTTATGTACTCAGATGTCCCTCGCTGAGAGTGCATGCACTGCAGCAAAACAGGGGTATCTAGCATGACTTCCATCAAGAAAACCAATTCTCCTCCCTTACCAATCAGTGAACAGGTGCCAATACTTCCTCAGCTAAGGTTCAGGCCTCCTGCCCATTTCTCCAGTTCTTTGCTTGTTTTTATCGGATTTGAGTGTCTGGTCTTGTGAATTCTGTCACATTGCTATAAGTTCATATGAATAGTTTCCAGCAGACTGCAAGACTCTGATTCCTGATAGTCACACACCAAATGTCCTCTTTCAATCTTTCTCCTTCCTCTTCTGCAATAGATAAGGTTTCCTATAGAAGTTCTATCCAGGGACATGGACTCCCTCTTTTGAAACTGTTCACTGGGGTTAGACGAATCCACAAACAACACTGAAAATCAAGTCCCTACAAACTTCGAAGCTTCATCTCTACTGACTCTCTTTAATGGTGCTGGAAGGTGCTGTGCATTCTACCAGAAGAGAGGACTGATCATCAAATTTACCTGCTGTGAATCCTGTCTGCTGTAAGAACTAGCAAGATATGCACAGTGGTACAATGGTGCCACAACTGCTACTGGAGTCACCAACCACTTTCTAACTGGGTTTCAAGTCCACTTCACAAAATGGAGCTTAACAGTATTAAGCCAACTCCTAATGACTTATTGTTATACTCATAGACTAATATATGACTCAGCTCTCATCAGTGAATTGTCCTCGTGTAACAGATGGTGATTTAACGGACACTCACAACTGGACAATGTGCAGAAAATAGGAGGCTGAACACTGCTTATCCCTGAAGAGGACACACGTATCAAGTGCAGCATCCTATGGCTTGGCTCAAGGATGATTATGTAAGAGGCCTAAAAGGGGCCAAAGGCCACAGAGGGTAGATTACTACATGGAAAGAGCTTTCCCGACAGCTGGGTAGCTGTTCCCGTGACCTCACAGTGGTGGTGACAGCATACACAAGTCCCATAGAAGCCTAAGGCAGACAGAATCCAGAACCTCAGACTTAACTGAGAAAGTATTGGCAAACATTCCCTACTGTGAAGGGGAGACTCAGATTTTTAAAGTAGTGAGTCTGGTAGGCAAAAGGGCATCAGTAATGGACACATGGGCACACAACTTTGACTCAATATGTCTTTAAATTGTGGAAAAATTATAGACTCGTGTGTGTGCACTGCTCAAAGGGGAGGTTTTATACATATGATTAAAGTCTATTGTATGGAGTTTGTAAAATTCAATTTTAAAAAGCCTTTTATTGATGATATATAATAAAAGTTAAGTACATCACTTACTTCCTTAAAAAATTAAATGAATAAAAAGATAATAGATAATAATGGAGGACACGAAATTGGGAAGGAAGTAATGGTGTGTGGGTGACTGGAGGAAAGGAGGGGTTCTGAGTTTGATCAAAACCACATTTGATCCAAAAATCATGAAATTCTGGAATGAAAAAATAATAATATTCATGTACCATTTATATATACATCTGACTCATGTGATCTGCTGTTTTGTAAATCTGAATTTCTTTCTCACCAATGCTAGTTCTTTGCTTTTGAATAGTTTCCTCCATACTTTGCAGTGTGTGTGGGGTTTGTTTCATTCTAAAATAAGAGGCCAAGTAATCAGACACACTCAGCTCAGCCTTTGATGGCCCTAACAGAAGCAGTGCTGGGAAGAAAATTCAAGCATGAATGGGAATGGCAGAAACGAAGAGAGCAAATGTAAGTCACTTGACCTTCTACATTAGAAAATGGAGAATCGCACAAGAAAATGACTAATGGAGAATGAAGTTACACCACGTGTTCCTCTGGCCTCCCCTAGAAGTTCATGGGCACTACTTCTGTGAACCTCTTGGAGATCTCCATTCATTCTCTCCAAGCCCTAATGAATAGCCAAGAGTGTCTCAACTTTCTCAGAACTGTCATAAAATCAATTTTATATGGTATTTAATTTCTCTACTCCATGTATCACAGAAAACTGCCACTCACTGCAAGGAATTCCCCCTGACCTTGATACTTCAGGAGACCTGAAACTATTCTTTGGCCAAGGTTACAGTTCCTAAAAGTTACGACCCACATCTTTACCCCAGTTGCAAAGCCTTCCTACCTTGCTGAAAATATCTCTGGAATCTGCACTGGGTCTGGGTGTCTTAACTTCCTGACACTACTGTCACACTGCTTACTTGACATGTTAAATTTCATTATTGACATTTAACCATTCCACATCCTGTTATTTCTGATCCTGCCTAAATCATAATCTTGCCACCTTTTTAAAGAGTCTATGATCTCTTCTGACATTACAACTGAAATTTCATTGAGGACTGGAGAGTTAAGACTTCTTGATGAGACTGCTGATGTCTACCAACTGTCAGGTTCAGGGTTCGAGAGACACAGCAGACAGAAGGGACCGGACTCCGCTGGCAGCTAACAGGACCCGACTTTATTGAGAGAAGACCAGATGGGACTAGCTCCTCCGCACCAACGAGTGGAGAAACGCTAGCCTCCCTTGGGGGCTAGCCTCCCCGAAGAGATGGGGGAGGCTAGCCCCTCACCCCCATCTTGGGGCTGGGGCTCTGGGGAACCAGGCTGGCCGCGCAGCACCAGCAGCACCAGCAGCAGCAGAAGCAGAAGCACCAGAAGCACAAGCACCAGAAGCACAAGCACGTTGTCCAAGTCCTCAAAACCTTTTTAAACATTCAGTCCCCTCCTGGCTTTTAGGGGAGGGGGGTTGCCATGACATCTGATTGATGTTTCAGGCAAGCTTCTGTCCAGGAAGTAGTCCTTTTCCAGAGCTGTTCCTGAATTCCTTGCTTATCTGCCAAGGAATTTGGGATCTGGAGCGGTTTGCAAGGCTTAGATAAGCTCTGGCTCCAGGTTTCTTCCAGAGTCCGAAACTGTTGGGGGTCTCATTCACACCTTACACCAACCACTCCAAGAAAATGAACTGAAGAGATGGGTCAGTGGTTATGAGCAGCTGGTGCTATTTCATAGCACTATAGTTCAGATGTTAAAGGGGATTTTTTTTTTACTAACTTGCTTGGGTTTCAAATGATAGAGAATATAGAGTATCCCACTTCCAAAGAAAGCCATTCAGCTCAAATAGTACAGTGTGCTTTCCTATGTGATGTAAATCCCACAAGTGCATGAGAGAGATGGTTCAGCAGGTAAGAGCATCAGTGCTCTTCGAGAGAACCCAATTTAAGTTCCCCACAGCCCACTCTGACTCCATTCCCAGGGGATCCAATGTTCTCTTCAGGCTTGCTGGCACCAGGCACTCACATGGTACACATACACCCATGCAGACAGACACTCATAGAAAATCTAAGTAAATTTGGAGTAAGAGTGCAGGCACTGAAGAAATGGCTCACACATTAGCAGTACCGGCTGCTCCTATAGAGGACACTTGATTCCCAAATCCCACTGGCATTTTACAAATGTCCTTAAATCCATTTCCACGGGATCTGATGCCCTCTCTTGGCCTGTGCAGGCATTGAATGCACATGGTGCAGTTACATACATGCAGGCCAAACACTCATATACATAAAATAAAAACTAATTAAGAGTACATTACACCAAACCTGGGTGAAGTACAAGTCTACATTTTTGAGAAAATTCTTAGGGTCAAAATTCTATGTCCTGAGGTAAAACTCTTGTCTGCCAGATATTTTTTTTTACACAAATAAGGATTTCTAAACTATTGATATACTTTGAGTAAGATTTGTGGAAGTTTCACACCTCTTTGCAGTCAATGAAAGGGCCTCTATCAGGTATTTCTAACCACTTCCAGGAGTGATTTTTATTAAACTTCATAAGATCACCTATTAAATTCACTTTAGGAACTGACAGTTCTATCCAAATATGTGCTATATTTAATCTATATTGAGTCAGACTTGTGCACCTCACTGCCCTTCTGCCTGGGACCATCCACTGAACAATGTCATCACCCTTAAAGAAATTTGAGGGTCACTGGTTGCCTATAGTTCCTCAACTAGATGTTTGACCTCTTCTCCACTCCAGTGCTGGGATTCTGCCTGACTTGAGCTCCTGTGGGAGTGGTGCATGCTCTCACCCTTGCATTAGGTTCATATGATCAACTGCACAGCTGCCTGGAGAACTGTTTCCTTGTAATCATCCACCATTCTGCCTCTTACAATCTTTCTTTGGCCTCATTCACAATGATCCCTGAGACTTCTGGAGACATTGCCTTGATTATAAACCACGGGCTAGGAAATAGTACAGCAAAGAGAAATCCCAATGCCAGGAACAGATTTACTTTTTTGATGCTGCTGATTATGTGTCCCACAGACCCTCATAAATTACCTGTCTTTGCTTCCGTTCTTGGTTACCCAGCAGAACCGAATACTGAAACCTTACTCCTGCAGACACTACATACATGAGTTGGAGAGCAAACAAGGAGGAATCAAGCCAGTAGTGACCTCAAGCTTTGTCTCTACTGGAGAGCTTTCATAGTTGGAAGGGGATATGCATGCTATTCAAAGACAAAATTACAACCTTGGCCAGCTGTGAAACCTACAGGCTGAAACAAGTTGGCCTGGCCAGGTATGCCCACTGGTGCCAGAGTGGCATAAATGATATGGATTAAACAACTGCTTTATGATTGGATTTAAGGTCAGCATCTCATGGTGGAGCTCATACTTGACATCAATATCAGGCCTAGGAACCTGTGGGTAGACAGGTCACAGGCCATAGATTTGAGTCTACTGGTATTATTCTACTAAATAGATAAGGTATTAGCCTGAGTCCTAAAGACTTAGTGTGAAACTGGTAGCTTACTGCATTTTCGTCTCTCACCAGAGATAGGGACAGGGTAATTAACTCACCAACATGCAAAGAACAAGAGACTGTAGAGTGCTTATCTCTGATTAGGACACATAGGATACTTTAGAGTCACCTCTGTAACTCTGAAACTGCGTTAGGTCACCGTGCAGACAGGCCTTTGTACATCCTTGCTTTCATCTTTTTGGCACTGCTCTTGATACAGTGCAAATGCTGTGAAACTTTGCTGGCTCTGAGAAGTATGCATGACTTCAAGGGTATCATACAGTTGTAGTTTAGTAACAGGACTTGAAAAGTTAGATGGCCTGCTGTGATGAAATTCATAGATGAGCATGAATGACATTATGCTAGAACATGAACCAAATTAGGGCAATAGAGAGAGCTCCAATAATATTGAGCCTAGAGACCGATGGGTTTATGTAATAATGGAATCCCCTTTTAGGGGATAATTCCAGCCTGTGTACTGGGAAAGATGTTATGAGTTTCTGTACTGATTAATAGAGTTAGTGTTCTTAAAAGTGAACTGTGGGTGGAAGGCATACATGTTCAGACTAGTATAAATGAAAACAATGCATTTATATGATATTTAAAGAACCAAAGTGGCGTCTAGTTTGTCCAAACTTTAAAAAAATAGGGGTTGGAAAGATGGCTCAGTAGTTAGGAGTGCTTGCTGCTCAAGTAGAGGACAGGAGTTTGGCATTCACCCTGACGTTGTGTGTCCCACCACATCCTGTAAATCATCTCTAGAGGATCCAGCACCCTCTTTGGACTTTTGGATGACAATGCATGTATATGCATTCATAGATAAAGAGACACTAATAAATAAAATCTATCTATCTATCTCTCTATCTATCTATCTGTCTATATCTATATATATATATACACACATACACACATCTCAAAAAATAAATCTTAGAAAATATGTACATGGGTTTTGGGGCATGGTATATCAAAAATACAGAGTACCAATATAAGAAATAAAGTTTTCATGCCATAACTAATGTCACAGTGAATTATGCCCTGCTGGCATCCTTTCCTTAAGCCCTTTTCTGAGCTAAACTGTGGCTAATACTTGACTCATTTTCACGGCATATTTACCATGACTTCAAATTTGTTATGAAGCATTTTGAAACTGAGAATGTAAATACCACCACAGAGTTAATTTGCATATACATGCCTTATACAGACTGAACATTTGGCACTTTCATATGTTAGTTTCATATGTATTAAGAATAATGTACCAAGAAACATTATTTCCCACAAGGTTATGGTGTAGGAAATGCCCTTCTAAATACACCATGGTCATGGAAAGGAAAGAGCAAAGTCTGTCATTGGAAATATTTACTTACTCTTTTCTGAAAATTTCCTTTTACCATTGTTAATAGTGTGTATGTTTATATATCTGCGTGGGGAATGTGCACATGAGTGCAGGTGCCCCCAGATGCCCAAGACAGCCGATCCCCTTGAGTTGCTGTTACAGTTGATTGTGATCCATCTAACATGGATGTCTGGAACTGAAATCATATCCTCTGCAAGAGGAGTAAGTGCCCTTAAACACTGAGCCATCGCTCCAACCTCTCTTATTTACTCAGGAGAGCTAAAATAAAACTACTAGAACTGGAGAGATTGCTCTGTGATTAAGAGCGCTCACTGGTTGTTCTTGCAGAAGACACGTGTTCGAATCCCAGGCTAACCCCTGTCTGTCACTCCAGTTCCAGGGAATCTGATGTCCTCTTTTCCATTCTGGTTGATCACATAACCTGCAGGTCTTCAGCTTGTAGTTCTCGATACCTCTGAAGCCCCTAGAATAGTAACTGAATTCAGAAGGACTTGGCTTTTTATTTATGAATTCTTGATTTTTAGCATAGAGGTGGTTTATGCTTAGTTTCTAGACTCTCCTTTACTAAATGAGGGCATTTGGAAAGTTTTCGTGTGTGCCTCTAATTAGTATGTGTGGATTGGATCTATTTTGAACTCCATGTAGTGTTTCAGGTTAATGTGTTTCAGCCTTCACAAAACATGTTAATTTTTCTTCCTGTTTAATGGCAGAAGAATGATGGGTTTTGAGCAGAGATAGGTTTTTCCTCTCACTGTTGTTTTTAATGTAGTACTGACTTGAGGAGCTCTGAATCCTTTGTCTTCTGGTGGAAAAAAAAATTAAAGACCAGAAAACTTTCAAACTAAATTCCTTCATTACACGTATCAAATTCTATCATTCACTTGAAAACCCATGTTCACCGGAGAGTGCAGCTTACTTGAAAATGAACAATGACTGGTCCATTCAGACTGTTGTGACCTTGCTCTTACCCTGGTGGTCCCAGGCTTCATCAGTCACATTCGTTGAGCAGTGGTTTAAAAAAATTTTGGGGGACTATCATATAATATTTCTTGATCATATTTAGACCCCTCCCCTATCCAGCCCCCCCACCCCGGAGCCCCACCTGTATTTCAGTTACTCTGTCATATACGTTAAGGACTATCAATTTTGTCTCCCCAACTATCTCCGGTGTGAGTCCATCCACTAGAGGCGGGTCAACCTATTTAGCCAGACTGTGGTTTTCTTACAAATGCCATTGTCTAAAAATTCCTTTTTTACTAATAGAGCTTCGTACTAGTACTTGGGTTTTCTATGTAAAGAGAGGTGAAAAAAATGGAAAATCCTCTTTTTGAATCAAGAAGTAAAATATTGTATGATGTGATGAAAATCTTTATAAGATCAGATGAGGTGGGTTGTCCTGAATACATTGGCAATGAGTTTCCTAAAGAAGATTTAGGAAAATGCTTTTTGTTACCTGATTTCCATCTGCATTTCTAATATGATTTTCTATTATATATTCTATGAAAATTGTGTTGTTATAGGTCAAAGTCATAGAAGCCAGAAATTAGGAAATAGATGCAGAAACTTGGGAAATAGTGTGTAACACTTTAAGAAAAGTCACAATTCTGTGGGGTTTTCCTAGTTGAATAGTCTCCTGGAGTGTTCATTTCCTTTTATAAGAGGCAGATTGGTTCATTTACAGGAATTTGTGTTGCAACCCCATGTGAAATATGTAAAATCTGTATAAAATATTGAAGTAATAATATATATTTCAGTATGAAAACCGATCAGATTATATGTCCCAATCGAGACTGTGTTCAATAAATCATATAGGTAACAGTCCTTTAAAAATCCACATAGAATCAGTGAGTTTTTTTATGTGTGGAAATGCTAATTACTGCTTATAATACAGTACTTAGTATTTGAAGCTGCAGTCTACAGAGTATTTGGATTAACTACTGAATGGGCCTGGGTATTATTTTGCATCTGTAGAAAAGGTACTTTATTAAATCCCACCATATTTTGGCAGTCCTCCCTACCCGGTTCTTTGCTTCGCCTGCAGGACCTCTTTGTCTTAGGTACCAGTTCTCATTAATCCAAATAATTTTCACATGATGGTCTTGAGGACCAACGTCCCACAGAGGGAATGAAAACACATAATACACTCATGGCTTCTGTAATATGTAGTACATACAGGTATTTAAATCCATAATGTGGCAACATACCCATAATTAGATAATAAGTCTTCTGCTGACTCTGCCAAGGTAACACTGTATAACCAGCATACTCAATTGTGTAAGTTTTTGAAGTAGTTTGGAAATTTAGAGAAATCATCGACTGTAAAGACCTTGCATGAAGGCTGTGGAGAGATGCAACTCTTTGTGTTTGCTGTTGGGTATACTTAACATTGGGCAAGGGCAACCGAAAAGGGCAGCTGGCATGCTGCTTTTGCTACTCGTTGTTTATATAACTATTTGTCTTTTTATTTGTAAAATAAAAATAATTTTACTTAAATTTTTATTGATTATTTTTATTTTATGTGTAAGCATATATTGCCTGTATGTGTATATAAGTGCACTTTTGTTGTGCAATACCCATAGAGATCAGATGAGTGAGACAGATCACCTGGAACTGAACCAGCAAACAGTTGGTAGCTGTCATGTGGGTGCTGGGATTTGAACCCATGCCTTCTGCAAGAATAGCCAGTGCTCTTAATCACTGAGCCATCTCTCCATCTCCAGTAGCTTTGTTTTATCTCTCTGGGGTAAATAAGAGTGGAGAGCTTGCTCAGTGGTTAAGAGTATTTGCTGCTCTTGTAGAGGATGTGATTTCCGTTCTAGCTGCCATGTCAGGTGAATCACAATCACCTGCAATTCCAACTCCAAGGGATCCGGTGCCTCTGGCACCTGAGGGCACCTGCACTCACGTTCAAATATCCCCACACAGATACACACACACACACACACACACACACACACACACACATACACACTATTAAAAACGGTAATAGAAATATATGTCAGAAAAGAGTAAGTAAACATTTTCAATGGGAGACTTTGTTGTTTCTTTTCCATGCCCATGTTGTGTTGAGAAGGACATTTCCTAAAATGTAACCTTTGGGAATTGATGTTGATTAGTGCATTTTCCTTCATGCATAGGGAACATACATAGGAAAGTGCCAAATGTTCAACCTGTATAAGGAATGTGTATGCAAACTAACTCTGCTGTATTTACATGGTAAGTGTGAGAATACTCCATAACAAATTTGAAGTCATGATAGATGTTATGAAAATGAGCCAAGAATTAGCCACAGTATATTAAATCAGAAAAAGGCTAATGGAGAATGATTCTAATAGGTCATAATTCACTACCCCATTAAATTATTTCCCAGATGATAGTTATGGTATGAATTTTTTCTTATATTTGCATTCTGTACTTTTGATATACCATGCCCCAAACCCCATGTACTTATCTTCTAAGTTTTAGTTTTTAAGATTATAACTTTTTTTTATTACTATAAGTGCATATGCATGCAGTTATTCCCGGAAGCCAGAAGAGGGTGCTGGATCCCCTAGATGAGTTTCAGGAGGTTGTCAGGCACATGATGTTGACTTGAGAACAAAATTCTAGTCCTCTGCAAAAGTAGCAAGCACTCTTAACTGCTGAGTCATCTTTCCAGCCCCGATTTTATGTTTGACAAAGTAAACTCCACTTTGGTTCTTTAAATATCTTACGTGTGTGGTTTTCATTTATGCCAATCTTAGCAAGCATTCCTTCCACTCGTTTTCCACTTTTAAACGAGGTTATTATATCTGTGAAGCACCTCATGACATCTTCCCCCAAACACAGAACAGAATTTTCCCCCAAATGTACATTCCATCAATATGTAATCCCATCATTCTCTATAGTCAACATTACTGCATCAAGAAATACTTACATATAAAATAAAAATAATAATTTTATTATTATTATAAATTATTATGATATATTAAATTATTAATAATATATTAAAATTATAAATTATAATTATAAATTTAAAATGTTTGGGTAATATTCTTTTATTTTATAAATAAAAGGATAAATCATATACCAACAACATGTAGCAGAAGCAGCATGCCTGTTGCATGTTTATACGTATTTATAATTATTTATTAGTATACAGTATTTGACTACTTGGTTCAAAAAGCATTTTCCATTCTTTTCACCTCCCTTTACATAGAAACTCCAAGTGCTAATATAAAGCTCTATTAGTAACAAAACTAGAAAAGTGAAGGAAAATAAACATATTTTGTGAATGCATAAAACATCCCTTAAAACACATTAGCACGATACTTACTAGGTAGGGTTCAAAAGAGATTCAATCCTCACATACACTGATTAGAGGCGCACCCAAAAACCTTCCAAATGTCCTGATTTCAAAAAAGAGAGCCTGGAAACTAAGCATGAACCATCTCTGTGTTAAAAATCAAAACTAAACAAACTAAAAGCCAGGGCCCTCTGAATTTAATTGGTATTCTCTGGACTTCAGAGGTATCGAGAACTCCGTGCTGAAGTCCTGCACGTTATGTATCAAGTAGCAGAGGAATTCTACCTGTGTCTCACTTCAGCAGATGGCGCACCCAGTGTCCTTCTGAGGGCTGATATTTGGTTCTCTCAAGTTTCAAGTCTTAGGTTTGGCACTGTCATCCTTGGGTCTTCTGTTGAGATCAAATGCAGCCAACGTTTCTAGTGTCCAGAGGGCAGTCAAGGGCGGGAATTCAAAGGCACAGGCTCTACCAGCCCATAACTGGCTTTTGGTACCAGTAGCGGGCTTCTGTTGGAAATTTTTGAAAGTAAATGAAGTGATTTGCTCTCCGCATTTTTCTGGGGTGTTTCTCACAAGGCTTCCCAGTTTCGTAAAGAACAAGTGACCAATAGTTTGGCATATAACTTTTCTGCTTCTTGAAGAGACCTGATTGCTTCTCTACATTTATCCCTAACCAACAAAGCCACATGGTGTCTGTAAGTATAAGCTGTGTAGAAGCCTGTTTTCAAGTGAAGGTCTTTTCTCCACTTAGCAGAGCAGGCACGCTCCAAACTGGGTAAAGTATGATCTGCTTTTTGATAGAAATTGGTGTTTTATGGGTCAATGCAGCAATCAGTCCAGGTGCATGTTTTAGTGAAGTTGCTCGGACAGGTGTCACTTCTTGGGCCTCAGTCTGGCACTTGATGGCATCCATAAGCAGCGCCCCTACATCCCTTCCTTTTCTACAGGTCAAAGAAGTTTGTTGATATGACTGTCCTTTATTGTTTAAAAATCTCAGCTGCAATATTCAGGCTTCGATGGACAGAGCAGCTGAAGCCTCTAATGGGTTCCTTTGAAACCAATCGGTAATTTTCTCCAGATGTGTTCCGAGTTCTGAAGACTCTGAACACCATTCTTTCTGCCTGAGGAAAGGCAGGACAGGATGACATTCACCAAGGAGATAAGGACAGACTCTGAACCATCCAAGGCTGGGGCTAGAGTGGCCGGAAGTGTGGCTGGCTCTGTGCCGGAGTCACATGACCTTTGGCCATGGTGGTTGCTGAGCCTGCAGTGCTCAATGCTGAGGGGCATTTATCCGGTGCGCTGTTGCATCCCCTCCGCGGGCTTTCTAAGTTTCTCTCCGCTCCATCCGAACCAGATTCTGTGTGGTTCCGAGAGATTAATACGGTGAGGCACCTTGGGAGATGCAATGGTTAGCTATGGCAGCACCCAGCCTAGATAAATCAAATATTTTAAAAAATTAACTTCTGGGACAAATATATTTGTAATGTATGTATATCTATATCTCTATATATAGTCATATATGCATATATATGAATAAAAACTAACTCTGCATTTGAATAATTCTTCAGAAACTGAGAAGAGCAGATTCAACACAAAGCAGAAGTTAAAAAGTATGACAAAAATATTTAATATTAATTTTTAACTTGCATAAAGTGGTTTTGTAAACATAATTCATTGAATAATAACAGACAAATGGCACTCAGGAATTTGAAGTGACTGATTATCGAGTGTAGTCCTGTCCATGTTCAGCTAAACAAAAGAAAGGAAATCTAGGGAATGAAGCAAATGTTGCCACCCATAAGAGACAATATTATTATTAGAAACAAATTTTACAAGCCACAACTTACCTTAGCTGAATTCACGGATTCTATTCCAAGTTATCACATAATTTAGCCGTATCTTCCATTTGGTCTTATGCAGCATAATTTGGGAAATTGTTTTCTGGAATAAGGAAGGCATCTCAGTGCATAAAAAAATATATAATGAAAGCAAACACTCCATAAATTATAAGCAACCAATGATATAAACACATATTACTAAGCCCACAGTAAGAGAACCACGTATTTGCCAAATGCTAATGTAAGCCATAGATGTTTTAGTTCATTGTAGACAACAAGAATGAGACGAGAGCACTCCATGTTACTATGTGTGCAGACACTGTGCTAGAGGTGCTGACCAGTGCACCACTGCACAGTAAAGAGTACAATTGTATTGGAAAGAAAAATTACTCCTATTATTTTCTAGTGAATATGGGTATAAACATAAAATATTGATAAATTAATGGATTAATAATTAACTGTTATGATACCTGAATCCAAAGGCGTTAAGTTCAGTAATTAGGAAGAAGGATGAGGTAGGTGCTGGTATCAGGGGCACCTGACTTCATCATCCCCATCTGCACCCTCACCCATTCTCTGGGGCATTTGGTTGGGAATTTCTCTCCATTTGTTGACACAGATGCTCACTCCCAACATGGCCACAACATCACTGGATGCAACCAGGGCTCACTCATTCCCTTCCTCTGTGTCCTGTAATACCCGGGCTTTTTCACCCTGGAGAGCATTACTGTGGCTTTCCTGAACTGATACATTCAATGACGTCAACTTCCTGACAATCACCCTGCTGATTTTCTGCAGCGTCTATGTCCCTTCCTCCCTCTCTACCACAACACCAGGGATACAGTGATGGTGGCGGAGCTCTTCTCCATCTTGGCTTGCATCATTGAGCTGCTCGGCCGCATCTTTGCCCCTAAGTCCTACGTTACTTAGTTAATGCCAGAAAAGAATTCCCTGCTTATATTCTGGTATAGAATGCACTCCAGCAGCACTACACCTTCTTAGTTTAAATGCACATTTCCTAAAATGTACAGAGGCCTCAAACAAGTGTGGACTGTTTATGAACCAGATGAGACTTATGTCATAGAACAACAGACTCTTGTTCTTTACTGCTAAGACTAGTAGCCACTTTACAGTCCACCTATCCCCTTTTAGTGAACAATATTCTGGATATGACCTTCTTCCACCCGTTCAAGATCATATAGATTCGAGTTATGGTTACATTATCCCCTCTTCTCCTATCTTCACCCTGGCTTTCTGAATTAACTTTCTAAATTCTTAAATACTTTTGCTTCCTACTCTATAGCCTGTGTTCTTGAATTTTCTGTTTTCCCTAGAAAAGGGACCATGAGGCAGGCCAGATGACTGAGTGGAGATTCTTGCCAATAAGCCTGACTTTCTGAGTTCAAACAGCAATTCCTTTTTCCTGTTTATAGTTAAGGGTGTGAAAATCCTGGATTATTGTAGGAACCCTTAATGTTTTCAATATTGCTTATAAATTAAATCGCTTAGGACATCAGGCTTTATGCACATACTTTGATCATTTTTTTGAAATTGAAATATTCACACAGTAGATCCCTTATAGTGATCCCCTATCATGATATTTATCCACAATGTTTGTGTGCTTTAATTATGAATATATCTAGTATGCTTTCAGTTACATATATGTTTTCATAGTATGTCTGTCTTTTGGGTGGCACATTGAAGTGGACAGTCTGGAATAACACATGTAGTTTAAAAGTGTTTAGTTTGGCATTGGTAAGGCCTGGAGATACAGTGCAGTTCTGTTCTTCCTGGAAAAGTTCTGACTCGGAATAATGGGGAAATCTCAAAGCAGTAAGATCTTAGTGCAAACATGTCATCAATAGTACAGACTTATAGATCTTTACAGGTCTATCTCACTGTTCTTTCTTTAGCTGATGGCAATATTACACAAGGGCTGCCAAGATCACTTAATGAACCTAAGTCTTCTCACTAAGTCAGATGACCCGAGTTCAATACCTGGAACTCACATAAAGATAAAAATCAATTCCTGTGAGTTTTCCTCTAAGTTCCACATGCTTGCTTTGATACAGGATCAAATGTGCATGTACATGCATGCACACACACACACACACACACACACACGCTTAATAAATAAATGTAGTCTTAAAATAACCATGCTTTTAATACGCTGATTACAGTTTTTTCTTGGCTTTGTTTTATTCTTTTCCAATATCGGGCCTTGCAGTATTTTTGAGGCTATTTTTGCAGAACATCTCTTTGAATGACCCTTAAATTCTCAACCCTAAGGCCACATGCTTCAAAAATACTCTGACTTCACAAAGGTCAGTGTGTTCAGTTCATAGTTTAACTTGGAGAAAACCTGGTGAAAATGTAATAGTGGTAAAAAGGTAACAGAAAGATTCTCAGTGACTGGGATTCACACAGGGAGCCAGAGAATTTGTATTGCTATTCCAATTTTAATAAAATGTTAAAGTTATTTTAAAAAATGTATTCTAAAATGGCTCCTGGGTTGCCTTATTCTAACTGAATGAAAGAAATTGACTGGGATGTTGGTCTGAACGTAAATAAAAGGAATTATGGATCAGTTTCCGAAAATAATAAAATAATAATATTAATAATGTGAAAATGACAATCCTAGTAAAAAGCAATCTACATATTCCTCAAAATCCCCATTAATGTTAGACTAAATTCTTCACAGAAAGGGAGCAATACTCTCACATTTCATATAAATGCAAAAAATATTAATCACACACATATGCACACATTGAAAATAGCCAAAAGAATCTTGAAAATTAAAAGAACTGCAAGAATCACCATCCCTGTTTTTAAATTATATTGCAGAGCTATAATAACGAAAACAGCACAGTACTGACACAAAAATAAACTCAATGAACAGTAATAAATGGGATGTATCTGAGAACCCCTAATAAAGTCCACGCCTTTCTAGAAATCAGTCTTGATAAAGAGGCCCAATATACATGTTTGAGAAAAGACAACATGTTCAACAAGTGGTTCTGGTAAACTGGACATCAACATGAGAAAAATGAAACTAGAACCCTACATCTCACCTGGCGGAAGTACTTTGATGTGCCAGGCATGATGATTATTAGTCGTTAGGACCGGGTTGGACCATTGTGTGATTTTCTCCCTTAGCTGCTTTCATGTTATCATCTAATAGTTGTAGAGCTAAACTGCAGATAAAAGGCTTCTGGGTGAGTTTCTGCTCTATTGCTCCAAATCCTGTGTCTGAAGCATGTGCTGTCTGAAGCAGTAGAATCTTATCTTCTATTTCTTGGGGATAACCAAGAGCGCTGGTAGTAGCCTGTGTCATTTTGGTTGTCTCTTGGACCACTGTCACCGACCATTCAAAGAAAGGTCTCTTCTGTCTGGCACTGTGTTGCTTGCTATACAGCCCCAGGCATACATATGTACTAATGGTCAGACTTCTACATGCGTTTCTCAGGGAATTCTGGGGCAACACGTTTCCCTCTGTCTTCCCCAGACACCCAAGACCTATTCATCTGTACTCTCTCTTCCTTCCACCTGACCTCACCTTGCCGACCTCCCAAGTCCCAGATCCACCATTATTCCCACCATCACCCCAATAACACGCTCCTCCCTTCATCCCCCAGTCCTGATTTCCCTCCCCCTCCATCCATGGCCCCCTCATGTCCTTCCCTCCTCCCCTCCCAGCCAAACACTTCCAATTTCCCCACCATCCCCCATAACATCTGCTATTCCCCTCCTTCGGATTCTTTCTTTCCTTTATCTCTACATGTTCTTTCCATTTTCCTGTTTCCTGGTGCTACATCGGGATATACATCACATATAAGGATTACTGTTGCAGTCTGCAAATGATGGGGAACATACGTTGTTTGCTTTTCAGCATTTTTGTTACTTCACTTAGTATAATACTCATATTCCTTCCTTTTACCTGTAAATATAATAATTTTATTTTCTTTACTGCTAAGTAGAACCCAATTTGTAACTGTACCACATTTTCACATATTCATTCCAGTGTTGAGGGACATTTTGGTTGTTTCCATTTCTTAGCTTTTGTGAAGAGAGCAGAAAAGTCTTAGATGTACAGATATCTCCACAGTTGGATGAGTCCTGAGGGTATATGCCAAGAAGTGGTATAACTGGATCGTATAGTAGACTCATTAGTTTCTTCAGAATTCACCACACTACTCTCCATAGTGGTTACATGACTTTGCATTCCACCAGCGATGAATGAGCGTTCCTCTTCCTCCACAGCCTCCCCAGCATGTAGTGCCTTTCATTCTCTTGTTCTTTATCAATCTGACTTGTGTGAATTAGAATCCTAAGAGGTTTGTATCTACATTTCTCTAAGTATTAAGCATGTTCAGCACTTTTGAAGGTGTTTCTTAGCCATTTTTATTTCTTCATTTGAGAAATCTCTGTTCAGTCCAGTTTTTATTCAGTTTTTTATTTTATTGTTTCTTTTTTTAGTTATTTTTATACAGTGGATATTAATCCTCTTTTGGATGTGTAGCTGGTAGAGATTTTCTCCCTCTCCGTGGGCTTCATCTTTCCATCCTTGGTTGTTTCTTTTGTGGTACAGAAGCTATGTGGTTTAATGAGGTCCTATTTATTCATTGTTGAATTTATTCATTTATTCATTCATTAGCCTGAGCAACTGATATCCGATTTAGAAAGCCATTTCCTATGTCTATATCTTGGAGCATACTGCCTGTGTTTTTTTCTACCAATTACAGAGTTTCACGTTTTATATTGAAGTCTTTGATACATTTGGTTTTGACTTTTGTGCAGGAAGAAAGATAAGGGTTCAGTTTCATTCTTTTACTGGAAGAAACCCAGGTTTGTCAGCACCTTTTGTTGAAGATGCTGTCTTTCCTCAATTTGTGTGTTCTTGGAGCCTTTGTCAAACATCAGACGGCTGAAATGGCATTACTCATATTTGGATCCATTTGGTTCCATTGACCTGTGTGTCTATTTTTGTGCCAGAAAAGCTCTGTAATACAGCATGAGATCTGGAATAGTGATACCCACAGCATTATTATTTTTGTCCAGCAATGTGCTGTACATCCGTGGTGGTTTGTGATTCCATATGAATTTCAGGATGCTTGTTTTTGTCAGACACTGAGGAAAGCTCTGGGTATTGTCATGAGTATTGGATTGAATCTATAGATTACTTTTGGTAAGGTGGTTATTTTTACAATATTGATTTTACCAATCCTTAAACAAAGTAAGTCTTTCCATTTCCTAGTGTCTTAATTTATCTCTTTCTTTAACATTTGAAGTACTCACTGTAGAGATCTTTGATGTCTTTGGTTAGGTTTACTTTTAAAAATATTTTTGAGGTTATTGTAAATGGGATGGTTCCCATGTATGCCATTTCTGAATTTTTGGGGGGAGTGGGTATTGATTTCTTAAAGTCAGTATTCTAATCTGCTACTTTACTGAAAGTATTAATCATCTCTAACCTTTTTCTTGTGGAATTTTTGGAACTCTTCCATATAATATTGTATCCTTTGAAAATAGTAATAATTGGACATTGTCTTTTCCAGTTATCACTCTTTTAATTTCCCTCTCTTGTTGCTTTTGCAAGAGTATCGAGCACTATAATAAAGGAAAATGCGTTTGTGAGTTACTCTGTCTGGTTCGTGGTTTGGATAGGAATGCTTTCAGTTTTTCTCCATTTAGGAAGATGTAGGCTATGGGGTTGTCATATGTAGCTTTGATTATGTTAAGATCTGTTCCCTCCAGACCAATTCCTTCTAGAAATTTTAACATGAATGTATGATGCATTTTATCAAAGAACAATTTACATCTTTTGAGATGACCGCGTGATTTTTGTCTTTAAGTCTACTTACATGTTTTATTACATTTATTGACTTATTGAACCATCTCTGCATCTCTGGAATAAAACCTACTTGTCCACTGTGGATGAACCTGTAGATGTGTGTCTATATGCACTTTGTATGTTGTTGAGTATCTTTTCATCTATGTTTATTAAGTACATGAACCCACAGGGCTCTTTTTTATTGTATCTTTACTGGATTTTGGTATTAGAGTGTTACAGCCTTCACAGTAGTTTAGGAGTTTTGCCTCTGTTTCTGTCTTTTTGAATAATCAGAGGAGTTTTGCCATTTTCCCTCTGTTTTGTCCTTTTGAATAATTTAAGCAGAATTGGCTGTAGATCCTTTGGGAAGTTCTCATAAAATTCAGCTGTGAATCCATCTGGGCCTGGATTTTTTTTTGGGGGGGGGAGGTTTTGTATTGCTGGTTTAATTTCCTTATTTGTTATGGGTCTATGTTTTGATCTCTTCTTGGTTTAATTTGGTGGTATCCATAACTTTAGAAACTCATCCATTCCTTTTAGATTTTTGAAATTTAATGGCTTATAGAATTTTAAAGTATTCCTTTACAATGTTCTGGAGTTTTGATTTTTGTGTGTGTGTGTGTGTCTCCTGTGATGTTTTCCATTTTATCTCTGGTGGTGTGAATTTGGATTTCCTCCTTCTCTATTTTAGGTAAATGGGTTAATGTTCTGGGTAACTTCTTCAACATTTCAAAGAACCAAGTCCTAAATTCATTGATTTTATTTTGCAGTTTTCTTTCATATGTGCTCTGATTTTTGTTATTTCTTCTTTTCTACTCTGTTTAGGGTTGGTTCGTTCTTGCCTTTCGAAGTCTTGAATTGTACTATTAAGTCATTTACATGTGCTTTCTGATTTCTTTTACTGTGTATGAGTGTATTACTTGCCTGTATGTAAGAACACTCATATCATGCAATACCCAAAGAGGTCAGATGAAGGAGTCAAATCCATTCTGTCTGAAGGTATGGATAGCTGTTAGCCACCAAGTAGATATTGGGAATAAAATCCATGTCCTCTGCAAGAGCATCCAGGGCTCTTATCCACATAGCCATTTGTCCATTTCACGTTCTGATTTTTAATGTAGTTCCTAAAGCTATAAACCTCTTATAAATGATTTTAAGGTGTCCCAGAGGTTATTTTTGTATTTGTATTCTCATTTTCATTTGGTTCCAGGTATACTTTCATTTCTTTCTGAATTTCTTTGACATATCATCATTCAAGAGTGTGTTCTTTAATCTCCTTGAGTTTCTATAGTTGTGAGAACTTCCTTTCTGTTGTCTCTAATCTTCACTGCACTGTTTTCTGATAGAATGCATGGAGATATTACAATTTTTTTTATTTGTTCAGATTTGTTTTGTGTGCCAGGATTTGGTCAATTTTAGAAAAGCTTGCATGAACTGCTGAATAGAATGCATATTTTTGGTACTTGGGTGGAATATTCTGTAGTTTTTTGTTAGGCATGACATAAGTTGCCCTTTAATTCAGATGTGTCTTTTAGTGTTTGTCCAGTTGATCCATCTTTTCGAGATAATTGGTTATTGAAATCACTTACTATTACTGAGTTGAGTTTAATCTGTATTTTAATAATTCTGGAGTACTTTTTAAAAAATTGAATGTACTAGAGTTTAGTACATGTATATTCATGATTGTACTATTTTATTGATTGGTTGTTCCCTTGTTTAGAATGAAGAGACACTCTTCTGACTAATTGTAATTTGAAGTCTATTTTGTCTTATATTAGAATTGCACACACACACACACACACACACACACAGAGGCAGATAAATAATAAAGAGAACCTTTAAAATAATTAGCACCCACGAGGCTGCTTATCCTTAGAAATTCCTTCTCAGAAAGTTTCGGTTTGCTGGGATGAGTTTAACATTCTGGGAGAGTCCACAAACATAATTTACAAGATCTGTTCACTCACAATATTATATAAATATTATAGCAAATTTTGAACTCTTGTTCTAGGTTTGATGTTTTTAAATGGGTCCCAACTTGCAGAAATATTTAGAGAATCAGCCTTTCCAGAACACTGTGGACAATGTGTCCAGTGAGTTTCACTGCAGCACTATTTCACGGAGGCTGTCATTGTTAAATGGGGAACTGAGCCCATCCTATCTGATTAAACTCACACAAAGTGTTAGATTCCAGCAAGTAGAGTAGCAGGACAAAGTTGCTGAAGGAGGAAATGTGATCACCTGTCTAGAACGGCCATGCACAGGAAGAGAAACATGAACCACCAGGGCTGGAAGGATGGCTCAGTGGTTAAGAGGACAGGCTACTCTTACAGAGGATCTAGACTTGATTTAAAGCATCCAAATAGTGGTTAAAATCCACCTGTAACTCCAGTTCCAGGGGAATCTGGTGCCATCTTCTGACCTCCAAGGGCATTGCACAGCACGGGTACACTTACACACAATACACACATACATGTAAAAATTTTCTAAAATGAAACACGAACCACCATGCCCACATTTAGTCCTGGGTTCTGTGAAGGAAATCAAGTGTCATGCTTCCAAGCAAGCCCTTCAGTGAGTTATGGCCTCAGACCTACTTTACTTTCTTTGTGTGTCCTCCATTATGTCTTCTGTGGTGACTGGAGCAATTCACATTCACACCAGCAGAGTGTAAAAGGTCCCTTTTCACACATTTGTCAGCATTTACTGTTTTGTTTTTATCACAAAATTAATTATTTCTGGAGAGAGATATCATTTGAGTGCATCTTTAATCTCATTTTCCTGATGACTAGCAATGCCGGACATTGTTTCATAAGTTTACATGCATCTGTGACTTATTTTTGAATAATATGCTACTTATTCATTTGGGGTGTTGTTGTGCAGATATTTAGTGTTCTGAGTTCTTTAATGTAGATGTGAATACTCTTTCAGATGCACTGCTACCTGTGAATATTGCTCATCTGGCAATGTCCTCAATTAAATTGTTTGCTTTCCTGCATAAAAAGCTTTCAATTTCATAAAAGTCTCATTTTTCCACTTTTAACATATCACTTTCCTCTGATTTTTCTTTGTTGATGTCTCATGTTGATCACCCGTGTATTGGCAAGCGTGTGGTGTTAAAGTCACCCATAATCGTATTGCAGTGAGTCTGTGCCTCTTTACCCATTTGTATTTAGGAAGCTGGGTGTGCTGATGTTTTATGCACACGTGTAGAATTCTACTGTCCATTCTAGAGAATGGTCCCTTAATATGCTAAGATTATTTTTATTTCTTCTGCTGTATTCAGCCTTGAATTCTGTTTTATTTAATTCAATCAATATATCCACATCTGCTTGATTTCTAATAGGATGTGCTTAACATACCTTTGCGAATTCTTTAAATTCCAGCATATGATTCTTCTTACAGTTAGGTGTGTTATTTCAAATTTGTAAAAAGGTGCCATATTCTGGTGGGACAACTGAAAGCATCATAACCTGGAGTTAATATTAAAACATGTCTATGAACTCTTGACCTTTGATTTCTAATGCTTGACTGTGTCTTAACACTCATTCACTTGGTTGCTGGGTTACTATGGCTTCCTTCACTTCCTGTGTCCCTATGGATGTATTTAATCATCTTTTTCTTCAGCATGGAGAATTCTTTGAAATATGTTGTGTAGTCTTGGATTAGTGGCCATGGAAAGTGGCTCTTTCTTCATTAGTCATGAAGTATAGAATTACTGGATAGAGTTATGGGACTGATTTCACAGTGAAATAAACTGTTCCTTACCTTCCTGGCCTTTGGACTGTTGAGGAATCTGCTCCTATTCTGACGTTTCCCATCATAAGCACGTTTGTAGTTCTCCCTCTTCCCCTGTGATGTCTTTTGATGTGGAAAGTTCATTTTTAATTGTAATAGGAAATGGGGAGATTCTTGTAGCTTCTTGTCTATTTGGCAATCATGACACCCATTGATCTTGATGGGACTCTCTGTAGATCAAGGAAATTGCTATTTCCTAGAAAATCTTGTATGCTTTATCTTGTAGGACTTTGTAGAGTGAATTGATTCTCTGAGGGAGAAGTCGGACTACTGTGACAAACACCCCCTCCCAGGCTGGGTGATATTTACCCAGGACTACCTTGCTCAGAGGAAAGACAAGGAGCTGGGAAAGTCCTATGCCCCTCCCAACCAGTCCACTGGCTTCGATGTAAGAAGGGGAGGGGCTAAAGGCATTTAAACTGAGGGCGCCATGAGGCAGGCGTTTTTGATTCTTCTATTCCTGGCCATTATGGATCAGACCACAGGACCACTGGGAAGTCTCGAGATCCAAGCCTCATTGTGGATTTATTAATGTAACTTACGGAGGGGTGGAGGACACCCATGTTCTGTAAGGAAATCCTGACCCAATGATCAGTTAGTAAGCCCCTGTATATTAGCAAGAACTTGCACAACTGTGAATTGGGAAATTTTAGTTCCTTTGCTGTAGCACCTGGGGGGGTAGGGACAAAATTTAGCTCCTTTCAAGAGGAGTTTTTGCTACAGACATTTTCTATGCCCATGTCCTGTATACTTCCTTTTAGCGGTGACTAAAGACCTCATAATTTCTCAAAGTTACAAGGACCAATTTTTTTTTATTTTGTTTTCTACAGTAGGGGAGAGCTCATTTCTTCTATGTGAAGAAATCAGATTAAATATTCTGGAACAGTCTTCATGAGAGAAAAGGAGTTGGCAAAGAAATTAAGGAAGAAATTTCTAGATTTCACGAAATCCACTGGCCATCCAATCTGAGTCTAGCGGGCTGGAGATCTAGCTGAGCAATCAAAAGCATTGGCTGTTGTTACAGAGGATGCAAGTCCATTTCCCAGCACCCATATGGTGGCTCACAGTCATTGGTGTTTGCAGGTACAGAGGTTCTATTGCCCTCTTTTGGCCTCCCTCAACAATGCACACACGTATACTTTTATACACAGGAAATACTCTCATATGCATTTTTTAAAAATTTCTTGAGACAATGTTTCCTTGTTGTCCCAGCTTGCTTGGAACTCACTATGTAGATCACGATGGACTCAATTTCACAGAAACCTCCTGTCTCTGCTTCCCAAGTGCTAGGACTAAAGGTTTATGTCACCAAACCTGGTCTTAGATATTTAAAATTTTTATTTTCTTTATTTAGTGTGTATGAGAGTTTTGCCTGCATATAATGAATGTGAATTTAGAAGAGATATCCCTAATGTGGAGGTCCTTTGGGGATAATTAGAATATGTTATATAAATTGAAGAACTTGAATTTTCTTTCCAAACTATATTGAATAATCATAGAATTTTATTACAAAGGGAGTGAAAAAGAAAAACAAATCTTCCAAACAGATTTTAATACATTTACTTGATTCTCTTTCTTTCTCTCCATTTGTGTGTGTGTGTGTGTGTGTGTGTGTGTGTGTGTGTACATACCTAGGAGTACACAATTAGAAGTCAGTTGTACAATGGGGAAGCTGCTTCTCTCCTTCCATCATGGGGGTCCCAGTGACTGAATTAAGGTCACCAAGGTTGGAGGGGAGTGGCTTCACACATTATCATCTCACTGGTCCAGACTATCTATTGATAACAATCATACTTCAGGGAGAAAGAGCTAGTTCAGTGGTACAGAGAACATGCTGCTTTTGCAGAGGACCTGGATTTGGTTGTTAGCACCCAATTGTCCATAAGGCCAGTTTCAGGGGATCTGACACACTCGTCTGGCATCCAAAGGCTCTGCATGCAAGGGTGTACTTATTTATATGGAGGTGAAACATTCACAAATATTAAAACAAACAAAAAACCTACCACCACCATCACCAACAAAAATGGTCTAGCCTCAAAGGGAATATGAGAAGCTTAATCTCACTGGTGCACCAAAATGCCTTGGAAGAAATGTTGTGAGCAAAGAAGGGTTTGTCAGCGTACATTTTCAGGGGATGCATTCCACCATGGTAGGGAAGGCATGGTGAGAGTTGTGGAGTCCAGCTGTGCACACTGCACCTGTCAGCCGGGATCAGAAAGCAAAAAGGAATTTGAACTCTATGAAAACTGAATGCCAGTCCCCAGTGACCGACCTTCTCTATCAACATTCCATTTTCTAAGATTCAACAAATTAAACACAAGGCCACAAATCTCGGACCAAGTGTTCACACACATGAGAATATGGGTGATCTTTCACATTGTTACAAAGAAATGGCCTCCAACGTATCATGGACACAGACTCCTTTTTCTCAATTTGGCTTGCCCCTGAGTAACTGAAATGCATTCTGGAAGGTGCAAATGACATCGGGTCCCCTCCTCTCTTGATTCCTATGACAAACTGATGCACTCTTTGTGAAATTTTTTTTCCGTCCTTGTTTCTTAAGTTGTATGCGATATCTCACAATTGAGTTTTACACAGGCAAAACACACAGAGCATAAAACAATGGTAAATCAAACATAAACAAGGTCTAACACAGCATGGAAAGATTTTATCCCTTCATATCAATTGTTTTCTCAATAGATCCATGTTGGTTACAGTAGCATGCATAACAGCTGTCGATTTAGTCAGCACTGTACTATGTTGGTCTTTTCTTTTTTTTCCCTTTTTGAGCCATTTGCTGTCCTAGAGCTCTTACATGGAGCATGTTTTGTTTTATCCTTCAATAGCCAACTGGGGTTGGATCAAGCTGCCTGGCCCTGCACACAGCCAAGGACAAATGGGGCAACTTTAGCCCCTGCTGCACCTGCTGGCTCCGTGGATCAGGAAGTTCCTGGGCCTGACTCCTGGCTCTAAGACATGTTGCCTCACCATTTACTACACCTGAGTGGTGGGGGAGGCCCTGGATGGAAAAACTTTCTCCACACTTAGCATAACCTCTTGCAGGAGAGAAATGTACCCTTTTTAATTTGAGGGGATGCGGGAGTATCATTAATCTCCCCGAGAAAATTTTTGTCTTTGATACCTGTGTGCTTTTTGTGAGCTGCTTCTCAGCCTTTAAAGCTTTGCAGAAGCTCCTTAGAAGAGATGGTGCCTTTTGGTCAAAGTTTTCTTTAGGATTTAGGCTCAAAACAAATCTCATCACATCTGCTTTGATTAACCCAAGCTGACCTCTTTCTCTGCTCTGTCTTTCTCAAGTCTCCTCTAAATTGCTTACTATTTTACAGACATTCTTCACATGCTGGTCTAAGTCACTTAGATCTTCAAAGCCCTCTCCAACTTCACAAAGATCCTGCAACATCAAGGGACTCAGAAAAGGCACCAGAGGCCCATACCAATCTCAGGGTTCCTGTTGAATCAAGTTCTTTAAATCCCTGGTGAAAGCCGTCCCATCTGGCTCAGGTAACTAAGCATCATACATAGCTTTCCTCATCTCTAGTTCTCTGTGTAGTGCCTGCCCCTCATCTACTGTCCTCCAGCCCCTGATATCCATGGGAACCTCTACTGGTGATAACCAAGTGTCTCTAATGGCTTGTACAAGGCAGTCCATCAGGGACTGATTCCGCCTTTAGTGGCTCAGGTAACACATACAGCCTGGGTCTCAAGAAGGGATGAGAGGTTATATTGCTCAGCTTTTCTGCTTCTGTAGCACTCAAAGTAATTCCATCTGCTTCATGCCCCACAGCCTTACAAGCCAAGAGGTGAGCGGCTCCTTCATTGCTTGTCTGAATGTCTTCCCTAGTTTCAACAGTTCCAATGATAAGCGTTGTCAGATTGCATAGTCACTCACACCAGAACACTGTTTAGACCTCCATTAGTGTGCTGAATCATGGATTTTCCCTTTTTCTGTTTTAAAGGTTGAACCTGAGGGGTATCTCAGGCTATTTCTTGGTTGCTCCCTTCCTCATCACTACCTCACTTCTCCTGTGACTTTCAATTACGGGTTTTGAGGATGAGCCATGTACTATCAATGTAATCTGGGCTCTCTTGCCCTTCGGGGCCCCTAGCTGTAAGAAGTGGCAGGCTAACACCTCTAGCTCTTTTTCCCTTTTATACAATTTGCTGGCCAGATCTGAGGCCAGTACTGAACAGGACAGCCTCATGTCCCTTTCACGCTGCTATTCCTCTCTTACACCCTCTGTCCCCATCTGGGTTCTGACTCAACCTGGACCAGATTGGTTACTACCCATCGGAGTGGCCAGGCTGCCTCCACAGCTGCGTGCTGATGCTTTCACCCCCGGTGCCCCACTCCTATGGTCTATAAAGTCGGCTATAGACCTTCGTGTGTTCTCACACCATGGGGGAACCTAATGATGAAGCAGGCGAGCCACTCCATACCAACTAAAACTGGACTGCCACCATGGGATTCCCATCATGGGATTCATCATTCTCTTAGGTGAAGTTACCTCAGTTCAACACTTCACTACGCACTGAGCTACCCACACCACTGCCACTATCCCACCAGCCCTGTGGGGATAGCCCACCATGTCAAAATTTATTCTCTAAACATTCTGCCCTTACCAAGCTTCCCATCAGTTGTTGGTTTCTTTCCCCACATTGCAGAAAACATCACTGTTCTTCTGAAAGTGATCCTGTTTTGTCCTAACCTACTGACTATCGCAATTGTACTTAAAATTCCTACTGGGAAGCTTAAACAACATGCAGCCTCCTCCTCCTTCATCCCAATGCCAACGTGAGATACAATTTTGCCAAACTGTAGTCTGTGAAGATAGTGATTTTACTGGGCCTGAAGAGCAGTGGGTGGGCGTTTACCTACATGAGTGTGAGTGCGCCCTCACTAACACTTGCTAGAAATTCTCTTTCCAGGATTGAATCATTACTTCCCCAGAGCTGTGCAACACGTTAAGAGAGCCTCCTCAGGGATTCCTCTGCTTATATACTTGGTCCCTTCCCATGTGCAACTAGGACCAAGTGGTTCCACCAATGGACCCACTAAGGATATGTGTAGTGAGGAAGCCATGGGGCAGTGTCTCCAGCCATTTTGTGTGTCTGGGGGAAAGTCATCATCCACACACAATTAGGACTTCCAGTGTGGCCTTATGAGAGGAGCACCCCCATTCCTCTACGTCATCCCTCAGCCACAGCTCTGTAAGCCCAATAATCTCACTGGAATCCGAGCCTGTGTTTAGCAAAATCAAACCTGTTTGTCCTAGGGATCTAAAGAAGGGGGATTAAGGCTGTTTACACCTCCCAAAAGGAGTTTCAAATACACAGGATTAAGATGGAATTCTAAAGAAAGCAGGAACTGTATTAAGAATATATAGGTTCCTAGAGATATAAGAAATCCCCAAGAGACATCCTTCTGAATCCTACCATGTGTCTCTGAAAGCAACACCAACTTCAAGACGTATATGGGTAGCCAGGTGTCTCCAGCACTTGATTGGAAACTGATGTCACTTAATGTGGAATGACTTCTACAGGGGAAGCTCTGCAGTTAAATTTGAATGTCTGCCCTCAGAACTGCATGACATAGCAGGCTTTAGAATCCTGCCAGTTGCAATATATCATCTCTGTTCAGAATATCTAAAGAGATAAGGTGTTAGTGATATGTCAAGTTATAGCCAATATAACAGGGTTTTTTTATTCACATTTAGTTTCAATCAGAATAATAATATCAAACCCATTTATTACACAGAGTAAACTTACAAACACTTTGAAGGTCACTGCTTATGGCAAATACATCTTCTTGAAGTTTCATGGGGAAAAGTAAACCCGAAATGATAATCTCTGACATTACACACTTACCTGACTCACATCCACTTCACACATACTAAGAACACTCCTGGAAAACAGATCCATAGCAATCAAACAGGACAAATTTTATCATACACTGTTTAGGAACATTTGTCCACTAAGGCATGTGTAATTGCCAGTTTAAGTAAGGTAATATTTTTGTGTGCATGCACACATTCATGTCTACGAGTGTGGGATCCATGTGCAGAGGTGCTTGTTGGTCAGGGACAACCTCAAGGGTCATTCCTCACCTCCGACCTTGTTTACACCAGGATCTCTACATTTCCCACTGAGTACAGCAGGCTCTACGGCCTATGGACTTTCAGGTGTTCTGCTTCTGCCTCCTACAGGAACACAGGTATGCTTGATGGTATGTGCACTGCTGTGACTGAGTTCATGTCGATTCACTCTCAGGATTTTAAACACATGACATGAGCTCTTAAGCCCATTTCTCAAGCCCAAATACTTTCAGGATGCATCTGACATTTTAAAGACCAAGAAAGGGGCAGATTTCGCTCTACTGACTAACACTGAGTAATTTTAGACAATCTTCAGTGCTTTTCTAACCAAAAAGATATGCATGCAAATTCCAGAAAATATTTATATCCTTTAGAAAAAGAGTATTTTAGTGAAATTTTATCACTCTCTTAATAGAGCCCGTCCTTTGAACATAAAACAACAGAATGTATATGTGCCACCTAAGGAGTTCTCACTGCCAAATCTTGGGCACCATTAATTTTTATACTCAGCCTTCACTGCACTTGAAGGACAATCCTCCCATTAAGTAATTTGACAATATCCCTCACTAGTGAACATTTATTTTGAAGGGGTGGGTTGGAGCCTGTGTTTCTTTTAGAATTCCATTAACAGTTCTTTTCTTACACTGCATCTGTGGGAATCACTCGCCCTCTTGAACCCTCTCTTCATTCTTGGGTTACTGTGACCTGCAGAGACTGATCGGTCAAGGAAAGTAATTTTGCAGGCTCAAGTTATCAACTGGGCACGTTTTTCAACTTATATTTCCAGGCTGTTTTGGACTGTCTTAATTTGCCAACTATTCCAAGAGGCAAAACAGAAAAGTGATACCTAGCATAGTCTGAGTAGTTAAAAAAAAGAGAAAAAGATAAAAAAGAGGACCTAGTAATAATCAATATTTCCTACGATGAGTATGATAATTTCCATACCATAAACTTCACTTTTGTCACTTTTTCTCTCTTTTAATCCGGTTTCTAACTTCCACACATGTATTATCAACCAGAAGAATCCTGGATTTATTTCCATTATTTTCTATTTCCATTGTGGAACAATCCATATATTAGCAAAAAACCACCATAGAAAATTCCTTTGTATTTAAAATATAATAGTCTTTTATCCTTTATCATCCAGCTCCAGGGGATCCAGTACCTTCTTCTGACCCACGCAGGCCCTGCACAACATGGGTGTACTTGCATCCATACAGATAAAACACAAAAACACATATAATAAAAATGAATATTTAAAAACTTGTATGTGAACTCAATCAAAACATAACTGTCTTGAAGATATTTTTATTTTCACATTGAAATTAAATGAACCAGTTTGTTTGAAATTCAGTTCCTTTACAATACACACTTAGAAATTGTTTTGTTAAAAGAAATTTAACTCTTTGGTGCAGTATCTGGTGTACCAGATCAAATGCAGAGAACTGTGTATCTTACAGAAAAACCCGGACAATGGAAGATCACCATCCATCAATTCTCTTTTGCTCCAACCCACTCTGTTACCAGAATCTATACAAAAAAGGATGCTGTGGAGGAACAGAAACAACAGAATGTGTGTGTCATGACAGCGGATCCAGTAGATTAGCTCACAGTGGGACTGCTAGTCCAGCATGTCTACGTGCAGGAACCAGAGGACTCCCCAGAAGCTGTTCAGTCCACAGATAGATGCCTCAAAACTTCAATTTTGGCAGACACGAGTGGAAATTTTCTGGAGTTGCTGCTATTTAGTCCATGTTGGAAGACCAATGGACCTGCAGTCTATCAGTGGAGGACCGTAGTAGCAACAGCAGCAGCCACAGGAGACACCACACTCAGCACAAAGAACACAACACATGCGGCCAGGAAACGCAGCTGTTTTGTCAGACAGCTTTACTTAGTTGCCAGTTACATGTTTTAACTACCCACAATCAAAGCCTGGCTCTACATATTTCAACATGGCACATATGTAAGCAAATAATTCCCTTAAGTACTGGCAAACACACAATATACTACCTATGCCAATCAGTGACAGATGCAAATATGCCTTCTAGGTGTGGACACGGCCTCTCACAAGCATTACCATGCAAGTGAGGAACAGGTGAACCTGCAAACAAGGCTTTCATCCAGCTCCATCCTACATAATTGACCATGACAAGGCTACTCACTTTACAGTGAAGCACACACACCAACTAATGTTAATCGTGTGCATAAGTATACACCCCGACATCACAGTCCTACTGAGGCTAGTCTGTTTAATGTACTGGGAGCCAGCTGTGTTTGCACATGTCTTTAACACCAACACTTGGGAGGCAGAGGCTAGTAAGTGTCTGTTCCAAAATCCATGGCTATAACTACCATTTGTTATATGCTGAGAATACCTGGTAAGCCACTATTACTGAATACAGCACATGCTCAGGTTACAGGACATGCAGAGAAGATACTCTAATATGGTGGAAGCTTTGTCCATACTGACTGGCTTGTATGGTGCCAGGTGTAAGGCAGATTGCTGGGGAGAACTGGCACTGACAGTCCAGCTAAGCTATAAACCCTGTGTGTCCAGAACCGACAGGACAGGCAGAATATCCCTCCTGGTGCAATAGTTGCACAACTGCTGTTTGAGTACAACAGCTTTCAGACTGGACTTACAGCCCACTCCAAATGAGAACATTTGTATGTGACATTATAAGCCAGAAATAAAACTTGTATTCAATGAAGTCATAGGCCCTAATAGGGAAGGAATTGCTAGCATTTTATTAGGTGGATGTGATGTGCCTCTCCAACAGTCTTCTCAATATTTCAGTTCACGTCTATAAATCACTGCTCCCTTTAGCGGCAATCGATCATGGAAGGAACCTTCCTTTCACAGTGGCTGGAACACCACACACGCAGAACTGATGATGAAGACCCTGAGAAAAAGTGAGTCCTGCCCCAGCACAGTGGCCCCATGTCAGCTCTGGACAGACATCTATATCCATCCCCCCAAAGTATCTAAAAGAAATTTAAGAAATTTAAGAGGTAAAGGAAGGGGTGGTCCATTTTGGAGAAATTTCCTTTGAATTGACAGTGACCATGAAGAGAGGCATGAGAATTGAGAAGTAAACAGTTTCAGGAAAGGAAAAATCTACAAAATTCTCAAACCAGCCCCAAAACATTGCAGAAGCAGTAAACAATGGTGAAAAGAAGAAATTCCCCAGCTAACCATGCTGTATGACAGCTGTGCCATGATCTCAGGGTTGCAGCGTCCATGAGCCATCACTTGGGCTGAATGGGCTTTTGCAGATGCAGCTGTCTGAGATGGCCCATGCTCCTGGAAGTAATTGTAGCTTCACTTATTTGGACTTTGATAGAATTACTATTCCATGTTATTGATTTCTTATCTTAGGTGAGTGGATATCTGTTGAGGTGTCCCCAGCAACAATTTCATGCAACATTGTTGCTCCTGGGAACTGTGATAGTTTGATCCTTTCCCGTTGTTTATATTCTTAGTGGTTTGAGAGTCAGTTCTTATCCATAACTGAAGTGAACTCAAATAAAACATTAACAACACTTGGATTTTGACATTTCTAGGAAGTTTCTCCCATGAGGTATTTGACTTTGACAGAGCACTGTCCTGTGAAGCTGCTCTATCCTTGTATTGAGGGATTTTAACAATTAGAAGCCTTCTTCACTCACACAAGATTCTTTGCCATGATTCAGTTCCCCTTGTTACTGTACTGTACTGTGAAATGTACCACTCTCCACATTCTTTGCACTGTCAGGGTTTACCTCCGGATGGAATCTTCTCATGTAATTTAAGATAAATGTACCAAAGGTAGGATTTACATTGCTTTGATTCATTGGGTTAGGTCTAATGTGAATTTTCCAAGAAAGGAAGATAACTGTAAGATTTAAAGGCTTTTCAGTTTCCCTTCAAAGGTTTATAAAAATATGACTTCTTTCAAGTAAAGATGTCTGTGATGTCTAAAGGCTTCTTCACACTGCTCATATTTAGAGGGTTGGGTCTAGTATCAACCTGTCATGTCTGTTGCCATCACTGTGACTTCTTTACGAGTTTCCATTCATGTGGTTTCTGAAGTATGATACCTGTGACATCTAAAGACTTTCCCACATTGTTTTTGGACATAAGGTTTCTATCCAGTTTGTGTTGTTACTTATCTTTCAAGGCAATTATTATGTCTAATGGCTTTACCACACTGTCTCCTGCCACAGGGTTTCTTTGCAGTATGAATTTTTCATGTTCTTGAAAGGATCTGTAGAGTGTAACGGCTTTACTAAATTCTGTACAATCATACAGTTTCTATACTATATGGGTTTTTCATGTTTTTGAAGGTCCCTGTTAAATACACAGGCTTTCCCACACTGTCTACATTTATACAATCTTTCTCCAGTATGAATTTTTTCATGGCTTTGAAGATAATACTTCAATCTAAAGGATTTATCACATTGTTTACATCCATAAGGTTTTTCTCCAGCATAAATTGTTTCATGGCTTTGAAGATGATACTTCAGTCTAAAGGATTTACCACTGTATACATCCATATGGTTTTTGCCCAGTGTGGATGGTTTCATGTCTTTGAAGATGAGGTTTCGATAGAAAGGCTTTACCACATTGTTTACATTCATATGGATTTTATCCAGTATGTCTTCGTTTATGTAACATGAAGGAATAGGGAAATCTAAAGACTTTTCCACATTGTTTACAAGCATATGGTTTTTCTCCACTATGAATTCTTTCATGTAACTGAAAATAACTCTGACATCTAAAGGCTTTTCTACGTTGTTTACATGCATAGAATTTTTCAACACTATGGATTCTTTCATGTACTCAAAGAGAAGTAGAAGAGCCCAAATGATTTCCTACAGTTTGAGTTCCTCCCAATGTGTGAAGGGAACTGCCATAAGCTGAGCCCTTTCTATGTTCTTTGTATTGGTGAAGGTTTCTTGCATTACAAGTTCCTTGATCTTTTACCAACAAATGTTGGAGATCAAAAGAATTTAAACATGTCTTATATTCAAAAGGTCCATTCACAGTATGAGTTCTCATATATTTTTGACAGCTTGTGAGGGAGTTAGAGTTTGCTGGCTTATTTCCATATTCCTCATGTTCATAAGATTTGTACAGACAATGAGAGGGAGGATGGTTATTAAAGGGTAAATGACACATGGAAACATTTCCAACCACATTACTTTCGTATGGTATTAAGTGACTAGAAATTTTCATGATCCTATTGGCATTTGCTATAGAAGTGAAAGTTTGTCCATCCTGATGAACTTCTTCATGCTCAGAGAATGTCTTGAACATTGAACTTCTGTTATAATGACAAATATATTAGCAAAAGTCTATTTGCTAGCATTTATTACAAAGTGTAGGTCTTATTCTATTCCCCAAATTATGAAATTCTGTCTTTTGCCACATCTCCATGGGTAGAAACACAATACATTGATAAGTAGTTCTATAACATATTGCCCACAGGGCCATAATAAAATAGTGACATTTTTACTGTATGTTCTAGGACTATTTTCACATTAAATGTCCTGCAGCAGCACACAGGTTTGAAAACACAGACAGACCAGAGACATAATAGAATAAATTAAAATCTTTTAAAAATGACTTCAGAGAATGTTTCCTTACTTTTTTCAATTACCTTATATGTTTTCCAGCATTTTGACAACAGTCTTTAATATTCTCATATTCACGTCTCTTTCCTAAAATGTGGTCAAAGAAAAGTTTAATGAATTAGAAAGTAATGAAATCTTAGTTTGTAGCTTTAGTGTATATGAGCCATGCCTGACATAAATACCTCACTCTTCACTTTCATGCTCCAAATAACAAAAGAGCATTAATTTACTTAAATGCTTGTTCCTCAGTACACTAAGGGAAGGTAAGTAAATACTTTTACCTATAAAAGTGAGATTCCTGCACGTTTCCAGGATCACATCTCTGTACAGATTCTTCTGAGAAGGATCCAGCAAAGCCCACTCTTCCTGGGTGATGTTCACCATGACATCCTCAAATGTCACAGAATCCTAAACAGTCCATAGACTCCACTGATAACATGTACACACAATCAGGTACTATCCACATGTTTCTGTTCCATGACAGAGAAATTCTAATGCAAGCTTTGAGTTATTCTGAAAAGAAAGAGCACTGTAGGGACACTCCTCTCACTATTGGGCACAGGACAGAAAATGTGCTGCTGCTCCACCACAATTGTCACTCCGCAGCACATACCTACTTAAGAAAGTCTGGAGGAACAAAGGACAATGACATTCATGAGCCTGTTTGTCCTTATAAATTCCTGCTCACAATTTTTAACTTTCCATGGCATGAGGAAATTTAACATTTGGTACAGACAGCACAAAAATAAAGGATAAATAATTAGCATACATGATCTATACAAACTCTATGGTATGTTATGGAATGTTGTATTCGAAACGTCTATTGATTTAGTAAAGATTCACAGACAACTACTTGATCAGCTCCTGTAACCCCAAATAATAACAGACATTGTCTGTAATGACTTAGCCTGGTGGGCACAATTCACAGATGCTGTCACATATTCTTAAATGCGGAAGTGAACCTATTTTCTGTGCTCTCAGAAGAAATAACATGTCCTATGACATCTTTACACAAGTACAATTAAAAAGTAAACATCATGCCTATATATTTTTTATGTGTATGAGTACACTGCCAGCATTTATTGCATGCAGCTGTATTGTACAATTCTTGAGTTTCAGAGTTTAGCAGATGGCAAAGATTCCCTGGACAATAGTTACCTGTAGGGTCTGGCCCCACTGCAGCCCTTCTCTCTTAGTGCTAGGCTCTTGGCCAAGAGCTAGCAGGATCTTGTCAATTGCAAAGCTGAAGTAAACAACTTGACCTCTAAGCTAGCCAGACCACAACTTCCTTTTTCCTGTTTACAACTGTGTATCATCAATAGAGGAACCTCCTGCAAAGCCCCGCCCTCAGGTTATATAAGGCTTGAAGCCTCTCAATAAAATCAGTCAGTCATTCTCCTTTCCTCCTACCTAGTGTGTGTGTCTCTCTCTCTGTCTTGTGTGTGTCATTCAATCCCCAGCCCTCCGCTGATCCGGACTCGGTCAACGAACGAAGACAGGACACTTACAGTTACCAGGAATGTTAGTAGCCATGAGAGTGCTGGGATTCAAATCCAGGTCCTTTGCAAGAGCAGATAGTGCTCTTAACCTCTGAGCCATGTCTCCAGCCCATGTATTATTGGAATTAAATAACAAGTATGATACACAATCACTATGTAAAGATCCTATATCAGTAGTGTTCAAACTTTTAAGGAAATATCATATATGAATATATTAAGTCAAGAAAGGTAACAATGTGCTTCATAAAGAACTCAATATAGGCAGTCATGTTGACCAGTGTACACAGCTGCAACAGACAATGAGAAATAAGATTCATATGATTTCAGGAGTTCAAGTCATGTTATGAAACACCCATCTCAGGAAGAACAGCGGGAGGGAAAAAGGATTGGAATGAGAAAAGACAGGAGGCAAGGGCATGAAAGTTCATGCTTCCTTTTTATACTCATAGAGAAAAATTTATGAATCAGCACACCACACAAAGAATAACAAAGTCATGTTTGGCCTAGCACTTTCAAGGACTTCCAAAAATTAAAGACAATGGGACAAAACTAATTGCTGAGCATTAAAGTTCAGTGGCCAGCTTCCATGGATATAGCTCAGTAGGCAATGGCCTTGGCACACAAGCTTGGTGACTTGAATCTGATCTCTGAAACCCAAAAAAGTCAAAAGACAGAGCAAAAAACAAGTCTGTTGCCCAGACAATTATGATATACAAATTCATGTGCATTCATTATACACAAAATAATAATTTACAACTGACCAAAAATCAGGCCATCACATTTGCAGCATATCCCTTAGTGACCATGATAAACTACAAACACATCTTTAAACTAATCTCTAATCAACAATGGTGCGCTTTAAGACAAGCGCTTTTAGAACAAGTTAGAATCTCCATCTTCAGTCTTAACAAAATACAAAAATTGATGCTGTAAGCCAGATATGGACACTTATCTGAGAAATATCACTGTTGGCCAGGCCTTCACTTCACCAAAAGACTTTTCAACAAGGCCAATATAAAGCTAGTGCCTTTCTGACCATCACCCCAAAATCAGTCCATTTTACTATCCAGTGTCACAATACGTGTCTCCAAAATGAAAATGGGTTTCACTTTCATCAGGCAGAACTGCATTAATCTACATGGGATGCCATGGGCAAGAATGTTGACAAAATTTCCTTCCATATAACTGGGGATTTGTCTCACCTCCACCTTCCAATTCACCAGCACTACATGTAAATGGAAGCTACGATGGGTCTTGAACCCTCCATAACCTGATCTTCGGGATGGATTCAAAATTTCTCCAAATAAGAAGTTTTTCATGGGCATGTGGTTCCCTTTGTATTCATACCAGATAATATGACACTCAAAGGAAATTATTCTACCAAAGTGTAATTTCGTGACTTGACAGCAGAACACAGGTGAAGAGAGTCAGGGCCACGTCTGCCAGAAACACAGCTGTATCACTGAAAATCCTCCACAGAATGAGTAATGGCTCACAAAAGCTCCATCTAGAAAGGCTCCTCAACAACTACTGGGCAATGTCAATGCTACAGAGACAACATCCTCTGTATTTGATAGTGTTAACATGTTAATCTTTACATGCATATATAATGTTGGTAAGGAGGATTGTGAACCTTGTTTCAGGAGATTCCTGAGTCTACTTTTTACAAAGAACATTATTTTTCTTTACCTGTATGTATCTGACTCTGAGAGAGTGTCTTGTGTATTTAGTTCTCTCAGACGCTACAAGAGAAAATCAGATTCCTGAAACTGGAGTTACAAGTAATTGTAAGCCCTAGACATCCTTCCTGGAAACAGAACTCTGGTTCTCTAGATGAGCAGCAAGTGCTCTCAACTGCTGAGCCATCTCTCCAGCCTCCTAAGTTTACTTAAAATTTTATAACCCTCTCTAGTCCCTTCATAAGAAAATGATAATTGAGAAGAAATAGCACAGAAACACTTAATCCGTACCTCAGGCTCTTGGTTTTGTTGTTCTCTTTTTCTTGTTTTTGGTCATTTTTCTAACACGTCCTCTGAGCACATGTTTGCATCCTTCTGTGCTCTGGAGATACTTTATGAATTTTTTCCCTCTAACTGGCAAGACTACACATTCAACCACAGCAGAAACTTCACTGCTGGTGCTCTGTACTAAGAGAGAAGCTGAGAGCAAAAGCGACCCCTCCCAACCAACCAGTGACCAGAGTTGCACATGTGGGAGGGACTGAAGTGTGAGTGCAGGAAGCTGGGAGGGGACTGGTCCCTTTGCCATGTTGGATGGCTGGCAGCAGCTCACCAGGTGCAGAGGAAATGGAGAATTTGCTGTATGGCCTCAGTAAAGGAACCTCCCTCCCCTGCTAATTACTCTGCAAGTAAGCCCAAATAAACTGTGTTTTCCAAACTCTAAGTTGGCAAAATCATGCTTTGCTTGGTCACTCTGGATCCAGAGAGCAGGCAACTGGACATAGCATCTTTCTCAGTGGACAGGGCTGGATGTGACTGCTTCCTCACAGGAAGAAATTTTTATGACAGGTGACTTCTAACAAAGGGATAAAGATTTAATAGGGCAGACACTTATCGACCCAGCCACACAAGCAGTCTACTGTTTCAATGAAATCCTAATTAAAACACCAACACAATTCTACAGAGAAATTGACAAAAGAAACACAAAATTTATTCAGAACCACACAAAAAAAAGTAGTATATAAAAAACAATCTAGAATAAAAGAACTCCTGTAGACAAGACCATCCCTGATCTCAAACAATACTATGTAGCTATGGTAGTAAAAAAAAAATAGCACTACCTTAAAAACAGACATAATGATCAATGAAATAGAAATGAGAACCCAGGTTTGAGTCCACACAGTAACAACTTGATTTTTGACAAAGGGATCCATAACACACATTGGAGAAAAGACAATATGCAAGAAATGGAGCTAGTCAACCTGGATTGCTACATAGAGAAGAATGAAACTAGATTCGTATCTCTCAACATGCACAAACCTAACTCCAGATCATCAAATAATTCAATGTAAGACCCGATACATTGAATATCATAGAGGAGAAAGTAGGGAATGTACCAGGGAAATGTACATGGAAAGACTTTAACAACGAGACTGCTACAGCACAGTCATTAACTCCACAACTGACAAACAGGAGCTCATAAAACAAAAAGGCTTCTATATTGCAGAAGACACCATCATTCAAGTGAAGAGGCAACCTCCAGAATGGAAAGTGGACATAGGGCTCATACGTATAATATGTGAAGAACTTAAAAACTAAACATCAAAAAATCAACATAGTAATTAAAAATTAGGGAAAGAATTGAACAGAAATGGCTGAGAAATACTGAAAATTTGTTCGACACCTTTGACCATTAGGGAAATTCTTATTGATATTGCATCTTGTTCCAGTTAGAATGGCTAAGATCCAAAACACTAACAACGGCAATAGCTGGCAAGGATGTGGGGAAATGGCAGCACTTACTCACTGTTGGGTGACTGCAGACTGCTGTCCCCACTATGAAATCACTGTGGAGAATCCTCAAAACCCACATGATCCAGGCACAGCACTCTTGGAACTCAACCCAAAGCACTCCAGATCCCACTACACAGATAATTGTTCAAACATGTTCACTGCTGCTCTAGTCACAGTAACCAGAAAACAGAAACAATCCAGATTCCTATCAACTGATGAAAAGACATTGAAAATATGGAACACTGACACCTATTTAGTTCTTAAGAACAAAGAAATTTTGAAATTCACAGTGAAATGGATGAACGTAGAAACAGTCATCCTGAGTGAGGTTACTGAAAACAAGAAAGAGAAAGGCCCCATGTTCTCTCTAATAAGTGGACACCAGCTTTGCATCATTACATACACGTTTCAATGGAGAATCCACAGATCCCAGGAAAGTAGTAAATGGCCATGAGAAAGAAGAATCATGGAGTAGGAGGGTTAAAGGAATTGGACGGGAGGGCAGCACAGAGGAGGAGGCAGGAGAGGGATAACTAACACTGAGTCCTTCAGAGGAAGTCACAGAGCCAGGCATGTTGGTGCAGACCTTTAATCACAGCACTTGGAATGTGGGGGAGGGGCAGGGACAGGTGGATTTCTGTGAGACTGTGGCAAGCCTAGTCCACAGAATGACTGCAGGCCAGCTGAGGATCCAGGTAGACCTTGTTTCAAATAAAAACTTTAAAAACTGTCACATGGAATCCTCCCACTATAGAATATTTTTAAACTATAAACAGAGATAATACAAAGAGATTAAAGGAGCAACCTATTAACAGGGAGATATCACCTATACTAGACACCACAGGCTAGAAAGAAAATGTCCAATTCCAGGAATGAACTCCTTGTTTTTTTGTTAATTAATATATTATTGATTTTTTAATGTTTGTGAGCATATTGTGTGCATGTACGCAGGTGCACCTGCTTCTGGCAGTGTCCACAGAGGTGAGGAGAGTGTGTTGGATCCCCTGAAAGTGTAGTTAGGCATTGTTGCTAACTTCCGTGTATGTCCTGGGAAGTGAAGATGTGTCCTCTGAAAGGAAACGCAATGCTCCTAACCACTGAGCCATCTCTCCAGTACCCTTTCTAAAAACGTCTAGTTTTACTGAATATTTGTGGATTTCATACAACAGATTTTAACCATATTTAGACCCTTCCATAGCTGCAACCATTAAGTGATGGGAGGGGAAGAATCAGCCTCTGTAAAGTAGTGACTCTGTGTAGGTAAAACAAAGGAGGAAAGTGGAAAATGGAATCAATTAAAATCGATGTCTGTCCTCCATTCACCTGTACCTGCATTCAAACAAATGCATGCAAAGACACAAACAAGTGTAAACAAAAATACTATAAATCTTATTTTAACAACGCACAACCTGGAGAGGAGCTTCATTTACAGTAAGAATAAGTGATGAGATAGGAGGAGGGGGGGAGAAAGAGAGGAGAGAGAGAGAGAGAGAGACTAAATGAAAAGGAAGGTAGTGAGAGACCAGAGGAGTCTCTACAAGGAAAGACCACCCAGCAATCTCACAATCCTCACAGGACATTCACAGAAAAATCCGAAGTAATTGCAAAAACAAAGGCTACCAGACACTTAACTTTCTCATCACACAACTTAGTGCATCATAGCTTACAGGACAAGGAGCATGCAGGAGTCAAGTTCATAATTTAAGTGTTGTCAAGTCACAGCACAGACTGCTTCTTAACTCTGTCCAGAGAGCAGCAGAGAGCTGTAGCACTTAAGGTTCATTTCAGGTGAGAAAGCAAACGTGGAAAGGAAGGTCACACTGCAGAGTGGAGGCACACAGCGCCGAGGACAGCGCCAAGTGGCTTCCTCTACCATGCAGACTTAGTTCAGGTCCACATTCTCCTCACCTTGCCCAGCCCTGGGTCCAATGGTCACTTTCCTGGAAGGATCAAAATTTTACAAGATTTTACCCAACATTCAGTGCTAAATTAAGTGCGAGAATCGGAAGAAAGTTGTCAATTCCACAGGCAGACAAGCTTATCAGGGGGAATAGGAAAGTTGACTGCACGGGTTCCTCAGAGAGGAGCTTCACTGGGAACCTGCCCCGACTGGCTGTTGTTTTCCCACAACCCTGTCTGTCCTCTTCACTGGACAGGTAGCCTGTCTCCTACCCAGCTGCAAACCCTCTCCATTTCCTTCCCAGGTGGTCCAACTTGACTTGAAGAGAGCCACACCCGCAGGAACTTCAAACCACCTAAGCTTCCCTCCATGATGTTTCTCTGTGGTCCCTGCTTTGCCACTATCAACTAGCCACACCTTTGTTCTGCTCAAGCATCTCCAAGACAAAGAATTGAAGGACAGCTTAACTCAGACTCCAGAACTGTGTATGCTCTCTTATTTCCAACCGTATACAATCTACAACAATCTTTCATGTTTTCCACAACTTTTGTGTGAGGATTGTGTCACCTCGCTGAATAAACGCCATTCAGTCTGCTGTAAGATCTGGCTTTAGTCCTTTATCTAAAGTTTTTCTTTCTCTGGACCTCAAAATCTAACAACTTTTAGACGCTAATGTTCACTACCACAAATCTTTGTCCACACAACACAAAAAACACGATCACACTCTGGTCAGTCAGCGACACTGAAGCTGCCGGCGGAGGAGGAGCCTCCAGCTTGGTGCCCGGCACAGAAGCAGCTGCAGCAATAAATGCCTCGGGCAGCCATGCTGGGAACCTTGGCACCGGTACCTCACAGTACAGTGGTTCTGCTGCCGGCCCAGCCCTGGGAAGACCAAGCGCAACCCCCGCCCGGGGACCCATCGCCTGTCCTCCAGTCTGGGGAAAGCTGGGAACACGCTTACATAGCCCCGGTTCTCCCGGGTCACGGGCGCTCTCCATACAGCTGCTTGCAGTGTTGATCAAGGAGCAACACAAGTGGCACATACTTCAGGAATGGAGCCAACCATGCACAGTAAAACTCTCAACATGGCGTGAGATAGAGCCCGCCTTCTGCCTCCATTCGGTGCTTCTGATTGGGCAGCATGACCAGGAGCCCTGATTGGTTAGGGTCTCCTATGAAGCCTGAGTAGCCTCAGGGGCCTAAATGATGGAGAAGCACTTAACTCTTCCCAACCCTGGCTTCCTCTTCAGGCACAGACCCTGTCCAATTGCAGGGAGAATGGCTTCCAATTTCTGTTCCCAGCCTGGCACAGCAGCTACTGCAGTCTTGAGCAACTTGATAGACACTTCCTGTTCGTCCTCCTGAGTAAAGGGTTGCTCAGTAAGTAACACATTCAGTGTCAGACGTCTTTGTCCTTTTGCTTCACTTGTTGAAAGTGATCCAGCTGACTCTTGGTGACATTAATATTGAGCCTACTGTCTGCTGCTCATCAGGGATCTTAATCTTTCACTCAGGCACATTGAGGATTGTGTTAGAACCCAGACCAGCTCGTTAAGAAGCTGGTCTATCTAAGAAGCCAGGCAGGTCTGTCCCCACAACTCCACTCCAGCTCTTTTCCTGAAAAAGAGTAAGAAAAAAATGTCCTGTGTTGTGAATTTAGAACTTCTAATTTAAAAATTTCCAGACTGACTACATTTTGACCCCTCCCCTGATCCCTGTTAAGAATAGCCATGCAGGTCCCATGCAGGTTGGAACGGGACTACACTGTTTTAAAACAGAACACATTCAGGCAGGCTGAGCAACATCTGTATCTCCAGGGAGTAATGTTTCTGCAATTCTGAAAAACGTGCTTTTTTTCCCTAAAACTTAGAACCTTTCGTTAGCTGAAAACTTCGTTGTTAATTGACCTGCCACTGTTATGGTTTCATTATGGGACCTGCCGTTGTTATGGAGCAACTATGATTGCAGGCTTTGACCCTGGCATAATGTAATTGTGCTTTTCAGTTTATACACCCTGTTCCCCTCCTCCTCAGGATCAACAAGTCTTTGGGTCTTAAGCCCACTCTCCCCTGAAAGCTTATTACTAATTAACGGGCTCATATTGCCACCTTTACTATGTGATTTCCTGTGTGCCTCACACTGCGTACAGCAGTGGTCCTACTCAGTACATGACTGCTCCATTTCCTCATCACATAGGCTACACCACACTGAACCACATGGTGTGGAACTACCTAGTACTGCATCAAAGGCAGACATGCTTCTTTTGTTTGTGAAATTTCTCTGATGTCTCCTCTGTGTCTCCTCCCCACAGTCCTCTTTTCTGTAGGATACTTCCCTTAGATTCAGTTAACGAACTTAAGGAAGTTACTTTCCATGCAAAATAGTACCCAAATATATTTATATCCTTGCATTGCAGGCATATAGATAGTCTAACTGCCAGCAAAAAATGGCCTATGGGGTAGAGAGAAATGTCTTTGTATCCCATGAAGTAGCTTACAAGGGTTCTGTTTGGGGCAAGGTAGGTCTTCTTGAATATACCTTGTGAGCTATTGTTGGGGAGGATTTTCAAAAATATTGTCGACCCAAATAGATAATATTTTTTCAGGCACCCAATGAATTAAATTATGTATGTATTCCAGAAGAGACAATTGTGCACTTGGGCCTAAAATGAGATTTTCATTTGGACAATCAGATCTGACTGGCCTCCATGATCTAGTGATTGGAATACCCTTTGTTAATTTAACATGAAGAACACAGACAACAGAAAAAAAAAACAAAACTTTCACTTTAGTAAGGACAGTAAGAACAGTAAGACTAATGATTTAACTTATACCAAAAACAAAGCTTCAGGGAAAAACAGAAAGAGGGAATTACCAGACATCAGAATGAGGTCAGCAGAATGCCAGCCTCTAACATTAGTAACGGTATAAAGAAATTTTAATCACTGAAAACACTTCACTCTTTGTCCCCTAAGTATGTAATGGTTGTGTAATGGTTACCTATAAATGCCCCGGCCAGCTGGCCTCAGCAGAGCACGAGTCCTCAGAAACCTGGGATGAAAGAGACAAAAGGAACACACGGAGGGCCGACAAGACAATCTCCTGATCAAATCGGCAATTCTTTATTCTTTACAGAGCTGTATATACTGTAGCTGCAAGGGGCTAGGTAGGGCGTGGTGGACTAGGGTCGCTAGAAGACAAGTCATTGGAAGAACCAGGAGCCAAGGGCATGTGTAGCCAAGGGCAGCTACAGGTAGGGGAACTTGTTAGCTAGACAATAAGAAACTCTAAAAGGCACTTAAGAGACTCCAGCCTAACATAATTGGTGTCAACAGGTGTCAGGATGTTTTGCACCGAGTCACAAGATGTTACATTTGCAGAAGGGCAAGGTAGAGGTCACTTGGTCTCCAACATCTCCACCCTTTTACTAGAAAAATTAAAAGATCAAGGCTTGGTCCCTGAGCGGTAGTAACGGCTGCAGATGGAGAGAAAGACAGAGACCTAACCCCCATCGCCTGTTTTAGGCAATTATGTCTTTTGCTGGGGAGAGGTTTTAGGCATGTCTTTAAGAGACCCCGACATATCCAGTTTTGGATATTCTCTTTGCAGTACTTTGTCTGACACTCTCAATTGAAGGCAGCCTATTCCTCATGAGGTGTGGGGAAGCCCCTGAGCTTCTTTATATGTATATATAGGGCACTTTAAGACCTTGGTCTATAATAACATAATTAAACGGGTTTTGATGCCATGGAGTCAAGTTGCTGTCATACAAAGGTTATGACTCTGTTAAATACCAAGAGCCTAAAGCTGGCAAGCAATAGAAATCCAATAAAAAGGGCTTTGATAAACCCCATAAGTTTGTTAGACATAACTGGTTTTCATTTTTTGTACAGTACTCTACTGACACATAGGAATCATTTTTTCCTGAAAAAGGTTTGCAATAATACATGGTGTTAGGCCCGTTTTTGTACATTGTCTTAGCTTTTTGGGGGTTTAGGTATTTTTGTCCCCCCACATTTGTCCCAGTTTTCTCTGGCCAAGTAGGTCAGGCCACCAAGTGTCCAGTGTTGTGAAGGCGGTTGTCCAGTTGGCTATCTGTGAGGTGGTGCCGGACTTGATTTTCCATTGGACCGCAGCCTGTTGGTGGGTGTTGGAGGTTTGTCCTGTCCAATTTCAAGTTGATCCATAGCAGGTTTTTGGCAGTTGTGGCAACCTGTGAAAGGAAAACATAGGCCTCAGGGGGCTCTTCTACCTCCTGGGCTAAGGGGTTAGATTTCTTTCTTTTTCTTTTTATAGGTCTATTTGGTCTTTGGTCTTGTAATGTTTTAAATTTTTGCCAGGATCCAAAAGGTTGTGGCTCATCCCTAGGGAGCACAGAGCCATGTATTTCTGGTCGCTATTTTTTGTTTACTCCAATGTCTGACAAATTCAGGATTTTTGGAAATTTTAAAAAATGTTAGTTGGAGCTGAATGTGGGGTCACAGACTCTCTATTCCCCCTCTTTGTTTTTATAATTGTGCTCTAATGTTTTGGTAATTGTGTTTTATGATAGCTTGTTTTTGTGGGCCATGAGGTCCCTATTTTGGGGGGCAAGCCCAATGTGGTAAAGTATTAAAGAAAGTAGGATTGTCATTAATCAATACTTATAATATGAAAACCAAACATATATTTGTTTTTTAGATTATTTAAACTATTACCTTAGAAATTTTAAAATTTACATACATAAGTTTTTTATCTTTTTATATAACACATTGACTTAAACCTTTAATTACTTGTATAGGCTTTTTTAATCTATTTTAGTAGAATGGCTTTACTCTGAGGCTGTTTTGATTTCTTTTTGTTGTTAAGCAGCACATCATGATTCATTAATATTATTTATTTAAAGAGGTAGTTGTTTTTTTTTATTTGATCTAGAAATATATTAACCTAGTTACAAAAGTCCTGTGTGAGAGGCGTTTGCTTTTTTATGATCTCATCAAGAATCTAAAATGAAAACCCAAACAAAAACATAGATTGTAATAGGATTAGGACATGTGACTAACTGCCTGTGGTTTAGGAGATTTTTAGATTATTATGATCTTTTGGAGTTCTACAGAACCAGTAAATTTCTGGGTGTGGCCATTTTGAATTATGTCATGTGGCTGGATTAAGATGGTGGGAAGGTCAAGTAGGTCAACGTCATTTTGAAAAGTTTTGTCCAGGGTGGCAGTCAGGCCATGTGACTGTCGCCATATTGATGAAATTACATACTTAAGATATGGAGACCTGACCACATGGTTTTCTTTATTTTAGTAAGGGCATTGGCAATAATTACAGATAAGCACATGGTATATAATAGAAAATACTTTTTTACTTTTAAAAGGCACCCAGTTAAATATTTTATATTGTATGGTATATGACTTTTTTGTTTACAAAACTTAAAATGCTTAGCTCTAGTTAGAAGAGCGGCTGTCTTGGCACCATGAGGTGTAATAGTATTTAAAGTGGCAGCCAGTGTTACACCTTGAGTATACGAGGAAGAGGAAGATGAATAACAATCTGTTAAAATTAATTTATCCCTTAGTATTATCAAAAGTATAATGTTCTAGTACTGAGTCTGTATTGTTTTTTCTTTTACTTGTTATAGGGTAAGGTGGCCAGACTTATTTTATAGCGAGTAGAATTGAATTCAAGGCTGGGGGGGCCAATCCAGCTTTAGAGCCAATCTCTCCGTGTTATTAAAAACTTACATACAAAGATTTATTACTATTAAACTCAGTGGTTCGCATGGGACAGAAGAGCTGTTGAGTTTAGTAATTACTAGTAGGGATAGAAATATACATTTTAATTTTGTTGTATTTACTTTTGCTATGTTAAGTAAGCATGCTATCATTGAGCCATTTTCTTAGGGCTGAAACTACAAGCTGCAAAGGGACTGAACTGTTTCTGAAAGCAAGGCACCCTAGGGCAAGGTGTGGAGTTGGTGAAATTTACATGATTTAACCTAGAGTAATTAATAAAAGAAAAGGCCTGCTCAGCCTTGAGCTGTTGTAGGACAGAGATTTAACCATATCCTGTAAATGTAACATTTTTCTAAATATTTTTTCTTTAGTTCAGCCTCGGGCCTTGCCGGGCAATAAATGGTGGAAAATTTCTCTAGATATCTAACAGTTTCTTTTTTTTAATTTTTCTTTGGGATCTAAGAACTCTAGAATAACTACTTGATTTTACATTTAAAGTAGTGGCATTTTGATATATTTTAACTCACTCTGGCTATAACGAAACAATCACAACATTTAAGACAAAACAGACACAGACAACTGACAAAATCCTGATGTTGCCAAATCACAAGAGACGAAAACGAAAGACAGATATGAAAGCTCTTAGGCTAGCCGTCTTTACAACTAAGGGAACACTGGTGGCTAGAAGCCAAAGGAATAGAATGCCTTTTGAACTTTTTTTTTCTGAACTCTAGAGGCAAGGTATTTACAACTTTAACCTGCCCTGGGGCAATGAGCTCTGATGGAGCTCACTCCCTTACCTGCAGCTCTGAAGGAGCTCCCAGGCAGGTTGGAATGTTTTACCTCAGAACATAAACCAAAAATAGTTCCTGACAACCCACAACATAAGGAAATTGAAACAATAACACAAAAACTTTCCAAATGATAAAAACTGAGACCCAGATGAATTCCCAGTAAAATTTTAGCAGACATTTAAGCTCCATTAGCCAGTTTAACAGGAAAGGGAATAAACAGAGAGACATCTTAATTACAGAGTACCATCTATTGAATGAACTTAATAGACATCTACTGCATATCCTATCCAAGTACCAAAGAATACACATTCTATTCCGTACCTGTTGGAACTTTCCCCAAAATGACCATATACTGGGGCACAAAATAAACCTCAACAAATCCAAAAATACTGAAACAACTCTGTGCATTCTCTTAGACCTCAATACAGTAAAACTTAAAATGAACACTGAAAGTGTTGGACCCCACTCTCAGCCCGGGGGACTCGAAACCCTACAGGCCACCTGAGTGCCCAACGACGGGGAGCCCCAGCCCCAAGGATCCAGTCCGTCAGATGCAAAAGCAAGAGGTTTTTATTTCACTTGCGCAAGTGGGTGACTTAGCCTAGGGAAGCTAGCACACTTGACCTCTGCCACACCAGGTTTTTATAGTAGAAATTCACAGGATAATTATGCATTAAAATATAGGATACTTGTTACATTTGGATTGGCTTTTGGTCTACAGACCAGGGTTACAGAGAAGACAATTTTTACATAGTCCAACCTTTTTTCTAGAAATGCCACACACATTATGTTGCAGTTCACAAGATGTTGACTTAACTGAATGTTTAACCCACAATTCTATAGATGGGATACCAGGGGCTCTTCCTGTGGAATGTTTTACCCACAGATGTTATCTCACATACCATGAGATGTTGACATAACCTTTGTGGTCTCTGGGACTTTCCACATAGCCTTGTGACTTCTGGTTACTTTCCTAGTTACGGGGTGGGGGTGTTAGTAGAGAGGCTAAGCTTGTATCACAGAGTGTCTCACACTCCCCCCTTTTCTTTTGTGCCTGGTTATAATCTTATAATCATAGATCGTTGACATCTTCCTGTTTCAAAGCATGATATTGTTGGGTAAGCACTAAAGCATGGACTACTGACAGGTGATCCTTCACAAATTGAACTAGTCTATTTACAATGCAGGGACCGAAGGTGAGCAAGAGAAGGATTATAATAATTGGGCCCAGTAAGGTTGAAACTAAGGTCGTTAGCCAGGGAGACTTAGCAAACCATCCTTCAAACCAACCTTGTTGTGCCTCATAGTCTCTTTGCCTGTTCCTCAGTCTCTCTCTGAGTTTAGCCATGGAATCTTTAATAACTCTGGAGTGGTCACTAAAAAAGCAACAATCTTCTCCCAGGGCTGCACACAGCCCCCCTTCTCTCAGGAACAGCAAATCTAGCTCTCTTCTATTCTGGAGGACCACCTCGGATAGGGAAGTCAATGACTGTTCCAAAAGTGAAATGGAATTCTCTAAAGTTTGTAGGTCTTGCGTTACAGCTGCCTGCAGTTGCACTATTCCTTGTCCTTGAATATATGCTGTTGTACCAAGACCTATTCCAGTTCCTATTCCCACTATCCCCAGAAGTAGCCCCAAGGTCAGGGCTGAGACGGGCTCATGCTGGGATCAGGGACTCAGATGAAATCTTCCTAGTACAGTCTCATCTGCCTGGTAGATAATGCGAGGCATTACTTGGGTTAGAATACAGTAATCTCTAGTTTGATCCAGCACCGCAGCAGAGACATAAGGGGTGAGGCCAGTGTTGCAAACCCACCATGTTCCATTGGGGGGCACTAGATAATAGTTTCCGGGATGGACTACCTGGGTTCAGTTGCACAACTTGTGATGACTCCGAGGTATTGAGCCAATGCACAACCCTTGCCCTCCTACCTGGGGCAAGGTTGGCCTATGGATAGTGGGATGCCTGCACACTTCTGGAGGGTGAGTAGAGTTATAAAAATCTCCCAGCATAGCAATCCCTTCATAATAGGGTGGCCTTGAGGCTAGGCAAAGCCAGCAAGTTTCTGTGAGGTTTGGGCTAGTTTCATTTAGAGCCTGAAAAGCTCCACGTACTAAGCTGAGCAGCCCCTCACTGGGTTCAGTCCCCCGGGTTAGGTCAGCTAGGGAAGTGGGAGTGCTGGCCCTTTTTTCAATGGGTTTAGCCGTTGGGCCTATTTTTATGGCGGGGGCCCTGGCAAGGTCTGCTTTTGGGGCTGGTGGGGGGACCATACCGTTGATCACTGGGTTAGGCCTTACAGACTGGGTGTACTTATCTATTTTAAGTTTAATTCTGAAGGTTATTCCATCATCTTTTCTTTCTGTATATAACCTGAGTCCCCAGGAGTACCTGGTTACCCAATCAGTTGCTTTTTTTCCCTGTTCAGTAAACTGGATTTTTAAGGGATGACACCATCTGTTGGAGCAGTTTCCCTGGGATAATTCCTTTCATCTGCCAAAATCTGGATGGGAGTAATTAGCTACAACTGTAATATATTCCCAGGTGGAGCTTGGTTTCCAATATGCATCTCCAGTAATTTCACAACCCCAACTACCACAATAAAAAGCATCCATTCCTCCACATTTATAGGAGAGGCTCCGGGGTCAGTGGAATCCCGGACAAACATAGAAAGTCAGGGTGCTTAACATGCCTCTTCTGTCTGATGTACTACATGCCCCCCCAAGGATCCAGGCCCATTCGTCCCGGGGGTGAAGGTCGCTGGAGGGTGGGGCTGAGATATTAAAGTGGTTCTCAATGTCCCAGGGCCAGGCCGCCCCCAGGGCCAATGTGCATAGGTCTGGGTATAAATCAGGCCACCAGGTGTTGGGGGAGTGTGGCGTGCTCGTGGACCATACCACGTTCCCCGCTTGGGATATAACCTGCCAAGTGAGAAGACTCACTTGGTGTGGGCTACCTATGGTGCCTCCAGAGAGCATACAAAGAGCTATGAAAACACGCAAATACAGGCTTAAACTTTTACAAGTCTTATCTTTAGGGGATTTTGAGTGCGTTGCAGTTTCCATTCTGCTGCGGGTCCCGAAGTCTCTTCTTTGCTGGCTGGATTCACATGAGAGGCGTGGATCCAGGCTGCTACTCCATCCACCTTTACTGCTGTAGGGGTGGTCAAGAAGATCGTATAGGGTCCCTTCCAGCGCGGCTCCAAATTCCCAACTTGGTGTCTCCGGACCCACACGGTGTCTCCAATGGCGTACGAGTGAGGCGCCGCTGTCTTATCGGAGGTCTGGTATGCAGCTGCCAGTGGCTTCCACACTTCCTGCTATACCAACTGCAGAGCCTGCAAGTGGGCTTTTAAAGATGGAAGGACATTTAGAAAAGACCCTGGTGCTAATGGCGACGCAGCAGGAGGGGTGCAGCCATACAGAATTTCAAAAGGTGTAAGTCCGAGGGGTCCAGGAGTATTCCTGACTCGATATAGGGCTAGAGGAAGGAGTTGAACCCAGTCTTTAGTGCCAGTCTCCAGCTTTAATTTGGTTAAGGTCTCCTTAATTGTTCTATTCATACGTTCTACCTGTCCTGAACTCTGGGGTCTATATACACAATGTAATTTCCATGTTATCCCCAGTATCCTAGCCACCGACTGACTTACCTGGGAGGCAAATGCAGGTCCATTATCTGACCCTATCACCTGGGGGAGTCCATACTTTGGGAGAATTTCTTCCAGGATCTTCTTTGCCACCACCTGAGCGGTTTCCCTTCTTGTAAGGTAGGCTTCAGTCCATCCAGAAAACGTGTCTACAAACACTAGCAAGTATTTGTAGCCATACAGACCAGGCTTGACCTCAGTAAAGTCCACTTCCCAGTGAACTCCAGGGTGATGTCCCCTCATACGGACTCCCTCCATCTTGCTGGGTTTTTTAGTGTTTACTTGAGCACATGCTTTACATTGGGCAACAATCTGATGAATGAGGGTCGGTTTCCTTGGGACATAATAGTCTGTTTTGTTGGTTTGAAATAGAAGAGCCATCTTTTTAGCTCCCAGATGGGTTAGCTGATGCACTGTCTTTAGCAATCTTTCTGCTTCCCTGACAGGTAGCACTATTTTTCCTTGGTACTTCCAGTTTCTGCTTTGGCTATCATAGTCAGCCCCGAGAGCCTGAATGATGTCTAGGTCTGAGTCATCGTACTGGTAGGGTTCAGGAGGAGGACACGTACCCTCATCTTTTTCTGAGATTACCATAACTTGAGGCCTCACAGCAGCCTGCTTGGCGACCTCATCAGCCAGTCGGTTTCCCTTAGCTATAGAGGAGTCCCCTTTCTGATGTCCAGGACAGTGTATAATACTCAGTCTTTTAGGAAGGAACAAGGCTTGCAGCAAGTCTAAAATCTCTGCTTTGTTCTTGATCTGTTTCCCTTCTGAAGTTAACAGCCCCCTTTGCCGGTAAATTTCTCCATGAATATGAGCCATGGCGAATGTGTACTGGCTGTCAATATAAATATTGGCTCTCTTTCCTTCTGCCATCTGAAGGGCCGTAGCTAAGGCCACCAACTCTGCCCGCTGAGCAGAAGTCCCTGGAGGCAGGGCGCTTGCCCAGACAACCTCTCTCTCCATACTTACAACTGCCGTGCCAGCTTTCCGTTATCCCTCCAGAATATAGCTACTTCCATCCATGAACCAGGTTACCTCAGCATCAGGGAGGGGTCTGTCAGATAGATCTGGCCGGGTTCCATGGGCTTCAGCTAATATTTGCTGGCAGTCTTGGGGGGCGTCTGCTTTGGGCACAGGCAGGCGTGTGGCCGGATTTAATTGATGCATGGGCCCAAAAGAGGTGCAGTCTGAGTCCAATAGCATAGACTGGTAGTGTGGTCAGGAGGTTGGCGGATGATGGTTTCAACAGCATGAGGGGCTATGATGGTTAGTGGCTGTCCCAGCATAAGCTTACTTGAATCCCGTACCAGAATGGCAATGACTGCCACCATGCGGAGACAAGGGGGCCATCCAGCTGCCACTGTGTCCAATTTTTTTGACAAATAGGCCACCGGTTTTTTCCAGGGGCCAATTCTTTGAGTCAGGACCCCTTTGGCTATGCCCCTGTTCTCGTCCACAAACAGTTCAAAGGGTTTGGTCACATCAGGAAGGCCCAGGGCAGGGGCTTGCAAGAGTGCTTTTTTAATCTGTGAGAAAGATCTTTCTTGCTCTGCGCCCCAGTTGAAAGGGGTATTTTGTTTCGTCAAAGGATACAGTGGTGCTGCCATCTCTGCAAACCCTGGGATCCAGAGTCTACAGAACCCTGCAGTACCCAGAAATTCCCTTACTTGCTTGGGGTTCTGGGGGGCAGGGATCAGAGCCATGGCTTGCTTCAGTGCTTCTGACAGCCATCTTTTCCCTTTACATAGAATATACCCGAGATAAGTTACCTTGGGTTGGCAAATCTGAGCCTTCTTGGCTGAGGCGCGGTATCCCAGATGTCCCAGCGTTTTCAGGAGATTTGAGGTTGCCTTCAGGCAGCTGTCTCGGGATGGCGCAGCCAATAGCAGGTCATCTACATACTGGAGGAGGCTTACCTCAGGATTTTCCCTCCTGAAAGGGGCCAAATCTCGATGCAGGGCCTCGTCAAACAAGGTAGGGCTGTTCTTAAACCCTTGTGGAAGCCTTGTCCAGGTCAGTTGTCCCGAGGTTCCCTCCTCCTGATCTTTCCATTCAAAGGCAAACAAAGGCTGACTCTGGGGTGCCAGCCTCAGACTAAAGAAGGCGTCCTTCAAGTCCAGGACTGTCTACCAAACATGGTTAGGTGGTAAAGTACTCAAGAGGTTATACGGATTGGGCACCGTCGGATGGATGTCTTCTATTCTCTTATTGACCTCTCTCAGATCTTGCACTGGCCTATAGTCCCCTGTCCCTGGTTTCTTTACAGGCAATAGTGGAGTGTTCCAGGGGGACTGGCAAGGCTTCAGGATACCCAACTGCAATAGTCTCTTGATGTGAGGTCTAATTCCCTGATGTGCCTCCTTGGTCATAGAGTATTGTCGGATTGAAACGGGGCTTGCGCCTGGCTTCAGGGCGACTATAATGGGAGGTTGGTCCTGTGCTAATCCCATGCCCCCCGTCTCGGCCCACGCCTGGGGTACCACCTGGAGCCAGACATCCATCTCAGCCGGGGCCTCCTTTTTGTTTTCATAAAGTTTATATTCATCTTCCAGTCTCAAGGTTAATACTTTAAGAGGCCTCCCCTGGGGGTCAGCCACCTCTGCCCCTTCTTATGAAATTATATTCTAGCTCCTACTTTGGTCAGGAGGTACCTCCCCAAGAGAGGGTATGGGCAGTCCGGGAAATGAAGGAACGTATGGATTACCATTCCAGAGGCTAGGTGTACTCTTCAGTAGTCCAACTGTAAGAGTTTGCTCCCATGGCTCCTTGTACCCATATCCTCCTTTTACTTAATGGTCCCGCTGGGTGAGTAAGTACCGAATGCTGGGCCCCTGTGTCCACCATGAAGGTTACTGGGTGCCCCCCTTCTTTTAGGGTTACCCAGGGCTCAGGGGGGAGCTCCCGGCACTGACATCCCTAGTCTTCGTCCTCCCGAAGAAGGACTTTAGGCAGTTGCTCCCTCTTTGCCCCTTTGGGGCGCTGTGTGCAGTCTCGTACCCAATGTCCTTTTTCCTTGCGGTATGCACACTGATCGCGGTCCACTCTCGATCTTCTGTTGCCTCCCAGTTGTCCCTTACTCCCTTGCTCTCATCTGGGCTGAACTACAGTGGCTAGGATTCTAGATATTTCTCTATCTCTTTTCTTTTCTCACCTTTTTTCCTTTTCATCTTGTTCCTTCCTGATCCTGTCCTCTCTGTCCTCCTGTAATTTTCAGATTCTTTCTTCCCTTTCTTCTGGGGTTTCTCTCTTATTAAAAACTTTTTATGCCTCTTTCATGAGGTCTTGCAGGGTGTAATCCTGCAGCCCCTCAAGCCTCTGGAGCTTGTTCCTAATGTCTGGGGCCGATTGGCCTATGAACACCATTGCCACATTACCCCGGTGCTCTTGGCTCTCAGGGTTGAAAGGAGTGTACATGCGATACACCTCCATTAACCTTTCGAGAAAAGCTGCTGGAGTCTCCCCAGGTCCCTAAGTTACCACTCTTACCTGGGCCAAATTAGTGGGTCGTCTACCCGCTGCTTTGAGACCCGCAAGGAGAATCTGGCGATAAAGACGGAGTTTCTCCCTACCAGCAGGAGTATTGTAATCCCAGTCAGGGCGGGTCAGGGGGAAAGCTGCTTCAATTAGATTCGGAAGCATTGTTGGTGCTCCGTTGTCTCCAGGCACATTCTTTCTTGCTTCCAATACAACTCTCTGTCACTCCTCCGAAGTCAGCAGAGCCTGTAAAAGTTGCTGGCAATCATCCCAAGTGGGCTGGTGAGTCAGCAAGATGGATTCAATTAGTCCTGTGAGTGCGACGGGGTTTTCAGAAAAGGGAGGGTTATGGGTTTTCCAGTTATAAAGATCTGAAGCTGAGAAGGGCCAGTACTGAAAGACTGGCTGGTCGGGTCCCCCTATAACCCTTAAAGAAAAAGTGAACTTCTTTCTTCCCCTACGGCTCGGCTTCCCCGAAGGCGATGAGCCACAGGGGAGGAATCTGAGTCGTCCCACGGACCTGACTCTCCCGGCAAGGTCGAATCTGGGGAAGGGGGGCCACTGGCTGGGAGCGGTTTTGAGAGCCCAGCACCGCTGCCTGGGGGGCTACCGGCCCCAAGGGACTGTAGGGTGGTGGCTCCTCCGAAAGGAGGTTTATGAGTCCAGTGTCTTCGGGCAAGACAGTCTTGGAGTTGGGATCTTTTCTTTCTACAATAGGATAGAGTGAAGTCTGACCGGGAAGGGCAGGAGCAGACAGGATCGTAAATCGAGCAGCAAAAGGGGCTACCCACTGTGGTGGGTCCTGAGCCAAGCTCTCCCAGACTACAATGTAGGGGACTTGGTCCGGATGTCCACGTGGTCTGGAGTCAAAGACCCTGGCTTTCACCTGTAAAAGAATATCTGTTAAAAGTCCCATCCCGCGGCCATCCGACATCAAAGGTCAGCCACTCGGAGAGGCAGAAAACCTGCCGCCTTCCCTTTTGGACCTCCATGGACAGGTTCCCAGCCCGGTGCCGGACTTCCTTCCAGTGATCTAGGGTTAGACTTAAGGAAGTGGTTAGATTCTGTCCCATAGTGGGGTGTGGATGTGATTCCAACCAAGCGAACCAAAAGACAAACAGCACACAGAGCAGAAAGACAAACAGCTTTGCTGCGCAGCTTCTAAAAAGAAAAAGTACAGACTCAGTCGGGCTCGGGAAAATAAATCCTCGTGCCCCGGGTATAAGGGCAACGTAGTCACCCTTACCCCTCCAGGCATCTCCAGGATTGTGAGACGGTGGGCACTGGGCTCATCAGCCCTCTTCCACACGTACTCCAACAGATTTTGGCCGATCAAACAAAGAACTCTCCCGTACGATACAGACAGCGGCTAGCCAGCACTTACTTACCTCCCGGTGGATCTGGGTTGGGGTGAGGCTTTTGCCCGGCCAACCCACCAAATGTTGGACCCCACTCTCAGCCCAGGGGACTCGAACCCCTACAGGCCGCCTGAGTGCCCAACGACGGGGAGCCCCAGCCCCAAGGATCCAGTCCGTCAGATGCAAAAGCAAGAGGTTTTTATTTCACTTGTGCAAGTGGGTGACTTAGCCTCGGGAAGCTAAGCACACTTGACCTCTGCCAGGCCAGGTTTTTATAGTAGAAATTCACAGGATAATTATGCATTAACATATAGGATACTTGTTACATTTGGATAGGCTTTTGGCCTACAAACCAGGGTTACAGAGAAGACAATTTTTACATAGTCCAACCTTTTTTCCAGAAATGCCACACACATTATTTTGCAGTTCACAAGATGTTGACTTAACTGAATGTTTAACCCATAATTCTATAGACAGGATATTAGGGGCTCTTCTTGAGGAATGCTTAACCCACAATTCTATAGGTGGGATATCAGGGGCTCTTCCTGTGGAATGTTTAACCCACAGACGTTATCTCACATACCATGAGATGTTGACATAACCTTTGTGGTCTCTGGGACTTTCCACATAGCCTTGTGACTTCCGGTTACTTTCCTAATTACAGGGGGGAGGTGTTAGTAGAGAGGCTAAGCTTGTATCACAGAGTGTCTCACAAAAGAAGCCTTATTAATTTTAAGAACTCACAAAGACTAAACAACACACTCCTGAATGATGCCTTTTTTTCTAATTTTTACTCCCTGTATCCTGAGGGCCTCTTTGAGGCCCATAACAAGCAAGTCATGCTTACTTGTCTCTTGTCTCATAGCAAAACTCACCATTCACCATAAATAAAAAACCGGGAAGGCGCCTTGAAGAGATGAATCTCTGTAGCAAAGCTCGGGAAGGCCCTTGAAGAGATGAATCAATGTAGCAAAGCTCGGGAAGGCCCTTGAAGAGACGAATCTCTGTAGCAAAGCTCGGGAAGGCACCATGAAGAGAAGAATCTCTGTAGCAATGCTGTTGGACAGTGTTCACAGGAATTGAGGGGTGGTCGATCCCGACATTGTGGCGCCAGTTGCCTCGGCTGGCAGAGCATGAACAGAGCACGAGTCCTCAGAAACCTGGGATGAAAGAGACAAGAGGAACACAAGGAGGGCCCACAAGACAGTCTCCTGATCAAATCGGCAATTCTTTATTCTTTACAGAGCTCTATATACTCTAGCAGCAAGGGGCTAGGTAGGGTGTGGTGGACTAGGGTTGCTAGGAGACAAGTCATTGGAAGAACCAGGAGCCAAGGACATGTGTAGCCAAGGGCAGCTACAGGTAGGGGAACTTGTTTGCTAGACAATAAGAAACTCTAAAAGGCACTTAAGAGACTCCAGCCTAACATAATTGGTGTCAACAGGTGTCAGGATGTTTTGCACCGAGTCACAAGATGTTACATTTGCAGAAGGGCAAGACAGAGGTCACTTGGTCTCCAACATATAAACTTGTTCTTCTTCTGTAAGACCTGCTTTATCATAAGGGCCAAGGGAGGGAGCAAAGCCCTTAACTCTGAACTCCTGGAAATTCCACAGAAGGGAAGCAGCTATAGTTTTGCCTTTGTATATCCAACCTCTCCCTTCCCCAGCTGCTGCAACCTTCAGATCGGACACAGAGACTGTAGCCAGCTGCAGATTAATAAATTCAGGTGATTGAAACTCAGAAGTGTGGTGGTCCTTCTCTGATGGTCCCGAACGCCATAACAAATTTGTCTAAAAGGCAGTTATGGGCAAGTGCGAAAATTCTAGCATTTGACTTGCATTCTCAGTCTGAGCAAGAGAGCTATAAACACGGTGGGATTTCTAGAGATTAAGTAGCCCTGGCATCTACCAGGGCCTGTACTCCCTCAGCGTTAATAATTTTCTCCATTTCTCGTAAGGTGTCAGTAATGAGAAAATGGAAAACTCTCTGAGTCTCTCTGAACAGCCATGTTCTGGCCTGGTTTCTGTTTCAGTGTCTCCCTGGGTGCCCTGCTGCTCTTCACATTCTTACAATACCTTTTCAAATGGCCAGGCCTTTTGTCATAGTTGAAAATGACCTTGTCTTTTCCAAGGCAGAATGAATTTGTCTTTTTTGTTATGGCCTAGGGAAATAGAATAAAGACTTTCAATTTGCTGTCTTCCAGATCTTAAGTCCATTTAGGCTTGACCTTTGCCCACTCCTTCCTAGCAGTACACCCAGAAAGGAGTCACTTCCCCAGTTCCAAGAATGGCCCAACTACAACATCCCTGGATGTTCTAATCTGGGAAGGACATGTGTAATTGGCTAACCTCTTGGTCTGTTGCTGTTAGGAATGTGCACATGAAGGGAAATTTTAAACTTGTGAAATGCTTGATTCTTAGTGGATGTTTCAAAGTGTAGCCAGTCACTGCTTTAGAAACCCTATAGAAGCTTCTTTCCAAGCATGAATGCAATTCCTTCTCTGGAGTCAGGTGGCCCGGTAAGCCAAATAAAGTACCTTGCTGCCTCAGTCAAGTGGTGCTTCGAACCTTATTTTGATCCATAACAAGTTTCTCAGCGAGGGAGCTTAAAGGTGTATCTTGTATGCTCATAGATTTGGTAATGATTTGCTTTCCATTTCTTATGATAGTTCTGGAAAGTTGGTGTGGTAAGGTAAGGAGAGCAGCTAGGGTAAACGAGGTCCAGGTTCCATTATTCCATGACCAGTTCCTCTTCCAGCTCTTTCATAGATTAAGAATTCAATAAGAGATGATTTTTATGATCCTCAAAAGTTCTCAGGGGAATTCCTGAGTGCTGTTTTAATGTTTCAGAGAATCTGGCATCGAAATCAGGCATAGGTTCCTGTGGCCTTGCCTTCCTTTGATCTACTTTGCTCCAGTCAATAAAGTGGAAATGATTTTGGTATCACAGGACAGCAGGCTTTCCTAAGTCACAACAGGCATTCTTAGCATCTGCATTTATTTGATTAAAGTCCTCAGGGGGTTCCCCCTTCTGCCAAGTAAAGCCATTTGTCTGCTTTTCCTCCTGAAGCTAGTAATTGAATTAATTGCTTTAAATCAGAAAACACTGGTTCATGTGTCAATAGTGTGATTTGAAATATTTTAGCAAACCCTAGTATGCCCTGATATGGGTGAGGGAACCCATAATTAAAGATTCAACTGACTTTGTGTCAGGGTGTGGAAACCGTATCTGGATCCCTTGACCGTCTGGGTTTTATCTTAAAAGGAACTCTATATTTAATATAGAATTATTTTCCCCTCGAGATTTGCTAAAGTTCCTTTGGGAATTGTTACTGTCCCCTCATGAAATGCTAGGTAACTTCTCCAACTCCAGGGAGAAAGCAGGAGGGGAGGGGGTTGAACACGGAGGAAGCTGAAGGTCTTCTGACAGAGGAGGCAAAGCTGGAGGGGACAGTTAGGAGCAGAGGGTGGAGAGAGGTTCTTCAGCATTCACCTGTGGTTTGGACACAATCTCTGAGATTTTCTTCTTAATCTCCTACCTTCAATGAAGTCTTTAATCTGATACTGTTTCTGAAAGTCTGTTATTCATTTTCTGTCAGTAATTTCATGATTCCTTTTTTAGGTGCTTCTAAATTCCAGTTAAAACATGCTGCCTACACATTATTTTTTGTTCTATTTCTAGCACTTCAAGTTTTGTGTGTAAAAATACCTATTTGGAGCATCAAAACTTTACTTCACCAAATCATATTTCCGCGTTGTCTTTGGTTACATCTTCTCAATTTTCCAAATACTTGCAGATTGAAAGCCAGCTGGAGGACAGAATGGTGCTTTATCTTTAAATACTTCAGTTTCACAAAATTTCTTACCTTATTTTTCTTTCCTCAGAAAAATGTTTAGTTTTCTATGCCAGATGGGCTATGTGAAGTTTGGATCCATTTTTCTGCTCCTTTTGGGATGAACTTGCTGTGCTTTCACACTGAATCCACCTACCTCTCACTCTGGGGGTTGTCCTGCACATTCACAGAAATGAGATGGATCAAGAAACTGGGACATAAATCCCTTACAGGTGCCTTCCTGACTGAGCTTCTGAGCCAAGAATGGGGATGTTTGCTGGTTTCCTTGAGAAGTTGTTACAAGTCATAGGGAGTTTCCCCTGATACCTCCACATCTTACACTACAGGGAGCAAGTGCCTCTTTTCTTCAGCATCCTTATGATCCAGTGCACATAAAATTCCTAAACTAGAAGGGAGCAAGGATGAAAGAAACAGAAGAAGACAGAGAAATGCAGATATGGATATTGGTGTGTCTGGAAACACAGGCCATGTATTTCAAAACAACAAAGACAAACAAAAGCCATACAAACCAAAGAAAACTCATAATGCCTTCAAAAGGTCTAGTAGACAGCAATACTGAAAACAAATCAATTAGAAAGAAATCCATGTTGGAGTTTGGAGATGGCTCAAAGGCAAGAAAACTGGTTGCTCTTGCAGAAGACCTGGGTTCAAATGTCTTCTGACACGATCGTCAAACCTCCGTAGACTCTCCAGAACATTAGTACACCCACATGCATGCAGGCAATACACTCAAACACATAAAATAATAAAATTATTGTTTGTAAATAAAGCTGGGTGAGGTGTCTAACAACTTTAATCCTGGTACATCACAGTCAAATCTCTCTGAGAATGAGGACAGCCTCATCTACATATTGAGTTCCAGGCCAGCTGTGGCTACAGGGAAACCCTGACTCTCAAAAAGAACAAAGACCAAAAGAAAAAACATGAAGAAAGAAATGTTTTTAAGCCAACAAAATGGACTCTTTTCAGCAAACACTTTGAAATAGGCAATAGACAAATAAGTTCCTAAACCATTATGGATTTCATGACCACAGGGAAGAAGACCACCAGACTCAATCCAAGTTCTAGTCAGCCATATTAATTAAGTTGCAGCTGGTTAAAGTCTCTCCATTAGGTTTGAGAGCTGTTGTCCCAAGTTAAAGGAGGTTTGGACTTTTAAGGGCAAGGACCATAAATACTTTATTCCTGGGCAATTTCCAGATGTCAAGATTTAGGGACTTCACTTGCCTGTCTTTCTAGGCATAAGCAGGTCACAGAAGCAGAAGAAGCTATAATGAATCATTCAATGACTGCTGACATTCAGAAGGGAAGTATCAAAAAATGGGCTTAAGTGTTCAGGATTTCATTACCTTGTCACAAAAGAATAAAACAGGACATTACCTTAGTCAGTGTTAAGTGCACATGATAAACAGTTACAATAGGCAGGTGCAATGCTCATATGCCCAAACAGTTATCTGTGGAACAAGCTATTGAGGGACAGGGAGAAGGATTTACTGGAATTTAGGACACGCTTAGGGCAAACTTGCCTGAGGCTAGTAGGCAGAAGAGGGAACAAGAGCGAGTTACTCCACCACAAAACAAATAAGATCCTGAAAACCAGCTCAGAATAAACCAAATGGACCATTGACTAATCCAGGAGGTCTGTACCCTAAGAAAGAAATCACCAGTTGCGACTCCAGGAAACAATACAAGATGGTGGCCTACAAGGGAGCCCTGACTGGTACCTGGCACCCATCCAATTTCCTGGATTTTTTGGTTTGTGCTCCATGTTGACCTCTAAGAACTGATGATGAAATAAAGTCATAAACAAAAGGAATTAAAAAGATGATTTATTCTGGGCCAGATATAAGTGGCTGTGACCCAGGAATATGAATCTCAGTTTTCAAAAACTCCATAATCCAATGTGTTAATAGTTTTAGGAAGTTTTTGTAGCAACAAGACCAAGAAAATTCCTAAGTCAAGAGACATATCACACACATGGGGTCCACTCAGTAGGGAGGTCAAAGCAAAGTGAGGGATTCTGCGATCAGTCTCTGAAGTAATCTCATGACATTATTAGCCTTTTATTAGGGGGAACTCTTTCTATAGGGTAATACATTCTGTTAGTCAAAGAATGTTAAACCCAGAACATAGGTAGGTAAGGAGTGGCTATTTATAGGACTCAAGATACTGTTGTAAATAGTCTCTGAATCTGCAGCATTCCAAACTATGAACAAAAACTGAAGTGCTAATCAGTTGGTCACCCTCACAGGAAGTTCAGTTCCATATGCAGCATTTTTCTAGGAACTTTTCTTACACAATTCTTAAAAGGTTTTGAGAGGGACCTCAACTCAGAGCACACCCATTCCTAAGATGTTTCCCAGAACTGTGATAATGGGCCAGGCCATATTAATATGTTTAGTCCCAAAGGGTTTTTCAGTCTTCCAGTGGAAATTCAGCTCTTTCTTACAATCAGGCCTTTTTATCTCTAGCATATCATTCCTACAAGTCATGAGTTGTTTCCAGCCTGCTCTACATTCAATGGGTGGGTGTGTTGAGTCCTGCACAGTTATGTTGCTTCTCAAGTTTTCCCACTTTCATTCATTAACTTTTGGGGTGGCATACAAAGCTGAGGATGCCAAGGAGTCGCTCTGTCATCAGACACATGTACATGGTTTTGCTGGTGTTAAAGATCATTAGTGCAGATTATGTTTGTTAATAAAAATTATTTGTACATGTTTGTATGTATGATTATTTGTATGGTTGTTACCGTCTTTCAATTAAAGTCTGCTTGATTGGAAACTCTCTGCTGGTTTGAATTTTTTTCTTGTTTTTTAATTCTTTAATTGACTGAGAAAACATACCCGACTGTAACCCCTAGAAAAGAATGTGCCAATGCCAACACTGGGAATGGAGAAAGCAGCAGTAAGGAAGTTTTGGTTGTACTAGAAAACTCAATGCATAGAGCATTGTCCATCTTCTGGCCTTAGGTGCTACGGTAGGAGAAAGAATAGATCCTTTCTAATCTGGGCATGACTTGAAGACATCTACAACCCATGTTCCTCTGCGTTCACACTACAGATAGCCTGAGCATTCAGCAGACAGCAAAGAGAAGAGGCTTTGACTTCCAGTCATTGCCATAATTCCCACACATATCCCTCAGAAATTCCCAAATCTTTATTTGTTTTATACTTCTAAAATCAAAACTACATTAAATTCAGGGTGTGCCCATGAGGAACATCTCTACCAATGGCCAAATGAAGGCTGTCGATACAGCTGCTTATCCAGAATGCATTCCAGATATGATTTACATATAGAAAATTCAAACTGTATTGTTATGTTCCTGATACATGTTTCCATTTTCTGAAGAGTAGGGATAGCATCTCCCTTTTTAGGCCAGCTTGCCTAGAATTCACTTCATAGATCAGGCTGCTTTCTGGGTCATAGAGATCAGCCTGCTTCTGCATCTCAAATGCTGGCATTAAAACTATGAGTCACAAACTTGTTTTTTAAGAAAATGATTCTTAATGTCATTTGTGGGTGGGTCTCCATCTCCAGCATAGCTTTTGTGCTCCAACCATGCCAGAGAATGGAGGATGGTCCGAACAGGGGGCCTGAGGTGACTCAGAGTGTGATGGGAATGACTCCCGGGATACTACGTCGGTGGGTAGTTCGGCTTTTAGAGCCAAGGGAGGTGTTTATATAGGAAGGCCTTTCTGACCGTTACAGAAGGTGGGAAAGTTAAAGGTGGGGGTTTTGGAGTGAGAGCGGGAAGGTTGTAGGGCTGTCATGCAAGTTCGGGAATGAGGAAATGAAACCAAAAACCTGGTTCTCGTCTGGGGCGGGGGGAAAAGAATATTCATATCTACAGTGATTTCCTGGGGCCAGGTTATCACATCAGGCAGAGTAGACCAGAGTCCTACCGTCCCTTCAGGGTAGCTGGGGTTGTTTGCGTTGCTCAATACCCAGACCCCCACAGTTATTTAATATTTTCATTAAGGATAACTTGACAAAAGTGAAGCATGCATTATTGTTTCCAAATCCAGGAAGTTTTTTTCACAAAAGCTTGTTCATGGTTTAGTGCTGAAGCCTTTTTTCTCCCTAATCAACCTGAAGTTTATAGAGTAACACTCCCATATGGCATTGCTTCCTGACCCTCAGTACAGCTGAGTTCACACACTCTCTTCATTCAGAGACCTAGGTTCAGTCACTCTTGTCTCCTAATTCCTGAACACTATGCTCTTGTCTAGTCTGCCCAGAAGTGAGTGTGCTCCTGGACTCTAGGAATCAATTATGTGGAACATTTATTTATTTTTGGCTTTTTGAGATAGGAGGTCCCTGCCACATACAAGGACTGGAACTCGCTATGTAAATCAAGCTGGCCAGCCTCACAGAGAGTTGCCTGCCTCAGCCTCCTGAGTACTAGGATTAAGTTGTGTACTGCCTTGTCCAATTTCACCAGAATATTTTAGAAGGTGAAGAGTTCATCAGAACTTGAGACTTGGTCTAAGAATACACACACAAAAATATTATGGGTGTAACCTGGTCATAGTGTAAGAGCTGCACCTATGTCCCATGAAAAGCAGCAAGGAGCATACACTGTAGAGTGGAAGATTCCAGAAAATGTAGTGGGGTACATGCGATGCCCCAGTAAACTCTTATCTAGAACACTGAACAACATGAGTGTGAAATACATACACATACCCAACAGGAACTTCCATTCTAACAATGACCACGTGCTGCCCTTTCCTCAGTGAGACTCGTGCTGTGTGTAATGAAGATGCCATCAGCTACTTGGTGGGTAATAACGGGACATGGTGCTGTATCTGGGGGCAGTGTTCTTCTCTGCTGTTGGCAGACTACATCCTCCATAGCCGCTCTATCCCTGTTAGCCTTGCTGAGTGGAGCCTCTGTTACTGATTTCAGTGTTTGCAGCTGCCATGACTGTGGAACATATGCCAAGGTGAATCATAGACATAAGGTGACTCTCACCAAATTGAGAGGCTATGTGTACTTCATGCAGCAGACTTGGTGTGGATAGGATTGCCTGAGACCAATGGAATGCAGATGATTCCATCATAATCTCAGAGATAATGGGGAAAAGAACTTGATTTCAGTTTTTTTTCCTGCTAGGTTTCATTGTAGCATTGAACATATAATTCTTTCCAGTGACCTTGTTCTTTAATTTGGAATGGAAATGTGTAGTTTGTGTCATGAAGCATGTAACTTGTTTTGAAGAGGTCATTTTGAATCTCAGAAGAGACTTGAGACTTCTGAACAGTGTTTGAATTATTGAAGCCCTTTGAAGGGGTCACACATGCATTTTACATTATGGAACAGGCATGAATCTATGCAGGCCACATTTGGAAGGTTGTGGCTTGAATAAAAAATGTTTCCTTAAGCTCATGTGTTTGACAATTAGGTACTTGGAAGATAGCAGACTTTGAAGTGAAGCAAACCTTGAATGAAAATGATCTTGAGGATTCGTTCTACTGAGAGAGTAAGCCATGAGGTGCTTCTGCCAGATCACAATTCCTGTCCTCTCTCTGCTCCTGATCATCCACAGAACATGACAGCTAGTGCTTTGTATTCCTAACACTGGACTTCCACACTATAACAGCTACATCCCTCTAAATTTACTGCAGTAAACCCTTCCTCCACTGCATTTTGTCTGGTCAGAACTTAATCACAGCAGTGAGAAATGTAACTTTGCAAATTTGGAAATGTAAATCTTCACACATCTTCTCACCCATTATCTTTTGTTTCCTGTCTATGGACACAAAGCTAGAGTTACCCGGGAAGAGGGACCCTGCAGGGACGAATTCTCCAGATCAGGCACGCTATTAATTGCTAATTCATATGGAAGAGTCCAGTCCACTGTGGACTGTACCAACTTTATACCTAGTGGCCTGGGCTATGTATAAAGACAGCTGAGCAAGCGATGGGAAGCAATGCTTCTGATCCTCCAATGATCTGTATTTCAGCTGTTATCACTGTGTTCCTAACTTTAGTCCTAACTGGTGTCATATAGCTAATAATATCCTCTAGCCTGTCAACTAAATAAGCCCTTTACTTCCACAAGTTTGTTTTCATAGGGTTTTTAGTAGCAAGAGCAGCATTAGTAGCAGTATTCACAGCAACAGACAAGCAAACAGGACATCACCAGCTCTTCAATCATGCTTTGAAAATCTTCCAATAATCAAGGTAAACATTTTATCACCCAGTTCCATCCCTGCTCACTCGTCTTTGTGATGATGGGCAGCAGAGTCTGCAGTATTCTCATTATGTGTTATTCTGAAGACCATAGCTTCTTCTAGCTTCTGCAATCTCAAGCAATTTATTGAGATCTAAGTTGTTCCAAGAGGCAGAAGAATAGGGTTTCTCTATGGTTCCTTACCTTGGTAACTCCCTGCCTTTGGTCAAAGGATTTCATGTGGGGGCTTTTCCTTCCCATCCCTCAGCACTCCCATCACGTTCCTGAAGAACTTGCACTGCTGCAGTTTGTGCTGTTTCCAGGTTATGGCTTGTTTGACCTCTGGGTAAACAGTGCTTTCTGTTTTGTCTTTGTTTACTTCCTTCTGTGACCTTTGTTTGCAAGGTAACTTCTTTTTGTTCTGTATAGTTTATTATCAGATCTATAGAATACATGGCTCAGCATTTGTTTTTGCTAGGGAAGATATTCTTTTACTATCTGTAACACAAAGTTGTATCTAAACGTCATATCTACAGAATATTAAAATTTTATTAGACTAAAAAGATTTTATTTATTTGCGTGTGCGTGCCTGTGTAAGTATACATGAATATGAATGTGTGCGCCCATGTAGAACAAAGATGTCAGATCTCCTGGAATTGGAGGTTCAAGTGGTTGTGAACTCCCTGATGTCGCTGATATTAAAGGAAGTTTGGTTTTTTGCAAGTGCAGAGCGGGCTCTTAACTGCTAAGAAATTTTTCTAGCACCTTAATTTAAAAAAAAAATGTGATTTTGAGATATTTTCAAAGTAATATTTCAATGCTTGGGTCTAACCTGATAGTACTATACCCATTAGGGAATCTTGTGTGCACTCTGTACGATTGGACATGCTCACTCTTGTCTTTCTTCCACTTGATACTTAGCTCTTTGACTGGAAGCATAACAAGGAAATACTCATACAAAGTTAAACCTCAGCTGCCTGAATAACACCTGATCTTTCAGCTATATTTCTGCCATTTGAGGCTCCTATCGGCATCTTCTGACCCCAACAGCATGTAGCAGCTCAGTCCACTCCAGCACACATGGCCTTTCTCCTCATCCAGCTCCAGTCACTGAAAACAGCTTTCCACAGAGACACTCCCAAATTCTGGATCTTGATCTCCCTGAGGTATCCACTGCAGTGAATGCTTCACCTACACAGCTACAAGCACTGTCCTTTCCAGATCTCATTGCCAGCAGTAGGGCCTGTCCTGCACTGCCAGGGACACGTGTTTGGAACTTTGGAACTTTGCTACAAGAGACCATGACCTCCTCACTGATGCAGCCTTCATTCCAGTGTTCCGCTGGCACGTTCTCTATTCATTGTTAAACTCAGGTTTGTTTTTTCAATTAAAGACCTGAAAGATAAGAAAAATCTAAAAGAGCAGAGTGTGAGAACACAGACTTACTGAGAGATAGAGAGCCACATTCATATACATAAAAATCAAACATATAACATGTATGAATGATGTTTTTTGGTACTGTTTTTTTTTTTTTGTGTGTGTGTGTGTGTGTGTGTGTGTGTGTGTGTGTGTGTGTGTTTGAGTCAGGTTTGCGCTGCAGTCCCAGTTAGTCTGGAACTCTCTGTGTAGGCCAGACTGGTCTTGAACTCACAGACACCCACCTGCCTCTGCTTCCAGAGTGCTGGGATTAAAGGTATGTACAACCACATTTTAAATCACATAATCTGGACTAATGACCTTTAATTAATATCAACAAAGCCAGGTACTTTGTTCTGATGACAGGGTGAATCCTTGGTAACTACAGTTGGATAAGCCACCCAAAGAGATAATAACCAGGTATCACTTCAATTAACACAAAAATGCTTGAAGAATGCACACATTCAATAGCAAAGAGGGGAGTTTGAAAAAACTGCTGATCTTGCATGAATAAAATGCTAGGGATAAAAAGGCCTGATTGTTTACTGAGAGGAGGATGGAGGGGAATTTAAACTTCCACACTGAAGCTGCAGAAACCTTTGGGAATAAACAAGTGAGTGTAGCCTGACCCATCATCAGAGTTCTGAGAGACAGCTGAACGAATGAATGGCCACTGGGTTGAGGCCCATTCCCCAAAACTTTAAGAGTTAAGAAGCTGAGCTGGTGAGTTAGCTCAGCTGATAAAGAAAAGACACACTTTCCCAGGTCTGAGTTTCAGTTCCCAACAGCCACGTGGAAGGAGACAGCCATTCTAACTCCACTTCCAATGGAGCTGATGCCCTCTTATGACCATCCTGAGAGCTGTATGAAACAGGTGCACTTACATATATTCACATGGTCTATTCAAGATATCCTCTTTCCTCCAAATACAACCCAAGTAAATCAGTTCAAAGGACACAAGGGCATTTTCCTCTTCTGAATGTGTCATTTGTAACCTGGCAGTTATCATTATGCAACACAATATTATAATATATTTTGGTAATAAATTGCATAGAAAGGTAATTATTTAAGAGGGATAATGTAATCTAAGGGAAGTTTCCAACAGAAAAGAGGTCTGCTCAGAGAAGGCCCAGAGAAGTTCTCAGAGAAATTTCCAGGATAAAAGAAAGAAGTCTGATTTCAGGGTGTAGCAGGTGTTCCACAGCATGTGTATCATTCCAGTGTTGCCTATAAGATGGAGGAGCCAGGTACTGAGCATGACCAGTTTTTTATCCTTTGGGAAGCACGGACGATAGCCTCAAGGTGACAGTCACATTAAGAATCCTTTAGTCAGTAATTGACTTTGGGGGAGAGCAGGTTCAATCCCAACAGAACTGCTGATCCTGAGGAGAGACAGAGCAGGGCTTATAAAGCTTAAATCCACAGTTATATTATGCCAGGCAAAGTCAGTAACCTAGCTGCTCTATAACAGAGGCCTCGCCTGTGGGTGTGAGTGACTCCAACTTATTCCCTCCTCGATTTTGCATTCTTAAACTAGGCTGGCTTGATCTAGTAAATCCCTCCTCTCTCTCCACTAAGGGCTCTATTCTCAGAAATAGCTACCCACAATGGCACCACCCAGATGCTGTAACTACAAATCTTGCTCTGCTCAACAGGAACTAGCATGGCTGTTAGAGCAACACCCTGTTTATCTACGATACCTGAAAATGTTACCTGTACAGTTTAACTAGGTCCCGTAAAGTTGCCTGACTGCCAATACCTTGTGTTGACTGAGGGTTTTTTATTTCAGAAACAGGATCCACACCCCCACCTCTCACCCCCTTCCCCATCAGTTACTGAAGTCAAAAAACTTTGGATGTAGTTACTACAAGCTAATAAATTTTACCAATTTGAAATTTGCCTGGGTGGTCTTTTCCCAATGATCCCAGCACTATAACCGTCCCATGGTCACACAACAACAGTGGAAGGTCAGCTAACAAGGACATTTTTAACAAATAAAAGAATTTGAGCTTTTACTTAAGAAAAAACAGTTTTTGAGAGCTGCAGGAACATTGACTCCCTAGAACTGTAGTTGATGCTCTGCCTCGCTGAATGTGTTGTTTATAAAACTGTACTTCCTGAAAACCCAGCAGGTTCAACCTTCATGGGACCTGCATGAAACCTGCATGGAGGGACGGATGGGAGGGGGCAAATTGGAGTCAGATTGGCGATTTCACCTGTAAATTAGAAGTTCTGAATGCACAGCACAGTCAACTTCTTAACTGTGTCTCAGGAAAAGATCAGAAGGTGTGGAGTTGTGAGGACAGAAGGGCCTGGGTTCTTCATACTGTGAGATGTGGCATCTTAGCAAGAATAGCTTGTTAAAGAACAGGATGGGTTTTTAACACAATCCTAAATGAGCCTGAGTGGAAAATGCAAATCCTTGGAGGACAACAGACACTAGGCTCAACACTAATGTTACCTATGGTGAGCTCGATGACATTCTACATCTGAGGTAGGGGAACAATGACATCAGACACTTAACGTGTAATTGACTGAGCGACCCTATGCCAGGGAGGATGAAGAGGAACTGGCTATTGAGCTGCTCAATACTGCAGTAGCTACTGCCCAGGCCAGGAGCAGAGCTTGGAAGCCAGTCTGCAGTTGGACAGGGTCTGTGCCTGGAGAGGAAACCATGTGTTTCTCCATCATTTTAGCCCCTCAGACATCATGGGTGACCCGAACCAATCAGGGCTCGTGGCAGGAGCTGGGACTGGAGGTGGAAGGAGGGGAGGCTCCATCCTGCGTCAGGTTGTGGGTTCTACTCTGAGTGTTTGGCTCCAGGATGAACTGAAGCATAGCTAGTCCTAAATGATGAGTGTCGCTGCAGGGAGCTGTTTGGAGACTGCGGGTGAACTGGGAAGCTGTGCCATGGTGAGTGTGGAGTCCGCCGACCCCAGAAGGGAGGGGCGGCTGAGGAGGGGGCTGTGCTGGTTCCTGTTGGTCTGTTCCAGCTTTCGACTTGCATCCTCTGCGCTTCTGGGTATCAGGTTCCTGCCCCGGCTGCCTGCGGCGTTCCCTGCTGCAGCTGCTTTTTGCGGAAGGAAACTAAGATGGTTTAGGGCTGGGAAGGAGATAGGCAAGCTGTCTACGGAAGAGGAAGGACAGTGCGGATGGAAACAGCAGCCAGTGCAGACACCTTATCGGTTTCCTCTACTAAGTTTATCTGTCTATGGAAGTTGACACTTCCCTTCATGTTATTGCATCCAATTTCACACAGTATTTTGGACAAAATGTTCTTTAAACTAAGCCTCTGACTGTTCCCGGAAAGGGACCACTTCGAACCCATGGCGGGCAAGGGGAGGAGAAAAGTGGAGCAGGACTGACTAGTCTGCATGGTAGAGGAAACCCTTTGCAGATACCCCTCAGCTCTGTGCACCTCCACTCTGCATTTTGTTCTTACTTTCCACGATTGCTTTCTCTCCGGCTGAAATAAAATTTGAATGCTGCAGCTCCCTGCTGCTCTCTCTGGACAGAGTTAAGAAGCAGTCTGTGCTGTGACTTGGTAGCTCCTAAATTATGATATGTGGCTGCTGCATGCTCTTCATCCTGCAACCTGTGACGTGCTAAGTCAGGTGATGTGAAACTAAGTATCTGGTATTTCTTTTGTTGTTGGGATTGCTGGGATTTTTCTGTGAATGTCCTCTGAGAATTGCTGTGTATTCTTTCCTTAAAGATGCTCCTCTGGTCACCGACCACCTTCCTTTTCATTGGTTCTCTCTCTCTCATTCTCTCTCTCTTATATATATGCCATATATATATATATATATATATATATATATATATATATATATGCCTTATTCTAAGTGAAGGTTTTCTTTAGGTCATGGGGGTTTTTGAAGGTTTTCTTTTATACATACCTGTGTCTGTTTGGTTGTACGTGTTCATGGTGGTCAGAGGATAAGAGATCCCCTTGGAGCCAGAGTTACATATTACTTTGAGTGGTTTCATGTGACTCGTGGGAATCAAATTCTCGTCCTATTGCAACCACTGAGCCATCTGTCCAGTCCCCTCTCCAGGTTTCAATGGGAGCCTTATCTTCTCCTTAAGGTCCCCATCATGTATGGCCTCTCTCATATATTGTACATTTTCTGTTTAATGTACTTTCTCAAACCATCTGATCATGTTCTCAAAGCCCTTTCTCCTCATAAACCTCATTCCTGAAGGGAATTGTGTCAGCTTTGCTCTTACGTCCTGACCACTGTTGCAATATCTTCCTTTTATTGTTACTTCTAAGAGAGGCACAGTGGTTTTTTGAGTCCAACAGGAATAGGATGAAGTTGGTCATTAAGCAATGTGTGGGTCCCTGAGATAGGCTATACTCCAATGACTAACTCGACTGACAGTAGAGGATAAACCCAAGTGTGCACCCACTCCTGTGTCCACATTATGTGATGCCCCTTGTACCATAGGAATGGTATCAGGTAAGCAGAGCTCTTAAATCAGATCTTACAAAGGGCATACTGATTATTAAGGGAAAGGTGGATGTTGGGTGTGATGAAGGCCATGGTGCACTTGTTAGTCCAGTTAGCTAGAGTAATGATTTCCCCATGGCAAGTACAGACCTGGGAAGGGCTGGCATATGCCATCATCTGGGTAGAAAATGACCCAATCCTCTGGGTTAAAATGAAGGAATTATAACCCCCAAAATTACGGTTAGACTTGGGTTTATGCTTATTCTGGGAGCCATTATGAACATCACAGTCTGTCCCAGTGGCGGCAATGATGATGAGTCTGTAAGAAACGAGTTTATGAATGGTCAGAGAGAGCTGAAACTGCAGGAGAGATGAGTGCCTGCTTTAGGAGGTCCAGAGACTGTGTCATCCCCGTGGTCTAACCTAATAGATCTTCCTCTGCTCCTCTTAAGCCCTGCTTCCTGATTGCTGAGCTGTGTAAACAGCTAGCCATGCTTCCCCACCCAGATGGATTATGTCTCTTCACACACTATAAATGAAAATAATACATATATGTGTGTGTGTTTGTTAACCAGTCTGTCTTTGAGGTCATGGTGATGCTCCTTCCTCCATTTGCAGAGTGCTGAGATTACAAGTGTGAGACACTGTGCCTGGGGATTCTTATTGATGTTTTGCAAAGAACCAGTGTTCTGATGATTTGTGTCGTCTATTGACTTCCTGTCTGTAATTTTATTTTCCAGTTGTCATTTCCTGTGCTTTTCTGCATTTTCTAATGTGAGAAGTCAAGTGACTGACATTTGCTTTCTTTGTGCCATTCCCATTCATGCTTGAATTTTCTTTCAAGCCCTGTTTATTGTTAGGCCCGTCACGGCCTGAGCTGAGTGTGTCTGAGTTCTTGGATTCTTATTCCAGAATGAAAGAAATCTCACACAGATTGCAAAGTAGGGAGGAAAGTGGTCAGTCATAAAGGAACAGTATAAATAAGAAAAAAATTCACCATCAGAAAGCAGGAGGCCATATGTGTCAGAATGAATATGTATAATGTTTGTTGATTCCAGAAGTTCATGGTTTTTTGATCAAACATCTTTTTGACCACATTCATTAGCCTACAGTCCTCCAGGCCTTCCATACTGATCCCTTCCCAATATCATGTCTTTCATTATTACCTTTCCTTTACATACATTTAATTTTTATTTTTTATTAAAGGAAGAAGTGATATACTTTAATTATAAATCATCAATAAAAATTTTCACAACTGAATTTCTCAAATTCTTACAGTATATTTGGTTCATGTTTCGGCCCTTTCCCCTCTGTGCACCTCCCCATTGCCTCACTGTGCTTGATTTCACACTCTCCAGTATATATTTTTTTCCACAGTTTAAAGCCTACACAATCAAACTTGTGTCCACATGTGTCCATCCTCTGAAGGCTGGTTTAGATACCCAGAGTCACTCCTTGAAGAAGACTGAATCTTCCCCTCTCCACAGCTAATGCTTTCCAATGCTTCCTCAGCCAGATTTGGGGTTTCCTATGCACTTCACATCTTCTATGCTGGTATTTTGACTCAGTTATGTCTAGGTGGGGACTTGTGCATGCGACCCCGCTGCTGTGAGATCAGATTTGTGATTATCCAGCTATCTGGAAAACTTTCTGTGTGGTCCTCTACCAGCTCAGACTCTGAGAACCATCCAGGTCTGTCTTGCATAATGGTTCATGAGCCTTGGAAGGCCAAACTTTAATACAGGTGAACTATTCTGGGATAAGCAGTCTACAGACTCTTACTCTCTGCACATTGGTCAGTTGTGGGTCTCTCTTTTAGTCACCATCTGATACAAATGTTCCATATTTTCACTGTCTTCTCATCAGTGTATACATATCAAGATTGTTTCCATTTCCTGGCTTGTATGAATGATGCATCAGTGAACATAGTTGAATGGGGATCTCTGTACTGGGATAAAGAGTTGCTGGGTATAGTCTCAACCATGATATGATTGGATCTCGTGGGAGTTGTATTTTCCCTTTCTGAGGAATCTTCTCAATGATTTCTCTAGTTGGCTGCACCATTTTGACTCCCAGCAGCCGTGAATAAGTGTCACCCTTTCCCCATCTCTGTGCCAGTATTTGTCCTCATTTGTTTTGATCTTAGCCGTTATGACTGGGGTGAGATGAAACGTGTAGTTGTTTTAGTTTGCATTTCCCTGAGGGTTCAAGATGTTGAACAATGTCTCAGTATTTCTCAGTCACTTGTGTTTCATATTTGGAAACTGTCGGTTTAATTCTTTGCCTCAAGTTTTGATCTGGTTGTTTGTTTTCTTGATATTTAGATTTTGTGGTTCTTTAAATAGTCTAGATATCAACCCTGAGTCAGATATATAGGTGGTATAGAGGCTTGACCATTCTGTAGGTTGCCTCTTCACTCGAATGATAGTCTTTTGCTATGCAGAATTTCATTTGTTTCATGAGGTACAGGTTGTCAACTGTGGACTTAATGCCTGTGCCATAGAGTCTTGTTCAGAAAGTCCTTTCCTGTGCCTGGTAATTCCAGTGGATTCCCTACTTTTGCCTTTATAAGATTCTGGCTATGAGGACGTTGATCGATTTGGAATTTTATAGAGATAAGACCGAATTTGTAGATTGCTTGTAGGCCAAGCTGAACAAGTGTCTCCCTTGTTACCCCTTTTTTCTTTGTGTTAGAAGTTACCAGAGCATAGATGGATACAAATAGGGGCTCAGAGGCTCTGTCAGAAAAGTGAACAACAACAAAGATCTTCAAGGCCTGAGGTATGGTTGGAGTGTTCCGTAGGTATTTCTTCTGTATTAGTATTTTCTCATGAAGGGAGTAGTGAGGTTTATAAAACTGAAAAAGTATAGTTAGGAGGGTGGAGAGATGGCTCTGCAGTTGAGAGCACTTGCTGCTCATCTAGAGAACCGGAGTTCAGGTTCCAGGAACCATGTCTAGGTCTCACAGCTCCTTGCAACTTCCATTCCAAAGAACCTCACATGGTCTTCTGGTCTCTGAGGGAACTAAATACAAAAGGCATTCACTCAGAGTCACGTACACAGTCATAAAGAAAAATTATGCACTTTTTAATGTAACATTAGGTGCTCAGTAATCTTCTGAAGCAATGTTCACAGTGCCCTCACCAACATTATATGGACATGTAAAGATTAATATATAAACACTAATAAATGCTTAACATGCTGACTCTCTGTCAATGAAGTTGCACAGTATTTCTTCAGGAACGTTTATAGATGGAGTGATTGTGTGAGCCATTACTCCTTCTGTGAAGGGTTTTCAATGATACAGCTTTTTTTTTCTGTAAGCCATGGTCTGTAAGGGCTCATCCATTCTTCTCCAGTAAACCCACTAAACTAGGCTGTGGTAGATTCATTTCTTCTGAGGGTCTTTTACTGGTATGAACAGACTTGGTAAGACCTGACTATGAAAAGATCTGAGATTCAAATTTATACAGATATTGAGTCTTTCCCCTAGATCAGGGTATGGAGGATGCAGGATCATCATAGGTCCCAATTGTGTGTAGAGCTAATGAAAAAGGCATGTGTATGTGTGATATAACTGCCAGTTATGTGAAAGGAACTTTTCTCAACACTCCAAGCCATGGCATCCCATTTAGCACAATGGATTTCTGCATCATGAAAGTGAAACTCAGTTTCATTTTGGATTCACCTACAGGGTAAGGTAGACTGATCTGGAGTTGATGTCCACAAAGACAATAGGTTTGTAGCGATTTTGTGGAAAAGTCTTGGGGGGAGCGAAGACCTGGCCATCTGTGATTTCTTTCTGATCAGTGTCCATATCTGACATACTGCTGCTGCAATACATGATATTTTGTTAAGACTGATATTGGAGATGGGAATTTATTTTAACAGCATTTATCTTATAGGTCACCATTGGTTGTATGGATATATTCAAGGGTAGCTTTGAATTATATCATGGGTCACTAAGGATCAGGTTGCAAATGATGATGACCTGAGTCTAAAATATAATTGTGTCTATAATTTGTATGTATATGACCTTGTTCGTGTCACAATTGTCTGGGGAACAATTTTTTGTTTCTTGTACTCTGTTTTCTGCTTTTTCCGGGTTCTGGGAACAAATTTAGATCATCACGTTTGTGTAACAAGTCCTTTACCTACTGAGGCAGCTCCCGGGACTCTTGTAGATGAATGTAGCTGGAATTTCTCTCTGAATGGCTGGACGCTGGCTGGACATGCCTAGATAGAAATATAGCTTTTCTTCCCATCAGCAGAAGACCAGCTTGCAGGATTATATTGACAGGAAGGAAATCAATAGATATGACCACCCTCGAATCAATCAGGGACATGAGTAGGTGGGCAGTGGAAAAAGAGGAAGCAGGAAATTCTGTGGAGCCATGCTGTAGCTTGGAGGTCGGGGTGTTATTCTTCTGCTCATTATGCTGGACTCTCCCCTATATTGGATCCCTCTCCCTGGTGACCAATCCTTTGTAAGTAAAGCATTCATTCTTCTAATTGGAGAGCAGATTCCAGTTTCCTTCCGTGGAATCAGAATTAAAGGGGTGGGTCCAAAGTCCGTGCTGGAGAATTCTCAGGACAATTCTGTGACCTGATTTTCAAAATATGGCCATTAATTTTGTATTTACTTTCGTTTATGAAGTCTTTGAAGTCAGTCAGCAAAAAAATCAGTATGTTGTACTTTCATTTTGGCAGTTGCTAGACTCTTGTGGAGTCTAATCAGTTTTTTCTTCAGCACATAATTTTCTGTTGTGGTGATTCATGGATGTCTCTCTTAATAGTATAAAATGAAATCATGAATTTTGTGAACCCTTCCCATCCTTCCCCCACTCCCATCCCTTTGTCCTCTCTCTTTTCGATCTCAGATAGGTGTTTGCTGTGTTGCAAAGGCTGACCTGAGTCATGTGAACTTCTGCCTCATTCTCTGATGCAGCTGTGAGTCTACCAATATGTCTCCATGACTGACTGTATTCAGTTCCTTTATACTTACTTTCTTCAAATACGACATTATGTAAAAAAGTTCAGAAAGTACTGAGGTAGGGTCTTTAAATATTGTTTGTGTGTCATATTTGTTCTTTGAATAAAATTCTACTTTGGGATATGGAGAGATGGCTCAGTGGTTAACAGTAATAATTATTCTTGTAGAGGACCCATGTTCAATTCCCAGCACCCACATGGTGCCCAACAATTATAGGTAACTCCAGTTACAGGAAATCCACCACTCTCTGACCTCTGAGGGCATTGCACAAGAGAACGACACTGACATACATGCAGGCAATACACTCACACATAAAATAAACATAATAAAAGTATTTTTACTTGTGCTTCAGTAAGGAAACTACTTACAGCATATAAATTATTTCTGCTGTAAACACAGAGAATGGGTCATTTGCCCATTTAACACACATGGTGACAGTATGTGGAAATTTATGCCATCCAGGTAGGTATTCTCATTACATTCATTATCTGTTATCATTTAGGGGCGCAGTGGTCTATCTAGTAGTTATGTCTGTTAGTTTGAGTAGGTTAATAGACTTTCAGAATGAAAACCATTCATAGTGCATCATAGAGTACGTTCAAGTCCTGTATGGAAGGTCATTTATAATTTCTGTTCATGCACTCAGTACCAAATTTTAAATATTCCCACACCATCGAAACTTAAACATTATGAGCAGGAATTTCTCAGGACAAGCAGGCTCTTGAATGCTAATTGTCCTTTATTCTGTACCCCAGGTTGTCAGATATTCATCAGACATGAAGTAGACATGTGCTGTAGAAAGAGAATTGGGACAGAGCCAAGGCACATACTGTGTCCTGTGCCCAGTAGTGAGAGGAGTATCCCTCCAGCTCTATTGCCTTTCAGTCTACGCAAAGCTTGTATTAGAACTTCTGTGTATGGAAAAAATATGTCAATAGCACAGGACTGTATGAACATGTTAGCCATTGAATCTGTGGACTATTTAGGATTCTGTGACATTTGAGGATGTTGCTGTGAACTTCACCCAGGAAGAATGGGCTTTGCTGGATCCTTCTCAGAAGAATCTCTACAGAGATGTGATGCTGGAAACTTTGCAGGAACCTTACTGCTATAGGTAAGAATATCATCAATATCATCTTACCTTCCCTTATTTTACTGGACAACAAATATTTCTTAGAATTGATGCTCTTCTGTGCAGTGGAATATTGAAATGCAAAAATGTGGTGTATAAATCAGGCACAGTTTATATATACTAAAGCTATAAAGTAGTTTTTAGTAATTTATGACTGATCAAACTTTTATTCAGCTATATCTTAGAAAAAGTTTTGAAGATGGAAATATTAGACATCATTCTAAAAGTTCTGGACAAAATGTAAGGTAATTTGTGAACAGTAGACTGAATTTTTTTGAAGGAATTTTTCAAGGATTTGTATTTATTTTATTATTTCTGTGTGTGTGTGTCTATATGTCTGTCTTTGTCAGCCTATGTGCATTTGCATAAGAAGGTCAAAAGAAGTTGGTGGACTCAGAGCTGGAATTACAAGTGGTTGTAGGCTATCTTTTTTTGGATGCTGGCAACCAAATGCTGGTCCTCTGGAAGAGCAGCAGATGTGCTTAACAACGGAGCCACCTTTCCAGGCTCCCATTAAAATTATGTGAGAGTTGTGAATTAGTAAGCAATAAACACAACTTTTTTATCACTAGGACATATCTCATATATCTATGTTTAAGAATCCTATTCAGTGTTTGCAGGGTATTTAACATTCAGACAGTACTAGGAACTCAGGTTAACAAATGTCACTCTTCTTCTCATAGCCCTGTGGGAACTTTGGAGTAGAATATCAATCTATTCAATTTCCAGTCATTCAGATTTTGTAGAAGACCTATATATCACCTAATTTTGGGAACAGTATGTGGTCTGCACTTTGTAATATTTGCAAATTGACTCTTACTAATGTACTTGTCATTTTTATAGAAGTTCCATGTTTGAGTCATTCTGTGAGAATAAACATCATCAGTATTGAGCAACTTTCACTAGGATAGCAAATGTCAATATGATCACGAAAATTTCTAGAGACCTAACAGCATGTGAAATCAATGTTTGTGGAAAGGTTTCCCTGTGTCATTCGCCCTTCAATAACCATCTTGCCAGGCACACTCAGTACAAGCCATAGGAGTATGAGGAATATGGAAACAGCCCGAGAACCCTAACTCCCTCACAAGCTGTCAAGGATATTTGAGAACTCACTGTGAATGGACCTTTTGAAAATAAGACATTTTTAATTTATTTTGATTTTCAACGTCTGTTGGTAATACATCAAGAAACAGACAGTGCAAAAATCTCCATCAATACAAAGACTCTAGAAAGGCCTCTGCTTACGGCAAATCACTTCACACATCAGGAGGAACTCAAAGTGTAAGAAAGAATTATCAGTGTAATATATGTGGGAAATGTCTGAGTTCTTCCACTTCTTTCCAAGGACATGAAAGAATTCACAGTGTTGAAAAATTCTATGCATGTAAAGAATGTGGTAAAGCTTTTACACGGTACAGTTACCTTCATGTACATGAAAAAATTCATGCTAGGGAAAAAGCACATGAATGTGAACAATGTGGAAAAGCTTTTACATGATACACATAACCTTCAAGTGCATAAAAGAATTCATACTGGAGAGAAAACCTATGTGTGTAAAGAATGTGGTAAAGCCTTTACACAATACAGTCATGTTCAAGAACATAAAAGAAATCATACTGGAGAGAAACCCAATGCATATAAAGATGATGCTAAAGCCTTTACACAATACAGTCAGGTTCAATTACATGAAAGCATTCGTATTGGAGAGAAAGCATATGGATGTGAAGAATGTGGTAAACCCTTTAGCAGTGACAGTCATCTTTGGAGCCATGAGAAAACCCACACTAGAGAGACACCCTATGGATGTAAAGAATGTGGTAATGTCTTTAGATGTAAGAGTCATCTTTATTTACATGAAAGAAGACATACTGGAGTAAAACTATCCAGGACAGATTGTAGCTGACAGTAGTAGTGACCTGCAGGCATTAAGTGAAATGTTGAGAAAGGAGTCTATGAGGCACATCCCATCCACTTCTCGACTAAGTGCTCTTCTTTACTTATAATATCAGACACATATTGTCTCCTGTGGAGTGGGCTGTCATCCCAATCTGAAAGCTGTTTGTTATACTTGGACAGTAGTTGTGCCAGTATTTCATGAGGAAGCATAGTCTACCTGTCTTGTTGGTACTGGAGCCCACAGGATTTCTAGCTGGTGATAATTCTTCCCCCGTAATCTACAGGGCACCTGGCAAATTGCAAACCAGCCATAAGGAGGCAGCTTGCAACCGATTCCAGCATCATTTCTCCGTGTCCTGCTACTGCAGCATGTGAAGTCTTCAGCAGTAGTGGCTTTCTATGTAGTTTCAGCAGGTACCCAGTAGTAATAGCAATATTCTTCATAATTGTGGGACAGACATTCATCTGTTTGTGTTTCCCAAGTGCTGGTTATAAAGTTTGTACCAACACACCTAGCTACTAAAAACGAATTAAAGCAATGAACCTAGGCCCGTCCATTTGTGAGGTGGCAGGATGTGCTTTTGTGCCTGATTTCTGTTACTTGTGGTTTGCTCATCTGTGTGTGAAATGAGTAGCTTGTCACAGTCATTTACATAATACAGAGTTGGGTGAAGTCTTTGTGTGCATTTTCACCTGTTCCTCACTTGCCTGAAGTGCTTGTGAGAGACAGTGTCCACACTTATGAGAGTATATTCGCATCTGTCACCCATCGGTGTAATGTGTGGTGTGTTTGTCAGCACTTAAGAGATAATTGGCTTACATATGTGTCCTGTCAAAACATCTAGAGACAGGCTTTGATTGTGAATAGGAAACCTGGCTCCTAAACAAAGAGAAAATGGTGTTTCCTGTCTTCATGTGTTCTTTTTCTTGCCCTATTTGCCAAGTCTTATGGCTCTCGCAATCATCCATTGATAGTCTGCAGCTTCCTTCACTTTCCAACATGGACATGATGGACTAGCATTCCCACTGGGAACTAATTACTGGATCCGTTCTGATGGCCCACACACATTCTGGTGCTTCTCTTCTATCTAGGATTCTTTGAAGCATAGTTTCTAGTAAGGAGACTGGTTGTAGAGAAGCATAATTGATAGATGGTGATCTTCCATTGGCTGGGTTGTTCTGTAAGAATCACAGGACTCTGCATTTGATATGGTACACCACATACACTGCACCATAGAAACAAATTTCTTTTAACAAAAACAGTTTCCAAGTTGTATTATTAAGGAGCTTAAATTTCAGCAAACTTGTTAGCTAAATTATTTTTCATTAATAATTTTGTTTTTATTTGTGTGTATGAGTATATTGCCTGCATGTATGTACATGCACCTGTGTTGTGCAATGCCCATAGAGGACCAAAGAAGGCATCAGTTCCCCTGCTGTTGGGAGTATGAATGGTTATTAGCAATGATGTGGATCCTGTGAAAGGAACCTAGGTCTTCTGTAAGAACAGCCAGTGCTCTTAAATGCTGAGCCATCTTTCTGGCTCACCTTCATTTCATTGAGAAAATAAAAAGGTCTCCAGAATGGGTAACATGTTTTGCTTTTGTTCACATACAAATTTTGTAAATGCACTTTTATTTTGTATTGGGTGGTATTTTGCCTCTATGTATGTAAGTGCACCCATGTTCTGCAGTGCCTGCAGAGGTCAGCGGAGGGTGTTATATTCCCTAGAACTGGACTATTAAGGAGAAAACACTACTGATTCTTAAACCAAATTGAATATTTTCCTAGAACACTCATTATTCCAAAATGGAAACAAAAAAAGTGAAAACAAAATCATAAAAATTCTGGCTCTAACTGCATTTCTCTGGAAGTTAAAGAGAGGTTTAGAGGCGAAAAATGTAAGGATCATTCATAGAATTCATCCTAGGAAAAATAGATTATTACTAGGTACTTATTTCACTAATCATTCTACTCCAAGAATCACTTATAATTTTGGGTTTTGAAAAATTTGGCAAAATGAGACCATCCAGAAAGCCAGACAAATACAACTACAACGAAAAGCCCAGTTGAAAATTCCCACCTCCAAAATTATTTTCCTTGACTGATCCGTATCTGCTAGGTCATAGAATCCGCACATGAAGAGAAGGATCAAGGGGAGTAGTGGAGAGCATAGGTGTAATATAGCAGTGGAGAAGCACCGCTGGGATGGAATTCTAAAAGAGAAACAGGCTGTCCCCATCCCTCACTGCGTGGGGACATTTTGAATTTCTTTAATGTGAGGATGTGCCTTCATCTCCAAGGATGATTGAGTATGCGGGTATTGTTTCCCAAGATTTGGTCATAGGATCTCTGCACAAACTGTTAGAGATGGCCACCAAAGCATCTCAGGTACCCTTTGATATCACAGGTACTGTTTGATTTTCTCTGTATATTCAGGCTTTGTTCTCTAAATAATTATGCAGTTTCTTTTCTAAACAGATTTGTATAGCACACATTTTTGGCAAACCTGAAGCTTAAGAGCTGATGTTCTCAGCCTTATTCCAGAGTTAGTACAACCATTTCCCTTATAGGTAATGAAAAGGTGAGATTTGGCCTGAGAGGTGTCTCCTCAAAGTTCCAGCTACACTTTGTAACTAAATAGACAGAATGTGTCCTAGGTTCAGTACCTTACAGTTGTTCACTGATGTTACAGTCTTCACATTGAAACTTGTTTCTGAAGATCAAGTGTAAGTCCATCTTTCAGAAAATCAGAGAAGAAATGAGCCACACGAAGAAAATAAAACTAAGACATTGAATATAATTCTATTGAATACTTCAATTATTGTTTCCTTGAAAAAAAAGGGGAAAAGTCTACGTGTTATTAGTCTTTGAATATGTGGACTGTAAATATAAGTCCTTGACTGCTATTACAAACTGTCTTCTGTATGAAAAAAAATATTGCAGTAAAAGTATAAAATTTTACCAAAATTCTTTCATATAAAAGATAATATTATTTTCTGACATTAACTTGTGTTTCCCTTGGGTCAACAAAGCACTTATCAGTGTATAAAATTACTCAGTGTTATTCACTACAGTAAATTCTGCACTGTCTAGGCCATTGCACTGTCAAGAACATCCTCAAAACATTTGTTGTAGAGATGGGTCAGTATTTAATAGTTTAAGACGTGTTTAAAAACTTGAGGCTTGGGTCTAGATAAACTCAGACACAGCAGTGCACAGAGCCAACTCCAACATGCCTAGGATGGTGTAGGATGGAAGAGCAGAAGAATACCTGGATGCCCTGGTCCATATAACCTCGTGCACACATGTAGGATGATTCTGGCAAGGTCAGGCAGGCTCCCGGCCTGCTGGCCTAGAACAAGCCAGAACCGATATTGAGCATACGTGCACAGTGAACACTTCCTGGGATCGAACCGGGGCAGCTCTCAGGCTAGCAGCCATCAGGACCAATGAGAGCAATGAACTTCAGATTGTCAGGTGTTCAGGACCTACCAGAATGAACCACGTCAAATGAATAGATAAGGACTTCCCCTAAGCCTGACAAAAGTATGAATCCTGTTTCTAAAATTCAATGAGATTATGGCTCCACGTTCTTCCAGGGTCTGTGATGTTGACTCTGGGCATCCTTGCCTCTGTCCCCGGGGGACCCGGTTGTGCTAGCCAACACCTGGCACCCATGGTAGCCAACACCTGGCACCCATAGTAGCCAAAACCTTGCACTTATAGCAGACAACACACACATTCGAGAAATAGAAAGATCCTGGTTTAAAGAAGGTAGATGAAGAATGACACCTGAGCTTGTCTGTGCTATGACCAACGAGTATGTTGATACATGCATGACACACTTCTAAACATGAGTGAGTGCATGCACAGAACAATGTATGGTTCCTTATGTTGATATTCAATTACAAATGGTTTATGAGTCAAATGTTATTTAATAGTGCATGCTAAAATTTCTTATATTGGATTCATTGCCATGTATTATTTTCCAGGTTGTTCTTTCTGTGCATACAGTGGGTGTGAGATCTTTACTAAGGCTGTGTGTTAAGTTTCTGATGTGAGGGATATTCATTTTGGTTTTCCTTTTCACAGTGAAACTCATAGAAGTTATTGTTACCCTAAGCAATGCTGTTCAAAATGTGTGTAAGCTCACTCCGTATGTAATGAACAGGTATAGTATTAATCTCATCTAAATTGACTGTGAATGTAGAACTGTCCCTTATATTGACTGCCTCTCAGCACATCACTAACATCTCATCTCTATAAATTCTATGCAGAGATGATATATTGGAATTGGTAGGAGGCTAAAGTCTGGTAAATCATACAATCCCGAGGTCAGACACTGAGTTTTACTGCAGAGCTTCTCCTGTAGAAATTACTCCAAATCAAGTGACATCAGTTCCGAACCGAGTACTAAAGACGCCTGGGAGCTCTAGTTTCACTTCAGAACCTGCATCACTTTGCCGAAACATTTTTGGCCTTCTTTTAGAATTCCAGGGCAAGGAACATCTTACTCTTGTTCAAATTTCTCCTTTCTATATCCATAACCATTGAGAATGAGGGATGAAACGTTGATGAGTTTCCATGGCAACTTAAAGATTAGAGCCTTGTCCTATTCTACAATTCCTCCTAGTCACAAGAGCATTTGAGCAGGAAGAGTGATGGACACCTAATGACACCCTAGTTAAAAAAAACATATTTCAATTAATATTTATTTTCTAAAACACAAGAAAAGCAGTTGGAGATACTTTATATGCAGGGCTTCTATCCTACTAACAAATGCTGAGGGAAACTGAAATGATCTTGATTTCTCACACTTAATAATCTATTACTGACGTCTATGTGGCTCTCTGGGAGTTCAGGGCCAATGTTACTCCCCTTTGTTCATCCATGAAAAGACTAATAATGTCATCCAAATAGCATCTGAATCCTGTTACAGAGATCTCCCCAAACTGAGGTATATGTTTCCATGATGTTACCACCAACTTATTAAATAATGCTTTGACATTAAATTATTCTTTCACCACAGAAACAATGAGAAGTCTTGCCGCTGTCATGATTTGGGCATATGTGCTTTGAGGCAAGCTAAATCCGTGTTCCCTGTCCATCCTCTGCAATACACAGAGAGTACGGTGACCCAGATGCTACAGCATGCAGAAGGCTGCATTGAATTTGTCTTGTAGATTCCTGATCAGGAAAACCACACTGAAGTTCATCTTGGCCAGGGTGCTCAGGCATCCCAGGACCAAGTAAAGGGCAATGAGTGAGCCCTATATGTATATGGTGATGATGTAACCACATTCTGAGTGTGCATTCTGGAAAGTTCTCCAACCACATACCAAAAAATGTTGGACAAGGTTGCAGTAATGGATGGTGAACTTAGGAAGCCCTCAGAGCAGCACCTATCTTAGTCTTCTCTGACACATGTCATTAAATGCCAGATCACAGTCATACTTTGGTAAGAAAGGGAAATAGCAAGACTAAACAGATCTCCAAACTTATGACAGAAGATGCAGGTGGCTGTGTTTGGAAGGCCAATGCAGAGTAAGGAGCAGAGGCAAGTGGTGAGGAGATGAGCAGAATGTGCTGAGGACATGGTTACGGACCTTGACTATAGGGATGTCTCTGCTTCACAAAGAGAACAAGAATCCCAGCTGTGAGTACAGTGAGACTCAGGACTCTGCCTGCCAGAGCTAGTCCCACATTGGGGGTGGGGGACTGTACCTTTACTGACTTTTGGCATAATTCACAGATTTCTCCATGTTTAGAGAGAAATGCCAAGCGTCACAATCCAGCTTCAGTGCTTCTCTTCGACGCAGATTCCGCACGTGTCTCAATGGGCTCATTGAGCCAAATCGCTCCTTTATACTGCACACCAAGTACAAGAACATTACAGGGGGGAAATCTCAATGAATACTTTTGGTCTTCTCTATGGACCGCGAATGCATTCTTTTCTTTCTTATGTGATACATTTCTGAGAGTATATATTTATCTCCTAGAAAAAGCACTTGACCTCCTTTATTTCCAAGTTGTACTTCTGGAAGAAATTACCTGGGTATCCTTTCAAAGAGCAAGAACTTACTGAGATAAAAGCAGTGATTCCTTCATTTGTTTAGTTCAGGCAAATGCATATTATGGGTGAGTTGAAGAACTTCTCCTGTACTATAGCAAGTTATAATTTCCGCAAGAAACATTGGAATCTTGGTTGCATCAAGATCAATGTAGTGGATTAAATTAGAAATACCCAACATCCTTACATTAGTGTTTCTCTCAAGGTGTGTATTCTAGCCAACCACTTATTAAAATTATAATTTTATGAATGCTTTTCTATATTTTATTGTCAGAATATTTTAGAGCATCTACCCATCATGAGAGTATTTAAACATTTGTGATGCAGTAAATCTCAAAATTTAAATTTCACTGGTGACTTGCTCATGAATGATATTTATGTATAGTTTGGTGGGGATTTTGCCTTGAATACTGGTACAATTATATACGATTGTTATTCCATAAAGTCACCTGAATTTTCACATTTATGTAATATCAATAGAAAAAAAATTCCACTAATATTTCTGGCCTTCAGATAAAATCTTGCTTTTAATTATTTAGCTGGTAATTGAGCACAGGTCAGCACCTCCAGCACAGGTCTGGTGGAAGTCATCACGTGAATACTCTTGTCCCATTCCAATTTTTAATACTGCACCACAGACAGTGGTTCTGGGTTTAGGATTCTGTAAAGATTTAGATTTTGTTTCTGTTGGGTCTTGAGAGCTAAGTCAGCAGTTAAGAATTCTGACTGGTCTTGCAGAGGTCCCAGGATTCTTTCCTGGTAACAAATCGTTGAGTTAACTTAAGTTCCAGAGGATCCAATTCACTCTACTCTATATTGCATGCCGTAGGTACCTGGATACATGGAGACTAAACACTTATAGACATAAAATAAAATCTAAAGACAGATTTATGTCTGGTTCCAATCCAGTCTCCTTGGGTCTTGAACCCATCCAGTTCTGACTGCTGGAGAGGCCCTGACTAGCTCAGAGAAATACCCAGATCATTTTCAAGTAAGCTACACTCTCAGGCAAACACAGGTTTTCTAATGAATGACAGATTGACAGATTTTGATATGTGTAAAGAAGAAATTTTGTTTGAAAGTTTTCTATTCTTTATTTTTTTTCCCAACAGAAGAAAAAGAATGAAGAACTACTCAAGTCATTGCCAAATTATTAACAGCAATGAGAGAAAAACCGATCCCTGATAAAAATCTATTCTCATCGTTCTTCTGGCATAAAACAGGAAGGAGAATTTTTTTCTGAGTTCATAAATCATTCCTTAGAACACATTAACCTGAAACTTACTACCTAGATTTCAAAAAGTTCCCATCGACATACACCCTCATAACACAAACACAAAAACAAGCACTTTCTCTAGATACCTGACAACAAACTAAAGTATGATTTCAACAAACTACAGTTTGAGAAACCACTTTATTTGAGTTACTTACAGAGCAATTAGTAGATAGGGAAGGCCTTTCTGAGGCCATACTGCAAATTCTACATTTCTGTGGGACCCCGTGAACTGCTGCCAGTCACTAAATAGTACAAGGGGCTAGTCTCCTCCCAGCTTCTTCCACTCACACTTTATTCCCTCCCAAAGATACGACTCAGGTCACTGGCTGGTTGGGAGGGCTGGCTAACTCTCTGCATTCCTCCCTCTTGACAAAGCCCCAGCAGTCCATCAAGCAGGTGAAGCTGAATGCCCAGTCCATTTTGGCAGGCTTTGGCTAGTGGAGGACCAGTTCAGTAAACAATTCCCAAGTACAAATCATATGGCTATAGATCCACTAAACACCTGTGAAAAAAGAAATTCACCAACTAAACAAGCTGCATGTCATTTGTGTAGAAATTAGCAAGATTGTAGCATCCATGAGTCAGCACTTAGGCTGGAAGTGTTTTATTCACTAATGGATCTGTGATTGTTCATATTTCTCTAAGAAACCCCAATAAAACAGTCACTTCACTTACTTGGAATTTAGTAGAATCACTTTTTTTGTGATTTCTTATGCTGAGTAGACATTTGTTCAGGAATCCCAAAGAAAAGGCTCACACAACACGATTATAGTTGGGAACTGTGACAACTCAGGCCCTATCCCCCTGTTTTTTTAGATTCCTAGAGGTTGGAGAGTGCAATCTTGTCTACATTTGAAGTGAATTCATATAAAATATTAACAACATTTGAATTTTGCATTTCTCAGAATTTTCTACCATGAGTTATTTTATTTTGAAAAGAGCACTGTGCTTTGGAACTGCTCTACCATGTATTTAGGGAGTTTTAACAACTAGAGGCCTTGTACATACACATAGGGTTCTTTGCCAGAATTTGATTCCTCTTCTAACTTTATGATATTCTGAAACATAAAGGTTTCCACTTTCCTTTCTTTCATGGGGTTCTCCTCCTGTATGAATCTTTTCATGTACTTTAAGTGTACTGTATAGAGGATTTACATTGCTTTCTTTCACTGGGTTTTGGTCTAATGTGAATTTTCGTACAAAGATAACTGTGATGTCGAAATGCTTTTCCATATTGTTCCTATTCACAGGTTTTGTCTAGTATGAACTTGTCAGGTGTGAATATCAATGAATTCTGCTGTCTTGAGCACATTGCATACACTCACATGGTTGTTTTCCATGTAACTGAAGAGATCTGTGACAACTAGAAGCTTTATCACATTATTTCATATAGTTGTTCCCAAGTATGAACTTTTTCATATACATGAAGGTGACTGGACTATCTAAAGGTTTTTTCCACAGTTTACATGCGTAGGGTTTCTCTTCTGTGTGTGTTTCTTAACCTATGAAGGTAAAAATTACGTCTGAAGGTTTGATCACACTACTTACATTCATAAGTCTTTTTCTCCATCAGGAATTTTTTCATGTACTTGAAGGTGACTATATCACAGAAAGGCTTTACCATATTCTTTACATGTACAGGGTTTCTCTTCATATGATATATGCGTTTATATCATAAGGCTTGACCACATTTTTACATACAAATGGTTTTTCTCCAGTATGAGTCCTTTCATGCAGTGAGAGGAACTAGAAAATGTAAAGGCCATTCTACATTTTTAGATTCATATAGCTTTCCTCCAGCATGAAATTTTCCATGTAAATGATGACTTTGCATGAAAAAGCTTTATTTCATTGTACATTCATATTGTTTTTCTCCAATGTCTTCTTTCATGTGATTGAAGGTTACCCTTCCATGTAAAGGCTTTACCACATTCTTTACATGCATAGGGTTTTTCTCCAGTATGAATTCTTTCATGTAATTGAAGATAATTGTAATGTCGAAAGGCTCTACCACAGTGTTTACATTCATATGGGTTTTCTCCAGCATGAATGTATTCATGTACTTGTAGGTGACTCCTGTGTGTAAAGGCTTTGCCACATTCTTTACATGCATAGGGTTTCTCTCCAGTATGAATGCTTTCATGTTCTCGAAGGTTACTCTTCTGTGTAAAGGCTTTACCACATTTTTTACATTCATATGGCTTTTCTCCAGTATGAATGTTTTCATGTAACCTTAAGGAGCTAGAATATATAAAGGCCTTACCACATTGCTTACATTCATATGGCTTTTCTCCAGTATGAATTCTTTCATGTATTTGAAGGTGCCTCCTCCATGTAAAGGCTTTACTGCATTCTTTACATGCATGGGGTTTCTTTCAGGTATGAATTCTTTCATGTAATTGAAGATAACTGTAATATCTAAAGGCTTTACCACATTGCTTACATTCATATGGTTTTTCTCCAGTATGAATTCTTTCACGTACTTGAAAGTGACTCTTCTGTGTAAAGGCTTTACCACATTCTTTACATGCGTAGGGTTTCTCTCTAGTGTGTGTTTTTTTATGTCTTTGAAGATGAGTACGATATCCAAAGGCTTTACCACACTGCTTACATTCATATGGTTTTTCTCCAGTATGAATTCTTTCATGTGATTGAAGATAACTGTGACATTTAAAGGCTTTACCACCTTGCTTACATTCATATGGCTTTTCTCCAGTATGAATGCTTTCATGTAACTTTAAGGCTCTAGAATGTAAAAAAGCTTTACCACATTGCTTACATTCATATGGCTTTTCTCCAGTGCGAATGCTTTCATGTACTTGAAGGTGATGCGTCTGTATAAAGGCTTTACCGCTTTCTTTACATGCATAGGTTTTCTCTCCAGTCTGTGTTTTTTCATGACATTGAAGACCAGTATCGTATCTAAAGGTTTTACCACATTGTTTACATCCATATGGTTTTTCTGAAGTATGACATTTTTTATGTAACTGAAAGGATGCAAAAAATCTGCAAACTTTACTGCACTGTTTACCTTCATTGGGTTTTTTGTCACCATGAATTCTTTCATGACGTTGGAGAGAAGTAGAAGAACTCAGATGTTTCCCACATATATTACATTGATAATGCTTTCTTACACTTTCAGTTCTTCCAGATGTGTGAAGTGAGCTGCCAAAGTCAGAGGACTTTCTAGAGTCTTTGTATGGATGGATGTTTTTTCCACTATCTGGTTCTTGGTGTATTACCAACAAATGTTGGAAATCAAAAGAATTTTAAAATTTCTTATTTTCAGAAGGTCCATTCACACTGGAAGTTTTCATATATCTTTGACAGTTTGTGAGAGTGTCAGAGTACTCTGGCTTGTTTCCATAGTCTTCATGCTTATTTGATTTGTACTGACAGTAATATGTAGGACAGTTGTTAAAGGTTGAATGACACGTGGAAACCTTTCCATATAATTTGTTTTCACATGGGGTTATGTCACTAGAAATATTCATGATCCTATTGGGATTTTCTATGCTATTGCAATTTTCTCCATCCTGATGATCTCCTTTTTGCACACAGAATGTCTCGAATATGGAACTTCTGGAAAAATGACAAGGATATTCATAAAAGTCAATTTCTACTATTACAAAGTATATGTCACATACTGCTTCCAAAATTAGGTAAAAATATATGTCTTCTGTCAAATCTGAATTGTTGGAAACTAAATACATGGATAATTCTACTTTATGGTTCTCACATGGTTATGATAAAAACAGTGATGTATGTTAATGTGAGTTCCTTGCAGTGTTTGCATGTGAAATGCCCTGAAAATATTGAAAAGGATACTTAAATTGATGTATATGTTACATTGCATAGTGATTAAACAAAACCACGTGGTACTTATCCTTTATTCATAAATGCTCACTTAAAAATACAATCAATGAGAGGCTGGAGAGCTGGCTCAGCTTTTAAACACATTTGCTGCTGTTAGAGACAATCAGTGTTTGTTTGACATCACCCATGAGAGGTAGCTCCCAAAATCTTGTAGTTCCAGCTCCACGAGTCCAGCATCTGACTTCCTTGTGCACATTCACAGAGGTTTGTAAAGGTGGAAAGAGAGGTAGACAGACAGAAAGACATATGTACACACAAACACCCCCCCACACATGCACATAAATAAAAAAATATCAATCTTTTAGGAATTCTTCAAACAAATTTTCTACTGTTTTGAAATTACCTTGAAAATTTTCCAGAACATTTATAATGGTCTTTTACACTCTCATCTTCAAAACTGTTTCCTACAATTTAGTAGAAGAAAATTTTAATGAATTGGAAAAAACTGAGAACTTAGTCTGTAGCTTTAGTGTGTATGAATCTTGCCTGATTCATAGACCATGTTTTTCCCTTTTAGTATTTAAATCCCAGAAGCACATCAATACCAAGAAATATTTGCTCTTCAACACACTAAGGGAAAGTAAGATGATATTCTTACCTATAGCAGTGAGGTTCCTGCAGGTTTCCAGCATCACATCTCTGTAGAGATCCTTCTGAGAAGGATCCAGCAAAGCCCACTCTTCTTGGGTGAAGTTCACGGCAACATCTTCAAATGTCAAAGAATCCTAAATATTCCACAGACACACTTGATAACATGATCATATAATCCTATGCTACTCACACATTTTGCTCCATACCTAGAAACTCTGATGAAAGCTTGAGTGGTTCTGAAAGGAAGGAGCACCGGAGGAATGCTCCTCTCACTGCTGGGCACAGGACACAGGATGTGCTGCTTCTCTGCCCCACTCTCTTTCTATAGTGCAGGTCTACTTTCTGTCTTAAAAAAGTCTGACCACCTGATGTACAGAACAGAAAGCAATTAGCATGCAAGAGCCTGCCTGTCCTTAGAAATTTCTGCTCACAATGTTTAAGTGTTGACCACAGGAGTAAATATAACATTTGCTACAACTACATGAGCATAAATAACACATCACCTAGTGTAAATAACACAGAAACTCAATGGGATTTTATAAACAGTTGTCATTCTGAAAGTATATCAATCCACTCAAAACTCACACAGGTAACAAAAGGATCACCCCTGTGACCGTAACTAGTAAGAGTCATTGAGAGTAATAAATTTTCCTGCTCAGCATAAATTCACATATGAAGTTACAATTTGTTAAGTGGAGAAATCAACCCATTCTATGTGCTTATGGATCAAATAATGTATACACTACTAGAAGTACTTTACTCAAGCCCAATTTAAAATTTCTTCTTATACTACCCACATCTATGTAAGTACACCTGTGTTGCGCAATGACATAGAAGTCACAAGAGGGCATTGGATTTCCTGGAAATGGAGGTAGTGATAATGTTAGCCACCATGTGTGTGCTGGGAATAGAACCTGGGTCCCTGCAAAAGTAGACATTGTTCTTACCATTGGGCCAACTCTCTAGTCACTCAAGGACAATTTTAATTAAATAACAAATATGACCCACAGTTAATATTTAAACATTCTATAACAATACTTTAAAATTTTTTAGGTACTGTCAAATGAGAGAGGTGGCATGTGCTTCTGAAAGAATTCAACACAGTCAGTCACAATGGCATGTCACGGCTGCATCAGAGAAAGAGACAGAAGATCACATGAGCACAGGAGTCCAAGTCAGCCTATGCTGTGAAGCAGAACACCGACCCAGAAAGAAAAGAGGCAGGAAAAAGACTGGAATGGGGAAGGACAGGAAGCAAGGTCACCAGAATTCTAGATTTCATTATGTAGTATTAAGAGAAAAATTCACGAATCAACACAGCAGACAATTTGTACTGAATAAAACACTGATTAGGATCAGCAAGTGTCTAAAAGCTGCACACGACAAAAAACAACGGAGTGATGTATTTTCTAACACATTTTGAGGATTTCCAAAAATTAAAGAAAAAGGGACAAAATTGATTATTACACTTTAAAAGTCAGGTCACAGGTTCCTGAGACATAGCTTGGTAGGTCAAGGGTTTGCCCCATAAGCTTGATCACCTCAAGTTGATCCCTTGAACAAAGAAACAAGTCAGAAGAGAGAAAAGACATACATGCTCCATTGACAATTGAGGCACGAACACACCCATATACATCCACACGCACACAGTAATATTTTAAAACTTAGAAAAAATAATCAATATTTGAAGCCTGACCATTAGTGAACCGTGACATAGTGCATACACACCTACAAACTATTTCCTAGTGACCAATGGTGCCCTATAAGATAAGCACTTTCAAAACATGCTAGAATCTACTATTTCAGTCTTAACAAAATGATATGAACTGCAGCAGGAACACAGAAATGATCTGAGAGAAACCACAGATGGCCAAACCTTCACTTCCCCAGAAAACTTTTCCACAAAACCAATAGAAAGCTAGTGGATTTGTGAACATCACCTCCAGATCAGTCCAGCTTGCCTTCCAGAGACCCAGTAGGTGACTCCAAAATAAAATTGGATTTCACGTTCAAGAGGCAGAATTCCAGTGGTCAACATGCTTACATGTTTAAAAAAGTTCCTTTTACATAACTGGCAGTTATGTCACATGTATACCTGCCTTTTTCATTGATACTACACACAATTGGGACCTATGATAGGTCTTGCACCCTCCATACTCTGACCCGGAGAAGGACTCAAAACCTCTGTAAATTGAACCTCAGACTTTTCATGGGCAGATGGTGCCCTGTCTATCAAAGCAGGAGTGTGACACTCAAAAGATATGATTCTACGGAAGTTGAGTTTAGTGAGGTGACTGCAGTTACTTACAGAAGAATGGGTGAGGGGTCACTCACAGGACCATGGCTGACAGAAAAACACTTAAAACATTGAAAACCCCCTTACCATGTGCAGCGACTCACATAAGCTCCTCCCACAAACCTTCATGAACAACTGCTGTGTTAATTCAAGGGCAGCGACTCCACACATTCAGTATTTGTTAGTGTTGATATGTTAATTGTCACATGAAAATATAATGGCACTGTGAACCTTGTTTCAGGAGATCACTGAGTCTCCTAACTTTACATTAAAAAGCACACTATTTTTCTTTATGTGTCTGTGCATGGCTCTGTGTGAATGCCTTGTGTATTTAGTTTCCTCAGAGGCCAGAAGAGGACATGAGAATCTCTGAACTGGAGTTACAAGCAGCTGTAAGTCCCACACCTGGCTGCTAGGAACTGAACTCTGGTCCCTAGATGAGCAGCAGGTGATCTGAGCTGTCTCTCCAGCCTCTTAAGTTTACTTTTTAAGTTTTATACACTTCTCTGTTTCTTTCATGAGGAAATATTAATTTAGAAGAAATATCTATGAAACACTCAATCCCTACTGCAGATTTTTTTTCCTGGTCTTTTTTGCTACATATCCTCTGAGGCCCTATCTGTATCCTCTCTGCTCTGGTGAAATCTAACACAAAGTTCATCCCATCCTAAAAGCAATCAATTGATTCAATGCAATCCTGATTAAATTCCAAGAAATTCATCAGAGCAATAGAGAAATAATCTCGTGTTATTAAGAAGACCCCCCCTCAAAACTATGTAGAAGCGCCTAAATCTAGCACTACAATAAAAGAACTGCTGACAGTTCTGAGACATTACCATTCCTGAATTCAAACAATACCACAGAGCAACTGTACCAAAAACAGATGGCACTAGCATAACTGAACAGAGAGTTCCCAAGATTGAACCCAACTGCCTGAGAAATGTTTTGATAATATTCAAGATCTTTAACCAGCGTGGAAATATAAATGAAGAGAACTTTTCCATTCCGGAATAGCTAATATCCAAAACACAAATGATGACAAAAGCTGGCAAGGATGTTGATGCAAGTGAAAATCGATGCAGTGTCTATGTAAATCATTGTGGAGATTCCCTAAAGAATTCCCTAAAAGTACATTACCTCAGGAATTCAACCATGTTCACTGCTGCTATATTTACAATAGCCAGGAAACTGCTTCCTCTTCTGCCTTGGATGAGGTTTCCTATAGAAATTCTGTCCACTGACATGGACTCCCTCTTTTGAAACTGTTCACTGGGGTTCCATGGAATAGAAAAGTCTAATGCCAGAAATGGACTCCCTGTTTGGCTTGTAAAAATTTTTTTTTCGTTATATTTTAGGTCTATGAGCGTATTGTGTGCATGTATGTAAGTGCACCTGTGACTTGCATCACACACAGAGGTCAGAAGAGGGAATTGAATCCCTTGAAAGTAGAGTTATGAATTGCTCTTAGCCTTCATGCATGTACTGGGAACAGAACCCGGGTACTCTACAAGTGCAGACGGAGCTCTTAACCACTGCACCATCTCTCCAATCCCCTTTTTCAAATGCATATTTTTATTGAGGTTTTGCGTATTTCATATGTTTTAATCATACTTAGACCCACTCCCATATCTACACACCCCATAGCATCCCCACAAGATTTTACGCATTCAGTCAATTATGTTAAGAGATATCAATCCAACTTTATACATCCAGATATTGCTCGCTGAGACTGCATCCACTGGAGCCGTATAGGAGTGTCTAGCATCACTCACTTAAAGAAAACCAATTCTCCTCCCTCAACAAGCAGTGAACAGGTGCCAATACTGCCTCAGCTGAGGTTCAGGCCTCCTGCCCAGTTCCCCAGTTCTTTGCTGGTTTTTGTCTGATTTGAGACTTGTGGTCTTGTGAATTCTCTCACATCGCTGTAAGTTCATATGAATAGTTTCCAGAAGACTGCAAGACTCTCATTCCTCATAGTCACACACCAAATATCCTCTTTCAATCTTTCTGCTTTCTCTTCTGCAATGCATTAGGTTTCCTATAGAAGTTCGATTTAAGAACACGGCCTCCCTCTTTTGAAATTGTTCCCTTTGGTTCCATGAATCCACAAACAACACTGACAATTGTCCTGCTCCTGGTTCCCTACCAGAACAGAGGAGTAAGACCCTATTGCTTAACACACTACATACACAAGTTTGCATGTAACAAACCAGGAGAAATGAAGTCACTATAAACTTTAAAGCTTCATCTCTACTGACTCTCTTTAATGGTGCTGGAAGGTGCTGTGCATGCTACCAGAAGACAGGACTGATCATCAACTTTACAGGCTGTGAATCCTGTGTGCTATAAGAACTAGCAACATATACACTGTGGTACAATCATGCCACAACTGCTACTGGAGTCGCCAATCATCTTCTAACTGGGTTTGAGGTCCACTTCACAAAATGGAGCCCATATCTGACATTGATATCTGGTGTAGGAACGTGGGGATAATCAGGTCACAGGACACTGGCGAGAGAATAGTAATATTATTGTTGTCAATGAACATAGTATTAAACGAACTCCTAACGACTTAATGTCATACTCATAGATTAATGTATGTCTCCTTTCTCATCAGTGAAGCTTCCTCATGTAATAGATGGTGATTAAACAAGACACCTACAACTGGCCAAAGTACAGAGCATAGGAGGCTAGAAACTGCTAATCCCAGAAGAGGACAAGTATTTTATTTATCTACTCCATGTACCACAGAAAACCGCCACTCACTGCAAGGAATTCATCCTGACTCTGATACTCAGGGATACCTCAAAATAGTCATTGGCCAAAGATACAGTTTCCTAAAAGGTATGACCCACAACTTTACTCCAGTGGCAAAGGCTGCCTTTCTGCTCTCAGGACAATGCTGACATTATCTCTGGAATCTGTACTGGGTCTGCGCATCTTAACTTCCTGACAGCACTGTCACACTGCTTACCCGCCATGTTAAATCCCATCACTGGCACTTTAACCACTCCACATCCTGTCATTCCTTCTCCTGCCTGAGTAATAATCTCATCACCTTGTCCAAGAGTTTATGATCTCTACAAACATCACAACTGAACCTTCATGGAGCATTGCAGAGTTGACTCTTCTTAATGAGACTGGCGGTGTCTCCCAGCCATTCCTTGAAAATGAACTCTAGGGCTTCAGAGGACCACAGTTCAGTTGCCAGCATACAAATTGGTGGTGGCTAACTATGATCTGTAGCTCCAGTTCCAGCAGATTCGATGTCTTCTTCTGCCTCCATGATTATTGCATGCATATGCTGAGTGAACTTACATACATGCAGAGAGAATATTCATACAAACAAATTAAAAATGCATAATTCTTAAAATGCTCTCAATTACTCTGTCCAAAGAACCCCTATCTTCCTACACTTATCAGTCTTCAGAGCACTCATGGTCAAATGTAGCACAAATTCAGCTTCCTTGCATGTCCTCACTGATCAGTTCACAGTAGTGTCATGAGATGCTGGCCACATAAGCCAGACTTCCATTTATACTAAGGCCACAATCCATAAGGAAATGGCTGTTCCCATAGGGACCCTTCAGTCAGGCACCTTCACTTTTCTGTTAGTAAAAAAGAAAAGAACATCTCTTCCTCTAATGAACCCAATTGTAAGACAGAATACAAAGCTCACAGGTGGTTTCCTTTCACAACATGGAATAAAACAGTAAATAAAACCTCAATTTAAAGTGAAGGAAATGGCTCAGCTGTAAAGTGCTCATCACAAACAATAAGGACAAAAAACCAGATTACCTAGACTAAGAAAATACTGGTAACAGTATACGTGCCTCCAATCCCAGTGGAGGAGATGGAAAGTTCAGGATGCCTGGGATCTGCTGGGATGCTAGTCTAAGGGAATTAGTGAACTCCTTATTCAGAGAGAAAGCCTGTCTCAGTAAAGATCGAGGAGACATCAAGAAGGCTCGGTGTGTAAAAGCACGTTCCTGGAAAACCTTTAAAATTCAGTAAAATTCACAAAACCAACATAAAGGTGGAAGGAGAGAACTGACTCCCCAAAGTTGTTCTCAGGTCCCCACACATGCATCACAGCAAATGTGAGCATCAACACAGAGGTGAAACATACACACGTACATAATACCAATAAACAAAATTTCTGAATTTAAAAAATAAGAAGGAAAGTGGCAAAGGGCATCAATCACTGTCGAGCTCAGGCCTCCAAATCCACATGGAGACCTTCACACATACCTGCATTCAGATGAACAAATACACACACAAAAACACAATCTGAATTCAGTCCACTCTGAGAATCTGCTGTGCTGAACTATCACCCTGGAAAGAACACACCGTTCTCAGAAAGCTCTTTTGAAGAGGGAATTTGATTCCCTCCCACTCCAACAAAGGTCAGAGTCCTACTAGACCACAAAGAGTTCAACTGGTAGTGAGAAATGAAACAGCCTGTGCTCCACAACAAGCCTGCCCAGCATCTGGTCCCTTCTCTGCAGTGCTTTTGGTTCCCCATTTCTTTCTTATCTCAAGTCGCTCCTTTTTAGGAAGAACTGCTTTCCTGTCTAGATGTGGGCACATGCAGGATCATCCCATGTCTCTACTTCCCATGGGGACATCACTCCTCTCTCTGTCAGCTAACGAGACCTCCACATGCACCATGGCCTTACTCACAGCCCACATCCATGTTCCGTCTAATAATCAGCAAGACCTCTGTAAGATTTCACCTAAGAGCACTGCTAACCTGACCCCATTTCTGTGGTACAGAGGACATCATGTGCATGTGGGCACAGCAGTGAGTGGACACAGATTGCCATCTTGTGCTGATCCTACCTTGTCAGCTGAGTTAGCCACGGGAGTATAAGATATCTCAGAGACTCACATAACTTTCACATCACATCAACAGAACTTACAGGACTAAACCCTGTGCCAAAGACAAGTATCATAATTTTAAGGGCAATCAAGATGCAAGAATATGAAGAGAGGGGTCAACGTCCACATTCCGCGACCCCGTCCTTCCTCTTCCCTACACAGCTAGCCTATCTCCTTCCCAGCTGCAAGGCCTCTTCCTTTCCTTGCCCAGTGTTTCCGACCTTTAATAGAGTGCCCCAAAGCCAGGCGCCTCATGCTTCCTGCTAAGATGTTTCTCTGTTGTACCTCCTTAGCTGTTGAAAGCTAAAACAGCTTCTTTGTTCAGCTCAAGCAGCTCCAGGAAAAGATCCCAAGGACACCTTAACTCAGACTCCAGAGCTGTGTATGTTCTCTTTATTCCCCTATATAAAAATATCCGGAATCTTTCATCTCTTGCACAACTTACGTTCTTGTGGGAAAATTGTGTCACCTCGCTGGATAAACACCACTCAGTCGGCTGTAAGATCTGGCTTTAGTATTTATCTAATTTTTCCCCATTCTCTTCATCTGAAAATCTAACAACTTTTAGATGCTAAAGTTCGCTTACCCCTAACACTTGTCCACACAGAACCAAAGCTCGGGACAGTGACGACACTGAAGCTGCCCGTGCAGGCAGAGCTTGACGCTCAGTGCCCTACGCAGAAGCAGCTGCAGCTGGAAATGCCACAGGCGGCCTCACCACGAACCTGGTCGCCCGGACCACAAAGGACGCCAGTCTCGCTGCCTGCACGCCCAGCCCCAGAAATAACAACCACAACCCCTCCCGGGGCTCCACAGTGGCTCCTCCTGTCTTGGGACACCAGGGAACATGCTCACCATGGCCCGGCTTCCAGGATATCCGCACAGCTCCTTACAGTGCCGCTTCCAGAGCCGCACACGTGGCTCATCCTTCGGGTGTGGAGCCAAAGTTGGGGAGAAGAACCAGCAACATGGAGGTGGGTTAGAGCCCACCTTCGGTCTCTACTCGGGTCTCCTGATTGGACACATGTCCGGGAGCCCTGATTGGTTAGGGTCACCCGTGATGCTTAAGTAGTAGGCGGGGCTAAAGAGATGGAGAAGCACTTATCTCTCAGCCCTGCCTTCCTCTCCAGGCACAGCCCCTGTCCAACTGCTGGGAGAGTGGCTTCCATGCTCTGTTCCTGGCATGGCACAACAGGAACTGTAGTCTTGAACAATTCCCTAGACACTTCCTGTTCATGCTTGCGGGCATAACAGCGCTCACTGAATCACACATTCAGCGTCAGATGTGACTGTCCTCCTAACCTTTGATGGAGAGTGCCATGAAGCTCAACAGAGGTGACATTAGTGCGTAGTCTAGTGTCTGCTGCACTTCAGGGATCTGGATTTTCCTCTCAGGCACATTTAGGATTCTGTTAGAAATTAGGCCTGCTGTTTAACAAATTGGTCTTGTCTCCATTTCTCCTGAGGGGTCAACAAGAAGAAATAGAAAACAATCCGGATTCTCTCTGGACAGTCCTGATATTTCTTTCAAGATCTGCCTGGGAAACCTGCTGCTCTTTTTGAAAGAGCACCCATTTCAGACTCTTTTCAATACCTTTGCAAATGGCCAGAACTTTTGCATTAGTTCAAAATGACCTTCCAAGGAAGAAGGAACTTGTAGGTTTCTCAGCAAGGGAGCTGATGTGTTTTTCTTGTAAGCTCTTAATTTGAGTAGAGATTTCCTTTCATATCTTATCATAGTTATGCAAAGTTGGTTTGCTAAGGTAACAAGAGCATCTGTGTGAAGTGAGGCCCATGTTCTATTATTCTGTGGCCAGTTCCTCTTCCAGCTCTTTCATAGAGCTGGAATTCAATAAGAAAATGACTGTTATGATGCTCAATGTTCTCAGGAAGAATACCTGGGTGCTATTTAATGTTTTGGCATTATGACATAGAAGTTAGGTGCAGGTGTCTGTGGCCTTACTTTTGATTGCTCTATTTTGGCCCAGTCAATAAAGCGGAAATAATTTTGGTATCACAGTATAGCAGGGCTTTCCTAACTCACAGCAGGCATGTATTTAACTAAAGTCCTGGGGGGTGGGGTGGGTATTCTTCATCTGCCAGGGAAACCTAACCTCTTTCATTCTGAAACCAGTAATTGAATTAATTGCTTTAAATCAGAAAACCCTGGTTCATGTGTCAATAGGGTGATCTGAAATTCTTTAGGAAATACTAGAATTCCTTGATATAGGTCAGGGAACCCATAATTAAAGAGTTCAACTGACTTTCCGTGCAGTTGAAACAATATCTGGATCCCATCTCCCTCTGTATTTTATCTTAACAGGAGCTTTTTTATTTTGGGGTTTTAATGCAGAATTTTTTTCCCCTTGAGATTTCTTTGGGAATTGTCACTGTTCCCTCAAGAAATGCTCAGTAATATTTCTCCACCTCCAGGGAGAAAACAGGAGGGGAAGGTAATGAAGATGGAGGAAGGTGAAGGTCTTCTGACAGAGGAGCATAGCTGGAAAGGATAGTTGGGAGCAGAGGGCAGAGAAAGGTTCTTCCACATTCTTCTGTAGTTTGGACATGATCTCTTAGTTTTTCTTATTAATCCCTGGTCTTTCAATATCTTTCTTTAATTCTAATATTGTTGCTAAAATTTTCTTACTCATTTACTGTCAGTAGTTTTATAATTTCTTTTTTTTAGACGCTTCTAATTTTCTGTTAAAAATAGCCTACACCGTCATCATTTTTTGTTCTATTTCTAGGACTTCAATTTTGCATGTACAAACACCATTTTGGAGCATCAAAATTTCCCTATTCAGAGAATCATACTTGCAAGTTATCTTTGGTTATCTTTTAAAACTAAGTAAAGCAGGGTGTGGCAGCCAATGCCTTTAGTCCCAGTACTTGGGTGGCAGATCTATGTGACTTCGAGGTCAGCCTGGTCTACATAGACAGTTACAGGCAGCTGGGGCTACAACTGCATGAGAATAAATGACATATCACTTAGTGTAAACAAAAACAAAGTCTGTGGGATTTTATCAACCTTTCTCATTCTGAAAGTCTGTCAATCCAGTGAAAACTCACACAGGTAACCAGAGGATCAAACGTGTGATTCTAACTAATAAGAGGCATTGAGAGTAATAAATTTTCATGTTGAGCATGAATTCACATATGGTGTCACAATTTGTTAAGTGGAGAAAAGAACCCATTCTATGTGCTTATGGAAGAAATAATGTATGCACTGCTAGAAGTACTTTACTCAAGACCAATTTAAAATTTTGTTTTATACTACCAACATATATATAAGTACACCTGTGTTCTGCAATGACATAGAGATCACAAGTGGGCGATGGATTTCTGGGAAATGGAGTTAGTGATAATGTTAGATACCATAAGTGTGCTGGGACTAGAACCTGGGTCCCTGCAAGAGTAGACATTGTTCTTACCACTGGGCCAACTCTCTAGCCACTCAAGCACAAATTTAATAAAATAACAAATATGAGTCAAAGTTAATATTTAAAGATCCTAAAAAAATACTTTAAAATTTTTTAGATACTGTCAAATGAGAGAGGTGGCATGTGCTTCACAAAGAAGTCAACGTAGTAAGTCACAATGACATGTCACAGCTGCATCAGAGAAAGAGGCAGAAGTTCACATGAGCACAGGTATCCAAGTCAGCCTATGCTATGAAGCAGAACACCAACCCAGGAAGAAAAGAGGCAGGAAAAAGTTTGGAATGGGGAAGGACAGAAAGCAGGGTCACCAGAATTCAGGACTGCATTTTGTACTGTTAAGAGAAAAATGCACGAATCACCACAGCAGACAATTTTTACTGAATAAAACACTGACTAGGATCAATAAAAACAGCAGACGACAAAAAGCAATGGAGTGATGTATTGTCTAACACACTTTGAGGACTTCCAAAAATTAAAGGCAGAGGGCCAAAAGTGAATGGGACACTTTAAAAGTCAGGTCATAGGTTTTGGAACATGGCTCGTTAAGTCAAGGGTTTGCCCCATAAGCTTGGTAACCTCAAGTTGATCCCTTGAACAAACAAACAGGTCAAAAGAGAGAAAAGACATACTAGCTCCCTTGACAATTGACGCATGCACACACCCATATACATCCATATGCACACAGTAATATTTTAAAACTTAGAAAAAATCATCAACATTTGAACCCTGACCCTTAGTGAACCATGACATTGTGCATACACACCTACAAACTAATTCCTAATGACCAATGGTGCCCTATAAGATAATCACTCTCAAAACATGGTAGACTCTACTATTTCATTCTTAACAAAATGACATGAAGTACATCATGATCCCAGAAATGATCTCAGAGAAACCACAGGTGGCCAGACCTTCACTTCCCCAGAAGACATTTCCATAAAACCAATACAAAGCTAGTGGATTTGTGAACATCACCTCCAGATCAGTCCAGCTTGCCATCCAGATACCCAGTAGGTGACTCCAAAATAAAATTGGATTTCACGTTCACGAGGCAGAATTCCAGTGGTCAACATGCTTACATGTTTAAAAAAGTTCCTTTTACATAACTGGCAGTTATGTCAAATGTATACTTGCCTTTTTCATTGATACTACACACAATTGGGACCTATGATGGGTCTTGCACCCTCCATACTCTGACCGGGGGAAGGACTCAAAACCTCTGTAAATTGAACCTCAGACTTTTCATGGGCAGATGGTGCCCTGTCTATCAAAGCAGGAGTGTGACACTCAAAAGATATGATTCTACAGAAGTTGAGTTTAGTGAGGTGACTGCAGTTACTTATGGAAGAATGGGTGAGGGGTTACTCACAGGACCATGGATGACAGAAAGATACTTAAAACACTGAAAAATCCTTAACCATATGTAGCAACTGACAGTAGCTCCACCTAGAAAGCTTCCTGAACAACTGCTGGGGAAATTCAAATCGAGAGACTCTGCACCTTCCTCATTTGTTAGTGTTGATATGTTATTTGTTACATGCAAATATAATGGCACTGTGAACCTTGTTTTAGGAGATTATTGAGTCTCCTAACTTTACGTTAAAAAGCACATTATTTTTCTTTATGTGTCTGTTCATTGCTCTGAAAGAATTCCTTGTGTATTTAGTTCCCTCAGAGGCCAGAAGAGGACATGCGAATCTCTGAACTGGAGTCACAAGCAGCTTGTTAAGTTTACTTTTTAAGTAAAAAAGCTATCCAGAAGCACCCATCTTGCACAACCATAAAAGAACTGCTGACAGTTCTGAGACATTACCATTCCTGAATTCAAACAATACCATTGAGCAACTGTACTAAAAACAGATGGCACTAGAATAACTGAACAGATAGTTCCCAAAGATTAAACCCAACTGGCTGAGAAATGTTTGGATAGTATTCAAGATCTTTAACCAGCAGGGAAAAATAAATGCATACAATATATGGGACTTGCATAGACAAGTCCCATATAAGCCTAAGGCAGACAGAATCCAAAACCTCAAAGGTAACTGAGGAAGTATTCACAAACATTATCTGTTTGGAGGGGCAGACTCAGTCTTTTTAAAGTAGTGAGTGTGGGTAGGCAAAGGGGCCTTCAGTAATGGACACATGGTCATACAACTTTGATTCAATATGTCTTTAAACTGTGGAAAAAAATGTGTACTGGAGTGTGTGCACTGCACAAAGTGTAGGTTCTTGACATATGATCATAGTCTATTGTATGGAGTTTGTAAAATTCAATTTTTAAAAGCCTTTTATTAATGATATATAATAAACGTTTAGTACATCACTTACTTCCTTAAAAACGTAAATGAACAAACAAAGGATAGATAATAATAAAGGACATGAAACTGGGAAGGGACTAGTGGTGTGTGGATGACTGAAGTAAAAGAGGGGTTCTGAATGTGATCAGAACCACAATTGATGAAAAAAAATCATGATTCTGTAATGAAAAATTGTAATATTCACGTATCATTTATATATTATAATAATTCATAATAAATAAATATTTATAAAAAATTAAAATATTCATGTAACATATATATACACACACAAATTTGAGTCACATGGCCTGCTACTTTCTAACACTGAATTTCTTTCTCACAAATGCTAGCTCTTTGCTTTTGAATAGTTTTTTCCAACTTTCAGTGTGTGTGGGATGTGTTTCATTCTGGAATAAGAGGCCAAGAACTGGGACAAGAACAGGCTCTGAGGGCCCTAACATAAGCAGTGCTGGGAAGAAAATTCAAGCATGAATGGGAATGGCAGAAACGAAGAGAGCAAATGTCATTCAATTTTCACATTAGAAAATGGGAGAAAGTCACAAGAAATGACAACTGTAAAATGAAATCACACCACAGGTTCCTCTAGCCTCCCCTAGAAGTTCACGAGCACTACTCCTGTGAACCTTTTGGAGATCTCAATCCACTCTCTCCAAACCCTAATTAAAGCCAACACCCTCTCATATAATAAAATGTCATATAATAAAGTTTATATGGTATTTTATTTATCTATTCCTTGTAAAACAGAAAACTGACACTCACTGCAAAGAATTCATCCTGACCCTTATACTCAGGGAGACCTCAAATTGTTCATTGGCTAAAGTTACAATTTCCTAAAAGTTATGACCCACATCTTTACTCCAGTGGTATAGGCTGCCTTCTTGCTCTCTGGACAATGCTGATATTTTCTCTGGAATCTGTACTGGGTCTGCGCATCTTAACTTCCTGACAGCACTGTCACACTGCTTACCTGCCATGATAAATCCCATTACTGTCACTTTTAACCACTCCACATCCTGTCATTCGTTCTCCTGCCTGAGTAATAATCTCACCACATTGTCCAAGATTCTATGATCACTACAGACATCACAAGTGAAACTTCATGGAGGATTGCAGAGTTGACTTTTAATGAGACTGATGGTGTCTCCAACCATTCCTTGAAAATGAACTCTTGGGCTGAAGAGATGGGTCAGTGGTTATGAGCACCAGGTTCTGTTTCAGAGGACCACAGTTCAGTTGCCAGCATACATATTGGTGGTGGCTAACTATCATCTATAACTCCAGTTCCAGTGGATTCATTGTCAGCTTCTGCCCCCCATGGTTATTGCATGCACATGCTGAGTGAACTTACATACATGCAGAGAGAACATTCATATACACAAATTAAAAACACATAATTCTTAAAACGTTGTCAATAATTTTTCAAAGTATCCCTATCTTCCTACACTCATCAGTCTTCAGAGCACTCATGGACAAATGTAACACAAATTCAGCTTCCTTGCATGTCCTCACTGTTCAGTTCACAGCAGTGTCATGAGATGCTGGCCACATAAGCCAGACTTCCATTTATACTAAGACCACAATCCATAAGGAAATGGTTGTTCCCATGGGGACCCTTAAGTCAGGCATATTCACTCTTCTGATAGTAAGACAGAAAATAACATCTCTTCCTCTAATGAACCCAATTGTAAGACAGAATACAAAGCTCACAGGTGGTTTCCTTTCACAACATGGAATAAAACAGTAAATAAAACCTCAATTTAAAGTCAAGGAAATGGCTCAGTTGTAAAGTGCTCATCACAAATAATAAGGATGAGAAACCAGATTACCTAGACTAAGAAAATACTGGTAATAGTATACGTGCCTCCAATCCCAGTGGAGGAGATGGAGAGTGCAGGATGCCTGGGATCTGCTGGGATGATAGTCTAAGGGAATTGGTGAACTCCTTATTCAGAGAGAAAGCCTGTCTCAGTAAAGATCGAGGGGACATCAAGAAGGCTCAGTGTGTAAAAGCATGTTCCTGGAAAACCTTTAAAATTCAGTAAAATTCACAAAATCCACATAAAGGTGGAAGGAGAGAACTGACTCCCCAAAATTGTTCTCCAGTCTCCACACATGTGTCATGGCAAATGTGAGCATAAAGACAGAGGTGATATATACACACATACATAATACCAATAAATAAAATTTCTGAATTCAAAAAATAAGGAGGAAGTGGCAAAGGGCATCAATCACTGTCGAGCTCAGGCCTCCAAATCCACATGGAGACCTTCACAGATACCTGCATTCAGATGAACAGACACACACACACAAAAACACAATCTCAATTCAGTGCACTCTGAGAATCTGCCTGTTCTGAACTATCACCCTGGAAAGAACACACCATTCTCAGAAAGCTCTTTTGAAGAGGGAATTTGATTCCCTCCCACTCCAACAAAGGTCAGAGTCCTACTAGACCACAAAGAGTTCAACTGGTAGCGAGAAATGAAACAGCCTATGCTCCACAACAACCCTTCCCAGAGTCTGGTCCCTTCTCTGCAGTGGTTTTGGTTCCCAATTTCTTTCCTATCTCAACTCACACCTTTTTAGGAAGAACTCCTTTCCTGTCTAGATATGAGCACTTGCCAGAATATCCCAGGTCCGCAGTTTTTATGGAGACATCACTCCTTCTTCTCTCAGCTAACTTGACTTCCAAATGCACCATGGCCTTCCTCACAGCCCACATCATGTTTCCCCTATTAATCAGCAAGATCTTTATAAAATCTCACCTAAGAGCTCTGCTCACCTGACCCCATTCCTGTGGTATAGAGGGTATCATGTGCCTGTGGGCACAGGAGAGGATGGACACAGATTGCCATCTTGTGCAGATCCTACCTTGTCAGCTGAGTTAGCCACGGGAGTATAACATATCTCAGAGACTCACATAACTTTCACATCACATCAACAGAACTTACAGGACAAAACCCTGTGCCAAAGACAAGTATCATAATTTTAAGGGCAATCAAGTCACAGCATACACTGGTTAACTGTGGAGAGAGCAGCAGGGAGCTGCAGCCCTCAAGGTTTATATCACCAGGAGAGAAAGCAAACATGGAAAGTAAGGACACACTGCAGAGGGGAGGCGCACAGTGCCGATGGGCGGCTGCAAGGGGCTTCCTCTACTGTGCAGGCTAGTCAATCCTTGTCTCCATTTCTCTCCCCATTGTCCCAACATGGGACAAGAGCTGTCCCTTTCCTGGAACAACTGGAGGCTAATTTTGAAGCATTTTACTCAAAATTCAGTGTTTAATTAGATGCAAGAATATGAAGAGAGCAGTCAATGTCCACATTAGATCAACTCTGTACGGAAAATAGAAAAGGAGTCTGGAAGTAATCCTTGGGGAGGAATTTCATACGGGTCATGGAACCTGCCCAGACTGGCTCCTGTCTTCCCTGACCTGGTCCTTCCTCTTCCCTAGGCAGCTAGTCTCTCTCCTTCCCAGCTGCAAGTTTTTTTCCTTTCCTTGCCCAGTGTTTCCGACCTTTAATATGTTAGACCTCACTCTCAGCCCAGGGGACTTGAACCCCTATGGGCCGCCTGAGTGCCTAACATCGGGGAGCCCCAGTCCCAAGAATCCAGACCATCAGATGCAAAAAGCAAGAGGAATTTTTATTTCACTTGTGCAAGTGGGTGACTTAGCCTCAGGAAGCTAAGCACACCTGACCTCTGCCAGGCCAGGTTTTTATAGTAGGAATTCACAGGATAATTATGCATTAACATATAGGTTAACATATAGGGTATTTGTTACATTTGGATTGGCTTTTGGCTTACAGACCAGGGTTAAAGAGAAGACAATTTTCCAGAAATACCACACACATTATTTTGCAGTTCATAAGGTGTTGACTTAACTGAATGTTTAACCCACAATTCTATAGACGGGGTATTAGGGGACTGTTTAACCTACAAACCTATAGACGGGATATTAGGGGAATGTTTATCCTACAATCCTATAGACGGGAGATTAGGGGCTCTTCCTGTGGAATGTTTAACCCACAGACGTTATCTCACATACCATGAGATGTTGACATGACCTTTGTAGTCTCTGGGACTTTCCACATAGCCTTGTGGTTTCTTGGTTACTTTTCTAATTATGGGGGGGGTGTTAGTAGAGAGGCTAAGCTTGTATCACAAAGTGTCTCACAAATAGAGTGGCCAAAAGCCAGGCGACTCATGCTTCCTGCTAAGATGTTTCTCTGTTGTACCTCCTTAGCTGTTGAAAGCTAAAACAGATTCTTTGTTAGCTCAAGCAGCTCCAGGAAAAGATCCCAAGGACGCCATAACTCAGACTACAGAGCTCTGTATGTTCTCTTTATTCCCAACCACATAAAATCATCTGGAATCTTTTATCTCTTGCAGAACTTACGTTCTTGTGGGAAAATTGTGTCACCTCGCTGGATAAACACCACTCAGTCGGCTGTAAGATCTGGCTTTAATATTGATCTAATTTTTCCCCATTCTCTCCATCTGAAAATCTAACAACTTTTAGATGCTAATGTTCGCTTACCCCTAACACTTTTTCCACACAGAACCAAAGCTCGGGACAGTGACGAAACTGAAGCTGCCCATGCAGGCAGAGCCTCCCTCTCAGTGCCCGACTTAGAAGCAGCTGCAGCTGGAAATGCCACAGGCGGCCGCACTGGGAACCTGGTCGCCCGGACCACAGAGGACGCCAGTCTCGCTGCCTGCACGCCCAGCCCCCGGAATAACAACCACAACCCCTCCCGGGGCTCCACAGTGGCTCCTCCTGTCTGGGGACACCAGGGAACATGCTCACCATGGCCAGGCTTCCAGGATATCCGCACAGCTCCTTACAGTGCCGCTTCCAGAGCCGCACACGTGGCTCATCCTTCAGGTGTGGAGCCAAAGTTGGGGAGAAGAACCAGCAACATGGGGGTGGGTTAGAGCCCGCCTTCAGTCTCTACTCGGGTCTCCTGATTGGACACATGTCCAGGAGCACTGATTGGTTAGGGTCATCCGTGATGCTTAAGTAGTAGGCAGGGCTAAAGAGATGGAGAAGCACTTATCTCTCAGCCCTGCCTTCCTCTCCAGGCACAGCCCCTGTCCAACTGCTGGGAGAGTGGCTTCCATGCTCTGTTCCTGGCATGGCACAACAGGAACTGTAGTCTTGAACAATTCCCTAGACACTTCCTGTTCATGCTTGCGGGCATAACAGCGCTCACTGAATCACACATTCAGCGTCAGATGTGACTGTCCTCCTAACCTTTGATGGAGAGTGCCATGAAGCTCAACAGAGGTGACATTAGTGTGTAGTCTAGTGTCTGCTGCACTTCAGGGATCTGGATTTTCCTCTCAGACACATTTAGGATTGTGTTAGAAACTAGGCCTGCTATTTAACAAACTGGTCTTGACTCCATTTCTCCTGAGGGGTCAACAAGAAGAAATAGAAAACAATCTGGATTCTCTCTGGAGAGTCCTATTCTGGCCTGATATTTCTTTCAAGATCTGCCTGGGAAACCTGCTGCTCTTTTTGAAAGAGCACCCATTTCAGACTCTTTTCAATACCTTTGCAAATGGCCAGAACTTTTGCATTAGTTCAAAATGACCTTCCAAGGAAGAAGGAACTTGTAGGTTTCTCAGCAAGGGAGCTGATGTGTTTTTCTTGTGAGCTCTTAATTTGAGTAGAGATTTCCTTTCATATCTTATCATAGTTATGCAAAGTTGGTTTGCTAAGGTAACAAGAGCATCTGTGTGAAGTGAGGCCCATGTTCTATTATTCTGTGGCCAGTTCCTCTTCCAGCTCTTTCATAGAGCTGGAATTCAATAAGAGAATGACTGTTATGATGCTCAATGTTCTCAGGAAGAACACCTGGGTGCTATTTAATATATTGACATTATGACATAGAAGTTAGGTGCAGGTGTCTGTGGCCTTACTTTTGATTGCTCTATTTTGGCCCAGTCAATAAAGCGGAAATAATTTTGGTATCACAGTATAGCAGGGCTTTCCTAACTCACAGCAGGCATGTATTTAACTAAAGTCCTGGGGGGTGGGGTGGGTATTCTTCATCTGCCAGGGAAACCTAACCTCTTTCATTCTGAAACCAGTAATTGAATTAATTGCTTTAAATCAGAAAACCCTGGTTCATGTGTCAATAAGGTGATCTGAAATTCTTTAGGAAATACTAGAATTCCTTGATATAGGTCAGGGAACCCATAATTAAAGAGTTCAACTGACTTTCCGTGCAGTTAAACAATATCTGGATCCCATCTCCCTCTGTATTTTATCTTAACAGGAGATTTTTTATTTTGGGGTTTTAATACAGAATTTTTTCCCCTTGAGATTTCTTTGGGAATTGTTACTTTTCCCTTAAGAAACGCTCAGTAATATTTCTCAACCTCCAGGGAGAAAGCAGGAGGGAAGGGTAATGAAGACAGAGGAAGCTGAAGGTCTTCTGACAGGGGAGCAAAGCTGGAAAGGATAGTTGGGAGCAGAGGGCAGAGAAAGGTTCTTCCACATTCATCTCCAGTTTGGACACAATCTCTTAGTTTTTCTTATTAATCCTTGGTCTTTCAATATCTTTCTTTAATTCTAATATTGTTGCTAAAATTTTCTTACTCATTTACTGTCAGTAGTGTTATGATTTCTTTTATTTTTAGACGCTTCTAATTTTCTGTTAAAAATAGCCTAAACAGTCATCATTTTTTGCTCTATTTTTAGGACTTCATTTTTGCATGTACAAACACCATTTTGGAGTATTAAAATTTCCCTACTCAGAGAATCATACTTACAAGTTATCTTTGGTTATCTTCTAAAACTAAGTAAAGCTGGGTGTGGGGACCAGTTCCTTTAATCCCAGTACTTGGGTGGCAGATCTATGTGAGTTCAAGGTCAGCCTGGTCTACATAGAGTTACAGAAAGCTGGGGATACAGGGAAACCCTGTCTCTCAAAAAGAGCAAAAGAAAAAAAAAAGAAAGAAGGAAAGAAAGAAAGAAAATATTTTCATTGAAATTCCGTCATAACCATGCATAAATCTAGCAGGAGTACTAATAAATTTGCTTTATCTTTAAATAGTTCCTCAATTTGGAAAATTGATCCCTTATTTTTCTTTCTTTTGAAAAATTACATGTCTCTTTATGCTGAATGTGGGATGTGTATTTTGGATGAGTTTCTGTGCTATTTTTGTGATGGATTTGCTTAGCTTGGACCCACAGACCATCTTCTCCCACTGGCTATTCTGGTTGTATGGCAAATTTACAGAGATGAGGGGGATCAAGACATGGGGACGTGAAGCCCTAATGTGTCTTCCTCACTGAGCCAATAAAGTATCTTCTGACACAGGAATGGGGAATGTTTGCTGGTTTCCTTGAGAAGTTGTTAGAAGTCATGGGGACTATCCCCTGATATCTCCACACTGTTACACTGCAGGGAGCAAGTGCCACCTACAATTAACATCCATATGGTAATATGTTCACAAAATTCCTAAAGTAAAAGGGAGCAAGTATAAAAGAAACAGAGAAGTCACAGAACAGTGCAGATAAGGATATTGGAGTATCTGGAAACAAAGGCCAAGTAATTCCAAACATCAAATACATACAAAACTGTGGGGTCTCATTAAATGCCTGGTAACAATAAACGGACAGCCAAGATGGCGCTGAAGGGAAGTGAAACCTACCCACCCCCGCTGGAGAGATAAACAAGCACTTCTGAGAAATGAGTGAGCCAGGGAGAAAACAAAACCTAACCCCCAGACATGATAATGAAGGAATATACATGTTATATGATGATTGGATTATTGATGCCTTTTGTAACCACCCTTTCCAAGCCCCTTGTAACTGCCTCCTTATGCTAGAACCCCAAGGCTTGAAAATGGGCAAATATGATAGGATGATAAACGAGTGGGGAAGTAGGCTTGATTGGAGGAGGAGGGCATAAAAGGACATGCTTGAGTTTTGCAAAGTGGACCTGCACTTGGGGAGAGCTGTATTATCTGTTAGAATTGCAACACAATTCTTTTGCTGAAGATTCCGGCTGCTGTCTCTCCCCAGGTTGATCAGGGGCCCCGGCTTCGCCTGAGGCTGGTTGGCCACCAGTTGAGGAGCTGTAATGTTGAAGGAGGAAAGGGCACAGCCCCTGATTATCTGTGGCAGAGTCCTGTGGAAGCCATCAGCCCTCCGAAGGGACCCCCGCACAAAACCAGGACAGACCAAACAAAACCCAAAATGGCTTCAAAAGTTTTAGGAGCCTGCAATAATGAAAACAAACCAATTAGAAATAAAATCCATCTTGGTGTTGGAAGACGGTTCAAAGGTAGGAACACTGGTTGCTCTTGCAGAGGACCTAGGTTCAATTGCCATCTAATAGCATGGCCAGACCACTGCAAATTCTGCGTGATGTGATGGTGATTTAACACCATGGGAAAAGCATTCTTCCTGGTTTGTGAAGTAATTGAATTGCGGAATCATTCATACTCTAGATTCATTGACCGTCCCATGTAGACTCAATATTAGAGGTTTGAGTGAGGAAGAGAAGCCTTGAACTTGTTGGCAGATGATAATTATGTTTTCAATGCAAGAACCACCTGAAACTGGACAGCTACAGCTTTCCGATTGTTTTCTGGCAAGACCCTGAAGAGAAAATTTCACAATGGGCAGAAATTTGGGAAGTACACATCATCATATATTTTCCTTGGCAGTTCGAATGGCAACTGTATTGTCATGTACTATTGTGTAGTGCTGTACCTCATTGTTTAAACGGCCCATGAACAAAAATACCACGGTGGCAGGAATTGATCCTAGACACAGGTTCAGTAAAATGGACATCCATTCACCAAGGCTGACCTGTACACACACTGGCAAATGCAAAATGGTTTGACTAGATTGTTGAGAGATGGAGAAAATCATAAATGAAGAATAGGTGATTTCCTAATTTGCTTTTCTGTTGTGATTAAAAATAATTAAAAACTGATGAAACCCTATAAAGGGGAGTAAAGCGTTTATTTAGTTGACAGCCTCAGGCCAGTATCTGTCAAATGAGGTCTATGAGCAACTAATGATAGGAACATAGAAGCATAAACTAAAGCAGAATACAATGAAGAATTGCTGCTTGCTGGACTGCTTCCCATTGCTTGCTCAGCATTCTTTATACATATCCCAGGCCTGCATGTGTAAAGATAGCACTGCCCACAGTGGGCTGAAATCTTCCACATGAATTAACAATAAAGAACAGAACTCACAGAATGGTCACAGGAAAATCCACCCTGGTAAAATCTTCAGTTGAGGTTGCCTCTTCCCAGACAACTCTAGGTTTGTGTCAACCAGAAGATGGAAGCAAAATGAGACAGATAAGAAGAAGTCTGTGGATTGACATGACAAATTTGCAAAGGATTTGGGTTAGTTTCATTTCACATTGCTGTGACCAAACACCTAATCAGAAGAAATGCAGTGGAGGAAGGATTTACTACCATTTTCCAGTTCGAGGGATGTACCTAATATCCTGTGAACGTCCAAGTGTAAGGAATGTGAACCAGGCTCTGGTCACATTCTGGCCATGGTGGGGTGCAGAGAGAAGACAGGAATTGTAACTTGCATAGACAACTAAAGAGTTGCTCTCAGTAACACTTCACCTTAGGATTGGTTGCATGTGTCCTCCATAGGTTCATCCCATCCCATAATTTAAAATGCATATATTACAACTTCAATTGTCTCCAGAATCTTTAACAATGCCAGTTCTGTGAAGAACTCTGAAGTCTGTTCTGAGATTCAAGATAATCTCTTCCAAACAATTTACACGCTTCAATGATGCAGACTAAACATTTCCATTGCAATATGAAGGAACAAATTCGTGGGAATGAAATATAGGGTCAAAACTACAATGAAACCCAGCATAGAATACCTTAAATCAATTACTTTCATCCCCAGTATCTGAGGCTTCTGATGGAATCATAGGCACTCCAATGTTCTCAAGCCATCCTTTTCCCCCCAGTGTGCTGCATGCCAGACACACAGCCTCTCAGTAGTTTGAGATTCACCCCACACCTGTAGCTCTCCTTGTCATATGGTCATCACTCAGGGCACCTCCCAGTAATGGAATTTCCACTGAGACCTAGGTTTCACTTTCACAACTTCATACAGGGCCTCCTAGGGCTTTCCTGCATGGCCTCCATTGTTTGACCTCAGCACCTCTGAAACTTTGGTGTAGGATTTCTTTTGTCTATATTATCTATAGCATTCCAGAGTCAAGGGAATCATTTGGCTTGGCCAGCTTGAGATGAAAAGTCGCCCTGCACCACACTTACATTGGCTTCTATCTGTTAAGATCATTGTTTATTAGAAGAAAATCGCTTCAGTAGCATTCTCAGTTGAGCCTCACTCCTCTCACATGAAGACGCATGTTCACAAGTTGGAGCCCATGATGGCCGGGCTCTGGGGATTCAGGGCTCCTTTCCCATTGTCCTATTCCAGAGCTCTAGTTTCCTCTTTACTGGTGCTAATCCCTTTAACAGCCACAGCAGCTTTCTCAGCACATCCTTGCTTAAAACTCGAAACTCATCCTGTTCCCTGCCAAACTGCACAGTTTTCATATTTTCCTGTCCCTTTAGTGCGCTCTCACACTATCAAAATGGCAGAGAACAGTGATAGTGACAATGGTGCAGCCTGATGCCATCATGTCTGCACATTTCCTGCACCGCACAAAGTAGTGTGATACATTTTACACAATCACACTCATATGCCAAGGTTTCTGGCAGGATGTAGTAATATTATTTGCCAGTATGATATAGGCATGGAACCTATTCAAATTCCTTACAGTTTCCAGTTCTTCTCTGAAACATTATCAATTGGTGCTGAGGGACCATATTCATCTGGCCATTTTCTCTTGGGCATTTGTCTGGGGTGTTTTTCACAAGGCTTCTCCCACCCCCAAACAAGTGTCACATGGCTTGACTATGGCACCTGGTCATTTTGTGTTCCTGTACTCTGCACAGAGCTTCTGCCTTTGCATATCACTTTTCTCCTTCTTGAAGAGACCTGATTGCTTCTCCACATTTATCACTAGCCATCAAAATCTGAATGGTGACTGTGAACACAAGCTGTGTAGAAGCCCGTTTTCAAGTGAAGGCATTTTCTCCACTTAGCAGAGCCTGCAGGATCCAAACTGGGTAAAGTATCATCCGCTTTTTAATACAGTTTGCAGGTTTTGCAATCAGTCCAGGAGCATGTTCAGTTGCTCCGGCAAGTGTTGGTTCTTGGGTCTCAAACTGGCACTGGGAAGTTTACTCCTCCATGAGCCATGCCTCTGTATCCCTTCCTTTTTATGTGGCATAAGAAGTTTAAGGATATGACTTCACTTAAAAGTTTAGAAATCCCAGCTGCAAATTTTAGGCTTCCATGGACTTCTCGCTTCCTCAGTCATGTTTTCATTTCCAGCCGGTCTTGAAGCATACACTGCAAAGCAGAACCACATTAAATGCCAAGGAAATTATTCCAAGAACAGCATCAAGCTGGTCACGAGGAACCTGCCATTGCATACCAATCCACTTGCAAGTTTGAAAGTATCAAAATTTTCTTTCCTGGATAGATTCATGCAGTAAATTTCGGAAGCCTTTTAAAAGTGAGAAATAAAAGTCTCTGGTATTCTCCATTGTTTCCAGGTTACAGTACAGACATTACGCTAGAGGTGCTGACAAATGCACCAGTGTAAAGAAAATAAGAATACAATTTTATTGGAAAGAAATATGACTGTTATTCTTTTCCAGTGCTAATACTGTATGAACATAAGTTCCTGATAAAGTACTGATTTAACAACTAACTGTCATGATACCTGAATACAAAGGTTTTAAGCTCAGTCCTCAAGGAAGAAGGATGAAGCAGGTACTTGTACCAGGGGCACCTAACTTCATCATCCCCATCTGCACCCTCATCCAACTCACTCTCTGTGGCATTGACACCGATGCTCACTCAGAACACGGCCATGACATCATTAGGTGCAACAAGGGCCCACTCATTCCCTTCCTCTGTGACCTGCAATACCTGGGCCTTTTCAGCCTGGTGAGCCTCACTGTGACTTTCCAGACCTGATACATTCAATGGCGTCAAGTTCCTGACTATCACCCTGCTGATTTTCTGCAGCGTCTGAGTCCACCTCATCCCTCTCTACCACAGCACCAGGGATACAGCGATGGTGGCCATGGTGCTCTTCTCCATCTTGACTTCCATCATGGGGCTGCTGGGCCGCATCTTTCCCCCTAAGTGCTACATTATGTTGTTAATGCCAGGAGGAAATTCTCTGCATATGTCCTGCATAAAGTGCCTTCTAGCAGAAGAGCACTCCACCTTCTTAGTTTAAATGGACATGGTTCCTAAAATGTACAGAGGGCTGAGACAAGTGTGCACTGTTTTATTAATCAGATACGATTCATGTCGTTGTACAATGGACTCTTACTCCTTTCTCCAAGAGAGTAATAGTCACTTTTAATTCTCCCTATTGCCTTTTAGTGACCAATATTCTGGAAATGACCTTGTTCCACCTGTTCATGACCGTGTAGTTTAGTTACAGGTATATTATCCCCTTTTCTGTCATCTTCCTCTTGACAATCTGAATTAAACATTCTACATTCTTCAATCCACTTACTTCCTTCTCTATAACTCTGTGTTTTCACGTTTTCTAATTATTTCCTTAAATGCTTTCCTCTTGAAAAGGGATCATGAGGCAAGCCAGATGAGTCAATGAGTGAAGATACATACCAATAAGCCTGACTTTCTGAGTTCAAACACCCAGAGCAACTATTTCTTTTTCCTGTTTTTAGTTAAGTGGGTGAAAATCCTGGATTATTTGAGGAGCACCAAATATTTTCAATATTGCTCATAATTTGCATCCCTTAGGATATCAGGTATTATGCACATAGTGTAATCATTTCCTTTTTAAATTAAAATATTCATATAATAGATACCTTACAGTCATGGTTTCTTGATGTTTATCCACAAAGTTTGTTTGCTTAAATTATGAATATAGCCATTATACATTTAGTTACATATATGTTTTTGTATGATGTCTGTCTTTTGGGTGATACACTGAAGTGGAATAACACACGTAGCTCTAAACTGTTTAGACTGACTTTGGTAAGGACTGGAGATGCAGTGCAATGGTAGAGCACCTATCTACACTGCTGCTCTTGGTGGAAATTTTCTGACTTTGTATAATGGGAAAATCTTAAAGTAGTAGGATCTCTGTGCAACCATATTATTGGTGTTACAAACTTACAGAACTTTGACAGAATTAAAGATCTCACTATTCTTTCCTAACTGGTTGAAATACTACATAAAGGCTGCCAATAAAGCTTAGTAAATTATAGTCTTCCCATGAAGTCTAATGACATGGGTCCAGTCCCCAGAAGTCACATGGAGAATGATATCAACTGTTGTGCATTGTCCTCTAAGTTTCACATGCTTGATGTGACAGGTTCACATGTGTATGTATACACAAAGACACACAGACACCAACACAGACACAGACACAGACACAGACACACACACACACACACACACACACACACACTGAAAATAGTCAACAGAATCCTGAAAAATAAAAGAGCTAGTAGCATCCCTCTCCCTGTTTTTAAATTATGCTGCAGAGCTATAAGAATAAAAACAGCACAGTAATATAATAAAATGAGATATAACTGAGGACCCACAATTAAGTCTTCCAGACACCAGTCTTTTGACAAAGAAGACAAACATATATGCCTGAGAAAGGGCAACATGTTCAAAATGTGGTTCTGGCAAACTGGACTGCTACATGAGGAAAAGGAAACTAAATCTCTATATCCCTCCTGTCACAAACCTGAACTCCAGATGGATCAAGGACCTTAATATGAGACCTGATGTCCTGAACCTGATAGAGGAGAAAGTAGGGAACACACTGAGCACACAGGCACAGGACGGGACTCTGATTGCACAGGACTTAACACAAACAATGGACAAATGGGACCTCGTGAAAATATGAAAACTTCTTTACCGAAAAGGACACTATCATTTCACGTGAAGAGGAACCTATAGAATGGAAAACATCTTTACCATCTGTATATTTGACAGTGTTAGTATCTAGAATATTCAAATAAAAAACCTAAATATCAAAACACAAGCAACCCAATTAAAACTTGGAACAAGAACCTAAACCAAGTGTGCTCAAAATGTATGGAAAATTTTTAATGTTCATCATCCCTAACTATCAGAAAAAAGCAAATCAGAATGACTCTGAGATTTCATCTTACCCAGTCAGAGGTGCGAAGACACAGAAAACAATCAGGGACAAATGTTATTGAAGATATGGGGAAAGGAAACAGTTATTCTCTCCCGGTGAGAGTCATACATGCTGCAGCCACTATAGAAATCAGTGTCGACATTCCTCAGTGAGCTAGAAACAGGTCTACACATGACCCTGCCATAGGTCTGTTGATGATACATTCAAATAACTCTGTATGTTACAACAGAGATTCCTACACATCCATGTTCATTGTTGCTCTATTGACAATAGACAGAAAATGGATACAACCTACATGTCTATCAACTGATGAATATTGAAAATATAGAGAATTTACACAATGGATTCTTATTCAGCTGTTAAGAAAACCAAAATTAGGGGCTGGGGAGATGTTTAAGATGAGTGGCTGCTGTGCCAGTTTAAGACCCATGTGACAGCTAAAACAATCATCTGTAACATCATTATCAGGGGAATCTGATACCATCTTCTGACTTCTGTGGTCATTGCACTACATGAGTATGTCTACATACAGTCAAAACACCCACATACATAAAATAAAAATAATAAACTTTAAAATGTTTTAATAAAAGAAACAAAGTTTTACAGGTCAAAGGTAAATCAATGAAACTGGAAACAATAATCCTGAATAAGTACACCCAGACCCAGAAACATAAATGCCCCATATACCTTCTCCTCACAAGATGCTAGGATTGAATATTTAGATATGTGTGTTTCAGTTGGAACAATTGAAAAGTCCCGAAATCAGGAAACTAGTAATGGGCCATGGGAGGAGAGATAGAATTCACTGACACAAAAGGACGAAAGAGATATGAAAGAAGAGAAAGGGTTAATGGGATGGGGAAATGGGAGGGTAAAGTGGAGGAGGAACTGCACCAAGAGGAAAGTAACAATAATGGCCTTTGAAAAAGTCATATGGAACAGGCTAGGCATGGTGATGAATGTCTTTAATACCAGCGCTGGAGGGAGAAGCAGGTGAATCTCTGTGACACAGAGGCAAGTCTGATCTACTTAGTGAGTGCCATGCCTACTGGGACTACATGACAGTCTGTTTCAAAAGATTAAAAAAAAAGAAAAAGTCATATGGAAAGCTAATCACATATACATATATATATATATATATATATATATATATATATATGGTGTGATAAAAAGAGTTTAAATGGAGTTACTCTATAAGGAGGAGGGGTCAATACCGTTACCAGATACCATAGACAAGTAATTAAACCTCAGTGTCAGGAATGGAGTTCCTCTTTTGTAGATATTGACCAGGAGAGACTCATATATGTTCAAAATTACTGCCAATTAAAATTGCTGCTTATTACCTACCAGAACATGCTAATATTTCCCTATGCCTAAGATACTACACACAGAAGTCATAGAACAAGCAAGGAGAAGTAAAGCTTGTAGTGGTCTCACAACTTCATCTCTAGGCTAGCTCTCAGCTTTCTGGAAAGTGCTATGCATTCTACTGGAATAGAAAGGTGATCATCACGCTCACCCAGCGATCCTGTAGTATCTGGCATTGCCCCGCCCCATTATATGATAATTCCATTTAAACCCTTTAACACTGTATTTGTATATATTTTAAGAAGAGTCTGTAGTACTGATATTTATAGGACTTTTTGTCAAACGGTGTTCATTATCCCTCTACATAGTTCCTCTTCTCTTTTGCCCTCCCATTTCCCACCCATTTAACTCTTCCTGTTCCTTTATTCCTCTTTCGCCGTTTATAAATCTGAATTCTGTCTCCCCTTCCATGAAGTAAACTCCCCATCATGGCCCTTCGCTAGTTTCCTGACCTCTGAACTCTTCAATTGAAAACTCTTCAGTTGAAGCGTCCATAACTTAAGATACATAGTTAGCATCCATTTATCAGACAGAAAATGGGCTATTTGTTGTTCTGCTCTGGAATAACTCACTCAGGTTAGTTATTTCCAGTTTCATGCACTTACCTTTGAATTTTATAGCTTTGTTTTTCTTAATAGCAGAATAATATTCCATGTTATAAATGCACACTAGTCTCATTATCCAGTCATCAATAGATACAAATGTAAGTTGATTCCATTTTCTGGTTATGGTCCATAGAGCAAAAATGAACATGCACTTCCAGGGAACTCTGTAGTAAATTATAGAGTTCTTTGGGCACGTGCCCCAGCATAGTATGGCTGGATTATGTGATAGGTCGATTTCTACCTTATTGAGGAATCCCCACAGGGATTTCCATAGTGGATGCATGCGATATCACCCTCACCAGCAGTTAATAAGTGTTCTCTCCTTAGCATTTGTCCCTGCTTGTTTTTCTTTTCCTTTGTTTGTTTGTTTTTATTTTTTATCTTATCCATTGGATATGACAGAGGTAAGATGAAAGGTCAGTCAGTTTAGTTTGCCCTTCTGTGATGGTTACAGATGATGGACATTAAAAATAATTTCAGGCTTTTGCATTTTCTCTTCAGAGAACTCATGCTTTAACATCATTATCACAATTTTTCATTGGGTTGTTTAGTTCTATGATGTTTCATTCTTTGAGTCACATCTATATTCTAGATACTATCCCTCAGTCAGATTCATAGCTGGTAAAAAAGAAAATTTACTTTCTGTAGGTTGCCTTATCATTCAAGCATGTTGTTCTTTACTGTAAAGCAGTTTTTACAGATTCACAAGGTCCCATTTATCAATGTTGATCTTAATGCCTGTGCTATCATCATCCTTTTCAGAAAGTCCTTTCCTGTGCAGTGCACTCTAGAGTGTCCCTACTTTGTCCTCTAGCAGGTGCAGGATGTCAGGTCTTAACTTGGGGTCCTTGACCCAGTCAGGACAGAAGTTTGTGTGGGTCAAGGGAAAGGAATGTTCTCTCATTCTTCTCATGTAGGTGTCCAGTTTCCCAGAACCACTTGTTGAAAGTGCAGTCTTTTCCCCGATGTACATATTTGACCTGTTAGTCAATGAATTGCTGGCTGGAAATACATGGCCTTAAATCTGGATCCAGAACTATATTCCACTTGTCTCTGACCTGATGTGGTGTCTGTTTATATGCAGTGCCATGCTGGTTTTAGAACTATAACTCTGTAGTGTACTGTGAAATTAGGAATCGTGCTCCTTCCACCACTTCTTTTATTGTTCGGTATTATTTTGGCTATTCTGGACTTTTTTACACTTGGATAACAATGTAATTTTTTCCTTTTTGTAGGAGTCTCTTTAGAATTTTACTAGGAATCTGTTGACTCTGTAGATTGCATTTAGTAGGATAACCATTTTCGCATTGTTGATCCTACAAATCGTGAGTATGTTGGATCTTTCCAACTTCCTGTATTTTCTTGCATTTCTTTTTTAGTATCTCATTATCCAAGTCTGTCACTTCTTTGATTAGATATGCTCCAAGAATTTTTTCAGCCTTTCAGGCATGGAATCATTCTCCTGGTTCATTCTCAGTGTATTTGTTTTTATTATCTAAGAAAGGTATTGATTTTATTTTTGTATCCCGCTTCTTTGATCAATGTGGTTTTCTGCTTTAGTAGATTGCTTTTGCAGTCTTTACGGTTTTTTTTTTTTTTTGGTCAGAATCATGCCATGTGCACATACGGATACTTTCACTTCTTTCTTTCCAATTTCCATCATCTCTATGTTCTTCAGTTGTTAAACTGCACTGTGGAGATCTGGTTACTGAGCAAGGCAAGCAACTCCTGATACCCTAAGGGGATGGCAGGTGTCTGACCTGCTCTGCCTGTGTGATAACCTGGCCCCAGGAACCTACTGTAGATATGAATCTTCCTTTCCCCCACCTCAGACCAGAACCAGGTTTTTGGGTTTCATTTCCTCGTTCCTGAACTTCCACAACCTTCCCGCCTTTACCCCAACACCCCACATTTCCCGCCTTCTGTAACGTCAGAGTGGCTTCCCTATATAAACCCCTGCATTGGCTCTAATAACCTAACTACCCACTGACGTAGTCTCCCGGGAGGGAACTCCTCCTGCCGCACTCTGAGCCACCTGAGGTCCCGTTCGATCATCCTCCATTCTCAGGCACGGCTGGAGCACAACAGCCGTGCTGGAGATGGAGACCCACCCACACTGCACTAGCTGAAACTTCATATTGAACAGAAATGGAAAGAGTGGAAAACCTTTTCTTATTCCTGATTTTAGTGGAAATGCTCTGAGTTTCTCCAATTACTATGAATTTTTCTGTGGGAATGTTGGATATTGGAGTCATTATGTTGAGATATAAACACCCCCTGTACCCTAGATTCTTCATTACTGTTACCGTGAAGGGAAATTTGATTTTGTCAGAGACCTTTCATACAGCTAATGAAATGATCATATGCTTTCTGTTTTTGATTTTGTTATGTGGCAGATGTTATTTATTGATTTATGTAAGTTGATCCATCCTTGCTTCTCAGAGACGGAGTCACTTTGGTCATGGTGGATGTTCTTTTTTATGTGCTCTTGCATTATGTTTGCAAGTATATCATTGAGAATTTTTGTGTGTATGCTTATCAGAGAGATTGGTCTATAATTTTTTTCCTCGTGAATTTTAGCTTTCGATGTCAGGGTAGTACTGGCTATATGAAGAGCATTTAGAAGTCTTTCATTCCTATTACATCAATTATTTGCAGATTATTGGTAATAAGAAGATGTAAAATAAATAATCTCATGATGCCCTTCCAGAAGGAAGACACGAAGACAAAGCAAATAACAGAACATGCGAAATTTTAAATATGATGATAGAAATGAATGTAATGGAAACTCATAAAAGTACAAAGTGTCAATGAAACATCAGGTCCCTATTAAATTTTATTTATTTCCCATTATTTATATCACTGTTTGCCTGCATGTAAGTAAGTACGTCATGCCATGTACTGCCCAAAGAGGTCACAAGAGTGCATCAGATTCCTTGGAACTGGAATGACATATGGTCGTTAGGTACCGTGGGGTGCTGAGAACAAAATCTTGGTCCTCTGATAGAGCAGTCAGTGTTTTTAATTGCTGAGCCATCTATACAGACCTACACATTGCCTTTTAAAAACAAAAGTAATAAACGTAATATTGGGAATCTTTCAAAATAACTGAAAGGAAACATCCAACCTAATAACACGAGAGATGAAAGGTGACATGACAACAGATAACAAAGAATTACACACCATCATCAAGAATACATTGAAAACATGCTAAGAACACATGCTATGTGCATATATTTACAAGTTTCAAGGCCTATATGGCAAACAAAGTTAATTAAAAGATTATGCACAGCTTCCATAGATCTGCTATGAGCATGGAACCTGAAGTAACATTAACGGAAAAACAACAATGGAATTCTGGAACATCCTCACTGTGGATTCCTCCCAGTTCTGTAAAACACAGATAACACTAATGGTCCTGAAAGATTTCCAAAAAACTGAAAGGGAATAGCATTGCTAACCAGATCTTGGAGCTCATTTTACAAAGATATACAAATAAGAGAAAAACATACAGACACAAATAACCATCTATACACACAAACACATCATAGACCAAAGGATTTCATGAATACAAATGTAAACATTTCCAACAAAGTCCTCACAAATGGAACTCAGCAACATATTCAAAACGTGTTTCTTTGCAGGGATGTGAGGATGGTTCACCAAATTCCAACAGTTAATGCAATATAGGAGATCAACTCTCAAAGACAGAAACCCCATGATCATCTAAAGAGATGCAGAATGAACCAGGATAGAGTTGGATTATCTTTCATGATGAAAGGTCCAAAATGCTGGGAATAGGAGGAGCATATTTAAGATGAAGTCTATGTGGTATCACTAAGGGCAACAGACAGTGAAGAAAACTCAAAGCACTTCCTCTAAAAGCAGCAGTGAGTCACACGTCTACTGTCTGCTCAACGCAGCTCTTCAGCAAAGCAGGAAGAGAAGAAATTAGATAAATAAGCTCAGGAAAGGAAGACACGAAATGATTCCTATTTGCAGACTGTAAGATCATATATTTAGAGGACTTTAAAATCTCAGTTCTCCTAATCTTTGATCTGCTTGTTACTTTCAGCCAAAGAGCATGCTGAGAAAGAAGTCAGGAAGATATCCTATTCACAGAAGTCTCAACAGCCAAACCAAAATCAAGACCAGAAAAACCCAGTAGTAAACCTAACCCTGGAAGTGAATGAACCCCAGAATTAAAACTATGAAGAGAGAAAAACAAATGAAAGAGGACTCTGGAAAGTGGAAAAGCCCATGCTCATGAACTGGCAGAATGAGCACTGTGAAACTGCATATATTCTGAAGATAATCTACAGATTCAGTATAATCCCAAGCAAATTTCCAATGATAATTACCGCAGAAATACAGAAAATATTTCTAGCAGATATTTGAAAGCAGAGAAGACTCCATGTAGCTGTAGAAATCTTGAGCAGAGTCAATTTTCTGTGTTCTCAAATAAGTTACTCATTTCAAATCACTTAATCACAGAGACAAGAAAATCAGTGTACTGTTATATAAACAGACACTATATCAATGGGATAGAATAGAGGATCCAGAAATAAATCCACATATCTGAAGTGTTTGATTCCTTGAAAAGTCTAAAAAGGAAACAGATGTTGGAGGAAAAACCACCTCTTTAATAAATGGTGATAGAAAAGCTAAACTTCCACATCTACAGGAAAGAAATTGCACTATCTCTCACCTGCTAAAATGAGTCAGTGCAACATGAAAAACAAATCTGAGTATAATACCTGACATATTGAACTTTTTAGCAGTAACATCAGAAATATGTATGTGTATGCATATGTGAAGAGTTTCTGTGAAGAGCTGTGGTACCACAGCCTTTAGTTCCCAGAACTGACCAATTGGATTGCATCAATTAAGAACTCTTCTGAAGGAAAACAAAATCAATGACTGCGTGTAGAAACAGGGTAGAGGATGTGAGAAAAACTTTTACCCACTATGCATCTGACAAAAGTTAATATCTAGAATCTTTAATGAACTCAGAATATTAAATGACTAAGTAAGTCATTGAGTATTTGTTCAGTTGAATTGAACAGTTAATACAGTGTCCAATAAATGTATGAAAAATGTGCAATATCCTAATTTATCTAAGAAATGGAAATTCTTCAGATTCCGTATTATTCCCTTTAGAAAAGCATCATCAAGAAAAGAATTAGAACCAATGCTGAAGAAGCAAATGGAAATTTACATAGTACCTGTGGAGATGTAAGAGAGTGAAACCACTTACTGGTTCTGGGGATGGGGAAGATGTGTCTCAAATAGTTCTGGTTTATGATCCGGCTACATTGTTTCTAGGTATAGACCTAAAGATATCTAACTGAACTTGGCTGCCATTGGTTTATTGTGGTGCTGTTCACAATATTTAAGACAGCTTAGACTTCCATCAAATGAATGGATACTGAACATGTAGCTCATGTGCACAGTGCAGTTCTCACTCAGCCATTAGCAAAGGGACAGTTTCTCGACACCAGTCTCCATCGCCATGTTGCACTGCACACTTAAACTGTGGGCAAAGATGAAATTTTCCTCCCTTCATTTGTTCATTGATTTAAATACCAGATGCACAAGCCAAAAAAACGAGAGGAAGCAAAACAAAAGGGAAATAAATTCCTCCACTCGGTTCAGATGATATTACTGTGAGGTTATTTTTTTTCATTCTTAAGCTTTTTCATTTCTGGAGCATTTTGCCTTACACTACTGTAGTAGGTGAGGTTCTCTAAAGGAAAAGAGCCAGCACAATCTATATATCTTAGACAGTGTGATGTGTTAATAAAGCCCACATAATCTGTATATATTAAACAGGGTGGTGAATTAATAGAGCCAATACAATCTGTATATACTAAACAGGGTAATGCAGTAGACTGCTTTACACAGTAGGGGCTGCAGACCTGGGTTCTCTGGAGAGCCACGAGACTTCATTCCTCTTTGGAGGCTGAAGTTGCAGTGTCTGTAGATGCAGGCTTTCAGGAAGAAAGAGTGAGCAGACAACACTGCTCTTTCCTTAAACATCCCTTGGAATACGCACCCAACCTGAAGGCAAGTTCCCCACTCCCACTGCTTTATCTAATCTCTGCAGAGGATTCACAGATCCATTCACAGGCCTTTTAAGTAGGGTGATCCTTAATCCGTCAGGTTGAAATTGAAATCAACAAACCACTCTGACTCTTGTGATTTTCTGTTCTGAATATTTTACTGAAATTCTTTAAATCCCTGAACTTCTGTCATAGGGAATTTCAGAAGGAATTCTCTTCCATGCATTAACAGTTGGCTCTCACTTTTTCATCCCTCTGTTGGGAAATCTAACATATCTGAATTTCTAGTGGTCCCACTCAGTTTATTATATAACTTAAGTTATTATATAGCTATGTTATTATAAACTACAAGTTGTCAAGTTATTTCTAGTGGGTCCTCACGTTCAGAAGCTGACCCACAGTAACTTGCATGTAGTTTAGAGCCGTATTCCACTTCATGTCTTTCCTTGAATCAGAGTAAGTCCACCCAGGAGACGTTTCAAGAACTCCAATGTGTTCCTTTTTAAATGACAACCTATTTGAAATAATTTCACATTTATATTAAAATTGGAATAGCATTAAAAATTTTTCAAGTCCCTGAGTGAATTCCGGTCTCTGAGATGCCCTCTTTTTTTATCTTTTTAAGAACATTGTATTTACTATTTAATTTTGTGTGTCGGTGCATTAACTGCACGTATGTAAGGGCATCCATGTTGTGCAATGCTCACAGAGGTGAGTAGAAGGTATCAGATATGCCTGGAACTGGACTTACAGACAGTTGTTAGCCCCAATTTGGGTGCTTGGAATTGAACCCGGATCCTGTTCAAGAGGAGGCACTGCTCTTCGTCACTGAGCCATCTCTCCAGCCCTTATCTCTTTACTACTTTTACATCTCCACCAGCATTATCTCTCTCCACCAGGTCATGAGACATGAAGTTGAATGGATGAAATCAACATGAACTCAGCAATGCAGTTCAATCCACTTAATCATTCCATGCTCATACATCTTCCTCAGATGACTAAAATTATGTCCCTATTCTCATTCTGATTTACTATTATTTTTCTATCACGTTTTGAATATTCACCAAACAACACCCACCAGAAATATTGCACAAAAATATTGACCCCAGGCAAGGTATTCTCATGGCCTATTCCCAAGCATTCTTGAAATGCAGGACAAACATAGACAGGCCAGTGCTGCACTTCTCTCAGCCCCAGCCATCCTCTCCTCTGGAAATACACCTGCTGATGCAAAATCCCAGGTCTCACTTTAATATGTAAAGGAGATAGTTTATTCAAGATTCAAACATGAGTGACTATATGCAGTAACAGACACATTCCCACAAAGATTAAGGTGTGATGTAGTAACACTTTGATGAATTTGTATAGTAACAGAGCAAAGGAAAGTCATAAGTCAAGTCACTTTAAAGATATTTTGAGGGAGGTATGAAGAGATGGCTCAGCAATTGAGAGCACTGGCCATTGTTATAGAGGAACCCAACATCCAAGTGACAGCTAACAACTGTACTTAAACCTAGTTCTATGGGAAAATATGCCCTCTGCTGTCCTCCATGGTCATTGCAGGCACCTGGGGGAACCTCCACTCATGCAGATAAACACGCAAAAACATAAAAATAAAATACATTCAAAGTATTTTTTAAATACTGGTGAAAACATCAGCTAGACAGGAAAGAGCAGAGTTGAGAAATCTTTCCTATGGAACTGAGATGCTTCAGGGTGACATTTTTAGGTTTTGAATTGGTGGAAGCAATCATGCTGTTAGCACATTCCAAAAGAGTTTGCCTAACCATTATGAGATGGTTAGATATGACACTGTGGTGTGTAAAAACTGTCTATTAATTGGTCAAGGAGTATAGAGAGGCAATAATGCTAATAGAACATTTTATGAATACATGGGAATGTCATGAGGTGGAGTTGGAGAGATGGTTGAGCAGGTCAGACTATGTAATACTTTTGCAGAAGACAGACTCAAGTTCACTTCCAAACAACTACATTGGGCAGTTCTCAGTCACTTGTTTGTCCAGATCTAGGAGCTTCCTCTTCTGATCTACACTTCTGTACACATACCTACACAGACAAATGCACATACTCATAAAAAGTCATAATGTAACCCGTCTTTCCAATTATATGCTAACAGAAGTCTCATATTCCATATAAACAAAGTGCTTGAAAACATGACTGATAAATGTTCCCTTTTGTGATATCATCAAATCCTACAAAATTTGTAGCAATAAATATAAGAAATTATACTACATAACTATTACATGTTTATATATGCATTTGATCTATCACATTAATAATGGGTGATCAAGCTAGAATACTTTGAAAAATATGATACCGTAGGTGGAAATCTCATTGTTTTATAACAGTTGGGTCCCCTCCAAATTAATCCATAAATTGAAAACATTGGCATTTCCTAAAGCAAAGTGTATTTTTGTAGCACAGGAACTTAGAATTGGAAACTCTAAGGGCTGGATCAGAGAGATGTCCTGCAAAATAGCTTTGAGAATATTGCAAAAGCCAATATTGGGACAAATAAAACCTGTAATCAGCATACAAAAACATGGCTCTTTTATAATTGCATATATCAACTGTATGTGTGTGTACACATGTACATGTGAGCCTGTGTTACAGAGAGCATGCGGGAGTTAGAAAACAACTTACTTGCCAGAGTTGATGCTCTCTTTTCTCCATGTCAGTTCCTGGCATTGAACTCAGGACATCGGGCTTCCTGGCAAGAATGTTCCCCTCTAAGTCATGTTGCCAGCCCTTGTGTAACATTACAATCAAAAGAACAGGGAGTTCTTTAATCCTTTCAAATGTCTGAACTCTTATTATAGCAATAATATGGATGCACAGGGACCTCATTGCCTTATAAAGCAACTCAGAAAATTTTCATAAAAACAGCAGTCTAGGAAGCTGCTGTACCATTGCACTAAGTCCAGGCACTTAATATCAGGGAGAAGTGTTTTAAGATAAATATGTTACGACAAAATGTACACTTCAGTGTATCACCCCAAAAATAAGACAGAGTATTAAAACATACAGGCAACTTCACAGACTTTGGAGGTAGTGGCTTTGCTGAGTGTTAGTGTACTGATGATCTGGACACTTCACACATTCTCCATATCTACGGAGAAATGGAAACTGTCATAAGTCCCACTTTAGTGTTTCTCCTTTATTCACGGATGCCACACAATATTCGCTGATGGAGTCATCAAGCCAAAGTATTCACTTTATTCTTGACACCGAGCAAAAGAATGTCATGTAGAGAATAATTCTTTATTATATATTGTTAATCTTTTGAGCACGAGACTAGTGTTTCCTCTCCAATGTTATCTGATACATTTAAGAGTTTTCCTTTTCTATCAAAATTCTTAACCTTATACATTTAAGGCTCACAGAACTAGTGAAACTTGGGGTGAAGAGAATACTAATGCATCTCTCAACTCTCACCAGGAAAGCTTCCTCATGCAATAGAGGGTGATGAACACAGAAGGCCACTACTGGCAAAATGTAGAGAATAAGAGACTGCAGAGTGCAATTCCCTGGACAGAATGATACTAAACCTCACCGACCTAGGGCACAGATCATTGCAAAACAGGGAATGGAAAGGTTGTAAAGAGCCAGGATTCATGAATGACCATAAGGAAGCAGAACATTCCAGGATTCAGGGAACTTGGTCATATGAACTTGGAGCAATGGTGACAGCCTATACAAGACCCACACAAACTTAAACAAAACCCCAGGACAGAACTGGGAAAATGGTCAGGGGGCTTTAACTTCAGCCAAAAAGCTGTTGATGGATGGCAACTGCTTTGTGAGGGAGAGTTGATCTTCTATAAGGGAGTGACTCTAAATAATCTGACTAGTGAATGCACTCACTCTATGGATACACAATATTGACTACACAGGGCGTAACATGTCTGAGAGAATTCAGCAAATCTGATGGTGGGCTATGAACTGATGCAGATGGGAAGAGAGAATAGATATGATTAAGGCCTGTTGTGTGAGATCCACAAAATTTCATCAAATCTTACACTGAAATAATATATAAGTCTACATGTGTGCTCACAGATATGATCTATTTGCTCCTAAAGGTCTTTTTACCTGTAGTTCTCTGGAGTAGAGAGACTGTAGTGATGGCTCAGTGGTTTAGTGCACTGGCTGCTCTTTCAGAGGACCTGGTTTCCGTTGCAGGAGTCCGTGTGAGATGTTCACTAACCCTGCACCTCCTGCTCCAGCAGTTCAATGCCTCTGACCTCTGAGAACCTGCATTCATGAACACATCCCCACGCAGATCACATGCATACACACTATTAACAGTAGTCAGAGAAATCATTTTTGAAACGGTAAATATTTCAGTTATAAATTTTGGTTCCTTGCTCCACATGGTGTTGAGATGTGCATGACAATAAATACGTTGGAATTGATGATATGAAAAATTGCTTATATTGGTGTTCTGTCCTTTTTTGCACCATGCCTCAATCCTCAAGTACAAACTTTCTGCTTTATTATTCACGACTTATATAGCTTTTTATTTATGTATATATGTATGTCTGAATATGTTCACATGCATGCTATTGCTCCCAAGGACCATAAGAGAGCATTTAATTCCTTGGAGATGAGTTACAGGCAATTGTGAGTCACTCAGTGTCAGTGCTGAGAATCAAGCTTCAATCATCTGCAAGAGCAGCCAGCATTCTTCACTCCTGAGCCATCCCTCATCCCCTATTTTCCATATTTTGACACCCAGACCCCATTTCAGGCTCTTTAAACATCATAAAATACACTGCTTTATTTATGTCATCTTGAACAACATTCATTTCACCTGTAGTCCACCTTTAACAAGACCCAGAGTAATGTGCAGAATATCTGTGTATATTTCCTCATTATGTAACCACATAGGTCTCTAGGGTTAATATGATTGCGTCTCTACTGCACTAATTCTGTTCATGAACTACGTTGTTCTCACTTATGGCCATGTATGAATTTTAGGACAGCAGGGCAGCTAACTTTCTGAGTCCTGTTACTAAGCCATACTCTACTTTTGAATCCATGCATTCTTTTTGAACCTAACAAACATTCAGAGCATTAACTTTGTGTCAAGAGAAATAAAATAACAGTGAAAGCATGAATGTAAAAGCATGTCATCAAGGTAACCTAATATAGTTTCAGAGTTGCAGAGGTGGCACTAAAGAATCCTGTGTCCTCATTTGTAAAAAGCCCTCTGCAAGTCTCTAATTCTCTGCATGTTGGTCATTTCCTGGGTCCCTGTGTTAATTTCACTCTGTGATATGAAGAATTTTCTCTAGTGAGAGATGAGGGATGCATTATTTTATAGGTCTAATAATAAGTCATTTCACCTCAGTTTAATAACTTGTGTATTTATATGTGTGCTCACAGATATGATCTATTAGAAAAATAATAGCAACAGTCTCCCTCCAATGGCCTGTGACCTGTCTAGCCACAGGTTTCCTTGTCTGCTATCTGTGTCAGGAATGGGTCTCCATTCTGAGGAGACCAAAAATGCAATGAAATTTGGATGGTTACTCTCCTAATACTTGTGCCACTATCGCACAAGTAGGAATTTCTTGCCATGTCAAGATGTAGTTTGCACATATCACAGGTCAGAAAGGTCAATAATTGGTTTTCTCTTTGAGTAGCATGTATAACAACTTCCAGCACTCTGAAAGCTAGCCAGAAGAGATGGAGCCTTGAGATCACTCCTAGCTTGATTTCTCCTGGTTGGTGCTACAACTCATGTATGTAGTGTCCTCAGAAGGAGGGCCTTACTCTCAATTTCCATTGGGTAATGAAGAGCAGGAGAAATTTCCAGTATTGTACGAGGTGCTTTAGGACCCATAGTCAACAGCATCATAAAAGGGAATCTATTCTTGATATACAGGTTTTTCTTTGCTATGGTATTTTCTAGCCTGTGGTATTCAGTTGGAATGGTGTCTCCTGAAACTGGGTATCTCAAAAGGTTCAGGGATCAATGGGGAAGAGGGAAAAGAAAGACTGTAAGAGCCAGGGGCAGTAGATGACTACAAGTACCAGAGTATTCCAGACATCTGAGCAGTTGATCATATGAACCCACAGTTAGCAGGTCAACATGCACCAATCCCATGTAAACTCAAGCCAAACAGAATTGCAGCATGGAACTGGGGAGGTGGGAAGGAGGTCACAGCCCTAGGTGAGGAACTGATGACCCTGGGTGAGGGAGAATCAGTTTTCTATGAGGGTGTGGTGAACAGGCTTCAGTGGATCATACCACACAACAGAGCAAGAGCAACTGGGGCAACGATTTCACTGAAGAGACACAGAGACAACGATGGTGATGATGGATAAATAGATAGATAGGCAGATAGATAGAGACATGATAGATAGATAGATGACAGATAGATGATAGATAGATAGATTGATAAGTGATAGGTAAGTGACAGATGATAAATAGATATTATATCAGAGTACGTGGACTTGGGTGGGCTGAAAATGGGGGGAGGGGCAAAATATAATCAAAATGGATTCCATGAAATACACAAAGAATCATTAAATATTTTCAGAGGAAAAAAGTCAATTGTGCACTGCAGGACATGGTGGCGTTGGGATGGAAGCCATGGGGGAAAGAATGAACTCAGCCCAGCACTGCGCTTCCTTTAGTCTCCCGCTTCCTCTCTACTTGTGATAAGCCTGCGGATGAAAACTGCAGCTCTCATCTTAAGGACCATAAGACTTTATCCTGGAGGTAAATATGAGTGACCATTGCTAGAAACTCAGATTTAGGGTATCCAATACCAACCTTGTATATGGTAAATTTTTAATGTAATTTTTATAATAACTGTACAAAAGAATGTCATAAATCAAGGCATGTAAAAAAGTTGCTTGATGGGAATATCAAATAGGCGAGTTTTAGCATACTAAAGAAATGTCAGCTAGAGAAATCAGAAGCTATATAAGGACATTCTTAGCCTTTGGTTTATTGGAAGCTAGCAGTCTATTAGAACATTTTTAAATGATTTATCTTTTTAAGAGATGGTCAGATCAGCAGTGGGGAATGAATCACTATTAGTGGGGAAACAGTAGCCCAAGATAGACTAATTCTAGACCTACAACATGCCACCCTTCTATGATCATAGAACACTATAACTCAAAAAGCAGATTTTATTTTGCAAAAAACTGTGTTGCATGGTCAATCAGATCCAGCAAATACACAGCACCAGAAGCTTGACAGAATACTTTTCCTAACACAAAGTTCTGTGTCCTTTCCCCAGTGGCTGGGGTCCAGTATCACAGTCTTCCTCAGCGTCTTTCCACACTGGCTACTTAACAGAAGCAGAGCATAGGGAGGGGGAGGAGCTCTATTGGCCCCAGGCCATCAGGTTCTAGGCAACAGGGTCTTATGATCAACAAAAATTATACAGGGTACGGAAGAACTAAGGTTAGAATTCCTTGTCATAAACCAAGCTTTATAGGATTTGGAAGAATAGAGCAAGATTTTATTTTTCTTCCAAATCCCTCCGCTTCTTTTCTTTTTATATTGTATTTTTCACTTAATTTTTGTCATTTTCTTACAGTGTAGATTGATAACATTATATCCCCCCATCCACATCACCACCAGTGCCCACCGTCCAATATAATGTACATATATATCATCCTATGGAACTTGATTTAAGTCCCCAAATGCCCTTCAATTTTATTCCATTAACTGGACATCACAAATGTATACATATGTGGTGGTAATTCACACAGATGTTCTAAACAATTATTCCAATGAAGTACAGGAAAGAGCATTGTTCTTCTAGCCTTGGGCACAGGCCCGCTCTTGCTCTTAGCACCTGCGATGACTAGACTACTCTCTTAGTCCAGATCAACCCACTGTACCCTGAATTCCACACTCAGAACAGCTCAATATTCCAGTCTAGTTTGTTAGACACTTCAAAGACTGTCCCTCTCCCAACATGCCTTGGATTCCTCAGACCACCTTTCTTCGGTGGTAAATCTCATCCTGCCCACAGCTAATTCATTCCTCTACTGCCTCAAAAACTCTAAATTCACTCACTCCACATCCCATTCTTCATCTAGCCTGGGCACAGACACAGTCTGAATATTAGCCCCCAAGATCTCTGGACAACCCTCTTACCTCTGTAGGGCTGTGAACTTTCCACATCACATCGTGTCCTTCCCTCTACATTGATACCATTTGCCACCACTCCCACTGCTGCAAGGCTAGACATCTGTGCCCTTTTGTAGGGGCCCAGACCTTTTAAAACTGCCTGAGAAAGCCTAAATTAAGCCTCTGCCCAGCAATTTTCTCAAATTGTGCTGTGCCTGTTGATAAGATGGACCCAGACCTTAATGGAGAGCCTGAGGGCATCTGATCTCACCTAATCTGTGCATCTTTGGAAACTCTAGAGTATCTGGACTAGAGCCATCTGGTCCCTCAAATAAAAAATCAAAAGAGAGAACCTGAAGTCTTGACTAACCAGCTTTATCTACCGAAAAAGAATACAACCAAGTCACATCAAGTATACAAACAGAATTAGACTTCAACTCAACAAAAGAAGGATTCGATCTCACATCAGAATCACAAATAACAAAAGAAATACACAAGCCAAGATCACAAAAAAATAATAACATGAAAAACTCACATAAGATGTCCTCAACAAACATGACCAGTCTTCCAAAACTGTTCAAGAATGAGAAGTCCATAGAGATAACACAGAACCCAGAGCTTAAAAGAACAATCATATACATCAAACAATCAAAGAACTCAATGAATTTAAAGAACACACAAATGAACAAATCAAAGAACTAAAAGAAGATAGGGATAAAGATAAACTTCTGACTGAAATCACAAAAGAGAAAGAAATATTATAGAAGACTCAGGCTGAAATAAAGAAGTGAATTACTCAGTAAGCAAATTTAAATGATGGGGAGAAAACCTCATCAATAAAATGAATAAAATATCAAGCCAAGTATCAAGACAGGATGATAAAGGTGAAGAATTGGAGCACTCCACAAAGATTATAAAGTTTTTTTTCAAAAAAGGAATGGAATATACAGAAAGTGAGGCACACCATGAAAAAAATGAAATCCACACATCATAGGCATAGAGGAAGAAGCAGAATCTGAGGATCATAGTATTGACCAGCTTTTCAAACAGATTGCAAAAGAAAATTTCCCCAAATAAAGGAAGCAAAGTCCCCTACAAATAAAAGAGGCACACAAAACACCAAATAGACAGGACAAGAAAAGAAACTCAACACAGCATATCATAGTAAAACCTTAAGTGTATAGAACAGAGAAAGAATTCTGAAATCTTCAAAAGAAAAACAAAAAGTCACATATAAATGAAAACCCACCAGAATTACAGATGACTTTTCAGTGCAAACTATGAAAGTCAGAAGAGCCTGGACCAAAGCAGTCTCAGTTGTAAATGACTATAGATGCCAACCTAGAATAATTTACCCCACAATAATATCTATTATAGTTTAAGGTTCTGTGACATGAATTGGCTGCAAGAATTAATGTCCACAAAATCAGCCCTTCAGAGAATACTTGAAGCAATACAAAGAGCTGAAGAAAGGAATGACTATACCCACAGGGACACAGAACTAAGATAAATGAAGGTATAACTGGGGAACCACAATGTTAGACCAAAGATACAAAATGAATTTAAAATGATGGGACAAAATGCACATCTTGCAATAATAGCTTTAAATATCAACGAACTGAACTTCCAAGTCAAAATGATTGAGAAACAAAATTCACCCTTCTGTTTTTTGCAAGAAACCCATCTCACCTTCAAGGACAGGCACTACTTTAATGTGGAAGGAATGAAAAAATGTTACAAGCAAAATGCACTAAGAAACAATCAAAAGTTCTTATTCTATCAGACAAAACTGACTTCAAACTAAATGCTACCAGAAGAGATAGATATGATGACTTTATTTAGAACAAAGGAATGATTAAGTAAGAAAATTATGAACATATATGCACCAATCTCTGGGCAACCACCTTCATAAAAGAAATACTACAGGAATTTAAGACACAGATTAATCACACCTCACTAAGAGTAGAGCATGGAAATATCCCACTGTCTCCATTAGACACGTAAGTGGGACAGATGATAAACAGAGACATCTGAATTAAAAAACATCATACATCAAATTGCCCCAACAGACATCTACTGAATAGTCCATGCAAGCACCAAAGAATTCATATTCTATTCAGCGGATCATGCAACTTTCTCCAGAACTGACCACATGCTGGGGCACAAAACAAACTCCAACAATCACAAAATAATTTAAACAATTCCAACCATTCTATTACATCACAATGCAATAAAGCTTAACATTAACACAGAAGAAACTCTAGTAACTTCACAAATTCATGGAGATTATACAACACATGCCTGAATGTTGAATCTTTTAAAAGAGAAATTAAAAAAGAAATAAACTTATTTTTGGAATTAAAGGAAAAGTACAGTACACCCCAACAAAACCTCTGAGACAATTTAAAGCAGTCATAAGAGGTAAGTTTAAAACTCTCACTGCCTACATTAAAAAATCAGAAGGAAAACAAATAAAGTGTTTAACAAATTGGAAGTCAAGAATCTTGAAAGTCAAAACAACTAAAAACAATACTCACCACCCAAGAAGAAATAACAAATATCAGATATAATTTAATGAAAAAGAAAGCAATAGAAAACTCAATGAATCCAAGAATGGATACTTTGAATATATAAATAAGAGAGACAGACCGTTGGCCTTGTTAACCCAAAGAAATAAAGAAAAATCAACAAAATCAGAGTTGAAAGGGAAACATCACAATAGACAACAAAAAGATCAAGAACAATATAAAGGAATAGTATAAATACCTATATGCTATTAAATTTTAAACTAAAAAAAAAAAAAAAGAATGCCATAGCCCTTGATTGTCTCCAAGAACATGAAGGTAAGACCCTATTGCTGAAGACAGAATTTGGAGCAGTGCAGCTGGAACTGATTTGGAAGCCACTTCCACTGAATGCTAGCTCCCATAGCTCTGGACAGCATAATGCAAGTAGCCAAGACAGAAAATCTATTGATGGCTCAACACCAGCTTCATTACCAAATATCCACAACAATGACTGCTACAGAATTTGACACTGGTGCAGTAGTGGCACTTTTATTTGGGGGGGGACAGTCAATGACTAGGTAATCGATCTTAGAGCCCATTCAACAGGAGGAAATTGATGTGTGGTACTGTAATCATAACCAAATACACATGGCTGATCTTTTCATATATCCCAGAGAAATCCCCAAAGCTGTCAAATTTCTAGGCCAACATAACTTCTTATTAAGTATAAAATGTATATCCTTATATTTACAATCAATAATCCTAGTCACCACCCATCAAAGTTTTGTTGTCACCACATGGAGACTAATACAGAGTTACACAGCAGGTCACACAGAAACATTGAGCCAATGTCTAAGCGGCACATCTACAATGCAACCTTTACACCCACAGTTCACACAACATTGAACAAGAGGTTAAGAAGTCACAAGTGAATCTTCTCATTAATGTAGCTCCCACATGCAACAAAAGGACAGTAACACAAAAGGTCACAAATGTCGGGAGCCATTTGACTGCCTTGAACTTTGCCCTAGTTTGGGATCAAGCAGGAATCAGTCTTGCTATTCCCAGAAGTGCTGTGGGATTAGGGCGTTTTGCTATGTAAATGATTTATTCACCTGAAGGAGAGATTATCTTAGGCCCAAGGCTGAAAATCCTGTAAACCCAAGGCTGAAGACCTTGTAAATCCTTGTAGGGATCTTGTAAATCCTTGTAGGAAGGTCTGATTTAATCACCAAGAGGACAGCTTATCTTAAATCCTAGGCTTAGCACCTTTTGTTAAGTAGATGTAGATGTTTTGAATAATCCCGCATACGTTAATGATGGTTGTATTGTTCCTATAAATACACTGAGCAAAATAAAGTTGAGGCCTCAGTATTGACTGAGAGCCCTCCTGAGTATGTCCTTTCTTTTTCTCTCCTCTCTCTCTTTATTTCTCAATCCTCACTCCCCAATTCAGGTACGATTCAATTTCTGCCGGTAGGCTCCAGCACACAAATAGCTAAATCTTGGAGATTAGAAATCTGCAGAGTGTGGGGCTCTAGACAGGATTCTTCTATTAAGTTTCACTCACCCATGGCTCATGGACCATTGTAGAATCACTGTCAGAAAGTCTGTAAGAGCCAGTGAGGAGGTGTGTGACCATATGGAAATAGAATCCTATAGGGTCCTGGCACCTGGCTCATATGAACCTAAGGCAGTGGTTTCAGCATGCTCAAGATCCATGCAAACTCAAAAGACAAAAATCCACCATGGAACTGGGTAAATGGGTAGAATACCTCATCCTTTGCTTAAGAAAGTTTAATCTATATTTTAATAATTCTGGAGTACTTTTTTAAAATTGAATATATTAGAGTTTAGTGCATGCATATTCATGACTGTACTCTCTTATTGATTGGTTGTTCCTTTGATTAGAATGGAGAGACACTCTTTATCTCTTCTGACTAATTGTAATATGAAGTCGATTTTGTCAGATATTAAAATTGCAGTCTTTGCTTTCTTCCTAGAGCCATTTGTTTGGAATATTTTTTTCCATCCTTTCACCATAATGGAGTGTCTCTCCTTGAGTGTTTTCTTGAAGAAAAAAAATGGTGGATTTTTTTTCTTGATCCATTTCAGCAGTCTGTGTTTTTGTCAGGGGAGTTGAAACCACTGAAAATGTACTATTACTGAAGATGTGTATGATATATAGTGTATTTTTAATTTCTTTGTTAGTGATCCTATTTTGTGTTTCTGTTACTCTATCTTACATTATTTTCTTTCCGTAGCATCTTGAGTATACTCATTCTTATCATCAGACCCTTTGTATGGCTTCAAGTATTCTCTCTAGGGTTGGGCTGGTTTGATAGACATTGAATTCCATCAGTCTTTTTATGTTTTGAAAAATTTCAGAGTTCTCTTGAACGATGACAGATAGTTTTGCTTGGCAAAGTATTCAGGGTTGGTATCCATGGTCGTTTACAGCTGGGAATGCTTTGGTCCAGGCTCTTCTTGCTTTCATAGTTTGCACTGAAAAGTCAGATGTAATTCTAATGAGTTTTCCTTTATTTGTAACTTGTTGATATTTTTTAACAGTTTTCAGTCCCCTCTCTTTGTTTTATACATTTAATGTTCTTCTTGTGATAGTTTGTGGAAGGTTTCTGTTCTGATCATGTCTAATTCATGTTCTATGAACTTCTTTTTCATGTTCTATGAACGTTCTTTGTATGCTGATTGTTGGTTTTCTCTAGCAGCTCTCAGTATTCTGTCTTTGTTCTGTACATTTAAGGATTTTACTATGATATTCTGTGAAGAGTATCTGTCTTGGTCATGTCTAATTACTGTTCTGTCTGCTTCTTGAACCTGTATAGATAAATCTTTCCTCAATTTAGGTACATATTCTTCTGTAAGTCTCTTGACAACCTGCTCAGTGCTCTTCTTTCTCTATACCTATAATTCCTAGACATGGTCTCTTCGTGTTGTCCCACATTTCCTGTGTATTCCATTCCTACTGTATTGTTTTTTCCATGGTCTTTGCTTAAGGAAGGAGCCCAGATCTTCAGCTTTGTCATCCAGACTTGAAATTTTCTTTTTCTTTTTCATTCTTCTTGCTTGTGAGGTTTTCTCTCCTGTTGCTTCCAATTGGTTTATTGAGTTTATCAATTGAAACTTCCTGTCCACACAGTTTCCTTCAGTGTATCTCTTTTGCTGAATTCATGTTTGAAAGTATCATTGTCTTTGATATTTCATTAAGCAGCAGACTCATATATTCTTGAGCTTCCATCACAAGTTTATGCCTATCATCTTTGGAGTTCTTTATGTTTTTGGGGTTTATTTTAAATTCTTTGATTATCTTTATGATTGTTCTTTTAAATTTTGTGTCCTTGATTTCTGTAGGGTAATTCTTATTGTAGTGCACTCTGGAGGACTAGTGTTGGGGACATATACTGTTGATTTTTTATATTATTTCTGATTTTGCACTGCCGTTTGGGCCTATGAATCTTCTCTGCTGTTATGTCTGTAATAGGAACTTCTATTCTGCTTCTGTTTAATTGAATATCAGTTCTGTCTATACTTTATATGTAGCCTGGTTGCAGAGTCCTAGTTGGGCAAGTTTGGCAGATCCAGAGCCAGGAAAAATTGGGATAATTCCACATGAGGGGGTACTTAGCAATCTATTCAGGGGTGTATAGCTACTCTGGGTTAGGATACTCCAGAGATCTGAGGCAGAGGAATTGGAATTGGACTGTGTCCAAGGCTGGCAGGGATCAGGGTGGGAATGAGTGAGAGGCATGGAATAGAGACTAGGTGGGTAGACTGATATACCAGACACCTAGGTGGGCAGGTCTATCTTGCAGACCAGAAGCCAGAGAAGATGGGGCTGGGGACCCATCTTCTTGACTTAAGAATCTATGCTAGGGGTTAAGCTAGTCTGGGTTAGGAAGCTACCCCAGAGATCGGAGACAGAGCTTTTGCCATTCAAGAATTTTTAAAGTGCCTTGATTTATGACTCTCTTGCACTTTGTGCCAAAGTTCATTAAACTGTTACCATAATCAGAACTTGATCTCTGGGATAATCTGAGACTGTGTTCCTGCCCATGGTCACTTATCCCTTGCTCCAGAATACACTATCTCTTATTTTTCTTGAGGAGAGACCAGGGTATTTGCATGGATAGGCAGAGTTAAGTCCCAGAACCGTACTGCCTCAAAAGTGCCTGTAATTCCAGCTCTATGATAGCCAACAACCTCATGCATCTGCACACATCATTAAACACATGCACACACACACACACTCACACACACATATATGAAGATAAATTAAAGCGAATCTTTAAAAGAATTAGCACCCACGAGGCTGCTTGTCCTTAGAAATTCAATCTCACAAAGTTTAGGTTTGCTGGGATGAGGGAATTTAGCATTCTGGGAGAGCCCACAAACATAATTTACAAGATCTGTTCATTTGTAGTATTATACAAATATTATGGCAAATTTTGAACTCTTGTTCTAGTTTTGGATGTTTTTAAATGTGTCCAAACTTGCAGAAATACTTAGAGGATCAGCCTTTCCAGAACACTGTGGACAATGTGTCCGGTGAGTTTCCCTGCAGGCACTATTGCACAGATTATCATTGTTAAATGGGGAACTGAGCCCATCGTATCTCATTAAACTCACACAAAGTGTTAGATTCCAGCAAGTAGAATACCAGGATAAAGTTGCTGAAGGAGCAAATGTGATCACCTGTCTAGAACTGCCATGCACAGGAAGAGAAATATGAACCACCAGGGCTCTAAAGATGACTCAGTGGTTAAGCGGATTGGCTAGTCTTGCAGAGATTCTAGATTCGATTTAAAGCATCCAAGTGGTGGCTAACAGCCATCTATACCTCCGCTCCAGGGGAATTTGGTGCCATCTTCTGACCTCCAAGGGCATTGCACAGCACAGGTGCATTTACAGGCAATATACTCATATATGAAACATTTTTCTAAAAAGAAACACGAACCACCATACCCACATTTGGCCCTGGGTATTGTGAAAGAACTCAAATCGTCACGCTTCCAAGCAGGAACTTCAGTGAGTTATCTCCTCAGACCTACTATACTTTCTTTGAGTGTCCTCCATAGCGTCTTCTCTGATGACGGGAGCAATTCACATTCACACCAGCAGGGTGTAAAAGTTCCCTTTTCACACACATGTCAGCAGTTGCTTTTTTGTTTTTATCACGAAATTATTTCTGGAGTGAGATATCTCAGTGCAGCTTTAATTCCATTTTCCTGATGACTAACAATGTCGGACATTGTTTCATAAGTTTTCTGTCTATCTGTGACTCATTTCTGAAACGTATTCTTTTCCATATGCTACTTATCATTTGGGGTGTTTGTTGTTCAGATATTTAATGTTCTGAGTTCTTTAATGTAGATATGAATACTCTTTCAGATGCACAGCTACCTATGAATATTGCTCATCAGGTGACGTCCTCCACTCAGTTGTTTGCTTTCCTGCATAAAAAGTTTTCAATTTCATAAAAACCTCATTTCTTAACTTTTAACATGTCATTTTCTTCCGGTTTTTCTTTGTTAATGTCTCATGTTGATCACCTGTGTACTGGCAAGCATGTGGTGTTAAAGTCAATCTTAATTTTATTGCAGTGAGTCTTTGTCTCTTTATCCATTTGTATTTCAGAAGCTGGATGTGTTGATGCACAGGGGTAGGATTCCACTGTCCATTCTAGAGAATGGTCCCTTAATATGGTAAAATTATTTTTATTTCTTCTGATGTTTTCAGGCTTGAATTCTGTTTTACTGAATATCAATATATCCACATCTGCTTGATTTCTAACAGGATGTGTTTAGCGTACTTTGGGAATTCTGTCAATTCCAGCATATGCTTCTTTTTACAGGTAGGTGTGTTATTTCAAATTTGTAAAAAGGTAATATATGCTGGCGGGACAACTGAAAGCATGATGACATGGAGTTAATATTAAAAGATGTCTATGAACTCTTGACATTTGTTTTCTAATGCGTGGCTGTGTCCTAACACTCACTCACTTGGTTGCTGGGCTACTATGGCTTCCTTTGCTTCCTATGTTCCTATGGGTGCAGTTAATCATCTTTTTCTTCAGCATGGAGAATTCTTTGAAGTATGTTGTGTTGTCTTGGATTAGTGGCCATGGAGAGTGGTTCTTTCTCCATTAGTCATGAGCTATAGAATTAATGGATAGAGTTATGGGGCTGATTTCACAGTTTCACAGTGAAATAAACTGTTCCTTACCTTCCTGGCTTTAGCAGTTGAGCAATCTGCCCTATTCTGATGTTTCCCATCATAAGCATGTTGGTGATTCCCCCTCACCCCTCTGTGTTGTCCTTTGATGTGGAAAGTTCATTTTTACTTGTAATAGGAAATGGGGAGGTGCTTATATCTTCCTGTATATTTGGCAATCATAACACACATTGATCTTGATGGGACTCTCCGTAGATCAAGGAAGTTGCTATTTCCTAGACTGTCTTGTATGCTTTATTTTATAGGACTTTGTAGAGTGAATTGATTCTCTGAGGGAGAAGTCGGACTACTGTGACAAACACCCCCTCCCAGGCTGGGTGGTATTTATCCAGGACTACCTTGCTCAGAGGAAAGACAAGGAGCTAGGAAAGTCCTATGCCCCTCCCAACCAGTCCACTGGCTTCGATGTAAGAAGGGGAGGGGCTAAAGGCATTTAAACTGAGGGCGCCATGAGGTGGGCTTTTTATTCTTCCATTCCTGGCCATAATGGATTAGATGACAGGGCCACCGGGAAGTTGGGAGATCCAAGCCTCATTGTGGATTTATTAATGTAACTCACGGAGGGGTGGGTTCCATGTTCTGTAAGGAACCCCTGACCCAATGATCTGTTAGTAAGCCCCTGTATATTAGTGAGAATTTGCCCAACTGTGAATGGGGAAATTTGAGTTGCTTTGCTGTAGGACCTGGAGAGGTAGTGACTAAACAAAGCCTTTCCAAGAGGAGTTTGAGCTACAGAACTTTTCTATGCCCATGTCCTGTGAACTTCCTGTTAGTGGTGATTATACACCTCATAATTTCTCAAAGTTACAAGGGTCAATATTTTGTATTTTATTTTCCACAGTAGGGTTAGGAACTGATGTCATTAATGTGGAATGACTTCTACAGGGGAAACCCTGCAGTTAAAATTTGAATGTCTGTCCTCAGAACTGCCTGACCTAGCAGCTTTTAGAGACCTACCAGTTGCAATATAGCATCTCTGTTCATAATATCTAAAGGTGTTAGTGATTTGTCAAATTACAGCCAATATAAGAGGGTTTTAAAATCAGATTTAATTTCTATCAGCGTAATAATACCAAACCCATGTATTACACAGAGTAAACTCATCCACACTTTGAAGGTCATTGCTAATGACAAATGTCTTCTTGAAGTTTCATGGGGAAAAGTAAACCCAAAACGATAATCTCTGACATTACACATTTACCTGACTCACAACTTAGGTAAGATCTCACACCCAATACACACATACTAAGAATACTCCTGGAAAACAGATATTTAGCAATCAATCAAATAGGAGAAATTTTAGCATGAACTATTTAGTAATATTTGTCCAGTAAGACATGTGGAATTGTGAGTTTAAGTAACATAAGATTTATGTGTGCATGCACACATTCATGTCTATGAGTGTTGGGATGCATGTGCAGAGGTTCTTGTTGGATATCAGGGAGGTCCGACCTTGTTTACATCAGGCTCTCTGTATTTCAAACTGAGTACAGCAGGCTCTACGGCCTATGGACTCCAGGTGTTCTGCATCTGCCTCCTACAGGAACACAAGTATGCATGATGGGTATGTGCACTGCTGTGTCTGAGTCCATGTAGATTCACTCTCAGGATTTTAAACACAACATGAGCTCTTAAACCATCTCTCAAGGCTGAATACTTTTAGGATGCTTCTGACATTTTAAAGACTGAGAAAGGGGCAGATTTCGCTCTACTGACTAACACTGAGTAATTTTAGACAATCTTCAGTGCTGAAGATCGTTTGACTGAAAAAATATGCATGCAAATGCCAGAAAATATTTATATCCTTTAGAAGAATAAAATTTTAGTAAAATTTTGTTATTCTCTTAATAGAACATGTCCTTTCAACATGAAACAAAAGAATGTGTAGATGCAACCTAAGGGGTTCCCACTGCCAAATCTTGGGCTCCGTTATTTTTTATGCTCAGCATTCAGTGGAGTTGAAGGACCATCCTCACATTAAATAATTCGACAATATCCCTCAGTACTGACCACTTATCTTCAAGGGGTGTGGGTGAAGCCTGTATTTCTTTAGAATTCCATTAACAGTTCTTTTTCATACACTGCATCTATGGTAATCACTCCCTCTCTTGAACCTTGTCATCTTATTTTGGTTACTGTGACCTGGCAGACACTAATCAGTGAAAGAAAGTAATTATTCAGGCTCAAGTTATCAACTGGGCTTGTTTTTCAACTTATATTTCCAGGCTGTTTTGTACTGTCTTTTTTGCCAATTATTCCAAGAGGTAAAATAGAAAAGTGATTCCTAGAGTAGTCTGATTAGTTAGGAAAAAAGAAAAAAAGAAAAGAAAAAGAAGTTTCTAGTAATAATCTCTATTACTTATGAGGAGTATGATCCTTACATACCGTCCTTCACTTTTCTCTCTTGTAAACCACTTTGTGCCTTCCACACACATGCAGTGTCAACCGGAAGCTTTCTGGATTTGTTTCATTTTTTCCTATTTCCTGTTTGGAACAATCCATATATTAGCACAAAACCACCACAGGAAATTCATTTGTATCTAAACGTAATAATCTTTTATCCTCAATCATCCAGCTCCAGGGGATCCAATACCTGCTTGTGACCTGTGCAGACCTTGCACAACATGGGTGCACTTGCATCCATACAGATAAAACACCAGTACACATACAATAAAAATGAATTTTTAAAAACTTCTATGAACACAAGCAAAACATAACTGTCCTGGAGATATTTTTATTTTCACAATGAAATTAAACAACTCAGTTTGTTTATACTTTATGTCCCTTTGTAACAGACAGAAATTAATTAAAAAAAATTATCTCTCTGGTCCAGTTTATCTGGTGTACCAGAATAATGCAGAGAATTATGTATCTTACATAAACACCCTGACAATGGAAGATCACCATCCAACAATTCTCTTTCACCACAAGCCACCGTTACCAGAATCTATGCAACAAAGAATGCTGAGGAGGAATAGAAACAACAGAATGTGTGAGCGCAATGACAGCAGATCGAGTAGATTAGCTCGCAGTGGGATTGCTAGTCCAGAATGTCTATGTGCAGGACCCAGAGGACTCCCCAGAAGATGCTCAGTCCACAGATGCCTCAGCACTTCCATTCTGGCAGAAACAACTGGAAATTTCCTGGCTTTGCTGCTATTTGGTCCATGTTAGAAGACCAACGGACCTGCAGTCTATCAGCGGAGGACTGTAGTATGAACAGCAGCAGCCACAGGAGACGACACACTCAGCACAGAGAAGACAACACACACGGGCAGGAAACACAGCTGTTTCCACACACAGCTTCACTTAGGTGCCAGGCACATGTTTTTCCTACCCACAACCAAAGCCCAGCTTTGGTATTTTGACAGGGCACATATGTAAGCAAATTAGTCCCTTAAGTACTGGCAAACACACAATATATTACCTATGCCAATCAGTGACAGAGGCAAATATGCCCTCTAGGTGTGGACATGGCCTCTCAAAAGCATTACCAGGCAAGTGAGGGACAGGTGAAGCTGCAAACAAGTCTTTCATCCAGGTCCATTCGACGTAATTGACCATGATAAGGCTACTCACTTCACAGTGATGCACACACACCAACTAAAGGTAATCGCATAGATAAGTACATCCCCAACCTCACAATCCTGTTGGGGCTAGGCTGTTTTAATGTATTAGGAACCAGGTGTGCTGGCACAGGTCTTTAACATCAGCACTTGGGAGGCAGAGGCTGGTGAATGTCTGCTCCAAAAACCATGGAGGCTGTTGCCACTACCATTGGTTACATGCTGAGAATACCTGGTAAGCCACTATTACTGAATACAACATATGCTCAGGTTGCAGACCATGGAGAAATGATGCTCTAAATAAGATCGAAGCTTCCTCCATACTGACTGGCTCATATGGTGCCAGGTGTAAAGGAGATTCCTGGGGAGATCTGGCACTGACAGTCCTGCTAATCTGTAAACACTGTGTGTCCAGAACCAACAGGAAAAGCAGAGCCCTGGGGCTTTGGCACAGTGGCCCCATGTTATCCATGGATAGACATTTATATCCACACACTCCCACCCACAGCCCGAAGGATCTAAAAGAATTTTTTTTTAATTTAAGAGGCAGTGGAAGGGATGATCTGTTGTGGAAAAATTTCCTGTGAATTCACAGTCCCCCTGAAAGAGAGGCATGAGAATCGAGAAGTAAACAGGTTCAGGAAAGTACAAATCTACAAGATTATCAAGTCTACCCACAAGATTACAGAAGCAGTAAACAATTCTGAAAAGAATTTCCCCAGCTAACCACACTGTATGATAGCGGTGCCATGACCTCAGGGTTGCAGTTTCTATGAGTCATCGCTTGGGCTGAATAGGCTTTTTGCAGATGCAGCTGTCTGTGATGGTCCATGCTCCCGGAAGGAATTGCTGCTTCACTCATTTGGACTTTGATAGAATTACTTTTTCGTGTCACTAGTTTCCTAACTCAGGTGTGTGGATGTTTGTTTAGGTGTCCCCAGGAACAATCTCCTGCAACACTGTTGCTGCTGGGAACTGTGACAGTTTGATCCTTTCCCCTGTTGTTTATATTCTCAGAGGTTTGCGAGTTCTTATCCATAACTGAAGTGAACTCAAATAAAACATTAACACACATGTATTTTTACATTTCTAGAATTTTTTTCCCATAAGATTTTTCACATTGACGGAGCACTGTGCTGTGAAACTCCTCTATCCTTGTATTGAGGGATTTTAACAACTAGAGGCCTTGTTCACTCACACAAGGTTCTTAGACACGATTCAGTTCCCCCTGTAACTGTACTGTACTGTGAAATGTAATACTCTCCACATTCTTTGTCCTGTCAGGGTTTACCTCCGGATTGAATCTTCTCATTTAATTTAAGAAAAGTGTACCATCTGTAGAATGTACATTGCTTTCATCTATTGGGTTTTGGTCTAATGTGAATTTTCCCAGAAAGGCAGATAAATGTAAGATTTAAAGGCTTTACCACATTGTTTCAATTCATAGGTTTATGAAAATATGAATTCTTTCAGGTAAAGATGACTTTTCCACACTGCTCCTATTCACAGTTTTGTCTAGTATGAACTTGTTATAACTGTGTCCATTACTGTGACATCTTTACCACTGTTTCCATTCATCTGGTTTTTCTCCACTATGAATTTTTCATGTAACTGAAGATATCTGTGACATCTAAAGGCTTTCCCACATTGTTTTGATGCACAGTGTTTCTCTCCAATATGTGGTGTTACATGTCTTTGAAGAAAATTATTACGTCTAATGGCTTTACCACACTGTTCCGTGGCATAAGGTTTCTTTGCAGTATGAATTGTTCCATGTTCTTGAAGGTATCTGTAGAGTGTAACAGCTTTACCACATTCTGAACAACTATAGTTTCTATCCCATATGGGTTTTTTCATGTCTTTGAAGATGATACTTCAATCTAAAAGTTTTACCACATTGGTTGCATCCATATGGTTTATCTCCAGTATGAATTGTTTCATGCCTCTGAAGATAATACTTCAATCTAAAGGAATTACCACATTGTTTACATTCATACGGTTTTTCTCCAGTATGAATTTTCTCAAGCTTTTGAAGATGACATTTGAATATAAAGGATTTACCACATTGTTTACATTCATATAGTTTTGCGTCAGTATGAATTTTCTCATGGCTTTGAAGAGTAGACTGATGTACAAAGGCTTTACCACGCTGTTTACATTCATATGGTTTTATGTCAGTATGACTTCTTTCTTGTAACCGAAGATAATGTTGATATCCAAACAATTTACCACATTGGTTACATGCATAGGCTTTTTCTCCAGTATGCCTTTTTTCATATTTTCGAAGATGACTGTGATATACAAAGGCTTTACCATATTGTTGACATTCATATGGTTTTTCTCCAGTATATCTTAGTTTGTGTAACATTAAGGAACTAGGAAATGTAAAGGCTTTATCACATTGTTTATATTCACATGGTTTTTCTCCAGTATGAATTCTTTCATGTTCTTGAAGGTGACTGTATCCTTTAAAAGCTTCTCCACACTGTTTACTCACATACAGTTTTTCAACACAATGCATTCTTTCATGTACTTGAAGACAAGTGGAAGAACCCAAATGAATTCCTCCAGTTTGAGTTCCTCCAGATGTGTGAGGTGAACTGCCATAAGCAGAGGCCTTTCTAGGTTCTTTGTGTTGGTGGAGGTATTCTGCATTGTGAGTGTCTTGATCTTCTAATAACAAATGTTGGAGATCAAAATAATTTAAACATTTCTTATATTCAAATGGTCCATCCACAGTACGAATTCTCGTGTATCTTTGACAGCTTGTTGGGGAGTTACAGTTTGTGGGCTTATTTTCATGTTCATCATGTTCATATGACTTGTACTGAGAGGGAGAGGGAGTATGGTTATTAAATAGTGAATGACGCATGGAAACATTTCCACACACATTATTTTCATATGGTGTTAGATCACTAGAAATTTTCATGATCATATTGGCATTTGCTATCCAAGAGAAAGCTTCTCCATCCTGATCATCTTCTTTATGCTCAGAGAATATCTTGAATATAGAACTTCTGTAAAAATGACTAACATACTAGTAAAAGTCAAATTATTAGCATTTATTATGACGTGTAGGTCTCATACTATTCCTGAAATTAGGTTATTCTAGGTCTTCTGCCACATCTCTGGGGTAGAAAATCCAAACATTGATAATTAGTTCTATAATATAGTCCCCACAGAGCTATAATAAAATAGTGACATGTTTAATGTATGTTCCTAATACTTTTTCACCTGCACAAGCACACAGGTTTGAAAACACAGGCAGACACACACAGAGACACACTAGAATAACTTAAAATCTTTAAAAAATGACTTCAGAGAGTGCTTCCTTAGATTTTTTTCAATTACCTTAGATGTTTTCCAACATTTTGACAATAGTCTGTAACATTCTCATCTTCACATCTCTTTCCTAAAATGTGGTCAAAGAAAAGTTTGATGAATTAGAAATGACTGAAAACTTAGTTTGTAGCTTTAGTGCATGTGAACCATGCCTGACATATACAGCACACTCTTCCTTTTCCATACTCCCAATCACAAAGGAGCATCAATTTATGTAAATGCTTGTCCTCAGTACACTAAGGGAAGGTAAGAAAATATTTTTACCTATAAAAGTGAGGTTCCTGCAGGTTTCCAGCATCACATCTCTGTACAGATTCTTCTGAGAAGGGTCCAGCAAAGTCCACTCTTCCTGGGTGAAGCTCACCACAACATCCTCAAATGTCACAGAATCCTAAACATACCATGAGTCCATTGATAACATGTATGCACAATCATGTACTATCCACATGTATCTGTTTCATGACAGAGAAATTCTAATGTAAGGTTGAGTGGTTCTGAAAGGAAAGAGCACAGGAGGGATGCTCCTCTCACTGTTGAGCACAGGGCACAGGATGTGCTGCTGCTCCGCCCCATTTGTCATTCTACAGCACATATCTACTTCCTGTCTTAAGAAAGCTTGGGAGAACAGGGGGCAATCAGCACCACCCAAGAGACTGCTTGTCCTTAGAAATTCCTGCTCACAACTTTTAACTTTTGATGGCATGAGGAAATTTAATATTTGGTACAGACAGCATGAAAATAAACGACAAATCACCTAGCGTATATGACGTATACAAACTCTACCATATGTGAAATGTTCTCTTTGAAAGATCTATTGATTTAGTCAGGATTCCCAGAGATAACTGTGATCAGCTCCTGCTACCACAAATAATAACAAACACTGTGTGTACTGACTGACCCTGGTGGGAATTATTCACACATGCTGTCACACCTTCTTAAATGCAGAAATTTGTTGGAAGCCATGAGCCAGAGAACAGACAGCTTAGAGCTTGACTCCATCTTAGAGAAACCAGCTCTGGGAAAAATCCTCCCTGGAACTACCTGCATGAAATGATAAGTGTGTTTAATATTGGTAACAGGAACTGAGCTGCACTGGAATGTCCTGCGGCTTGACCCAATGACCCACTTCCTTATCTGAGCTAACAAAGGAAGACTTGAGCGGTGCCACCTTTATCACTCCTGGCTGGTTCAAGCCGCTGTTTCTCTTCTTAGTGCCATCTTCCTGACAAACATATAACTATTTATGGTGGGCTCCAAAGGTCAGAGACAGTATCTCCTAGCAAAGGTTCTTGCTCTGTTAATTGCCACATTCCTGTCTAACTAGCTGTTCACCCCCACCTCCCCAAGCTCATGTATAAAAGCCTGGCAGAAAAAATAAAATTTGACGGTTTGATGAGGATACTCTCTTGCCGTTCATTCCGTGTGTTTCTTGATCCTTCATTTCAGGTACCTTGGGGTCCTTGCTCCCTTTGAAACCCCCCGCTGGCCGGGGTAGAAATGAGCCTATTTTGTGTGCTCTTAGAAGAAATAACGTATCTTGTGATTAGTTTACACAAGCCAAAATAAAAACACATTATGCTTATATTTTTCTCTTATTTTATGTGTATGCAGCTATATTGTACAATGCCCTTGGAGTTTAGCAGATGGTGTTAGATTCCCTGGACTGTAGCTACCAAGGAATGTTAGTAGCCATGAGGGTGCTGGGTATCAAATCCAGGCCCTCTGCAAGAGCTGACAGTGTTCTTAACCTCTGAGTCATGTCTCCAGCCTATGTATAATTGCAATCAAATAATAAATATCATACATAATCACTATGTAAAGATCCTATAACAATAGTGTTTAAAATTTTAAGGAAATGTCATATATGAATATATTAAGTAGAGAATGGTGACGATGTACTTCAGAAAGAACTCAATACAGGCAGTCATGTTGATGTGTGTACACAGCTGTGACAGAGAATGAGACAGAAGTTTCACATGATTTCAGGACTTCAAGTCATGTTATGAAACCTAACAGAACTGACATCTAAGAAAGAAAAGGCAGGGGGGAGGATTGGAATGAGGAAAGTCAAGAGGCAAGGGCACGAGAGTTCATGCTTTCTTTTTATACTCATAGAGAAAAAATTCATAAATCAGCACACCACACAATTTTGTACTCAGTGAAACACTGAGAGTCTACCAGCTGTCACACTCAAGAAACAACAAAGTGATGATTTGCCTAACACTTTCAAGGACTTCCAAAATTAAACACAAAGGGACAAAATTAATTGCTCACCATTAATATTCAGTGGTCAGATTCCTGGGATATAGCTCGCTATGTCAAGGTCTTGCCACACAAGCTTGATGACCTGAATCTGATCCCCACAAAAAATTCAAAACACAGAACAGAAAACAGAAGGCTGCTCCCCTGACAATAGTGACATCCAAATTCATGTACATACATTATAGACAAAATAATAATTTACAACTGAACAAAAATCAGGCCATCACATTTCCAGCATGCACATTAGTGACCATGATAAACTACACACATCTTCAAACTAATTCCTAACCAACAATGGTGCACTATAAGACAAGCACTATTAGAACAAGTTAGAATCTCCATCTTCAGTCTTAACAAAATGACATGAAGTGCAGCCTTAAGATGGATATGGACATTTATCTGAGCAAAATCACAGTTGGCCAGACCTTCACTTCCCCAAAAGACTTTTCAACAAGGCCAATAGAAAGCTAGTATCTTTGTAGACATCACCCCACATCAATCCATCTGACTACCAAGAGTCACAATAGGTGTCTCCAAAATGAAACTGGGTTTCACTTTCATTTGGCAGAACTGCATAATGTAAATGGGATGCCAAGGGTAAGAGTGTTGACAAAATTTCCTTCCACATAACTGGAGATCTGTCACACCTCCACCTGCCATTTCACTGGCACTACATGTAAATGGAACCTACAATGGGTCTCGCGACCTCCATACCTGGACCTTGGGGATGGATTCAAAATTTCTCCAAATTAGACCTTTCTCATGGGCAGGTGGTTCCAGGTGTATTCATAAAAAAGAGTATGTCACTCAAAGGAAATTATTCTATGAAAGGCTAATTTTATAAATTAGTTTGAAGATGTGTGTACTTTATCATGGTCACTAATGGGCATGCTGGAAATGTGATGGCCTGAGTTTTGTTCAGTTGTAAATTATTATTTTGTCTATAATGTATGTACATGAGTTTGGATGTCACTATTGTCAGGGGAGCAGCCTTTTGATTTCTGCTCTGTCTTTTGAATTTTTTGTGGGTTCCAGGGATAAGATTCAGGTCATCAAGCTTGTGTGGCAAGGCCTTGACATAGCGAGGTATATCCCAGGAATCTAACAACTGAATTTTAATGGTGAGCAATTAATTTTGTCCCTTTGTGTTTAATTTATGGGTGAAGGGTGACAGGACCACGTCGGCCACAAATGCTCCATCTAGAAAGGTTCCTGAAAAACTACTGGGGAACGTCAAGGCTACAGAGTCAACATCTTCTGTATTTGATAGCGTTGATATGCTAATCTTTATATGCATATATAATGTTGGTGAAGAGCACTGTGAACGTTGTTAAGGAGATTCCTGAGCCTCCTAAGTGTGCTTTTAAAAAGATCATTATTTTTCTTTACTTGTATGTATATGGCTCTGGTAGAATACCTTGTGTATTTATTTCTTTCAGAGGCCAGAAGAGAAAGTCACATTCTCTGCAAGTGGAGTTACAAGCAGTTGTAAGACCCAGACATGGTTCCTGGAAAATGAACTCCAGTACTCTAGATGAACAGCAAGTGCTCTCAACTGCTGAGCCATCTCTCCAGCCTCCTTAGTTTACTGAAAGTTTATAGACCTCTATTGCTTCATAAGAAAATGATAATTTAGAAGAAATAGCAAGGAAACACTTAATCCTACCTCAGGCTCTTGGATTTTGTTGTTCTTTTTTTGCTGTTTTTGGTCATTTTTCTAATCTGTCTTCTGAGCTCCTGTTTGCATCCTTCTGTGCTCTGGAGAAGTTGTACCATTTTTTATCTCTGACTGGCAAGCAAGACAGACCACACATTCAACGACAGCACAAACAAGCTTCACTGTTGATGCCCAGTACTAAGAGAGAAACTGAAAGCAAAAGCTACCCCTCCCAACTAACCAGTGACCAGAGTTGTGTATGTGGGAGGCACTAAGAAGTGAGTGTAGGAAGCCAGGAGGAGACTGGTGTCTTTGCCATGTTGGATGGCTGGCAGCAGCTCACCAGGTCCCAGAGAAAATGGAGAATTTGCTGTATAATCTCAGTAGAGGAACCTACCTCCCCCGCTAATTACTCTGTAAGTAAACCCAAATAAACGCTGTTTTCCCAAATTGTAAGATGGTGACATCATACATCACTTGGTCACTCTGGACCTAGAGAGGAGGCGGCTGGACGTGGCACCTTCCTCCGTCGACGATGGGGATGGATGTGATTGTCACCTCACAGCAAGAAATTTTTATGACAGCTGAGTTCTAACACAAAGGGACAAAGATGTAACAGGACAGAAACTTATCCCGCCAGTCACACATCAATCTACTGTTTCAGTGAAATCCTGATTAAAATACCAACACAATTCTACAGAGAAATTGACCAAAAAAAGTCCAAAATTGATTCAGAAGCACACACACAAAAAACCTCGTATAGAAAAAACAATTCTGATAAAAAAAACTGCTGGAGACATGACTACCCCTGATCTCAAACAGTACTATGCAGCTGTAGTAACAAAATGAATGGCGCTAGCTTAAAAACAGACGCACTGATCCACGAAGTAGAAATGAGAACCCAGGTTTGAGTCCACACAGTTACAACTTGATTTTTGACAAAGAGACCCAAAACACACACACTGGGGAAAAGACAACATGTTCAAGAAATGGGATTGCTACATGGAGAAGAATGAAACTAGATTCGTATCTCTCACCATGCACCCATCTAACTACAGACCATTGAATAATTCAATGTAAGACCTGACACACCGAATATTATAGAGGACAAAGTAGGGAATATACCAGAACTAACAGGCACAGGAAAAGACTTTCAGAATGAGACTCCTACACCAAAGGCATTAAGTCCACAATTGATGAATAGGAACTCAAAAAACAAAAAGGCTTCTATATGGCAAAAGACACCATCATTTGAGTGAAGAAGCAACGTCCAGAAAGGGAAGAAAATCTTTCTCAGGCATATGGCAGACACTGACTTCATATTTACAATATGTGAACAACTAAAAAACTAAACGTCAAAAAAACAACAAAGTGTTTAAAAATTGGGATAAATAATTGAACAGAGAGTTCCTAAAGATGAAAGACAAATGGCTGAGAGGTATTGAAAAGTTTTTCAACATCTTTGACCATCAGGGAAATGCACATTAAAACAACCTTGACATTGCATCTTATTCCAGTTAGAATGGCTCCAAAACACTAAAGATGACAATCGCTGGTAAGGATGTAGGAAAGGGCAGCACTTACTCACTGTTGGGTGACTGCAGACTGCTGTCCCCACTATGAAATCACTGTAGAGAATCCTCAAAACCTCAGAATACATCTCACACATGATCCAGGCACAGCACTCTTGGAACTCGATCCAAAGCACTGCAGATCCCACTACACAGATACTTGTTCATACATGTTCACTGCTGCTCTAGTCACAGTAACCAGAAAAGAGAAACAATCCAGATTCTTATCAACTGATGAAAAGACAATGAAAGTATGGAACATTTACACCTACCGAGTTGTGAAGAAAAACTTTTGAAATTCACACTGAAATGGATGAACTTGGAAACAATCATCCTGAGTGAGGTAAACATAAACAACATAAAGGCCCTGTGTTCTCTCTCGAAAGTGGACACTACCTTTGCATCATTAGATACACATGCTTCAACTGGAGAATCATGGATTCCAGGAAACTAGTAAATGGCCATGGAGAAGACTAACGGAGTAGGAGGGCCTTTGCTCCCTCAGTGTTAATAATTTTCTCCATTTCTCTTAAGGTGTTACTAATGTGAAAATGGAAAACTCTCTGATTCTCTCTAAACAGCCATATTCTGGCCTGGTTTTGGTTTCAGTGTCTCCGAGGGTGGACTGCTGCTCTTTCAAATTCTTACAATACCTTTTCAATGGCTAGGACATTTGTAATAGTTGAAAATGACCTTGTCTTTTCCAAGGCAGAATGAATTTGTATTTTTGGTAATGGCCTAGGGAAATAGGATAAAGTCTTTCATTTTGCTGTCTGTCCAGACCGTAAGTCCATTTTTGCTTGACCTTTGCCCAAACCGTCCTAGCAGCACACCCAGAAAGATTCACCTCCCCAGTTCACAGAATGGACCAACCACAACATCCCTGGATGGTCTAATCTAGGAGGGACATGTGCAAATGGCTAACCTCCTGGTCTGTTGCAATTAGAAATGTGCAAGTGAGGGGAAATTTTAACTTGTGAAATGCTTGATTCTTGCTGGAGGCTTCAAATTGTAGCCAGTCACTGCTTTAGAAACCCTATAAAGCTTCTTTCCAAGTATGAATGTGGTTCCTTCTCTGGAGTCAGGCAGCCCGGTAAGCCAAATAAAGTACCTTGCTACCTCACCCAAGTGGTGCTGGGAAACTTATTTTGACCCATAATAGGTTTCTTTCGAGGGAGCTTAAGTGTGTTTTGTGTACGCTCATAGTTTTGGCAGTGATTTCCTTTCCATTTCTTATGATAGTTCTGGAAAGTTGGTGTGGTAAGGTAAGGAGAGCATCTATGGTAAAGGAGGTCCAGGTTCCATTATTCCATGACCAGTTCCTCTTCCAGCTCTTCAATAGATTCAGAATTCAATAAGAGATGATTCTTATGATCCTCAAAAGTTCTCAGCGGAATTCCTGAATGTTGTTTAAATGTTTCGGAGAATCTGACATATAAATCAGGTGTAGATTCCCGTGATCTTAACTTCCATTGATCTGTTTTGCTCCAATCAATAATGTGGAAATGATTTAGGTATCACAGGACAGCAGGGTTTCCTGAGTCACAACAGGCATTTTTAGCATCTGCATTTATTTGATTCTAGCCCTAAAGGGTTCCTCCATCTGCCAAGTAAAAACATTCCTCTGCTTTGCCTCCTGAAGTCAGTAATTGAATTAATTGCTTTAAATCAGAAAATCCTGGTTCATGTGTCAATAGTATGATTTGAAAGACTAACAAACCCTAGAATGTCCTGATATGGGTCAGGGAACCCATAATTAAAGATTCAACTGGCTTTGTGTCCAGGGTGTGGAAACCGTATCTGGACCCCTTAACCCTCTGGATTATATCTTAAAAGGAACTACATATTTTGGGCTTTTAATATATAATTTTTTTCCTCTTGAGATCTGCTGAAATTCCTTTGGGAATTGTTACTGTCCCCTCAAGCAATGCTCGGTAACATTTCTCCATCTCCAGGAGGGGAGGGGGATGACCACGGAGGAAGCTGCCCTTCAATGAAGTCCCTAATCTGATACTGCTTCTGAAAGACTGTTATTCATTTCCTGTCAGGAATTTCATGATTTTTTTAGGTGCTTTTAAAGTCCAGTCAAAACAGGCTGCCCACACATCACTTTTTGTTCTATTTCTAGCACTTCAACTTTTGTGTGTAAAAATACACATTTGGGAGGATCAAAGGTTTACTTCACCGAATCATATTTCCGAGTTATCTTTTATTAGATCTCCTCAATTTTCCAAATATTTACAAATTGAAAGTCCTTAATTACCGTACATAAAGACAGCTGGAGGACGGAATGGTGCTTCATCTTTAAAGACTTCAATTTCACAACATTTCTCACCTTATTTTTCTTTCCTCTGATAAATTTGAGGTTTTCTATTCTACATGAGCCATGTGAATCTTGGATCCATTTTTCTGCTGCTTTTGGGATGGACTTGCTGAGCTGTCACCCTGAAACCACCTCCCTCTGGCTCTCGGGGTTGTCCTGCACATTCACAGAAATGAGGTGGATCAAGAAACTGGGACATAAATCCCTTACATGTGCCTTCCTGACTGAGCTTCTGAGCCAGGAATGGGGATGTTTGCTGGTTTCCTTGAGAAGCTGTTACTAGTCATAGGGAGTTTCCCCTGACACCTCCCCATGTTACACTGCAGAGAGCAAGTGCCTCTTCTCTTCAGCATCCTTATGATCCAGTGCACATAAAATTCCTAAACTAGAAGGGAGCAAGGATGAAAGAAACAGAAGAAGACAGAGAAATGCAGATATGGATATTGGTGTGTCTGGAAACACAGGCCATGTATTTCAAAACAACAAAGACAAACAAAAGCCATACAAACCAAAGAAAACTCATAATGCCTTCAAAAGGTCTAGTAGACAGCGATACTGAAAACAAATCATTTAGAAGGTAATCCAAGTTGGAGTTGGGAGATGGCTCAAAGGTAAGAACACTGATTGCTCTTGCAGAAGACCTGTGTTCAAATGTCATCTGAACCATCGTCAGGCTTCCATAGACCCTCCAGAATATGAGTACACCCACATGCATGCAGGCAATACACTCAAACACAAAACATAATAATTTTTTTTTTTTGTAAACAAAGTTGGGTGAGGTGGCCAACACCTTTAATCCTGGTACATCGGGAGCAAATCTCTGTGAGTACAAGGACAGACTCATCTACATAGAGACTTCCAGGCCGGTTGGGGCTACAGGGAAACCGTATCTCGCAAAAAGAAGAAAGAAAAAAATAAAGGAAGAAAGAAAATGTTTTTAAGCCAACAAAATGGACTCTTTTCAGCAAACATTTTGAATGAGGCAATACACAAATAAGTTCCTAAACCATATGGATTTTGTAACCACAGGGAAGAAGACCACCAGAATCAATACAAGTTCTAGTGAGCCAAATTAATGAAGTTGCAGCTGGTTAAAGTCTCTCCATCAAGTTTCAGAGCTGTCGTCCCAAGTTAAAGGAGGTTTGAACTTTTAAGGGTAAGTACCATAATTACTTTATTCCTGGGCAATTTCCAGGTGTCAGATGTCAAGAGTTAGGGACTTCACTTGCCTGTCTTTCTAGGCATAAGCAGGTCACAGAAGCAGAAGAAGCTATAATGAATCGTTCAACGACTGCTGACATTCAGAGGGGAAGTATCAAAAACGGGCTCAAGTGTTCAGGATTTCATTACTTTGTCACAAAAGAATAAAACAGGACATTACCTTAGTTAGTCTTAAGTGCACATGACAAGCAGTTAAAATAGGTAGGTACAATGCCCATATGCACAAACAATTATCTGTGGAACAAGCTCTTGACTGACAGGGAGAGGGACTTACTGGAATTTAGGAGAGCCTTAGGTCAAAATTGCCTGAGGCTAGTTGGCAGAAAAGGGAACAAGAGGGGGTCACTCCAGCACAAAATAAATAAGATCCTGAAAACCAGCTCAAAATAAACCAAATGAACCATTGACTGATCCAGGAGGTCTGGACCAGAAGAAAGAAGTCATGAATTGCCACTCCAGGAGACAATACCAGATGATGGCCCACAGGGGAGCCCTGACTGGTACCTGGCACCAATCCAATTTCCTGGATTGTTCTGTTTGGGATCCTTGTTGACCTCGAAGAACTGATGATGAAATAAAATCATAAACAAAAGGAATTAAAATGATGGTCTATGCTGAGCCAAATATGAGTGGCCATGGCCCAGGAATGTGAATTTCAGTATTCAAAAATGCCATAATCTAATGTGTTAATAGTTTTAGAAAGGTTTTGTAGCAACAGAACCAAGAAAATTCCTAAGTCAGGAGACATATCACGCACATGGGCCCATTCTGCAGGATTATATTGACAGGATTATATTGACAGCCTGCAGGATTATATTGACAGGAAGGGATTGAGTAGATTCAAACGCTCTGCAATCAATCAGGGACATGAGTAGGTGGGCAGTGGAAAAAGGAAGCAGGAAATGCTGAGGAGCCATGCTGTAGGTTGGAAGTCAGGGTGTAATTCTTCTGCTCAATATGCTGAACTCTACCCTATATGGGAATCCCTTTGCCTGGTGACCAATCCTTTGTATGTAAAACACTATTTCTTCTAATTGGAGAGCAGTTCCCTGTTTCATTCCAACGAATCGGATTTAGAGGGGTGGAGCCAAACCCCGAGTCTCATACTGGAGAATATTCAAGAAAACTCTGTGACTTGATTTTAAAAATGTGGCCATTAATTTTGGTTCTTTGTATTTTCTTTGATTTGTAAGTCTTTGAAATGTGTTAGGGAAAAATCCCTATGACTTTGACAATTGCTAGACTCTTGTGGATCCGAGTCAGTTTTTTATTCAGTACAAAATTGTCTGGTGTGGTGATGCATGATTGTTTCTCTTAATAGTATAAAATGAAATCATGAATTTTGTTAACCCTTCCCACCCTTCCCCACTCCTATCCCTTTGTCGTCCCTCTTTTCTTTCTCAGATTGTTCTTTGCTTTCTTACATAGGTTGACCTGGAGTCCTGAGGTCATGTGAACTTCTGTCTCATTCCCTGATGCATGTCACCATGACTGACTGCATTCAGTTCCTTTATACTTAACTTATTTGGATATGACATTACCTAAAAAATTTAGAAAGTATTGTTGTATGGTCTTTAAATATTGTTTGTGTGTCATATTTGATCTTTGATTAAAGTTGTGCTGGGGACATGAAGAGATGGCTCAGGAGTTAAGAGAACTGAATATTGTAGAGAACCTGTGATCAAGTCCCAGCACCCACATCGTGTGTAACAGTCATAGGTAACTCCAGTTCCAGGGAAGTCAACACTATCTGACTTTGAGGGCCTTGCACAAGAGAATGACACTGACATACCTGCAGGCAATACACTCACACATAAAATAAAAATAATCAGTAAAGTATTTTTTACTTCTGCTTCAGTAAACTATTAATAACATTTATGTTCTTTCTTCTGTAAGCACAGAGAATGGGTCATTTCCCCATTTAAAACACACACATGGTGACAGTCTGTTTGAATTTGTACCCTGCAGGAAACTCATTGCACTGGACGCCTGTAATGATTTCAGGGCACAGGGGCTGATCTGCTAGTTATCTCTGTGAGTTTGAGTAGATTAATAGACTTTCAGAATGAGAATACTTCATAATGTATAAGTCATGTACGTTAGGTGATTTACAATTTCTGTTTATGCACTCAGTACCAAATGTTGAATTTTCCAACAGCATCAAAACTTAAAAATTATCAGCAGGAATTTCTAAGGATAAGCATGCTTGTGGATACTAATTGCCCTGTGTTCTTGTACCTCAGGTTGTCAGACTTTCTTAAGACAGGAAGAGGACATGTATTGTAGAAATAGAATTGTAGCAGAGCAGATGCACATCCTGTGTCCTGTGCCAAGTACTGTTGGGGTCCCTCTGCACAGAGTTAAGGCACAAACTCCGGAAGTTGTGTGGAATGTATGTGGTTGGCGAGCCACAGCAAACTCGTTTATTCAAGGAGGTGCAGGGGGATTTATAAGTTTGGTTGGCCAAACTTATGGAGTGGTTCTCACCAGATGCGGGGGCTACTCACTTAATCCTCATAACAGGTAACCACAAGAACCACTCCCTTAATTCTCATAGTAGATAACCACAGGAACCACTGCCTTAATCCTCATAGCAGATAACCACAAGAACCACTTTCTTAATTCTCATAGCAAATAAACACAAGAGCCACTCCCTTAATACTCATAGCAGGTGACCTTGTCAGGGCCCACACTGCACCATCCCTTCACAGTACTGAGAGGAGTGTCCCTTCAGCTCTATTTCCTTTCAGAACTATGCAAAGCTTGCATTAGAACTTCTGTTTATGGAACAAAATGTGTGAATAGCACAGTACTGTATGAATATGATACCAATTAAATCTGTGGAATATTTAGGATTCTGTGACATTTGAGGATGTTGCTGTGAATTTCACCCAAGAAGAGTGGGTTTTGCTGAATCATCTCAGAAGAATCTCTACAGAGATGTGATGTTGAAAACCTCCAAGAACCTCACTGCTATAGGTAGCAATATCATCTTACCTTCCTTATTATACTGGGCAAACAAATGTTTCTTAGAATTGATGTTCTTCTGTGATTTGGAATATTGAAATGGAAAAATGTGGTGTATAAATCATGCATGGTTTATGTATACTAAAACTATATACTAGTTTTCAGTAATTTGTAATTCGTCAAAATTTTCTTCAACTACATTTTATGAAACAGTTTTGAACATGCAAATATTAAATACAATTATAAAAGTTCAGGTCAAAATATAAGGTAATTAGTACACAGAAGAATGAATGTTTCTTTGACGGAATTTTTCAAGGATTTGTATTTATTTTATTATTAATGTGTGTGCACATGTGTGCTTGTGTGTGTTTGTGTATCTAACATGTAGACAGTGCTAGGAACTCAGGTTAACAAATGTCACTGTTCTCATAGCCCTTTGGGAACCATCGAGTAAAGTTATCAATCTATTTCGTTTCCAAACATTCAGATTTTTAGAAGACATATACGTTACATAATTTTGTGAACAATTTGTAATACATACTAGCAAATTGACTCTTAGTAATGTACTTGTTATTTTTATAGAAGTTCCATGTTTGAGTCATATTGTGAGAATAAACACCATCCGGACGGAACAACTTTCACTTGGATAGCAAATGCAATATGACCATGAAAATTTCTCGTGACCTAACAGCATGAGAAAGCAATGTGTGTGGAAAGGTTTCCCTGTGTCATTTGCCCTTCAATAACCATCTTTCCAGGCACACTCAGTACAAGCGATATGAGTGTAAGATACATGGAAACAACCCAGAGAACTCTAACTCCCTCACAAGCTCTCAAGGATATTTGAGAATTCACAGTGTGAATGGACCTTTAGAAATAAGACATTTTAAAATTATTTTGATTTCCAATATCTGTTGGTAATACATAGAAAAACTTATAGTGCAAAATCCTCCATCAATACAAAGAATCTAAAAAGGCTTCTGCTTATGGCAGTTCACTTCACACATCCGGAGGAACTGAAACTGTAAGAAAGCATTATCAATGTGATATACGTGGGAAACATCTGAATTCTTGCAAGTCTCTCCGAGGACATGAAAGAATTCATAGTGTTGAAAAAAAATCTATGCATGTAAAGAATGTGGTAAAAGCTTTACATGATATAGTTGCCTTCATGTACATGAAAAAATTCATGCTGTGAAAAAAACATATGAGTGTAAACAAAGTGAAAAAACTTTAACACAATACAAATACCCTCAAGTACATAAAGAATTCATATGGGAGAGAACCACTATGGATGTAAAGAATGCAGTAAAGTCTTCAGATGTAAGAGTCATCTTTATTTACATGAAAGAAGACATACTGAAGTAAAACCATGAGTGTAAACAATGTGGGAAAGCCTTCAGATGTCAGCGTTATCTTCAGTTACACGAAAGAATTCATATAGGAGAAAAGTAATTCTACTTAGGTGAGCTAACAATTTTATTTGGGTTACATGCAGAGAAGCATGGTCAAGCACAAACAGCTGCATCCCTCAAAACCCTGTCCACCCTAAGTGATGAGTTATGGAAGCTACAAAACTGAGATCTTGGCACAGCTGTCATGCAGCCTGAGTAGTTGGGGAACTCCTTCCATTCATAATTGTTTACTGCTTCTATAACCTTTTCCAGTGGCCTCTGGAATCCTAAATCTGAACATTCTAGAACCTGTTCTTTACGCCTTGAGTCTCATGACTCCCTTTGAGGGGACTGTCAGTTTAGAGGAAACTGCTTGACACACATTCCTCTGCCTGTTGCATTTTTTTGCAATTCTTTTAGATCCTTGGGAGGATCTCTGGAGATAAATATTTATCTTCACATTGGTTTTGAAACTTTGTTTTGTACCAGCCATTGTGAAAGGAAGGTTCCTTCCAGGATGGATTATAGTTGACAGTAGCTGTGATCTGTAGGCATGAACTGAAATGCTAAGAAAGGTCTTTGTGAGGCACATCCCATCCACCTAATGAAACAATAGTACTCTCTTCCATACTGAGGTCTATGACCTCTCCAGTAAGTTTGATTCTTGGCTTATAATGTCAGACACATACTTTCCCCTGTGGAGTGGGCTGTCATCCCAATCTGAAACTTGTTATACTTACATAATACTTGTGCCACCGTTGCACCCAGAGGCATATTCTGCCTGTCCTGTCGGTACTGGCACCCACAGGATTTCTAGCTGAGTCAGACCCTTGGTGATAATTCTTCCACTGTAATCTGCATGGCATCTGGTAAATTGCAAGCCAGCCAGGACGGAAGAAGCTCACAAGATTCCAGCATTATTTCTCCGTGTTCTGCAAGCTGATCATGTGATATCTTTAGCAGAAGTGGCTTTCCATCTAGTTTCGCCATGTAACCAGTGGTAGTGGCAATGGCCTTCATAGAGTGTGAAACATTCACCCACCTCTGTCTCCCAAGTGCCGGTTATAAAAGTCTGTAACCAACAAACCTGGCTGATAATGACCCATTAAAGCAATGAAGGTAGCCCCAGTCCATTTGTTAGGTGGCAGTAAGTGCTTTTATACCTGATTTCTGTTAGGTGCAGTATGGGCATCTCTGTGTAAAATGAATAGTTTCTCACAGTCAGTTACATAACATAGTGTGGTTATGTCTTTGCAGCTTCACCTGTTCCTCAGTTGCATCAAAATGCTTGTGAGAGGCAGTGTCTACACTTCTAAGGGTATATTTGCATCTGTTACTGATTGGTAAAATGTGTGGTATATTTGCCAACACTTAAGACAAAAATGGCTTACACATGTGTCCTGTCAAAATATCTAGAGGCAGGCTTTAATGGCAAAAAAGAAAGCCATGTGACTGGCACCTAAACAAAAATATCTGTGGAAAAAAACAATTTATTTCCTTTGTGTGTTCTTGTTCCTGCCCAGTGTGCCAACTTCTGTGGCTGCTGCTGTTGCTGCTGCAATCGTCCAGTGATAGACTGCAGCTCCATTGACTTTTCAACACAGACTAAATAGTAACAGCGTTGGAACTTCCCAGATCTTCTCTGTCACAATGTAAGTGCGGAGTAATCCTGCTGTATGGACTGAGCAGCTTCTGGGGTGTCCTCTCTGTCCTGCACAGAGACATGCTGGACTAGCCATCCCACTGGGAGCTAATCTAGTGCATCTCCGCACACACATTCTGGAGCTTCTGTTCTCTCCAGCATTCTTTGTAGCATAGTTTCCGGTGTGTGATTTCCTACAGGGAAATGTAATTGATAGATGTGATCTTCCATTGCCAGGTTTCTCTGTAAGAAGCACATGTTTCTGCATTTGATCTACTGTAGCACATATACCGCACCAGCGAAATAAATTTCTTTTAACAAAAGCAATTTCTAAGTGTATGTTATGAAGGAACTTAAATTTCAAACAAACTGTTTAAATTTTATTTTATTAATAAATTTACTTTTATTTGTATGAGTATATTGCCTGCACATATGTAGATGCACATGTGTTATGCAGTGCCCACAGAGGAACGAAGAGGGCATCAGTTCCCAGACCCTGGAGTTATGAATGGTTATTAGCCACCATTCATATCCTGGGAATTGACCCTTGTTTGTCTGCAAGAGCTTAGAGTGCTCTTAAATGCTGAGCCATCTCTCTGGCCCAGTTTAATTTTACTGAGAAAATAAGTCACCAGGATGGGTCACATGTTTTGCTTGGGTTCACATACAAATTTTTTAAATGTATTTTTTTTACTTGTGGTGGTATTTTGCCTCTATGTATGTAAGTGCACCCATGTTCTGCAGGGCCTGCAGAGGGCAGAGGAGGGTTAGAGCCCCTGTAACTGGATGATTAAGGAGAAAACATACTGATTCTTAGATAAAATATTGTCCTGGTATATGGATTTTTTCAAAATGGAAACAAGGAAAAGTGATAACGGAATCAGAAAGCTTCTGGCTGTTACTGCTGGTCTGCGCTAGATCCACAGAGGTTTGGAAGAGATGAAAGGGAAGACTGAAGTATGTAAGGATCGTTCCAAGGATTCATTCTAGGAAATACAGATTATTACTAGGTACTTATTTCAATAATCAGTCTACTCCAGGCATAACTTTTAAATTTTGTCTCTTGGAACATTTGGCAAAAGTAGACAGTCAGAAAGACAGACAAACACAAGTACAACAAAAAACCCAGTTGAAAATGCCCACCTTCAAAATTATTTTCCTTGACTGATCCATATCTGCTAGGTCAGAGAATCCAAAGATGAAGAGAGGTTCAAGAGGGGAAGTGGTGACCATAGGTGTAATATAGCAGTAGAGAAGCACCACTGTGATGGAATTCTAAAAGGAAAACAGGCTGTTTCCCATCCCTCACCACATAGGACATTGTGAATTTCTATAGTGTGAGGATGTGCGTTCATCTCCAGTGATGACTGAGTATGAAGGACACTGTTGCCCTAGATTTGGTGATAGGATCCCCGCACAAACTGTTACAGGTGGCCACCAACACATCTGAGGTACCTCTTGATATCACAGGTACTATTTGATTTTCTCTGTATATTGAGGCATTGTTCTCTGTTTAAATAATTAAGCAGTTTCTTTTCTAAACAGATTTGCATAGCACACATTTTTTTCGGTAAACTGAAGCCTAAGAGCTTAGTGCAGAGTTAGCACGACCATTTCCCTTATGTGTAATAAAAAGGTAAGATTGGGCTGGGAGGTGTCCCTTCAAAGTGCCAGGTAGACTTTATAACTGAATAGACAGAATGTGTCCTAGCTTCAGTACCTTACAGGAGTTCACTGAGGTTTTGTCTTGACACTGAAACTTTTTTCTGAAGATCAATTGTAAGTTCATTTTTTACAAAACAAGAGAAGAAATTGTCCACACGAAGAAAATACAAGACATTGGATATAATTCTATTGAGCACTCCAATCACTGTGTCCTTAAAAAAAGGGGAAAAGTCTATGTGTTATTGGTCTTTGAAAATGTGGAGTGTAAACATAAGTCCTTGACAACTATTATAAAGAAAATCATCTTGTATGAAGAAAAGATGCACTTGAAGGATATAATTATTTTCTGACATTGACTTGCATTTCCTTTGTGTCAAAAAAGCACTTATCAATGAATAAAACCACTTAATGTTGTACACTAGAGTAAATTCTGCACTTTCTGGACTTTACAATGTAACGAACATCCTCAAAACATTTGTTGCAGAGATGGGTCAGTATTTAAGAGTTCAAGACTTAAAAACTTGAGACTTCAGTCTAGATAAATTCAGACACAGTCGTGCACAGAGCCAATTCCAACACACCTAGGATGCTGTAGGATGGAAATGCAGAAGAAGACCTGGATGCCCTGGTCCATATAACCTGGTGCACACACTCGAGAAATAGAAAGAACTTGGTTTAAAGAATGTAGGTGAAGAATGACACCTGAGCTTGTCTGTGCTCTGACCAAAGAGTATGTTGATACATGCATACCACACTACTAAACATGAGTGATTACATGCACACAACAATATATGGTTCCTTACATTGGCATTCAGTTAAAAACGGTTTATTAGTCAAATGTTACTTAATAGTGCCTGATAAAATTTCTTGTATGTGATTCATTGCTACGTATTATTTTCCAGATTCTTCTTTCTGTGCATGCAGTGGGTGTGAGATCTTTGCTAACGCTGTGTGTAAGTTTCTGATGTCAGAAATTTTCGTTTTGGGTTTCCTTTTCACACTGAAACTAATAGAAGTTATCCTTGCCCTAAGCAATGCTGTTCAAAATGTGTGTGAGCTCACTCTGTATGTAACAAACAGGTATAGTATTAATCTCATCTAAACTAACTGTGAATGTAGAACTGTCCCTTATATTGACTGCCTCTCAGCACATCACTAACATCTCATCTCTATAAATTCTAGGAAGAGATGGTATATTGGAACTGGTAGGAGGCTAAAGTCTGGTAAATCATACAATCCTGAGGTCAGACACTGAAAGTTTCCCTGCAGAGCTTCTCCTGTAGAAGTCATTCCAAATCAAGTGACATCAGTTCCGAACCAAGTGCTAAATACACGTGGGAGTTCTTGTTTCCTTTAAGAACCTGCATCAACTTTGCTGAAACATTTCTGACCTTTTTTAGAATTCCAGGGCCAGGACCATCTACTCTTGATCAAATTTCTCCTTTCTATATCCACAACCATTGAGAATGAGGGATGAAACCTTGATGATTTTCCCATGGCAACTTAAAGGGTAGAGCCTTGTCCTTTTCTGCAATTCCTTATAGTCACAATAGCATTTGAGTGGGAGAGTGATGGACACCTAATGACACCCTAATTAAAACAACAAATTTCAATTAATATTTATTTTCTAAAACACAAGAAAAGCAGTTGGAGATACCATTTATGCAGGGCTTCTCTCCTACTAACAAATGCTGAGGGAAACCGAAAAAGGAAGGAAACCTCACCTTGATGTCTCACTAAATAATCTATTACTGATGTCTATGTGGCTCTCTGGGAGTTCATGGCCAATGTTCCTCCCCTTTGTTAACCCATGAAAAGACTAATAATGTCATCCACATAGCATCTGAATTCTGTTACAGAGATCTCCCCACACTGAGACATATGGTTCCACTATGTTACCACCAATCTATTAAATAGTGCTTTGACATAAAATTATTCTGTCTTGCTTCTCTAATGACTTGGGCATATGTAGTTCGGGGCAAGCTAAATCCGTGTTTCCTGTCCATCCTCAGCATCACACAGAGAGAAATGTGACCCAGATGCTACAGCATGCAGAAGGCTTCACTGAATGTAGATTCCTGGTCAGGAAAACCACATGGACGGTCACCATGGCCAGTGTATTCAGGTATCCCAGGACCATGTAAAGTGCAATGAATGAGCCCTATATGGGATGTATGTATATGGTAACGATGTAACCACATTCTGAGTGTGCATGCTGGAAAGTTACCCATCCACATGCCAAAAAGAGTTGGACAAGGTTGCAGATATGAATGGTGAAGTTAGGAAGCCCTGAGAGCAGCAGCTATATTATCCTTCTCTGACACGTGACATTAAATGCCAGATCAGTCATAATTTAGCTAAGAAAGGGAAATAGCCAGACTGAACAGAACTCCAAACTTGTATGACAGAGGATGCAGTTGGCTGTGTTTGGAAGGCCATTGCAGAGTAAGGAGCAGAGACAACAGGTGAGCAGATGATCAGTGTGCTGAGACCATGGTCACTGGCCTTGACTACGGGGATGTCTCTGCTTCACAAAGAGAACAATAATCCCAGCTGTGTGTACAGTGAGACTCAGGACTCTGGCTGGCAGAGCTGGTCCCAGGGGGTGTTCATGAGTTGGAAAGTTCACAGATTGGGGGAGGGGGGACTGTACCTTTACTGACTTCTGGCATACTTCACAGACTTCTGCATGTTTACAGAGAAATGCCAAGTGTCACAGTCGAGCTTCAGTGCTTCTCCTTTGTGCACAAGTGCCACACAGTATATCTCAATGAGCTCATTGAGCCAAATAGCATCCTTGTACTTCACACCAAGTACAAGAATGTTACAAGGTGGAACTCGCAATGAATACTTTTGGTCTTCTTTATGGACCACAACTGCTTTCTCTCCTTTCTTATGTGATACATTTCTGAGAGCATATTTTATCTCCTAGACAAAGCACTTCACCTCCTACATTTCCAAGTTGCACTTCTGGAAGGAATTACCAGGGTATTCTTTCAAAGAACAAGTACTTACTGAGAAACAAGCAGTGATTCCTTCATTTGTTTAGTACAGGTAAATGCATATTATGACTGAGTTGAAGAACTTCTTTTGTATTATAGCAAGTTATAATTATCACAAGAAACATTGGAATCTTGATCGCATTAAGATCAATTTAGTGGATCAAATTAGAAATACCAAACATTTCCATTTGTGTTTCTCTCAATGTATGTATTCTAGCCAACCACTTATTAAAATTATACTTTTATGAATGCTTTTCTATATTTTAGTGTCAGAATATTTTAGAGCATCTACACATCATGAGAGTATTTAAACATTTGTGATGCAGGAAATATCCAAATTTAAAATTTCACTGAAGAATTGTTCATGAATGTGATTTAAGTATAGTTTGGTGGGAATTTTGTCTTGAACACTGGTACGATTATGTACGATTGTTATTCATTAACTCACCTACATTTTCACATTTATATAATATCAATAGAAAACCAATTCCACTAATATTGCTGGCCTTCAAATAAAATCTTGCTTTTAATTACCTAGCTGGTAACGGAGCACTGGTCAGCACCTCCAGCACAGGGGCTGGTGGAAGTCATCACGTGACTTGTCTCATTGCCCTTTTTAACACTGCACCACAAACAGTGGTGCTGGTTTTAGGATTCTGTAAAGACAACTTCCTATTATTCTTGACTTAAAATTTGTTTCTGTGGGGGGCTTGAGAGCTCAGTAACAGTTAAGAACTCTGGCTGCTCTTGCAGAGGTCCCAGGTTTCATTCCTGGTAACAAATTGTTGAGTTAACTTAAGTTCCAGAGTATCCAATTCACTCTACTCTGGATATTGCATGACACAGGTACTTGGATACATGCAGACTAAAAACTTATAGACATAAAACAAAACTCTAAAGACAGACTTATTTCTGGTTTCCATCCGGTCTCCTTCGGTCTTGGCCCAATCCTGTTTAGACAGCTGGACAGCACCTGACTAGATCAGAGAGATACCCAGATCATTTCAAGTAAGCTACCCTCTCAGGCAAACACACGTTTTCTAATGAAAGACAGATTTTGATATGCATAAGGAAGGAATTTTGTTTGAAAGTTTCCTATTTTTTATTTTTTTTTCCACCAGAAGATAAAGAATGAAGAACTATTCAAATCATTACCAAATAATTAACAGCAATGAGAGGAAAACCGATCCCTGATAAAAATACGTTCTCATCATTCTTCTGGCATAAAACAGGAAGGAGAATTTTTTTCTGAGTGCATAAAACATTCCTTAGAACACATTAACCTGAAACTTACTACCTAGAGTTCAAAAGAGTTCCCGTCGACCTATACACTCATAACACAAACACACAAAAACAAGCACTTTCTCTAGATCCCTGACAACAAAGTGAAGTACGATTTCAACAAACTACAGTTTGGGAAAGCAGTTTATGTGGGTTATTTACAGAGCAATTAGTAGATGGGGAAGACCCTACTGAGGCCATACTGCACATTCTACATTTCCGTGGGGACCCCGTGAGCTGCTGTCAGTCACCCAACAGTACAACGGGGCCAGTCTCCTCCCGGGTTCTTCCACTCACACCTTATTCCCTCCCGAAGGTACAACTCAGGTCACTGGCTGGTTGGGAGGGCTGGCTAACTCTCTCCATCCCTCCCTTTTGACAAAGCCCCAGCAGTCCATCAATCAGGCGAAGCTGAATGCCCAGTCCATTTTGGCAGGCTTTGGCTACTGGAGGACAAGTTCAGTACACAATTACCAAAGCCAAATTATACGGCTATAGAAGCACTAAAGACGTGTGAAAAAAGAAATTCACCAACTAAACAAGCTGCATGCCATTTGTGTGGAAATTAGCAAGATTGTAGCATCCATGAGTTAACACTTAGCCTATATATTTTATTCACTGATGGATCTTTGATTGTCCATGCTCATGTAAGAAACCCCAATAAAACAGTCACTTCAGTTACTTGGAATTTAATACAATCACTTTTTTGTGGTTTTACCTTCTTATCTCTGCTGAGTCGACATTTGCTCAGGTTTTCCGAAGAAAAGGCTCACACAACACTATTGCTGGTGGGAACTGTGACAACTCAGGCCTTACCCCGGTTTTTTAGATTCTTAGAGGCTGGAGAGTGCAATCTTGTCCACATTTGAAGTGAATTCATATAAAACATTAACAACACTTGGATTTTACATTTCTCAGAAATTATTACCATGAGTTATTTCATTTTGAAAAGAGCACTGTGCTTTGAAACTTCTCTACCATGTATTTAGGGAGTTATAACAACTAGAGCCTTGTTCACACATAGAGGGTTCTTTGGCAGAATTCGATTCCTCTTCTAACTTTATGATACTCTGAAACGTAAAGTTTCTACATTCTTTGAATTCAAGAGGTTCCCCTCCTGCATGAATCCTATGGTATGTAGGATTTACATTGCTTTCTTTCTCTGGGTTTTGGTCTAATGTGAATTTTCATACAAAAGAAGATGACTGTGATGTCCAAATGCTTTTCCACACTGTTCCTATTCACAGGTTTTGTCTAGTATGAACTTTTCACGTTGAATATCAGAGATTTCTGTCGGATTGAGCACATTGCATACATTCACAGGGTTCTTTTCCATGTAACTGAAGAGATCTGTGACAACTAGGAGCTTTATCACATTCTTTCATGTAGTTATTCCCAAGTATGAACTTTTTCAGGCACATGAAGGTGACTGGACTATTTAAGGGCTTTTTCCACATTTTACATGCATAGGGTTTCTCTTCCGTGTGTGTTTCTTTGTCTATGAAGGCAACAATGACTTCTGAAGGTTTGACCACACTGCTTACATTCATATGTCTTTTTCTCCATCAGGAATATTTTCATGTACTTGAAGGTGACTTGATCATGGAAAGGCTTTACCACAGTCTTTACATGCATAGGGTTTCTTTTCTGTATGCATTTATATCATAAGGCTTGACCACATTCTTTACATTTAAACAGTTTTTCTCCAGTATGAGTCCTTTCAGGCAGAGGGCCGAACTAGAAAATGTAAAGGCCTTACTACATTTTTAGATTCACATAGTTTTCCTCCAGCATGAAATTTTGCATGTAAATGGTGACTTTGAATGAAAAGAATTTATCTCGTTGTACATTCATACTGTTATTCTCCAGAATGAATTCTTTCATGTGATTGAAGATACCTATGACATCTGAAGGCCTTACCACACTGTTGACATTCATACGGCTTTTCTCCAGAATGAATTCTTTCATGATACTGAAGGTTATTCTTCCATGTAAAGGCTTTACCACATTCTTGACATGCATAGGGTTTCTCTCCAGTATGAATTCTTTCATGTAATTGAAGATATCTGTGACATCTAAAAGCTTTACCACATTGTTTACATTCATACGGCTTTTCTCCAGTATGAATGCTTTCATGTAACTTTAAGGATTTAGAATATATAAAGGCCTTACCACATTGCTTACATTCATATGGCTTTTCTCCAGTATGAATGTATTCATGTACTTGAAGGTGACTCCTCCGTGTAAAGGCTTTACCACATTCTTTACATGAATAGGGTTTCTCTCCAGTGTGTGTTTTTTTATGTCTTTGAAGATTAGGATATCTAAAGGCTTTACTACATTGCTTACATTCATATGGTTTTTCTCCAGTATGAATGCTTTCATGTACTTGAAGGTGACTCCTCTGTGTAAAGGCTTTACCACATTGCTTACATTCATATGGTTTTTCTCCACTATGAATTTTTTCATGTGACTGAAGATAACTGTGACATTTAAAGGTGTTACCACATTGCTTACATTCATATAGGTTTTCTCCAGTATGAATGCTTTCATGTACTTGAAGGTGCCTCCTCCGTATAAAGGCTTTACCGCTTTGTTTACATGCATAGGATTTCTCTCCAGTCTGTGTTTCTTCATGACATCCAGGATCAGTATTATATCTAAAGGTTTTACCACATTGTTTACATGCATATGGTTTTTCTGCAGTATGGCTTTTTTTATGTAATTGAAAGGAAGTAAAAGATCTGCAAACTTTACTACACTGTTTACATTCATAGTGTTTTTCCTCACTATGGATTCTTTCATTACTTCGGAGAGAAGTAGAAGAACTTAGATGTTTCCCACATATATTACATTGATAATGTTTTCTTATAGTTTCAGTTCTTCCAGATGTGTGAAGTGAGCTGCCAAAGTTAGTGGAGTTTTTAGATTCTTTGGATGGATTGAGGATTCTTGAACTTTCTGTTTCTTGATGTATTACCAACAAATGTTGGAAATCAAAAGAATTTAAAAATGTCTTACTTTCGGAAGGTCCATTCACATTGGGAGTTTTCATATGTCTTTGACAGTATGTGAGAGTGTCAGAGTACTCAGGATTGTTTCCATAGATTTCATGCTCATACGATTTGTACTGACAGTGAGAGGTAGGACGGTTGTTACAGGTTGAATGACACGTGGAAATCTTTCCACATACTATGTTTTCACATGGGGTTAGGTCACTAGAAATTTTCATGATCATATTGGCATTTGATATGCAATTGAAAGTTTCTACATCCTGATGATCTTCTTTTTGCACACAGAATGTCTCAAATATGGAACTTCTGGAAAAATGACAAGCAGACATTGTTCTTACCACTGAGCCAACTCTCTAGCCATTCAAGCACAATTTTAATTAAATAATTAAATAAAATAAAATAATTAAATAAAAGTCAGTTTACTACTATTACAAAGTATATGTCACATACTGCTCCCAAATTAGGTAAAACTATGTCTTCTGTCAAATCTGTATTGTTGGAAACTAACTACACTGGTAATTCTACTTTATGGTTCTCACAGGGTTATGATAAAAGCAGTGATGTATGTTTATGTGAGTTCATTGAAGTGTTTGCATGTGAAAACCCTGCAAACACCGACCAGGATACTTAAATTGACGCATATGTTACATTGCATAGTAATTAAAAAAACCAAAGTGGAACTTATGCTTTATTCATAAATGCTCACATAAAAATACCTTCAGTGGGAGGCTGGAGAGCAGGCTCAGCTGTTAAGCACGGTTGCTGCTCTTCCAGAGAATCAGTGTTTGGGTGATGTCAATCATGAGAGGTAGCTCCCAAAATCTTGTAATTTCAGCTCCATGACTTCAGCATCTGACTTCCTTGTGCAAATGCACACAGGTTTGTAAAGATGGAAAGACAGACAGACAGACAGAAAGACATACCTACACACAAACACACCCCCACACATGCAAATAAATAAAGAATATCAATCTTTTAGGAATTCTTCCAACCAAACTTTCTACTGTTTTCAAATTACCTTGGCATTTTTCCAGAACGTTTATAATGGTCTTTAATACTCTCATCTTCACAAATGTTTCCTAAAGTTAGTAGGAGAAAATTTAGATGAATTGGAAATAACTGAAAAGTTAGTTTTTAGCTTTAGCCTATATGTATCATGCCTGAATCATACACCATGTTTTTCCCTTTCAGTATTTTAAATCCCAGAAGCACATCAATACCAAGAAACACTTGCTATTCAATATACTAAGGGAAGGTAAGATGATATTCTTACCTATAGCTGTGAGGTTCCTGCATGTTTCCAGCATCACATCTCTGTAGAGATCCTTCTGAGAAGGATCCAGCAAAGCCCACTCTTCTTGGGTGAAGTTCACGGCAACATCTTCAAATGTCAAAGAATCCTAAATATTCCACAGACACAGATGATAACATGATCATACCATCCTATGCTATGCACACATTTTGCTCAGTAGATAGAAACTCTAACACAAGCTTGAGTGGTTCTGAAAGGAAGGAGCACTGGAGGGACGCTCCTCTCACTACTGGGCACAGGACACAGGATGTGCTGCTTCTCTGCCACATTCTCTTTCTATAGCGCAGGTCTGCTTTCTGTCTTAAGAATGTCTGACCACCTGATGTACAGAAGAGAAAACAATTAGCATGCAAGAGTCTGCCTGTCCTTAGAAATTTCTGCTCACGATGTGTAAGTGTTGACCACAGCAATAAATTTAACCTTTGCTACAACTGAGCATAAATAACACATCACCTAGTGTAAATAACATACAAACTCTATGGGATTTTATGAATCTTTTTCATTCTGAAAGTCTGTCAATCCACTGAAAACTCACACAGGTAACCAGAGGATCACCCCTGTGACCCTAAAGCATAAGACGCATTGAGAGTAATACATTTTCCTTCTGAGCATAAATTCGCATATGCTGTCACAATTTGTTAAGTGGAGAAATGAACCCATTCTATGTGCTTATGGAAGAAATAGTGTATACACTGCTAGAACTACCTTACTCAATTTAAAATTTCGTCTTATACTACCCACATGCATGCAAGTACACCTGTGTTGTTCAATGCCCTAGAGGTCACAAGAGGGCATTGGATTTCCGGGAAATGGACTTCCTAATAATGTTAGCCACCATGTGTGTTCTGGGAATAGAACCTGAGTCGCCTGCAAGAGCAGACATTGTTCTTACCACTGAGCCAACTCTCTAGCCATTCAAGCACAATTTTAATTAAATAACAAATATAACTCACAGTTAATATTTAACGATCATAAAACAAAACTTTAAAATTTTTTAGGTACTGTCAAATGAGAGAGGTGGCATGTGCTTCAGAAAGAACTCAGCATAATCAGTCACAATAACATGTCACAGCTGCATGGGAGAAACAGACAGAAGGTCACATGAGCACAGGAGTCCAATCAGCCAATGCTGTGAAGCAGAACACCAACCCAGGAAGAAAAGAGGAAGGAAAAGGATTGGAATGGGGAAGGGCAGGAAGCAGGGTAACCAGAATTCAGGATTTCATTGAGTACTATTAAGAGAAAAATTCACGAATCACCACAGCAGACAATTTGTACTGAATAAAACACTGCCTAGGATCGACACGTGTCTAAAAGCTGCAAACGACAAAAAACAACAGAGTGATGTATTGTCTAACACACTTTGAGGACTTCCAAAAATTAAAGACAGAAGGCCAAAATTGAATGCCACACTTTAAAAGTGAGGTCACAGGATTTGGAACATGGCTCGGTAGGTCAAGGGTTTACCCCATCAGCTTGCTAACCTCAAGTTGATACATTGAACGAACAAACAGGTCAAAAGGGAGAAAAGACATACTTGCTCCGTTGACGATGGAGGCAGGCACACACCCATATACATCCACATTCACACAGTAATATTTTAAAACTTAGTAAAAATCATCAACATTTGAAGCCTGACCCCTAGTGAACCGTGACATAGTGCATACACATCTACAAACTAATTACTAATGAACAATGGTGCCCTATAAGAAGCACTCTCAAAACATGCTAGAATTTACTATTTCAGTCTTTAAAAAATGACATGAACTGCAAAAGGATCTCAGAAATAGTCTGAGAGAAACCACAGGTGGCTAGACCTTCACTTACCCAGAAGACTTTTCCACAAAACCAATACAAAGCTAGTGAATTTGTGATCATCACCTCCAGATCAGTCCAGCTTACAATCCAGAGACCCAGTAGGTGACTCCAAAATAAAACTGGATTTCACGTTGATGAGGCAGAATTGCACTGCTCAACATGCTTAGAGTGTTGAAAAAAGTTCCTTTTACATAACTGGCAGTTATGTCACATGTATACCTGCTGTTTTATTGATACTACACATAATTGGGACCTATGACGGGTCTTGCACCCTCCATAATCTGACAGGGGGAAGGACTGAAAACCTCTGTAAATTGAACCTCAGACCTTTTCATGGGTAGATGGTGCCCTGTCTATCAAAGCATGAGTGTGACACTCAAAAGATATGATTCTACGGAAGTCGAGTTTAGTGAGTTGACTGCAGTTACTTACAGAAGAATGGGTGAGGGTTACTCACAGGACCATGGCTGACAGAAAGACACTTAAAACATTGAAAAATCCTTAACTATGTGAAGCGACTCACAGTAGCTCCACCTAGAAAGATTCCTGAACAACTGCTGGGGAAATTCAAGGCGAGAGACCCTGCACCTTTTTGTTAGTGTTGATGTGTTAACCATTACATGCAAATATAATGGCACTGTGAACCTAGTTTTAGGAGATTACAGAGACTCCTAACTTTACATTAAAAAGCACGTTTTTTTTTTTTTTTTTTTAATGTGTCTGTGCCTGGCTCTGAGTGAATGCCTTGTGTATTTAGTCCCCTCAGAGGCCAGAAGAGGACATGAGAATCTCTGAACTGGAGTCACTAACAGCTGTGAGTCCCAGACCTGGATGCTGGAAAGTGAACTCTGGTCCCTAGATGAGCAGCAGGTGCTCTGAGCTGTCTCTCCAGCCTCTTAAGTTTAATTTTTAAATTTTATACACTTCTCTGTTTCTTTCATGAGGAAATACTAATTTAGAAGAAATATCTATGAAACACTCAATCCCTACTGCAGATTTGTTTTCCTGGTCTTTTTTGCTTCATGTACTCTGAAGCCCTATCTGTATCCTCTCTGTTCTAGTGACCTCTAACACAAAGTTCAGCCCATCTAAAAGCAATCAATTTATTCAATGAAATCTTGATTAAAATTCCAATAGGTTCATGATAGAAACTGAGACATAGTCTCATTTTATTAAGAACCCCCCCAACAAAAACTATCCAAAAGGGCCCAAAACTTGAACAACAATAAAAGAACTGCTGACAGTTCTGAGACATTACCATTCCTGAATTCAAAAAATACCACAGAGCAACTGTACTAAAAACAGATGGCATAATTGAACAGATAGATCCCAAAGATTAAACCCAACTGACTGAGAAATGTTTGGATAATATTCAAGATCTTTAACCAGTAGGGAAATATAAATGCAAGCATATATATGGGACTTGCATACACAAGTCCCATGTAAGCCTAAGGCAGACAGAATCCAAAACCTCAAACATAACTGAGGAAGTATTTACAAACTTTATCTGCTTGGAGGGGCAGACTCAGTCTTTTTAAAGTAGTGAGTCTGGGTAGGTAAAGGAGCCTTCAGTAATGGACACATGGGCACACAACTTTGACTCAATATGCCTTTAAACTGTGGAAAAATGTGTTCTGTAGTGTGTGCACTGCACAGAGGGGAGGTTGTGGACATATGATCATAGGCTACTGTATGGAGTTTGTAAAATTCAATTTTTAAAAGCCTTTTATTGATGATATATAATAAAAGTTAAGTTTTATTACTTCCTTAAAAAAATTAAATGAATAAACACAGGATAGATAATAATAGAGGACATGAAACTGGGAAGGGACTAGTGGTGTGTGGATGACTGGGAGAAAGGAGGGGTTCTAAATGTGAGCAGAACCACATTTGATCAAAAAAAATCATGATTCTGGAATGAAAAATTAAAATATTCATATATCATTTATATAACAATTTATAATAAATATTTATGAAAAATTAAAATATTCATGTAACATATATATGTATATATAGACAAATCTGAGTAGTCTGGCCTGCTACTTTCTAACACCGAATTTCTTTCTCACCAATGCTAGTTCTTTGCTTCTGAATAGTTTCTTCCCTACTTTGCAGTGTGTGTGGGATTTGTTTCATTCTGGAATAAGAGGCCACACTCAGCTCAAGCCCTGACGGCCCTAACATAAGCAGTGCTGGGAAGAAAATTCATGCATGAATGGGAATGGCAGATATAAAGAGAGCAAATGTCAGTCAATCTTCACATTAGAAAATGGGAGAGAGTCACGGGACATGACAAGTGGAAAATGAAATCACACCACGGGTACCTCTGTCCTCCCCTAGAAGTTCCTGAGCACTACTCCTGTGAACCTCTTGAAGATCTCCATCCACTCTTTCCAAACCCTAATTAAAGCCAACATCCTCTCATATAATAAACTGTCATATAATAAATTTTATATGGTATTTTATTTATCTACTCCATGTGCCACAGAAAACCGCCACTCATTGCAAGGAATTAATCCTGACCCTGATACGCAGTGAGACCTCAAAATATTCATTGGCTAAGGTTATAATTTCGCTAACACTAATCTCACCACCTTGTCCAAGTGTCTAAGATCTCTTCAGACGTCACAACTGAACCTTCATCGAGGATTGCAGAGTTGATTCTTCTTAATGAGAATGTCGGTGTCTCCCAACCATTCCTTGAAAATGAACTCTAGGGCTTAAGAGATGGGTCAGTGGTTACGAGCACCTGGTGCTGTTTCAGAGGACCATAGTTCAGTTGCCAGCATACATATTGGTGGTGGCTAACTATCATCTGTAACTTAAGTTCCAGTGGATTCAATATATTCTTCTGCCTCCACGGATATTGTATGCAAATGCTTGGTGCACTTACATACATTCACAGAAAACATTCATACACACAAATTAAAAATACAGAATTCTTAAAACGCTCTCAATTACTCTGTCCAAAGAACCCCTATCTTCCTACACTTTTCAGTCTTCAGAGCACTCATGGACAAATATAACCAGAAATTCAGCTTCCTTGTATGTTCTCACTGCTCAGTTAAACGGAGTTTCATGATATGCTGGCCACATAAGCCAGACTTCCTTTTTTACTAAGGCCACAATACAAAAGGAAATGGCTGTTCCCATGCAGACCCTTCACTCAGCCACCTTCACTCTTCTATTAGTAACACAGAAAAGATCATTTCTTATTCTAATGAACCCAATTGTAAGACAGAATACAAAGCTCACAGGTAGTTTCCTTTCACCACATGGAATAAAACAGTAAATCAAACCTCAATTTAAAGTCAAGGAAATGGCTCAGTTGTAAAGTGCTCATCACAAACAATAAGGACAAGAAACCAGATTCCCTAGACTAAGAAAATGTTGGTCACAGCACATGTGCCTCCAATTCCAGTGGAGGAGATGGAGACTACAGGATGCCTGGGGCCTGCTGGGCTGCTGGTCTAAGGGAATTGGTCAACTCCTTGTTCACGGAGAAAGCCTGTCTCAGTAAAGATTGAGGGGACATCAAGAAGGCTCGGTGTGTAAAAGCACTTTCCTGGAAAACCTGGGAAATTCAGTAAAATTCACAAAACCCACATAAAGGTGGAAGGAGTGAACTGATTTCACAAAGTTGTCCTCAGGCCTCCACATATGCGTCACGGCAAATGTGAGCCCCTCCAGAGAGGTGAAATATACACACATACATAACAGCAATAAATAAAACTACTGAATTCAAAAAAAAAAAGGAGGAAAGTGGCAAAGGGCATCAATCACTGTGGAGCTCAGGCCTCCAAATCCACATGGACACCTTCACACATACCCGTATTCAGATGAACACAGACACAGACACGCATGCAAAAACACAATCTCAATTCATTCCACTCTGAGAATCTGCTGTGCTGAACTATCACCCTGTAAAGAACACACCATTCTCAGAAAGCTCTTGTGAAGAGGGAATTTGATTCCCTGCCACTCCAACTAAGGTTAGAGTCCTACTAGACCACAAAGAGTTCAACTGGTAGTGAGAAATGAAACAGCCTGGGCTCCACAATGTTGAGTTCCGTGGGACTTGAACCCCCGTCACTTCAACCCAACGCCTTGCCCTGGGACTTGAACCCAATGGCACCAGGGCTTCGGGACTCGAACCCTCAATGGCCGCCTGCTCCGGGACGCGAGCCCAAAGGCAGGGCCAAGAAGACCAATGCCAGATGCAAAAGCAAGAGGTTTTTATTAAAGCACTTGTACAAGCGGGTGCCCTGCTTCGGGATAGAGAAGCGCGCCTGCTTACAGTGGCCTGTCTACTTTTAAAGCTAAAAACTGCAGGCGGAGAATTCCAGAGCCATTGTTACTTTCTGAGAACTTACAGTTTCGGGGGAAACAAAGCAAAGCGGGTGGGGTGGAAACAGTTTACAGCTTACAGCACTAGGTTACAGGTGCTCCAGGTCATCTTATCACAAGATTTCTCAAGCGTGCTCTTATACATTCTATGGTTTTAGAAGTTTCCCATTGTCTTAGGCAGTTTCATGTCTCAAGCAGTTTCACTTCCTTAAGGGGGCACACAGTACATTTCCACAGTATTTTAAACTTCATTTTATTTCTCAACAACAGCCCTGCCCAGAGTCTGGTTCCTTCTCTGCAGTGGTTTTGGTTCCCAATTTCTTTCCTAACTCAACTCTCTCCTTTTTAGGAAGGACTCCTTTCCTGTCTAGATGTGGGCACTTGAGGAAAGGAATATCCCAGGTCCCCACTTCCCTTGGAGACATCACTCCTTTCTCTGTCAGCTAACGAGAACTCCACATGCACCATGGCCTTCCTCACAGCCCACATCCATGTTTCTGCTAATAATCAACAAGTTCATTATAAGATTTCACCTAAGAGCTCCGCTCACCTGAACCCATTCCTGTGGTACAGAGGGCATCATGTGCATTTTGGCACAGGAGTGGGTGGACACAGATTGGCACTTTGTGCTGATCCTACCTTGTCAGCTGAGTTAGCCACAGGAGTAAAACAAATCTCAGAGACTCACATAACTTTCACATCACATCAACAGAACTTACAGGACAGAGACCGTGTGGCACACATAAGTATCATAGTTTTAAGAGCAGTCAAGTCACAGCATACACCGGTTCTTAACTGTCGAGAGAGCAGCAGGGAGCTGCAGCACTCAAGGTTTATTTCAGCAGGAGAGAAAGCAAACAGTGAAAGTAAGAAGACATTGCAGACCAGAGGCACACAGAGTCCAGGCGCAGCTGCAAGGGGCTTCCTATACTACGGAGACTAGTCAGTCCTGCTCCACAGGAAAGCTGGAGGTAATTTTGAAACATTTTGTCCAAAAATCAGTGTTAAATTAGGAACAACAATATGAGGAGAGCAGTCAACGTCCACATTAGATCAACTTAGTTCAGAAAATAGAAAACTAGTCTGGAAGTGATCCTTAGGGAGGAACTTCATAAGGGTCATGGAACCTGCCCAGACTGGCTGCTGTCTTTTCCCCGACCCTGTCCTTCCTCCTCCCTAGACAGCTAGCCTATCTCCTTCCCAGCTGCAAGTCCTCTTCATTTCCTTCCCCAGTGTTCCCGACCTTTAATGGAGTGCCTAAAAGCCAGACGACTCAGGTTACCAGCCAAGATGTTTCTCTGTTGTACGTTTTGAGCTGTTAAAAGCTAAAACAGCTTCTTTGTTCTGCTCAAGCAGCTCCAGGAAATGTTCCCAGGGACACCGTAACTCAGAACTCTGAGCTGTGTATGTTCTCATATTTCCACCTATATAAAATGTATAACAGCCATGAAACTCAAAGAACAACAAAGTTACATTTTGCCTAACACTTTCAAGGACTTCCAAAAGTTAAAGACAAAGGGACAAAATTTACTGCCAACCATTAAAATTCTGGGGTCACATTACGCAGATATACCTCAATAGGTAAAGGCCTTGGCACACGACCTTGATGACCTGAATCTGATCCCTGAAACTCTCAAAAAATTCAAAAGACAGAACAGAAAACAAAAGGCTGTTCCCTTGTCAATTGTGACATACAATCTCATCTACAGACATTATAAACAAAATAGAAATTTACAACTGAATAAGAATCAGGAAAAAACTTTTGAGGTGTGTCGCTTGGTGACCGTGATAAACTACACACAAATCTTCAAACTGTTCGTAACCAACAATGGTGAACTATAATACAAGCACTTTTAGAATAAGTTAGAATCTCTATCTTCAGTATTAACAAAATAACATCAAGTGCAGCCATAAGCCGGATATGGACATTTATCTGAGCAAAATCACTGTTGGCCAGGCCTTCACTTCCCCAGAAGACTTTTCAACAATGCCAATAGAAAGCTAGTGCCTTTGTGAACATCACCCCAACATCAATCCACTTTACTATCCAAGGTCCCCATTGGTGCCTCCAAAATGAAACTGGATTTCACCTTCATTTGGTAGAACTGCATTAATCTAAATGAGATGCCATAGGTAAGAATTTTGACAAAATTTCCTTCCACATAACTGGAGATCTGTCACACCTACACCTGTCATTTCACTGGCACTACATATAAATGGAACCTACGATGGGTCTCATACCCTCAATACCCTGACCTTGGAGAAGGATTGAAAATTTCTCCAAATTAGAACTTTCTCATTGGCAGGTGCTTCCATGTGTATAGATACCAGAGAGTATGACACTCAAAGGAAATAATTCTACCAAGGTCTAATTTTGTGAATAGACTGCAGAAGATTGGGTGAAGGTTGACAGGATAATGTTTGTCAGAAAGACAGATATATATCTGAAAACCCTGCACAGAGTAATTCCTCACAGAAACTCCATCTAGAAAGGTTCCTGAACAAGTACTGGGGATTTTCAAGGCTACAGAGTCAACATGTTCTGTATTTGATAGCGTTGATATGCTAATCTTAATATGAATGTGTAATATTGGTGAGGAGCACTGTGAACCTTGTTACGGAGATTCCTGAGCCTCCTAAGTGTACTTTTACAAAGAACATTATTTTTCTTTACTTGTATGTATATGGCTCAGCTAGAATACCTTCTGTATTTACTTCTCTCAGAGGCCAGAAGAGAAAGTCACATTCTCTACAAGTGGAGTTACAAGCAGTTGTAAATCCCAGACATGATTCCTGGAATCTGAAATAGATAAGTATCAAGTGCTCTCAAATGTTGAGCCACCTGTCCAGTCTCCTAAGTTTAATAAAGTTTTATAACCCTCTCTATTACCTTCTCCACACACACACACTGGAGAACAGACAATATGCTCCAGAAATGGAGCTAGTCAACCTGGATTGCTACCTAGAGAAGACAGAAGCTAGATTCCTATCTCTCACCATGTACAAACCTAACTCCAAAACATGAAATAATTCAACATAAGACCTGATATACTGAATATTATAGAGGAGAATTTAGGAAATATACCGGAAGTAACAGGAACAGGAAAAGACTTTCAGAAGGAGACTCCTACTGCACAGAGGAGACTCCTACTGCACAGGCATTAAGTCCACAATTGACAAACAGGAACTCATAAAAGAAAAAGACTTCTGTATGGGAAAAGACACCATCATTTGAATGAAGAGTCCACCTCAAGAATAGGAAGAAAATCTTTCTCAGGTATATGGCAGACACAGGGTTCATATCTACAATATGTGAAGAACATAAAACATAAACATCTAGAAAAAAACAACAAAGTACTTAAAAATTGGTTCAAGGAATTGAACAGATAGTTCCTGAGGATGAAACACAAATGGCTGAGGAATACTGAGAACTTCTTCAACATCTTTGACTAACAGGGAAATTCTCACGGAAACAACCTTGACATTACATCTTATTCCATTTAGAATGGCTAAAATCCAAAACACAAATGATGGCAATTGCTGGCACGGATGTGGGGAAGGGACAATACTTACTTACTGTTGGGGTGACTGCAGACTGCTGTCCCCACTATGAAATCACTGTGGAGAATCCCCAAAAAGCTCAGAATACATCTCCCACATGATCCAGGCACACCCCTCTTGGAACTCAACCCAAAGCACACCAGATCCCACTACACAGATACTTGCTCGAACATGTTCACAGTAACCAGAAAAGTGAAACAATCCAGATTCCTATCAACTGATGAAAAGGCATTGAAAGTATGGAATATTTACACCTATTTAGTTCTTAAGAACAAAGAAATTTTGAAATTCACAGTGAAATGGATGAACCTGGAAACAATCATCCTGAGTGAGGTTACTGAAAAGAAGAAAGACAAATGTTCTCTCTTGTATGTGCACACCAGCTTTGCATTATTAGATACACATTTCAAGTGGAGAATCCACAGATTCCAGGAAAGTAGTAAGTGGCCATGGGAAAGAAGAATCATGGAGTAGGAGGGTTAAAGGGATGGGATGGGAGGGCAGCACAGAGGAGGAGGCAGGAGAGGGATAACTAACACTGAGTCCTTCAGAGAAAGTCACAGAGCCAGGCATGTTGGTGCAGACCTTTAATCACAGCACTTGGAATGTGGGGGAGGGGCAGGACAGGTGGATCTCTGTGAGACTGTGGCAAGCCTAGTCTTCAAAATGACTGCAGGACAGCTGGGGCTACAAGTAGACCCTGTCTCAAAAAAACAATTTTAAAAAATGTCATATTGAAGACTACCACTATAGATTATTTTTAAGTTCTCTCTCACTTTCTCTCTAAAAAATATATATTTATATATATTTAAATTTAAACATAAATATATTTACATATATATTATAGATTAAGGGAACTATCCAACAAAAGGTAGATATCACCTCTACTAGACACCATAGGGTAGAAGGAAAAAGTCCAGTGCCAGGAATGAACTCCTATATGTGTGTTTTTTAATATTTTATTCATTATTTTATGTGTGTGATCATTCCTCGTGTATGTATGCAAGTTCACTGTGTCTAGCAGTGCCCACAGAGGTGAGAAGAGTGTGTTGGATCCCTTGAAAGTGTAGTTCGGCATTGTTGTTAATTTCCATTTTATATGCTGGGAAAGAAGCTGGGTCCTCTGATAGGAAAGGCAATGCTCTTAACCACTGAGCTATCTTTCCAGTCACCTTTATTAAAATGTATGTTTTTACTCAATAGTTGCAGATGTCATACAATACAATTTAAGCATATTTAGAGACTTCCATAGGTGCAACTATTAACTGCTGGGAGGGGAAGAATCAGCCTCCGGAAAGTAGTGACTGTGGGTAATCAAATCAGCCTTCAATGGATGGACACATGGAAACACAAATGGAAACACAAGTTTGACTCCACAGGCCTTTAAATAATGCGGACTCTGTGAAATGCGGCAAGGACAGGGAAGGGAAGATGCACGCAGGGGAGGGACTCGCACATGATGAAATATATTGTACGGAATCTGTGAAATCTCAATCAGAAAAAGCTTCTTGTTGATGATGTGTCATCAAAGTTAAGGAGATCACTTACTTCTGTAAAAAAAATCCCCACCAAGTCAATGAATAAATAAAGGACAGGTAACAATGGAGGACGTGAAATTGGGGAGACGTGTGGAGGAGCTGTAGACAGGAGAGGTTCTAAATGGGATCAAAAAATACCTGAGCAAATCCTGAAATTCTGGAATAGAATTATAATAATTATAACAAACTCATTATATACACAAACAAATACGCATATTTGTGTATATGTATCTATCACATACATGCAAACGTATGTACATGGTCCTTGAGTTCTTTCTGACTCATATGGCCCTCTGCTTTCTTATAGTGAATTGCTCTCTCTTCTATTCTGTTCCTTTTCTTTTGAATAGTTTCTTCTCTACTTTGCAATCCCTGTGGGATTTATTTCATTTTGGAATAAGAGTCCAAGAATTTGATGGCACTCAGCCCAGGCTCTGACCGGCCTCACATAAGAAATGCTGGGAAGAAAATTCAAGCATGACGGGGAATGGCAGAAACGGAGAGAGCAAATGTCAGACACCTGACCTCCCACATTAGAAAATGGAGAAAAGCAGAGGAAATGAAAACTGGAAAAAGGAATTACAGAAAGGAATTCAATAGACAACAGCAACCATCACAACACTAGTTCTGCAAAACATCAATAGAAACCCCTGGCACAGCTGCTCATACTTATAATCTCAGCAGTCTGAAAATAGAGTAAGGAGTATCACCATGACCTCAAGGATAGACTGGTAAACACACACAAACACACGCATGCACACACATATGCACATATACATGTATGCATATGCATACAAGTGTGTATGTACATTAGTAAAACTGAGGCATCTATAGAAAGCACTCAAAGACTTATTAGGTTACCCACCATTAAAACAGATATTGAAAGTTCCAGGAAGTGTTTTTCGCCATGCTGTGACCAAACACCTGACAAGAAACTTAAAAAGATAACAGAAGAAAGATGCACTTTGATTTATATTTTAAGAATGGATACACTTAAAGTCCATTCTTAAAGCATGGTTAGCTGTTTACACTGCTCAGCAATCAGAAAGCATGCCTCAAGAGGAGCAGAGAAATATCCATTACATTAGACCATTGGGATGACACAGTTTCTGGGCCTCCTTAAAGCAGGCACTCACCTGTCCTGCTGTTTTAGCTCTCTCTGATCATAAAAAAAACCCTGTCCTTACAAGTTCATCATCAAGGCAGTCACTGGGACAGACTGTCAAGCCCATCATGACTACTTGGATAAGCACAGGTCGAAGTCTACCATCAGGTAGATTCCTTCACATTAACACAAGGAATCAGATCAGTCTTAAATGCCTCCTACAGGAAAAAAGACCACTTGAAGCTGTTTGGATCTCACATTGTTAAGTCCACATCTCTAATTGCAGTCAAGCTGCAAAGCCCATTTCAAGTAAGAAAAGAACGCACACAGGCAGATAGATCAAGTCAGAGCAGGTTCCTTAAGATGGAACAACTTGTTCACAGGAGACACTGTGGAAGAGAGTGGCAGGCAAGACGAGGCAACTGGGCGTGGACATCCAAGAAGACCAACACTGAGAAAAGGAAAGGAATATGCATGGAGTGTGATCAGTGCACTCCCTGTTCCAGCAGCCGTCCCCTTCCAAAAGAGAGCTGTTTCATTCCTTCAATAAAGCTGTTTCTGCCACTTTTTTCATGTTCTGGTGTTCTGACTCTCCCTATCAGTCAATCTTTGACTGATGAGTAAATCCTTTCACTAATGAGTCAATGTTTGACTGATGAATGAACTTGCTCTTCCCTTTGACCACCATCCCAACATGCTAACACGGCTTCAGCTGGCCTCTGCAAGAAATTCATGAACAGTAACTCTGTGAAGCTCTTGGAAATCTCCTTTTACTCACTGAAGAAAAGGCGGTGAAATTCATTCTCATAAATCTTCAGACCCTAATGAATATTCAAGAACTTCTCACCTTTCCAGGACCCATCACATAAATTCAAATTTCATATGGTATTATTTTATCGACTCCATGCCCGACAAAATGCAACCGACTTAGGGAATTCATCCTGACCCTGTTACTCCATAGAGACCTCTGAAACTCTTCCTGGACCAAGGTTAAAGTTTCCTAAAGGTTACATACAACCCACATTCTTACTCCAGTTGCAAAGGCTGCCTACCTGCTGACATATCTCTGGACTCTATTCTGGGTCTGGGTTCATTTTCTTTCTCATTCCCATGGTCACACCCCTTGCTTGCCATGATAAAATGCCATTATTGTGTCATTTTTAACCAATCAATAACCTGTTACTCCTAATCCGGCCTGAAACAGAATCTTACCACCCTGTATAAGAGTCTATGATCTCTTCAGATACCACAACTGAACCATCATAGAGGACTGCAGACATGACTGCTCTTACATCCAAACAGGACTGGTGATGTCTACCAGCCATTCCATGAAAATGGACTCTAGAGCTGGAGAGATGGGTCCACAGTTAAGAACACAGGGTGCTCTTTCATGTTCAGTTCTGTAACCGCCTGCGTTACAACCGCACCCGAGTCCTTCTCCGGCGTGGGGCTGAGGAATTAAGACATACAAAACACACAACACACAGACACCAGAAATGGTGGAGAAGCTTCCAATTTATTAAGGCAGGGTGCATACATATATACACCTAGCAAATGTCAGTGATTAATAATAAACCATTCCAAAATAATTGGTTGGGAATAAATGATTGATAATAAAAAATTCCAAGGAAAATTGGTTGGGGGTAAAAAGTTCAGGTTCCCAAAGAATGTCTTGGTAGGTGACGGTGCCTGGTTCAGAACAATTAAGTTTGGCATCAAAGGGTCTGAGGTAATGCCTCTAAAAAGTCGGGTTGTTCAGGTCAAGTTGTCCTTTAGAGAAACAACAGAAGTTGCTCTCACAGAGACTGCAAAAGTTGCTCTCACAGAAACTGCAGAAGTTGTTCTTATAGAAACTCCAGCTGACGTGCTGAAGCTAGTTCCTGATCAGGGAGCTAGCATGGAAAAAGTCACGTAGGGAGGCCAGTGGCCCTACACAGTTCCAACTTAGAACTGGGGATTAACACCAATCTAGAACTCTAGTTCCAGGGAATCCTATGTCCTCTTCTGGTTTCTAGAGGCATTACACACACATGGTACACTTACATATGTGCAGAGAAAATATTTATACACATAAATTAAAAATAAATAATGTTCTTAACAGATTCAACATTCACACTCCAGAACCATTGCAATGAACCCCTATCTTGCTGACTTACCACCCTTGAAAACACACGTGAACAAACATAACCAACAACAGTTGGCTCAGATCTTGGACACATAAGTCAGGCATCCAATTATACTAAAGCCACAAGACATAAGGAAAAGGCTGTTTCCATGGAGACCCTTTCGTCAGGTACCTTTACTTTTCTATTAGGAGGACAATAAAGAACATCTCTTCCTCTAATGAAAGCAATTTCAAGACAACTTACAAAGCTCACAGGTGGTTCACTTTCAATTTGAGGTCTGAGGAAATGGCCTGCCTGTAAAGTATTTGTCACATAAGAGTAACAATAAGAAACTGGATCCCCAGGACCAAGACAAAAGCTGGTCATAGTGCACATGACTCATCCCTTGGAGAGGAAGTAGAGATCTAGGATGCCTAAGGTAGGCCTGACATCTGGTCTAAAGGAATTGGAGAACTCTTGTTCAGTGAGACAGCCTGTCTTGATAAAGAAGGTGAATGGGACATGGAGTTGCTCAGTGCACAAAAGCACTTTCCTGGCAAGCCTGAAAAGTAGTTTAAATGATGAAACCCACAGAAAATGAAAAAGAGCACTGGCTTGACAAAATTGTCGTCAGGCCTCCACACAAGCATCATGCCAAATGTGAGTTCCTCCACACATCATATACACACATATCTAATAGTAAAAAGTAACGAAGAATGGAAAATGGAATCAATTAACACTGACCTCTGTCCTCCAAAAAAATGTGGACACATTCACCTATACCTGTATTCAGACAAATACATGCACAGGCACAATCACCTGTAATGAAAAATACAATAAATGATATTTTTAAAACACACAACCTGGCAAGGAGCTTCATTTATAGTAAGAATAAGTGAGATGGGGTGGGGGAGAGAAAGAGAGTTACAGTCCAATGAAAGGGATGGTGATGAAAAGCCAGAGGAATCTCTACAAGGAAAGACCACACAGCAATCTTCAGGGGACATTCACAGAAAAATCCCAAGCATTCCCAAGAACAGAAGGTACCAGACACTTAACTTTCATAACACCTGATTTAGTGCATCATAGCTTACAAAACAAGGAGCATGCAGGAGTCTAGTTCATAAGAGAGAAATACAGAGCTGTAGCACTCAAGGTTTATTTTAGGGGAGAAAGCAAACGTGGAAAGTAAGGACACATTACCGAGTGGAGGGTGCAGAGAAGAGCCGAGGACAGTGCCAACTGGCTTCCTGTACCATGCAGAGTTAGTTCTGGTCCACATTCTCCTCCCCTTCCCCCCCTTTCTTGAAACAACCAAAATTTTACCCAAAAATCAGTGTTAAATTAGGTGCAAGAATATGGAGAGTTGCCAGTGCCACAGACAAGCAAACTTACTGGGGGAAATAGAAAAGGTGTCTGCACGGGTTCCTCAGGGAGGAGCTTCCCAGGGAACCTGCCCGGAATGGCTGTTGTTTCCCACCACCCCGTATGTCCTCTTCCCTAGACAGCTAGCCTGTTTCCTAGTCAGCTGCAAACGCTCTCCATTTCTTTCCCAATGGTCCAAATTGACTTGAAGGAGAGCCACACCAGCAGGAAAGCCAAACAACCCATGCCTCTTGCCGTGATGTTTCTCTGTGGTGCCTGCTTTGCGGTTGTCAACCAGCCACGCTTTTGTTCTGCTCAAGCATCTCCAGGAAAAAGAAACCAAGGGCACCTTAACTCAGACTCCAGAGCTATGTTTGCTCTCTTATTTCCAACCATATAAAATCTAGGGCAATCTTTCATATTTTCCGCAACTTTCATTCTTGTGGAAGGATTGTGTCACCTGCTGAATAAACACCAATCAGTCTGTTGTAAGATCTGGATTTAGAAGTTTCATTTAAACTTCTTTTCTTTCTCTGCACCTCAAAATCTAACAACTTTTAGACGATAATGTTCACTCCCCCAAACCCTTGTCCACACAAAACCAAAGGTACGATCAGGCGCTCTGCTCAGTCACTGACACTGAAGCTGCCCCCACAGGCAGAGGCTCCTGCTCAGTACCCGGCACAGAAGCAGCTGCAGCAGGAAATTCCACAGGCGGCAGCGCCCGGAACCTGGGTGCCGGGACAGCACAGGATACCGGTTCTGCTGCCGGCCCAGCCAGGGGAAGACCCAGCACAGTCCCCGCCCGGAGCTCCATGGCCGCTCCTCCCGTGTGGGGAAAGCTGGGAACACGCTTACCATGTCCTTGGTTCCGGGTTCCCCCGCGCTCTCCACACAGCTCCTCGCAGTGCTGATCAAGGAGCAACCTATGTGGAATATCCTTCAGGTATGGAGCCAAACACATATGGTAGAACTCGCAACATGGCTTAGCCGCCTTCAGCCTCCTGTCGGTGCTCCTGATTAGGCAGCACGACCAGGAGCCCTGATTGGTTACGGTCTCCAATGAGGCCCAAGTAGCCAGGGGCTAAACTGATGGAGAAGCACTTATCTCTTCCCAGCCCTGACTTCCTCTTCAGGCACAGACCCTGTCCAACTACAGGGAGACTGACTTCCAAGCTCTGCTCCTGGCCTGGCACAGTAGCTGCTGCAGTTCTCGATAAATTCACTAGACACTTCCTGTTCCTCCTCCTGGGTAAAGAGTCACTCAATCACATATTCAGTGTCAGAGGTCTTTGTTCTCTTGTCTCACATGCTGAAAGTCACCCAGCTCACCCTAGGTGACATTTGTGTTGAGTCTAGTGTCTGCTCTACATCAGGGATCTGAATCTTTCAATCAGGCACATTCAGGATTTGTTAGATGCCGGGGGGCCTTGTGCCTGCCTTGAACTATGCCCTAGTTTTGGGTTAGGCAGAAGACAATCTCGTGCACAAAAGTGCTGTTGGAAGCAGGAGTTTTCATTAGGCAAAATGATTTACATCTGAGGAGGTTTATTTTTCACCTCAGACTGAGGTCACTTGAAGATCTTTGATGGAAGCCAAGCATGTCTTAAGTTATTTTGCCTGTGTTAGTATTGTTTTGCTCACCTCACAGTATAAATAGGTGGTACTTAATAAAGGCAAGCTGCTTCAGTATGACTGACAGCCTTCCTGAGCCTGTCCTGCGCGCGCGCGCTCTCTCTCTCTCTCTCTCTCTCTCTCTCTCTCTCTCTCTCTCTCTTTCTCTCTCTCTCTCTCTCTCTCTCTCTCTCTCTCTCTCTCTCTCTCTCTCTCTCTCTCTCTCTTTTCTCATCCTCATTCCCCACTTTGGGTATGGTCTGATTTCTGCCGGTGGGCTCCCGCAGTTAGAACCCAGAACTGCTCTTTAACAAGCTGGTCTTTCTAACATGCCACATCTCACAGCCTAAAGAAACCAGGCAGCTTTGTCCCCACAACTCCACTTGAGCTCTTTTTCTGAGACACAGTTAAAAAACGTCCTGTGCTGTGCATGTAGGATTTCTAATTTACAAATTTACAAACTAACTCCGTTTTGCCCACTCCCCTAGGCCCAGCTAAGAATAGCCATGCAGGTCCCATGCAGGTTGAACCTGCTGGGCTTCCTGGGACAAAATTGTTTTACAATAGACGGCATTCAGCAAGACTGAGCAACATCTGAATCTCCAGGGAATTATCTGTCTGCAATTCTGAGAAACGTGTTTTTCTTACCTAAAACTTAGAACCTTTTCTTAGTTGAAAACCTCGTTGTTAATTGATCTGCCAGTGTTATGGTTTAATTATGGGACCTGCCTTTGTTACGGTGCAACTATGATTGCAGGCTTTGTCCCTGGCAATATGTCCCTGTGGTTTTTGGTTTATAAACCCTGTTCTCCTCCTCCTCAGGATCAACAATACTTTGGGGCTTAAGCCCACTCTCCCCGGAAAGATTATTGCTAATTAACTGACTCTAATTGCCACCTTTGCTTTGGCTTTCCTGTGTGCCTCACACTGGGTACAGCTGTAGTTCTACTAAGTACATGACGGCTCCATTTCCTCATCTCATAGGCTACACCACACTGAACGACACGGTGTGAAACTTCCTAGTACTGCCTCAAAAGATAAAAAATAAAACATCAGACATGCTTTTTTTTGTTTGGGAAATTTCTCTGATGTCTCCTCTGGGCCTCCTCCCCACATTCCTCTTTAATGTAGGATACTCCCCTTAAGTTCAGTTATAGCTCTTAATGAAGCCCCTTTCCATGCAAAATAGTACCCCAATATATTTATATTCTTTTATTGCAGACAAATGAATAAAGTCTAAGTGCCAGCTTTAAATGGCCCATGCTGTAGAGGGAAAAGTCCTTGCATTCCATAAAGTGCCTTACAAGGGTTTTGTTTGGGGCAAGGTAGGTCTTCTGGAATATACCTTGTGAGCTATTGTTGGGGAGGATTTTCAAAAATATTGTTTACACAGACAGACAATTTTTTTCAGGCACCCAATGAATTACATATGTATTCCAAAACAGACAATTGTGCACTTGAGACTATAATGGGCTTCTCATTTTTAAACAATCAAAGATGACTCTGGGAGCTGAAATTACAACCCTTTTGCTGCCTGTTGTCCTTTTCCTGCTGTCCCCCCATCTGTTGAGCCTGAACCAGGAGGTCAGAGATAGAACTTGAATAATGAACAGGGCACTTTCTCTCAGGACACGTGTTTTAGAATCTCCTGGGGTTTTAATGATGACTAATTGTTTAGTCAAATGCTGAGCATCCAGCAATTCTGAGATTGACTATTTCAGATAGGTTGATCGGAGAAAGTGAGAAATCCCCTTTCTCTACAGCATGACATAGTCGTTCACCACTAAAAATCCATAGAGACTGTCTGTGTAGATGTTAGCTGTTTTCATTTTTGCTAAATTCCTCTACCTCCACCTCAGGGCTTTTGTCTCCGGGAACTAGCTGGTCCTCAGTTTTCTGTGGACCACTGAGACATTAAAATATCTATTGTATCTGCTTGCCATAGACCCCGGCCCTTAGGCTAAATTAAGTAATATTCTGTTTTTCCTCTTAGTAACAGTGCAAGGAAATTTTAATTACTGAAGGCCCCTCACCCTTGTCCATTAAGTATGTAATGGTATTGTAAATGGCTACCCATAAACTTGTCCTGCTTCTGTAGGACCTGCTTAATCTCAAGGTCCAAGGGAGGGCGCCAAGCCCTTAACTCTGAACACCTGGAAATTCCACAGAAGTGAAGCAGCTATGTTTCTTTGCCTTTGTATATCCAACCTCTCCCTTCCCCAGCTGCTGCAGCCCTCAGACCCGACACACAGACTGTAGCCAGCTGCAGATTAATAAATTCAGCTGTTTGAAACTCAGAGTAAGTCTGGTGGTCGTTCTCTAGTGCCTGAAATCCATAACAATTTGTCTAAATGGCAGTTATGGGCAGGTGAGAAAATTCTAGCATTTGATTTTCGTTTTCATTCTGAGCAAGAGAGTTATAAACACGGTGGGATTTCTAGAGATAAAGTAGCCCTGATCTACCAGGGCCTTTACTTCCTCAGTGTTAGTAATTTTTTCTATTTTTTTAAGGTGTCAGGAAGGAGAAAATTGAAAACTCTCTGATTCTTTCTGTAAAGACATTCCGGCATGATTTTTGTTTCAGTGTCTCCCTCGGTGGCCTGCTGCTCTTTTGGGGAGAGCACCCGTTTCACATTCCTACAATATCTTTTCAAATGGCCAGGAGATTTGCAGTAGTTGAAAATGTCCTTGTCTTTTCCAAGGCAGAGTGAATTTGTATTATTTATAACGGCCTAGGAAAATAGGATAAAGACTTTCATTTTGCTGTCTGTGCAGACCTTTAGTCCATTTATGCTTGACCTTTGCCCACCGCGTCCTTGCAGCACAGCCAGAGAGGAGTTACCTCCCCAGTTCATAGAACTGGCCCAACCCTCCCCCCATCATGTTCTAATCAGGGAGGGAGATGGGCAAATGGCTAACCGCCTGGTCTGTTTTTGTTAGGCAAGTGCACCTGTGGGAAATTTTAAACTTGTGAAATGCTCGATTCTTAGTGGATGTTGCAAATTGTAGCCAGTCACTTCTTTAGAATCCCTATAAAAGCTTCTTTCCAAGCATGACAGACTTCATTCTCTGGAGTCAGGCAGAATGGTAAGCCAAATAAAGTTCCTAGCTACCTCACCCGAGTGATGCTGGGAACCTTATTTTGACTCATAACAGGTTTCTCAGCGAGGGAGCTTAAGTGTGTTTCGGGTAAGCTCATAGTTTTGGTACTGATTTCTTTTTCATTTCTTATGATAGTTCTGGAAAGCTGGTGTGGAAGGTAAAGAGAGCATCTGTGGTTAACAAGGTCCAGGTTCCATCATTCGGTGACCAGTTCGTCTTCCAGCTCCTTCATAGATTCAGGATTCAATAAGGGATGATTCTTATGGTCCTCAATTTTACCAGGAAAAATAACTGAGTGCTGTTTAAATGCTTCAGAAAATCTGACATAGAATTCAGGTGCAGGTGCCCATGGCCTTACCTTCCACTGCTCTATTTTACTTCAGTCGATAAAGTAAAAATAATTTCAGTTTCACAGCACAGCAGGGGTTTCCTAACTCACAGCAGGCATTTTTACCATTAGCATGTATTTTATTGAAGTCCTCAGGGGGTTCCTCTATCTGCCAAGTAAAACCTTTCCTCTGCTTTTTCTCCTGAAGCTAGTAACTGAATTAATTACTTTAAATCAGAAAATCCTGATTCATGTGTCAATGGGGTGATCTGAAATTTTTTAGCAAATACTTGAATTCCCTGATATGGGTCTGGGAACCCATAATTCAAGATTTCAACTGACTTTCTGTGCAGGGAGTGGAAACAGTATCTGGATCCCTTCTCCGCCTGGATTTTATTTTAAATGGAACTATGTATTTTTGGGTTTTAATATAGAATTGTTTTTCCCCTTGAGATATGGTAAAGCTCATTTGGAAATTGTTACTGTCCCCTCAAGAAATGCTCAGTAACATTTCTCCACGTCCAGGGAGAAAGCAGGAGGGGAGGGTGCTGAAGGTCTTCTGACAAAGGAAACAAAGCTGGAGAGGACAGTTAGGAGCAGAGGGTGGAGAGAGGTTCTTCAGCATTCATCTCTGGTTTCAACACAGTCTCTGAGATTTTTTTTCTCAGTCTCCTGCCCTTCAATGTCTTTAATCCTGATACTGTTTCTCAAAGTCTCTTATTCATTTCCTCTCAGTAATTTCATGATTTCTTTTTTAGATGCTTGTAGATTCCAGTTAAAACAGGCTGCCCACACATCATTTTTCATTCCATTTCAAGCACTTCAAATTTTCTTTGTAAAAATACCCATTTTGGAGCATCAAATCTTTGCTTCACTGAATCATACTTGCAGGTTATTTTTGGTTAGATGTCAGCAATTATCCAAATACTTGCAAATTGAAAGTCCATAGTTACCATGCATAAAGTCGGCTGGAGGACCAAATGGTGCTTTATCTTTAAACACTTTAATTTCTGTAAATTGCTTCCCTTATTTCTCATTCCTCTGAAATTTTTAAGTTTTCTGTGCCAGAAGGGCGATGTGAATTTTGGATCCGTTTTTTGCTGCTTTTGGGATGGGCTTGCTGAGCTGTCACCCTGAAACCACCTCCCTCTGGCTCTCGGAGTTGTCCTGCACATTCACAGAAATGAGGTGCATCAAGACACTGGGACATAAATCCCTTACATGTGCCTTTCTGACTGAGCTTCTGAGCCAGGAATGCGGATGTTTGCTGGTTTCCTTGTGAAGCTGTTTCAAGTTTTTTTCAAGTATTCCCATGATAACTCCACATGTTACACTGCAGGGAGCAAGTGCCTCTTCTCTTCAGTATCTCTATTATCCAATGCACATAAAATTCCCAAACCACTAGGAAGCAAGGTTGAAAGAAACAGGAGAAGGCACAGAAAAATGCAGAAATGTGTATTGTAGTGTCTGGAAACAAAGGCCAAGTAATTCAAAACGTCAAAAACAAACAAAACCAGGTCAGACAAAACAAAACCCAAAATGCCTTGAAAAGGTCTAGGAGACAGCAATACAGAAAACAAATCAATTAAAAATAAAATTCATCTTCGATTTGGGAGATGACTCAAAGATAAAATCACTAGTTGCTCTTGCATAGGACCTGGGTTCAAATGTCATCTGATACCATTGATAGACCTCCATAGACCCTGCAAAACACGAGCACACCCACATGCATGCAGGCAATACAGTCATACACGTAAAATAATAAAATTATGTTTTTAAAAAAAATCTGGGTTAGGTGTCCAATACCTTTAATCCTGGTTCTTGGCAGGCAAATTTCTGGGAGTTTGAGGACAGCCTGGTCTATATAGAGAATTCCAGGCCAGCTGGGGCTACAGTAACAAAATGGACTCTTCACAGCAAACACTTTGAAACAGGCAATAAACAAATAAGTTTCTAAACTGTTATGGAGTTCAAGACCACAGGGAAGAAGACCACCAGTCCAAGTTCCAGTCAGCCAAATTTATTAAGTTGCAGTTGTCTAGAGTCTGTCCATCAGGTTTGGGTGCCGTAGTCACAAAAGAGGTTTTGGCTTTTAAGGGAAACAGCACAATTGCTTCATTCCTGTGCAATTTCCAGATGTCAAGAGTTAGGGGCTTCACTCGCCTATATTTCTGCGCATCAGCAGGTCACAGAAATGGAAAAACCTGTAATGAATCATTCAATGACAGCTGATGTTCAGAGGACCAGTGTGAAAAGGGGCTTCAGTGTTCAGGGTTTCATTATCTTGTCACAAAAGAATAAAACAGGACATTACCTCCGTCAGTCTTAAGAGCACAAGACATGCCTTCCAATAGGCAGTTACAATGCCCATATGCCCGAACAGTTATCATATCAACTACATTCAAGTCACCATGATGACACAAATTTGTACACTCTTGTTCTCTGTGTGTTTGCACTGTTTTTGACACAGAGCACATGCTCACAAGGGTATTTTTGTTTAAGTGGTCTGTTTGTCTTTGAGAACTGTGATGAATAGTATTCACTCTCAGTTTGACACTATGTGAATCATGTGAGAAGAGGGACTGGTATTGACGACATGAAGTGACTTTGGAACACCTATGCCACTGAGGATGGGAACACTCCCTGGATTGGGTTACTAGCCTAAGAGGAAAGAAAGAAAACGAACCAGGGGTAACACCCATGAATTTATTCTCCTTTTCTTTTTAAAAGAATATTTTATTTTGTGTTATCATTATGATTTTATATTTTAAATGTATGAGTGTATTGTCTCATGTGGGTAGGTGCACTTGGGTCATGCACTGTCCACAGAGCTCAGAAGAGGGCATCAGATCCCCTGGAACTGGAGTTACAGGTGGTTGTTACCCGCCATGTGGGTGCTGAGAATTGAAACCAGGTCCTCTGCAAGAGCATCCAGTGCTCTTAACCACTGAGCCATCTTTTCCTTCCTTGGTTCTCTTTCTCCTGTTGACTGTAGATGCAATTAGTTGTTTCAAGCACTTCACGTCTTGACTTTCTCACAGTGATGGACTGTAATCTCCATGGAACTGTAACCTGAAAGAAACTGTTTATCCTTAATTTTTCCTCTCATGGTATTTTTATCAGAAGAAAATATCTTGTATTTGGACTGAGAAGAAGGGCCATTTCCGGAATAAAACTAACTATATGGTTCTCATACTATTTTATTTGTTTTGTGAGTATAATATGGGATATTTGATTCAATGGGCTACAGAACACATTGAATTCTGGAGCAGGGCTTAATGTGCTGTTTAGTGGGAACTTAGAAGAAGGTTATGATGAGAACATGGACTAAAGGAAGCATAGATCATGAGGATACAGAGGGGAAGGAAGACACTATCAGGAACTCAGAGAAGCACAGATTCTGTGGAATTTTGGCCAAGTAAGTGGCCTTATTCTTCCTGTGTCCTAAGAACCTGCATGAACTTGGCTTAACAGATGATGACCTTTGGAACTAAGAAAGCACCTGCAAATCCAAAAGATACCAGAAGCACTAACGGGAATCTTCCTGCAGTGTCCTGGGACAATGGGAAAAAGTACTGAAGTCAAGAATGTATCCATCAGTGCTTCCATTTCCTTCAGTAGAGTTAGTTTAAAGGGAAAAAATGCTTAAGCTTTAAAGACAGTCTGCTACTCAAAATCGAGGCCTGAGAATGTTTCCCCAGGGTCGGCACACAGTGTATGTGAGTGCAGTGCTGCAAGGGGGCAGGCTAAGGCCTGTGATGTAGCAGAACGTCACAATGATCTAAGAGTTGGCCACATGGTGCTGGATTTGAGGACCAACAGCAACAGTGAGAGGACCATGGAGAGAAGCTGCTGAGTTTGTGTCTACAATATTTAAAAAATATATTCTTTATTTTTATTTGATGTGTATAAGTGTTTTTCATAAATATGCAGTTTGAGTGCACCATGTGTATGCAATGCCCATAGAAGCCAGAAGAGGGTGCTGAATCCCCTGCAACTTCAGTTGTGAAGGGGAATGTGGGTGCTGGGACTCATATCCGGGAACTCTGGAGGAACAGCAAGTGTTCCTCACCACTGAGCCCTCTCTCTGGCCACTGAGTTTTCTTTTCTTTCTTTCCTTCTTTTATCTTTCTTTTTTCATCGCTTTTTTTTTTTTTTTTTTTTTTTTGAGATGTTGCTCTGACTGGCATGGAACTCACCATGTTGACTAGACTACATCACAGAAGTCCCCTTGCGTCTGACTCCCGAATGCTGGGACTAAAGGCCTGTAACACCATGCCTCTATACCACATTTTTAATCCACAAATATGTCGGTGAGCACCTATAATTTGGCTATTGTGAAATGTAACTCAGTGAATATGAGCATGCAGGTGTCTCTCATGACTCATTTCTTGAGTCCTTTATTGGGTTTATCAAAATCTCTTGAACTTACAATGCATATAATCCTACAGGGGAAAATTTACTTTCCCGAATTGTTATTGCTGTTATTTCTTTGTGTATTTATAATGGAAATATGATTCTTAAATATGCTGGTACATTTGGCATTTTGTTTTCTTTGCAGTGGGAAAGACATTGAAATAGCTGTTTTCTTCATCTTTACCATCAAGTCCATAGAAAGGAGCAACACAGAGAAAGATGAGTTTATATTAGCTCATGATCTCCTGGAAGGAGATAAAAGATGCAGAGAGCTTCGTGTGTCTCTTCAATATGAGACCTTACACCGAATCTCCTGGCTTCTGTAAAGAGGAAGCAGAGAGAAGATTCCACCATTTTCCACAAGTCAGGCCTCAGCTCTTAAAGGTTTCAAAAGCTTTCCAGCTGGGAACCAAGTGTCCAGTCACATGAGCATGAGGAAATTTCACATTCAAACCATAGCAAATGGTTATGCTTTTACTATCAAATATGCAGTTAATTATGAAGACCACAATCGTTGGCAAATGAGTACAAGTTCTGACATGAGTAACTTATACTATCTTCCAAGATAGGCTCAAACTGTTTCTATCAGGTCCTTCTAGTTTTAGAAGTTTCATTGATAATGCCCAGTTCTTACTTACTAGGAAATTACTGACTGATCATGTTTTGTAGTGTTTTATGGAACTATTCAGAAATTTAGGAATTCAGCATTTTAGCATGCATTATAAAGCAACTAGCTAGAAGTCTTATGTTTAGTCTCATCAGTCTTGAATTTGGAGTTTTGCTTCTTTTTAATTTTTTAGAATGGCACAGAGTTTTAACATATGAAAATAACATGTCACATTATGTTTCTAAAGAAGCAAATATCCTTAACATTTCAGTATGTGAAAAAAAGTCATTTGACCTACTTAGGATTTAAACTTTTTTTTCAGCAAAGACTAACTGGAAAATTTTGATGCATAAAAAATTAATGTTGATATTTTTATATTATCCATTTCTAGAAGAGGTGGAGTATTTCCTCTACTTGGTTGTGATAAAGCGTCAGGACCAGGTGAAACATATAGAAGATTCCCGTTACAGAGGGAATCTATTCCATCACAGCAGGAAGGCATGGCAGCAAGCGTAGGCACAGTGACAGAAGTCACAAGCTGAGAGCTTACACATTCAAGTGCTTGCATTAAGCATAGTAAGCTGGAAGTGTCCAAAGCTATAAACTCTCAAATCCCACCTAGATTCACACATACTAATATAATAACTATAATATGAGCATGAAATTATTGCATGTCTTACTTTTTTAAAAACTATTTTTATTTAATTATTGTTTTATGTATGAGTTTGTTTTTTTTTTTTTTTCCAGCACCTGTATCGTGCAATGTCCTTGGAGTGAGAAGCGGGTGTTGGATTCCCATGGATCTGGAGTTGTGGATGGTTGTTAGCCACCATGTGGGTGTTGGGAATCAAACCCAGGTCCTCTGCAAGAACTGCCACTGCTCCTACCCACTGAGCCATCACGAGCTTCAAATTATTGGGGTTTAATGGTACTGAATTTTTCTTAAATGGGACAATGAAAAGAAAGAGATGGAAAGAATGTGGAGCAGGGAGAACGTTAATGGAATGAAGAATAGGACAAGACTATGAGGAAGTTGATGGAGGTTGAGAGAGTAGAGAAATAAAGCAAAAAGTACACTGAAAGGGAGGATTTATTCTGTTCTTCACAATCCAGTATTTGTGTTCATTCTCCTGCTTAGTACACTGAAAATCGGGAAAACAATACTTTCTCTTAATAGGAACAATATTAGAATTTTTAAATTGAACCTTGGATGGCCTCATTCTTGTTCTAGGCTAGACATGAAGTGGGATACTGCTCTTTAACTCAATGGATATTATGATGGACCAAGATCTAAAAATGAGGCCCCACTGGAGAAATCTTGACACCTTACAGAATGCTAAATTGACTGGGACCATAAGGACATCAGGAATCTTAGCTGGCCCAACAAATGGACCCCAAACTGAGAGCCAAGTGTTAGTGCATGTGAACAGTGTCTTTTGGAATTCCCTAAGATACTAACATAAACCTCAAAGATTTCAATAAAATATTCAGAGCATAAAATGTACTGGAGAGATGGCCCCACATTGAAGAATGCTTGCTGATCTCACAGAGGACTGGAGTTATGTTCCCAGAACCCATGGCTGGTGGCTCAAAATTCCTTGTAATTCCAGCTCTATGATCTCCAACAATGTCATACACCTTCACAGGTCTACGTACATATGAACAAAGACATACATATACAGAGCCCTATAAATAAGTAAATTTCTGGAAGGCCAGAGCAGCGTCCAGCCCTCTCTAGATCCCTGACAACAAAGTGAAGTATGATTTCAACAAACTATAATTTGGGAAACCAGTTTATTTGGGTTATTTACAGAGCAATTAGTGGATGGGGGAGGCACTACTGAGGCCATACAGCAAATTCTACATTTCTGTGGGGACCCCGTGAACTGCCGCCAGTCACCCAACGGGGCCAGTGCAATGGGGCCAGTCTCTCCCATCTTCTTCCACTCACGCTTTATTCCATCCTCAAGGTACAACACAGGGCACTGGCTGGTTGGGAGAGCTAGCTAACTCTCTCCAGCCCTCACTTTTGACAAAGGCCGAGCAGTTCATCAGGCAGGTGTAGCTGAATGCCCAGTCCATTTTGGCAGGCTTTGGCTATTGGAGGACAAATTCAGTACACAATTCCCAAGGCCAAACCACTAAACACCCACGAAAAAAATTCACCAACTAAACAAGCTGCATCCCATTTGTGTAGAAATTACCAGGATTGTAGCTTCCATGAGTTCTCACTTAGGCTGGATGGGTTTTATTCACTGGTGGATCTGTGATTGTCCATGCTTCTGTAAGTAATCACAATAAACAGTCACTTCACTTATTTGGACTTTACTAGAATCACTTTTTTGTGGTATTAGTTTCTAATCTCAGGTGAGTCGACATTTGCTCAGGTATCCCAAAGAAAAAGCTCACACAACACTATTGCTGGTGGGAACTGTGGCAACTCAGGCCTTACCCCTGTTTTTTAGATTCTTGGAGGTTGGAGAGTGCAGTCTTGTTCACATTTGAAGTGAATTCATATAAAATATTAACAACGTTTGGATTTTACATTTCTCAGAATTTTCTACCATGAGTTATTTCATTTTGAAAAGAGCACAGTGCTTTGAAACTACTCTACCACGTATTTAGGGAGTTTTAACAACTAGAGGACTTGTTCACAAGTATGGGGTTCTGTGACAGAATTCCATTCCTCTTGTAACTATACGATGAAATGTAAAGGCTGTGAAATGTAAAGGTTTCCACACTCTTTGCCTTCACAGGATTTTCCTCCAGTATGAATCTTTTTATGTAATTTCAGTGTAACATATGTAAGATATACATTGCTTTCTTTAATTGGGTTTTCGTCTAATGTGAATTTTCATACAAACGAAGATGACTGTGATATCATAAGGCTTTATTACCCTGCTTTCATGTTTACTCAAATACGAAACCTTTCATGTAAAAATGACTGTGACGTCTAAATGGTTCTCCACACTGATCCTATTCACAGGTTTTTGTCTACTATGAACTTGTCATGTCCAAATATCAATGACATCTGATGTCCTGACCACAATGCTTATATTCACAGGGTTCTTTTCCATGTGACTGAAGAGACCTGTGACAACCAGAGGCTTTATCACATTTTTTCATATAGTTGTTCTCAAGTAAGAACTTTTTCATGAACATGAAGGTGACTGGACTCTCTAAAGGCTTTTTTTTACACTCTTTACATGCATAGAGTTTCTCTTCTCTGTGTGTTTCTTCATGTCTTTGAAGGTAACAATTATATCTGAATGTTTTACCACACTGCTTACATTCATATGTCTTTTTCGCCAACATGAATTTTTTATGTACTTGAAGGTCAGTGGATCATGGAAAAGCTTTACCGCGTTGTTTACATGCACAAGGTTTCTCTTCACTATGTGTTTTGTTTTTTTTTTTTTCATTCCTTTGACGATTACTGTTATATCTTGATCACATTCTTTGCATTCAAATGTTTTTTCTCCATTATTAGTCCTTTCATGCAGTAAGGAACTAGAAAATGTAAAGGCCTTACTACATTTTTTACATTCATATAGTTTTCCTCCAGATCAAAGATTTAGAAATCCTTATTTCTGTAAAGAGAAAATTAGCTGGGAAGGCTATGGTTCTTTAAAAAATAAAAAAGGGGGAGATGTCGGGAGCCGTTTGCAGGGTCAGTCTTGCTGATCCCAGAAGTGCTGTGGGATTAGGGCGTTTTGCAATGCGAGTGATTTATTCACTTGAAGGAGAGAAAATCCTGTAATCCCAAGGCTGAAAATCCTGTAATCCCAAGACTGAAGATCCTGTAATCCCAAGGCTGAAGATCTTGTAAATCCTTGTAGGAAGGTCTGATTTAATTACCCGGAGGAAAGCTTATCTTAAATCCTAGGCTTAGCACCTTTTGTTAAGTAGACATAGGTGTTTTGAATAATCCTGTATATGTAAATGATGGTTGTATTGTTCCTATAAATACGCTGAGCAGAGTAAAGTCGTGGCCTCAGTATTGACTGAGAGCCCTCCTGAATCTATCCTCGTGTTCTCTCTCTCTCTCTCTCTTTCTCTTTCTCTCTTTTATTTCTCAATCCTAACTCCCCAATTCAGGTACAGTTCGATTTCTGCCGGCGGGCTCCGGCATATGGTGCCCAATCCAAGCTGTTCTGCATTTTTCACCCTTCACTATTTCCCAGTATAAATTGGATCAGATCTAAGGATAAAATTTTCATTATGCCAATGCAGTCTTTTCTCCCTATCATATTGACTGATTGTATATCTAAGAAGTAACACAAGTCCATAGATAGTCTGCATAATATGCCAAGTGAGGTTTTGTAACATTTGTAGGACCAATGTCCCAATATCCTGATCAGTCCATAACTAGATTCAAGCTTTCGTTGTACTGTTGTTCTTCTCATGTAAGGATGTCTTGATAGACGAGTATCATTCATCATCGCTACAATTTTCTTTTCTTCCAATATGGCTGGATGCAACATAGTTGAATCTGGCACATGAGTCCAATACAGTTCTCCGTGCATCATCAGGCAAAGCCTCCATCACAGGCATCACAGACAGCTACAACAGCATCACTATTCCTGCTTTCAGTCCCTGCGAACCGGACCAGCCTTTCTGGCAGCCACCTGGCATTCTCAGCATCCTGTGGAAAAACACAAACATGCCCTCTTCCCCAAATTAATACTGGGTCTAGACCATGCCATTTTCCATCAATTGGATCCTTCCATCTCACTTGTGCATAGGTATCCAATGTTTTGGGATGCCATAACCTATCTGCAGCAGAAAAACCAAGAGCATCCACATTTTAAAAATTTAAAATAAAAAGAGCATGATTTAAAGAGTTTTGTGGAGATCTGGGGTATAACTCCCCCCTTTTTATTTTTTGTAATTGATTTTTTAAAACTCCATAGGACATGTAATATTGACCTAAGAATTTTATCAAATTTTACAGTTATTAAAGTTGAACTTCAGTCAGGATTTGTGCAGTGAAGTCATAATTTAACTTTTATATTTATCATTATATGTCTGAGTGTGATCTCCATCCATGAAATTACAGGATGAGCATGCAATGCGTGCAGGGACCAGGAGAGGGCACCAAATCTCCTGGAACTGGAGTTAAGTATATTTGTAGGCTTCCAGTGTGTTCTGGGAACCATCCACTGTCCTCTGCATGAGCAGTCAGTACTCTTCTGAGCCATTTCTTCGACCCCTGTATCCTTAATCTAAATTTATTTTTATTCTCCGTGTGTATATCTGCATGGTTAGATGTGCACCATGCTACCACCAAGCCAAAAGAAAACACTGCATCCCCTGGAATGGAGTGACAGCAGGTAGTGAGATGTCATGTGACCATGGGGAACTGAAACTGCACATTTAGGAACAAATCTATTGATAAAAATTATACTTCATGTCGAGAGAGCTGGCTCAGGGGTAAACAACACGTGCTGCTTTGGCAGAGTACCTGGATTTGGTTCCTAGCACCTAACTGGCAGATAACAATTGTCCATAACTCCAATTCAGGGGATCTGACACACTCTTCTGGCATCTGCGCTACCCACACCACTGCCACTATCCCACCAGCCCTATGGGGATAGCCCACCACACCAAAATTTCTTCTCTAAACATTCTGCCCTTACCAAGCTGCCCATCAGTTGTTGGTTTCTTTCCCCACATCACAGAAAACATCACTGCTATTCTGAAAGTGATCCTCTGTTTTGTCCTACTCTGCCAACTATTGCAATTGTACTTAAAATTCCTTCTGGGAAGCTCAAACAACGTGTACCCTCCTCCTCCTTACAGGAGTGTGAGTGCTCCCCGACTAAGGCTTGCTAGAAATTCTCCATCCAGGCTGGATCATGACTGCCCCAGAGCTGGGGTAAGAGGGCCTCCTTATGGCTTCCTCTGCTTATATACTTAGTCCCTCCCCATGTGCAACTAGGGAAAGTGGTTGCACCAAGGGACGCCCTAAAGATATGTATATCGAGGAAGCCATGGGTCAGTGTCTTCTGCCATTTTGTGTCTTGGGGAAACTAACCAACCATACTTGGGAGTTTCCAGTGTGGCCTTAGGAGAGGAGCACCCCATTCCTGTAAGTCAACCCTCAGCACAGCTCTGTAAGCCCAGTATGCTCACTGGTACCAGACTGCATTTAGCAGAATCAAGCCTGTTTGTCCTATGGACCTAGGGAAGGAGGAGTAAGGTTGTTTATACCTCCCAGAAGGAATTTCAACCACACATATCCAAACCACAAAGTAACCTTAATTCTAGAACCAAATGTGAGTAAGTATGCTCAGGGAACACAGATTTAGCTTACCTCAAACCACATATTTTGAGTTAGCATACCCCAACTCATTGCAGTAGCATGAACTTTCCTCCCTTCCCTAGTAATAGAGTACAGTTATATTCCAAGGCACTACGAAATATATTTGTGGTAACATCACAGACACATACTGCATATCGATGTGGGGAGATGTCTGTGACAGAATACAAGTGCTATTTGATGGTATATTAGCCTTTTGGTATGTGAAAAGTATGAGAAACCGTGGCTTTGACCCCTCGATGAACACCTAGATGTCAGGAATATATTACTTAGTGTCCAGAGTCCAAGTGTAGTTTCCTTCCTTGGGGTTTTCCTGAATCATTTGGAAAGGAAAGGGTCATGTTAAGTAGGACAAGAAGCCATGTATAAATGGTACTTTCAACTGCTTGTCTCATCATTTAAAAACAAATCTTTATTGAAATAGAGTGTTGTAATGGGTGTGTCATTAAGTGTCCATCACTCTTCCTCTTCAAATAATATTTTATTTAAACAGAATTGATGACAGAACACAAGGCACTAACTCTTTACATTGCCATGGTTAAATCCTCAAGATTTCGTTCCTCATTCTCAGTGGTTAAAGATACAGTCAAGTGGAGGTTTGAACAGGATTAAGATAGGATTCTAAAGAAAGAATGAGCTGTACTGACAAAGATACAGGTTTCTAGAGATATAAGAGATCCCCTAGAGATATCCATCTGAGAGACCTCTGGATCCTTCCATGTGTCTCTGAAATCATCATCAACCACGAGATGGTTATGGGTATCCAGGCGTTTCTAGAACTAGATTGGGGACTGATGTCACTTAATGTGGAATGATTTCTAGATGGGAAGCTCTGCAGTTAAAGTTTGAATGTCTGACATCAGAACTGCATGATCTAGCAGGCCTTAAAATCCTACCAGTTGCAACACATCATCTCTGTTCAGAAAATCTAAAGAGATAAGCTGCTAGTGATTTCTAGAATTACAGCCACTATAAAAGGGTTTCCTATTCAGATATAGTTTGAGCCAGAACAATAATGAAACCACACCCATTTATTACACAGAGTAAGCGTATACACATTTTGAAGGTCACTGCTTATACATCTTGAAGTTTCATGGGGAAAAGTAAACTGTAAATGATCATCTCTGACATTACACAATTATCTGACTCACAACTTTAGGTAAGATCTCACACCCACTACACATATACAAAGCACACTACTGGAAAACAGATCCATAGCCATCAGTCAAATAGGAGAAATTTTAGTATGCACTATTTAGGATTTAGTGATATTTTTCCAGTAAGCTATTTGTAATTGTCAATTGAAGTAACCTTATATTTTTGTGCGCATGCACATATTCATGTCTACATGTATGTGCAGAGGTAATTGTTAGAGGTCAGGGACAACCTCAAGGGTCATTGCTCACTTCAGATATTGTTTAGACCAGGCTCTCTGTATTTCCCACTGAGTACAGCAGGCTCTACAGCCTAAGGTCTCCACGTATTCTGCTTCTACCTCCTACAGGAACACTGGTATGTTTGATGGGTATGTGCACTGCTGTGTCTGAGTTCATGTAGATTCACTATCAGGATTTTAAACAAATGTCATCACCTCTTAAGGCCATCTCTCAAGCCCACATACTTTCAGGATACTTCTGACATTGTAAAGACCGAGAAAGGATCAGATTTCACTCTAGTGAATAACACCAAGTAATTGTAGACAATCTTCAGTGCTTTGCTGACTGAAAAGATATGCAAGTAAATGCCAAAAAATATTACTATACTTTAGAAGAAAAAATTTAGTAAAATTTTATTATTCTTTTAACGGAATCTGACCTTTGTACATGAAACAATAGAATGTGTATGTGCCATCTAAGGGATTCCCACTGCCATATCCTGGGCACCATTATTTTTTATGCCCAGCCTTTACTGGAGTTGAAGGACCATCCTCACATTAACTAATTTGGCAATATCCATCAGTAATGACCACTTATTTTCAGGGGGTGGGGATGGAGCCTGTATTTCTTTAAGAATCCCACTAACATTTTTTTTTCCGTACACTGCATCTATGGTAATCACTCCTCCTCTTGAAACTTCGCTTCATATTTGGGTTACTGTGACCTGACAGAGACTGATAAGTCAAGGAAAATAATCTTGCTGTCTCAAGTTATCAACTGGGCTCATTTTTCAACTTATATTTGCCAGGCTGTTTTGGATTGTCTTATTTTCACAAATGTTCCAAGAGGCAAAATAGGAAAGTGATGCCTAGAACAGTCTGATTAGTAAAAACAAAACAAAACAAAAATCAAAGAACCCAGTAATAATCTCTTATCTATGATGAGTATGATCCTTACATACCGTCCTTCACTTTTCTCTCTTGTAAACCACTTTGTTCCTTCCACACACATGCAGTGTCAACCAGAAGTTTTCTGGATTTGCTTCATTATTTCCTATTTCCAGTTTGGAACAATCCATATATTAGCACAAAAGCAGCATAGAAAAATTCATTTGTATCTAAACATAAGTCTTTTATCCTTAATAATCCAGCTCCAGGGGACCCAAAACCTGCTTCTGACCTGTGCAGTCCTTGCACAACATGGCTGCACTTGCATCCATACAGATAAAACACCAATACATATACAATAAAAATGAATTTAGAAACTTCTATGTGAACACAAGCAAAACATAACTGTCCTGGAGATATTTTAATTTTCACAATTTCAAGCTTCCTTGAGCTTTAAGTTCCTTTGTAACAGACAGAAGTTATATTTGTTAAAAAAATATCTCTCTGGTCCAGTTTATGTGGTATAACAGAATAATGCAGAGAATTGTGTATCTTACAGAAAAATTCAGACAAGGGAAGATCACCATTCATCAATTCCCTTTCACCACAAGCCACCGTTACCAGAATCTATGCAACCAAGAGTGCTGTGAAGGAAGAGAAACAATAGAATGTGCCATGACAGCAGGTCCAGTAGATCAGTGGGACTGCTAGTCCAGCATGTCTATGTGCAGGACCGAGGGGACACCCCAGAAGCTGCTCAGTCCACAGATAGATGCCTCAGCATTCCATTCTGGCAGACACGACTGGAAATTTCCTGGCTTTGCTGCTGTTTAGTCCATGCTGGAAGACCAATGGATCTAGTCCATCAGTGGAGGAGTGTAGCAGGAACAGCAGCAGCCACAGGAGACGCCACACTCAGCACAAAAAAGACAACACAAGCAGGCAGGAAACACAGGTGTTTCCACAGACAGCTTTACTTAGGTGTCAGTCACATGTTTTTCCTACCCACAGTCAAAGCCTGGCTCTAGGTATTTTGACAGGGCACATATGTAAGCACATTAGTCGCTTAAGTATTGGCAAGCACACAATATACTATGTATAGCATTCAGTGACAGAGGCAAATATGCCCTCTACATGTGGACACGGCCTCTCACAAGCATTATCAGGCAAGTGAGGGACAGGTGAAACTTCAAACAAGGATTTCATCCAACTCCAGTATATACGTAATTGACCATGACAAGGGTGCACATCTCTGTGATGCACACACACCAACTTAACGTAATTGGGTGTAACATCTCAGGGTTGCAGTGTCCATGAGTGATTGTTGGGCTGAATAGGCTTTTTGCAGATGCAGCTGTCTGTGACGGTCCATGCTCCTGGAAGTATTTGCTGGCTCACTTAATCTAGACATTGATAGAATTTCTTTTCCATGTCATTAATGTCCTATCTCAGGTGAGTGGACATTTGTTCGGGTGTCCCCAGGAACAATCTCCTGCAATACTGTTGCTGCTGGGAACTGTGACAGTTTGATCTTCTCCCCTGTTGTTTGTATTCGTAAAAGTCTGAGAGTGAGTTTTTATCCATAACTGAAGTGAACTCAAATAAAACATTGTCAACACTTGGATTTTCATATTTCTAGGAATTTTTTCCCATGAGATATTTGACCTTGACAGAGCACTGTGCTGTGAAGCTGCTCTATCCTTGTAGGTTCTTTGCCATGATTCAGTTCCTCTTGTAACTGTTCTGTACTGTGAAATGTAACACTCTCCACATTCGGTGCATGGACAATGTTCACCTCCAGATGGAATCTTCTCATGTAACTAAGATAAATGTAGCATATGTAGGATTCACATTGCTTTCGTTCATTGGGTTTTGTTCTAATGTAAATTTTCCCTGAAAGGCAGATAACTGTAAGATTTAAAGGCTTTACCACACTGTTTCCCTTCATAGGCTTACGAAAATATGAATTTTCTCAAGTAAAGATGGCTGGGATGTCGAAAGGATTCTCCACACTGCTCTTATTCATAGGGTTTTGTCTAGTATCAGCTTGGCAACTCTGTGATCATCACTGTGACATCTTTACCATCGTTTCCATTCATGTGGTTTTTCTCCAGTATGACACCTGTGATATCTAAAGGCTTTCCCACATTGTTCTCATCCACAGGGTTTCTCTCCAATATGTGTTGTTACATGTCTTTAAAGACAATTATTGCATCTAAAGCCTTTATCACACTGTTTCCTGACACAAGTTTTCTTTGCAGTATGACTTGTTTCGTGTTCTTGAAGGTATCTGTAGAGTGTAATGGCTTTACCACATTCTGCATAATCATACAGTTTCCATCCCATATGGGTATTTTTCTTGTGTTTGAAGATCCCTGTTAAATCTGTACGTTTTATCACACTGTCTACATTCATACAATTTTTCTCCAGCATGAATTTTTTCATTGGTTTGAAGATAACACTTCAATCTAAAGAATTTACCACATTGTTTGCATTCATATGTTTTTTCTCCAGTATGATTTTGTTTATGTAACATGAAGGAACTAGGATATATAAAGCCTTTACCACATTGTTTACATTCATATAGTTTTTCCCCAGTGTGAATTCTTTCATGTAACTGAAGATAACTGTGACATCGAAATGCTTTTCCACATTGTTTACATTCATGTGGGTTATCTCCAGTATGAATTTTTTCATGACATTGCAGATAAGACTGACATACAAAGGCTTTACCACACTATTTACATTTATAAGGTTTTTATCCAATATGAATTCTTTCATGTCGCTGAAGATAACTCTGACATCGAAAGGCTTTTCCACATTGTTTACAATTATATGGTTTTTCTCCAGTACATATTCCTTCATGTCGCTGAAGATAATTCTGACATCGAAAGGCTTTTCCACATTGTTTACATTCAGATGGTTTTTCACCAGTATGAATTTTTTCATGTACTTTAAGGTGACCATATTGTGTAAAGGCTTTACTGCATTGTTTACATTCATATGATTTTTCTCCAGTATGAATTCTTTCATGTAATGCTAAGGATCTAGAAAATACAAAGGCTTTACTACATTGCTTACATTCATATGGGTTTTCTCCAGAATGAATTTTTCATGTAACTTAAAATAACTGACATCTAAAGGCTTTTCCACATTGTTTACAATTATATGGTTTTAGTCCAGTACGTTTTCTTTCATGTTGCTGAAAATACCTGTGCCTTACAAAGGTTTTACCACATTGTTTACATTCATATGTATTTTCTACAGTATGTCTTCGTTTATGTAACATGAGGGAACTAGGAAATGTAAAGGCTTCATGACATTGTTTACATTCATATGGTTTTTCTCCAGTATGAATTCTTTTATGTAACTGAAGATAACTGTGACATCGAAAGGCTTTTCCACATTGTTTACATTCATATGGTTTTTCTGCAGTATGAATTCTTTCAAGTAACTGAAGAGAACTCTGGCATCTAAAGGATTTTCCACATTGTTTACAAGCATATGGTTTTTCTCCAGTATGAATTCTTTCATGTAACTTAAAATAACTCTGACATCGAAAGGCTTTTCCACATTGTTTGCAATTATATGGTTTTTCTCCAGTATGTACTCCTTCATGTCGCTGAAGATAATTCTGACATCAAAAGGCTTTTCCACATTGTTTACATTCAGATGGTTTTTCACCAGTATGAATTTTTTCATGTACTTTAAGGTGACCATATTGTGTAAAGGCTTTACTGCATTGTTTACATTCATATGGTTTTTCTCCAGTATGAAATCTTTCATGTACTGCTAAGGATCTAGAAAATACAAAGGCTGTACCACATTGCTTACATTCATATGGGTTTTCTCCAGAATGAATTTTTTCATGTAACTTAAAATAACTCTGAAATCTAAAGGCTTTTCCACATTGTTTACAATTATATGGTTTATCTCCAGTATGAATTCTTTCACGTTCTTGAAGAGTGACTGTATCGTTTAAAGGTTTTTCCACACTGTTTACATGCATAGAGTTTTTCAACACTTTAGATTCTTTCATGTCCTCGAGGAGAAGTGGAAGGAGTCAAAAGCTTTCCTACAGTTTGAGTTCCTCCAGATGTGTCAAGTCAACTGCCATAAGCAGATACCTTTCTAGGTTCTTTGTATTGGTGGAGGTTTCTTGCATTGTGAGTTTCTTGATCTTTTACCAACAAATGTTGGAGATCAAAAGAATTTAAACATGTCTTATATTCAAAAGGTCCATCCACAGTTTGAGTTCTCATACATCTTTGACAGCTTGTGAGGGAGTTAGAGTTTGCTGGCTAATTTCCATATTGCTCATGTTCATATGATTTGTACTGAGAGTGATAGATAGCATGGTTATTAAAGGCGGAATGACGCATGGAAACCTTTCCACACACATTACTTTCACATGGTGTTAGGTCAGCAGAAATGTTCATGATCATATTAGCATTTGTTATCCAAGTGAAACTTTCTCTATCCTGATGATCTTCTTCATGCTTAGGGAATGTCTCAAACATTGAACTTCTGTTAAAATGACAAACATATTAGCAAAAGTAAATTTACTGTCATTTATTACAAGGTGTAGTCCCGTACTCTTCCCAAAATTAGGTAATTCTACGTATTCTGGCACATCTCCGTGGGTAGAAATTCAATACATTGATAATTAGTTCCATAATATAGTTCCCACAGAGTTATTATAATAAAACAGTGACATTTTTAATGCATGTTCCCAGTACTGCTTTCACATTAAATATCCTGCACAAGCACACAGATTTGAAAACACAGACACACAAACAGACACACTAGAATAAATTGAAATCTTTTAAAAATGACCTCAGAGAATGTTTCCTTCTACTTTTTTGAATTACCTTATATGTTTTCCAACATTTTGACAATCATCTCTAATATTCTCATCTTCACATTTCTTTCCTAAAATGTGGTCAAAGAAAAGTTTAATGAATTAGAAATTACTAAAAACTTAGATTGTAGATTTAGTGTATATGACCCATTCCTGATTTATGTATTTAACTCTTCCCTTTGCAAATCAAAATCACAAAAGAACATCAATTTATGTAAATGTTTGTTCCTCAATACACTAAAGGAAGGTAAGAAAATATTTTTACCTATAAAAGTAAGGTTCCTGCAGGTTTCCAGCATCACATCTCTGTACAGATTCTTCTGAGAAGGATTCAGCAAAGTCTACTCTTCCTGGGTGAAGTTCACCGCCACATCCTCAAATGTCACAGAATCCTAAACATTCCATGGACTCCATTGATAACATGTTCGTATATTCATGTTCTAGCCACACATTTCTGATCCATGACAGAGAAATTCTAATGCAAGTTTTGGGTTGTTGTGAAAGGAAAGAGCACTGGAGGGACGCTCCTCTCACTACTGGACACAGGACACAGGATGTTGTGCTGCTCCATCACAATTGTCATTCTACAACACATATCCCTTTCCTGTTCTAAGAAAGTCTGTCAGAAGAGAGGGAAATTAGCATCCAAGGGCCTGCTTGTCCTTAGAAATTCCTGCTCACAATTTTTAACTTTTTATGGCATGAAGACATTTTTCATTTGGTACAGAGAGCATGAAAAACAAATAAACATGACCTATACATACTCTACGGTATATTATGAAACATTCTCTTCCACAGAGCTATTGATATAGTCAAGATTCAGAGAGATAACTACTTGATCATATTGTCTGACCCCAAATAATAACAGACATGGTGTGTAATGACTTATCCTGGTGGGAAGAATCCACACATACTGTCATACTTTCTTAACAGCGGACAGAGCTCTTAACCTCTGAGTCATGTTTCCAGCTCTTGTAAAGTTGTAATCAAATAACAAATATGATACATATTCAATATTTAAAGACTCTATAACAATAGTGTTTAAATTTTTTAGGAACTGCCATATATGAATATTTTAAATAGAGAAAGGTGAGAATGTACTTCAGAAAGAACTCAGTATAGGCAGTCATGTTGACATGTGTACACAGCTATGACAGTGAATGAGACAGAGGGTTCACATGATTTCCAGATTTCAAGTCATGCTATGAAACCTAGCAAAACGTCCATCCTAGGAAGAAAAAAAGATTGGAATGAAGAAAGGCAGGAGGCAAGAACACAAAAGTTTGTGCTTTCTCTTTATACTCATGAAGAAAACTTCATCAATCAGGACAACACACAATTTTGTACTCAAGAAAACTGTGTTTAAGATCAGCAAGTGTCTACCAGCTGTAAAACTCAAAGAACAACAAAGTTATGTTTTGGTTAACCATTTCAAGGACAAAGGGATCAAATTTATTGCCAACCATTAAAATTGTGGGGTCACATTCCACCGATATAGCTCAGCAGGTAAAGTTCTTGGCAAACAAGCTTGATGACTTGAATCTGATCCCTGAAACTCTGAAAAAATTCAAAAGACAGAACAGAAAAGAAAAGGCTGTTCCCTTGACAATTGTGACATACAATCTCGTGTAAAGACATCATACACAAAATAACAATATACAAATGAACAAAAATCATTCTAAAGCATTTGCAGCGTGTTCGTTGGTGCCCATGATAATCTACAAACACATCTTCAATTAATTCATAACCAACAATGGTGAACTATATGCCAAACACTTTTAGAACAAGTTAGAATCTCCATCATCAGACTTAACTAAATAACATGAAGAGCAGCCTAAAGCCGGATATGGACATTTATCTGAGCAAACTCACTGTTGCCCAGGCCTTCCCTTCCCCAGACGAATTTTCAACAATGCCAATACAAAGCTAGTGCCTTTGTGAACATCACCCCCACATTCATCCAGTTTACTATACAGAGTCCCCATTGGTGCCTCCAGAATAAAACTGGATTTCACTTTCGTTTGGCAGAACTGCAGTAATCTAAATGAGATGCCATGGGTAAGAGTTTTGACAAAATTTCCTTCCACATAACTGGAAATGTCACACCTACACCTGCCATTTCACTAGCACTATATATAAATGGAACCTACGATGGGTCTCGCACCCGCAATAACCTGATCTTGCAGAAGGATTTAAAATTTCTCCAAATTTGAACTTTTTCATGGACAGGTGGTTCCATGTGTATCCATAACAGAGTATGTCTCTCAAAAGAGATGATTCTACCAAGCTCTAATTTTGTGACTAGACTGCAGAAGATTGGGTGAAGGATGACAGGGTAATGTTTGCTAGAAAGACAGCTGTATCTCTGAAAACCCTCCACAGAGTAATGGCTCACAGAAGCTCCATCTTGAAAGATTCCTGAAGAACTACTGGGGAACTTCAAGGCTACAGAGAAAATGTGTTCTGTATTTGATAGCGTTGATATGCTAATCTTAATATGCATATATAGTGTTTGTGAGGAGCACTGTGAACCTTGTTAAGGAGATTCCTGATCCTCCTCTGTGTACTTTTACAAAGATCATTACTTTTCTTTACTTGTATGTATATGGCTCTGGTAGAATACCTTGTGTATTTACTTCTCTCAGAGGCCAGAAGAGAAAGTCAGATTCTCTGCAAGTGGAGTTACAAGCAGTTATAAGCCCCAGACATGATTCCTGGAATCTGAAATAGATGAGCATCAAGTGTTCTCAACTGCTGAGCTCTTTGTCCAACCTCCCAGGTTTCCTAAAGTTTTATAACACTTCTCCACACACAGTGGAGAACAGACAATACGCTCAAGAAATGGAGCTAGTCAACCTGGATTGCTACCTAGAGAATAAAGAAACTAAGAGGAGAAAGTAGGGAATAAACCAGAACTAACAGACACAGGATATGATTTTCAGAAGGAGACTCCAACTGCACAGAGGAGACTCCTACTGCACAGTCCTTAAGTCCACAACTGACAAACAGTAAGTCATAAAACAAAAAGACTTCTGTATGGCAAAAGACACCATCATTTGAATGAAGAGTCCACCTCAAGAATAGGAAGAAAATCTTTCTCAGGCATATGGCAGACACAGGGTTCATACCTACAATATGTGAAGATCTAGAAAAAAACCAAAGTAATTAAAAATTGGTACAAAGAATTGAACAGATACTTCCCAAAGATGAAACACAAATGGCTGCAAAATACTGAAAAGTTGTTCAACATCTTTGACCATCAGGGAAATTGTCATTGAAACTACCTTGATGTTGCATCTTATTCCTGTTAGAATGGTTAGATACAAAACTAAAGATGGCAATCTCTGGCAAGGATGTGGGGAAAGGGCAGCACTTACTCACTGTTGGGGTAACTGCAGACTGCTGTCCCCACTATGAAATCACTGTGGAGAATCCTCAAGACCTCAGAATATATCTCGCACATGATCCAGGCACACCACTCTTGGAACTCAACACAAAGCACTCAAGATCCCACTACACAGATAAATGTTCAGCCATGTTCACTGCTGGTCTAGTCACAGTAACCAGAAAACAGAAACAATCCAGAATCCTATCAACTGATGAAAAGACATTGAAAGTATGGAACATTGACACCTATTTAGTTCTTAAGAACAAAGAAATTTTGAAATTCACAGTAAAGTGGATGAACCTGGAAACAATCATCCTGAGTGAGGTTACTGAAAACAAGACAAAGGCCCCATGTTCTCTGTTCTCTCTCATAAGTGGACACCAGCTTTGCATCATTAGATACACATGTTTCAAGTGGAGAATTCAAGATCCCAGGAAAGTAGTAAGTGGCCATGGGAAGGAAGAATCATGGAGTAGGAGGGTTAAAGGGATGGGACGGGAGGGCAGCACAGAGGAGGAGGCAGGAGAGGGATAACTACACTGAGTCCTTCAGAGAAAGTCACAGAGCCAGGAATGTTGTGCAGACCTTTAATCACAGTGCTTTAAATGTGGGGGAGGGACAGGGACAGGTGGATCTCTGTGAGACTGTGGCAAGCCTAGTCCACATAATGACTGCAGGACAGCTGGGGCTACAAGTAGACCTGTCTCAAAAAAAAATATTTTTAAATGTCATATTATTTTTAAGCTCTCTCTCTCTCTCTCTCTCTCTCTCTCTCTCTCTCTCTCTCTATATATATATATATATATATATATATATATATATATATATGAGATAAAAGGAATTATCCAACAACAGGTAGATATCACGTCTACTAGACACCATAGGCTAGAAAGAAAAAGTCCAGTTCCAGGAATGAACTCCTTGTCTGTTTTTTAATATTTTATTTATTATTTTATGTGTGTGATCATTCCTCATGTATGTATGCAAGTTCACTGTGTCTTGCAGTGCCCACAGAGGCTAGAAGATTGTGTAGGATCCTCTGAAAGTGTAGTTAGGCATTGTTGCTAACGTCCATGTCTGTGCTGGGAAGTGACAGTGTGTCCTCCAAAAGGAAAGGCAGTGCTCTTAACCACTGAGCTATCTTTCCAGTGTCCATTTTTAAAATGTATATTTTTACGGAATATTTGTGGATGTCATAGAATACAGTTTAACCATATTTGGACACTCTCCATAGTTGCAACAATTAACTGCTGGGAGGGAAAGAATTAGCCTCTGGAAAGTAGTGACTGTGCTAGACAAATCAGCCTTCAATGAATGGACACAAGGAAACACAAGTTTGACTCCAAAGGCCTTTAAATAATGTGGAACATGTGTAAAATAATGTGGACTCTGTGAAATGTGGCAAGGACGGGAAGGGAAGGTGCACACAGAGGACGGACCCACACATGATGAAATATATTGTATGGAATCTGTGAAATCTCAATCGGAAAAAGCTTCTTATTGATGATGTGTCATAAAGTTAAGGAGATCACTTACTGTTCTAAAAAACCATGCCCAGAAAACAAATGAATAAATAAAGGAAAGGTAACAATGGAGGACGTGAAACTGGGAGAGGTGTGGAGGAGCTGCAGGCAGGAGAGGTTCTAAATATAATCAAATAATACCTGAGCAAACTCGTGAAATTCTGGAATTTAAAAAACTACAATAATCATAACAAACGCACTATATACACAAATACGTATATTGTGTATATCGATCTATCACATAGATACGTACGTATATACATGGTCCTTGGGTTCTTTCTGACTCATGTAGCCTGCTGCTTTCTTATGGTGAATTGCTCTCTCTTCTATTCTGTTCCTTTTCTTTTGAATAGTTTCTTCTCTACTTTGCAATCCCTGTGAGATTTATTTCATTCTAGAATAAGAGGCCAAGAATTTAAAGGCACTCAGGCCAGGCTCTGACAGGCCTCACATAAGAAATGCAGGGAAGAAAATGTAAGCATGACGGGAATGGCAGCAACGAAGAGAGCAAATGTCACTCACTTCACCTCCCACCTTAGAAAATGGAGAAAGGCACAGGAAATGGAAACTGGAAAAAGAAATTACGGACAGGAAGTCAATAGACAACACCAACCATCACAACACTAGTTCTGCAAAACATCAATAGAAACCCCTGGCAAGGCTGCTCATACTCGTAATCTCAGCACTCTGGAAACAGAGTAAGGAGTATCACCATGACCTCAAGGACAGACTGGTAAACACACAAACACATATATATTCATATATACATGTATGCATATGTATACAAGTATGTATGTACATTAGCAAAACTGAGGCATCTATAGACAGGACTCAAAGGCTTATTAGAGACCCACCATTAAAACAGATATTGAAAGTTCCAGGAAGTGATTTTCTCCATGCTGTGACCAAATACCTGACAAGAAACTTAAAAGGATAACAGATAAAAGATGCATTTTGAATTATTTTAAGAATGGACACTCTTAAAGTCCATTCTCAAAGCATGGTTAGCTGTTTACACAGCTCAGCAATCAATAAGCAGGCCTCAAAAGGAGCAGAGGACTATCCATTAGATTAGACCATTGGGATGACACAGTTTCTGGGCCTACTAAAGAAGGCACTCACCTACACTGCTGTTTTAGCTCTCTCTGACCATAAAGAAATCCTGTCCTTACAGGTTCATCATCAAGGCAAGAACATGGAGAGTTGTCAGTTCCACAGACAAGCAAACTTACTAGGGGAAATAGAAAAGGTGTCTGCACCGGTTCCTCAGGGAGGAGCTTCCCAGGGAACCTGACCAGAATGGCTGTTGTTTCACACCACCCTGTATGTCTTCTTCCCTAGACAGCTAGCCTGTATCCTAGCCAGCTGAAAACGCTCTCCATTTCCTTCCCAATGGTTCAATTTGACTTGAAGGAGAGCCACATTCAGAGGAAAGTCAAACAACCCATGCCTCCAGCCGTGATATTTCTCTGGGGTCCCTGCTTTGCTGTTATCAACCAGCCACACCTTTGTTCAGCTCAAGAATCTCCAATAAAAGAACCTAAGGACACCTTGACTCAGACTCCAGAGCTATGTATGCTCTCTTATTTCCAACCATATAAAATCTAGTACAATCTTTCATATTTTTCACAGCTTTCATTCTTGTGGGAGGATTGTGTCATCCCGCTGAATAAACACCATTCAGTCTGCAGTAAGATCTGGACTTAGAAGTGTTATTTAAACTTGTTTTCTTTCTCTGCACCTCCAAATCTAACAACTTTTAGACGGTAATGTTCACTTCCCCAAACCCTTGTCCACACAACACCAAAAGGACAATCAGGCGCTCTGGTCAGTCACAGACACTGAAGCTGCCCCCACAGGCGGAGCCTCCCGCTCAGTGCCTGGAGCAAAAGCAGCTGCAGCAGGAAATGCCACAGGCGGCCGCGCCGGGAACCTTGGTGTCATAACAGCACAGGACTCCAGTCCTGCTACCCCCAAGCCTGGGGAAGACCCAGCACAGCCCCTGCCTGGAGCTCCACGGCCGCTCCTCCCGGCTGGGGACAGTTGGGAACACGCTTACCATGTCCTTGGTTCCGGGTTCCCTGCGCTCTCCACACAGCGCCACGCAGTGCTGATCAAGGAGCAACCTACGTGGAATATCCTTCAGATATGGAGCCAAACACGCACAGTAAAACTCATAACATGGCATAGGATAGAGCACGCCTTCAGCCTACAGTCGGTGGTCCTGATTGGGCAGCACGATCAGGAGCCCTGATTGGTTAGGGTCTCCAATGAGACCAATGTGGCTGGGCGCTAAACTGATGGAGAAGCACTTATCTCTTCCCAGCCCTGGCTTCCTCTTCAGGCACAGACCCTGTCCAACTGCAGGGAGACTGACTTCCAAGCTCTGCTCCTGGCCTGGCACAGCAGCTGCTGCCGTCTTGAGAAAGTCACTAGACACTTCCTGTTCGTCCTCCAGGGTAAAGGGTCGCTGAGTCAATCACACATTGTGTCAGACGTCTTTGTCCTCTTGCCTCACGTGCTGAGAGTCATCCAGCTCACCCTAGGTGACATTAGTGTTGAGTCTAGTGTCTGCTCCACATCAGGGATCTGGATTTTTCACTCTGGCACATTCAGGCACACTCTGGCACACCGTTAGAACCCAGACCTGCTCTTTAACAAGCGGGTCTTTCTAAGATGCCACATCTCAAAGCCTAAAGAAACCAGGCAGCTCTGTCCCCACGACTCCACTCCAGCTCTTTTCCTGAAACACAGTAAAAAGAAGTCCTGTGCGGTGCATTCAGAACTTCTCCCTTACAAATTTCCAGACTGACTCCACTTTGTCACCCCTCCCCTCAGCCCTGCTATGAAGAGCCATGCCGGTTCCGTGCAGGTTGAACCTGCTGGGCTTTCTGGGACTACACTGTTTAACAATAGAAGGCATTCTTCCAGGCTGAGCTACATCTGCATCTCCAGGGAGTCATGTTTCTGCATTTCTGAGAAACGTGGTTTTCTTACCTACAACTTAGAACCTTTGTTAGCTGAAAACTTCGTTATTAATTGATCTGGCACTGGTATAGTTTAATTATGGGACCTGTCTTTGTTATGGTGCAACTATGATTACAAGCTTTGACCCTGGCATGATGTCATTGTGGTTTTTGGTTTATAAACTCTGTTCTCCTCCTCCTTCGAATCAAAAATTCTTTGGGGCTTAAGCCCACTCTCCACCAAAAGCTTATTACTAATTAATGGACTCTTATTGGCACGGTTACTATGTGTCTTTCCTGTGTGCCACACACTGGGTACAGCAGTGGTCCTACTCAGTACATGACTGCTCCATTTCCTCATCACATGGTGTTGAACTTCCTAGTACTCCCTGAAAGAATTAAAAATAAAGTCAGACATGCTTCTTTTCTTTGGGAAATTTCTCTGATGTCTCCTCTGGGCCTCCTCCCCAAAGTCCTTTTTTCAGTAGGATACTTCCCTTAGGTTCAGTTATCCTCTTAATGAAGCCCCTTTCCATGCAAAATAGTACCCAAATCTATTTATATCCTTGCGTTGCAGGCATATGGATTAAGTCTAACTGCCAGCTTTAAATGGCCCATGCGGTAGAGGGAAATGTCCTTGCATCCATGAAGTAGCTAAGAAGGGTTGTGTTTCGGGCAAGGTAGGGCTTCTTGAATATACCTTGTGAGCTATTGTTGGGGAGGGTTTTCAAAAATATTGTCTCCCCAAACAGATAATTTTTTCAGTTGCCCAATGAATTAATTATGTATGTGTTCCAGAAGAGACAATTGTGCACTTGGAACTATAATTGAATTCTCATTTGGACACAAACAAAGATGACTATGGGAGCTGAAATTACAACCCTTTCTCTACCTGTTGTCCTTTTCTTGCTGCTCCCCATCTGTTCAACCTGAACCAGGAGGTCAGTGATAGAACTCGAATAATGATCGGGGAAGTTTCTCTCAGGACACGTGTTTTAGAATCTCCTGGGATTTTAATGATTGGTAATTGTTTAGTCAAATGCTGAGCATCCAGCAATTCTGAGATTCACTATTTCAAATAGGTTGATAGGAGAAAGTGAGAAACCCTCTGTCTCTACAGCATGCCATAGACATCCACCACTCCAAATGCATAGAGACTGTCTGTATGGATGCTAGCTGTTTTCTTTTCTGCTACATTCCTCTCCCTCCACCTCAGGGGTTTGTCTCCTGGATCTAGCTGGTCCTCAATTTTCTCTGGACCAGGAAGACATTAAACCATCTATTGTAACTGCTCACCATAGGCCCCAACCCTTAGGCTAAATTGGGTAATATCCTGTTTTTCCTCTTAGAAACAGTGTAAGGAAATTTTCATCAGTGAAGACCCCTCACCTTTTGCCCCCTAAGTATGTAATGGTCTTGTAATGTTTAACCATAAACTTGTCCTGCTTCTGTAAGACCTGCTTAATGCCAAGGGCCAAGGGAGGGAGCGAAGCTCTTAACTCTGAACACCTGGAAATTCCACAGAAGTAAAGCAACTCTATTTTTTGTCTTTATTATCCAACGTCTCCCTTCCCCAGCTGCTGCAGCCTTCAGACCATAGAGAGACTATAGTCAGCTGCAGATTAATAAATTCAGCTGATAGAAATAGAATAAGTCTGGTGGTCCTTCCCTGGTGGTCCCAACCTCCGTAATGTTAGACCCCACTCTCAGCCCGGGGACTCGAACCCCAGTGGGCCGCCTGGGTGACTAACGTCGGGGAGCCTCAAGCCCACTGACCTCACTCAGCCCAGGGGACTCGAACCCCTGTAGGCTGCCTGAGAGTCAGTCCCAAGAATCCAGACCGTCAGATGCAAAATGCAAGAAGTAGGTTTATTTCACTTGCACAAGTGGGAGACTCAGTCTCGTTCATGAGACTCAGCCCGCCTGACTCCTGCCAGGCCAGGTTTTTATAGTAAGGTTTCACAGGATGATTATGCATTGACATATAGCTCAACAAACAGTTCACACACAAGATATTTGCTTACAGATCAGGGTTACAGAAGGGACAACTTCTCCATAAACCTCACACATTACTTTGCAGTTCACAGGAGGTAAACTTTTCCACAATTTATGGATGGGATAATGGAGACTCTTCCTGTGGAATGTTAAGCCCACAGGCTTTATCTTGCATACCAAGGGATATTTACATAACTCTTGAATTCCCTGGGTCTCTTCCTCCTGGATTTATAGTTTCTTAGTTGTTTTTCTAATGGGGGGGGGGAGGCCGAGCTCGTATCACCGAGTGCCTCATAAAACAAAATGTCTCACACTCCTCCCTTTTTCTTTGTACCTGATTATAATCTTATAATTATGGTTAAACACTTGTATCTTTTTGCTTCAGCGTATGGTATTGCTGAGTGAGTACTAAGGACTGACAAACGATCTTTTACAAACTAACTTAGTCTATTATTTATTTGGCCTTTGATAGGCTGCTGAAGGACACAAGGACAGTTTTTGGTCTTTTGGGGTCTTTTTACCCTGAACTGCCTAGCCACATTTTACCTTTTATTTTCATCGCATTACCCTCTGAAGAGGTCAGCCTAATTGCCAATAGGGAATTGGGGCACAGACCGCTCTGGCTTCTTCAAGCTGAATAGGGTCGTAGATTGTGGCAATATGGGTACCCCTTCAGTGGGTCTATTTATAAGACCCCTGGATTGTATAACTGTTAGTTGTAGGAAAGAGAAAGTCCTTAACTGGTCCCTGGAAGATGAAATTAAAATAATCATAACAAGGAAGAGCTCAAATGTCCAATTTAAAGTCCATTAGAATTTTTTTGCTTAAGGATTTTCATCTTCTGGGTTCCTCTGTGTTTTCCTTTCTGACTGCCAAGGCTGAACTTCAGAGTCTTGAAGTCAGGATTTGTTTCCAGGCACCTTGATAGCTGGAGTACCTAGAATCAGGGTGAATTCCCTCCCAAATAGCTACTAGACAGGGAGAGAAAAGAAATCATTTAATTTTGGTGTTAGAACAATGGTGGGCTTGCCTTTCTTGGCCACAGGTATGTACTGCAGTGTTGAGGTAGGCCAAGAATTGAAGTCTTACATCTGAGTGGCATTTTGTTATTAAGAACAAAATCATTAGTGAATAACATTTTATATAATTTTTTATAGTCTTAAAGAAGCATACTAATTACTTTAATTTTTTGGTTATACTTTCCTTTTGGGTGTTTAAGATCATATAATTTGGCCCAAATAAACCAATTTAGTTTGATTCTTAAGGTCAGTTGAGTATCTATTCCTCAGGGGGATCACATGGGCTTGAGAGGAGCCCCTGGCTCCATAAGCCTTGTTTTACCAATTCCATCTATGTGAAGATAAGTCAGAAGGTCTTGTTAGACCATAGCTTCACTTTGAAGCAAATGAAGGAAACGTTTTCCTGTGCTGACCCTCCTCTTTGCAGACTGGACACTGGTTCAAGTCCTTCTAGTGAAGCCTCCACGAACTCCCTGAACAGGAGGACAGGTGACTCATCACATTTACAGGACATTATGAGAGATGCCCCATAGTCCCCTGGAACTTAGTTGACCATGGAGGGCAAGAGACAAAAAATTGTCTCTTTAAGTCCCTCAAACCAGATTAGAGGCCTTTAAATATGGTGGTTAGACGCCCAAGAAGGTTAGTTTCACCAATACTGAACTATTAATTACTGTATGTTATGTAGCTAAAGCTCGGACAAAGGTCAAACATATATTTGTTCTTCAGACCATCCGAGCCATTACCCCATAAATTCCAAGATTTACATACATGAGTCTCTTATTTTTTATACATTACAACACATTGTCTCAGACCTTTAATCACTTGCATAGACTTTTTTACTTTTTTCTTTTTAATTTGGAACTATCCAGTCATCATAATTTTTTTACATAGATTTTTACTAAAATATTTTTATTTTTATATTTTTTAATACCTTTGTTTATTTTTTTATTTTTTTCCTTAGTACCATGAGATGTAATAACATTAAAATTTTTCTTCCTGGGTGGACTAAGCAATGTTTATTCCATTTCTAAGGCTCTAGTATCAAACCAATGTTTGATCATATTAAAGTTCACCCTGTGGAATGAATGACTTTACACCTACAGATGGGTGAGTTGTTACAAACAGGTATACAGGTAACCTGAGAGCAGATGTACTGTAGTCTTTAGCATGGATGTTGATTTTTCTATAACCTCATGCATTAAGTTTTTTTCTGTTAGTCTTTTTTTAAAATTTTTTCCCCAAATGCAGGAGACCATTTGTGACTAGGGCAAAATTACATACAGCTGGCTGGGAAGAGTAGCTGGATACTCAGGTGGGGGGTCCAGCTTACTCCTCTTTTAGTTGAAGAATACAACCGTTAGCAAACCCAACTGTGATGAACTTCTGTAAGTAGGCACAGCTGAAGTCAGGAGCATGGCAGTTATTCAGGAGTACTGTGCAGCATCATCTTAACAAAGAACATGGGATGTAAATTACACATAAGATAATGTACATTTTACTTTATAAGTTTCTGGAAAAACCTTATAGAGTGAGTTGGTCTACTAAAACCTTGCTTTAGGTTTTGAGAATGTAGATACTAGATAGAGAGAAGCAATTGGTACATAGTAATTAATATCTTATTAACTTGAGCTTAGAATTTTCAGCATAAATCATTAACTGAGGAAGAGGTTCCTAACTCAGCAGAAGTATGAATGCCTAAATTCTAGAGCTGATCCACCTAGTTTAAAAAAACAGTGTCACAATCTCTTAATCATCTTGCCTTCCGTGAACATGTAGAGACAGCCAAGTACAATTACTAGGCAAATAAGCCATGGAGGATGGACAAGCCAATTGCGGGCATCTTAGAGCTCCTGTACAGCTGGTGTGCAGGGCACAGCTCTTCCAAGAGTCCTCCACTGTGTCTCAACTACTTGCCAAAAGAACAGGCACTCTGTCTCTGGAATTCTCCCCATGCTTTTAGTTATGAAGCAAGGACAAGCTGATACTATTTAAGGTTGGGACACTTCTGTCCATTGAAGCCATAAGGTGCCATTTACTGTATATCTAGACCAGGTCTGAATGCAGAAAGACATCGGTTTTTCTTTCTCAAGGTCTGTGGATTAGATCAAGGAGATTCTAATGGGCAAGGATACAGCCAAGGTGAGCCTTTGCTGAAGACAAGTGGCTACCTATCTGGGAGGCAAAAGAAGACATTTTGGAACGTCTTCCAAACTCTTCTTTGCCTCCTTCTCCAGAGCGTCCTCCAGAGATTCTCTGATCCTTTTCTCAAAAGTTATAACTTGTCTGTTTAAATTTTATTTTTTTTTTAATTATGAGAGTCAAGACTATAAAAAGGCTCTCAGTCTGTCTGAATTAGAAAATTTATATTATCATTATACATAATTTTGAATTAAGTACCCATAATCTGGACAATAGGGAACACAGCTATCTATGGCCTTATAGCTAGAAAGTGAAAAGCAGAGGTGCTCAGGACATTAAGGGGTGAGCACAAAAACAAGCTTGGAGCAAGTAAGCATCAGAGAGGTAAATACCCTATTTTAGAAAGAAAAACAGACCTTGGATAACAATGTAAAAAGGCAGGAATTAACACCAGTGAAGGCTGCATCTTACACCTTTTATTTAAGTCATTCATTTCTCTTTACCTCCCATTGCTGTAGCTGTTTCCTGGTAGCAGCTTGTCTCATGTAATGTTTGCTTGGCCCTGGAGTTCTGTAATTTACATAAGCTTCCCAGGTGTGGCCATCACAAAGCTCCAGCTCACTTTGTGCCAGCTTTGTACCTAGTTAGTCTTTGAAGTTCATGGCTAGAAAAACTTTAGATTTTTTTTTTTAAACTGATAGATATATTATGTAAAACAATGTAAGATTTCAAAATACATTTAGAAATCAGCAAACATAACATATAAAAATGTTAAAATTTAAAATAATTACCCATAAAACATGTAAATGTCATGTAAACAATATCAGAACCAAAATGATTTTAAAATACCTAAGACAAATAATTTTTATTAAAAACAGACCAAAATGATATTAAATTGCTGATATCGTCTCCTAATTTGACATGAAAATGCACTGACATTGTTGTAAAAGACTGTGTTAGATTCTCTTGCTTTTCTATGATCTGATCAAGCATGCAAAATATAAACCAAAAACTCTTTTTAGATGGCACTCGGTTAAAGTAGTACCCTCAGATACATAGACCCCAGATTAGAGAGCAAAGCAAAAGAATTCATGGTCTCAAACCAAGGATGGGAGTCCATGTACCTTACCACGGCGCAAAGGTGAATGTGAAGCAGTGTCCTCTGGATATTTTCATTTCTAGATACTATTTATTGCTGGGGAAATAACTCAAAAAAAAGGCAGCAGAAGAAATGAGAAGTTCTGTCCAGTACAAAGGTACTTGGGCTGTTACTCTGAGAGCACAGGTCTCCACAGAGCACCGTGTGTGGCTTTCCTTGTTTACTAAGATTTTAAATGCTTAGATCTATTCAAAAAGCAGCTATTTCCGGACCACATTCTCTAAGCACTGTTTGTTTTGTGTTTACCAGTGACTGAGGTCCAAATCCTAGGCCCCTCTGACTGTTCTTCCCATACAAGTGCAGAGAACCAGGGTGGAGAAAAAGCCCAAGTTAAGAAATGGCTTTTAAAACTTTTTTCTAAAAGGCAAGACATTTACAGCTTCCATATGCCCTGAAGCCATAACAAACTAGATAATGGAACTCACAGATTACCTGCTTAGCAGTCTAACTCAGTACACATAGAAAAATCGCCACATGGCCACCAAATAAGTTATTAAAATTTGGGGGATCCCTTCATATTTGCCAAACTGAAACAGAGTGAAATGAGAGCATCCTCTAGGGGGTTCTTAGTCTTACTCATACAAGAATTTAAGAATGAACCCAATCGGAAGCTTTGCAGAAAAATCCTCAAGACAGGCAAGCTGGGGATCTCAGCAGCTGCCTGGAGGAAGAGAATGAAGGGAGAAGAAAAGAACCTAGATGAAGGAATTTAGAAAAGTTGGTCACTATACATTTTAAAGTAGCGATATTTTGACACTTTCGGACTCACTCTGGCTCACAAGGAAGCAATCATAACACTTAAGACAAAACCAAAACAGACACAGACCTTAACACAAGCCAGATTATTGCCAAGTCACAGAAACAGGATCTGACACAGGAACCAAAAATAGACATGAAAACTCTAGGCTGGCCATTTTTACATATGTTTGGTGCTTACAGGTGACTGAGGTTTAGTCTCTATCCACTCACGTTGGGCGCCATTTGAAGCGGCAGTAAACCTGCCATCTCCCTTTTCGGACTTCCACGGACAGCACTTCCACGGACAGGTTTCCAGCCTGGTGCCAGACTTCTTTTCAGTGATCTAAAGTTGAACTCAAGGGAGTGGTTAGATTCTGCCCCAGGTGGGGGTGTGACTCCAGCCAGGCAAACCACAGACAAACAACACAAAGTAGAAAGACAAACAACTTAGCTGCGCAGCTTCGAAAAACACAGAATACAGACTCAGTCGGGCTCGGGGAAATAAATCCTCGTGCCCCGGGTATGAGGGCGACGTAGTCGCCCCCTCCCCCCCAGGCAATCACTGGAGCGTCCCCCAGGATTTTGAGCTCGTGGGCGCGGACTCGTCAGTCCCTTCCACGGATGCTCTACCAGACTTCGGCCGATCAAACCCAGGACTCGAACCCAGGACACTCCCGGGACTCGAACCCAGGACTCTCCCGTACGGTACCAACAGTAGCCGGCAATACCTACCTCCCTGCGAATCTGGTTTGGGGTGAGGCTGACTTCCCGGCCAATGCACCAATTGTTAGACCCCACTCTCAGCCCGGGGACTCGAACCCCTGTAGGCTGCCTGAGAGTCAGTCCCAAGAATCCAGACCGTCAGATGCAAAATGCAAGAAGTAGGTTTATTTCACTTGCACAAGTGGGAGACTCAGTCTCGTTCATGAGACTCAGCCCGCCTGACTCCTGCCAGGCCAGGTTTTTATAGTAAGGTTTCACAGGATGATTATGCATTGACATATAGCTCAACAAACAGTTCACACACAAGATATTTGCTTACAGATCAGGGTTACAGAAGGGACAACTTCTCCATAAACCTCACACATTACTTTGCAGTTCACAGGAGGTAAACTTTTCCACAATTTATGGATGGGATAATGGAGACTCTTCCTGTGGAATGTTAAGCCCACAGGCTTTATCTTGCATACCAAGGGATATTTACATAACTCTTGAATTCCCTGGGTCTCTTCCTCCTGGATTTATAGTTTCTTAGTTGTTTTTCTAATGAGGGGGGGGGAGGCCGAGCTCGTATCACCGAGTGCCTCATAAAACAAAATGTCTCACAGTAACAATTTGCCTAAAAGGCAGTTATGCGCAGTGGAGAAAATAACAGCATTTGACTTTCATTTTCACTCTGAGCAAGAGAGCTATAAACACAGTGGGATTTCTAGAGATAAAGTAGCCCTGATCTAACAGGACCTTTGTTTTGTCAGTGTTAATAATTTTCTCCATTGCTCTTCAGGTGTCAGAAGGAGAAAATTGAAAACTCTCTGGCTTCTGGATTTTGTTTCAATGTCTTCCTGGGTGGCCTGCTCCTCTTTCTGGAAGAGCACCCATTTCAGAGTCTTACAATACCTTTTCAAATTGCCAGGACTTTTGCAATAGTTGAAAATGTCCTTGTCTTTCCAAGGCAAAATGAATTGTACATTTTGCAATGGCCTTGGAAAATCGGATAAAGACTGTCATTTTGCTGTCTGTCCAGACTTTAAGTCCGTTTGTGCTTGACCTTTGCCCTCCCCCTCCTAGCAGCACACCAGAAAGGAGCCAACTCCCAGTTCCAAGAACTGGCCCACCCTCAACCTCCCCACCCAGTGTTCTAATCTTCGAGGGAATATGCAAATGGCTAACCTCCTGGTCTGTTGCTGTTAGGAATGAGCACCTTTGGGAAATTTTAATCTTGTGAAACGCTTGATGCTTAGTGGATATTTCAAATTGTAACCAGTCACTGCTTTAGAAACCCTATAAAATCTTCTTTCGAAGCGTGAATCGGGCACCTTCTCTGAGTTAGGCACCCCAGTTAGCTGAATAAAGTATCTCACTAACTTCTTCCAAGTGTTGCTGGGAATCTAATTTCGACCCATAACAGGTTTTTTAGTGGGGGAGCTTAAATGGTTTTCATGTAGGCTCATCGCTTGCATATGTAGAGATCCAGACTTTGGTTACTCTTAGCAACATCAGAGAGCTACAACCAGGTGGATCTCCAGCCCCTGGGACATCTTTGTGAGCATATACATTCATATACAGGAACCCATACACAGACATGCACACACAGAAAAAGACAATCATTTTAATAAAATGCTCACATGCTTTTGTTATTATACTTTTCCATACAGCAATTTTTACAACCTTCCTAGAATAACTTCTCTGGTATTAAGAAATTCTGAGTCTACTATTTTAAGAATTCTGTAATAAACCATACAGTACAAGATGGAAGTCACCCTGCAAACAAAGACCTCAGAAGGAAGGAAAATAAGGGAGACTGAACAGAAAGCATTTTTTGCCAGAGGTCAAACAAGCCATAACCTGGGAACACAAACAAACTGCAGCAGTGCAAGTTCTGAAGAGAAAGTGATGGTGCGTGCTGAGGGATGGGAAGGAGAAGCCCCACATGAAATCACTGGACCAAAGGCACGGAGTTACCAAAGTAAGAAACCACAGAGAAACCCTTTTCCTTTTGGAAGTACTTCTAAATGCAGCTGGAGACTCCAGAAGATAACTGTACCATGATGGACTTTGGAATACATCACTGAATACTTCAGAATTTGCTCCCCATCATCCCAAAGATGAGGGAGCAAGGAAGGAACTGGATCTCCACTCTGCTTTATTCAGAAGACCAGATATCTGAGAAGGCAGTGATTTAAGATCATGAGAAAATTATCCTTCCTATGTTGTGAAGTAATTGAATTGTGCAGTCATTCATATTCTAGACTCATTGACCATCCAATGTGAACTCAATATCAGTGGTTTAAGTGAGGAAGAGAAGCCTTGAATTTGTTGCCAAAAGGTAAGTCTGCTTTCTACTCAAGAACCCCCTGCAACTGAACAACTGCAGCTTTCCACCCATTTTCTCACAAGACACTGAAGGGAAAATTTCACAGAGGGCAGAAATTCGGCAAGTACTCATGATCATATATTTTCATTGGCAGGTCCAATGGCCACGGTATTGTCATGTACTGTTGTGTACTGATGTACCTCATGCACGGAACATGACAGCTTGTGCTTTGTATTCCTAACACTTGACTTCCACATGATAATAGCTACGTCCCTCAAACTGTACTGCAGGAAACCCTTCCTCCACTGCATTTTTTTCTGGACAGATTGTTGATCACAGCAGTAAGAAAGGTAAGTTTGAAAATTTGGAAATGTCAATGTACACACATCTTCTCACCTGTTATGTTCGGTTTCCAGTCTCTTGACACACACCTAGAGTTACAGGGGAAGAGGGACTCTCAAGGGAAGAATTCTCCAGATCTGGCATGCTATTAAATAGTAATTTGTGTGGAAGGATCCAGTCCACTGTGGACAGTACCATCTTTAGACCTAGTGGTCTGGGCTATGTATAAAGACAGCTGAGCAAGCGATGGGAAACAATGCAGCCAGCAGCGATCCTCCACTATTCTCTGCTTCAGTTGATGTCACTGTGTTCCTAACTTTAGATGTGTATTGGCCTCATATGGCTGATAATGTTCTCTAGCCTGTCAACTAAATAAGCCCTTTACTCTCCCAAGTTGATTTTCATCAGTTTTGTTGTTTATAAATCACAGCAACAGAAAAGCAAACAGGAATCACCAGCTCTTCAATCATGTTTTTTACAGCTCCCAACAACCTGACCAAACCATTTATAACACAGTTTCTTCCCTGCTCACTCATCTTTGTGATGATGGGCAGCACAATCTGTAGTATTCACATTATGTATTATTCTGAAGACCATCAAGATACATCTAGTTCTGCAATCTCAAGCAATTTAATGAGATCTAAGTTATTCCAACAGGTACAAGGACAGGATTTCTCTGTGGTTCCTCACTTTGGTAGATTCCTACCTTTATTGAAAGGATTTAACCTGGGGTGATCTGATTAGCACTTCAGTGACTGTGTGGAGTTTCGAATGTTGCAGATTTAGAGTCTATTTACAACTTATGTTAAGCCATGAATAGCCCCATAAATAGATACTGCTAGTCCACATCTCTTTCTGATTATCAGAATACATTAATTTACCAAAGAAGGAGTTCCTTCAGCCAAAAGGCTAAAAATGTCATCATTTAACACTGGAGAACTACTGATAATTCCAGCCTTTTGCCATCAACAGCCTACTGCCTGCATCCACCCATGATTGTGCCAAGTATCCTAATTTATTATTTTTCTTTCCTCTGTTACTACAAAAACTTACTAAAACCCTTACCATGTTGCACATAGTATTTGGGAAAACTTAATCTCTGTTCCCAGTCTATGTCAGTCATATTTGGCTACAGAAAAATCCATATCTTTGATACCTTTCAGGTGATACCTGTTCATTTCATCGACAGTTCCTAGAGACCAACATGGGGAACCCCCAAAATGTAGGGGGGGATCTACTTCTCACAGAAGGAAATCATCTTGATAGGTGCCAGGGCTCCATTGTACTCCACTGTTCAGTATTGTCTCCCTGAGTAGCATTTGGTGATTGTAATGGGTTGAGATAAAAAGCCAACACCACATAGATGGAATAGCAAGGTGTTTTATTTCCAGCACGCCAGGGCTGCTTGTAGGATACCCTAATCATATGTAGAAAGAGGCTTTAATAGTTTCTTAGCCTGGGGACTGCTTACAAATTGCAACATCCAATAAGAATTAAGCATTTCACACAAAGTTTTCCGTATGCACATTCCTAACAAAGACTGACAAGGGGGACATCTATTTACACATGTCCCTCCCAGATCAGATAGTCACCTGGGGTGTGGTCAGGACTGTTTTGGAAGGCTCAAGGTCACTCCTTTCTGGGTTTGCCACTAGGAGGGGTTGGGCAAAGGTCAAGCTTTGAAGTCTGGACAAAGTGCAAATGAAAGTCTTGATCCCATTTTCCTAGACCATTACAGTGATTTCTTCTTGGGGTCCAGACCTCCCTCCATTAGTGGACAATCCATTGCTTTTCTTGATGCTGGTGTCCAGGTCCTATGTGTTTAGATGCTTGTTCTCACCTTTTCAACGTGTTTGCTCTCAGGTTCCCATCATTTCTTGCTTCAGAACCATTTTATTTCTAATTGATTTCTTTTCACTGTTGCTGCTTTCTAGTCTTTTGAAGGCATTTTGGTTTTTCTTTGCTCTGTTGTGTTTTATTGTTCTTTTTGAATTTACTTGGCCTTTGTCTCAGACATTCCTCCAGTCCCCAACTCTGCATTATTCTGTGCCTTCCTCTGTTTATTTCAAATTTGCTGTCTTTTGGCTTAGGAATTTTATGAGCACATGAATATAATAACGCAGAAGATAAGAGGCACTTGTTCCCTTCATCATAATACCATTGAGGGGCCAAGAGGAATTCCCCTGGACCTGCAACAACTTCATGTAGAAACCCATCAAACCTACCCTGTTACCTGTCAGTCAGAAGGAACTTTATTGGCTCAGTCAGGAAGACTCACATATGGAGTTGATATCACAGTGTCATGAGTCCCCTCACATTTCTGTAAGTGTGCAGTTTAGCCCTGAGACTCAGTGGGAGAAGACAGTCTAAGGGTGGGAGGACAAAGTCCATCCCAGAACCAGCACAAAAATCAATCCAAATTACATATTCACTTACTAGCACAGGAAGGCTTGCAATTTCTCAGGAGGAAGGATGAAAAAAAAGGAGGGAGAGACAGTTTCCTAAAAAGGAAGAAGGGTTTAAAGATAAACCACCGTCTGGCACTGCAGCTGACTTTATGATAGCAGAACCAGTGATCTTCCACAAGGTAAGGAACCAGATCCTCAAGGATAATGAGAAGGAAGCAGTCCTCTTTTGATAAGGAAGCAGATGCCTAGGCTTTAGATCCTGTTTCCTGAGATAGACGTGTCTCCCTGATGATGTGGAGAGGCAGGATGGGAGGAGGATGGTCAGTTCATTACTCACTTCAAAAGCTGACTTTCCTTCACCTTTTTCTACATTTGCCTCCTCTATCAGAAGCCCCTATTTTCACAATTGCCTCTTCTGGAATACATACAGAATTTAATTCATTGGGTTCCAGAAAAAATGATCTGTTGCTGTAGACAACACTATTGGAAGCCCTCCCCAGCGAGAGCTAACACAGTCTATTCAAGATATACTCACCGCTTCAAATACAAGCCAGATAAATCAGTTCAGAGGACACAAGGAGATTTTCCTCTACTGAATAGGTCATTTGAACCCTGGCAGTGTATCATTATGCAATGAAAAATTATAAATAAACTTTGTCACTAAATTGCATACAAAGATAATTAAGAGGGATATTGTAATCAAAGGGACGTTTTCAAACAGAAGAGAATTCTGGGTGGGGAAGGCCCATAGAAGTCCTCAGAGAAACTCTCTGGGGTAGCAGGAGTTCCACTCATGTGTTTCAGTCTAAAGTTGCCTATGAGATGGAGGAGCCAGGTACTGAGTATGATCACTGCTGTGTCCTTTGGGAAGCATGGAGGATAGCCACAAGGTGATGGTCATATTAATAGTCCCTTAATCAGTAGTTGACTTTGGGGGAGAGCAGGCTCAATGCGTAAAGAATTGCTGATGCTGAGGAGAGGCAGAGCAGGGCTTATAAAGCTTCAATCCACAATTATATTATGCAGCAAATAGCTGCACTGTCACAGAGGCAGGGCCTGTGGTGTGTGAGTGACTCCAACTTATTCCCTTCTCAATTTTGTCCTCTTAAACTAGGCTGGCTCGATGTAGTGAATCTCTCCTCCCTCTCCCTTAAGGGCTCTATTCTGAGAAATAGTTACCCACAATGGCGCCACACAGATACTGTAATTACAAATCTTGCTCTGCTCAACAGGAACCAGCATGGCTGTTAAAGCAACACCCTGTTTATCTGCGATACCTGAAAGTGTTACCTGTACAGTTTATCCAGGTCCCATAAAGTTACTTGATTGCAAATACCTTGTGATGACTTAGGGTTTTTGATTAAAAAAACTGGATCCCTCCCCACCCCAGTCCCTGTCAGTTATTGCATTCCCAATTCCCAAACTTGGGATATAGTCACTCCAGCTAATAAATTTTACCGTTTTAAAATTTCTCTGACTTGTCTTTCCCAGTGATGGCATCAGACACTAAGGTCAATACTAAAGTCACCTATGGTGAGCTGAATGATTTTCTACATCTGAGGTAAGAAGACAGTGATATAGGACACTTAATGTGTAACTGACTGAGCGACCCTATACCAGGGAGGATGAAGAAGTGTCTACTGAGTTGCTAAGTACCTGCCAGGCCAGGAACAGAGCTTGGAAGCCAGTCTCCAGTTGGACAGGGTCTGTGCCTGCAGAGGAAGCCAGGGCTATGAAGAGTTGTGCTTCTCCCTCATTTTAGCCCCTCCTGCTTCGGAGACATCATGGGTGACCCTAAGCAATCCGGACTCCCGGCCATCCTGCTCAATCAGGAGCACCTACTGGATGTGGAGCCAGGGCGGGCTCCATCCAGGGTCATGTTGCGGGTTCAACTCCGCTGCTTGGCTGCAGCATGAACAGATTCAGTGCTTGTCCTCTGCGGTCACTAGGCTGAAAATTATGATGACCTGAGTTTTAAAATATAATTGTGTTTATAATTTATATGAATATGACCTTGCTCATGTCACAATTGTCTTGGAAACATATTTTTGTTTCTTGTACTCTGTTTTCTGCTTTATCTGGGTTCTGGGAACAAATTCAGATCATCACATTTGTGCGACAAGTCTTTTACCTACTGAGGCAGCTCCCCGGACTCTTGTAGATGACTGTAGCTGGAATTTCTCTGTTTGTATGGCTGGACACTGGCTGGGCATGCCTAGATCGAAATATAGCTATGCTTCCCCTCAGCAGAAGACACACCTGCAGGATTATATTGACGGTGAGGGAACCATAGATTAGACCACTCTCCAATATATCAGGGACTTGAGGAGGTGGCAGTGGAAAAAGAGGAGCAGGAAATGTTGAGGAGCCATGCTACAACTTGTATGTTGGGGAGTAGATCTTCTACTCAATATGCTGAACTCTTTCCTATTGAGATCCCTCTCCCGGGTGACAAATCCTTTGTAAGTAAAGCACTAATTCTTCTAATTGGAGAGGTGTTCCCGGTTTCCTTCCATGGAATCAGAATTAGAGGTGAGGGGCCAAACCATGCTACTCATGCTGGAGAATGCTCAGGACTGTTCTGTGACCTGATCTTCAAAATGTGGCCATTAATTTGGCTCTTTGTATTTTCTTTCTTTTGTTAACTTTTTAAGTGTGTTACAGAAATCTCACTATGTTGTACTTGACTTTGACAGTTGCTAGACTCTTGAGGAGCCTATTTAGTTTTTTATTCAGTACAAAATTGTCTGTTGTGATTCATGGATGTTTCTCTTACTAGGATAAAATGAAATCAGGAATTTTATGAACCCTTCCTACCCTTCCCCACTCGCATCCCTTGGTCCTCCCTCTGTTCTTTCTCAGATAGGTGTTTGCTGTGTTGCATAAGCTGACCTGGAGTCCTGGGGTCATGTGAACTTCTGTCTCGTTCTCTGATGCACCTGTGACTATACAGGCATGTCACCATGACTGACTACTTTGAGTTCCTTTATACTTACATTTTTTCGATATCACATTACCTACAAAATGTAGAAAGTACTGTAGTAGGTTCTTTAAATATTGTTTGTGTGTCATATTTGTTCTTTGATTAAAATTTTGCTTGGAAACACAGAGAGATGACTCAGTGGTTAAAAACACTGACTATTCTTGTAGAGGACCTGTGTTCAACCCCAGCACCCACACGGTTTCTAATAATCATAGTTAACTCCACTTCCAGGGCATCCAGCTGTGAGGGCATTGCACAAGAGAAAGACAGTGACATACATGCAGTCAATATACTCTCACATAAAATAAAAATAATCAGTAAAAAATTTTTTACTTCTGTTTCATTAAACTACTTATAGCATATAAGTTTTTTCTGCTATAAGCACAGAGAATGGGTCATTTCCCCATTTAACACACATGGTGACCATATGTGTCAATTTGTACCCTCCAGGGAAGTTCATTCCACTGAACACCTGTTATCATTTTCAGGCACAGGGGCTAATTCACTAGTTATTTCTGTGACTTTGAGTAGATTAATAGACTTTAAGAATGAGAACCTTTCATGATGTATTCTAGAGGTTGTATAAGTCATATATGCTAGGTGATTTGTCATTTCTGTTTATGCTCTTGGTACGAAATGTAAATTTTCCCACACCATCAAAACTTAAACATCATGAGCAGGAATTTCTAAGGGTAAGCAGGCTTGTGGATGCTAATTGCATCTGTTCTTGTACCTCAGGTTGTCAGACTTTCTTAAGACAGGAAGAGGACATGTGTTGTAGAAAGAGAATTGGGGCAGAGCAGAGGCACATCATGTGTCCTGTTACATTAGTAAATCCACGAGGCTTGGATCTTGTGATGTCCCAGAGAACATATCCAAATGGCCCATGGGGGAGGGGAAAAAGGGATGGAATGCTGGCTCCCCCAGTTTAAATACTTTTAGCCCCTCCTCTTCTCACACCCAAGGCCAATAGACAGGGTGGGTGGTGGGGCATAGGCATCTCTCCAGTCCATGTAGAATTTTAGTCAAATAACAAATATGATACACAATCAATATTTAAATACCCTGAAACAATATTTTAAAAAAATTTTTAGGTAATGTCATATGCAAATAGAGTAAGTATAAAGGCAACAATGTGCTTCAGAAAGAACCAGTGTAGTCAGTTACGTTGACATGTGTGGTACACAGTGTCATCAGAGAATGAGACAGGAGGTTCACTGTAGTTCAGGATGCCAATTCAGCCTATGCAACTCAGCAAAATGCCCACATGAGGATGAAAAGAAGGAGGGCAAAGGATCCGAATGGGGAAGGGCGGGAAGCACGGTCAGAGGTGTTCATGATTTCAGTCTACAGTTTTAGAGAAAAATTCACAAATCACACAATTCTGTACTGAACAAACATTGATTAGGATCAACATGTGTCTCACAACTGTCGAATCAAAGAACGACAGAGTGACGCTTTGCCCAGCATACTTCAAGAACTTGAAAAATTAAGGGAAAGACAAAGGGACAAAATTCATTGCCAAACTTTAAAACTCAGGTGTCAGAGTCCAGGAACACATCACAGTAGGTAAAGGACTTGGCACACAAGCTTCATGACCTTAATCTGATGCCTGAAACCCTGAAAAAATTTCCAAAGACAGAAAAAAAAGCAAAAAGCTGCTCCCTTGATAACTGTGACATGCACACACTCACTATACATACATATTATATCACAATAATAATATTTTACAACCTAACAAAAATCAGGCCATCAACATTTGCAGCTAAACCCTTAGTGACCATGACAAAGTGCACACACATCTTCAAACTAATTCCTAGTCGAAAAAGCTGTCCTATAAGACAAGCACTCTTAAAACAAGTTAGAATCTCCAATTTCAGTCTTGACAAAATAACATGAACTGTAGCCGTAAGCGAAATATGGACACTCATCTGAGAAAACTCAGGGTTGGCCAGGCCTTCACTTCCCCAGAAGACTTTTCAACAAGGCCAATTAAAGCTAGTTCGTTTGTGAACATCACCCCACATTAGTCCATTTTACTATCCAGAGTCACAATAGATGTCTCCAAAATGAAACTGGATTTCACTTTCATGAAGCAGAAATCCATTGATCTAAATGGGATGCCATGGCTTAGAGTGCTGAAAAAGTTCCTTCCACATACCTGGAGAGCTGTCACACCTACAGCTGCCATTTCACTGGCACTACACCTAATTGGGATCTATGATGGGTCTCACACCCTCCATTCCCTGATCAAAATTTGCCCAAATGTGAACCTTTTCACAGTCAGTTGGTACCATGTGTGTTCATACCAGGCTATGACACTCAAAAGAAATGAATCCACCAGAGTCTAGTTTAGTGAGCTGTAGACTGGATTGATTCTCCGAGGGAAAAGGTAGATAAACACCCCTCCCAGAGTGGTATCACCCAGGACCACCTTGAGCAGAAAGACGAGGATCTGGGAAAGTCCTATGGCCCACGCATCCTGCCTATTGGCCTTGGATGTGAGAAGAGGAGGGGCTAAAATATTTAAACTGGGGGCACCCGGAGGCTGGCCCTTTCCTCCCCTCCTCCATGGGCCATTTGGATCTATTCACCGGGAAGTTGGAGAATCCCAGCCACGTAGATTTACTAATGTAACTTGCGGAGGGGAGGGTGGGCGCCCGTGTTCTGTAAGTAACCCCTTACCCATTGCTCTGATAGTAAGCCTAAGTAAACTAGCTAGAATCTGTTTAACTGTGAGTGGAAAAATTTGTGTGTTTGTTGCAAGGCCTGGGGAGACTTTTTTGGGTTGCCAGGCAGGGAGAGAGGCAGGTTAAGTTGGTCTGCCTCTCCCAATGAGAAATTTTAATAGCATGAGCTTACTGTGCAAGAATGGGAGAGGGTGACTGGACCAGGCCTGACAGAAAGACAGCTGAATCAATGAAGAACATCCACAGAACAAGTAACGGCTCACAAAACCTCCATCTAGAAAGGTTCCTGAAAAACTACAGGAGAACTTCATGGTCCAAGAGTCAGCATCGTCAGTATTTATCAGCATTTCTATGTTAATCTTTAAATCTATACATCATGTTGTTGAGGGACACAGTGAAACTTGTTTCAGGAGATTCTTGAAATTCCTAAGTCTACTTTAACAAAGAACTTTATTTTCTGTGTGTATGTGCATGGCTCTGAGTGGATGCCACAAGTAATTAGTTCCCTCCGAGGGCAGAAGATGATGTCAGAATCTCTGGAACTGGAGTTACCAGTAGTTGTAAACCCCAGACATAGTTCCTGGAAACTGAACTCTGGTTCTCTAGATGAGTAGCAAGTGCTCTCTGAATGCTGAGTCATCTCTCCAGCCTCCTAACTTTACTTTTTAAGTTTGATAAACCTTATTCCTTTCTTGAGAAAATGATAAGAAATGGCTAGGAGCACTCAATACCCAACTCAGGTTCTTGGATTTTGTGTTTTGTTTTGTTTTTCGTCATTTTTCTGACATATCCTCTGTATGTATCCTTCTATGATTTTGTGACATCTAAGAGAAAGGGACAAAGGTGTAAAAAGGCAGGTACTTCTTCTGCCTGTCCCACAAGCAATCTACCGATGAAATGAAATCCTAATTAAAATTTCAACACAATTCTTCAGAGAAATTGAAAAAATAATATCAAATTTTATTGGGAAGGACAATAAAATGTAATCCAGTCAGAACAATCCTAATAAAAGAACTGCTGGAGACATGACCATCCCTGATCTCAAACAATACTACAGAGCTGTAGTAATAAAACAGACGGCCCAGCAAGGACGTGGGAAGGATGACACTTATGCACTGTTAGTTTGAGTTCAGACTGCACCCCCACCATGGACACCACTGAGAAGATTACAGCAAAAGCTAAAATACATCTCTCAAGGATCCAGTCATATCACTCATGAGACTACATAGAAACCAGCTCAAACATGTCACTGCTGCTCTGTTTACAATAACCAGGAAACTGAAACAACCTAGTTTCCTGTCAACTGATGAAAAGATAATGAAAGTATGGACATTTAGTTCTTCAGAAAAAAGACATTTTGAAATTCACAGTTAAATAGATGAACGTAGAAACAATCATGCTGAGGTAACCAAAACCTAGAAAGTCAAAGGCCCCATGTTCTCTCTCATAAGTGGACACTAGCTTTGCATCATTAGATACACATGCTTCAACTGGAGAATCCATGGATTCCAGGAAAGTAGTAAGTGGCCATGAAGAAGAGTCATGGAATAGGAGGGTTAAAGGGATGGGCTGGGAGGGCAGCACGGAGGAGGAGGCAGGAGAGTGAAAACTAACACTGAGTCCTACAGAGAAAGTCACAGAGCCAGGCATGTTGGTGCAGACCTTTAATCACAGTGCTTGGAATGTGGGGGAGCGGCAGGGACAGGAGGATCTCTGTGAGACTGTGACAAGCCTAGATAATGACTGCAGGCCAGCTGTGGCTCCAGGTAGACCCTGTTTCAAAAAAACAATTAAAAAAAAAGGTCACATGGAAACCTCCCAGTATAGAATCTTCTTAAACTATAAACATAGATAATATAAAGAGATTAAAGGAGCAACCAATTAACAGGGAGATATCACCTCTACTACACAGCATAGTCTAGAAAGAAAAGGTTCAATTCCAGGAATGAACTCCTTCTTCGTTTTTAAATATTTTATTTATTGTTCAATGTGTATCAGCATACTGTGTGCATGTACACAGGTGCACCTGTTTCTGGCAGTGTCCACAGAGGTGAAAAGAGGGTGTTGGATCCCCTGAAAGGGGAGTTAGGCATTGTTGCTAATTTCCATCTATGTCCTGGGAAGGAAAGACAATGCTCTTAACCAGTGAGCCATCTCTCCAGTCCCCTTCGTAAAAACATATATTTTTATTGAATATTTGTGGATTTTGTACAAAACATGTTAACCATATTTAGACACTTCCATAGCTGCAACCATGAACTGCTGGGAGGGGAAGAATCAGCCTCTGTAAAGTAGTGACTCTGGGTAGATAAATCAAAGGAGGAAGGTGGAAAATGGATCAATTAAAATCGATCTCTGTTCACCAAACAGAGGTGGACACATTCACCCATACCTACATTAAGAGAAATACATACAAAGGCACACAGACGTGTACCCAAAAATACGATGAATCTTATTTTAACAACGCACAACCTGGAGAGGAGCTTCATTTACAGTAAGAATAAGTGAGATAGGAGGACACGGGAAGGGGGGGGGGAGAGAGAGAGAGGAGAGAGAGAGAAACAGAGAGAGAGAGAGAGAGAGAGAGAGAGAGAGAGAGAGAGAGAGAGAGAGAGTAAATGAAAGGGAAGGTGGTGAGAGGCCAGAGGAGTCTCTTCAAGGGAAGACCACCCAGCAATCTCACAATCTTCATAAAACATTCACAGAAAAATCCCAAGTAATTGCAAGAACAAAGGCTACCAGACAATTAACGTTCTCATCACCCAACTTAGTGCATCATAGCTCACAGGACAAGGAGCACGCAGGAATCAAGTTCCTAATTTAAGGGTTGTCAAGTCACAGCATAGACTGCTTCTTAACTCTGCAAAGAGAGAAGCACGGAGCTGTAGCACTTAAGGTTCATTTCAGGAGAGAAAGCAAACGTGGAAAGGAAGGTCACACTGCAGAGTGGCGGCGCACAGCCCCGAGGACAGCACCAAGTGGCTTCCTCTACCACGCAGACTTAGTTCTGGTCCACATGCTCCTCCCCTTGCCCAGCACTGGGTCCAGTGTTTCCTTTCCTCGAAGGATCAGAATTTTATAAAATTTTACCCAACATTCAGTGCTAAATTAGGTGCGAGAATCGGAAGAGAGCTGTCAATTCCACAGACAGACAAGCTTTGATCATGGGGAATAGGAAAGTTGTGTGCCCGGGTTCCTTAGGGAGGAGCTTCACAGGGAACCTGCCCAGACTGGCTCTTCTTTTCCCACCACCCTGTATGTCCTCTTCACTAGACAGCTAGCCTGTCTCCTACGCAGCTGCAAACCCTCTCCATTTCCTTCCCAGGTGGTCCAACTTGACTTGAAGGACAGCCACACCTGCAGGAAAGTTAAACTACTTAAGTCTCCCGCCATGATGTTTCGCTGTGGTCCCTGCTTTGCCGTATAAACTAGTCACAGCTTTGTTCTGCTCAAGCATCTCTAAGAGAAAGAATTGAAGGACACCTTAACTCAGACTCCAAAGCTGTGTATGCTCCCTTATTTCCAACCGTATACAATCTACAACAATCTTTCATCTTTTGCACAACTTTCATTCTTGTAGGAGGGCTGTGTCACCTCGCTGAATAAACGCCATTCAGTCTGCAGTAAGATCTGGCTTTAGTCCTTTAAATAACCTTTTTTCTTTCTCTGCACCTCAAAATCTATCAGCTTTTTGACGCTAATGTTCACTACCCCAAACCCTTGTCCACAGGACATCAAAAGCACAATCACACTCTGATCAATCAGCGACATTGAAGCTGCAGGCGCAGGCAGAGCCTCCCTATTGGTGTCCGGCCCCAGGCGGCCATGCTGGGAACCTGGGCCCCGAGACCTCACAGAACGCTGCTTCTGCTGCTGGCCCAGCCCTGGTAGGACCCAGCGCAGTCCCCGCCCGGGGATCCATCGCCGCTCCTCCAGTCTGGGGATAGCCGGGAACACACTTACCATGGCCTGGGGTCCGGGTTCACAGTCGCTCTCTGCACAGCTCCTCGCACTGCTGCTCAAGGAGCAACACAAGTGGAGCATACTTCAGGAAGGAAGCCAAGCATGCACAGTAGAACTTGCAACAGGGCATGAGATAGAGCCCGCCTTTCTGCTCACGCTCTTCGGTTTTTCTGATTGAACAGCACGACCAGGAGTCCTGATTGCTTAGGATCTCCAATGGCCTGAGTAGCCTCAGGGGCTAAAATGGTGTAAAAGAACTTATCTCTTCACAAGTCTGGCTTCCCTTCAGGCACAGACCCTGTCCAACCGCAGGGAGATGGCTTCTAAGTTCTGGTCCCAGCCTGGCACAGCAGCTGCTGCAGTCTTGAGCAAATCGATAGACACTTCCTTTTCTTCCTCCTGAGTAAAATGTTGCTCAGTAAGTCCCACATTCAGTGTCAGATGTATTTGTCCTCTTGCTTCACGTGTTGAACCTGATCCAGTTGACCCTTGGTGACATTAGTGTTGAGCCTACTGTCTGCTGCGCATCAGGGATACGGATTTTTCACTCAGGCACATAGTGGATTGTTTTCGAACCCAGACCTAGTTTTTAAGAAGCTGGTCTTTCTAAGAAGCCAGGCAGCTCTGTTCCCACAACTCCATTGCAGCTCTTTTCCTGAAAAAGAGTAAAAAAAAATGTCCTGTGTTGTGAATTCAGAATTTCTAATTTACAAATTTCCACACTGACTCCATTTTGACCCCTCCCCTTAGCCATGCTAAGAATAGCCATGTGGGTCCCATGCACTTTGAACCGGGACTGCACTGTTTTACAATAGAACGCATTCAGGAAGACTGAGCAACATCTGCATCTCCACAGAGTAATGTTTCTGCAATTCTGAAAAACATACTTTTCTTCCCTAAAACTTAGAAGCTTTTGTTAGCTGCAAACTTCATTGATCTGCCACTGTTATGGTTTAATTATGGGAACTGCCTTGTTATGGTGCAGATATGATTGCAGTCTTTGACCCTGGCATGATGTAATTGTGCTTTTCAGTTCATACACCCTGTTTCCCTCGTCCTCGGGATCAACAATTCATTGGGGCTGAAGCCCACTCTCCCCCGAAAGCTTATTACTAATGAAAGGACTCTTTTCGCCACCTTTACTATGTGATTTCCTGTGTGCCTCACACTGGGTACAGCAGTGGTCCTACTCAGTACATGATGCTCCATTTCCTCATCACATAGGCTGCACCACACTGGACCACATAGTGTGGAACTTCCTAGTACTGCCTCAAAGGATAAGAAAAAAGTCAGCATGCTTGTTTTGTTTGGGAAATTTCTCTGATGTCTCCTCTGAGCCTCCACCCCACAGTCCTCTTGTCTGTTGGAAACTTCCCTTAGATTCAGTTATCCCTCTTAAGGAAGTTCCTTTCCATGCAAAGTAGTACCCAAATATATTTATATCCTTGCATTGGAGGCATATAGATAGTCTAACTGCCAGTAAAAAATGGCCCATGGGGTAGAGGGAAATGTCCTTGCATCCCATGAAGTAGCTTACAAGGGTTGTGTTTGGGGCAAGGTAGGTCTTCTTGAATATATCTTGTGAGCTATTGTTGGGGAGGATTTTCAAAAATACTGTCTACCAAAACAGATAATATTTTTTCAGGCACCCAACGAATTAAATTATGTATATTTTCCAGAAGAGATAACTGTGGACTCGGACCTAATGTGAGACACTCTGTAAGCTACAAGCTTAGCCTCTCTACTAACACCCCCCCCCCCGTAATTAGAAAAGTAACCAGAAGACACAAGGCTATGTGGAAAATCCCAGAGACCACAAAGGTCCTGTCAACATCTCTTGGTATGTGAGATAACGTCTGTGGGTTAAACATTCCACAGGAAGAGTACCCTAACATCCCGTCTATAGGATTGTAGGATAAACAGTCCCCCAATCTCCTGTCTATAGGATTGTAGGTTAAACAGTCCCCTAACATCCCGTCTATAGGATTGTAGGTTAAACAGTCCCCCAATCTTCCATTTATAGAATTGTGGGTTAAACATTCAGTTAAGTCAACATCTTGTGAACTGCAAAATAATGTGTGTGGTATTTCTGGAAAATTGTCTTCTAAATACCCTGTATGTTAACCTATATGTTAATGTATAATTATCCTGTGAATTCCTACTCTAAAAACCTGGCCTGGCAGAGGTCAGATGTGCTTAGCTTCCTGAGGCTAAGTCACCCACTTGAGCAAGTGAAATAAACCTTTTTGCTTTTTGCATCTGACGGTCTGGATTCTTGGGACTGGGGCTCCCTGACGTTAGGCGCTCAGGTGACCCATTGGGGTTCGAGTCCCCGGGCTGAGAGTGAGGTCTAACATTTGGTGCGTTGGCCGGGAAATCAGCCTCACCCCAACCCAGATCCGCCAGGAGGTAGGTGTTGCCGGCTGCTGTTGGTACCGTATGGGAGAGAGTTCTAGGTTGGATCGGCGAAATCTGTTAGAGTACATGTGGAAGGGGACTGACGAGTTCCGCCCACCGTCTCAAAAAAATCCTGGAGGACGCTCCAGGATGGTCCGGGGCACGGGGATTTATTTCCCCAAGCCCATCTGAGTCTGTACTTTTCCTTTAAAAAAAAAAAAATGCACAGCGACTTTCTTTCACTTTGTTTGTCTTTCCACTTTGTGTTGTTTGTCTGTGGTTTGCCTGCCTGGAGTCACACCCCCACCTGGGACAGAATCTAACCACTCCCTTGAGTTTAACTTTAGATCACTGGGAAGAAGTCCAGCACCAGGCTGGAAACCTGTCCATGGAAGTCCGAAAAGGGAGATGGCAGGTTTTCTGCCGCTCCGAATGGCGCCCAATGTGAGTGGATAGAGACTAAACCTCAGTCACCTGTAAGCACCAAACATATGTAAAAATGGCCAGCCTAGAGTTTTCGTGTCTATTTTAGGTTCCTGTGTCAGATCCTGTTTCTGTGACTTGGCAATAATCTGGCTTGTGTTACTGTCTGTGTCTGTTTTGGTTTTGTCTTAAGTGCTGTGATTGCTTCCTTGTGGGCCAGAGTGAGTCCGAAAGTGTCAAAATATCACTACTTTAAAATGTATAGTGACCAACTTTTCTAAATGCCTTTATCTAGGTTCTTTTCTTCTCCCTTCATTCTCTTCCTCCAGGCAGCTGCTGAGATCCCCAGCTTGCCTGTCTTGAAGATTTTTCTGCAAAGCTTCCAATTGGGTTCATTCTTAAATTCTTTTATGAATAAGACTAAGAACCCCCTAGAGGACGCTCTCATTTCACCCTGTTTCAGTTTGGCAAACATGAAGGGATCCCCAAAATTTTAATAACTTATTTGGTGGCCATGTGGCGATTTTTCTATGTGTAGAGAATGTGGTCCAGAGACAGCTGCTTTTTGAATAGATCTAAGCATTTGAAATCTTAGTGAACAAGGAAAGCCACACACAGTGCTCTGGGGAGACATGTGCTCTCAGAGTAACAGCCCAAGTACCTTTGTACTGGACAGAACTTCTCATTTCTTCTGCTGCCTTTTTTTTGAGTTATTTCCCCAGCAATAAATAGTATCTAGAAATGAAGATATCCAGAGGACACTGCTTCACATTCACCTTTGTGCTGTGGTAAGGTACATGGACTCCCATCCTTGGTTTGAGACCATGAATTCTTTTGCTTTGCTCTCTAATCTGGGGTCTATGTATCTGAGGGTACTACTTTAACCGGGTGCTTTCTAAAAAGGGTTTTTGGTTTATATTTTGAATTCTTGATCAGATCATGGAAAAGCAAGAGAGTCTAACACAGTCTTTTACAACAATGTCAGTGCATTTTCATGTCAAATTAGGAGACGATATCAGCAATTTAATATCATTTTGGTCTGTTTTTAATAAAAATTATTTAAAATATTTAAATTGTCTTAGGTATTTTAAATTTATATAATATCTTTATTTAATTTTAAAGAAAATCATTTTGGTTCTGATATTGTTTACATGACATTTACATGTTTTATGGGTAATTATTTTAAATTGTAACATTTTTATATGTTATGTTTGCTGATTTATAAATGTATTTTAAAATCTTATATTGTTTTATATAATATATTTATCAGTTTTTAAAAGAAAATCTAAAGTTTTTCTAGCCATGAACTTCAAAGACTAACTAGGTACAAAGCTGGTACAAAGTGAGCTGGAGCTTTGTGATGGCCATAACTGGGAAGCTTATGTAAATTAACAGAACTCCAGGGCCAACCAAACATTACATGAGACAAGCTGCTACCAGGAAACAGCTACAGCAATGGGAGGTAAAGCGAAATGGATGGCTTAGATAAAAGGTGTCAGATGCAGCCTTCACTGGTGTTAATTCCTGCCTTTTTGAATTGTTATCCAAGGTCTGTTTTTCTTTCTAAAATAGGGTATTTCCCTCTCTGATGCTTAGTTGCTCCAAGCTTGCTTCTGTGCTCGCCCCTTCATGTCCTGAGCACCTCTGCTTTTCACTTTCTACCTATAAGGCCATAGATAGCTGTGTTCCTTATTGTCCAGATTGTGGGTACTTAATTCAAAATTATTTATAATTATAATATAGATTTTCTAATTCAGACAGACTGAGAGCCTTTTTATAGTCTTGACTCTCATAATTAAAAAATAAAATAAAATTTAAACAGAAAAGCTATAACTTTTGAGAAAAGGATCAGAGAATCTCTGGAGGATGCTCTGGAGAAGGAGGCAAAGAAAAGTTTGGAAGATGTTCCAAAATGTCTTCTTTTGCCTCCCGGATAGGTAGCCACTTGTCTTCAGCAAAGGCTCACCTTGGCTGTATCCTTACCCATTAGGATCCCCTTGATCTGATCCACAGACCTTGAGAAAGAAAAACTGATGTCTTTCTGCATTCAGACTTGGTCTAGATATACAGTAAATGACACCTTATGGCTTCAATGGACAGAAGTGTCCCAACCTTAAATAGTATCAGGTTGTCCTTGCTTCATAACTAAAAGCATGGGGAGGATTCCAGAGACAGAGTGCCTGTTCTTTTGGCAAGTAGTTGAGACACAGTGGAGGATTCTTGGAAGAGCTGTGCCCTGCACACCAGCTGTACAGGAGCTCTAAGATGCCCGCAATTGGCTTGTCCATGCTCCATGGCTTATTTGCCTAGTAATTGTACTTGGCTGTCTCTAGATGTTCACGGAAGGCAAGATGATTAAGAGATTGTGAAACTGTTTTCTAAACTAGGTGGATCAGCTCTAGAATTTAGGCATTCATACTTCTGCTGAGTTAGGAACCTCTTCCTCAGTTAATGATTTATGCTGAAAATTCTAAGCTCATGTTGATAAGGTATTACTATATACCAATTGCTTCTCTCTGTCTAGTATCTTCATTCTCAAGACCTAAAGCAAGGTTTTGGTAGACCAACTCACTCTATAAGGTTTTTCCAGAAACTTATAAAGTAAAATGTACATTATCTTATGTGTAATTTACATCCCATGTTCTTTGTTAAAATGATGCTGCACACCACTCCTAAGTAACTGCCATGCTCGTGACTTCAGCTGTGCCTACTTACAGAAGTTCATCACAGTTGGGTTTGCTAATGGTTGTATTCTTCAACTGAAGGAGGAGTAAGCTGGACCCCCCACCTGAGTATCCAGCTACTCTTCCCAGCCAGCTATATGTAATTTTGCCCTAGTCACAAATGGTCTCCTGCATTTGGGGAAATAAATTTTAGAAAGGCTAAAAAAAAAGCTTAATGCATAAGGTTATAGAAAAATCAACATCCATGCTAAAAACTATGGTACATCTGCTCTCAGGTTACCTGTATACCTGTTTGTAACACCTCACCCATCTGTATGTGTAAAGTCATTCATTCCACAGGGTGAACTTTAATATAATCAAACGTTAGTTTGATGCTAAAGCCTTAAAAAAAATAATAACAAACATTGCTTAGTAAACCCAGAAAAAAAGTTTTTTAATGGAGGTATTAAAAAAATATATAAAAATAAAAATATATTATTAAAAAATCTATGTAAAAAATTATAATGACTAGATAGTTCCTATGCAAGAGATTAAAGGTCTAAAACAATATGTTATAATATATAAAAAATAAAAGACTTATGTATATGAGTCTTAAAATTCCTGGGGTGATGGTTTGGATGGTCTGAAGAACAAATATATGTCCAGTCAAGGTTTATTCAAAAATGTTTGGCTTTTGCCCAAGCTTTAGCTACATAACATACAGTAATTAATAGTTCACTATTGGTGGAACTAACCTTCTTGGGTGTCTGACCACCATATTTAATGGCCTCTAATCTGGTCAGAGGGACTTAAAGGGACAATTTTTTGTCTCTTGCCCTCCAAGGTCAACTAAGTTCCAGGGGATTATGGGGCATCTCTCAAAATATCCTATAACTGTGATGTGTCACCTGTCTTCCTGTTCAGGGAGGTCGTGGAGAACCCACTAGAAGGACTTTAACCAGTATCCAGTCTGCCAAGAAGAGGGTCAGCACAGGAAAACGTCTCCTTGATTTGCTTCAAAGTGAAGCTATGGTCTAGCAAGACCTTCTGACTTATCTTCACATAGATGGAACTGGCAAAACAAAGGCCTATGGAGCCAGGGGCTCCTTAAGCCCATGTGATCCCCCTGAGGAACAGATACTCAAATGACCTTAAGAATCAAATTAAGTTGGTTTATTTGGGCAAAATTATATGATCTTAAACACCCAAAAGGAAAGTATAACCAAGAAATTAACATAATTAATGTGCTTGTTTATATTTATATAAAATTTTATTTACACAATTTCTCACTAATGATTTTGTTCTTAATAAGAAAATGCCACTCAGATGTAAGACTTCAATTCTTGGCCTACCTCAACACTGCAGTGCATATCCGTGGCCAAGAAAGGCAAGCCCACCATTGTTCCAACCCCAAAATTAAAATGATTTCTTTTCCCTCCCTGTCTAGAAGCCATTTGGGAGGGAACTCACCCTGATTCTAGCTGCTCCAGCTATCAAGGTGCCTGGAAACAAATCCTGACTTCAAGATTCTCAAGTTCAGCCTTGGCAGTCAAAAAGAAAAACAAAGAGGAACCCAAAAGATGAACGCCTGTGAAAGTCCTTAAGATGACTATTTTAATTTCATCTTCCAGAGACCAGTCAAGGACTTTCTTTTCCCCCTACAGCTAACAGTTATGCAATTCAGGGGTCTTTTAGGTAGACTCACTGAAGGGGTACTCCTATTGCCACCACCTACGACCCTATTCAGCCTTGAAGAGGCCAGAGCGGTCTGCGCCCCAATTCCCTATTGGCAATTACGGTGACCTCTTCAGAGGGTAATGCGATGAGAATAGGAGGTAAAATTTGGCTAGGTAGTTCAGGGTAAAAAGACCCCAAAAGACCAAAAACTTTCCTTGTGTCCTTCAGCAGCCTATCAAAGGCCAAATATGTGATAGACTAACACAGTTTGTGAAAGATCGTTTGTCAGTCCTTAGTACTCACTCGGCAATACCATACGCTGAAGCAAAAAGATACAAGTATTTAACTATGATTATAAGATTATAATCAGGCACAAAAGAAAAGGGGGAAGTGTGAGACACTCTGTAAGCTACAAGCTTAGCCTCTCTACTAACACCGCCCCCCCATAATTAGAAAAGTAACCAGAAGTCACAAGGCTATGTGGAAAATCCCAGAGACCACAAAGGTCATGTCTACATCTCTTGGTATGTGAGATAACGTCTGTGGGTTAAACATTCCACAGGAAGAGCCCCTAACATCCCGTCTATAGGATTGTAGGTTAAACAGTCCCCCAATCTCCGTTTATAGGATTGTAGGTTAAACAGTCCCCTAACATCCCGTCTATAGGATTGTAGGTTAAACAGTCCCCCAATCTTCCGTTTATAGAATTGTGGGTTAAACATTCAGTTAAGTCAACATCTTGTGAACTGCAAAATAATGTGTGTGGTATTTCTGGAAAATTATCTTCTCTGTAACCCTGGTCTGTAAGCCAAAAGCCAATCCAAATGTAACAAATACCCTGTATGTTAATCTATATGTTAATGTATAATTATCCGGTGAATTCCTACTATAAAAACCTGGCCTGGCAGAGGTCAGACGTGCTTAGCTTCCTGAGGCTAAGACACCCACTTGCGCAAGTGAAATAAACCTCGTGCTTTTTGCATCTGACGGTCTGGATTCTTGGGACTGGGTCTCCCCGATGTTAGGCGCTCAGGTGGCCCATTGGGGTTCGAGTCCCCAGGCTGAGAGTGAGGTCTAACAGAAATTCCACAGAAGTGAAGCAGCTATATTTTTTGCCTTTGTATATCAAACCTCTCCCTTCCCCAGCTGCTGCAGCCCTCAGACCTGACAGAGAGACAATAGCCAGCTTCAGATTAATAAATTCAGCTGACTGATACTCAGAGTAAGTCTGGTGGTCCTTCTCTGGTGGTCCCAAACGCCATAACAAATTTGTATAAAAGACAGTTATGGGCAGGTAGGAAAATTCTAGCATTTGACTTTCATTTTCAGTCTGAGCAAGAGAGCTATAACCACGATGGGATTTCTAGAGATAAAGTAGCCCTGGCATCTTCCAGGGCCTTTACTCCCTCAGTGTTAATAATTTTCTCCATTTCTCTTAAGGTGTCAGTAAGGAGAAAATGTAAACCTCTCTGAATTTTCTCTGAACAGTCATATTCTCGCCTGGTTTTTGTTTCAGTGTCTCCCTGGGTGGCCTGTTATTCTTTCACATTCTTAAAATACCTTTTCAAATGGCCAGGACTTCTGTAATAGTGGAAAATGACCTTGTCCTTTACAAGGCAGAATGAATTTGTACTTTTTGTATTGGCCTAGGGAAATGGGATAAAGACTTTCATTTTGCTGTCTGTCCAGACCTTAAGTCCATTTATGATTGACCTTTGCCCACCCCGTCCTAGTAGCACACCCAGAAAGTATTCACCCCCCCAGTTCCAAGAATGGCCCAACCACAATATCCCTGGATGTTCTAATCTGGGAGGGACATGTGCAATTGGCTAACCTCCTGGTCTGTTGCTCTTAGGAATGTGCTCGTGAGGGGAAATTTTAAACTTGTGAAATGCTTGATTCTTAGTGGATTTTTCAAAGTGTAGCCAGTCACTGCTTTAGAAACTCTATAAAAGCTTCTTCCGAAGCATAAATGCGGTTCCTTCTCTGGAGTCAGGCAGAATGGTAAGGTGAATAAAGTTCACCCAAGTGGTGCTGGGAACCTTATTTTGACCATAACGGGTTTCTCGGTGAGGGAGCTTAAGTGTGTTTCATGAAAGCTCACAATTTTCATAGTGATTTCCTTTCCATTTCTTTTGAAAATTCTGGAAAGTTGGTTTGGTAAGGTAAGGGGAGCATCTAGGGTAAACAAGGTCCAGGTTCCATTATTCCGTGACCAGTTCCTCTTCCAGCTCTTTCATAGATTCAGAATTCAATAAGAGATGATTCTTATGATCCTCACATGTTTTCAGGGGAATTCCTGAGTGCTGTTTAAATGTTTCGGAGAATCTGACATCTAAATCAGGTGTAGGTTCCGGTGATCTTAACTTCCATTGATCTATTTTGCTCCATTCAATAAAGTGGAAATGATTTAGGTATCACAGGACAGCGGGGTTTCCTAAGTCACAACAGGCATTTTTAGCATCTGTATTTATTTGATTGCAGTCTTCAGGGCGTTCATCCATCTGCCAAGTAAAATGATTCCTCTGCTTTGCCTCCTAAAGCCAGTAATTGAATTAATTGCTTTAATCAGAAAGCCCTGGTTCATGTGTCAATAGTGTGATTTGAAATACTTTAGCAAACCCTGGAACTGGAGTAACAGGTGATTGTTGGCCATCATGTGGGTGCTGAGAATTGAAGCCAGGTCCTCTGTAAGAACATCCAGTGCTCTCAGCCCCTGAGCCATCTCTCCCTCCCTTTATTGTCTTTCTCTTGTTGACTATAGATGTAGTTAGTTGTTTCAAACACTTCACCCCTTGAATTTTCCTCAGTGATGGACTGTAATATTTGTGAAATTGTGAGCTTAAAGAAACTGTTTTCCTATCATAGTATTTTTATCAGAGGAAAATAAACATGTATAAGTTCTCAGAAGTGAGGCTTTTTCTGGAAATAAACCTGCCTCTATGGTTCTCATACTACTTGAATTGTTTTGTGAGTATAATGTGGGCCATTTGATTCACTGCATTAGGAAAGTCATTGAATGCTGGAACAGGGCTTAATGTGTGTTTAGTGGGCACTTAGAAGAAGTTTATGATGAGAGAACCTGGACTAAGAGGCACAGATCGTGAAGTTACAGAGTTGAAGAAAGACACTATTGGGAACTCAGAGAGACATAGATTCTGTGGTATTTTGGCCAAGTAAATGGCCTTATTCTACCTGTATTCTGAGAATCTGCATGAACTACATTTAAAAGATGATGACCTTTGGTACTAGGAAAGCACCTGTGAATCCTAAAGAGACCAGAAGCACTAAAAGAATCTTCCTGAACTGACCTAGGACAATGGGAAAAAGTACTAAGGTCAAGAATGTGTTCATCAGTGCTTCCATTTCCTTAAATACTAGTTAGTTTAAAGGGAAAAAATTCTTAAGCTTTAACGATACTTTGCTACTCAAAATAGCTGTCTGAGAATGTGTCTCCCCAGGGTCGGCACACAGTGTAGGGTAGAGCAGTGTGGCAAGGGGGCCAGGCCAAATCCTGTGATGTAGTCCAACTCCACAGTGTTCTGAGTGTTGGTCACATGGTGCTGGTTTTAAGATCAATGTGCAAGATTGAGAGGACCATGGAGAGGAGCTGGTGAGTATTTATCTACAACATTTAAAACATATATTCATTATTTTCATATTATGTCTTTGTCTGCTATGCAGTTTCGATGCACAGTGTGCATGCATTACCCATAGAAGCCAGAAGAGGGTGCTGGATCCCCTGCAACTTCAGTTGTCAAGGGCAATGTGGTGCTGGGACTCAAATCTGGGACATCTGCAGGGACAGCAACATTCTTCACCACTGAGCCATCATCTCTCTGGCCCTTGAGTTTTCTTGTCTCTTCTTTTCCTTCTTTTCATCTTGTTTTTATTTTTCCTGTTTTTTTTTTTTTCTTTTTTTCTTTCTCAGAGGTTGCTCTGACTGGCCTGGAACTAACCATGTAGAATAGGCTGACCTTGAATTCACAGAGGTCCCCTTGCCTCTGACTCCTGAATGTTGGGACTTAAGGCCTGCAACAGCATGCCCTGTACAACACTTTTAATCCCCCAACATGTTGATGAGCACTTATAATTTGGGTATTGTGAATTGTAACTCAGTGAATATGAGCACACAGGTGTCTCTTATGACTACATTTCTTGACTCCTGCATTGGGATTAGAAAACCTCTAGATCTTACAATGCATATAATCTCACAGGGGAAAACTTACTTTCTCCAATTTTTATTTTCTGTTAATTCTTTGTGTATTTATACTACAAATATGAGTCTTAACAATGTTGTTTTCTTTGCAGTGGGAAATACATTGAAATGGTGTTTTCTTCATCTTTACCATCAAGTCCATAGAAAGGAGCAACACAGAGAAAGATAGTTTGTATTAGCTCATGATTTCATGGCAGAAGATAAGAGGATGCACGGAGCTTCATGTCTCTCCTCGTATGAGGACTTACACCTCCACACATGGCTGCTGTAGAGACAAAGCAGAGAGAAGATCCCACCTGCTTCCACAAGTCAAGCCTCAGCCCTTAAAGGTTTCACAAACTCTCCAGCTTGGTACCAAGTGTTCAGTCACATGAGCACATGCAGGAAATTTCACATTCAAACCATAGCAAGTGGTCATGCTTTCAATGTGAAATATGCTATTAATTATGAAGACCACAATCGTTGGCAAATGAGTACAGCTTCTGACATGAGTAACTTTAGTTTGTTACAAGATAGGTTCAAACTACTTATTTGGATGAGCTCCTTCAGTTTTAGGAATTTCATTGATAATGTCCAGTTTTTATTTGCTAAGAAAATTATGGACTGATCATGGTGTGTAGTGTTCTTACAGAAGTATTCAGAACTTTAGGAATTTTACATTTTAGCATGCATTATAAAGCCACTTGATAGAAGTCTTATGTTTAGTGCCATTCTTCTTTATTTTGCTTGTTTTTTTAGACTGGCACAGAGTTTTAACACGAAAATTTTAAATAACGTCACATTATCTTTCTAAAGAAACATATTCTTAATAGCTCAATATGTGAAAAAAGCACTTGACATACGTAGAATATAAACTTTTTTTCAGTAATAACTAAATGGAAAAATTTGATTCAGAAAAATGTTATTATTGATTAATTTGTATCGTAGTTTCTAGAAGTGGTGCAGTGTTTCCTCTACGTGGCTGTGATAGAGCATCATGAGCACATGAAACATAGAGAAGACAGAGTTCATTTTGGCCTCCATTACAAGGGGATTTTTATCCATCACAGCAGGAAGGCATGCCAGCCAGCAGCAGGCATGTTGACAGAGGTCACAAGTTGAGCTTTCACATGTTCAAGGGTTTGCAGAAAGCACAAATCGTACAAAGCTATGAACTCTCAAATCCCACCCAGAGTTACACATATGAATAAAGTACCTATCATACATGCATGAAATTATTGGATGTTTTCCTTTTTAAGAAATTATTTTTCTTTACTCTTGTTTATGTATATGAGTTTTTTACCTATACCTGTGTCATGCAATGTCTTTGGAGTGAGAAGAGGGTGTTGGATTCCCCTGGAACTGGAGTTGTGGATGGTTGCTAACCACCAGGTGGGTGCTGGGAATCAAACCCATGTCCTCTGCAAAACTTGCCAGTGCTCTTACCCACTGAGCCATCACGAGCTTCAAATTATTGGCTTTAATTGTACTGAAGTTTTCTTAAATGGAGCAGTATAGAGAAAGGAATGGAAAGAAGGAAGGATGGGTGTGGAGGAGAGAGAACGTTAATGGAATGAAGCATGGACAAGACTATGAGGACGCTGATGGAGGCTGAGAGAGCAGAGAGATGAGGGGAAAACTACAGTGCGAGGGAGGACTCATTCTGCTGCTTCCACTCCAGTGTTTGTGTTCATTCTCCTGCTTAACAGATGGAAAATTGGGAAAAGAATACTTTCTCTTTTCCTGTCTGCCCAACCCAGGAGAAACTGACTTGCTGTCCTTCAGAGCCCTCATTCCGCACTAGGATTCAGTGGCTCATCTGCTGAATGAATGCTTCCTGACCAGACCTGTGCGTCCTCTCTTCTTCCTCTCTATTTACTCTGCTCTTCATGCCTGCAATCCCACTCAGTCAGTAAATTGGCTATTTAGTAAAATCCTGCCTCAAATGTTGTGCATGACACGAAATGGAAAGAACTTGTCTTTAAAAGGACTGAGCATTAGTAGCACAATGCTGGAAAATTTCCAGATCACTTTGTGTCACACTAATCACTAGTGTATGCTAGGGGAACTTACCAGGAGCTCAGATTCTTGAACAACTCTTGATTGCACTAGAAAACTCAAAGCATAGAACATTGTCCATCTGCTGGCCTTAGGTGCTATGGTAGCAGAAAGAATAGGTCCTTTCTAACCTGGGCATGACTGTCAAAACATCTACAACCCATGTTCCTCTGCGTTCACACTACAGATAGCCTGAACATTCAGCAGACAACAAATAGAAGACCCTTTGACTTCCAGTCATTGTCATCATTCCCACACATGTCCCTCAGAAATTCCTAAATCTTTATTTGTTTTATCCTTCTAAAATCAAAACTACATTGAATTCAAGGTGTGCCGATAAGCAGCATCTCTACCAATGGCCAAGTGAAGGCTGTGGATATTGCTGCTTATCCAGAATGCATTCCAGATACTATTTACATATAGAAAATTCAAACTGATTTTTATGTTCCTGATACATTTTTTGGTCTTCTGAAGAGTGGGAATAGGGTCTCCCTTTTTAGGCCACCTTGCCTAGAACTCACTTCGTAGATGAGGCTGCTTTCAGGGTCATAGAGATCAGCCTGCTTCTGCATCTCGAATGCTAGCATTAAAATATGAGTCACCAACTTGTTTTTTTAAGGAAATAATTCTTAATGCCAAATGTTAATTGTGGTGGGGTCTCCATCTCCAGCATGTCTGTTGTACTCCAGCCATGCCAGAGAATGAAGGACGATCAAACACGGGGCCTGAGGTGGCTCAGACTGAGATGGGAATGACTCCCAGGATACTACGTCGGTGGGTAGTTTGGCTATCAAAACCAAGGCAGGGGTTTATATATGGAGGCCTTTCTGACCATTACAGAAGGTGGGAAAGTTAAAGGTCGGGGTTTGGGGAAAGGTTGTAGGGCTGACATGGAAGTTCAGAAACAAGGAAATGAAACCAAAAACCTGGTTCTGGTCTGGGGAAGAAGAAAAGAAGATTCATATCTACAGTGATTTCCTGAAAAGAAGATTCATATCTACAGTGATTTCCTGGGGCCAGGTTATCACATCACGCAGAGTAGGCCAGAGTCCCACCATCCCTGAAGGGTAGCTGGAGTTGCTTGCCTTGTTCAATACCCAAACTCCCACATTTATTTAATATTTTCATTGAGGATAACTTGACACAAGTGAAACATACCCACTTGTTTCCAAATCCAGGAAGTCAGTTTTTTTCATATATACTTGTTCATGGTTTAGTGCTGAAGCCTGTTTTCTCCCTAATCAACCTGAAGTTTATAGAGTAACACTGCCATATGGTACTGCTTCCTGACCCTCGGTACAGCTGAGTTCACACACTCTCTAAACTCAAAGACCTAGGTTCAGTCACTTTTGTCTCCTAATACCTGAACACTATGCCCTTTTCTAGTCTGCCCAGAAGTGAGTGTCCTCCTGGACTCTAGGAATCAATTAAGTGGAACATTTATTTATTTTTGGCTTTTTGAGATAGGGGGTCCCTGCTACACGCAAGGACTGGAACTCGCTATGTAAAACAAGCTGGCCAGCCTCACAGAGAGTTGCCTGCCTCAGCCTCCTGAGTACTAGGATTAAGTTGTGTACTGCTTTGTCCAATTTCACAAGAATATTTTAGAAGGTGAAGAATTTGTCAGAACTTGAGACTTGGTCTAAGAATACAGACACTAAAATGTTATGGTGTAACCTGGTCACAGTGTTAGTGCTGCACTATGTCCCATGCATAGCAGCAAGGAGCATACACTGTAGAGTGGAAGATTCCAGAAAATGTAATGGGGCCCATGTGATGCCCCAGTAAACTAACACCGAGAACACTGGACAACATGGTGTGATGCATACACATACCCAACAGAAACCTTCATTCCAACAATGACCACGTGCTGCCCTTTCCTCAGTGAGACTCGTGCTATGTATAATCAAGTTGACATCAGGTACTTGGTGTGTAATAACAGGACGTGGTGCTGAATCTGGGCGGAGTGTTCTTCTCTGCTGTTGGCAGACTACATCCTCCATAGCCGCTGTGTCCCTGTTAGCCTTGCTGAGTGGGAGCCTGTGTTACCGATTTCAGTGTTTGGAGATGCCATGACTGTGAAACATATGCCAAGGTGAGTCACAGGCATGAGGTGACTCTCACCCAATTGAGAGGCTATGTGTACTGCATGCAGCAGACTTGGTGGGGGTAGGATTACCTGAGAGCAGTGGAATGCAGATGATTCCATCATAATCTCAGAGATAATGGGGAAAAGGACTTGATTTCAGCTTTTTTTCCTGCTTGGTTTCATTGTAGCATTGAACATATAATTCTTTCCAGTAACCTTGTTCTTTAATTTGGAATGGAAATATTTAATTTGTGTCATGAAGCATGTCACTTTTTTTGAAGAGGTTATTTTGACTCTCAGAAGAGACTTGAGGCTTCTGAACAGTGTTTGAATTATTGAAGACCTTTGAAGGGGTCACACATGCATTTTACATTATGAGATGGTCATGAACCTATGCAGGCCACATTTGGAAGGTTGTGGCTTGAATAAAAAATGTTTCCTTAAGCTCATGTGTTTGACAACTAGGTACTTGGAAGAAGCAGACCTTGAAGTGAAGCAACCCTTGAATGAAAATGATCTTGAGGATTCGTTCTACTGAGAGAGTAAGCCATGAGGTGCTTCTGCCAGATCACAGTTCCCGTCCTCTCTCTGCTTGCGATCATGCACAGAACGTCGCAGCTAGTGCTTTGTATTCCTAACACTGGACTTCCACACGATAACAGCTACATCCCTCTAACTGTACTGCAGTAAACCCTTCCTCCACTGCATTTTGTCTGGTCAGAATTTGATCACAGCTGTGAGAAATGTAACTTTGCGAATTTGGAAATGTAAATCTTCACACATCTTCTCACCCATTATCTTTTGTTTCCAGTCTATGGACACAAAGCTAGAGTTACCCGGGAAGAGGGACCCTCAAGGGACGAATTCTCCAGATCAGGCATGCTATTAATTGCTAATTCACGTGGAAGAGTCCAGTCCACTGTGGACTATACTATCTTTAGATCTAGTGGCCTGGGCTATGTATAAAGACAGCCGAGCAAGCGATGGGAAGCAATGCAGCCAGCAGCGATCCTCCAATGTTCTGTATTTCAACTCTTATCACTGTGTTCCTAACTTTAGTCCTAACTGGTGTCATATAGCTAATAATATCCTCTACCCTGTCAACTAAATAAGCCCTTTACTTCCACAAGTTTGTTTTCATAGGGTTTTTAGTAGCAAGAGTAGCATTAGTAACAGTATTCACAGCAACAGACAAGCAAACAGGACATCACCAGGTCTTCAATCATGCTTTGAAAATCTTCCAATAATCAAGGTATACATTTTATCACCCAGTTCCATCCCTGCTCACTCGTCTTTGTGATGATGGGCAGCAGAGTCTGCAGTATTCTCATTATGTATTATTCTGAAGACCATCAAGATACATCTAGCTTCTGCAATCTCAAGCAATTTATTGAGATCTAAGTTGTTCCAAGAGGCAGAAGAATAGAGTTTCTCTATGGTTCTTTACCTCGGTAACTCCCTGCCTTTGGTCAAAGGATTTCGTGTGGGGGCTTCTTCCCATTCCTCAGCACGCCCCATAATTTTCCTTAAGAACTTGCCCTGCTGCAGTTTGTGTTGTTTGCAGGTTATGGCTTGTTTGACCTCTGTGTGAACAGTGATTTCTGTTTTGTCTCTTTGTTTACTTCGTTCTGTGACCTTTGTTTGCAGGGTAACTTCTATTTTTTTCTGTATGGTTTTTTTTTTCAGAATTATTGAATACATGACTCAGAATTTGTTTTTGCTAGGGAAGATAATCTTGTAATATTTGTAACACAAAGTTGTATCTAAACGTCATATCTACAGAATATTCAAATTTTATTAGACTAAAAAGATTTTCTTTATCTGCATGTGCATGTCTGTGTAAGTGTACATGAATATGAATGTGTGCATCCATATAGAACAAAGATGTCAGATCTCCTGGATGTGGAGGTCCAAATGGTTGTGAGCTCCCTGATGTCACTGATGGTAAAGGAAGTTTGGTTTTCTGCAAGTGCAGAGGGGGCTCTTAACTGCTAAGAAATTTTTCTGTCATCTTAATTTTAAAAACAAAATATGAGTTTGTGATATTTTCAAAGTAATATGTCAAAGCTTGGGTCTAACCTGATAGTACTATACCCAGTAGGGAATCTTGTGTCCAATCTGTACGATTGAACATCCTCACTCTTGTCTTTCTTCCACTTGATACTTAGCACTTTGACTGGAGGCATAACAAGTAAAATACTGGGACAAAGTTAAGCCTCAGCTGCCTGAATAACACCCCATCTTTCAGCTACATTTCTGCCATTTGAGGCTTCTATCGGCATCTTCTGACCCCAACAGCATGTGGCAGCTCAGTCCACTTCAGCACACATGGCCTTTCTCTTCATCCAGCTCCATTCACTCTAAACAGCTTTCAGCAGAGACACTACCAAATTCTGGATCTTGATCTCCCTGTGGTATCCACTGCAGTGAATGCTTCACCTACCCAGCTACAAGCACTGTCCTTCCCAGATCTCATTACCAGCAATAGTGCCTGTCCTGCACTCCCAGAATATGACTTGCTTTTGGAACTTTGGAACTTTGATACAAGAGGCCATGACCTCCTCACCACTGCATCCTTCATTCCAGTGTTCCATTGGCACCTTGTCTGTCTAGGGTTATAGTCAGGTTTGTTTCTTCAATTAAAGACCTGAAAGACAAGAAAAATCTAAAACATCAGAGTGTATGCACACAGATTTATTGAGAGATAGTTACATTCATATACATAAAAATCAAACATATAACATGTAGGAATGACGTTTTCTGCGTTTTCTGGTACTGTTTCTTTCCTGTTTTTTTTTTTTTTTTTTTGTCTTTTTGAGTCAGGTTTGCACTGCAGTCCCAGTTGGCCTGGAACTCTCTATGTAGACCACACTGGTCTTGAATTCACAGAGACCCACCTGCCTCTGCTTCCAGAGTGCTAGGATTAAAGGTATGTACCACCACATTTTAATGCACATAATCTGGACTAATGACTTTGAATTAATATCAACAAAGCTAGGAACTTAACTCTGATGACAGAGTGAATCCTTGGTAACTATAGTAGGATAAGCCACCCAAAGAGATAATAACCAGGTATCACTTCAATTAACATACCAAAATGCTTGAAGAATGCACACATTCAATAGCAAAGAGGGAAGTTTGAAAAAAACTGCTGATCTTGCATGAATAAAATACTAGGGATAAAAAGGCCTGATAAAAAGGAGGATGGAGGGGAATTTAAACTTCCACATTGAAGCTGCAGAAACCTTTGGAAATAAACATGTGAGTGTAGCCTGACCCATCATCAGAGTTCTGAGAGACAGCTGAGGATATGAATGGCCACTTGGTTGAGGCCCACTCCCCAAAACTTTAAGAGTTAAAAAGCTGGGCTGTTGAGATAGCTCAGCTAATAAAGAAAAGACACTTGCCCAGGTCCCAGGTTCAGTTCCCAGCAGCCACGTGGCAGGAGACAACCATCCTAACTCCAGTTCCAATGGAGCTGATGCACTCTTCTGACCATCCTGAGAGCTGTATGACACAGGTGCACTTACATATATGCACATGGTCTATTCAAGATGTCCTCTTTGCTCCAAATACAACCCAAGTAAACCAGTTCAAAGGATACAAGGGCATTTTCCTCTACTGAATTTGTCGTTTGTAACCTGGCAGTTTATCATTATGCAACACAATATTATAATATATTTTGGTACTAAATTGCATAGAAAGGTACTTATTTAAGAGGTAATGTAATCTAAAGGAAGTTTCCAACAGAAAAGAGGTCTACTCAGGGAAGGCCCAGAGAAGTTCTCAGAAAAATTTCCAGGATAGAAGAAAGAAATCTGACTTCAGTGAGTAGAAGGTGTTCCACACCATGTGTTTCATTCTAGTGTAGCCTATAAGATGGAGGAGCCAGGTACAGAGTATAACCAAATTTTTATCCTTTGGGAAGCATGGATGATAGCCTCAAGGTGACAGTCACATTAATAATCCTTTAGTCAGTAATTGACTTTGGGGAAAATCAGGTTCAATCCCAACACAACTGCTGATCTTGAGGAGAGGCAGAGCAGGGCTTATAAAGCTTAAATCCACAATTATATTATGCCAGGGCAAAGTCAGTAACCTAGTTGCACTGTAACAGAGGCAGGGCCTGTGGCAGTGTGAGTGACCTCAACTTATTCCCTCCTCGATTTTGCATTCTCAAACTAGGCTGGCTTGAGCTAGTAAATCTCTCCTCTCTCTCCCCTAAGGGCTCTATTCTCAGAAATCGCTACCCACAATGGTGCCACCCAGATGCTGTAACTACAAATCTTGCTATGCTCAACAGGAACTAGCATGGCTGTTAGAGCAAGATCCTGTTTATCTATGACACCTGAAAATGTTACCTGTACAGTTTAACCAGGTATTATAAAGTTGCCTGACTGCAAATACCTTGTGATGATTGAGGGTTTTTTATTTCAGAAACAGGATCCCCACCCCCGCCTCTCACCACCTTCCCCATCAGTTACTGCATTCAAAATCCTCAAACTTTGGATGTAGTTACTACAAGCTAATAAATTTTACCAATTTGAAATTTGCCTGGGTAGTCTTTACCCAGTGATCCCGGCACTATAAACGTCCCATAGTCACACAACAACAGTGGAAGGTTAGCTAACAAGGACATTTTTAGCTAATAAAAGGATTTGAACTTTTACTTAAGAAACACCCAGTTTTTCAGGGCTGCAGGAACTTTGACTCCCTGGAGCTATATTTGATGCTCGGCCTGGCTGAATGTGTGGTCTTGTAAAACTATGTACTTCCTGAAAACCCAGCAGGTTCAACCTTCATGGGACCTTCATGAGACCTGCATTGCAGGGCAGATGGCAGGGGCAAATTGGAGTTAGATTGGCGATTTCACCTGTAAATTAGAAGTTCTGAATGCACAGCACAGTCAGCTTTTTAATTGTGTCTCAGGAAAAGAGCAGAAGGTGTGAAGTTGTGAGGACAGAAGAGCCCGGGTTCTTCATACTGTGAGATGTGTTATCTTAGAAAGAATAGCTTGTTTAAGAGCAGGCCTGGATTCTAACACAATACTAAATGAACCTGAGTGGAAAATGCAGATCCCTGGAGGGCAACAGACACTAGGCTCAACACTAATGTTACCTATGGTGAGCTGGATTACTTTCTACATCTGAGGTAGGGGAACAATGACATCGGACACTTAACGTGTAATTGACTGAGCGACCCTATGACAGGGAGAATGAAGAGGAAGTGGCTACTGAGTTGCTCAATACTGCAGTAGCTACTGTCCAGGCCAGGAGGAGAGCTTGGAAGCCAGTCTGAAGTTGGACAGGGTTTGTGTCTGGAGAGGGAACCATATGCTTCTCTCTCATTTTAGCCCCTCAGACAACATGGGTGACCCTAACCAATCAGGACTCACGGCAGGAGCTGGGACTGGAGGTGGAGGGGGGGGTGGCTCCATCTTGTGCCAGGTTGTGGGTTCTACTCTGAGTATTTGGCTCCAGGATGAAAATGTTAGACCTCACTCTCAGCCCAGGGGACTCGAACCCCTTTAGGCCGCCTGAGAGTCAGTCCCAAGAACCCAGACCATCAGATGCAAACAGCAAGAGGATTGTATTTCACTTGCGCAAGTGGGGGGCTTAGCATCGGTAAGCCAAGCCCCCCATGACCTCGGCCGGGCCAGGCTTTTATAGTAGAAACTCACAAGATTATCATACATTAACATATAGGGTACTTCTTACATTTGGATTGGCTTTTGGCCTACAGACCAGGGTCACAGAGAAGACAATTTTACATAGTCCAACCTTTTCTCAGAAATGCCACACACATTATTTCACATGTCACAAGATGTTGATTTAACTGAATGTTTAAACCACAATTTTATAGACGGGATATTAAGGGCTCTTCTTGTAGAATGTTGAAACCACAAGTTTATAGATGGGATATTAGGGGCTCTTCTTGTAAATACCACAGACGTTATCTCACATACCATGAGATGTTGACATAGCCCTTGTGACCTCTGGGACTTTCTAGTTTGGGAGGAGGTAAGCTAACAAAGGGGACCAGGCATTTTTCCATGAAAGTGGGGGTCCTACATTCCTCCCTTTTTCTTTGTACCTGGTTATAATCTTATAATTATGGTTAAATACTTGTATCTTTTTGCTTCAGGGTATGGTATTGCTGAGTGAGTACTAAGGCATGAACTACTGACAAACGATTTATCACAAACTGAATTAGTCTATTACATATTTGGCCTTTGATAGGCTGCTGAAGGACACAAGGACAGTTTTTGGTCTTTTGGGGTCTTTTTACCCTGAACTGCCTAGCCAAATTTTACCTCCGATTCTCATCGCATCACCCTCTGAAGAGGTCACCCTAATTGCCAATAGGGAATTGGGGCGCAGACCGCTCTGGCTTCTTCAAGGCTGAATAGGGTCGAAGATTGTGGCAATAGTGGTACCCCTCAGTAAGTCTATCTACAAGACCCCTGAATTGCATAACTGTTAGTTGTAGGGAAAAAGAAAGTCCTTAACTGGTCCCTGGAAGATGAAATTAAAATAGTCATAACAGGGAAGAGCTCAAATGTAGTCCATTAGAATTTCTTGCTTAAGGACTTTCAAAGGCTTCCATCTTTTGGGTTCCTCTGTGTTTTTCTTTCTGACTGTCAAGGCTGAACTTGAGAATCTTGAAGTCAGGATTTGTTTCCAGGCACCTTGATAGCTGGAGTAGCTAGAATCAGGGTGAATTCCCTCCGAAATGGCTTTTAGACAGGGAGAGAAAAGAAATCATTTAATTTTGGCATTAGAACAATGGTGGGCTTGCCTTTTTGGCCACAGGTATGTACTGCAGTGTCGAGGTAGAAGAATTGAAGTCTTACATCTGAGTGGCATTTTCTTATTAAGAACAAAATCATTAGTGAGAAATTGTATAAATAACATTTTGTATAATTTCTTATAGTCTTAAAGAAGCATATTAAACACTTTAATTTTTTTTGGTTATACTTTTCTTTTTGGGTGTTAAGATCATATAATTTGGCCCAAATAAACCAACTTAATTTGATTCTTAAGGTCAATTGAGTATCTGTTCCTCAGGGGATCACATGGGCTTGAGAGGAGCCCCTGGCTCCATAAGCCTTGTTTGACCAGTTCCATCTATGTGAAGATAAGTCAGAAGGTCTTGCTAGACCATAGCTTCACTTTGAAGCAAATCAAGGAAACGTTTTCCTGTGCTGACCCTTCTCTTTGCAGACTGGACACTGGTTCAAGTCCTTCTGGTGGAGCCTCCACGAACTCCCTGAACAGGAGGACAGGTGACTCATCACATTTACAGGACATTATGAGAGATGCCCCATAATCCCCTGGAACTTAGTTGACCTTGGAGGGCAAGAGACAAAAAATTGTCCCTTTAAGTCCCTCAGACCAGATTAGAGGCCTTTTCATATGGTGGTTAGACACCCAAGAATGTTAGTTTCACCAATACTGAACTATTAAATACTGTATGTTATGTAGCTAAAGCTTGGACAAAGGTCAAACATGTATTTGTTCTTCAGACCATCCGAACCGTCACCCCAGGAATTTCAAGACTCACAAACATAAGTCTTTTACTTTTATATATTACAACACATTGTCTCAGACGTTTAATCACTTGTGTAGGCTTTTTTTTTTTCTTTTTTAGTCTGGAACTATCCAGTCATCATAATCTTTCTACATAGATTTTTTTAATAACATATATTTATTTTTATATTTTTTAATATCTCTGTTAAAAATTTTTCCTGGGAGTACTAAACAATGTTTATTTTCTTTCTAAGGCTTTAGCATTAAACCAACGTTTGATTATATTAAAGTTCACCCTGTGGAATGAATGACTTTACACATACAGATGGGTGAGGTGTTACAAACAGGTATACAGGTAACCTGAGAGCAGATGTACTGTAGTCTTTAGCATGGATGTTGATTTTTCTATAACATCATGCATCAAGTTTTTTCTTTTAGCTTTTCCCAAATTTCCTCCCCAAATGCAGGAGACCATTTGTGACTAGGGCAAAATTACATACAGCTGGCTGGGAAGAGTAGCTTGATACTCAGGTGGGGGGTCCAGCTTACCCCTCCTTCAGTTGAAGAATACAACCGTTAGCAGACCCAACTGTGATGAACTTCTGTAAGTAGGCACAGCTGAAGTCACAAGCATGGCAGTTACTCAGGAGTGCTGTACAGCATCATCTTAATGAAGAACATGGGTTGTAAATTACACGTCAGATAATGTACATTTTACTTTATAAGTTTCTGGAAAAACCTTATAGAGTGAGCTGGTCTACCAAAACCTTGCTTTAGGTCTTGAGAATGTAGATACTAGATAGAGAGAAGCAATTGGTACATAGTAATACCTTATCAACTTGAGCTTAGAATATTCAACATGAATCATAAACTGAGGAAGAGGTTCCTAACTCAGCAGAAGTATGAATGCCTAAATTCTAGATCTGATCCACCTAGTTTAAAAAGCAGTGTCACAATCTCTTAACCATATGTAAACTGCTCAAGGGCTGTGAAAGCTAATGTTACTGAGAAAATTCTTTCTGCATTTCTTCGAACATCTGTTATCTACAGAAAAAGAAGTTATACTAACTAGAACAGCAAGGACCTTCCTTCTATTTAACAGTTTCATAGCATCCTCTCCCTTTTGAATCCAGTCTCCTCAATGAAACATAACAAAAGGCAGTTGAATGCAGGAAGGATGATTTTCTGGTGTAGACATGAGACCAGATGATTTCTGGATATCAATTCACACACTACTTCAAGGGCATGGGAAGTTTTACATTTTAAGACTTAAGATTTAAATCATGATCCTTCCACAAACAAAAAGAGGAGTGGGGGCTTGCTTTAGGAAATTCCTTTTTACAGCTTCAGTCCTTCTGCCAATCTCAAGCTCATTTGATTAATTTCCTTGATAGAAAACTAAAATGTGTCTTTCTACAGAGAAAAACAACTCTGCCCTTGTCAAAATCACTGAGGCTTGCCTTCCATGAACATCTAGAGACAGCCAAGTACAATTACTAGGCAAATAAACCATGGAGGATGGACAACCGAATTGCAGGCATCTCAGAGCTCCTGTAGAGCTGGTGTGCAGGGCACAGCTCTTCCAAGAGTCCTCCATTGTGTCTCACCTACTTGCCAAAAGAACAGGCACACTGTCTCTGGAATCCTCCCCATGCTTTTAGTTATGAAGCAAGGACAAGCTGATACTATTTAAGGTTGGGACACTTCTGTCCACTGAAGCCACAGGGTGTCATTTACTATATGTCTAGACCAGGTCTGAATGCAGAAAGACATTAGTTTTTTGTTTTATTTTTAGGTCTGTGGATCAGACCAAGGAGATCCAAATGGGTAAGGATACAGCCAAGGTGAGCCTTTGCTGAAGACAAGTGGCTACCTATCTGGAAGGCAAAAGTAGACATTTTGGAACGTCTTCCAAACTCTTCTTTGCCTCCTTCTCCAGAGCGTCCTCCAGAGATTTCCTGATCCTTTTGCATGAGCGACCACGACAAAAGGCGACGCTACCGACTTAGTCACTATCCCTCATCATCAGCGTGGGCTGGGGTACCTGTATCCTCTCCTTCTTTACTAGTGACCCTAAAGAAGGGGGAGTCAGTTCGGAATTATTCGCTCTTACCTATGTGACTCTCTAATGCCCTGGGACCTTAATAGATCTTTTTACCTTATGCCTGGTTACTCTCCTGCTTGTGCAGGACCCACCACACGTGAAACCTTTAGAGCAAACATCAGACCTGATGCATTAAGGAAATTAGCCAACTTCTAATGATCATATAAGTTAGGGAAGGTTTTCTGATCTGATTTTCCGGGGGGCTAAATCTTAATATTCCTTTAAAAGTTCCAAGACTCTTTTCCCAAAAGTTATAACTTGTCTGTCTAAATTTTATTTTTTAAATTATGAGAGACAAAACTATAAACTCTCACAGTGATTTCTTCTTTAAGAAAAAAAACTCTCAGTCTGTCTGAATTAGAAAATGCATATTATAATTTACCATACATAATTCTGAATTAAGTACCCATAATCTGGACAATAAGGAACACAGCTATCTATGGTCTTGTAACTAGAAAGTGAAAAGCAAAGATGCTTAGGACATGAAGGGACACGAACAAAAGCAAGCTTGGAGTAAGTAAGCATTGGAGAGGAAAGTACTCTATTTTAGAGAAAACAGGCCTTGGATAACAATGCAAAAAGGCAGGAATTAACACCAGTGAAGGCTGCATCTTACACCTTCCATCCAAGCCATCCATTCCTCTTTACCTCTCATTGCTGTAGCTGTTTAAAGCACCCGGTTAAAGTAGTACCCTCAGATACGTAGACCCCAGATTGGAGAGCAAAGCAAAAGAATTCATGGTCTCAAACCAAGGATGGGAGTCCATGTACCTTACCACAGTGCAAAGGTGAATGTGAAGCAGTGTCCTCTGGATACCTTCATTCCTAGATACTATTTATTGTTGGGGAAATAACTCAAAAAAAGGCAGCAGAAGGAATGAGAAGTTATGTCCAGTACAAAGATACTTGGGTTATTGCTCTGAGAGCACATGTCTCCCCAGAGCACCATGTGAGGCTTTCCTTGTTCACTAAAATTTTAAATGCTTAGATCTATTCAAAAAGCAGCTATCTCCGGACCACATTCTCTAAACACTGCTTGTTTCGTGTTCACCAGTGACTGAGGTCCAAATCCCAGGCCCCTCTAACTGTTCTTTTCTATACAAGTGCAGAGAATCAGGGTGGAGAAAAAGCCCAATTTGAGAAATGGCTTTTAAAACTTTTTTTTTTAAGGCAAGGCATTTACAGCTTCCATATGTCCTGAGGCCATAACAAGCTGGATAATGGAGCTCACACGATTACCTGCTTAGCAGTCTAATGCAGTACACATAGAAAAATCACCACATGGCCACCAAATAAGTTATTAAAATTTTGGGGGATCCCTTCAGGGTTGCCAAACTGAAACAGGGTGAAATGAGAGCATCCCCTAGGGGGTTCTTAGTCTCATTCATAAAAGAATTTAAGAATGGACCCAATTGGAAGCTTTGCAGAAAAATCCTCAAGACAGGCAAGCTGGGGATCTCAGCAGCTGCCTGGAGGAAGAGAAAAGCTTTGCAGAAAAATCCTCAAGACAGGCAAGCTGGGGATCTCAGCAGCTGCCTGGAAGAAGAGAATGAAGGGAGAAGAAAATAAGCTAGATAAAGGCATTTAGAAAAGTTGGTCACTATACATTTCAAAGTAGCAATATTTTGACACTTTCGGACTCACTCTGGCCCACGAGGAAGCAATCACATCCCCGGGGATGAGGACAATGGTTGCCCTTATCCCTCCAGACAATCCTGGAGCATCCTCCAGAATTAGGAGACGGTGGGCACTGGGCTCGTCAGCCCCCCTCCACTCGTACTCCAACAGACTCGGCCGATCAAACCAAGAGCTCTCCTGTACTGTACAGACATAGGTTGGCCAGCACTTCCCTCCTGACGGATCTGGGTTGGGGTGAGGCTTTCTTCCTGGCCCATGCACCAAATGTTAGACCTCACTCTCAGCCCAGGGGATTCGAACCCCTTTAGGATGCCTGAGAGCCAAACCTCGGAGAGCCTCGACCTCACTCTCAGCCCAGGGACTCGAACCCCTTTAGGCCGCCTGAGAGTCAGTCCCAAGAATCCAGACCGTCAGATGCAAACAACAAGAGGATTGTATTTCACTTGCGCAAGTGGGGGACTTAGCATCGGGAAGCCAAGCCCCCCATGACCTCGGCTGGGCCAGGCTTTTATAGTAGAAACTCACAGGATTATCATACATTAACATATAGGGTACTTCTTACATTTGGATTGGCTTTTGGCCTACAGACCAGGGTCACAGAGAAGACAATTTTACATAGTCCAACCTTTTCTCAGAAATGCCACACACATTATTTCACATGTCACAAGATGTTGATTTAACTGAATGTTTAAACCACAATTTTATAGACGGGATATTAAGGGCTCTTCTTGTAGAATGTTGAAACCACAATTTTATAGACGGGATATTAGGGGCTCTTCTTGTAAATACCACAGATGTTATCTCACATACCATGAGATGTTGACATAGCCCTTGTGACCTCTGGGACTTTCTAGTTTGGGAGGAGGTAAGCTAACAAAGGGGACCAGGCATTTTTCCATGAAAGCGGGGGTCCTACAAACTGATGCATAGTTAATCCTCCATTGTGAGCGACACTACAGGGAGCTGTTTGGAGACCGTGGGTGAACTGCAAAGCTGTGCCATGGTGAGTGTGGAGTCTGCTGACCCCAGAAGGGAGGGGCAGCTGTGAGAGGGGGCTGTGCTGGTTCCTGTTGGTCTGTTCTGGCTCTGGACTTGCATCCTGTGTGCTTCTGGGTACCAGATTCCCGCCCCGGCAGCCTGTGGCGTTCCCTGCAGAAGCTACTTCTGGGGGAAGGAAACTAAGATGGTTTAGGGGTGGGGAGGAGATAGGCAAGCTGTCTGGGGAAGAGGAAGACGGTGTGGAGTGAAACAGCAGCCAGTGCAGACAGCTTCCAGTTTCTCCTACTAAGTTTATCTGTCTGTGGAAGTTGACACTTCCCTCCATGTTCTTGCATCCAATTTAGCACAGTATTTTGGATAAAATGTTCTTCAAACTAAGCCTCTGACCATTCCAGGAAAGGGACCACTTCGAACTCAGGGCCAGACAAGGGGAGGAGAAAAGTGGAGCAGGACTGACTAGTCTGCATAGTAGAGGAAACCCTGTGCAGCTGCTGCTCAGCTCTGTACGCTTCCACTCTGAATTTTGTCCTTACTTTCCACGTTTGCTTCCTCTCCTGCTGAAATAAAACTTGAATGCTGCAGCTCCCTGCTGCTCTCTCTGGACAGAGTTAAGAAGCAGTCTGTGCTCTGACTTGGTAGCTCCTAAATTATGATATTTGGCTGCTGCATGCTCTTTGTCCTGTAAGCTGTGATGTGCTGAGTCAGGTGATGTGAAACTAAGTGTCTGGTATTTCTTTTGTTCTTGGGATTGCTGGGATTTTTCTGTGAATGTTCTCTGATGATTGCTGTGTAGTATTTCCTTGAAGAGGCTCCTCTGGTCACACACCACCTTCCTTTTCTCTCTCTCTCTCTCTCTCTCTCTCTCTCTCTCTCTCTCTCTTAGAATACTCTTAGAATACTTAGAATACTCTCTAAGAATACTTAGAATAAGGTATATATATATACCTTATTCTAAGTGAAGGTTCTCTTTAGGTCATGGATTTTTTGAAGATTTTCTTTAATATGTACCTATGTCTGTATGGGTGTACGTGTTCATGGTGGTCAGAGGATAAGAGATCCCCTTGGAGGTGGAGTTATATATTACTTTGAGTGGTTTCATGTGACTCGTGGGAATCATTCTCTTATCCTGTGGTAACCACTGACCCATCTGTCCAGTCCCCTCTCCAGGTTTTAATAGGAAGCCTTATCTTCTCCTTAAGGTCCTCATCTTGTACGGCCTCTCTCATACATTGTACATTTTCTGTCTAATGTACTTTCTCACACCATCTGATCATATTCTCAAAGCCCTTTCTCCTCATAAACTTCATTCCTGAAGGGAATTGTGTCATCTTTGTTCTCACCTCCTGACCACTGTTGCATTATCTTCCTTTTATTGTAGTAGGCACAGTAGTTTTTTGAGTCCAACAGGAATAGGATGAAGTTGGTCATTAAGGAATTTGTGGGTGTCTGAGATAGGCTATACTCCAGTGACTAACTCGGTTGACAGTAAAGGATAAACCCAAGTGTTCACCCACTCCTGTGTCCACATTACATGATGCCCCTTGTACCATAGGAATGGTGTCAGGTAAGCAGAGCTCTTAAATCAGATCTTATAAAAGGCATAATGATTATTACGGGAAAGGTGGATGTTAGGTGTGATGAAGGTGACAATGCACTTGTTAGTCCAGTTAGCTGTTAGAGCAGTGATTTCTCCAAGGCAAGTACAGACCTGGGAAGGGCTGGCATGTGACAACATCTGGGTAGAAAATGACCGATCCCATGGGTTAAAATGAAGGAATTATACCCCCCAAAACTACTGTTAGACTTGGGCTTATGCTCATTCTGAGAGCCATTATGAACATCACAGTTGGTATTGGTGATGAATCTGTAAGAAACGAGTTTATGCATGGTCAGAGAGAGCTGAAACTGCAGGAGAGGTGAGTGCCTGCTTTAGGAGGTCCAGAGACTGTGCCATCCCCGTGGTCTAACCTAATAGATCTTCCTCTGCTCCTCTTAAGGCCTGCTTCCTGATTGCTGAGCTGTGCTTACATAGCTAGCCATGCTTCCTCATCCAGATGGATTATGTCTCTTAACATACTATAAATGAAAATAATACATATATGTGTATGTTTGTTAACCAATCTTTCTTTGATGTCATGGTGATGCTCCTTCCTCCATTTGCAGAGTGCTGAGATTACAAGTAGGAGCCGCTGTACCCGGGGATTCTTACTGATGTTTTGCACAGAACCAGTGTTCTGATGATTGGTGTTGTCTATTGACTTCCTGTCTGTAATTTTATTTTCCAGTTGTCATTTCCTGTGCTTTTCTGCATTTTCTAATGTTGGAAGTCAAATGACTGATATTTACTTTCTTTGTTTCTGCCATTCCCATTCATGCTTGAATTTTCTTTCAAGCATTGTTTATGTTAGGGCCGTCAGGGCCTGATCTGAGTGTGTCTGAGTTCTTGGCTTCTTATTCCAGAATGAAAGAAATCCCACACAGTTTGCAAAGTAGGGAGGAAAGTGGTCAGTCATAAAGGAACAGTATAGATGAGAAAACAATTGATCGTCAGAAAGCAGGAAGTCATATGAGTCAGAATGAATATTTATAATGTTTATTGATTCCAGAAGTTCATGCTTTTTTGATCAAACATCTTTTTGATCATATTCAAAGGCCCACAGACCTCCAGGACTTCCATGCTAATCCCTTCCCAACATCGTGTTTTCTATTATTACCTTTCCTTTACATAATTTTTTTTATTAAAGGAAGAAGTGATATACTTTAATTATAAATCATCAATAAAAATTTTCACAACTGAATTTCTCAAATTCTTACAGTATGTTTGGTTCATATTTCAGCCCTTTCCCCTCTGTTCACCTCCCCATCACCTCACTGTGCTCGATTTCACACACTCCAGTATATATTTTTTTCCACAGTCAAACTTGTTTCCACATGTGTTCATCCTCTGAATGCTGGTTTAGATATCCAGAGTCGGTACTTGAAGACTGATAGTTTCCCTCTCAGCAGCTATTGCTTGCCAATGCTTCCTCAGCTAGATTTGGGGTTTCCTATGCACTTCTCCTCTTCTATGCTGGGATTTTGTCTCAGTTAAGCCTACATGGGGACTTGTGCATACGTCAACACTGCTGTGAGATCAGATTGGTGGTTGCTCAGCTGTCTGGAAATCCTTCCGTGCGGTAATCTACTACCTCAGACTCCGAGAACCATCCAAGTTTTTCTTTCATAATGGTCCGTGAGCTTTGGGAGGCCAAACTTTAATACAGGTGGACTATTCTGGGTTAATCAGCCTGTAGTCTCTTACTCCCTGCATATTGGTCAGTTGTGGGTCTCTCTTTTAGTCACCATCTGATACAAATGTTGCATATTTTCACTGTCTTCTCATCAGTGTATACATATCAAGACTGTTTCCATTTCCTGGCTTGTATGAATGGCGCAGCAGTGAAAACGGTTGAACAGGGATCTCTGTACTAGGATATAGATCTGCTGGGTATAGTCTCAACCATGATATGAATGGATCTCGTGGGAGTTGTATTTTTCCCTTCTGAGGAATCTTCTCAATGATTTCTCTAGTTGGCTGCACCATTTTGACTCCCAGCAGCCGTGAATAAGTGTCAGCCTTTCCCCACCTCCGTACCAGTATTTGTCCTCATTTGTTTTGATCTTAGCCGTTATGAGGGGGGTGAGATGAAACGTGTAGTTGTTTTAGTTTGCATTTCCCTGAGGGTTCAAGATGTTGAACAACGTCTCACTATTTCTCATTCAGCTGCTTTTTATCTTTGGAAACAGTTGGTTCAATTCTTAGCCTCAAGTTGTAATCTGTTTTTGTTTTTTTGTTTTGTTTTGTTTTGTTTGTTTGTTTGATGTTTAGATTTTGTGCTTCTTTAAATAGTCTAGATATCAACCCTGAGTCAGATATATAGGTGGTAAAGAGTCTTGACCATTCTGGAGGTTGCCTGTACAATTGAATGATAGAGTCTTTTGCTATGCAGAATCTCATTTGTTTCATGAGATATAGGTTGTCGACTGTGGACTTAATGCCTGTGCCATAGAGTCTTGTTCAGAAAGTCCTTTCCTGTGCCTGGTAATTCCAGTGGATTCCCTACTTTTGCCTTTATAAGATTCTGGCCATTAGAACGTTGATCGATTTGGAATTTTAATAGAGATTAGACCAAATTAGTAGATTGCTTGTACGCCAAGCTGAAAAAGTGTCTCCCCTGTTCCCCTTTTCTCTTTGAGTTAGAAGTCACCAGAGCATAGATGGATACAAATAGGGGCTCAGAGGCTCTGTCAGAAAACTGAACAACAACAACAAAGACCTTCAAGGCCTGAGGTATGGTTGGAGTGTTCCATAGGTATTTCTTCTATATTAGTATTTTCTCATGAAGGGAATAGAGAGGTTTATAAAACTTAAAAAGTATACTTAGGAGGCTGGAGAGATGGCTCTGCAGTTGAGAACACTTGCTTCTCATCTAGAGAACCGGAGTTCAGATTCTAGGAACCATGTCTAGGTCTCACAGCTCCTTGTCACTTCCATTCTGTAGAATCTCACATGGTTTTCTGGTTTCTGAGGGAACTAAATACACAAGACATTCACTCAGAGTCATGTACATACTCATAAAGAAAATTTATGCACTTTTTAATGTAACATTAGATGCTCAGTAATCTTCTGAAGCAAGGGTTACAGTGCCCTCACCGACATTATATATACATGTGAAGATTAACATACAAACACTAATGAATGCTTAAGATGCTGACTCTCTGTCAATGAAGTTTCACACTATTTCTTCTGGAACCTTTGTAGATGCAGTCATTTTGTGAGGCATTACTCCTTCTGTGGAGGGGTTACAATGATACAGCTTTTTTTTTTTCTGTCAGTCATGGTCTGGTCAGGCCTCACACATTCTTCTGCAGTAAAGTCACTAAACTAGACTGTGGTAGATTCATTTCTTATCAGTGTCATTCTCTGGCATGAATAGACCTGGTACCACCTGACTATGAAAAAGTCTGAGGTTCAAATTTATTCAGATTTTAAGTCCTTCCCCAGGATCAGGGTATGGAAGATTCAGGCTCATCATATGTCCCAATTATGTGCAGAGATAATGAAAAAGTTATGTGTACGTGTGATATAACTGCCAGTTATGTGAAAGAAATTTTTCTCAACACTCCAAGCCATGGCATCCCATTTAGCACAATGGATTTCTGCCTCATGAAAGTGAAACCCAGTTTCATTTTGGATTCACCTACAGGGTAAGGTAGACTGATCTGGAGGCGACATTCACAAAGGCAATATGTTTGTAGACATTTTGTGGAAAAGTCTTCGGGGGAGCAAAGACCTGGCCATCTGTGATTTCTTTCTGATCAGTGTCCATATTGGACATACTGCTGCAGCAATACATGATATTTTGTTAAGACTGATATTGGAGATGGAACTTATTTTAATAGTGTTTATCTTATAGGTCACCACTGGTTGTAAGAATATATTGGAGGGTAGCTTTGAATTATGTCATGGGTCACTAAGGATCAGGCTGCAAATGATGATGACTTTAGTTCTAAAATATAATTGTGTCTATAATTTGTATGTATATGACCTTGTTCATGTCACAGTCGTCTGGGGAACAACTTTTTGTTTCTTGTACTCTGTTTTCTGCTTTTTCCGGGTTCTGGGAACAAATCCAGATCATCATGTTTGTGTGACAAATCCTTTACCCAGTGCGGCAGCTCCCTGGACACTTGTAGAGTGATTGCAGCTGGAATTTCTCTGTTTGGATGGCTGGACACTGGCTGGACATGACTAGGTGGAATTACAGCTATTCTCCCCCTCAGCCTACAGGATAATATTGACAGGAAGGAAACCAATAGTTGAGGCAGGCAGTGGAAAAAGAAGAAGCAGGAAATGCTGAGGAGCCATGCTGTAGCTTGGAGGTCGGGGTGTAATTCTTCTGCTCAATATGCTGGACTCTCCACTATATGGGATCCCTCTCCATGGTGACCAATCCTTTGTAAGTAAACCAATAATTCTTCTAATTGGAGAGCAGTTCCCATTTCCTTCCACAGAATAAGAATTACAGGGAAGGGTCCAAACCCTGTGTCTCATGCTGGAGAATTCTCAGGACAATTCTGTGGCACGATTTTCAAAATGTGGCCATTAATTTTGACTCTTTGTATTTACTTTGGTTTTGGAAGTCTTTGATGGGAGTTAGCGAAAAATCGCTATTTTGCACTTTGAATATGACAGTTGCTAGACTCTTGTGGAGCCTAGCTACTTTTTTGTTCAGTAAAAATTGTCTCGTGGTGATTCATGAATGTTTCTCTTAATAGTATAAAATGAAATCAGGAATTTTGTAAACTGTTCCCACCCTTCCCTGCTCCCATCCTTTGTCTTTCCTCTTTTCTTGCTCAGATAGGTGTTTGCTTGTTGCACATGCTGACCTGGAGTCCTGGGGTCATGTGAACTTCAGTGTCATTCACTGATGCAGCTGTGAATCTACCAACATGTCACCATGACTGACTGCATTCAGTTCCTTTATACTTACTTTCTTCAGATATGACATTATGTAAAAAATTTCAGAAAGTACTGAGGTAGGATATTTAAATATTGCTTGTGTGTCATATTTGTTCTTTGATTAAAATTCTGCTTAGTGATATGGAGAGATGGCTCAGTGGTTAAGAGCATTGATTACTCTTGTAGAGGACCCGTGTTCAATTCCCAGCATCCACATGTTTTCCAATAATCATAGGTAACTCCAGTTCCAGGAAATCCAACACTCTCTCTGACCTCTGAGGGAATTGCACAAGAGAATGACACTGACATACATGCAGGCAGTACACTCACTCATAAAATAAAAATAATCAAAAGTATTTTTACTTTTGCTTCAGTAAGTAAACTACTTACAGCACATAGATTATTTCTGCTGCAAACACAGAGAATGGGTCATTTGCCCATTTAACACACATGGTGTCAGTATGTATGAATTTACGCCCTCCAGGTAATCTCATTTCACTCAACATTTGTTATCATTTTGGGGCACAGGAGTTGATCTGCTTGTTATCTCTGTGAGTTTGAGTAGATTAATAGACTTTCAGAATGAGAATCATTCATAATGTATCATAGAGTTTATTTAAGTCCTGTGTGCTAGGTGATTTATCATTTCTGTTAATGCACTCAGTACCAAATGTTAATTTTTCCTACACCATCAAACTTCAACATCAAAACATGAATTCCTAAGGACAAGCAGGCTCTTGCATGCTAATTGTCCTCTGTGCTGTACCTCAGGTTGCCAGACTTTCATCAGTCAGGAAGTAGACCTATGCTGTAGAAAGAGAATTGGGGCAGAGCCAAAGCATATCCTGTGTCCTGTGCCCAGTAGTGAAAAGAGTGTCCTTCCAGCTCTATTTCTTTTCAGTCTACGTAATGCTTGCATTAGAACTTCTGTGTATGGAACAAAATATGTCAACAACACAGGATTGTATGAACTTGATACCAATTGAATCTGTGGACTATTTAGGATTCTGTGACATTTGAGGATGTTGCTGTGAACTTCACCCAGGAAGAGTGGGCTTTGCTGGATCCTTCTCAAAAGAATCTCTACAGAGAGGTGATGTTGGAACCCTTACTGCTATAAGTAAGAATATCATCTTACCTTCTCTTATACTGGGCAACAAATGGTTCTTAGAATTGATGCTCTTCTGTGCATTGGATTATTGAAATGCAAAAATGTGGTTTGTAAATCAGGTGTGGTTTATATATACTAAAGCTACAGTTTTCAGTAATTTGTAATTGATCAAACTTTTATTCAGCTACATTTTAGGAAAAGGTTTGAAGATGCAAATATTAGACACCATTCTAAAAGTTCTGGACAAAATGCAAGATAATTTGTGAACAGTACATAGAATGTCTCTTTGAAGGAATTTTTCAAGAATTTGTATTTATTATTTCTTTGTGTGTGTGTGTGTGTGTGTGTGTCTGTGTGTGTGTCTGTCTTTCTGTCTTTGACAACCTGTGTGCATTTGCATAAGAAGGTCAGAAGAAGTTGGTGGACTCAGAGCTGGAATTACAGGTGGTTGTAAGCTATCTTTTTCTGGGTGCAGGCAACCAAATGCTGGTCCTTTGGAAGAGCAGCAGATGTGCTTCACAGCAGAGCCACCTTTCCAGCCTCCCATTAAAATTATTCTTATGTGAGCATTTGTGAATTAGTATGCAATAAGCACAATTTTTTGTCATTACAATATCTCATGTATCTATGTTTAAGAATCCTATTCAGTGTTTGCAGGCTGTCTACTATGCAGGCAGTACTAGGAACTCAGGTTAACAAATATCACTCTTCTTCTCATAGCCCTGTGGGAACTGTGGAGTAGAATATCAATCCAGATAGTTTCCAATCATTCACAGTTCGTAGAAGACATATATGTTACTTAATTTTGGGAACAGTATGTGGCCTACACTTTGTAATACTGGCAAATTGACTCTTACTAATGTACTTGTCATTTTTATTCAAGTTCCATGTTTGAGTCATGCTGTGAGAATAAACATCATCAGGATGGAGCAACTTTCACTTGAATAGCAAATGCCAGTATGAACATGAAAATTTCTAGTGACCTAACAGCATGTGAAATCAATATGTTTGGAAAGGTTTCCCTGTGTCATTCGCCCTTCAATAACCATCTTGACAGGCACACTCAATACAAGCTATAGGAGTGTGAGGAATATGGAAACAGCCCCGAGAACTCTAACTCCATCACAAGCTGTCAAGGATATTTGAGAACTCACTGTGAATGGACCTTTTGAAAATAAGGCATTTTAAAATTATTTTGAATTCCAACGTCTGTTGGTAATACGTTGAGAAACAGACAGTGCAAAAAACCTCCATAAATACAAAGAATCTAGAAAGGCCTCTGCTTACGGCAATTCACTTCACACATCAGAAGGAACTCAAACTGTAAGAAAGAATTATCAGTGTCATATATATGGGAAACGTCTGACTTCTTCCACTTCTCTCCAAGGACATGAAAGAATTCACAGTGTTGAACAATTCTATGCATGTAAAGCATGTGGTAAAGCTTTTACAGTATACAGTTACCTTCATGTACATGAAAAAGTTCATGCTAGGGAAAAACCGTATGAATGTAAACAATGTGGAAAAGGTTTTACACAATACACATAACCTTCAAGTACATAAAACAATTCATACTGGGGAGAAACCAGTAAACAATGTGTGTGTAAACAATGTGATAAAGCCTTTACACAATACAGTCGTGTTCAACAGCATGAAAGAATTAACACGGGAGAGAAACTCAGTGCATGTAAAGATGCTAGTAAAGCCTTTATACAATACAGTCAGGTTCAAGTACATGAAAGCATTCATAGTGGAGAGAAACCCTATGGATGTGACGAAGGTGGTAAACCCTTTAGCAGTGAGAGTCATCTTTGGAGCCATGAAATAAACCACAATAGAGAGAAACCCTATGGATGTAAAGAATGTGGTAATGTCTTTAGATGTAAGAGCCATCTTTACTTGCATGAAAGAAGACATACTGGAGTAAAACTATCCAGGACAGATTGTAGCTGACAGAAGCAGTGACCTGCAGGCATGAAGTGAAATGTTCAGAAAGGAATCTGTGAGGCACATCCCATCCACTTCTCGACTAAGTGCTCTTCTTTGTTTATAATGTCAGACACATATTTTCTCCTGTTGCGTGGGCTGTCATCCCAACCTGAAAGCTGTTTGTTACACTTGGACTGTAGTTATGCCAGTGTTTCACCAGGAGGCATATTCTGCCTGTCTTGTTGGTACTGGCGCCCACAGGAGTTCTAGCTGGTGATAATTCTTCCCCCGTAATCTGCAGGGCGCCTGGCAGATTGCTAGCCAGCCAGTAAGGAGGCAGCTTGCAACCGATTCCAGCATCATTTATCCATGACCTGCTACCCAAGCATGTGATGTCTTCAGGAGTAGTGGCTTTCTATGTAATTTCAGCATGTAACCAGTAGTATTAGCAATATTCTTCATTGTTGTGGGACATTCACCTGCTTGTGTTTCCCAAGTGCTGGTTATAAAGTTTGTACCAATACACCTGGCTACTAATAATGCATTAAAGCAATGAACCTAGCCCCTGGCCATTTGTGAGGTTTCAGGAAGTGCCTTTGTTTCTGATTTCCGTTAGTTGCAGTCTGCTCATCTGTGTGTGAAATGAGTAGCTTGTCACAGTCAGTTACGTAACACAGAGTTGGGTGAAGTCTTTGTGTGCATTTTCACCTGTTCCTCACTTGCCTCAAAATACTTGTGAGAGACAGTGTGCACACTTATGAGAGTATATTTGTATCTGTTACCGATCGTCATAGTGTGTAGTGTGTTTGCCAGCACTTAAGAGATAATTGGCTTACATATGTGTCCTTTCAAAATATCTAGAGCCAGGCTTTAACTGTGAATGGGAAACCCATGTGCTTGGCTCCTAAACAAAGAGTAAATGGTGTTTCCTGTCTGCATGTGTTCTTTTTCCTGCCCCATGTGCCAAGTCTAGTGGCTGTTGCTCTTGCTATCGTCCAGTGATAATCTGCAGCTCCCTTCACTTTCCAACATGGACTAAATAACAACAGCGTTGGAACTTCCCAGATCTTCTCTGTCAGAATGCACCTGCAGAGGCATCCTGCTGTGTGGATGGAGCAGCTTCTGGGGTGTCCTCTCTGTCCTGCACATAGACACGATGGACTAGCATTCCCAGTGGGAACTAATTACTGCATCCGCTGTCATGGTGCACACACATTCTGGTGCTTCTCTTCCCTCTAGGATTCAGTTTCCATTAAGGAGACTGGTTGTAGAGAAGCGTAATTGACAGATGGTGATCTTCCATTGGCTGGGTTGTTCTGTAAGAAGCACAGGACTCTGAATTTGATCTGGTGCACAAGAAATATAAAGTGAAGGCTGCAGCAAACCTGTCTCCATTTTGTTAGAAAAAACCTCTCCTATGTAAGCTTGATTTCTCAGCTCCAGGAAAGACCACAAACAGTTTTTCCCACACTCATTAGGAAAACACCTGCAAGGACGTAGCATTCAAATACCAGATGGTTTTGCAAAAACACCCTACTTAGGACTACATGAAATCTGGTCAGGTTGACCAAGGCTAAAATCAGAGAGATAAACAAGACCTTGCAACATCCTTTGGTCAGCACAATCCACGGGCCATGTAACCTTAATATGAGTAAGATGGTTTTCGTGCCACCAGGCTTCCTTAACCAATCCCAACCCTTGTCCCTCCTCTCTTTGTTTTAACCCTATAAAATATCACCTTACCCTCCACTCGGGGCCACTGTCTTATCACCCGCTGCGTAGGTGTGTCAGACTGTGGACCGAGCTCGAGCTTGTAAATAAAGACCGTTTGTGCTTGCATCAGATTTCACCTCCCTGTTGGTCTTTTGAGAGGATTCTATAACCTGGGCACAACAGCACCACATACACTACAACACAGAAATAAATTTCTTTGAAAAAGAAACAATTTCCAACTTGTATTATTAAGGAGCTTAAATTTCAAACAAACTTGTTAGCTAAATTTGCTTTCATTAATAATTTTGTTTTTATTTGCGTGTATGAGTATATTGCCTGCATGTATGTACACGCACCTGTGTTGTGCAATGCCCACAGAGAACCAAAGAAGGCATCAGTTCCCCTGCTGCTGGGGGTATCAATGTTTATTCGCAATGATGTGGATCCTGTGAAAGGAACTCCGGTCTTCTGTAAAAGCAGCCAGTGCTCTTAAATGCTGAGCCATCTTTCTGGCTCAGCGTCATTTCATTGAGAAAATAAAAAGGTCTCCAGAATGGGTAAGATGTTTTGCTTGTGTTCACATACAAATTTTTTAAATGTACTTTTATTTTGCGTTGGGTGGTATTTTGCCTCTATGTATGTAAGGGCACCCATGTTCTGCAGGACCTGCTGAGGTCAGAAGATGGTGTTAGATTCCCTGGAACTGGATAACTGAGGAAAAAACACTAATGATTCTTAGATCAAATTGAATATTTTCCTAGAACACACATTATTCCAAAATGGAAACAAAGAAAAGTGAAAGCAAAATCATAAAACTTCTGGCTCCAACTGCATGTCTCCGGAAGTTAAAGAGAGGTTTAGCAAAGCAAAATGCAAGGATCATTCGTATAATTCATCCTAGGAAAAAATAGATTATTACTAGGTACATATTTCACTGATCAGTCTACTCCACTTATAATTTTGGGTTTTGGAGCATTTGGTGAACTGTGACCATTCAGAAAGCCAGACAAATACAAGTACAACAAAAAACCCAGTTGAAAATTCCCACCTTCGAAATTATTTTCCTTGACTGATCCGTATCTGCTAGATCATAGAATCTCACACATGAAGAGGAGGTTCAAGAGGGGTAGTGGATAGCATAGGCGTAATATAGCAGTGGAGAAGCACTGCTGTGATGGAATTCTAAAACAGAAAAGGCTGTCCCTATCCCTCACTGCTGAGGGACACTGTGACTTTCTTTAATGTGAGTATGTGCCTCCATCTCCAGTGATGACTGAGCATGAGGATACTGTTTCCCAAGATTTGATGGTAGGATCTCTGCACAAACTGTTACAGGTGGCCACCAAAACATCTCAGGTACCTTTTGATATCAGAGGTACTGTTTGCTTTTCTCTGTATACTGAGGCTTTGTTCTCTGTCTAAATAAGCAGTTTCTTTTCTAAACAGATTTGTATAGCACACAGTTTTGGGAAACCTGAAACTTAAGAACTGATGTTCTCAGCCTTAGTCCAGAGTTAGTACAACCATTTCCCTTATATGTAATGAAAAGATAAGGTTTGGCCTGAGAGGTGTCTCCTCAAAGTCCCAGCTAGACATTATAACTGAATAGACATTATGTGTCCTAGCTTCAGTACCTTACAGTAGTTCACTGAGGTTACAGTCTTCTCATTGAAACTTGTTTCTGAAGATCAAGTGTGAGTCCATGTTTTAGAAAATCAGAGAAAAAAGGGACCACACACACAAAAATAAAACTAAGACATTGAATATAATTCTATTGAGCACCCCAATCATCATGTCCTTGAAAAAAAAGAAGTCTACGTGTTATTGGTCTTTGAAACTGTGGAGTGTAAACATAAGTCCTTGACCACTATTATGAAGAAAATCATCCGTATGAAGTAAATGCAGTAAAAGGATAAAATTTTACCAAATTTCTTTTTTTATAAAGGATATAATCATTTTCTGACATTGACTTGCATTTCCTTTGGGTCAAAAAAGCACTTATCAGTGTCTAAAATAACTCAGTGTTATTCATTAAAGTAAGTTCTGCAATTTCTAGGCCGTTACAATGTCAAGAACATCCTCAAAACGTGTGTCGTTTTGAGGTCAGTATTTAAGAGTTCAAGATGTGTTTGAAACTTGAGACTTGAGTTCAAATAAATTCAGACACAGCAGTGCACAGAGCCAACCCCAACATGCATACGATGGTGTAGGATGGAAAAACAGAGGGATATCTAGATTCCCAGGTCCATATAACCTGGTGAACACACTCGAGAATAGAAAAAGCCTGGTTTAAAGACAGTAGGTGAGGAATGACATTTGAGCTTGTCGGTGCTCTGACCAACAAGCATATTGTTACATGCATACCACACTTATAAACATGAGTGCATGAACACAACAATGTATGTTTCTTTATATTGATATTCAATTACAAATGGTTTATTAGTCAAATGTTATTTAATAGTGTGTGCTAAAATTTCCTGTATTTGATTCATTGGTGTGTATTATTTTCCAGGTTGTTCTTTCTGTACATACAGTGGTTGGGAGATCTTTGCTAAGGCTGTGGGTTAAGTTTCTGATGTCAGAGATTTTCATTTTGGGTTTTCTTTTCACAGTGAAACTCATAGAAATTATCCTTGGCCTAAGCAATGCTGTTCAAAACGTGTGTAAGCTCACTCTGTATGTAATGAACAGGTATGGCATTAATCTCATCTAAACTGGGAATGTAAATTTGACCCTTATATTCACTGCCTCTCAGTACATCACTAACATCTCATCTCTATAAATTCTAGGCAGAGGTGATATATTGGAACTGGTAGGAGCCCAAAGTCTGCTAAATCATACAGTTCTGAGGTCACACACTGAAAGTTTCACTGTAGAGCTTCTCCTGTAGTAGTCATTCCAAGTTCCTGCCAAGTGCTAAAGACTCCTGGGAGCTCTCATTTTCCTTAAGAAGCTGCATCAACTTTGCCAAAACATTTCTGGCCTTCTTTTAGAATTCCAGGGCAATGAACATCTTACTCTTACTCAAATTTCTCCTTTCTATATCCGTAACCATTGAAAATGAGGAATGAAATCTTGATGATTTTCCCATGGCAACTTAAAGGGTAGTGCCTTGTCCTTTTCTACAATTCCTTATAGTTACAATAGCATTTGAGCAGGGAGAGTGATGTACACCTAGTGACACTCTAATTAAAACAACATATTTCAATTAATTTTTATTTTCTAAAACACAAGAAAAGTAGCTGGTGATACCATTTATGCAGGGCTTCTATCCTACTAACAAATGTTGAGGGAAACCAAAAAGGAAACCCCTCCTTGATCTCTCACACTACATAATCTGTTACTGACGTCTATGTGGCTCTCTGGGAGTTCATGGCCAATGTTCATCCCCTTTGATCATCAATGAAAAGACTAATACTGTCATGCAAATAGCATCTGAATTCTGTTACAGAGATCTCCCCACACTGAGACATATGTTTCCATGATGTTACCACCAATGTATTAAATAGTGCTTTCACATAACATTATTCTGTTACCACAGAAAGGGGGAGAAGTCATGCTACTGTAATGACTTGGGCATATGTGGTTTGAGGTAAGCTAAATCCGTATTCCCTGTCCATCCTCTGCGGTACATAGAGAGAATGTAACCCAAATGCTACAGCATGCAGAAGGCTTAATTGAATGTGTTTTGTAGATTGCTAGTCAGGAAAACCATACTGAGGGTCACAATGGTCAGTGTACTCAGGCATCCCAGGACCATGTAAAGTGCAATGAGTGAGCCCTATATGCGATGTATGTATATGGTAACGATGTAACCACATTCTGAGTGTGCATGCATTCAGGAAAGTTCTCCATTCACATGCCAAAAACAGTTCGACAAGGTTTCAGACATGGATGGTGAATTTAGGAAGCCCTCAGAGCAGCAGCTATCTTATCCTTCTCTGATACGTGACATTAAATACCAGATCACAGGCATAGTTTAGCTAAGAAAGTGGAAAGAGCCAGACTAAACAGAACTCCAGACTTTTATGACAGGGGATAGAGATGTCTGTATTTGGAAGGCCAATGCAGAGTAAGGAGCAGAGACAACAGGTGAGGAGATGAGGAGAATGTGCTGAGGCCATGGTCACTGGCCTTGACTTTGGGGATGTCTCTGCTTCACAAAGAGAACAAGAATCCCAGTTGTGAGTACAGTGAGACTCAGGACTCTCCCTGCCAAAGCTGGTCCCAGGGGTCTTCATAAGCTGAAACGTTCACTGATTGGGGTGGGGAGGATGTACCTTTACTGACTTCTGGCATACTTCACAGACTTTTCCATGTTTAGAGAGAAATGCCAAGTGCCACAATCCAGCTTCAGTGCTTCTCCTTTATGCACAGATGCCACACAGTGTGTCTCAATGGGCTCAGTGAGCCAAATAGACCCTTATACTTCACACCAAGTACAAGAATGTTACAGGGGGGAAGTCTCAATGAATACTTTTGGTCTTCTTTATGGACCACGACCGCTTTCTCTCCTTTTTTATGTAATACAATTCTGAGAGCATATTTTTATCTCCTAGGCAAAGCACTTTACCTTCTACATTTCCAAGTTGAATTTCTGGAAGGAATTTCCTGGGTATCCTTTCAAAGAGCAAGTACTTACTGAGAAACAAGCAGTGATTCCTTCATTTACTTAGTCCAGGTAAATGCATATTATGGCTGAGTTGAGGAACTTCTCCAGTACTAGAGTAAGTTATAATGTCCACAAGAAGCATTGGAATCTTGGTCACATCAAGATCAATTTAGTAGATCAAATTTGAAATACCCAGCATCATTATATTTATATTTCTCTCAGTGTATGTATTCTAGCCAACCACTTCTTAATATTATAATTTTATGAATACCATTCTATATTTTATTGTCAGAATATTTTAGAGCATCTACACATGATGAGAGAGTATTTAAACATTTGTGATGCAGTAAATCTCCAAATTTTAAATTTCATTGATGACTTGCTCATGAATGAGATTTAAGTATACTTTGGTGGGGATTTTTTCTTAAATACTGGTACAGTTATGTACGATTGTTATTCCATTAATTCACCTGAACTTCCACATTTATATAATATCAATAGAAAAATAATTCCACTAATATTTCTGGCCTTCAAATAAAATCTTGCTTTTAATTACTTAGCAGGTAATTGAGCACTGGTCAGCACCTTCAGCACACATCTGGTGGAAGTCATCACGTGAATACTCTTGTCTCATTCCCATTTTTAACATTTCACCACGAACAGTGGCACTGGCTTTAGGATTCTGTAAAGAGAACTTCCTTTTATTCTTGAATTAAAATTTGTTTCTGTTGGGTCTTTAGAGCTAAGTCAGCAGTTAAGAATTCTGACTGCTCTTGCAGAGGTCCCAGGATTCATTCCTGGTAAGAAATTGTTGAGTTAACTTAAGTTCCAGAGGATCCAGTTCACTCTACTCTATATTGCATGACAGAGGCACCTGGATGCATGTAGACTAAACACCTATAGACACAAAATAAAAATCTAAAGACAGATTTATTTCTGGTTCCCATCCAGTCTCCTTGGGTCTTGGCCCCATCCTGTTTAGACTGCTGGAGAGCCCCTGACTAGCTCAGAGAAATACCCAGATCATTTTCAAGTAAGCTACACTCTCGGGAAAACACACGTTTTCTAATGAATGACAGATTTTGATATGTGTAAGGAAGGAATTTTGTTTGAAAGTTTTCTAGAGTTTATTTTTCTTTCCACCAGAAGATAAAGAATGAACTACTCAAGTCATTGACAAATTATTAACAGCAATGAGAGGAAAACAGATCCCTGATAAAAATCTGTTCTCATCATTCTTCCAGCATAAAACAGGAAGGAGAATTTTTTCTGAGTGCATAAAACATTCCTTAGAACACATTAACCTGAAACTTACTACCTAGAGTTCAAAAGAGATCCCGTCTTCATATACCCTCATAACACAAACACAAAAACAAGCACTTTCTCTAGATCCCTGACAACAAAGTGAAGTATGATTTAAACAAACTACAGTTAGGGAAACCAGTTTATTTGGATTAATTACAGAGCAATTAGTAGATGGGGAAAGTCCTACTGAGGCCATACTGCAAATTCTACATTTCTGTGGGGACCCCGTGAGATGCTGACAGTCACCCAACAGTACAACGGGGCCATTCTCTTCTCAGCTTCTTCTACTCACACTTTATTCCCTCCTGAAGGTACAACTAAGGTCACTGGCTAGTTGCGAGGGCTAGCTAATTCTCTCCGTCCCTCCCTTTTGACAAAGCCCCAGCAGTCCATCAAGTACGTGAAGCTGAATGCCCAGTAGAGTGAAGCTGAATGCCCAGTGGCTAGTGGAGGACCAGTTTAGTACACAATTCCCAAGGACAACCCATACGGATATAGAGGCACTAAACATCTGTGAAAAAAGAAATTCACCAACTAAACAACCTGCATGCCATTTGTGTAGAAATTAGCAAGATCGTAGCTTCCATGAGTTAACACTTAGCGTAGGTACGTTTTATTCACTGAGGGATCTGTGATTGTCCATGCTCCTGTAAGTAACCCCAATAGAACAGTCACTTCACTTACTTGGACTTTAGTAGAATCAATTTTTTGTGGTATTAGTTTCTTATCTCAGCTGAGTAGACATTTGCTCAGGCATCCCCCAAAAAAGTCTCACACAACATTATTACTGCTGGAACTGTGACAACTCAGGTCTTACCCCTGTTTTTTAAATTTTTTAAGGTTGGAGTATGCAATCTTGTCCACATTTGAAGTGAATTCATATAAAATATTAACAACATTTCAATTTTACATTTCTCAGAATTTTCTACCATGAATTATTTCATTTTGAAAAGAACACTGTGCTTTGAAACTGCTCTGCCATTTATTTAGGGAGTTTTAGCACCTAGAGGCCTTGTTCATACATACAGGGTTCTTTGCCAGAATTTGATTCCTCTTCTAAGCTTGAAAAGTAAAGGTTTCCACATTCTTTGCTTTCGTGGGGCTCTCCTCCTGTATGAATCTTTCCTTGTAATTTAAGTGTACCTTCTGTTGGACTTACATTGCTTTCTTTCATTGGATTTTGGTTTAATGTGAATTTTCATATAAACGAAGATGACTGTGATGTTCAAATGCTTTTCCACACTGTTCCTATTCACAGGTTTTGTCTAGTATGAACTTGTCATCTGCGAATATCACAAGGCTTCTTCTGTCCTGATCACATTTCTTACATTCACAGGGTTCTTTTCCATGTAACTGAAAAGATCTGTGACAACGAGAGGCTTTATCACATTATTTCATATACTTGTTCCAAGTGTGAACTTTTTCATGTACATGAATGTGACTGGACTATCTAAAGGCTTTTTCCACTGTTTACACGCATATGGTTTCTCTTCTGTGTGTATTTCTTCGTCTATGAAGGTAACAATTACGTCTGAAAGTTTAACTACAGTGCTTATATTCATATGTCTTTTTCTCCAGCATGAATTTTTTCATGTACTTGAAGGTGACTGGATCATGGTTTGGCCTTACCACATTATTTACATGCACCGGGTTTCTCTTCACTATGCATTTTCTGTTTTTTTTTTTTTTTCAATTCTTTGAAGATTACTGTTACAAGGCTTGACCACATTCTTTACATTCAAACAGTTTTTCTTCAGTATGATTTCTTTCATGCATTGTGAGGAACTAGAAAAAGCCCTTACTACATTTTTACATTCATATAGTTTTCCTCCAGCGTGAAATTTTTCATGTAAATGATGACTTTGCATGAAAAGGCCTTATCTCATTGTACATTCATGTTGTTTTTCTCCAGTATGTCTTCTTTCATTTAACAGTAACGAATTAGGAAATGGAAATGCCTTACCACACTGTTTTTTCTCCAGTATGAATTTTTGCATGTAAGTGAAGATAATTTATGACATCTAAAGGCTTTACCATATTGTATACATCCATATGGTCTTTCTTTAGTATGAATTTTTTCATGAAAATGAAGATAATGATGACATCTAATGGCTCTACAACATTCTTTACATTCATAAGGCTTTTCACCAGTATGAATTGCTTCATGTACTTGAAGGTGACTCTATTGAGTAAAGGTTTTAACACATTCTTTACATGCATAGGTTTTCTCTCCAGTATGAATTCTTTCATGCAATTGAAGATAACTGTGACATTTAAAGGCTTAACCACATTGCTTACATTCATATGAATTTTCTCCAGAATGAATTCTTTCATGGGTTTGAAGATAACTGTGACATCTAAAGGTTTTACCACATTGTTTACATTCATATGGCTTTTCTCCAGTAAGAATGCTTTCATGTTCTTGAAGGTAACTGTTCCGTGTAAAGGCTTGACCACATTCTTTACATGTATAGGGTTTCTCTCCAGTGTGTGTTTTTTATGTTTTGAAAGATCAGTACTATATCTAAAGGCTTTACCAAATTGCTTACATTCATATGGTTTTTCTCCAGTATGAATTCTTTCATGTACTTGAACGTGACTTTGTTGTTTAAAGGCTTTACCACATTGCTTACATTCATATGGTTTTTCTCCAGAATGAATTCTTTCATGTACTTGAAGGTAACTGTGACATTTAAAGGCTTTACCACATTGCTTACATTCATATGGTTTTTCTCCACTCATGAATTTTTTCATGTAATTGAAGATACCTGTGACATTTAAAGGCTTTTCCACATTGCTTACATTCATATGGTCTTCCTACAGTATGAATTCTTTCATGTACTTGAACTTGACTGTGTTATTTAAAGGCTTTACCACATTGCTTACATTCATATGGTTTTTCTCCAGAATGAATTCTTTCATGTACTTGAAGGTAACTGTTCCATGCAAAGGCTTTACCACATTCTTTACATGCATAGGGTTTCTCTCCAGTATGTGATTTTTTATGTCTTTGAAGACTAGAACGATATCTAAAGGCTTTACCACATTGTTTACATGAATAAGGTCTCTCTCCAGTCTGTGTTTTTTCATGACATTGAAGATCAGTATTATATCTAAAGGTTTTACCACATTGTTTACGTGCATATGGTTTTTCTGCAGTATGACTTTTTTTATATAACTGAAAGAAAGTAAACAATCTGCAAATTTTACTACACTGTTTACACTCATAGGTTTTTTTCATCACTATGGATTCTTTCATGACTTTGGAGAGAAGTAGAAGAACTCAGATGTTTCCCACGTATATTACATTGATAATGTTTTCTTATAGTTTCAGTTCTTCCAGATGTGTGAAGTGAGCTGAAAAAGTTAGAGGCGTTTTTAGATTCTTTGCATAGATCAAGGATTTTTGCTTCATCTGTTTCTTGATGTATTACCAACAAATGTTGGAAATCAAGGGAATTTAATTATGTCTTATTTTCAGAAGGTCCATTCACATTGGGAGTTTTCATATGTCTTTGACAGTTTGTGAGATTATCAGACTACTCTGGCTTATTTCCGTAGACTTCACGCTCATATGATTTGTACTGATAGTGAGTACAAAGTTGTGAAAGGTTGAATGATACTTGAAATCTTTCCACATACTTTTTTTCACATGGGGTTAGGTCACTAGAAATTTTCATAATCATATTGACATTTGATATGCAATTGAAAGTTTCTCCATCCTGATGATCTTCTTTTCGCACACAGAATGTCTCAAATATGGAACTTCTGGAAAAATGATAAGGATATTAATAAAAGTCAATTTACTACTATTACAAAGTATATGTCACATACTGCTTCCCAAATTAGGTAAAAGTATATGTATTCTGTCAAATCTGTATTGTTGGAAACTAAATTCACTGATAATTCTACATTATGATTTTCACAGGGTTATGATAAAAACAGCGATGTTTGTTAATGTGAGTTCCTTGCAGTGTCTGCATGTGAAATACCCTGCAAACATTGAATAGGATACTTAAATTGAGGTATCTGTTACATTGCTTAGTGATTAAATAAACCAAATGGTGCTTATTCTTTATTCATAAATACTCATATAAGAATACCCTCAATGGGTGACTTGAGAGCTGGCTCAGCTGTTAAGTGCAGTTGCTGGTCTTCGAGAAAACCAGTGTTTGTTTGACATCACCGATAAGAGTTACCTCCCAAAATCTCGTAATTCCAGCTCCATGATCCAGCTTCTGACTTCCTTGTGTTCATGCACCCAGGTTTGTAAAGGTGGAAAGACAGGTGGACAGACAGAAAGACATACGTACACAAAAATACACCCCTACACATGCACATAAATGAAAAATATCAATCTAATTACTAATTACTAATGACCAATGGTGCCCTATAAGAAGCCCTCTCAAAACATGCTAGAATCTACTATTTCAGTCTTTAAAAAATGACATGAATTGCAAAAGGATCTCAGAAATGATCTGAGAGAAACCACAGGTGGCTAGACCTTCACTTACCCAGAAGACTTTTCCACAAAACCAATACAAAGCTAGTGGATTTGTGAACATCACCTCCAGATCAGTCCAGCTTACAATCCAGAGACCCAGTAGGTCACTCCAAAATAAAACTGGATTTCACGTTGATGAGGCAGAATTGCACTGCTCAACATGCTTAGAGTGTTGAAAAAAGTTCCTTTTACATAACTGGCAGTTATGTCACATGTACACCTGCCGTTTTATTGATACTACACACAATTGGGACCTATGACGGGTCTTGCACCCTCCATAATCTGACTGGGGGAAGGACTCAAAACGTCTGTAAATTGAACCTCAGACCTTTCCATGGGGAGATGGTGCCCTGTCTATCAAAGCATAAGTGTGACACTCAAAAGATATGATTCTACCGAAGTCGAGTTTAGTGAGTTGACTGCAGTTACTTACAAAAGAATGGGTGAGGGTTACTCACAGGACCATGGCTGACAGAAAGACACTTAAAACATTGAAAAATCCTTAACCATGTAGTGAATCACAGTAGCTCCACCTAGAAAGCTTCCTGAACAGCTGCTGGGGAAATTCAAGGCAAGAGACTCTGTACCTTCTCAATTTGTTAGTGTTGATGTGTTAATCATTACATGCAAATATAATGGCACTGTGAACCTAGTTTTAGGAGATTACAGAGACTCCTAACTTTACATTAAAAAGCAGCAGGTGCTCTGAGCTGTGTCTCCAGCCTCCTAAGTTTACTTTTGTAAGTTTATACACTTCTCTGTTTCTTTCTTGAGGAAATATTAATTTAGAAAAAATATCTATGAAACACTCAATCCCTACTGCAGATTTGTTTTCCTGGTCTTTTTTGTTACATGTCCTCTGAGGCCCTATCTGTATCCTCTCTGCTCTGGTGACCTCTAACACAGAGTTCAGCCCATCCTAAAAGCAATCAATTTATTCAATGCAATCTTGATTAAAATTCCAATAGGTTCATCATAGAAACTGAGACATAATCTCATTTTATTAAGAAGCCCCACCCAACAAAAACTATCCAAAAGTGCCCAAATCTTGAACAACAATAAAAGAACTGCTGACAGTTCTGAGACATTATCATTCCTGAATTCAAACAATACCACAGAGAAACTATACTAAAAACAGATGGCACTAGCATAATTGAACAGATAGATCCCAAAGATTAAACCTAACTGGCTGAGAAATGTTTGGATAATATTCAACATCTTTAACCAGTAGGGAAATATAAATGCAAGCATATATATGGGACTTACAAGTCCCATGTAAGCCTAAGGCAGACAGAATCCAAAACCTCAAACATAACTGAGGAAGTATTTACAAACTTTATCTTTGGAGGGGCAGACTCAGTCTTTTTAAAGCAGTGAGTCTGGGTAGGTAAAGGGGCCTTCAGTAATAGACACATGGGCCCATAACTTTGACTCAGTATGTCTTTAAACTGAGGAAAAAATGTGTTCTGTAGTGTGTGCACTGCACAGAGGGGAGGTTGTCGAAATATGATCATAGTCTATTGTATGGAGTTTGTAAAATTCAACTTTTAAAAGCCTTTTATTGATGATATATAATAGAAGTTAAGTGCATCGCTTATGTCCTTAAAAAAATTAAATGAATAAACAAAGGATAGATAATAATAGAGGACATGAAACTGGGAAGGGACTAGTGGTGTGTGGATGACTGGAGGAAAGGAGGGGTTCTGAATGTGAGCAGAACCACATTTGATAAAAAAAATCACGATTCTGGAATGAAAAATTAAAATATTCATGTAACATATATATGTATATATAGACAAATCTGAGTCATGTGGCCTGCTACTTTCTAACACCGAATTTCTTTCTCACCAGTGCTAGTTCTTTGCTTTTGAATAGTTTCTTCCCTACTTTTCAGTGTGTGGGGGATTTGTTTCATTCTGCAATAAGAGGCCAAGGACTGGGACACACTCAGCTCAGGCCCTAACAGCCCTAACATAAGCAGTGCTGGGAAGAAAATTCATGCATGAATGGGAATGGCAGAAATAAAGAGAGCAAATGTCAGTCAATCTTCACATTAGAAAATGGGAGAGAGTCACAGGACATGACAAGTGGAAAATGAAATCATACCACGGGTACCTCTGTCCGCCCCTAGAAGTTCCTGAGCACTACTCCTGTGAACCTCTTGGAGATCTCCATCCCCTCTCTCCAAACCCTAATGAAAGCCAACATCCTCTCATATAATAAACTGTCATATAATAAATTTTATATGGTATTTTATTTATCTATTCCATGTACCACAGAAAACCGCCACTCACTGCAAGGAATTCATCCTGACCCTAATACTCAGTGAGACCTCAAAATATTCATTGGCTAAGGTTACAATTTCCCTAACACTAATCTCACCACCTTGTCCAACTGTCTAAGATCTCTTCAGACGTCACAAATGAACCTTCACGGAGGATTGCAGAGTTGATTCTTCTTAATGAGACTGTCGGTGTCTCCCAACCATTCCTTGAAAATGAACTCCAGGGCTAAAGAGATGGGACAGTGGTTACAAGCACCTGGTGCTGTTTCAGAGGACCATAGTTCAGTTGCCAGCATACATATTGGTGGTGGCTAACTATCATCTGTAACTCAAGTTCCAGTGGATTCGATATATTCTTCTGCCTCCATGGTTATTGCATGCACATGCTTGGTGCACTTACATACATGCAGAGAAAACATTCATACACACAAATTAAAAATAGAGAATTCTTAAAATGCTCTCAATTACTCTGTCCAAAGAACCCCTATCTTCCTACACTTATCAGTCTTCAGAGCACTCGTGGACAAATATAACCAGAAATTCAGCTTCCTTGCATGTTCTCACTGCTCAGTTAAACGGAGTTTCATGAGATGCTGGCCACATAAGCCAGACTTCCTATTATACTAAGGCCACAATACAAAAGGAATTGGCTGTTCCCATGTGGACCCTTCAGTCAGCCACCTTCACTCTTCTGTGAGTAAGACATAAAAGATCATTTCTTATTCTAATGAACCCAATTGTAAGAGAGAATACAAAGCTCACAGGTGGTTTCCTTTCACCACCTGGAATAAAACAGTAAATAAAACCTCAATTTAAAGTCAAGGAAATGGCTCAGTTGTAAAGTGCTCATCACAAACAATAAGGACAAGAAACCAGATTCCCTAGACTAAGAAAATGTTGGTCACAGCACATGTGCCTCCAATCCCAGTGGAGGAGATGGAGACTACAGGATGCCTGGGGCCTGCTGGGCTGTTGGTCTAAGGGAATTGGTCAACTCCTTGTTCAGGGAGAAAGCCTGTCTCAGTAAAGATTGAGGGGACATCAAGAAGGCTTGGTGTATAAAAGCACTTTCCTGGAAAACCTGGGAAATTCGTTAAATTCACAAAACCCACATAAAGGTGGAAGGAGTGAACTGACTTCACAAAGTTGTTCTCAGGCCTCCACATATGCGTCACGGCAAATGTGAGTCCCCCCAGAGAGGTGAAATATACACACATACATAACAGCAATAAATAAAACTACTGAATTCAAAAAAAAAAAAGGAGGAAAGTGGCAAAGAGCATCAATCACAGTGGCCTGTTGAGCTCAGGCCTCCAAATCCACATGGACAACTTCACACATACCTGCATTCAGATGAACACAGACACACACGCAAAAACACAATCTCAATTCATTCCACTCTGAGAATCTGCTGTGCTGAACTGTCACCCTGGAAAGAACACACCATTCTCAGAAAGCTCTTGTGAAGAGGGAATTTGATTCCCTGCCACTCCAACTAAGGTTAGAGTCCTACTAGACCACAAAGAGTTCAACTGGTAGTGAGAAATGAAACAGCCTGGGCTCCACAACAGCCCTGCCCAGAGTCTGATCCCTGCTCTGCAGTGGTTTTGGTTCCCCATTTCTTTCCTACCTCAACTCGCTCCTTTATAGGAAGAACTTCTTTCCTGTCTAGATGTGGGCACTTGCCAGAATATCCCAGGTCCCCACTTCCTATGGGGACGTCACTTATCTCTCTATCAGCTAACTAGACCTCCACATGCACCATGGCCTTCCTCACAGACCACATCCATGTTTCCCCTAATAATCAGCAAGTTCATTATAAGTTTTCACCTAAGAGCTCCGCTCACCTGAACCCATTCCTGTGATACAGAGGGCATCATATACATGTTGGCACAGGAGTGGGTGGACACAGATTGGCACCTTGTGCTGATCCTACCTTGTCAGCTGAGTTAGCCATGGGAGTAAAACAAATCTCAGAGACTCACATAACTTTCACATCACATCAACAGAACTTACAGGACAGAGACAGTGTGGCACACACAAGTATCATAGTTTTAATAGCAGTCTGTTGGAGACCAAGTGACCTCTGTCTTGCCCTTCTGAACATGTGACATCTTGTGACTCAGTGCAAAACATCCTGACACCTGTTGACACAAATTAGGTTGGGCTGGAGTCTCTTAAGTGCCTCTTATTGTCTAGCAAACAAGCCCCCCTACCTGTAGCTGCCCTGGGCTACACATGGCCTCAGCTCCTGGTTCTTCCTGTGATTTGTATCCTAGCAACCTTAGTCCATGCCCCACTTAGCCCCTGCCTCATTTCCTAATGTCTTCTTCCTGTTATTCATAACCTTATGATAGGCCTTTGTCTCCGTTAATCACCACATTCCTGTATGGGTGCCTGACCCCTCCAAGTTATATATACCACCTAAAAGAATAAAGATTTGCCGATTTGATCAGGAGACTGTCTTGTCGGCCCTCCTTGTGTTCCCTCTTGTCTCTTTCACCCCAGGTTTCTGAGGACTCGTGCTCTACTGAGGCCAGCGGGCCACGGCAGCAGTCAAGTCGCAGCATATACTGGTTCTTAAAAGTCGGAGAGCAGCAGGGACCTGCAGCACTCAAGGTTTATTTCAGCAGGAGAGAAAGCAAACAGTGAAAATAAGGAGACATTGCAGAGCAGAGGCGCACAGAGCCCAGGGGCAGCTTCAAGTGGCTTCCTATACTACGGAGACTAGTCAGTCCTGCTCCACATTTCTCTCCCCTTTGTCCTGAACTAGCACAAGAGCCGTTCCTTTCCTGGAAAGCTGGAGGTAATTTTGAAACATTTTGTCCAAAAATCAGTGTTAAATTAGGTACAAGAATATGAGGAGAGCAGTCAACGTCCACATTAGATCAACTTAGTTCGGAAAATAGAAAAGGAGTCTGGAAGTGATCCTTAGGGAGGAGCTTCATAGGGGTCATGGAACCTGCCCAGACTGACTGCTGTCTCCCCCACCCACCCACCCGGTCCTTCCTCCTCCGTAGACAGCTAGCCTATCTCCTTCCCACCTGCAAGTCCTCTTCCTTTCCTTCCCCAGTGTTCCCCACCTTTAATGGAGTGCCTGAAAGCCAGAAGACTCAGGTTACTAGCCAAGATGTTTCTCTGTTGTACGTTTTGAGCTGTTAAAATCTAAAACAGCTTCTTTGTTCTGTTCAAGCAGCTCCAGGAAATGTTCCCAGGGACACCGTAACTCAGAACCCAGAGCTGTGTATGTTCTCGTATTTCCACCTATATAAAATGTATAACAGTCTTTCATCTTTTGCACAACTTACGTTCCTGTGGGAGGATTGTGTCACCTCGCTGAATAAACGCCATTCAGTCTGCTGTAAGATCTGGCTTTAGTATTTATCTAATTTTTTCCCCTTCTCTGCATCTAAAAATCTAACCATATTTAGATGCTAATGTTCGCTTGCCCCTAACACTTGTCCACACAGAACCAAAGCTTTCCACGGTGACAACACTGAAGCTGCCCACGCAGGCGGAGCCTCCTGCTCAGTGCCGGAAGCAGAAGCACCTGCAGCAGGAAAGGCCAAAGGTGGTTGCGCAGGGAACCTGATCGCTGGGACCGCACAGGACGCCAGTCCCCCTGCCTGCAGGCCCAGCCCCGGGGGGACCCAGCACAGCCCCCGCCCAGGGCTCCATGGCCGCTTGTCCCCTCTGGGGAAGACCAAGTTCACGCTCACCATGGCCCAGGTTCCGGGTTCACCCGTGCTCTCTGCACAGCTCTTCACAGTGTCGCTTCTGGAACAGCACACGTGGCGAATCCTTCAGGTGTGGGGCCAAAGCTGGGGAGAAGAACCTGCAACATGGAGGTGGGATAGAGCCTGCCTTCCGCCTCTACTTGATGCTTCTGATTAGAAACATGTCCGGGAGCCCTGATTGATTAGGGTCACCCGTGATGCTTAAGTAGTAGGAGGGGCTAAAGAGATGGAGAAGCACTTATCTCTTACCCCTGGCTTCCTATCCAGACACAGACCCTGTCCAAGGGCTGGGAGACTGGCTTCCACGCTCTGTTCCTGGCCTGGTCCAACAGGAACTGCAGTCTTGAACAATACACTAGACACTTCCTGTTCATCCTCCCAGGCATAGCATCGCTCAGTCAATCACACATTCAGTCTCAGATGTCATTGTCCTCCTAACCTCAGATGTAGAATGTCATGCAGCTCAACAGAGGTGACACTGGTGTTGAGTCTAGTGTCTGCTGCACTCCAGGGATCTGGATTTTCCTCTCAGGCACATTTAGGATTGTGTTAGAACCTAGGCCTGCAGTTTAACACGATGATCTTGTCTCCATTTCTCCTGAGGGGTCAACAAGAAGAAAATAGAAAACAATCTGGATTCTCTCTGGACTGTCCTATTCTGGCATGATTTTTCTTTCAAGGTCTGCCTGGGAAAGCCACTGCTCTTTTTGAAAGAGCACCCATTTCAGAGTCTTACAATACCTTTTCAAATGGCCAGGACTTTTGCAAAAGTGAAAATAACCTTCCAAGGCAGCAGAAATTTGTAGGTTTCTCAGCAAGGTAGCTGATGTGTATTTCTTGTAAGCTCATAATTTTGGTAGGGATTTTCTTTCATATCTTATGATAGTTCTGAAAAGTTGGTTTGCTAAAGCAACAAGAGCATCTGTGGAAAGTGAGGCCCACGTTCTATTATTCTGTGGCCAGTTCCTCTTCCAGGTTTTTCATAGATTCAGAATTCAATAAGAGATGACTCTTATGATGCTCAAAGTTCTCAGGAGGAATACCTGAGTGCTATTTAATACTTTGGCATTCTGAAATAGAAGTCAGGTTCAGGTGTCTGTTGCCTTACTTTTATTGTTCTATTTTGCCCAGTCAATAAAATGGAAATAATTTTGGCATCTGCATAGCAGGGCTTTCGTAATTCACAGCAGGCATTTATTTGATTAAAGTCCTCTGGATGGAAGGGTGGGGGGATGTTCTCCATCTGTCAAGGAAACCATTCTCCTGTTTTTCCCTCTGAAGCCAGTAATTGGATTAATTGCTTTAAATCAGAAAACTCTTGTGTCAAAAGAGTGATCTGAAATTCTTTAGCAAATCCTCGAATGTCCTGATATAAGTCAAGAAACCCATAATTAAAGATTCAACTGACTTTCTGTGTAGGGAGTGGAAACAGTATCTGGATCCCTTCTCCCTCTGGGTTTTATCTTAAAAGGAACTGTATATTTTTGGCTTTCAATATAGAATTTTTTTCTCTGGAGATTTGCTAAAGTTCCTTTGGGAATTGTTACTGTCCCCTCAAGCAATGCTCTGTAACATTTCTCCATCTCCAGGGAGAAAGCAGGAAGGGAGGGGGATGAACACGGAGGAAGCTGAAGGTCTTTTGAGAGAGGAGGCAAAGCTGAAGAGGACAGTTAGGAGCAGAGGGTAGAGAGAGGTTCTTCAGCATGCATCTCTAGTTTGGACACAGTCTCTGAGATTTTCTTATTAATTCCTGTCCTTCAATATCCTTCTTTAATTCTAGTTCTGTAGCTACAGTCTCTTACTCACTTCCTGTCAATAATTTCATGATTTCTTTTTTAGCTGCTTCTAAATTTCAGTTAAAAAAGACTGCCAGTCAGCATTTTTTGTTCGATTTCTAGGACTTCAGTTTTCCACGTAATAATACCCATTTTGGAGATCAAAGTTTCCCTATTCAGCACATCATACTTGCAGGATATCTTTGATTATTTTTTAAAAATTAATAAATCAATTATAAATTAAATCTGTCTTGGTGTTGGGAAACGGCTCATAGGTAGGAACACTGGTTGCTCTTGCAGAGGACTTGTGTTCAGTTGCTGTCTGGCAGCATTGTCAGAGCTCTGCAGACTCTACGTAACACGCATACAGTCACACACATGCAGGCAATGCACTCATGTACATAAAATAAAAAATAGTAAGATTAAAAAAATAAAGCTGAGTGCAGTCGCCAGTACCTTCAGTTCCGGTTCTTGGGAGGAAGATCTCTATGATTAGAGATCAGCCTGGTCTACATAGAGAGTTCACATGGCTGGAGCTACAGGGAAAACATGTCTTCAAAACGAACAAAAAATAAAAGAAGAAAGAAAATATTTTTAAGCAGACAAAATGGACTCTTTTCAGAAAACACTTGAAAGCAGTCAACAAGCAAGCAAATAAGTATCTAACCCATTACAGAGTTCAAGAGCACAAGGAAGAAGACCACCAGACTGAATCCAAGTCAAGCCAGTCAAATTTATTAAGTTGCAGCTGGCTACAGCGTCTCCATCAGGTTTGAGAGCTGTAGTCCCAAGATGAAGGAGGTTTGGGCTTTTAAGGGCAAACACCAAAATTGCTTCCTTCCTATGGAATTTCCAGATGTAAGGAGTTAGGGGCTTCGCGTTCCTGTCCTTCTAGGAATAAGCAGGTCACAGAAGTGGAGCAAGATATAGTGAATCATCCAATGACAGCTGATGGTCAGAGGACCAGGGGAAAAGGGGCTTCAGTGTTCAGGGTTTCATTACCTTGGCACAAAAGAAAAAAACAGGACATTACCTAAGTCAGTCTTAAGTGCACATGACAAGCAGTTGCAATAGCAGTTACAATGCCCTATGCCCAAACAAGTATCTGTAGAACAAACTCCTGAGGGACAGGGAGAGGGGTTTAGTGGAATTTAGGACAGCTTTAGGTCAAACTTGCCTGAGGCTAGTTGGCAGAAGAAGGAACAAGAGGGAGTCAGTGCAGCACAAAACAAGTAAGATCCTGAAAACCAGCTCAGAAAAAAACAAATGGAACAGTGACGAATCCAGGGAGGTCTAGACCCCAGAAAGAAATCAGCAATTGACACTCCAGGAGACAATACCAGATGGTGGGCTGCCAGGGAGCCATCCAATTTCCTTAAATGAAAAGTATATTGTTTTGTTTGGGGTCAATATTTGGCACCAAGAAATGATGATGAAATAAACAGTCATAACTGAAAGGAACCAAGGAGATAGTTTATTCTGGAGCCAAATATGAGTGGCCATGGCCCAGGAATATGAATTCAGGTTTTTGCAAATGCCACATTCCAATGTGGTAACAGTTTCAGGAAGTTTTTGTATCAACAGAACAAAGAAAATTCATAACTCAAGAGACGTGTCACATGCATGGGATCCATTCACAAGGCAGGTCATAGCAAAATGAGGGGAATTCTACTACAGGTCTCTAATGCAATCTAATGACATTCTTAGCCTTTTGATTTGTGGGAACTGTCAATGAATATTTATTCATTCGGAACACAGGTAGGTAAGGAGTGGCTACTTTTGAGCCCAAACATGACTAAAGTTACCTTGTAAATAGTCTCTGAATCTGAAACATTCCAAACTCTCCACAGTCATTGAAGTGCTAATCAGTTGGTGAGCCTTGCAGGAAGTTCAGTTCCACATGCAGGATTTTTCTGGGAACTTTTCCTTCACAACTCTTAAAAAGTTTTTAAGAGGTAACCTTAACCCAGAGGACACCCATTCCTCAGATGTCTCTCAGAACTATGCTAATGGCCCAGGCTACATTCACATGTCTAGTCCCAAATGGTTCTTCAGCACAAATGAAATTCCACTCTATCTTACCATCAGAGCTTTTCATCCCTAGCATACCATTCCTACAAGATCGAGAGCTCTTTCCAACCTGCGCTGATTCCAGTGAGTGGATGTCTGTAGTCCCAAACTGTCATATGTTTCTTCTCAAGGTTTCCCACCTTCATTCACTCTTGGAGTGCATACAAAGCTGAGGTTGCCAAGGAGTCGCTCTGTCATCAGACCCATGTACATGGTTTTGCTGGTGTTAATTAAAGGTCATTAGTCCCGATTATATTCATGAATAAAAATTATTCCCACATGTTTGTATGCATGATTCTTTATGTGTGTGGATGTGTCACGAGACTTAATCTAACCCAAGGAAGGTTAGGGAAAGAAACATGGAGACCAGGTATCAAGGTCTCCATTATTGATTAAAAAAGAATTAGAAACAGATTCATTCAACACATTCTCACACAGTCTTTGATATCGGTTCCACAATAGAGGTAGTCGTGGTCACCGGCTATGACAGGCGGTTCCAGTGGTGCAAGTGGGTCTCAAACTCGTGGAGGGCTCTACAGCTGACCCAATATTTGGTGCTGTGGCTCCAGTAGTTGCAGGGAAGACTCCAACTGGCCTGGCTGGTCTGGCTACTTCCGTGGCTCAGTGGGTGGCCCAGCCTTTAGTTCCATGGCAGGTATGCAGGTCTGGCGGATGAACTAGCTTCAAGCTAGAGCTCTGCTGGCCTCAAGGCATGACCCTTTCTTTACATGGTGACATATCCTAAGCTAGACTGACGGAACTTCAGACAAGGGGAATGCAGGCTCCAGATTCTTGTGGATTAGAGTTCGCCATCTAGCCTTTGGCCTTAAGCTTTATCAGGAATTTAGCAGCAGCCTCTCAGCTTCCAGATGACTTCCCTCACTGTCCTGTTCTTATCACAGCTCTAAGCCTGTGTGACCAGGGGTCTGATATGAAATAGAGCCCCTGGGCTCTAGGCAGGGCGTCCATCTATAAGATCTGATACTATGGGCACTCTGTCCACTGGGCGTTTGGCCTGAGTTTTTCCAAGAAGAAAAGGAGCATTCTAAGTCTATCTGCAGGCCCCTGGCTTTGCTAAGAAAGTGCTCTCCTCCTATCACCTAGAGCTTGACCAGAGGCCTTCCCAAGAAACTGGGGCACTTCTGGGGCTTTTCCGCCCCGCACTGGCTGGAGGCTTTGAACTTATCTCCAATAAGGAGAATGCTCTGAGGGGCCCGCTTAGTTATAGGCTTCTAATTTATGAAACTGGGCTGCAACTTCTAATTTATAGAATCCTAACTTAGGAGATTATATTATGGGTTTAAAATGTTACTACTTGCATGCTAACTGTCTATTGCTTATATGCTGTATTGTCTATTATGCAGTTTATACTTATAACACTATGGGCTTACATTGTTACATCTTACAAACTAGTAAACCTATAATGCTACGGGTTTGCAACTTATAGACTTAATTACTTAGCACCTGTTTCTTATACTTCTTAATTTAAACTAATTATTTATCTAATACATTAAATTATACTCATAAACTTATGGGGTTTACATTATTACAGATTACAAACTAATTATTTAATACATGTTGCTTACAGGATATGACTGCCTTTCAATTAAAGTCTACTTGATTGTGCACTCTCTCCTGGTCTGTGTTTTTTCTTGCTCTTTAATTCTTTAATTGACTGAGAAAACATACACGACTGCAAGCCCTAGAGAAAAATGTGCCAATGGCATCACTGGGAATGGAGGAGGCAGCAGTGAGGAAATCATGGTCTCTTGCAGTAAAGATCCAAATTGTGTTACATCCTGGCAGTGCACAACAAGGACAGCTCCTGGGAAAGAGATTGGAAAAAGGGCCTGTGGCTATGTAGGGGAAGCATGAATTGCAAGAACTTAAAGATAGTAGGATACTCACTAGGATTGATGAGTGTTCACTAATGAACGCTGTTGTCAGTGACTGAAGCTGGATGAAGAGAAAGGCCATGTGTATGTAGCTAACAGACCTGCCACATGCTGTTGTGGAAAAGACTGCGATACAAGCCTCACATATCAGAAATGTCCCTGAAAGATGGGGTGTTATTCAGGTGTTGAGGTCTAGCTTTGTCCCAGTATTTCCTTGGTATGCCTCCAGCCAAAGAGCAAAATCTACAGAAGTATCAAGTGGAAGAAGAACAAGAGTGATGATGTCCAGTCGTGAAGGCTGGAGCCATGATTCACTACTGGGAACAGTATTGGCAGGATGGCCTCGACCATTTGCATATTAATTTGAATATATCTCAAAATCATAATTTGTTTTTAAAATTCAGATCCTGACTTAGCAGTTAAGAGCCCACGCTGTACTTGCAGAGATCCAGACTTTGGTCACTATCAGCAACATCAGGGATCTGACAAACATCTGGACCTCCAGCCCCAGGGGCCGCACACATTCATATGTAGGTACCCATACACAGACATACATGTGCATACAGGAAAAGAAAATCATTTTTTGAGTTTCTAGGTTTTAGGGGCCCCTCTTGAAACAGGGTCTCCTTACTGTAGCCACAGGTAGCCTTGAACTCCTTATTTATACCAGACTGATCTTGAACTCAGAGAAATCCCCCTCTGTCTACCTCCTGAGTGCTGGGATTAAAGGCATGCACAACCACACTTGGTCCTTTTTATTATTATTTTTATCAACATGATGAGATTTCTGGTTGCAAACATTTTATTCAAACAGTGAACCTTTCCAAGTATCCCGAAGGCACTTACCTCCTCCAGTCAGTTTGATGTGATAATCTTGATGGCTCATCTTTTTATCAGTGAAGAATTGTCCACCCAATGCTTCTCTGGCATGGCTTCCTTTGAATCACTTTGACCTAACCATGACTGTGGGCACATACAACACATACAGTGCTGTGTGTTCTGTCTTCCATAGTGTCCAGGAGATGATTTTTTAACATGTTCAAAGCCAGAAATTAGAAGTAGAGAAGCACTGGGATTTTATCCTTGTCAGATAATGTCTGTTACTTTGAATGATGTGTACTATCATGAAGGTTTCCCTCTTAAGGTGTTCTACAGGTTGTAAGCTAAGTAGTAACTTTCTCCAAAAATACTAGAGGTTATGTATAGTTCCATAGTTGAGGAGGCAAATTTTCATTATGTAGTTAAGTGGTCACCAAGAAAAAGGATCTGTTAGCAAGGAGGATATCAGATGGGTTCACGATTCATACTTTATAATAAAAGTGTGTCAACATCCTGCCCCTCTAGAACCTATGGAAAAAAATTTAATAATTTCACAAGAGGATTCTGAAGGGCACCATCAAATGCTATGGCTCTTTATGTACCTATATACAGCAAAGTACTGTAGTGAACTCTCTGCATGGGTCTGATCTGCAGTCACACTTTGTATTGACTTCCAGAGTTTGCAAACAGATATTCAGGGAACAGAGAAGATACAGCATAGAGTCATGAGTGTGCTCTGAAGCCCCTAATTTCATGCCAAATTGCATTATTTATTGTGAGGGGCTTGAGCAATGCTCTCTCAAACCTGACAGATTACAATCATGATATTTTAGTTCACATCTTTTCCTTTAGTCTACTGCTTCAGACACCAGTGTAAAAGATGCATCATGAAGAAGGGATGACAGATAGTCAGAAGCTTTTCTGGATCCAAAGATTCTGTTATATCCTACGCAATGCTTCAGAACACACTGATGTGTCTCCTTTAGCTACACATTTTCTGAAAATCAACCAACGTTACAACTGTGTGAGGACCAGCTGAGTCTAGATGAAATATAGTATGCACCCATGCATCTATTCTCTTTCTTTTTTAAAAAAATAATTTATTTTTATTATCATTATGATTTTATATTGAAGTGTAAGAGTGTATTTTCTCATGTAGGTAGGTGCACTTGGGTCATTCAGTGTCCACAGAGCTCAGAAGAGGCCATCAGATTGCCTGGAACTGGAGTTACAGGTGGGTGTTAGCTGGCCTAGGACTCACTTTGTAAATGAGGATGCTTTCCGTCTCATAAGAATCAACTTGCTTCTGCATCAGAAATGCTGGGATTAGAACTATGAGTCACCAACTTGACGTTTTAAGTAAATAACTCTTAATGTCAAAAGTTATTTAATATTTACTTTGAGAATAACTTGATACAGGTCAAACATACCCACTTGCTTCCAAATCCAGGAAGTTTTTCTGAACTTTCTTTCAGATATACTTTTCATGGTTTAGTGCTGAAGCCATTTTTCTCCCTAATCAACCTGAAGTTTATAAAGTAACACTCCCATATAGAACTGCTTCCTGAATCCCAGTAGAGCTGAGTCCAGACAATCTCTAGCCTCAAGGATCTATGTTCAGACACTCTTGTCTCCTAGTTCCTGAACATTACCCTCTTCTCTCGTCTGCCCAGAAGTGACTGTAACCCTGGACTTTAGGAATAAATTAAATGGAATATTTATTTATTTGTTTTTGGGTTTTTGAGATAGGGGGTACCTGCAACCCACCTGGGCTGTAACTCACTATGTAAAACTATTGGCCACAGTCTCACAGAGATCTGGCTGCCTCTGCCTCCTTAGTACTAGGATGAAAAGTGGGCATCGTCCTGTCCAGTTTTCCAGAATATTGAAGAGGGTAAAGAATTACTCAGAACTTGAGACTTGGTCTAGAATACCCATGGAGAAATGATACAGGTGTGACGTGGTCATAGAATTAGTGCTGTTCCTGTGTCCCATAAACAGCAGCAAGGGTCACACACTGAAGAATGAAAGATTCTCAGAAACCGGAATGGGATCTGCCTGATTACTCAGTAAACTAATACCTAGAACACTGAACAACATGAGTGTGAAATGCAGACACACACCCAACAGGAATTTCCATTCCAGTAACGACCACGTACTGTTTTTTTCTCTGTGAGAGTGGCACAATGTGTATTTAACTTGCCATGGGGAGTGGCATAGTATCTGGGGATGAGATTTCGTCTCTACTGAAGGCAGACTACATCCTCCATAGCTGCTGCATCCTTATTAACCTTGCTGAGTGGAGCCTGTGTTACTGACGTCAGTGTTTGGAGATGCCAGGATGGTGAAATATATGCCAAGGTGAGCCAGAAAAAAGGAGGGTACTGGAGGCATAAGAAAGAAATATTGGGACAAGGTTAGACCTCAACTACCTGAATAACACCCCATTTTTAGTTACATTTCTGCCATTTCAGCTTGCATTGGCATCTTCTGACCACAAAAACATGTTGCAGCTCTGTCCACTCCAGCACACGTGGCCTTTCTCCTCATCCAGCTCCAGTCACTGACACAGCTTTCAGCGGAGACACTCCCAAATCCTGGATCTTGAACTACCTGCAGTATCCACTGCAGTGAATGCTTCACCTACACAGCTACAAGCACGGTCCTTTTCAGATCTCACTGCCAGCAGTAGTGCCTGTCCTGCCCTGCCAGGATATGACATGCTCTTGTAACTTTGGAACTTTGCTGCAAGAGACCATGACCTCCTCACTGCTGCAGCCTTCATTGCAGTGTTCCGTTGGCACATTATCTGTCCAGGGTTATAGTCAGGTTTGTTTTCTCAGTCAATTAAAGAACTGAAAGATGTGAAAAATCTCAAAACAGCAGAGTGTGTGCACACAGATTTATTGAGAGAGAGAGAGTCACATTCATATACATAAAAAACAAACATATAACATTGTAAGAATGACTTTTTTGTTGTTTGTTTCTGGTTTTTTTTGGGGGGGGAGGGTTGTTTTTGAACTTTTTGAGTCAGGTTTGCACTGCCATTCCAGTAGTCTTGAACCCTCTATGTAGACCAGGCTGGCTTTGAACTCACAGAAAACCACCTGTCTCTGCTTCCAGAGTGCTGATTAAAGTGTCTTAGCACCACATTTTAATGCAGATAATCTGGACTAATGACCTTTTAATTAATACCAGAAAAAACAGGAACTTTGGTTTGATCACTGGTTGAATCCTTGGCAACGTCAGTTATGTAAGTCAGCCAAAGGTAATTACTGAATATCACTTGAATTAACACATCAACGTGCTGGAAAATGTACATTCAATTGGAAAGAGAGAAGGTTGGAAAAACCTATATCTGGCTTGAATAATATTCTATCAATGAAAAGCCCTGATGGTCTACTGAGATAATGATGCAGGAGAATTTAAACTTTGCACTTCCACATTGAAGCTGCAGAAAACTTTTGGAATAAACACGTGAGTGTGGACTGACCCATCATGAAATTTCTGAGAGACAGCTGAGGGAATGAATGGCCACTGGCTTCAGGCCCACTCTCAAAAATTTAAGAGTTGTGAAACCGGGCTGGAGAGATAGCTCAGCTGGTAAAAGCAATGACGCTCTTGCAGAGGTCCCAGGTTCAGTTCCCCTCAGTCATATGGCAGCAGACAGCCATCCTAAGTCCAGTTTCAATGGAAGTGATCCCCTCTTCTGACCGCCCTGAGAATTGCATGACATAGGTGTACCTACATGTATGCAGACAAAACACTCATAAACTAAAAATAAGAAATGAAATATTTTTAAAAGAGTTATGAAGACAAAGTTCCCAGAAAATTTCTGTAAGGTGACCTGATGAGCACTTCAATGAATGTGGGGAGTTTCGAAAGTTGCAGGTCTAGAGTCTATTTACAAACTATCTTGTCATGAATAGCCCCACAAATAGCTATTCCTTGCACGCCTCTCTTTCTGAGTGACAGAATGCATTAACTTAACAAAGAAAGAGTTCCTTCAGTCAAAAGGCTAAAAACCTCATCATTTAGCACTAGAGATCTATTGTAGAATTCCCGCCCTTTCCCATGACCAGCCTTCTGAATGCACCCACCCATGCATGTGACAAGTAGTTTAATTTGTCACTTTTCTTTCCTCTGTTACTCTAAAAACTTACCAAAACTCTTATCATGTTAGCACATGGTATTCAGGAAAACATAAATCTGTGTATCCAGGCTATGTCAGTCATAATTGGCTACAGAAAAAAATCAAAACTTTGATACCCTTGACCTAACAGCTGTTTACTTCATCCATAGTTCCTGGTGACCAACATGGGGCTCCCCTCAGAACAAATGGGGGGAATCTACTTTTCACAGAAGGAAGTCATCTTGATAGGTGCCAGGGCTCCATTTTATTCCACTGTTCAGTATTGTCTCCCTTAGTAGCGTTTGGTGATTTCTTCCTGGGGTCCAGATCTCCCTGGATTAGTCGACTCTCCATTGCTTTTTTCTGAGTTGGTGTCCGGGTCCTATGTGTTTAGATGCTTGCTCGCTTCCTTTCAACGTGTTTGCTCTCAGGTTCCCATTATTGCTTGCTTCAGGACCGTTTTATTTCTAATTTGTTTCTTTTCACTGTAGCTCCTTTCTAGACTTTTAAAGGCATTTTGGTTTTTCTTAGATCTGTTGTGTTTTGTTGTTGTTGATTTTGAATTTAATTTGCCTTTGTCTCCAGACACTCCTCCAAACCCCAACTGCTCATTATTCTGTGCCTTCTGTTTATTTCAAATTTGCTGTCTTTTAGCTTAGGAGTTTTATGAGCACCTGAACATAATGATGCAGAAGACAATAGGCATGTGTTCCCTTCTTCATAATCCCATTGAGAGGTCAAGGGGAACTCCCCTGAACATGCAATGATGTCATATAGAAACCCATCAAACATACCCTGTGGCTGGGTCAGAAGGAAATTTATTGGCTCAGTCAGGAAGAGTCACATATGGAGTTGATATCTCAGTGTCTTGCGTCCCCTCACATTTCTGTAAGTGTGCAGTGTAGCCCTGAGACTCAGTGGGTGAAGACAGTCTAAGGGTGGGAGGAGAAAGAAGAAACAGTGCAAAAATCAATCCAAATTACATATTCCCCAGCTAGCATGGGAAGGCTCACAATTTCTCAGGAGGAGGGATGCAAAACAAGAAGTAGGGACAATTTCCTAAAGAGGAGAAAGTGTTTAAAGATTAACCACCATCTGGCAATGCAGCTGACTTTATGATAACAGAATCAGGGATCTTCCACAAGGTAAGGAATCAGACCCTCAAGGAAGCTGATAAGGAAGCAGTCTTCTTGGGATAAGGAAGCAGATGTCTACGCTGGAGACCCTGTTTCCCGAGATAGATGTGTCTCCCTGCTCACATGGAGAGGCAGGATGGGAGGTGGAAGGTCAGCTCATTACTCATTTCAAAAGCTGATTTTCCTTCACCTTTTCCTACATTTGCCTCCTCTATTAGAAGCCCCTATTTGCACAATTGCCTCTTCTGGAATACACACATAATTTAATTCATTGGGTTCCAGAAAAAATGACCTGTTGCTGTAGACAACACTTATTGGGAGCCCTCCAAAACAATAGCTCACACAGTCTATTCAAGATATCCTGCTCCAAATACAACCCAGATAAATCAGTTCAGAGCACATAAGGACATTTTCATCTTCTGAATAGGCCATTTGAAACCTGGCAGTTTATCATTATGCAACACAACATTATAAATATATTTTCGTACTAAATGGCATAGAAATGCACTTAGTTATGATGGATAATGTAATTGAAGGGAAGTTTCCAAAAGATGAGAAGTGTGTGTGGGGAGGGCCCAGAGAAGTCCTCAGAGAAACTCCCAGTGCAAAAGAAGTGAATCTGATTTCAGGGGGTAGCAGGAGTTCCACAGCATGTGTTTCAGTCTAGTGTTGCCTATGAGATGGAGGAGACAGGTATTGATGACGACCAGTACTCCATCCTTTGGGAGCATGGAGGATAGCCACATGGTGATGGTCACATTAATAGTCCTTTAAACAGTAATTGCCTTTCGGGGAGAGCAGGCTCAATCCGAAAAGAATTGCTGATCCTGAGGAGAGACAGAGCAGGGCTTATAAAGCTTAATTCCACAATTATATTATGCCACGGCAAAGTCAGTAAGCATAGCTGCACTGTCACAGAGGCAGGGCCTGTGGGTGTGAGTGACTCCAACTTATTCCCTCAATTTTGTATTCTTGAACTAGGCTGGCTTGATCTAGTAAATCTCTCCTTTCTCTCCCTTAAGGGCTCTATTCTGAGAAACAGGTACCCACAATGGCGCCACCCAGATGCTGTAACTACAAATCTTGCTCTGCTCAACAGGAACGAGCATGGCCGTTAGCGCAACTCCGTGTTTATCTACCATACCTAAAACTGTTACATGTACAGTTTAACCAGGTATCATAAAGTTGCCTGCTTGCAAATACCTATTGATGTCTTAGGGTTTTTGATTTTAAAAACTAGATCCCCACTCCCGTCCCCATCAGTTCCTGAATTCCCAATTCTCAAACTTGGGATGTACTCACTAGAGCTAATAAATATTTCCACTTTGAAATTTGTCTGAGTGGTCTTTTCCCAGTGGTCCTGGTGCCATAATGGTCGCATAGTCACACAATACCAGTGTAGGTCAGCTAACAAGGACGTTTTTAGCTAACAAAAATATTTGAACTTTTACTTAAGAAAAACCAGTTTCTGAGGATTGCAGGAACATTGACTCCCTGGAGCTGTAGTTGATGCTCTGCCTGGTTGAATGTGTTGTCTTGCAAAATATGTACTTCCTGAAACCCCAGCAGGTTCAACCTGCATGGGACCTGCTTGAGACATGCATGGCAGGGCGGAAGGGAGGGGGCAACATGGAGTCAGATGGGCTGTTTTACCTGTAAATTAGAAGTTGAATGCACAGCACAGTCAGCTTCTTTACTGTGTCTCAGGAAATCAGCAGAAGTTGTGGTGTTGTGGGGACAGAAGGGCCTGGTTTCTTCAGGATGTAAGATGTGGCATCATAGAAAGACCAGCTTGCTAACGAGTAGTCCTGGGTTCTGACACAATCCTAAATGAGCCTGAGTGGAAAATGCAGGTCCCTGGAGGGCAGCAGACACTAGGCTCAACACTAATGTCACCTGTGGAGGACTGGATGATTTTCTACATCTGAGGTGAGAGGACAATGACTTCCGTCACTTAATGTGTAATTGACTGAGCGCGATCCTATGCCAGAGAGGATGAAGAGGAAGTGGCTACTGAGTTGCTCAATACTGCAGTAGCTGCTGTGCCAGGCCTGGAACAGAGCTTGGAAGCCAGTCTGCAGTTGGACAGGGTCTGTGTCTGGATAGGAAGCCAGGGCTTGGAAGAGATGTGCTTCTCCCTCATTTTAGCCCCTCCTGCTACTCAGACATCATGGATGACGTTAACCAATCAGGGCTCGCAGCCATCCTGCACAATCAGGAGCACCGGCTGGAGGTGGAGCCAGGGCGGGCTCCATCCGGCGCCATGTTGCGATTTCTACTCTGCTGGCTTGGCTCCAGGATGAACGGATGCAGCGCTAGTTCTCCGCGGTGAGCGACGCTGCCTGGAGCTGTTTGGAGACCGCGAGTGAACGGGGAAGCTGTGCCATGGTGAGTGCGGAGTCCACTGACCCCAGAGGGGAGTAGCGGCCATGGAGCGGGCTGTGCTGGTTTCTGCCGGTCTGTTCAGGCTTTGGCCCTGCATCCTGTGTGCTTCTGGGTAGGAGATTCCCGTCCTGGCTGCCTGTGGCGTTTCCTGCTGCAGCTGCTTCTCGGGGAAGGAAAGTAACAGGGCTTGGGGCTGGGGAGGAGATAGCAAGCTGTCTAGGGAAGAGGATGGACGGTGCGGAGGGAAAAAGCAACCAGTGAAGACACCTTTTCGGTTTCCCCTACTAAGTTTATCTGTCCATGGAAGTCGACACTTCCCTCCATGTTCTTGCATCCAATTTAACTCAGTGTTTTGGATAAAATGTTCTTCAAACAAGCCTCTGACCATTCCAGGAAAGGGAACACTGCGGACCCAGGACCCGGCAAGGGGAGCAGAAATGAGGCTCAGGACTAACTAGTCTGCATAATAGAGGAACCCCTTGCAGCTGCCCCAGGGCTCTGTGTGCCCTGCAGTGTTTCCTTACTACACTTTTGATTTCTCTCCTGCTGAAATAATCTTTGAGTGCTACAGCTCCCTGCTGCTCTCTGGACAGAGTTAAGAAGCAGTCTGTGCTGTGACTTGGTAGCTCTTAAATTATAATATTTGTCTGCTGCATGCTCTTTGTCCTGTGAACTGTGATGTGCTAAGTTGGGTGATGTGAAACTAAGTGTCTGGTATTTCTTTTCTTGTGGGGATTGCTGGGATTTTTCTGTGAATGTCCTCTGAGGATTGCTGTGTAGTCTTTCCTTGAAGAGACTCCTCTGGTCACCCACCCCCATCCCTTTCATGCTCATTCTCTGTCTCTCTCTTTTTCTCTCTCCTTTTTATCATTTATTCTTATTCTAAATGAAGGTTCTCTCCAGATTGTGGGGGCTTTTGAAGGTTTTCTTATACATATGTGTGTTTGTCTGCGTGCACTCATGCGTGTAGGTGTTAACTTAGAGCATAAGAGATCCCCTGGGAGCTACGATTACATATTGCTGTGAGTGGCTTCATATGGCTCGTGGGAATCAAACTCTTGTCCTATGCTGACCATTGAGCCATCTCATCTGTCCAGTCCCCTCTCCAGGTTTTAAAAGGAAGCCTTTCCTTCTCAAGGCTCCCATCATGTCCGGCCTCTTTCATATATTGTGCATTTTCTGTCTAATGTTCTTTCTCCCACCATCCGATCATGTTCCCAAAGCCCTTTCTCCTCCTTAACCTCATTCCTGAACGGAATTGTGTCAGCTTCGCTCTTACTGACTGACCATTGTTGCTCTTCCTTTTACTGTTTCCTGTAACAGAGGCACGGTGGTTTTGGAGTCCTACAGGATAGGGTAAACTTGGTCATTAAGGAATTTGTGGGTCCTTGAGATAGACTATATTTCAATGACTAAATTGGCAGGCAGTAAAGGATAAACCCAAGTGTCCACCCACTCCTGTGCCCACATTACATGATGCCCATTGTACCATAGGAATGGTGTCATTTAAACAAAGCTCTTAGATCAGATCTTATAAAGGGCATACTGGTTATTAAGGGAAAGACGGATTTTGGGTGTGATGAAGGCCACGGTGCACTTGTTGGTCCAGTTAGCTGACAGAGTAGTGATTTCCCCATTTGAAGTGCAGACCTGAAAAGGGCTGGCATTTGCCCACATCTAGGTAGAAAATGACCCGATCCCCTGGGTTAAAGTGAAAGAATTTTCCCCCCAAAAAATTATGGTTAGACTTGGTCTTATGCTTATTCTGGGAGACATTATTGATATCACAGTCTGTCTCGCTGGCAGCATTGATGAGGAGTCTGTAAGAACAGAGTTTATGTATGGTCAGAGAGGGCTAAAAGTGCACGAGAGGTGAGTGCCTGCTTTAGGCACTGTGTCATCTCAGTGGTCTAATATAATGACCTTCCTCTGCTCCTCTGCTACTTTCTGATTTCTGAGCTGTGCAGACAGCTAGTCATGCTGCCCCACTCACATGGATCATACATCTGTATATATATATAACATATATATATATATAACATAATTCTAAATATATCCTTCATCTGTTATCCTTTCCAGTTTCTTGTCAGTTGTTTGGTGACAGCAAAGAAAAAGACATTATTTCTTTGTACTTTTAATACCCATTTTAATGATGCACTATCTGGAATTAATTTTGTGAATTCTTGGTTGTATGTTTATCAGTTTTTTAAATATATATTCATGCATACATATACAAACATACATTCATAGAGATGTATGTATGTATCTATATATGTATACATGTGTTTACCAGTCTGTACTTGAGGTCTCTGTGATGCTCCTTCCTCCATTTCCAGAGTGCTGAGATTACAAGTATGAGCCACTGTGCCTGGGGTTTTTATTGATGTTTTGCAGAAGGAGTGTTGTGAGGTTGGTGTTGTCTGTTGACTTCCTGTCTGTGATTTCATTTTCGAGTTGTCATTTTCCTTTGCATTTCTCCATTTTCTAATGTGGGAGGTCAAGTGACTGACATTTGCTCTCTTTGTTTCTGCCATTCCCATTCATGCTTGATATTTCTTCCCAGCACTGCTTATGTTAGGGTTGTCAGGGCCTGAGGTGAGTGTGTCGAGTTCTTGGCCTCTTAGTCCAGAATAAAATAAATTCCACACAGATTGCTAAGGAGGGAGGAAACTATTCAGTCATAAAGATAGAGTATAATTGAGAAAGAAATTCACCATCAGAAAGCAGCAGGCCGCATGAGTCAGAATGATCGTGTATAATGTTTTTTGATTCCAGAAGTTCATGCTTTTTTGATCAACCATCTTTTTGATCACATTCATTAGCCCACAATCCTCCAGGCCTTCCATGCTGATCCCTTCCCAATATCATGTCTTCCATTATTACCTTTCTTTATATATTCATTTAATTTTTATTTTTTATAAAGGAAAAAGTGATTAATTATAAATAATCAATAAAAGCTTTTCACAACTGAATTTCTCAAATTCTTACAGTATATTTGTTCATATTTAGGCCCTTTCCCCTCTGAACACCTCCCCATTACCTCACTGTGCTCGATTTCACACCATCCAGTATGTATTTTTTTCCACACTCTAAAGTCCTACACAGTCAAACGTATGTCTCCATGTTTCCATCCTCTGAAGGCTGGTTTAGATACCCAGAGTCACTACTTGAAGAAGACTGATTCTTCCCCTCTTAGCAGCTAGTGCTTGCCAATGCTTCCTCAGCTTGGTTTGGGGTTTCCTATCTACTTCCACTCTTCTATGTTGAGATTTTTTTTCTCAGTTAAGCCTACATGGGGACTTGTGCATTTGGTAACCACTGCTGTGAGATCAGATGGGTAGTTGCCCATCTGTCTAGAAAACTTTGCATGTGGTCCTCTACCACCTCTGACTCTGAGAACCATCTAGGTCTGTCTTGCATAATGATCCCTGAGCCTTGGGAGGCTAAACGTTGATCCAGGTGGACTATTCTGGGATAAGTAGTCTCCAGCCTCTCATTCTCTGCACATTGGTCAGTTAGGGACTCTCTTTTAGTCACCATCTGATACAAATGTTCCCTGTTTTCACTGTCTTCTCATCTTATGGATATCTAAGTTGTTTCCATTTCCTGGCTTTTGTGAATGGTGCAGCAATGAACATGGTTGAACAGGCATCTCTGTACTGAGATATAGAGTTCTTTGGGAATAGTCTCAAGAGTAATATGTTTGGATCCCGTGGGAGTTGTATTTTTCCCTTTCTGAGGAATCTTCTCAATGATTTTTCTAGTTGGCTGCACCATTTTGTGCTCCCAGCAGCCGGGAATAAGTGTGACCTTTCCCCACATCCATGCCAGTATTTGACCTCATTTGTGTTTTGGATCTTAGTCATTCTGACTGGGGTAAGATGGAACATGTAGTTGTTTTAATTTACATTTCTCTGATGGTTCAAGATGTTGAAGAATGTCTCAGTATTTCTCAGTCAGTTGTGTTTCCTCTTTGGGAACTGTTGGTCCAATTCTTTGCCTCAAGTTTTAACTGGATTGGTATCTTTTTTTTTTTAATGTTTAGATTTTGTAGTTTTTTAAATATTCTGGATATGAACCCTGAGTGAGACATATAGCTGGTAAAGAGTCCTGGCATTCTGGAGGTTGCCTCTTCACTCCAATTATAGAGTCTTTTGCTATACAGAAACCTTTTGTTTCATGAGGTACAGGCTGTCAACGGTGGAGTTAAGGCCAGTGCCACAGGAGTCATGTTCAGAAAGTCCATTCCTGTACCTTGTAATTTCAGTGGATTCTCTATTTTTGCCTCTATAAGATTCTGGCTATCAGGACTTTGAGTAATTTGGAATTTTAATCGAGATTACACCAAATTTGTAGATTGCTTGTGTTCCAGGCTGAACAAGTGTCTTCTCTGTTACCCCTTGTCCCTTTGTGTTAGAAGTCACCAGAGCTTGGATGGATACAAACAGGGGTTCAAAGGATCTGTCAGAAAAGTGAACAACAACAGCAAATATCATCAAGGCCTGAGGTAGGGTTGGAGTATTCTGTAGGTATTTTTTCAGAAACTTCTGTTCCAAAGAATCTTACATCGTCTTCTGGCCTCAGAGGGAACTAAATATACAAGGCATTCACTCAGAGTCATGTACATACTCATAAAGAAAAAGTATGCACTTTTGAATGTAACAAAAGGATGCTCAGTAATCTTGTGAAGCAGGGTTCACAGTTCCCTGACAAACATTATATAAACATGTAAAGATTAACATATAAACACCAACAAATGCTTAAGATGCTGACTCTCTGATAATGAAGTTTCCCAGTATTTGTTCAGGAACCTTTTAGACAGAGTCATTTTGTGAGCCATTACTCCTTCTGAGGAGGATTTTCAGTGATACAGCTGTCTTTCTGCCAGCCATGGTCTGGTCATGCCTCACCCATTCTTCTGCAGTAAATTCACTAAATTACACTTTGGTAGATTTGTTTCTTTTGAGTGTCATCCTCTGGTATGAATAGACCTGGCACCACCTGACTATGAAATGGTTTGGGGTTCAATTTATACAGATATTGAGTCCTTTCCCTAGATCAGGGTATGGAGGATGCAGGGTCATCATAGGTCCCAGGTATGTGTAGAACCAATGAAACAGGCATGTGTATGTGTGCTATAACTGCCAGTTATATGAAAGGAACTTTTCTCAACACTCTAACCCATTTAGCACAATGGATTTCTGCCTCATGAAAGTGAAACCGAGTTTCATTTTGGAGCCACCTACAAGGTGAGCTAGACTAATCTGAGGTGATGTTCACAAAGCAATAGCTTTGCAGTTTTTTTGTGGAAAAGTCTTTGGGGTGGAGCAAAGACCCAGCCATCTGTGATTTCTGTCAGGTCAGTGTCCATATCTGGCATACTACTGCTGCAGAACAAGTCATTTTGTTAAAACTGATATTGGAAATGGTAACTTGTTCAATACTGTTTATCTTATAGGGCACCAATGGTTGTAAGTAATTAATTTCAGAGTAGCTTTGAATTATGTCATGGGTCACTAAGGATCAGGCTGCAAATGATGATGACCTCAGTTTTAAAATATAATTGTGTCTATAATTTGTATGTGTATGACTTTGTTCATGTCTCAAATGTCTGGGGTATAACTTTTTGTTCTTTTACTCTGCTTTCTGCTTTTTGCGGGTTCTGGGAACAAAATCAGATCATCATGTTGTGTGACAAGCCCTTTCGCTACCGAGCCAGCTCCCTGGACTCTTGTAGAATGAATGTAGCTGGAATTTCTCTGTGTTTGGGTGGCTGGACACTGGCTGAACATCTCAAAATATAACTATTCTTCCCATCAGTGGAAGACCTGGCTCGAGGATTATATTGACAGGAAGGGAACAAATAGATTCAACCTCTGTCCAATCAATCAAGGACTTGAGGAAGTGGGCAGTGGAAAAAGAGGAAGCAGCAAATGCTGAGGAGCCATGCTGTAGTTTGGAGGTCGGGTGTAATTCTTCTGCTCAATATGCTGGATTCTCCACTAATAGGGGTCCTTCTCCCTGGTGACCAATCCTTTGTAAGTAAACCCCTAATTCTTTTAAATGGAGCGCAGTTCCCTGTTTCGTTCCACCAACTGGAATTAGAGGGGTGGGGCCAAACCCCGTACCTCATTCTGGTGAAAATTCAGAACAACTCTGTGACCTGATTTTCAGAATGTAGCCATTAATTTTGACTCTTTGTATTTACTTTGGTTTTGGAAGTCTTTGAATTGAGTTAGCGAAAAATCACTATGTTGCACTTTGAATTTGACAGTTGCTAGACCCTTGTGGATCCTAGTCAGTTTTTTACTCAGTACAAAATTGTCTGGTGTGGTTATTCATGAATGTTTCTCTCACTAGTATAAAATGAAATCAGGAATTTTGTTAACACTTCCGCCCTTCCCCACTCCCATCCCTTTGTCCTCCCTCTTTTCTTTCTTGGATATGTGTTTGCTGTGTTACATAGGCTGACCTGGCGTCCTGGGGTCATGTGAGCTTCTGTCTCATTCCCTGATATAGCTGTGACTCTACCAACATTTCACCATGACTGACTACATTGAGTTCCTTTATTGTTTGATTAAAATTCTGCTTCGGGACATGGAGAGATGGCTCAGTGGTAAAGAGCACTGACTATTCTTGTAGAGGACCCGTGTTCAATTACCAGCACCCACATGGTGTCTAACAATCATTGGTGACTTCAGTTCCAGGTAATCCAACACTCCTTCTGAACTCTGAGGTCATTGCACAAAAGGACGACACTGACATATATGCAGGCAATAGCCTCATTCAGAAAATAAACATAATCAGTAAAATATTTTTTACTTGTTGTTAAGTAAACTACTTACAGCATATAAGTTATTTTTTCTGTAAGAACAGTGAATGGGTCATTTCCCCATTTAACACACATGGTGACAGTGTGTGTGAATTTGTGCCCTCCAGGTAAGCTCATTGCATTCAACATCTGTTATCATTTGGGGGTGTAGTGGTTGATCCACTAGTTATCTCTGTGAGTTTGAGTAGATTAGTAGACTTTCAGAATGAGAACCCATTCATAATGTATCACACAATCTATATTAAGTCCTGTATGGAATGTCATTAATCATATTTGTTCATACACTCAGTACAAAATGTTAAATATTCCCACACCATCAAAACTTCAACATCATGAGCAGGAATTTCTAAGAAAAGCAGGCTCTTGCATGCTAATTGCCCTCTGTTTTGTACCTCAGGTTGTCAGTCTTTCATCAGCCAGGAAGTAGACATGTGCTGTAGAAAGAGAATTGGGGCAGAGCCAAAGCATATCCTGTGTCCTGTGCCCAGTAGTGAGAGGAGTGTCCCTCCAGCTCTATTTCCTTTCAGTCTATGTAAAGCTCGCATTAGAACTTCTGTGTATGAAACAAAATATGTCAATAGCACACAGTTGTATGAACATGTTACCAATTGAATCTGTGGACTATTTAGGATTCTGTGACATTTGAGGATGTTGCTGTGAAATTCACCCAGGAAGAGTGGGCTTTGCTGGATCCTTCTCAGAAGAATCTCTACAGAGAGGTGATGTTAGAAAACTGCAGGAACCTCACTGCTATAGGTAAGAATATCACCTTACCTTCCTTTATTATTCAGGGCAACAAATGTTTCTTAATTCTGTGATTTGCAATATTGAAATGTAAAAATGTGATGTATAAATCAAGCATGGTTTATGTATACTAAAGCTATAACTAGTTTTCAATAACTTGTAATTCATCAAAATTTTTTTCAACTACATTTTAGGAAACAGTTTTGAAGATGCAAATATTAAAGACCATTATAAAAGTTCTGGACAAAATGTAAGGTAATTTATAAACAGTAGAAGGAATATTTCTTTGATGGACTTTTTCAAGGATTCATATTTATTTTATTATTTATGTTTGTGTTCTTGTTTGTGTGTGTGTGTGTGTGTGTGTCTGTGTTTGCAAATCTGTGTGCATGTGTATAAGGAGGTCAGAAGGAGTTGGTGGACTCAGAGCTGGAATTACAGGAGGTTGTGTGGTACCTTTCTTGGGAGCTAACAACCAAATGCTGGTCCTTTGAAAGAGCCACAGCTGTGCTTAACAGCGGAGCCACCTTTCCAGTCTCCCATTAAAATTATTCTTATGTGAGCATTTGTGAATTAGTAAGCAATAAGCACAAGTTTTTTTTTATCATTAGGAAATATCTCATATTTCTATGTTTAAGGATCCTATTCAGTGCTTGGAGGGTATTTAACATGTAGACAGTACTAGGAACTCAGGTTAAGAAATGTCAATCTTCTCATAGCCCTGTGGGAACCATAGAGTAGAATATCAATTGAATTTAGTTTCCAACCATTCAGACTTTGTAGCAGATATACACGTTACCTAATTTTGGGAACAGTATGAGGCCTACACTTTGTAATACTAGCAAATTGACTCTTACTAATGTACTTGTCATTTTTATAGAAGTTCCATGTTTGAGTCATTCTGTGAGAATAAACATCATCAGGATGGAGGAACTTTCACTTGCATAGCAAATGCCAGTTTGATCAAGAAAATTTCTAGTGACCTAACAGCATGTGAAAGCAATGTGTGTGGAAAGGTTTCCCTGTGTCATTCACCCTTCAATAGTCATCTTGCTAAGCACACTCAGTACAAGCCATATGAGCGTGAGGAATATGGAAACAGCCCGGAGAACTCTAATTCCCTCACAAGCTGTGAAACAGACAGTGCAACAAACCTCCATCAATACAAAGAATCTAGAAAGGCCTCTGCTTATGGTAGTTTACTTCACTCATCTGGAAGAACTCAAACTGTAAGAAAGCATTATCAATGTAATGTATGTGGGAAACGTCTGAGTTCTTCCACTTCTCTCCGAGGACATGAAAGAATTCATAGTGTTGAAAATTTCTATGCTTGTAAAGAATGTGGTAAATCCTTTACTCGATCCAGTTACCTTTATGTACACGAAAAAATTCATGCCAGGGAAAAACCATATGAATGTAAACAATGTGGAAAAGCTTTTACACGATACAAATACCTTCAAGAACATAAAAGAATTCACACTGGAGAGAAACCCTATGGATGTAAAGAATGTGGTAAAGCCTTTGCACGATACAGTGACAGTAAAATACATGAAAGAATTCACACTGGGGAGAAACCCTATGGATGTAAAGAATGTGGTAAAGCCTTTGCACGATACAGTGACAGTAAAGTACATGAAAGAATTCACACTGGAGAGAAACCCTATGCTTGTAAACAATGTGGTAAAGCTTTTATCAGGAAGAGTCATCTTTGGAGGCATGAAAAAACACACTCTGCAGAGAAACCCTATCCATGTAAAGAATGTGGTAAAGCCTTCAGCACTAAGAGTCCTCTTAGGAGGCATGAAAAAACACACTGGAGAGAAACCCTATGCATGTAAAGAATGTGGTAATGCCTTTAGATGTAAGAGCAATCTTTATTTACACGAAAGAATTCGTACTGGAGTAAAACCATATGAATGTAAAGAATGTGGAAAAGCCTTTAGATGTCAGAGTTATCTTCACTTACATGAAAAAATTCATACTGGAGAAAAACCATATGAATGTAAACAATGTGGAAAAGCTTTTACACAATATAAATTCCTTCGAGTGCATAAAAGAATTCATACTGGAGAGAAACCCTATGCATGTACAGAATGTCGTAAAGCCTTTACACAATACAGTCAGGTTCAAGTACATGAAAGAATTCATACTGGAGAGAAACCCTATGCTTGTAAACAATGTGGTAAAGCTTATATCCGTAAGAGTAGTCTTCGGAGGCATGAAAAAAACACACTGGAGAGAATTGCTATGCATGTAAAGAATGTGGTAATGTCTTTAGATGCAAGAGCCATCTTTATTTACATGAAAGAAGACATACTGTCCAGGATGGATTCTAGCTGACAGTAGCAGTGATCTGTATGCATGAACTGAAATGTTGAGAATGGAATTTGTGAGGCACATCCTATTCACCATTCGAGTGAGTTTTTTTCTTAGCTTACAATGTCAGACACATATTGTCTCCTGTGGAGTGGGCTGTCGTCCCAATCTGAAAGCTGTTTGTTATACTTGGACAGTAGTTGTGTCACTGTTTCCCCAGGAGGCATATTCTGCCTGTGCTGTTGGTACTGGTGCCCACAGGATTTCTAGCTGGGGATAATTCTTTCACCGTAATTTTCAGGGCACCTGGTAAATTGCAAGCCAGCCAGTATGGCGACAGCTTCCAACCGATTCCAGCATCATTTCTCCATGTCCTGCACCCCAAGCATGTGATGTCTTCAGCAGTAGTGGCTTTCCATGTAGTTTCAGTATGTAACCAGTTGTCATGGCGTAGTTTGTGAGACAGACATTCACCTGCCTGTGTTTCCCAAGTGCTGGTTTTACATGTTTCCACCAACACACCTGTCTGCTAATAACCCATTAAAGCAACGAACCTAGCCTCCATCCATTTGTGAGGTGGCAGGAAGTGCTTTTGTACCTGATTTCCATTAGTTGCCATCTGTGCATCTGTGTGTGAAATGAGTAGCTTGTCACAGTCAGTTACATAACATGGAGTTGGGTGAAGTCTCTGTGTGCAGTTTCACCTGTTCCTCAGTTGGCTCAAAATGCTTGTGAGAGACAGTATCCACACTTATGAGGGTATATCTGCATCTGTCACCGATGAGCATAATGTGTGGTGTGTTTGCCAGCACTTAAGACATTATTGGCATACAAATGTGTCCTGTCAAAATATCTAGAGCCAGGCTTTGATTGTGAACAGGAAACCCATGTGATTGGCTGCTAAATAAAGAAGAGTTTCCTGCCTTCATGTGTTCTTTTTCCTGCCCAGTGTGCCAAATCCTGTGGCTGCTGCTGTTGCTGCTGCAATCTTGCAGTGATCGACTGCACCTCCATTGGCTTTCCAATATGGACTAAATATCAATAGTGTTGGAACTTCCCAGATCTTCTCTGTCAGAATGCCCCTGCAGAGGCATCCTGTTGTGTGGACTGAGCAGCTTCTGGGTTGTCCTCTGTTCTGCACATAGACATGATGGACTAGCATTCCCACTCAGAGCTATTCTGTATCCGCTTTCATGGCGCATACACATACTGGTGCTTTATTTCTCTCCAGCAATCTTTGTAGCATTGTTTCAGATAACAAGATGGGGAGTAAGAGAAGCATAACTGACAGATGGTGATCTTCAATTGGCTGGGTTTTCCTGTACGAAGAACAGGACTCTGCATTTTATCTGGTGCCCCACATATACTGCATCAGAGAAATAAATTTCTTTTAACAGAACCAGCTTCCAAGTGTATGTTATTAAGGAACTTATATTCAAACAAACTCCTTAGTTAAATTTTATTTGATTAATAATTTTATTTTTATTTGTGTGTATAAGTACATTGCCTGCACATATGTAGATGCATCTGTGTTGTGCTATGTCCATAGAGGACGGAAGAGGGTATCAGATCCCCTGACACTGGAGGTAAGAATGGTTATTAGCCACCATGCAGGTCCTGTGAACGGAACTAAAGTCTTTGCAAGAGAAGCCAGTGCTCTTAAATTCTGAGTCATCTCTCTGGATCAGTTTCATTTCATTGATAAGATAAAAAGTTCTCCAGAATGGGTGACAGGTTTTGATTGTGTTCACATACATATTTTTTAAATGTACTTTTCTTTTACATGGGTGGTATTTTGCCTCTACGTATGTAAGGGCACCCATATTCTGCAGGGCCTGCAGAGGTCAGGGGACGGTGTTAGATCCCCTGGAACTGGATGATTAAGGAGAAAACACTACTGATTCTTAGATAAAAATTGAATATTTTCCTAGAATATGCATTATTCCAAAATTGAAACAGGGATAATGTGATAACAAAATCATACAGCTTCTGGCTCTTACTGCATTTCTCCAGAAGTTGCTGTGAGGTTTAGAAGAGGTAAAAGAGAAGAGTCCAACATGTAAGGATCATTCCTAGGATTCATCCTAGAAAATACAGATCATTACTAGTTACGTATTTCACTAATCAGTCTACTCCAGGCATCACTTATAATTTTGGCTCTTGGAACATTTGGCAAAATGAGACCATCCAGAAAGCCAGAAAAATACAAGGACAACAAAAAATCCCGTTGAAAATTCCAACCATCAAAATTGTTTTCCTTGACTTATCCATATCTGGCAGGTCAAGAATTGAAAAACGAAGAGAAGGTTCAAGAGGGGAGAGGAAGGGTGGTGACCATACATGTAATATAGCAGTGGAGAAGGAGTGCTGTGATGGAATCCTAAAAGAAACATAGACTGTCCCCATCCCTCACTGCAGAGGGACATTGAGAATTTCTTTAATGTGAGGATGTGCCTTCATCTCCAGTGATGACTGAGTATGAAGGATATTGTTGCTCAAGATTTGGTGGTAGGATCCCCACACACACTGTGACAGAAGGCCTCCAGAGCATCTCAGGTACCTGTTTATATCACAGGTAAAGTGATTTTCTTTGCATATTAGACAGATGTTCTCTCTCTAAATAATTAAGCACTTCTTTCCTCAATATGCTTGTATAGCACGCATTTGTGGGAAAACTGAAGCCTATGAACTGTTATTTTGAGCCTTAGTTTCCCAAAATTTCAGAGTTAGTAAAACCATTTATATTTAATGAAAGAATAAGTTCTGGCCTGAGAGGTGTCCCTTTAAAGTCCTAGCTAGACTAAATAACTGAATAGAAAGAATGCGTCCTAGCTTCAGTACCTTACAGGAGTTCATGTCTCTGAAAACTTTTCTGAGGATTAAGTGTAATTCCAGCTCACAGAAAATTGGAAAAGAAATGGATCATACAAAGAAAATAAAACTAACATATTGAACATGACTATTGATCATTCTGATCGTTTGTGTCCTTGAAATGAAATTCATATGTTTACCTGCTTTTAGTCTATAAAATGCAGAATATAAATGTAATCCATTGACTGCTATTACAAAGAAAATCTTGCATGAAGCAAAGACTGCAGGAAAAGAATAACATTTTACCAAAATTCTTCCTTCTCAGGGGTATAATTTTCTGGCATTGATTTGCCTTCCCTTTGGGTCAACAAAGCACTTATCAAAGTCTATAACCACTCAGTGTTATTCATTAGAGTAAATTATGCACTTTCTGGGCATTTACAATGTCAAGAACATCCTAAAAACATTTGAGCTGGAGAAATGGATCAATGTTTAAGAGTTCAAGACACATGTTTGAAAACGTGAGACCTGAATCTACATAAACTCAGACACAGTAGTCCACACAGACAACCCCAACATGCCTATGATGGTGTAGGAAAGAGAAGCAAAAGAATACCTGGACGCCCTGGTCCATATAACCTCGTGCACACACTCAAGAAATAGAAAGAGCCTGGTTTAAAGAAGGTGGAAAGTGAGGAATGACACCTGAGCTTGTCTGTGCTCTGACCAACGAGCATGTTCATACATGCATACCACACTCCTAAACATGACTGAATGATTGCATACAACAGTGTATGGTTTCTTACATTAAGTTTCAGTTACAAGAGGTTTAATAGTCAAATGTTATTTTAGTTCGTGTTAAAACTTCTTTTGTGATTGGCTGCTAGTAATTCTTTTCGAGGAGTGTTCTTAGTGTACTTACAGTGGGTGTGAGATCTTTGCTAAGCTGTGTGTTAGGTGTCTGATGCCAGAGATTTTCATTTTGGGTATACTTTTCACAGTGAAACTCAGGAGATACATTTGCCGTAAGCAATGACATGAACAATGTGTGTGCGCTCATTCACTGTGTAGTAAATGGGTATGGTACTAACCTTGCCGAGCTAAGTGTAAACAGAAAACTCTCCCTTATGTCAGCTGCCTCTGAGCACATCACCAACACCTTATCTCTACAAATTCTCTGCAGAGATCATATATTGGAACTGTAGGAGGCCAAGGCCTGCCAGGTCATACAGTTATGAGGTCAGGCACTGCAGAGCTTCTCCTGTAAAAATCATTGCAAATTAAATGACATCAGTTCCAAACCAAATGGTAAAGGCACTTGGGTGCTCTCGTTTCAGTCAGTAAGCTGTATCATCTTTGTCAACACATTTCCTGCATTCTTTTAGAATTCAGGGGAAGGACCATCTTACTCTTGTTGAGATCTCCCCTTGGCTACATCCTGAACCACTGAGAATGTGGAATCAAAATTTGATGATTTTCTCATGGCAACTTAAAGAGGTAGTGCCTTGTCCTTTTCTACAATTCCTTCTAGTCACAATAGAATTTCGGTAGGAAGTGATGGCCACATAAAGACCGCCTAATGATAACAAATTCTTTCAATAAATATTTGTTTTCTAAAAGACCAGACAAGGAGTTGGAGGCACCATTTATATCAGGCTTCTATCCTACTTACAGATAAGCAATGGAAATGCAAAAGGAAGGAAATCCCAGCTTGAACCCTGACACTAAATAATCTTTTACTGAGGTCTATGTGGCTCTCTGTGAGATCCCGGCCAATGTTCTTCCCCTTCTCTTCATCCATCAGAAGACTAATAACATCATCAAATAGCATCTGAGTTCTATTACAGACATCTCTTCACACTGCTATGTAATATGCTTCCAAGATGTTACCATGAATGTATTTAATAGTTCTTTAGCATATAACATTATTCTGTTCCCACAGAAGGGGAGGGAAAGTCATGCTACTGTAATGACTGGGACATATGTGGTTTGAGGTAAGCTAAAACCCTGGCCTTCATCACTCACATTTGGTTCCAGAATAAATGTTATATTGTGGTTTGAATATGTGTAGCTAAATTCCTTGTGAATGGTGTAAATGCTGCCCCCTCCTCCATTGGTCCTTACCACAGATGGACGCTTGATTTTGGCAAACTGCAGCCTGGGAAACCTTTGAGTTTATTTGGTTTGCTTACAAAGCAGTATGTGAGGGAGCATTGACTTGCAGGAATTTGGTTGCTCTCTTCCTAATTCTGAACTGGCCAGTACTCTTTCAAGCATGGTTGGTGACTTTTCCAGAGCCGCACAAAATGCAAGAGATTCTCTCCAGTTTACATATCCTTAGCTCCTCCCCTTGATGAAACTATGGCTGACTGGTTGATTGGGAGTTGTGGTTGACTCTCCCTGCCCATATTTTCTTGCACAGTGGAACAGTCAAGAAGCTTAGCTGTGATGATCCTAGGCAAGCAGGTGCTACCCACCTTGGCAAGAAGGCATCTGTCCACGGTCTGTGAGAGCACAGTCCTATGCAACAATATGGAACATCACCCATATTTTCATGTGTGTGTACACTTGGTCTCAGTCTTGCGGCCTTGTTTATTAGTATTGTTGAATCTTCCAGGAATGGAGTCTGGATAGAGGAAGTGGGTCATTGGCGATGGGTCTTCAGTTTTTATAGAGAGCATAAATTCATTTTTGCTCTCTGGTTCCCCCTGACAGATGCAATTTGAACAGCTGGACACCACTAGTCTCACTAGGCCTTCCGTACCAAGATGGAATGTATCCCCTGAGAATGTTCACTAGAATGAACTCTAATGACATTCTTCCGCTAGTGTGCCCAGGTCTTCTGCATAGTCTCCTCAGGTGGATATGGATTAATTCATTGTGGAACTAGGACCTCCCTTGATTTGGTTGATTGTCATTGGTTTAGACTCAGCTGCTTGTTGGAAACCTGTCCTGGTTACTATCTATTGCTATGGTAAAATCATACGAAAATCATGTTGGAGAGGAAAGGGTTTCTTTGGCTTTCAGCACAGTCCTTCATCAAAGGAAGACAAGTCAGGAACTCAGGGCAGAATCCTGGGAGCAAGAGCTGGAGTCCAGCCCATGGAGGAACAATGCTTACTGGCTTGCTCCCCTGACCCAAGCTCAGCCTGCTTTCTTACTCATCTTACAGGACTAACTGCCCAGGAGTGGCACAGCCCAGCATGGACTAGCCCTCCCTCATCACTCCACAGTAAAAATATTGCCACAGACATGGCTACAGGCCAATCCAATGGAGGAAACTCTCCACTTAGGTTTCCTCTTCCAGGGTGTGCCATATGGGCTGCTGAAGCTTCCAGCAGAAATCCTAGATTTCAATAGCGGTTTTGGTTCCAGATCATTGTTTTTTCCCCTCTGTGTTCATTGTTTTAAATCATCTGCTCTCTATCTCACCTCCAATATCTAATCCAAGGTATGTGAAAGAAAAAGACTAAAAAGAAAAACTGCTCCTTGGCCTCAGGGTTAATGATTTTATTAATCCACCAGTCAATTAGTAACAGGTTCTCTTTTTCATTCTCATTTTTCTGTTGTTGTTGTTGTTGTTTGATATTGGTCCTCACTCTATGACTCGGGCTCGCTTGGAACTTGCTATGTAGAAAATGTTGAATGCAACTCAGGGGTCTGCCAGAGTCTGCTTCCCAAGTGCTGGGATTAATTGCTTGTGCCACCACACCCGCTGAGTTTAGTATTTTTGGCAGGCCTCAGTCATATATGTATTTTTAGAAATGTGTGGGGGAAGTATTAAAGTTTTAGTGTGATATGTAACTGCTATTTATGTTGGACAAAAGGTTTGTTTCAGTTTCTTATGTTGACCAAGTGTTCTGTGAGCCCCTAAAATTATCTATGACACCTGAATTTTAGTTCTGAATGAGTGAGCTTACTAACTGTATAGCAAACCAAAGTAAGAGACTAGATGTCAGAAAATTGTTAGATAGGCATGCAAGCAGTAGGTAGGTAGATAGATGAATGCATGGATGGATAACAGGTTATCAAAATGCATGCTCAAAACTCCTCAGGAATCTACTGGGGAATCCTCACTGAAGCATGTCAACTGATGTTTCTGATGAAGAGTACTGGTCAGAACAGCAAGTGCCGTCATGTGAGGCTTCCAAGTAAAAGAATGAACAACAGCAGAACAGAGTGTCATCAAGTCAGAGGCTTACAGACATCTACCTGGAACTGATCGGAAAAGCCACATTAGAGCAGCCAGCAGAGTTCACAGTGGTTAAGGGATGCATCACTGGCGGTGAGGCTCCGAATTAAAAGAACCAGTAGCAACTAAGAGAGAGAGAGAGAGAGAGAGAGAGAGAGAGAGAGAGAGAGAGAGAATGAAGTCGGATGTTCGCTACACCCTGCATAAGGTGACTGGGGAGGTTGAGGCACAGCAGGAGTTGCCAGTTGAGCTTTCTCTCAGTGGATGAGCTTCCCATGTCTAAGAAAAGCATTCAGCTTCTCTTTCCCACTTCGTACACTTTTATGGGATGGGATACACAATAGTAACCACTGTTGGAAGTGGTTCACGGTCTTGCTATATTCAGGAATATGATGATTTTAGATTTTTGCTGTTCTCCTTGCTTTGTCACATACTTAAGGGTTGGGCCTCCTGAAACAATAGACCTTAGAGGGAATTTTTTTGACTAACTTCCTTGGGTTTGAAATGATGGAAAGTGGACAGTATCCCACCTTGAAGACAACCATTCAGCTCAGATAGTACAGTATGCTTTCCTATGTGATGAAGATCACAGGAGTGCACGAGAGAGATGGCTCAGCAGTTAAGAGCTTCCTTATGCCAGGATGTCAGACTAGGCTTGGCACTGTTAAGAGTCTCTCCTGAGGCACAACATGATGGGCTAGCTGAAGTGCCACGTGGTGTGCCAAGTATGGCGCTGGATGGGGCGTCTCCTGGCACGCCGCAGAAGTGCAGCCTGGGGCGTGTACAAACTCCAAGAATTGGATGCCTCCCAGCTGCTCTTGCACTACCACCATACTCGCGCCTAGCAGGGTGGACCTACTGGGACTTCCCAGACAACAGTAGCCAAATATCGTCCCTCTCCGACTGCCAGGGACCAGAAACTCTGCCAGAAAAATAGCCACCCCTCGATGGCAATAGACAGCAGTCTCAGATATCCACAGTACCAATGCTGATCACTCCTCCCTGTCCCCACTTCTTGGAAGCCCAGGTGGGCAATCAGGAGAGGTGGGGGTACGGGGATGGGGGATGGGTATGTGTCCTTGTGGTGCGCAGCAATAGCAGTGTGAGCTGTCTCCGCAGAACCCAGAGAACCCCTCTGGCCCGGATATACAGGTGAGCCCAGGGTGCAGCAAAACCGAAACCACATCAGGACACAAGGAAATCCGAAGAAAAATGACTCAAATTCTACCCTCTTGCATTGTCCCAGGCGGACAGAGCGGGCAGGGCATGCACAGTGGACCGGACAGCACAGCAGGCATGTAGCGGGCTGCATGGCGGTCTGCAGCACCGACTGGATAGCCGGCTTTGTTCCAGGCAGGTGTGCTGGAGTTGACACCTGCTGGGACGCCGGCTGGGGGGCTGTCTGGGGCGCCGGGCCCTGGGGCGCAAACCGGGTCTCTGGTGGGGACAGGGGCCTAACAGGATCACCTATTTTTTTGCCAAGGACTTCTCCAGCTGTCTCTGCAAGCTACAAGTGATGGGAGAGCCCCGCCTTCCCTGCAAGCTTTAACCTCCAGATCCACCTCATGGCAGCCTTCACCTCACTTTGCTCCCCAGTTTCTGAGGGGAGGGCCTTGTGCAAGGACGCCAGACAAGGCATGGCGCTGTCAAGAGTCTCTGCTGAGAGGACACCATGACGGGACAGATGGGGCCAACTATGGATGGCTGGGCCTGGCGGCCTTACCTAGTCTTTGCACGCACCCTGCTTGATCCACCTCATGGTAGCTCTCCACCGCTCGTTGCTCCCCAGTTTCTGAGGGGCATGTAGAAGCCTAGGAGTAGGTCTGCGCCTTGTGCCATGATGGCAGACTAGGAATGGGGCTGTCCAGAGTCTGTCCTGACAGCAAAACATGATGGATGTGGAGCCTGATGGGCAACAAGATTTAAATAAATAGCATATTGGTGGCATAAACCTGAACATTAAGCTTCTCTTTAGAGTTAGAGTGGTATAAATGCTCCCTGTATCAAGTCCTAGATCCTGTCAAAGGCCAAAAGTTGTTCCCAAGTATTTCTAAAAAGTGGTCTAAGAACTACTTTTGTTAATTCTTTTGCTCAGTAGATTATGACTTGTTATGATAGATGTGATATACCCTGTGTTGAAAGAGATTTAGGGGCAGGTATGTGGGCTGTGCCTATAGTTCCAGGACAGGGAAGGCTGAAGTAGGAGAATCACCATAAGTGTGAGGCCAATCCGGTCTACTTATATATTCCAGGCACTACTTATATGTTCCTTCTCCTGATTGGATTCTCAGACACATCAAACTAACTGTGGAGTAAGAGTCCATGCATGTGAGCAATGTGGGAAAGATTTCTTTGATCACACTTCAGTTCAGTACCATGAAAGGGTTCACACATGAAAGAGACCCTGTTTATGTAAGCTACGTGGTAAAGCATATCGTTGCAGTTCCCTTTGAAATGATGAAAGGACTCAACACTGGAAAGAATTATGTAAAATATGTGATAAAGCCTTTTAGTTCCCACTGATACCAAAAAAGTGCTCACAGTGGAGAGAAATCTTATGTGAGAAAGCAGTGTGGCAAAGCCTTCACTTCTGATTCCTTTCAAAGCCACCAAAGAACTCAGAGTGGGGAGAGACTTATGTGTGTAAGCAGTGTGGGAAAAGCATTTGCATGCTGCGGTTACTTATGGAGGCAGGGAAAGACTCACAGTGGAGAAAAACCCTTAATACGTAAGTACTATAGCAAAGCCTTCACGGAGCACTCTTTCGATGCCATGAAATGGTTCACAGTGAGGAAAACCTCAGCAGTGTGTGAAGTCTGATGAAGCATTCACTCTTTTCTTCCTTACAGTGCCATGAAAGAGTCACGGTGGACACAAACCATGTGGAAGTAAGTTTTAATTTCCCTCATAGATGTGAAAGGAGTCTCAGTGTAAAGGATCTTCAAATGTAGAAGATGGGAAGCCCCCATTATCCCAGAATGTTTGATGGACACATCACAAAGCATAATGAAGGAAGTTCATACCAGTATAAATCATGAGACCATCTCTCGTCATCTCACCTCAGTTTCACAAATATAACAACAACCTGTATGAGAAGTCTTGATTAGAAGACATGCAAACCCCTCCTCCCTGTAGTGTTCACATACATCATGGCTCAATATTTTGTAAAACACGAAAACGAAGAAAAAAGTTGTATTTGTAATAAATTCAAAGTTCTCTTTAAACTTATTATAAGTTTAAAGAGTTCTATGAATATAAGTAATATGAAGTGCAATAATTTGTTTGGAGTTCACCAGCAGTGATACAGCTTGAAGTAAGAGTTATTAATGCATTGTGTTTATCAGTGGTTTATTTATAGAATTGATCTCTGGACTCTATGTTTCTCATTTCATTCTTGAAAAAAAAATTTGATTAAATAATTCTCTAAGTTTTGTTTTAGCAATAAAGTGAGTTTTATAATTAATTTCTTTTAAATTTAAATCACATGACATGCTTTTATCCCTTCTCTTTTTAAAACTCATTAAAATTTTTTAATTGAATCATTGTGTGTTTCATACAGAATTATGTCAATCAGTCTTAATCATCTTTATATCCTTTCCCCGTCAGCACTCCCCTCCTGCCCGCCAGCCCCCTACCTGGAATCCATGCGTTCTTTCATCTGTGTTAAGGTTTTTGTGTCAAGTTAGTGTCTCATCCTTTTAAGCACTGTTCAATTGAAGGGTGACATGAAATATACTAATATGCTTAACATTTTGTGGGATTCAAGTAACTACTGTTAGTAAGCCATTACAAAATGAATTTTGTTAATTGTTAGGATCATGTGGCACAGTTTTCTTTGAAGATTTATTTTAATTTTATGTGTATGTGTGTAGGTTTTAGTGTATGTATGTGTCACCACATGCCAAAAGATGACTTCAGATATATTGAAGCATTTGTAAGCCACATGATATAGGTGCTTGGAACTGAACCTCAGTCCTCTGAAAGAGCAGTTAAGTGCTCTTAACTATGGTGTCATCTTTCTAGACTCTTGCGACAGGTTCTTATACTTTGGGTATATACTTTCCAGAGCCAATAATGTTGCGGGGTTGTTTTTTGTTTTTTGGTTTTTTTTTCCTTATCGTGTATTTTTTTCCAACAAGATTTATGGGCATACTTTAGAATATAGTTATTCTAGAAATATACAGATGAACAAATGTCAGCTTTTTATGTACAGAGAAGGTAACTGAAGTTAAATTTTTCCAAATATTTTTCTTTCATGTTGAATCCTTATTCCCATGTATCTACGACTATTTTTGCAATCATGTAAACTTTTTCGTGTTTATGTTGTTATAACTTTTATTATGTTCATAAATTGTCCCTCACTTCTCATACCAGAAGCTTAGCATGTTGAATTCTGTACCCTCTTGCTGGAGACCACTAGAACTTTTGTTATGTAATGTGTAATGAATTGTAGGGATAAATCTGTCCAAGTGACTGTGTGGTTCATGAGTACATACATTCTCCACAGGATTTCTGACAGAACTGGTGTTTGGTTTAGCAACATCAGTTGCTATTCAGTGTATTGGTATCTCCCACCATTGAATTCATGAGAGGGTGAGAGCAATTGGATGTTGGTAATTATAATAATAGCACTTCCTCAGAGACCAGAATAGTAAAGGAAAAGTAAACCTCGTTTATGAAATACTAGTTTGACTATTGGGAAAACTGGAATCCCATTACTTTTTACAGTGAGAATGTATTTTGCCTTACTAATTTCATGATTTCTATTCTAAATGTTCTTTCTCTGCTTTGATCTATCCTAGACATTAAAGACTGCTAACTGTCATTGGAGGTGATGGCGTATCTCTTTATAAGACTTTGCTTTATGGGGAGCGTGAGCCTTCAGTCGTCTAGACCTTTTTTCCTCTTTCACTTATGTAAACATTGAATGTTGTTCTACATAAATATAGATCTCCTCAGTTTCTGGTAGTGTTAGGATGAAAGTGTACTTCAACATTAAGCTACTGAACATCAAAACAGAGTTACCGTTTATAGCTCAAAATGTACTGTTTTACCAATTTTGGAGAGACATGTACAAAATGTCTTTACTGGTCCATTGCAATTACTGAGAAGCATGTGTTTTTCTAGTGAACAGTATCTCTCTTGACAAATTGTTGCCTTTGAGTATGAGGCTAAGTCTTCTGTACTAGGTTTTTGCCTTTCAGACTTTTTAAAGTATCAAGTGTTTTCTGCAGTGCATTGAACAGTCTTATCTAACAAATACATGATTCTTATATTTGTTTACTTTAAATCACGGTAAATGAAAACCTCAAAAATTGAACATGCACTAAATCCTCCTAACCTACTGAACTTCAAAGACAAGTGAAGAGAACTTACCTCAGATCACTTAGGGTAGCCAATGGTTGGACCAAATTATTTAACAGCTAATTTTATAATTCAGTGTTACCTAGACCATGTAATTTATTAAGTGTAACACTTTGTAGAGTATTTTATTTCTTTAATTTAATTTATTTACTTGAGAGAGAGAGAGAGAGAGAGAGAGAGAGAGAATTTGGGTATTCATGCACTCTGGTGTGCATGCGTACAGTGTTTTGGTTTTGATTGGGAGGTGACCTGATTTTGTAACTCAGGTTTCCTGTTATGTACTTCTCTTGTCTTACTCTCTCATTTCTTGACATACAGGATACCATGAACATGGCCTGAGTGTCAGTTTTTATGTTCCTTAGCAGAGCATCATCTGAGATGTATTCTCTTCTGGTGCCCAGAATCAAAGACAATGTCCTGAGCATATTCAACGTTTCACCATTAGAAAACCTGGTCAGATCATTATACGTTGGTGATCATTCGTTTCTCACTTAAAATATACTACTCCTTTAGCTTGTTTGTTATACTTCCTTTTCAAGCTTATTCATGAGTCTTAGTAGAGCAGTCTGTTTAGGTAATTTATTAGCTTAGGGAGACACAAACTGGATCACTATTGCAGACAAACAGCATCTTATAATTCATTCCAATGCTACCACATTAATTCCCACTTCAACTTCGGTACCATAGGCCTTCACTAAAAGTACCATTAGTCTCCCATCCCTAGCTGAGGAATTCTTGACAACTGATGTCTTTTGGAGGACAAAAACTCAGTTTTCATAAATATGCTAATATGTTGACCATGGTACAATGAATGGCCTCACACTCATGAGTTATGGAAAGCACAAACTGGACTGGGTTATTAGAAAAACAAACAAACAAAGAAAAACACTTAAAAAACCCAGATGGGGGCTGTAGAGGTGCTCAGCAGTTAAGAGCACTGGCTCCTTTTGCTGAAGACCGAGGTTTGAATCCCAGCACCCACAGGGCAGTTAACAACTGTCTATAACTCCAGCTCCAGGGAAATCTGAGACACTCTTCTGGCCTCCGCAGTCACTGCATGACAGTATGACATGGGTGCACTTACATACATGTACGCAGAGCACTCATACACATAAAAATAAATTGAATAAAAAACTATTTAAAAGTAAAATTAGGAGCGGAATAGATGGCTTAGTGGTTAAGAGCACTAACGACTCTTGTAAAGGACCCAGTTTTGATTCTGAGCACCCACATGGTGACTGACAACCATCTGTAACTTCAGTTCCAGAGGAATTCAGATGTTCTCTTCTGATCTCCCTGGGCATTATGTGATATGGGTGGACTTACAGACAGTACACTCATACACATAAAGATAAATAATAAATAAAAATAAATTTTAAAAAGAACTGGGATGTGGTTTGCATGCCTTTAATCCCAGTACTCTGGAGGTAGAAGCAGGCAGATGTCTGCACATTTGGGACTAGCTGAGTCTACGTAGTGATTTCCAGGCCAGGCAGGGGTATATATTGAGAACCAGTCTGAAGAAAGAAAACAAAAAACAAAAAATCCTGTGGTTTACCAAGTTTCAATCCCAGCACTCAGGAGCCAGAAGCAGGTGGATCGCTGTGAGATCAAGGCCAGCCTCGACTACATAGTGAGCTGCAGTGAGAGGGGAAGCAGGGAGACGCTGTCTCAAAAGGCAAAAGTAAACAAAAAAAGGAAAAAGAGCAGAAAGAGGACAAGCAGTTAGGAGTGGTGACTGAAAGCAGCACACGCTCTTAACTCCCGAGCCATCTCTCCAACCCTGTCACCATGGTTCTTGTGGGATTTTATTAGTAAGAAGTATACATTCTTCCTATAGACCCTTATATTGTGTAGAAAAGTGCCTCGGAGATAGCATGATCACGTGGTTATGTTCTTCAAGATGCTTGTTTTTCCAGTAGACTTTCTTAGCTTCTCCATTTGACATGAAAGCCCAAGTTTGAACAGTAAGTATTTATTGATATAAATATCTAGACAATAAATTAGTTTCCAGACAGCGTACTGAAATGGAATATTTCTAGGAAAAGTAACTAAACTTGAGTTCATAGGAATGAAAACCTGTCATCCTTCATGCTTTTGAGGTTTTGCTGTACTCATCAGTGCCATCAGTAGTCACTTAACATACTGTAAGATGTAGTGAAACACACCATGCCCAAGGTGTGTTGGTGGTTTCAACTTGCAGCTTCTATTGAGACCTCTCGGTAAGTCTGCATCTTCATCTGCACAGCAACCACTAACTTCTTACTTTACGTAATTACAGTTATTTGTCATTTGCCTTTTCCATAGTCTTTAATTTCTATTAGTTTCTTCATGACAACAAGCAGCACCCTCAGTATACGTTCCGCCTGCCAGTCTGAAATCCCCTCTCCATTTTTGAGCTTTATCCATTCTCAGATAACCAGCAGGTAGTTGGGGTTACAAGCATACACAGCTGGGCTTTTGTGATGTGATTTGTCCCAAAAACAGAGTGCGATGACTCCCTGTCATGTGAGGATAGGGCAGCAAGTTCTCTACATGTAAGTCATTGAAATGGACATGTAGCATTGGGAATAAAAGCAGTTAAAGTACCAGTCTTGGTAGGTAGTTGTCTCTTGTGCAGCCACTTCGCCATATGGTGTGTTACTGTACTTTGAGTTAAGGCCATTGTCTAGCTTCATTGCCTCATATTAGCCATCTTATATTGTAATGGCATTACCTGTGGATCTGCTCTAAGTGGCCTTGGGTCTTCCTCACTTCCTTATTAAGGTTCACTTCTTCCTATAAACTTCCATTCTGCCTCAAATAGCCTTCTATAAACAGGGATCAGAGGAGAAATGGGTAGAACACCCAAAACTAGAGCAATGGCTTTGTGGAAGTGTTTAGAGAAGTACAGCTAAGTATTTCAGAAAGACTATGAGAAATGTGAAATGGAAGAGGAAAGCAACAGTTAAAGTTTATATTTCAAAGACTCATGGGCGTTTCATTATTCTCACTGTAAGTATGTTGATGTTTTCCTCTTTTAGTATTGTTTCTTTTTGTGATCTTATTTCTGTTTTTGCGTGGGGGAGCATGTGGCAGTCAGGGATGGGAGTGGGGGAGCACTAGTACAAGCAAGCACCATAACACACTCTGTTCATCAGAGGATAGAGAGACAGAGAGAAAGAGGGAAGTGGGAAGAAACAGCACAAGGAAAGACACAAACCCCCATGTGTTTCCTTCCTGTCACCACAGTTGAAACAGCCACGATGCGAATCACTTTAGTCACAGAACCCGTGGAGAGCCCACCACCTAAAAAGGGGTTCTACGCCTACTGTAGAAGTGACCTTAGAGGATGCACCCCCAAGTACTCTGGAATACACAACAAGAGAAGGTCGCTTTTCAGGAATGCCTTCACCTAGAACTGCAAAAGATATCACCACCCATCAACAGAAGTGTAGAGCTGAGCATTGAAACACAGTAAATGCTACAGAACAGAATGTCCAACTGCTGAAGTGGCTCAGCTGCCAAAGTGCTTGCGGCTAAGTCTGTTGAGTTCTCACTCCCTGGGACCATCGGACCTGAATTCTCACTCCCCAGGACCACAGGAGAAAGAGAAAAGCTACTCTCCCTTTGTTCTTTCATTTTCACACATTCACTGTAGCATGCAAGTCCCCCACCCCTGACTAAATAGATACATGTAAGAACAAAGAACAACAAAAAACAAAAGATTCACTTTGTGTAGTTCATAATTACATACCAACAGATTAAAAAGGTATTCACATAGATAAACTGCTACATTGAGAAATATAAAAATGATTTTAAAAAATGAATTCATTTCAAGAAGGTATAAAAAACCCTGCAGAACAAGTTAAACATGTCAGAGCAGACTATGAATCAAAAATTGAATAAAGAATTTCAGGAAATCTGGAGGAAAACCACCTTATTCCTTGGAAATGAAAACATCCCTTAGTTAGATAAAAAGATTCAGTTGAGGGCCGGCTAAATGGCTCAGTGTGGCTGCGAAGGTTGGAGACCTCAGGACAGTCCCTGAGGCCTCATATGGTGGAAGAAGAGAACTGAGTTTGGACAGTTTTCTCATGTCCTCCATGTGCACACATGGCATTAACATATGTACACACACAATGAATATAACAAAAAATGTAAGTTTAGTCAGAGTTCTCACCAGTAGTCAGTCAAGCAGACCATAGACTATCTATAATAGAAGACATGTCATAAAAGTATCCAGGCAGAAAGAAAGCAAAAAATAAATATAATGTACAAGACCTGTGGGGAGTATTTAAAGCCCTCCCACCCCACCCTAAAGGGCTGGGATATAGCTCGGTTGTAGTATTGTTATCTAGCATGTAGTATGTTCTGAGTTCAGTCCCCAGCTTTTGGACTGAAGGAATGGAGGGTGGAAGGGAAGAGAAGAGAAGAGCTAACATGGAATAAATTGGAATAAATAAAGTAAGAAAAGCTGTTTCTGAAGACATAAAAATCCTATTTAGTGACATTATACCAAAATTCTCCCACATTTTGGGAAAAATGTGGATCTCCAGCTTCAGGGGACAGTTTCATACCTAAAAAGAAGCTAATTCAAAATTACCTCTTTAGTACATATTACAGTAAAATTATAGAAGTACAAAGCAAAATAAAATTCCACGGAAGAGCAGGGTGTGGTAGGATACACCTGCAATCCCAGAACGGGGGCGGGGTGAGGAGGAGAGGGCAGGATAGCTGTATGTAAGCCGGCCTGGACTCTAGCAAATGAAGACTGGTTTGAGTTACATACTAAAAGGATATGTCAACCAAGGCCTGAGGACGCATCGATAGAACACTTGCCTGTCTTTTGTAATGCTCCGGGGTCAGTCCCATCACTGCAAAAGAGAAATGTCTGGCAGAAGTTTTAAGTCTCATTACAGGAAAACTAATTAAGCTAACAGTAAACCTCTCAACAGAAACTCCAGAGGCTACTACAGATGAGACAAAAGATCTCAAATCCTCTGTGGGGTAAGAACAGCGAACCAAGACTGCTAAATATCCAGAGATTAAGCTTCAGATTCAAAGGGCATACAAACACGTTCCACAGGAAATTTGAGGGACTTATTGAACACTGCAGCAGAACTAGAGAAGATGCTCAATTGATCATGCATCTAGAATACATAGACAATATTCAAATAGACAAATAGACATATTCATGACCACATGGGAAAAAATATATCCAATAGAATAGTAGATGCAAAAATTCAAAATAGGAGAGAATCAAACAAATAGGAAAGAATTAAAACTAAACTTTTAAACGTCTGAGATGGAGAGAAGAGCACGAAAAGCACTTGATTGTTGCGCTGTTTTAGCCAGGGAGACATGAGCAAACCTCCGTTATCCCCAAATAAGATACTGATAAGAGATCAAAGAAATGACTTTGACCTCCCAGGTTTGACTTATTAGACTAATGAGTTTATTGAGCTTACTTCCAGGAGCATGGGTGAAGGGCTAGTTGCAGGAGCATGGATGTCTCACACATAGCTGCACCCGAAAAACCCTATCCCATCATAGGTAATGATGCCACGGAAGCTGCATCGAGGAGCGCTGCCTTCAGTTAACCTTTCCCCTCCACAGACTGTAGCATTTCTCCCAGTGCAGGCAGGGGCAGCAGGGATGAATGGCTAACATCCGGGTGAGTGTCTCTTGACTCTCACCACCTCCTCCTCTTAGGGAATATTAATAGCCCCATAATAATATCAGATCTTGTCATTACTTTATATTACCTTGCTCATTTCCTTGCCTTGAGATGTAGTCAAGGTTGTTTGCTCCATAATGATAATGGAATGGTATATTATGCCATAAGGATAAAGCTATCAAGTATTTAAAATCAGAAAGAAGTTTTAAGAATAAAGAAAAACAGGACCAGGCGCATACCTTTTGATAATAACTGTGGTGGTTTGAATCAGAAATGTCCCCTGGAGCCTCGGGTATTTGAACACTGGGTCCCCAGTTAGTGGCTATATTTGGGGTGGGTTCTAGAACCTTTAGGAGTTGGACCTTGCTCCAGGAAGTACATCAGTGGGTGTGGGTTCTGAGAGTTTATAGCCTCACCCCACTTCGAATTTACTGTCTGTTTCCTGTTTGTGATTGAAGATGGGAGCGCTCGGCGTTCTCCTCTGGCCCTTGCTGCTGTTCTTCCCCTGTCATTGTGGGCTCTGCCTCTGGGGCTGCAAGCCCAAATATACTCTTCCTTTGATAATTTGCCCTTGCCCGTGGTCTTTTGTCAAAGCATCCAGATTCTGGTATGAAGGGCTCCTATCCCTTCTGGAGTCCCATAATTCCCTGTCTCTATCCTACTTCAGTAACTTTAGCACAAAAGAAGGAAGTGAAAAGTGAAGAGCATGCGAGAGACAGAGAAACAAGATGGCATGGCCGTGATGTGGCTTTTTATGGGGAGGAAGAGTGGAAGGATCTGTCTGGATAGAAGAGGGACGAGGAGACACTACTCGAAGCCACAACTGTTTCATGTGCTCCCACTTAGCCTTTTGTGTGCATGGGTACTCTGAGATGTGATGCCACTGGGTTGGCTGATTCCCAGAACAGTTAAAGCCCTAATAAGTCTCTTCTCAGGGTGAAAACTGGCTAAGTCACTGGGAGGATTTCCTGAGAGATTCAGCACGTTTCTTGTCTGAAGTTACCTTGTACTGATTCCAGTTGTCATATTTGTTGAAATTGTTCATCTAAAGGATACAGTCTTTGGTCCTTTGCTGTGATTTTTTTTTCTGTGACTTCTCACCCTTCAAAGGGGAGAGTCCCTTAATATCATTTGAAGCATTTTCATTTTCTGGAAGCTATTGATCATTCCATTAGTATTGTTGGATTTCTGGAATCCATTAATCAGCTTTGCGCTGTTGTTACAGATGACTGAAGAGAAATAACTTAAAGGTTGAAAGGTTTGTTTTGGCTAATCCTTTCAGAAGTCTGAGTCTGTGGTTGCTTTACAGCGAGACAGAGCATCATGAAGCGGGGGAGGGGGGGGAGGGGGGCTGCTCAGCTCCCAGAGGCTGGAAGGGAAACAGAAAGTGAAGGGCTTAGCACCAGACACACACTTCCGCTTCGTGCTCCTGTGGCCTACTCTCTCTGATTAGGCGCCACATCTTAAGTTTTCCATGCCCAGTAATCTATTCACTTATGTTGGGGTTTTTTTGTTTGCCTTTTTTTTTTTTTAGTTTGGTTTTTGAGACAGAATCTCACTGCAGAGCCTGGCAGGCCCGAAAATCAAAGATCTGCTTGCCTCTGTCTCCTGAGTGCTGAGATTAAAGGTGGGAGCTACCACACCCTGCAGGACTGATGAAATTTTATAGACAGTAAGAACTGACATTTTGGACATACTGAGTTCCTTCTATAAAATGTGCCATCATTCTCATGATTTCATTGTCCTTTGAGATTCTCCAGTAAAAACAGGAATGTTTCTAATCACTCTCCTAAAGTTTTTTTATGTATGTAACTGGTTAGTTTGAAAGAAACCCAGCATAACCACCTTGAAATTTTCTCGTACTGCAATCACAATAGATATGCTGAATTTTGGAAATAATGTGTTGTAAGAGACAATGGTAAATATCAGATCAGCTTAGTAAAGTTTCATCATCCAGTGCCTGGTGTCGTGGCACATACCTTTAATCCCAGCACTCAGGAGGCAGATGCAGAGGTTGATCTCTGAGTTCAGGGCCAGCCTGGGTAGCACACACCTTTGATCCCAGCGTATTGGAGGCAGAGGCAGGTGGATTTCTTTGACACAGGGGCCAGTCTGGTCTATAATCAAGTTCTAGGCCAGCTGGAGATATAGGGAGAGCTCATCTCAAAAATACCAGCTGGGGATTCATCATCCAGACAGTACTTTGGGGCTCATTAATTGGTCTCCCTCTAGTCAACATGTTAGAATATTTCAAGCTTTCAGAGGGAGAGTAGGAGATGAGAAAATCACATGTGCTGTACAGAACTATATGGGAACACTACTTACAGTCAGTCTGCTCAGATCTGTCACAATAGTAGTATCTAGACACCATCAAAATTTGGTTTCAGTTATTTCTAAGAATATATTGACTCAGGATAGCTGGGGTTAACTGCATGCACTAAGTAGCCAGACTTGTCTTAAGGGTATTAAAGTCCATGTGTACCAAGAAACATTGTATGATCCAGCAGTGTAATTTGGTGTTCTTGTCTGTTAGTTCTTTAAAGGAGAGTTCCGATCCAGTATGAGAATTTCTTGGTAAGAGGGAGTGATTAGGTGTTGTGACTTTTGGAGAACACCATGCTATGTGAACTTCATGTGAATTGACTCTTGATTACAGTGATGCCAATTTCACTCTTTCTCCAACTGATGTTTTAGGAATATCTGACTTTGGAGGAAGTGGCTGTGAACTTTACTCTGCAGGAGTGGGATTTGTTGGATATGTCCCAGAAGCAGCTCTATACAAACGTGATGCAGGAGACCTTCAAAAACCTGGTTGCTATAGGTAAGGGTGAGGTTATTTCCTTATTTAGCCCGTGAACAATGTCTTGCTCGTCTATGGAAAGGGCAGATTTGGTGAGTGTGCTAGATATAGCTGTGCTAAACTGTGATCTACTTAGAATCTAATATACAGATAGAATTCCTAATGATTTTTCTGGGTCTACTTTTCAGGACAAACAGAGGAAGGCCAGAAGATTGAAGATGATAAAGATTCTAGGAGAAATCTAAGGTAATTTTTCCGCCCAAATAACAGAGATATTGATCAGGAATTTGGGAATGACTAGAAATTTAAACAGTGGGAACACCTTGGTCTGGAGAGACCAGCTCAATGGTTAAAAGCACTGGCTGCTCTTGAAGAAGACTTGAGTTTGAATTTCAGCACCCACATGGCTACTAAGAGCCATTTGTATCTCCAGTTCCAGGGGATTCAACATCCTTTTCTGACCTCTGCAGACATTGCTCTACACAGGTGCACTTACATAAATGCAGGTGATACACTCATACACATAAAAGAAAAATAAGAATTAAAACATTTTCAGAAAGTAAATAAGGATCTGGACAGATGGCTCAGTGATTAAGAGCACTGGCTCCTCTCGCAGAGGACACCGATTTGATTCCTAGCACCACATGGCAACTAACAAACATCTGTAACTCCAGTTCCAGAGGATCCAACACCTTCTTCTGGCCTCTGTGGGGTATTGCACACATGTGGTTCCTTGCATATATGCAGGCAAAGCACTGATACATAATTTATTTTTTAATTAAGAAAAGAAAGAAGGAAAGAAAGACCGACCAGCCAGGCATGGTGTCGTACACCTTTAATCCCAGCACTCAGGAGGCAGAAGGCAAGCAGATATCTGTGAGATCAAGGCCAGCTTCGTCTCCATAGCAAGTTCCAGCTGAGGCTACAGGGAGATCCCGTCTCAAAAAGACAAAAAAAAAAAAAAAAAAAAAAAAAAAGAGGAACATGAACCAATAAGCTCAACTTCAAACTAGTTTCATCTATGCGCTGGAGAGATAGCTCTGTGGGTAAGAAAACCGGCTGCTCTTGCAGGGGATCTGGGTTCAGTTCCCAGCACCCATATGGTGGCTAACAACCATTTTTAACTGTAGTTCCAGGGCATCTGATGTCTTCTTCTGGCCTCCATCCACGGGCATTGCACAAACAGGTGCACTTAGACACATGTGGATACTCATACACATAAAATATAAATAAATAAATAAATAAATAAATAAATAATTGAAAATAATTTAATCTCAAATAATTGTATTGAAAATTTCATACAGAATGATTTAGTATATAAAGACTTTGTTCCATGTATAAAGTTATTTAAAATGATGTGGGCTGGGTTGTTAAGAACACTTACAGCATGAGCCAGAAGACCTAGTTCAGATCCCCATCACCCATGTTTTTAAAAATGCTAGGTGTGGTTAAGTATCCGTAATAAGTCCGCCATTGTTGGGGAGTGGAGACAGGAGAATCACTGTATCTTGCTGGCAGCCAGGCTGGCTGGAGTGTTGAGAAGGGGGAATGTGAGTTCCAAGTTCAATGACAGATCCCTGTTTCAAGGGGTTAAAATGGAGAATGATAGGGGGAGACATTCAGTACGTCCAGTGTTTTCTGGCCTCCACATGCACAGACCCCCCACCTGTACACATTTAGCACATACCATGCAAATACACAAATAAGGGCCATCAAGAAGGCTCAGTGGGTAAGGTTGCTTGCCACCAAGCCTGATGACCTGAGTTCAATCCTCAGAACCCACGTGGTGGAAGGATAGAGCGGGCTCCCACAAGTTGTCCTCTGATGTCTGTATACATACAGAGGCACACATGTACTCACATGCTCACATACCCCTTGCCACAATAAATACATAAGTGTAGGGGACTGGAGAAATGGCTCAGGAGTTAAGAGGATGTATTGCTCTTACTGAAGACCTGAATTCAGTTTCCAGCACTCACATCAGGCAGCTCACAACCAGCTGTAACTCCAGTTCCAAGTGACACAAGCCTCTGGTCTCCATGGATACCTGAACTCATGTGCACATACCCACATACAGACACATACACACATAGACATAATTGAAAGGGAGCATTATTTAATTTAATAATATACGGAAATATAAAATTAATTTTTTTTGGTCTTTTTGAGACAGGGTGTCCCTGTAGACCAAGCTGTCCTGGGATTCACTATGTAGAGCAGACTGGCCTTGAACTCACAGAGATATGCCTGCCTCTGCCTCCTGATCAGTGCTGGAAAGAAAGGTGTGTGCACTACACCTGGCAAAATTGAATATTTTTTACTATTTTTATTTTATGTGCATGAGTGTTTATCTGCATATATATATGCAGTGCCCTAAGAGGCTAGAAGAGATCATCAGATCACGTGGAACTAGAGTTACAGGTTTTAGCCATCATGTGGGTGCTGGGAATTGAAATTGATTCCTCTGCAAAGCAGCCAGTGTTCTCAACTGGTGAACCATCTTTCTAACTACAGGAAAAAAAATTAACAATAAATAATAAACAAAAAATGATTACATGAAATTACCTTCAGGCTTTGACTATGCAGTTTGTAAAAACGCATGAAGAGAATCCAGGCATGGTGGCACATGCCTCTAGGCCCAGCAGTCCAAAGGCACAGGCATCTGGATCTCTGTGAGCTCGAGGACAGTCTGGACTCTTTTGAGTTCCAGGCTAGCTGTAGATACAGGGAGATCCTGTCTCACATCCCCCCCACACACACACACAAATAAACAATAACAATAAAAAACATGAAGAAAGTACCAGCAAGGTGACTCATTAGGTAAATGCACTTTGTGGCCCAAGCCTGGTGACCTGAATTTGATCCTCAAAGTCCATGTAAAGGTGAAATGAAAGAACTAACCCATCAAAGTTGTCCTCTGACCTTCACACACACACACTGCATCATGTTCTCCTCAATAATGATAAATAACTTTTAAAATGAAATAACTGAATGTTTAAAATGGCCCTTTGTAGGGTCTGGCCCCCCTACAGCCCTTCTCTCTTAGTGCTAGGCTCTTGGCCAAGAGCTAACAAAATCTTGTCAGTTACAGTTCTAAAGCAAACAACTTGACCTTTAAGCTTCCTCAGTTTACATCAAGTGTGTGTCCTGTAACTGGATGTCTCCTGAGAACTTAAGCTTTTAACCTCCTGCAAAGCCCGGCTTCAGGGTATATAAGACTTGATGCCTCTCAATAAAGTCAGTCAGTTATTCTCCTTTCCTCCTACCTAGTATGTATGTCTATGTCTCTGTCTTATATGTGTTTCATTCAATCCACAGCCCTCCGCCGATCTGGACTCGGTCAATAAAAGTAGCCAGGATGCTGCAGCCCTTGTTTTAAAATATCACAGTAAGTGTCGGGAGCCATTTGCCTGTTTTTGAGCTATGCCCTAGCTCAAGGGCTAAACAGACAACAGTCACGGAAGTGCTGTGGGAGCAGGGTGCTTTGTTATGCAAGAATCTTGTGACTCCTGAATGGGAGTCTGCCTTGAACCCAAGGCTGAGGACCCATTGTTAGTAGATGTGAGTGGTTTGAATATTTTCACATATGTAAATGCATGCTTGAACTCCTGATGGTGGTATTGTTCCTCATACGTTTGTAAGACTATAACTACATTGGAGATAATAAAGCCGAGGCCTCAGTATTGACTGAGTGCCCTCCCGAAACTATCTTTATTTCTCTCTTTCTTCATTTCTCAATCCTAACTCCCCAATTCAGGTACAGTTCGATTTCTGCCGGCGGGCTCCGGCATATGGCGCCTGAACGTGGGACCTGAATACTGGGGACGCAGTTAAGGACACCGCAAAGGAAAATTGAGCTCAAGTTTAAGGAAAAAGGGTGCGGTGAGTAACTTCGGGAGTAAAATGGGTCAGGGTAGTAGTAGTCTGTCTTTTGTACATATGCTGGAAAATATGCTGCATGCTCGAGGAGTTGGGGTAGGACATCAGCAGCTCTGTAATTTCTTAGATTTCATAGAAGAAGTTTGTCCTTGGTTCCCTGAAGAAGGGACTGTAGATTTAAAAACATGGAAAAAAGTAGGAAAAAACTTCAGGATTATTATGAAGTTCATGGACCAAGCGAGGTCCCAGTGGATACTTTCAGTTTGTGGACTTTAATTAGAGATAGTTTAGATCCTAGACATGAGATAGAAAGGGTTTGAGCAGAAGAAGTGAGTGACACTGAGTCACAAGATACTCAAACAGAGGAGGAATATAAAATTGAACCTTCTGCTCCTCCGTTAGAGGAGGCAGTTCTTATGGAGCCTGAAATTGAGCGACTATCCAGGCGTGAGCCATTAAATCCCAAAAAAATAGAGCAGAAGGAGAGAACTACTAGGTATTGGAAAGAGGCATTGGCAAAAAAGGAAACAGATCAGAAGGAAACTTACTCAGCGGAAATCCAAAACTTACAGGAAAGGATAGAAATGTTGTCTGTACAAATGCAACAAATTAAGGAACAGCAGGCTCAGGAGAAACTACAAGGCCAAGCAGGATATAATCCTCACCCAAGAGTAAATCCAGTGGGTAGACCTTGCTCTCTCTCCTTAGTGCAAAACTCTCTATCCCCTTTGCAAGCTGCTGTAAGTAAAGCAGCAGAAAAGGGAGAAAACACTCAAGGATTTCAATTATTTCCTGTTATAGACAGAGACGATGGACAAGGAAATCGGGTGAGGGAACATGTTCCCATTCCTTTTAATCAATTGAAAGAGTTGAAGCTTGCTTGTGCGCAATATGGACCAACTACTCCTTTCACACAGGCAATATTAGAATCCATGTCCCTTGAAGCACTTCCTCCAGGGGACTGGAAGCAAATGGCTAGAGCATGTTTATCAGGAGGAGATTATTTGTTGTGGAAATCTGAGTATGCAGAACAATGCCAGTCCACAGCTGAAACAAATCGAGCTCAAGGGATACAGATTACCTTTGATATGTTAGCAGGAGAAGGACAATATCAAGGTATAGGGAATCAGCTGGCATTTGATATTACTGTGTATGCACAGGTCAGTGCTGCAGCTAAGAAAGCATGGTATAAACTTCCATCCGCGGGAAATAGGACTGAAGATTTGTCAAAAATTAGACAAGGGCCTGATGAATTGTATCAGGATTTTGTGGCTAGACTGATGCAGGCAGCAAGTAGGTTACTGGGAGATTCAGAGTCAGGACTCTTGCTGGTAAAACAACTAGCTTATGAGAATGCAAACTCTGCCTGTCAAGCAGCTTTGAGACCGTTTAGAAAAAAGGGAAATTTATCAGACTATATCAGACTTTGCTCCGATATTGGGCCCTCGCATACTCAAGGTGTAGCGTTGGCTGCTGCTTTACTAGGAAAATCAGTTAAGGAAATACTTTTTCAACAACAAACGCCTGTAAAAGACAGGGTTGCTGGTCTCCCAGGAAGGAACCTATGAAAAGATTTCAATGGAAAGTACTACCTCAGGGTATGGCAAACAGCCCCACCCTGTGTCAAAGATTTGTGGCCCAAGCAGTTACAAAAACTAGACAAGCTTATTCTCAAGTGTATATAATTCACTATATGGATGATATACTTTTGGCTCATAAGCAGGAGGGAATTTTACTTGCAGCCTATGCTCATTTACAACAGGCTCTGAAAGAACAAGGACTAATTATAGCTCCTGAAAAGGTACAAACAGAATCTCCATATTCATATTTGGGTTATAAATTATATCCTAAAATAATTTTACCTTAAAAAATTCAGATTAGGAAAGATGGGTTAAAAACTTTAAATGACTTCCAAAAATTATTGGGAGATATAAATTGGCTTAGACCTCATTTAAAAATTGCTACAGGAGAACTGAAGCCTCTTTTTGACATTTTAAAAGGTGATCCAGATCCTAAATCAACTAGAGGCTTGACAGAGGAGGCCAGAAAGGCATTGTCTCTAATAGAACTAGCTATTGAAAATCAACAAATGCAATATATAGATTATAGCCAAGAGTGGGCAGCATATATTTTAGCTACTAGTCATACTCCAACTGCAGTTTTATGGCAGAAAGGACCTTTGCTATGGTTGCATTTACCAGTATCGCCCGCTAAAGTGTTGACTCCTTATTATGAGGCTGTGGCATGTTTAGTTCAAATGGCTCGAGCTGAATCTCGAAAATATTTTGGAAAAGAACCTAATATAATAGGACTTCCATTTACAAAACAACAGTTAGATTGGTTATTTCAAAATGTGGATTCATGGGCTATAGCTTTTGCTCATTTTTCTGGCATTATTGATAATCATTATCCAAAAGATAAGTTATTACAATTTGCAAATAGTCATGCTTTTATTTTTCCAAAAATTATGAAACAGGAACCTATTAAGGATGCTTTAGTGATATTTACAGATGGGTCTTCTAATGGTAGGGCTACTTATGTAATACAGGGGCAATCTTATGTTTTTCAAACTTCTCCAGCTTCAGCTCAAGTAATAGAACTTCGAGCTGTAGCCACTGTATTTCAGCTTATGGCCTCTACTTCTTTTAATCTGTATACTGATAGTCATTATATTGCTAGAGCTTTACAGATGCTTGAAACTGTGCCTTATATCAAGACAAATAATACCAAAGTTCAGGAATTATTTAGTCAGATACAAAAGTGTTTACATGCCCGTTCTCAGCCCTGCTTTGTAGGACATATTAGAGCCCATACTGGGCTTCCAGGTCCTTTAGCTTTAGGGAATCATTTAGCAGATAAGGCCACTCGGCTCATAGGTTTATCTCAGTTGGAATTAGCACAAAAATCTCATGCTATTCATCACCAAAACAGCCAAAGTTTGAGGAAGCAGTTTCGCCTTACTAGGGAAGCTGCTAGACAAATTATTAAACAATGTCATTCTTGTCCTAAATATCATTTGGTACCTCATTATGGAGTAAACCCTAGAGGACTAAAGCCTAATCAATTATGGCAAATGGATGTAACTCACATCTCTGAGTTTGGAAAGTTAAAATATGTTCATGTGTCCATTGATACTTATTCAGGATTTCTTATGGCCACCGCCCAAACTGGGGAAGCTACTAAGCATGTAATAGCACACTGCATTAAATGTTTTGCTGTTGCTGGCTTGCCATCTGTTATAAAAACAGACAATGGCACAGGATATACTAGTGAAACTTTCCAACGTTTCTGTGCTCAGTTATCTATTGTGCATAAAACAGGCATACCATACAATCCCCAGGGGCAAGGGATTGTTGAACGTGCCCATGGAGTTTTAAAAAATCAATTACAAAAAATAAAAAGGGGGGAGTTATACCCCAGATCTCCACAGAATTCTTTAAATCATGCTCTTTTTATTTTAAATTTTTTAAATGTGGATGCTCTTGGTTTTTCTGCTGCAGATAGGTTGTGGCATCCCAAAACATTGGATACCTATGCACGAGTGAGATGGAAGGATCCAATTGATGGGAAATGGTATGGTCCAGACCCAGTATTAATTTGGGGAAGAGGGCATGTTTGTGTTTTTCCACAGAATGCTGAAAATGCCAGGTGGCTTCCAGAAAGGCTGGTTCGGTTCGCAGGGACTGAAAGGAGGAAGAGTGACGCTGTTGTAGCTGTCCGAGATGGAATCAGTTCACCTGATGACACACAGAGAGCTGTATTGGACTCGTGTACCAGATTCAACTATGCTGCATCCAGCCATATGGGAAGAAAAGTTGCAGTGATGGAGAATGATACTTGCCTGTCAGGACATTCTTACATGGGACAGCAAAAAACTGACTTTAATTATTCAGATATATTATGGACTGGTCAAAAAACAATCAGGACATTGGACAATTAAGCATTCCTCATGATGTTATCTGGTTTAATGTTTACTGTGTTCTATGTAACTTGTCTAATTTGCATTTCCATAAGAATGTAAGTTATGGTGTTTCAGCAATTTCATTTATTGTGATTTGCTTGTAAAAGTTACAAAATTTCGTTTGGTATGTCATGCAGATGATCAGTGAATTTGTGTTACTCCTAAGATATTCAGTCAATGTGATTTGGAGAAAAGAATGCAATTACAAGGGGTTTAGCATAGTGAAAATTTGGCCACTTAAATTTGACTCTGCAAAAACTACTGCTAAGTTATTATTCAAAATTGAAAGCCTGTTTGCTTTCAGGGTCTTCTTTACTTTAACCTCACGGCTAAAAAGTATTATAGCCTTGGGCTTTTGTGTTTTCTTTAGAATTTGCATGCTCCCTCCATGGTGATATTCTCAGCACATTCCTAGAATATTCAAGGCTGACGTGCAAAAAGCAAGGCTCAGAACTCTACCTTAAGTAGAGTTGCCCCTTGCAGAGACTGGATAGCCAGAGACGGGCAACCTTCTCTCGAACTAAGCTAACCTAAGACAGGGCGTGAATGGTGGGCATTCATGTGCCAATGACGGGTAAGGTTTATGTTTTGGAGAGAATGACCTAAGACAGGCACAGTCTTTCTGCCCATGGCTGGGAAAGCTATGGTTTTTTTATAAAATAATAAAGGGGGAGCTGTCGGGAGCCATTTGCCTGTTTTTGAGCTATGCCCTAGCTCAAGGGCTAAACAGACAACAGTCACGGAAGTGCTGTGGGAGCAGGGTGCTTTGTTATGCAAGAATCTTGTGACTCCTGAATGGGAGTCTGCCTTGAACCCAAGGCTGAGGACCCATTGTTAGTAGATGTGAGTGGTTTGAATATTTTCACATATGTAAATGCATGCTTGAACTCCTGATGGTGGTATTGTTCCTCATACGTTTGTAAGACTATAACTACATTGGAGATAATAAAGCCGAGGCCTCAGTATTGACTGAGTGCCCTCCCGAAACTATCTTTATTTCTCTCTTTCTTCATTTCTCAATCCTAACTCCCCAATTCAGGTACAGTTCGATTTCTGCCGGCGGGCTCCGGCAAGTAAGAAGCATGACTCTACCTCAGAAATAAATACTGAAAAACAAATATAATACTGACCTAGGCATTCAGTATTTGCAAAATAGTTTTCTTGTTTAAGTATTAAGAACCAGTAGCTTGATATTAACTGTCCTGGAGATGCCCTGCAGAAGTTTTCTTGTTTAAGCATTAAGAACTGGTATTTTGCTGTAAGCTGTCTTCTGACGTCCTCCAGAATGTTCAACCTGTTTTTGTTCACAAATTCCAACAGTGCAAATTGTGAACAATTCTCCTGGTAAATCACTTATAAACAAAGCTTCAGTAATGTGCTTTCACTTTTTACAGAAGTGAAGTGATAGAGATATTGTACGATCCTGATGAAGGTGTTCAGTGTGAATAAATCCTCAGCCAGTTTCCAGACACTGTTGTGAACAAGAAAACTCCCCATGGAGTAAAACTGTGTGAAAATAGTCTGTCTGATGACATTATCATTGGTCTTCCACCCCTAAATGTGTCCATCCCTGTTCAAACAGGATCCAAACCACATGACTATGAGATATATGAAGATGGTCTTTATAAATTTAGGGAACATAGGAAATGCTTCATTTATCCTGCATGCTTTCTAAGGCATGAAGTTACCCACACAGTAGAGAAGCCCTATAAATGTCAGCAATGTGGAAAAGCCTTTTCTTCAAGTAAGGTCCGAAGACATGGAGGAACTCACACCGGTGAGAAACCCTACATCTGTAAATATTGTGGGAAAGCCTTCCCCAGTCTTGGTTCCCTTTGACGCCATGACAGGATTCACAGTGGAGAGAAACCCTTTGTGTGTAATTATTGTGGGAAAGCATTCACTGGTAAAAGCTCGCTTCCAGGACATGAAAGGATTCACAGTGGAGAGAAGCCCTATGTGTGTAAGTACTGTGGGAAATGTTTCATTTCATCCAGTACTTGTCGAGTATGTAACCTGTGTAATAAAGCTGTCACTATTCGTACTTCCCTTTGAAATCATGAAAGAATTCACAGTGGTGAGAAACCTTATGTCTGTGGACAATGTGGGAAAGGTTTCATCTCGTCTGGTACCTTTCGAATACATGAACGAATTCACCTGGAGAGAAGCCCTATAAATGTAAGGAATGTGGGAAAGCCTTCACTATACAGAGTTCCTTTCAACGTCATGAAAGGATTCACACCAGGTAAAAACTTTATGACATAAGTGTAAGGTTTGGGTTCGCGAGACGTAGCAGAAATCAACCAGAGACGGGAATTGACTGAACCGGGTTTATTGGGCATTGAACTGACTCCCAGTCGGGAACGGGAAATCAGCTGGGACTAGCTTTCTCCCGGGAGTGGAGAAGAAACTAGCCCGTCCTTAACTGATCAGGTGGGCTTTTTATAGGGAAAAGGTACCCCCTTGGCATCGTTTGGTGTTAAGCCTGGAAGGAATTCCCTTTTTCGCATTCCTGGAGTCCGGAATGTTATCTGTTAAGGAAGCCCAGTTTTCTTGGAATTTGGGGTCTGGAGTTCTTTATCTGAGGTATTTGCAAGGTTTCGATGAGAGGTTGTAAAAGGTCGGTCGTTCTTCATTCCTCTTTTGCAAACTTCTGGCTCCAGATTTCTTCCTGAGTTTGAAACTGTTGGGGGTTTCATTCACACCTTACATTCCAGCCTTTTGTGTTATAAGGGAATTGGGGCGCAGTTTCTCCTCTAGCTACTTCCTGCTGATATGGGTCGACGTGGGGTATGGGGGTGACACTTAAGGCTGGAATGGATTACGGTGTCGCGTCCTCATCATGGCTAGGCACCAGCTCATATTCCTCTGTTGGGATGGTAAGCAGAAGTTGGTTAACACTGGTATGTGTTAGTTGCTGGATGTGGTTCTGTAGGCAACGTATAAAACAAGGGATTATCATTAAGAATATTCTGATAATGACTACTGGACCCAGCAGGGGAAGGAGCCAGGGTGTCAAGCCTTCTAATAGCCCTTCCCCAAAGAGATATCGTGCCCCTAAGGGTCGTTGGGATAGATTTTGGGCCACTTTTCGGAGTCTTTCAAGGTTATATTCTACTTTACCAGATTCGTTGATGTAATAACAACACTTTTCCCCAAGAAAGACACATGTTCCTCCTCTTTCAGCAGTTAGTAAGTCCAGAGCTCTTCTATTTTGGAGTGATACCTCTGCCAGCGAGGACGACTGTTGTTGCAGGACCTGGAGGGACTGGGCAGTTGCTTCTACTGCTGTAGTTAGTTTCTCATTAACATTTTGTAGTTCAAGAGAGAACTGTTGTGTGGAAATTAAGACATGGCCCAGGCTGCCTGCTGCCATCCCTGTGGCGGCTATTGCTGATACCAGACTAATCCCTACCAAGACTGCCAGGGTAGCCTCTCTTTTCTGTCTGCCTATTGACACATCAGAAGCTGGAACCAAGTGTTCTTTTACCTCATCAGAGGTAAGGAGGGTGAGACTAGGCACCAGAATTATAGGGTGGCAGACCCCTGACACGCTAGGGGAGATGCAGGAATATGGTAGGGAAGAGCATGAGAATAGTAGACCTTTACCTAAGGTGATGTTTTTAACAATAGTTAAGTTATTAGTTGAGGAGGGTGGGCACTGAGATGTGTCAGCTGCCCAACATTCCTTTTGATTAAGGAAGATGGGTATTGCTGGTAAAGAGTTTTGAAGGATAGGGCGGGGAATACAGTTAGGAATTTCCCGAGCTGTGACATTGGAGAGAGGGAGGGGAAGCACAATTGATTCCCGTAAAGGGGCACACAAAAAGCAGGTAGAAGTGTTGAGGGTTGAGAAGTTTTTTAAGAGAGTAAGTGAGAGTGAGAGGATAGTATTCCAAGAGGTAGTCAGAGTTATATTGAGATGGCGTAGCTGCTGGAGTGTTTGGTGCCTAGTGATGTTGAGGGTTCCTAAGGCCCTTTGGGTTTGAGGAGTGTGGGAAAGCCTTTAATGGTTACAGTTCCCTTCGACGCCATGAAAGGATTCACAGTGGAGAGAAACCCTATGCGTGTGAGCAATGTGGAAAGCCTTTCCTGCTTTGGGTGACTGTCAAAGACATGAAAAATTCACAGTGGAGAGAAACCCTACATATGTAAGCAGTGTGGGAAAGCCTTCACTCGTGGTGGTTCTCTCACGATACATGAAAAGAATCACACTAGACAGAACTGTTAAGATCAAAAGTGGAAAGACCTCCTTGTCACATGACCTTCTATCAAAAACTTGATAGTGCCTAGGGTATAGGACTAGTATCAATGTAAAGTTTATGAGTATGCCTCTAGTTGTCTTCATTAAATTAACAATCATAAAAGAAAATTATGATAAGAAGCTTCAAGAAACTTGGTACAGAAAAGATGTGCTCAAGACTTCGGTTGACCCATACCTAAGAATGCACTCATTATAAAACATGTACATATACAGAAACACAACAAAGTTGTTGTTTGTAACAAATACTTTTGAAGTTCTGTGACAATTCTTCAGATAGTGGAATACTGTCATTATACATTATGAAAAACTCAATATAAAGAAATTTATGTAGACTATTCAGAAATTGCATAACCTGAAGGAAATATTCTAAAAATTATGTTTATTGTGCTTATTGTTTATTATTAAAATAGATCTCTGGACTATTTGTTTCTAATTTTAACTTTTGTAAATAAATGGTGGCATGGCATAATTTTCTACAGTTTATTTAAACAATGGCATAGAAGTAATAGTATCTTTCAAATATGTTTCCTCTACATTCATATTGGACCATGTTGTATCCATATGTAAATCAAAATGTCTTCAAATATGCTAGAAGGCTTAATTTTTAGGCACTTTAAAAATAAGTGTAATAGCTGTCAGATTTTATATTTATAGTACATCTTTTGTTAAGATACTTTTTACATTGTGGTGACCAAAACCTCTACAGAAGCAACTTAAAGGAAGGAAGTAATTTGGGCTGTTTCAGAGGTGTCATTCCATGGTGACAGGCAGATAGGTCATAATGGGGAGAGCAGTTCACATCATGGTGAACACAAAGGAGTTTAGGGTGCTGTGCAGTTAGAAGCAAGTTCAAGATTATTCCCATGAACATATGCTATAGTGATACATGTCCTTCATCCAAATCCCACCTCTGCATTTCACCATCTCCCAATAATATATCTTATTAGGCTGATGCAGAGTAATTGTGGCATTATTGAAACTTGCTGTTTGATATTGGAGTTCATTCTTAATAGATGTGGTTATGTTATACATCATTTAATATGCAATTTTACATTATTTTTTCTCTGCTAATGACATTATTTGCTGTTTGTACTATGGAAATGAGGTTAGAAAACAAGCAAATTTGAGTGTGAGGTGGGTAATCTTGGTTATCAACAACTGAAGGGACCTCAACTGAAAACTATCCTCCGTCAGTTAGGCCTGTGGCAATGTCTGGGAGAGACTGTCTAGATGCTAAGTGATACAGACCTGAGGTGTATAAGAAAGGCACCTGAACAGGAGCCTGGGAGTGGGCCAATAAGCAGCATTCCTCAAGCTCCTGATATTAGTCCCTACCCTGGCTTCTGTCTATCATGGACTGTGACCTGAAAATGTAAGCTAAATAAATTCTTCCTCTCCAAGGTGCTTTCAGTCATGGTGTTTATCACAGCAATAGAAAAGTAACTACGACAGAGTGATTTTCTTACTAGAGTTTAAAATGAGTCATAATCAAACAGGGACAATTCACAATGTCAGTGGGCCTTTGGCCCAGAAACAATAAATATACAGTGAAGTGGTGGTTCAAGAACTTTGTAAAGGGGATGAGAGCCTTAAAGATGAGGAGCAGAGAGGCTGTACTTTGGAAGTTGACAGTGACCAATTGAGAGCAGTTATTGAAGCTGATCCACTTACAACTACATGAGGCTAGTGAAGTGAACCTAATTAGCCTGGGCAGCTTGGGCCTCCTGGAGAATTCCTGAGTAGCCTCCCTGGTTCCCTCCAATATAAAATCAAAAGAGAGAACCTGAAACCTAGCTAACTTTTCATACCCAATCAGAAAGTAACCAAACTACATCAGTAATACAAACAGAATCAAACTCAACAAAGGCAGGTTGGAATTTCATATGAGAATCACAAGCAACAAAAGAAATTCAATAACAAACCACAATAAATCCAATAGAAAACCACAATAACAACAACAAAAAAGAAAAAATAAAATAATATGTCTCCACCATATGTCTCCACCAAACACCACCAGTCCCATGGAAGAGGTCTACAATGAGAACTCCCTTGAGGCACCCCAGGATGCAGTATTTAAAAGAACAATCATAACTATAATAAAAGAATTCAACAAATTAAGGAACACACAAACAAGAGGACAGGGTTAAACCTCTGATCAAATTCATGAAAGGGGTAGAAATAGTGAAGAAAATTGAGGTTGAGATGAAGAAGGAAGTGTAAACCTCAATAACCAACTGGAAAAGACAGGAGAAAGCCTCATCAACAGAATGAATGAAATGAAAAACGGATATTAACCCTGGACAGTAAAGTTGAAGAACTGGACTGATCAGGTAAAGAATATGAAAAAAACCTAAAACCACAGAATAGAATATGCAAGGAATGCGGGACACCAAGAAAAGACCAAATTTATGCATTACAGGCACAGAGGAAGGAGAAGAATTCCAGGTAAATAGCATTGAGCAGATCTTTAACAGGGATCTGCAGACCATTCCATCCAAGTATCAAAGAATACACTTTCTATCAACAGTCAATGGAAGTTTCTCTAAAATTGACCACATACTGGAGCACAAAACCAACCTCAATACATGCAAAGAAAAAGAAACATCAATAATTCCATGCATTCTATCAGATCACAATGCAATAAAGCTTAAAATCAACACCACCAAAAGAAGTTCTCATGGAGATGAATGAACACACTCCTGAATGCTGAATGGGTCAAAGAAGAAATTAAACAAGAAATAAAAGTATTCCTGGAACTAAATGGCAATGATACCTCTGGGACACTTAAGAAGCAAAAGTAAGAGTGACGTTTAGAGCTCTAAATGCCTACATTAAAAAATCAGAAAGGCAAAAAAATGACTTAAGAATATAATTTAAGACTCTGTGAAGGTCAGAATAAACTAAACCCAAACCCAGAAGAATGAAACAGAAACAAAGAAAACAATACAAAGAATCAATGAACCTAAGAGCTGGTTCTTTGAAAAGAAAAACAACACAGACAGACCCTTACTAAGGTAACCAAAAGACAGAAAGAGTAAATCCAAATCAACAAAAACAGAGATGAAAGGGGAAGTAATATAGCAGACACCAGAAAGGTCTGGATCATAAGGGAATACTAAAAACCCATACTCTATTAAACCTGAAAACATGAAAGAAATGAATTTCTAAATTCACAAAAACGACCAAAGCTAAATGAAGATGAGATCAACAGCTTAAACAGACACATAATGAATAAGGAAATTGACACAGCAATACAAACTTCCCAACTAAAACTGCACAAAGCCCAGTCGGAATCACAGAAAATTCCACCAGACATTTAAAAAGATCTATAACCAATACTACTTAAATTATTTAAAAAGATAGAAACAGTATTGATTGTAGATCTTCTTTAAAGAAAACAAATGACCCAATAAAAAGACAGATCTGAGCAGAGTTCTGAAATAAAGAAATAAAAATAGGTAAGAAATGCCCCAAAGAGTGCTTAATATCCTCAGTAATTAGATTCCATCTCACCCCAGTCTGACCAAGATCAAGAGAACAAAAGAGTCCAAAGGCTGGAGAACTCTCAATAATTAAAAATGAGTCTACCATATGATCTGGTTATACGAGTCCTTGGCATAAACACAAAGGACTTATCCTACTGTAGAGATGGCTGTGTATCCTGTGTTTTGTTGTTCTCTACACAAAAGCTATGAAATGGAAACAACCGAAACGTCTTGCAACTGATGAATAATGAAATTGAGGGTCCATGTCCACAATGCAATTCTACTCAGCAGTAAGAAGTGATAGAATTATGAACTCTGCAGGTAAATGGATGGAACTGGAGGCTGTTATGCTAAGGGAAGTAACTCAAATTCAGAAAAGCAAGTGTTGTATGTCCTCCTTTATGTGAGGATCCTAGCATCAGTCTCTTAGATGTGAGTATATATCCTGATGTGAGGACAGGAGCGAGGAAAATGGAAAGGAAACACAGAGGTAAAAAGAAAGAAAGAGCCTGGAAGAGGGGGACAGTACGGAAGAGATGTTACCCAGGGGGAGGTGGAAAGTGGGAGTGCTCATCTGGGAGGGGAGCAGAGAGGAGGGACATGCAACGGGCCATGGTGGTGGGGATGGAGGTAACTCAGGAGAGGGGGTTACGGTGGGGGTGGGTGTCACGGGGGAAGATGGGGGTGCTTGGAAGAGGGAAGGAGAGATGGGAGGAGCTTAGCAGGCTAGGCAAGCCAGAGGGAAATGTGTTGACTAGGAGACCCCTTGAGAAGTGCACGTGCGGTGTCTGACCATGTGCGCACCCAGGGAATGTACGGCCAGGGTCACAGTGCCAGACAGGAGACCTCCCTTTGAGTGGTCGGTCAGAGTAGTCCAGGAGATTCCCCAAGTAACATGGGCCATTGCTAGAGCTCTTGGTTATTTCCCAGAATATGAAGACAAGACCCTACTGCTGAAGACGGGACATACTTCGGACCCAAGACTTGGCGCAGTGGAGCAGAAACTGACCTGGAAGTCTTTGACCTGAAGCTTAGCGCTCATAGACCTAGAGGATACTATGCAAGCTACCAAGGGGAGAAAATCAATCAGTGCTCAAACCCAGCCCTAAAGCCTAATAACCACAATGACTGGCACAGCAAACTGCAACTATTGGCGCAGTAGTGGCACTGTTCTGAGTGCTAATCAACAGCTGTTTAATTGAACTTAAAGCCCTCTCAATGGGAGTGAATTCATGGGTGATGCTGTAAACACAGACAAAATACACATGTCTTGAGAGATCACAGATCCTGGAGAAAACCCTATTCTCAGTCATGTCTCTAGACAAATGAAATTTCTTACCATACGCTTAATATGGATCCTTATATTTACAGACAAGTATACCGTATACCACTCATTAAAGAAGCTTCTTTTTGCTGTCCCGCCAGCGGGTTTCAACGGTGAGCTTGAGACTTTCCCAGTAACTTGGAATGAATGGAGACACACAGAGGGAACACGCAGGACAGTGGAGACAGACAGGACAGACACATGAGGATGGATGAACCTGGGCTTTACAGGCAGGCTGCAAGCCACAAGCCGCGCTTTATTGTTTTAGGGCATACTTATAGTCTTGGGGAATCAGGAATGCAGATACATCCATACAGCAATATGGTAATTAACAGAGAGGCACTATCTCTAACCTTCAAAGCCCACCAGGAAGTTGTATGCCTTTTAGGAAGATGGCACTAAAAGGGGAGGCAGGGTCTTTGAACCAGGGAAGTGCTAAACCCGTGGCGCCTGCTTGTAACTCAGCTCAGGTGAGATAGCCATTTGGTCAGACCCAAGGACATCCCTGTGGAGCTTAGTTACAAGAATCAAAGGCTGAGTTTGTCAACATTACCTACAGGTGGTCTCAGGGGGTGAAATCTCTCTAAGGCTGATTTCCTCTGAGATGAACTCAAACTACAAGCTGGCTGTTTTCTTTCCCTCACGGCATACAGCATTTTGCAACAGATGGAGGCTACTGTAGAGTTCCACAATGAAGGATATATGTCAGAGATGACATATCCTAGGTGACACATTACAGTGGAACCTCTACACCTAAGACTCATGGAACCCAGCAGGGGTGGGGAGAATACTAGTGCATCTCTCAACGCTCACCAGAGAAGCTTCCTCACATAACAGAGTGTGACGTTCACAGAAGGCCATACTGGCAGGTTTTAAAGAGTAAGTGACTGCAGAGTGTGTGTTCTGGACAGGTCTCCATATTTAACCTCACCCACCCACTGCTCAGGGCCATTGTAGAAGAGGGGGCGGACAGACTGGAAGAGCCAGGGGTGCTCCGTGAACACAGGGAAACAGAGGCTTTCAGGCCACTAGAAGCTTGTACGCGTCAACTTGCAGCAATGGTGGCATCAAGCACAAGACCCATGTCAACGTATCAGACACGGGCCCAGAGTCCGGTGAGGGAGATGGGTGGCTGGCCAGCCCTAGCCTGGGAATTGCTGGAGACTGATGACTACCGGGAGAGCAGACCTTACTTCGATCATTACATGTGCTCACTAGTCTCAAGTGGATGAATCTGTGGAAGGACATCTGGGTACAAATGCTTGGGGAGATAGGACTTACTGTGTATGGTGGAATGCATGAGGTCAGCTGGGGGTGGGGCATGGATAGGGGATTAAGAACTGTTATATGAAATGTACAAAGGCTCAATAAAAAAATTAAGAACAAACTATTCAAAAAATGATAGAAACAAGGGCTGGAGAGATGGCTCAGCAGTTAAGAACACCAGCTGTTCTTCACAGGACCAGGGTTTGAGTCCCAGCACCCACAAGGCAGCTATCAACTGTCCATAACTCCAATTCCAGGAGATTTGACCCCCTCTTCTGATCTCCACAGGCACTGTACAACATGGGTGCGTTTACATACATGCAGGTATTACACTCATACACATAAATTAAAAATATATTATTTTTTAAAAAGTGAGTTAGTAAATAACACATTTTGTGTACTTTGTGTTAAAATTTATAGAAAATTTGTCTTCTGTAAAGGACTTTCTGGAACTAAAATTGCAACATCACACGTAAGTGATATATATTCTCATATCACATATTATACACGAGTGAAGGGACCAGAAGAAATTAAGGGCTCTAGACCAGAATGCTCTACTATTACAGAAGACAGTTTCAGACACAATCATTGTTATATATGTGTAGTTTTCAACATTGCTGTACATACAGTGAAAAAACTTAAGTTTTTATTTGAAATATCTAGTCTTTTAGATGTTCAGAAGTACATGGAGTACACTAACAGCAGAAGTAACAAGACATTTGGTTTCCGGCTGCTCAGGTTCTGGTGCTCCCTCAGTGAGGTCTGTTATCCCTGTTCTCTGAGACTGTGCTTCTCCCTTCACAAGTCTGAGAGAATTCAGGAGACATTTCTACCTTATCTTCTCAATACCAGCATTTAATTAGTAAACCACCCATTGTGTCTGCAAGAAATGGAAACTTTGGGGAAGGTAATCACATTTTTATTTCATGTGTATGTCTGTATGACTGTGTAAGCATATGTCATATGTGTCTGGGTAGCCATGGAGGCCAGAAGAGGGTATCACTGGAGGCTAGAGTTACAGGCAGTTGTGAGCAGCCTGATGTGGGTGCTGTGACTCAAACTTAGGTCCTCTAGAATGTCAAGTGATTTTATCCCTGCAGCCATCTTTCCAGCACCTATTGGGGAAAGAATCTTAATGTAAGTTTTCTTTCTTATAAAAAGTATTTACTGGTTTGGAAAAATGGCAAATAAAGCACTAAAAGTAATCAGATATTTGCTTTCAGACAAATGGTTGATAATCGTGGTGTAAATTATAAAGGGGGAAGCGACATTTATATGAGGAGCAATCTCAAGCTTGAGGGATTTGCTGCTGGCTCTCTTTTTATGGCTTGAATGCAGTTTGCCTCCAGTGAAACACAGATGGAATTTCAACCTCCACTAGGAGACTTTAAGAGGTGAGTGGATTGGGTGGGACCTTTAAGAGAAGATGAGGGCTCAGCCCTCATGAACACAATAACATGTTCATTTGATTCACGCATTAATGAGCTGCTGCTTCCCTCAGTGAGTTTGGTATAAAAGCTAGTCTCAGCAGGTCTCAGTTCTTTGGCAGACTTCAAGAAAGTCATGAACAGATGGTCCTCCTCACCTGGGATTAAAAACTTCAGACAGAGAACAAACTGAGATAGGAAGAGTTAACAGGAGAACATAGAAGCCACTGTTTCTCATATATTCAAAAAATTCTGGGCAATTTGATCTGCTTCCAGGATAAAGGAAGGATCAGGCACCCAAACATTATAGTTCCTTCCTGCGAGAACCCCACACAGGAATCAGAACCTGCCCGACACTGCTGCCATTACCGCACATTCTGGGGAGAGCGGGACAGTGGGGCAAAGCTGTGCAGAGAGGTCTCTAGTTTAGAATGCAAGTTTCTCGGCAGGGTAGGACAGGAGGATTCCAACTGCTGGCCCAACCCCAGACAAAGAGAACAGAAGGAACCAAAGTAAGTGGCAGACTGAGGCTGTAGACTGCAGTCGACATGGAAGGCCAGGCTCGGCCACAGATGCCTGGAGTGACATTCCTCTAGTCCATCCATCCATACCTGTAGACAGAGCCAACACCTACCATTCTGACTTACAGTTGTCCCAAGCTCCTCAGCATGCACCCCTGGCCCTTGCAGGTCGAAGCACAGGTAGAGGCTAGGCTGCCTGGGTTCTGGCATACTCCAGATTCTGAAAATGGCAAAGCAGAACATTTCCAAGGTTAAAGAGGAACTCTTCTTCCGATAGCCATGTGGTTGGTCAATTTGAACAGCTTGTCCCAATGAATCTTACTAGCTAATGAGCCAGGACCTGCCTACTTGAACTCTGAGTCACAACAGAAACAATCCCTTCCATGCAGAGGGAATAACAGATTCTACCCACAGTCCTTAGCATTAGACTTTCTTATTTGGTATGCAATGGGCCCAGATGGAGGCATAACTGAATTTAAGTAAAACTTATTCCTGGCTTCTGAACTAGGACTGAGTTCTTCTTATTCTTGGTGGGTAATTCCTGCTTCTGCTTGCTGGAAATGGCATCAGAAGTCTGCTGGGTGAATTCTAGACTATGTTTCATGGAGACAATCACTGATCCTGTGTAAAGCCAGGCCAGTTGTAGTAGGAGAATCTGATGGCAGCTGGCTTCACAGACATGGCTTTCATTTGCTTTATTGGGCACTCAATTCTTTTTCAGGCAAGCAAGCATGTAGAACGTGCAAACAAGACAATACAATCATTACGTACATGAAGAACCCAATTATATGTCACAAAGTACAAAGGGATTAATATAGAAGAAAACTAACCCTTTAACTAGCTCAGCCACCCAGTTTGCTTCATTTAAGGTCACAAGAAATTATCTTCAGAAGGGTGAACATGTTCCTACCTCAGCAGTGAGAATGACTGGTACTCAGGAAGAACATCTGAGGGTTTAACTTTGGAAGTTCATCAAGCCCTGCTGCTCTTCCTCGAAGAGTGAACGCACTCCCTCCTTCCACACTTTCATTCACCAGTGGGGACACTCTCCCCAAGAATCACTTTAAATTCTCACCTGAGAAGCATCAAATTCATGCTTTTTCCAGGAAATGCTCAAAATGAAGTTCTCCCGAAGCCTGACACTCAAAGATTTTAATTCCTATATGGAAATAACAGCACGACCCCAGCAATTCTGTGCACACCACAAGCAATTCTGCCCAGAAAATGACCCAGAAGCAGCGAGAGTTAGCACAAGAGAAAGGACAGGACTCCTGTCTTCCTTTCCTGTGTCCTGTGGCTTTTCACTGACACTTCTTGGCTGCTCTCAGTGGCTGATGGACACACGCAGCAGAAGGCAGCTGCCCAGGGAGGGGAATTTTATTGCTCTCTCACAAGGTGAAAATGGAATCTAACTTGATGTTACGGGCCTCAGTCCTCTTTGTGCTACAGGTATACCTGCTTTTACTAACAGAGATGAATTCACAGAGACACAGTCTTAACCCTGATGTCTGCACAAGGAGCCAACAGGATCTGGCACTTCTGCTTTTCTATTTAATAAAAAAGGGAATCCCAAGATACCCGTTATGGATTCAAATATTGGTATGTTTGAGAAGGCAAGAACATCAGCACATGACTGTTTTCACCTTCATTCTTAGGTGAGATCACTAATCACATGTGAAGCCATTCCCACTGCTTCACTGACCTGCTGACTTCAGACTTCCTGGCCCTCACTGAGTATGTGCTGTGCTGCCCAGGGATCTGCACATCTACTGCACGCATGGGACATGGTCTCTCCGTCCTGATTCTACCAGGGATGCAGTACCTCTGTTCTAATTTGTATAGAAGTAGCCTCAACTTTCAATCACTATTTTCATGTGTACATGTATGTGTGTGAGCACACATGCATATGGGTGCACATGCCTCTGTGTGCGTAGACATGTTGTAATCAAACTTCTAGATTTGCTGCCTTTTTCACTCTCCTTTTTTTTTTTTTTTTTTTTTTTTTTTTTTGAGACAAGGTCTCTCTGTGAACCCAGAGCTCACCAATTTGGCTAGGTTGGTTAGCCGGTGAGTTTTGGTATCTCCCTGTCTACAGCTCCTCAGTCCCTGGATTAGAGACATGCACCACTGTGCCTGGTTTTTTACATTATGGGAGCTGGGAATCAGAACTCAGGTCCTCATGAAAGCACATTACTGACCAAACCATCTCCTCAGCCTCTCAAGCAATTGTGTTTGTTTGTTTGTTTGAGAATCTCTCCTTGTAGCCACAGCTGGCTTAGAACTTGTGACGTAGACCATACTGGCCTTGATCTCACAGAAATCCTGCATCTGCCTCCCAAATGCTGTGATTAGGGGTGTGCATCACCATGCCCAGCGCAAGCACTTTAAAATTATTATTATTACCGATATTACTATTATTATTATTATGTGTTTGTATGTAGGAAGGATGACAGTTCCTTGAAGTCAGTTCTCTCCTGCCAGCTTGTAGGATCTGGGACTTAAACTCAGATCATCAGGCCTGCTCACAAGCACCTGTTGAGGCCTCTTGCAAGTCCTCAAGCACTTTTAACTATCCCCTTACTGAGCTCACAGCTTTGTCTGCCATCACATTTAAAGGATTCAGGCAAGGAATCTTCAAAAAAAATTTTCTCATCATAAAATATATTTTGGGAGCTTTTTCTATACTAACACCTTTTCTATTAAAAGTTGTATTATGGGACGAAGAGATGGCTGAGCAGTTAAGAGCACTTACTGCTTTTGTGGAGGACATGGCAGCTCACAACCATCTGTAACTCCAGTTTCAGGGGATCTGATCTGTCTTCTGACTTCTGCAGGCTCCTATACACACACTGTTCACATAAACTCATACACGCACACATAGATAACATTAACAACATTTTTTTGATGGCTCAGCAGCCTCACTACCTGAATTCCATCTCTGGAACTCACATAAAGGTGGAAGGAAAGAAATGACTCCACAAAGTTTTTCTTTGACCTCCATACCCATGGATGGACACACACACACATGTATCATGCACCCGCACAATAATAATTTGAATAAACATTATTTTAAAAGCTTTCTTAGAAGCACTATTGCCTTATTCAAATTCAAAACTGGTGAAATCAAGTGAAACTTTGCTTATTGATAAGCAGATGTTGGTAAAGCTCTGAAGAATGACTACAAACATCCACACACTGGGTAGAACATATTGTCAGCAAGACTTTACCAAGGAAACATAAATCAGCTCAGAGAAGAAATCTGCTTTAACCTGTGTTATTAAAATTTCTCTTTGGGAGAGGCAGACCAACTTAACCTGCCTCTCTCCCTGCCTTGCAACCCAAAAAAGTGTCCCCAGGCTTGGCAACAAACACACAAATTTCTCCACTCACAATTAAAAAGATTCTAGCTGGTTTACTAACAGAGCAATGGGTAAAGGGTTGCTAACAGAACACGGGCGCCCACCCTTCACTCCACAAGTTAACATTAGTAAATCCACACTGTTGGGATCTGGTAACTTCCCAGTGAACAGATCCAAATGGCTCATGGGGGAGGGGAAAACAGGACAGGCCTACTGGCTCCCCCAGTTTAAATACTCTTAGCCCCTCCTCTTCTCACATCGAAGGCCAATAGACAGGGTGGGTGGGGCAGAGGACTTTCCCAGCTCCTCATCTTTCTGCTCAAGGTGGTCCTCTGGGAGGATTGTTTGTCCACCCTTTCCCTCGGAGAATCAATCCACTCAACAACGTGAATTCACAAGGAACCCCACATCCAAAAAGCTAACCATGTATCTCAACTTAGAGATCCTATAATTGCCTAGGGTGCAGCAACTCTTAGGATCAAGGGAAGCCTGTACACCCAGAAAATTTGATTCTGGGTCCTCCAAGCACCTCTTCTCTCTCTCTTCACTGTGTGAAGTTCACCTCCTCCACAGGATCAATTCGCATAAGTGAACAAACAATCCATCGAAGGTAGAGCCTTGTGGTGTCATTTTCTGAACTGCAACTTACTCCAAAATGGTGTTCTTATTAAACACTAACAGATTTTCCAATATCAACTGGGTGTCCCTCAATTCAATTCAGGCACTACCCACACTTAGTAAAGTTCTGACAAGTTCAGTGTAGTCTAATCACAGTGTTTTCAGTGCTAGTTCAAAGCACCTGTTTGTTCTGTCTGGATGCCAATTTCTACTCAGAAACGATGGAGAGATGGCACTCAGTCACTTAATTAGTATGAATTTTAATATTGTGCAAGACCCCAAAACAGGAGTATTGAAACAGCCGGGGGTCTTATTGAAAAGGAGAGCGTCCCCTAGTGGGTTCGAATTTAAGAATGGATCCAAACAGAAGCTTTAGGATGATCGTATTGGAATCTAAAGAAAAATATTTAAGGCAGGCAAGCTGGGGAATGGAGGGAGAAGAAAAGAAAAAGGGGAATGGAGGGAGAAGCAAAGAAGCCAAAAAGTCCTGCAGGTTTAGAGTCTGCAAGGGGGTCAGACACGTGGCGGACTGGCAGCCACATGGCTGGGAGAAAAAGCTTTAGAGAAAAAGTAGAGAAATACAAGATACTAGGGCAGCCCAAAGCCTAAGAGAAAGCATGTTTACAAAAGGGACATGAAGAAGAGAAGGAAAGATTACCCTTTTCTGAAGAATTCATCCGACAGACTTACAGAGAGCTACATGTCTGTGGCCGGGACCAGAAAAACTGCACTGGGAAGCGGGATTCCAGGCAGGAAAAGTTCACCGCCCATCTCTTTACTACAACTTAAGGTGAGCCTTCCTTCCTAAGGTGGTCCTATGATGTGGTGATTTAACAGTGAAACTGGAAATGTGGGTCTTCCAACAGATAAACTAGAGAATTTATAGTCTATCCCAGCCAGATAGCTATTTGCTCTCTAACACTATTGCTCAGAAAATTCCACAGGGTTTACATTCTCTGTGCCAGAATCTGGAACAAAGACAACTTGATAGAATTATAAATATTTTGCTCAGCAGGCAAAACACAAATGTGCTCTTCTCTGAGAGAATACAACAAAAATATCCACAATGGGTACAAATTACAGACTGACCACAGCAAGTGCCTAGGTAGAAAAGAAAAACAGCTCATGTTGCATTTTAGCCAGGTGCTTTCATTCTAGTTGGCAGCGACGGCTACAGACATAGCAGTTCATAATGGTTTCTATTCTTGACACTTTCCCCTGCTTTTATATGATGCTAACTTATCCTCCCCAGTCTCTAATTCATGACTTGGCAAGACATACTTTTCAAATACTGTTTTTTGTTTTTTGTTTTTCATTTGAAAACTCCAAATAAAATGAGTGACATACTCATCAAGCTTTGGAAAAGTTAAACACTCATTATGTTTCTCTCCTTTCTTGAAGGAAGTTGTCATTTTTGACCGAATTCCAACCTGAACAAGCACAGAACTCGCTCCTCCGTTATTGAGGCTCTGAGGGGAGGTGACCTGGGATGGAGGGATTGACCACACACTGTTAAGGAGCTGACTGTGCCACCTTCTATCTACTGCTATTTGACCGCAAATACGAATGAAAAGGCTTTTTTCTGCCTAACCACTGAGATGTCGATACCGACGGCCCCTCCCGCAGCCCTGCCCGCCCCCCTCGCACACCCGGCCCTTCGCTCACTGAGTTGGCGCCCGCGGCTCACTGCGGTTCCAGGGCTCGGTGGTGGCAGCAGGCCACCAAGGTTCAGGTCCCCCAGATTCCCTTGGGTGACAGGATAAGTGTCCGCGGCAGGAAAAGATGGTGGGGGAAGAACTTCTGCTCTGCTCCTGGTGATCCAGATTGGACAGCTCCTGCAGCCTTTGTGCCACGGTTCTCTAGACCGTTCCTTGAAGTCACAAGGCTACAGAAACTACAGGACTGCGCTACCGCGATGGCCATGCCAGTAAGAAAGATGGCGTCTGCAGAACTTCTGCTAGGCCCAGCAGCACTCCTGATTGGACAGCTTGTTTTGTCCGTTTCTGCAGCCCTCACAGGCTAGTACTCAGCACTGAACCTTGTGAAGGGATATGTCATCCCCTGCCTGTTTGAGAAGAGACAAAATAACACTTTCTACACTCCACAGCCCTTCCCAGGCCAGCCTTCCACCCTTGGAACAGAACTGCTTGGATGGACCCTGCCTTTCCTCTCCCCTCCCATTTCTTTCCCCTCTTCTTCCCACCATATCCAATTATGCACCTCTAGAGCTCATTATATATACAACGCTGCCACTGAGTTTACGATTTACACAGCTCAGCGTCCTGTGAGCTGGAATTACAGGTGTGTACATGTCACCCCGCGCTCCTCTGTCCAGCTCTTCTCCCTTCCCTCTCCTCTCCCTCACAGTTTGGTCTACACAGTAGCACCCTGAATTAACCAAGAGACAATTCTAGGCCATTCTTATACAGGAAACCATATTTTTCAGCCTCTGATAGGTCGCACATTGTGTCCAAACACTAATGACAGCCAAAGAAGCCTTGACAAAATTATACTAAAATGACCACCGGATTCATACTCAGGATTACACAGCAGATACCTAAACCTACTGAGAAGAGAATGTTTCTTATCAGGAAGGTTCCTACATAAATGAAAAAGAGATTTCAGCCTCACCAGATGGATAAATCTCAAAATTCAAACACCACACATAATATAAACTCTAACATTAGACACAAAAGATGCTGAAATGGAAGAAAAGCAAATAAAAAAAATACATTTTAAAAAACTAAGGCAGTCCAAGAGAATACAAGAAAACAGCTGAGTGAATTAAGAAGTTCAAGAGTTCAGTCTCAGTTAACTGAGGCTGCTATTGTGTAGGCCAGAGCATATAGATTACATGTTTAGTGGAGTGCTTTTAGATATAGGATTTAGCCTTTTGTGTGTGCTTTTTAATATAGAATTTCATGTAAGCGAAGTTCTGTATTAGTTAAAGGATGACTTTGAACTCCTAATCCTCCTGACTCCACCACTCATGTGCTGGGATTATAGGCATGTACATCACACCTGACCTTCTGTGATTATTCTACATGAGACGTACAAACACTTTTTAGGTGGTAGGAGTCTCCATGTTGATACTGATTTTATTACTTGAAAGTGCTTCTGGCAGTTGACTCATTGAATTGTGAAAAAAGGGGACTGAAACAGATGAGATTTTATCCCCTCCCCACTTTCTTTTTTAAAAAAAATCTTATTTTTATGTGTATGACTGTTTTGCCTGCCTGTGTGTAAGTGCATCACATGTGTGCAAATACCTCTGGAGCCAGAAGAGGGCATCAGATTCCATCCCACAGAACATGACTTAGAGTCAGTTGTTAGTAGTCATGTGGGTGCTGGGAACTGAACTCCATTTCTCTGCAAGAGCAGCAAGTGCTCTTAACTACTGAGTCATTTCTCAAGCCTCCCTCCCATTTTCTCAAAGCAGACCTGTCCACCAGTATTTGACTGGGACTGAGTTGTGGGAGATGCTAAGAAAAATTTCTCCAACTTGAGTTGAGTATAACATAGAGACAGAGTAGCTCTCCAATATGTAGAAAGATTTAGGCTTGGTCTTCAGCACTAGAAGAAAATAAGAGGCCAAAAAACTATATAATCAGTAAGCAGTAGATAAAATAAAAAATATGTACACAATAAAAATAAAAAGGATGGAGTTGAGGTAATATAGCAGATTAGAAACTGCCTTCTAGTGGTTCCATGAATGAGAAGAGTCAGGGGAGCAAAGAATAGTTTTTTCCAAAGAGACGCAACAGGAAGAGCAGTGAGAATCACCAAAATTGTGATGACACAGAAAAAAATCACAGAGGAGAAAAGATCCCAGAGACACATCTACAAGTCGAGCCAGGTTACCCTCATGAAAACAGTCTTAGCCAAAGGGCAAGTCCATAGTTTCCACAATCCTTAAATTCAGTGAAGGTGTCTGAATAGTAATAACTTCTGCATGACAGCTCAGGACTGGAGAAGCCCATTTCATTTTCCCCATATCTCATACTGGTGTATCCAGGCACTACTGTGAGAGAGCTCCTAGTGTGTGAGGCTGAACTCTGAGGGAAGTAAAACAGGGCACGAGTCAGGTACACTGGGGATACCCTTGTACAGTGTGTATAGGAGACTATTATAGGAGACAGCTGAGACGGGGTGAGGTTTGAAATGCCATGATCAACAGTACAGGCAGCTGGAGGTTTGAACTGTGAAGGTGAGGGTGGTAAGTGGTCCTGCTGTCTCTGGTGAGGACTGTTGGGCAGTAATTTTCTTCAAGGTTTTGACCCTTGGAGGGATGCTTAGTAAGATGCAGGATGCTAAAAGAGAGGTAAACAGTAGATGTGTAATGGAGCTAAACCACAGGATCTTCTAAAGAAAGGTAAACAATGAGATGTTTTAACCCCCTGAGGTGAAATACTTCATATTACAGGGAAGCTCGTTAAGCTGAGGAAGTAAGCAACTCGGGAGCTTTGAGAAGTCATTGAAATTAACCAGATACACTAGGCGGCCTCCCTCCCAGAACGTATATACATATTAGAGACTTTCACAAGGCTCCTCCCTCCCCAACCATACATAAGCATTAAGGACTGCTGAGAGACGCTCTCAGACAAGACAAGCCACCTGGAAGAGTCAGAGCCCAGCCTGTCAAGCTTCTTAGACAGACAAGCTAACCTACCTTGAAGAAGTTCAGACCAACTGAGCTACCTGGAAAGGACACTGCAACCTTTTGAGCTGCCTGAAGGTTGTGCATTGCCCAGGGTTCCTGGTCTTGGGGGCTGACATCCATGCTTGGGTGGGCTTTGCTGATGTCTGAATCGTTTCTGTTCCTGTAAGTAAGTCCCTCACCCACACTACTATAACCAACCCAGTCACTCAGTGTTTCACCAAGGTGGTCTTTGGTGGATCCTTAATTTGATCAGTCATTAGTTTCCTATCTGGGATGAGTAGAAGTTTGTTCATGTTTCCCAGGAATAGTGTTACACAACAGGGAAAACATCCATCTCCCAAAGGTAACAGCGGAGAATGACAGAGCTATGCCTGTGCTCCAAGGTCTGCTCATCGCTGAGAGCAGTCTCCCTGCCATGTGCTTTGCTTCTGGCAGCATTGAGAAATCTACAGTTCAGGTCCACATGACGACTGTGTAGTCACAGCCTTTTCCCTTCCATGGGGTACTTTTCTGTTAGGCAGCATCTGAAGGCACAAACCTGGCTCTCCAGTGCAGATTTCATCACTCTGTTTGGTCGTTGGTGGAGGCCAGTAACTTAACCACTAACTTCAGAAAATATCCTCAAGTCCAAAATCTGCAGATCAGCAGTCAGACCATTCATCCTCTGGTCCTAAAACCCTGTACTCTGCTCAGTTGTCTTCCAGCTAGTTCTCAAGTCTCCACTGTCGTCGATCTTGCTGCATAGGACTGACCTCTACCAAAAAGACAGAGCATGGGCTGATGCCATCTTCCCAAGTTTGGTTGCACCTGCTTGCTAGAATCATCACAGCTCAGCTTACCGACTGTTATGTTCCAGAGGAAAGGTGGGGCAGCAGGAGTGAGCCACAGCTCCCTGTCATCCACTGTTCCCCAGCTGTCTTCAGAGGGGAGCCCACACACTCCTGTAAGTGAACCCTTACCTACTGTTCTGTAAGGAAGCCCGGATTTACTTACTGTTTCCCCAGAATGTAGTTTGTAGAAATCCTTAGTTGATATTTTGTAGCGAGAGAGATGAGGAAAGCAGACCTTGTTTCTGCCTTCCAGAAGGAATTTTCTCTACACCTCTAAAGGATGCTATGCAGAGAGACCAGTCACCTAACCTGGACTCAGTTGCCACAAAGGTTCAAAAGTTCCCCCTTGCCTGACAGGCTTCTGGACTTCTGAACTGACACGGCTCCAGTACATGGATGATTCTCTACTAGCTGCTGTTGACCCAGCCACCCGCCTTCAAGACACTCCATTCCAGCTCCCATTGCTTTAGACCCCAGGGTACCGTATCACCACAAAGAAAAAATAGAGTCAAATTAATATTTAAACTTATCCAAATGTGCTTCCTTACCCACAAATTGCTAGACTGTCACTGGCAGTGACTTATTACCTCAGCCTAGCAAAGGAAATTATGGGAACCAACTAAATCAATTTTGTCTGCTTTGTTTGGAAAATCTTTCTATGTTATTTCTACATTAATGAATACATTTTCACTACAATTAGAAAATGCAATCAATCAGTGTTTTATGATACAAGACAAAGCCCAAATATCCCTGTAGGATGCATAAAATTTTAGTCACAAATATTAGTCAGAAATAAAATACATTTTATTGCACAAAATAATGATAGGAGCACTGGAAAGACTCATCAGTTTTTCGTATGTTGCACTCAAAATATCACATCTTTTCCCACATTGCCAGTATGAGTGGTGAAAGGAGGCAGAGTAATATTCAGACTAGAATTAGTAGCATAAGTACCATCTCCAGAGGTATGGTTTCAGTGAGATCCCCGTCAGCTGTAAGGTAAGAGGTATCTTCGGAATCCAGAGCAGGAGGAGGCTGCGAGTTCAGGTTCTCACTAAAACCAGAAATACTCTGCCCGGAAGAGCTCAAGTGGGTGATAGGTGTTTCTCCGACCTTTAATGAAAGTTTGAGGTGTGTTAGTTTTCATTGACATCTTTACTATTTCCATACACTTTGATCATAGGTGTGTTAGCTTCATTATCTTGCTTTCAGTTCATGTAATATTTGTGTGCTCAGCTTAATTTTAGCACTACAAGAAACTGGTGTTTAAAAAGTGTGATTCATTTCTGCTTGAGAAAATACCCAGAGTTTTCAGGCCTCTGAGAAAGGGCCATGTTTCATTCTAGGCCTTACTTTCCCCTACTGGCTTGGGAAACGAACTGACATAGACACAGTGTGTCCTCTCTCACCCTGATGACCCAGATTTACATCCAACAGTCAGATTTAGAGAATGTGACATTGTGGGGCTTCAGGAAATAAAGAGGCCTCTCCCTTTCTGAACTAAGTCATTCCTTTTGCCCTTGCCTTGCATAATTGAACAGTCTTCTGGGCTCCTAGGATTTCAAAAGGGTGAAGCTGAACTTTGAAACATATGAACAAATTGACCACTGCACAGATGCTGAGTCAGGCTTCTGAGTTGCAGGTAGAGATTCTGGAGAAGCCTTCTAAATTTCACACCCCTATCCATGAAATTTTACACCTCAGGTGTAAAGATGGCCTAAAGATAATCATAGCTACAAATTACTATATTCTATAATTTATGTGATGTCTTTATATTTTGAGTGAAGTACTAATCAGAAATAAAAAATATGACGATTTATCAAGGAAAATTCAGATATGATTTCAATGGATTGTATTTAGTATAATAAAGCCACTAAATCATGTGCACTTCTAAGGCACAAGAATAAAGGGAGGTATTGACAATAAGCATAACATACTCAATTATAAGTATTAGTTTCCAACTGTAATACAATTTCAGTACCCATTAATAGGGATCATATAAATGAAGTACAAGAACAGGTTTTGCATTGCAGTCCAAGCCCACTATCTCATGCTTGGAAAGCACCCCAATGTTAGGTGACATCTGCCTCCCTCTAAACAAAGGTTCTTAAACTACCAACACCTAAATTCTAACATTTAATCCCATTTTCAAGAATTAGACTACTCAGGCAAAGAATACAAATTTAGTTTTGAAGAACAAATCCATGCATCACAGGCATACAGAAAGGAAAAGAATCTCAGGTCATTTATAGAATAAAAGTTCCCAAAATCAAGGGAAGATATACCTATAGAGATACAAGAAGCTCACAGAAAGCCAATCAGATAGGACAGAAGTGTTTTCGAAGCAAAACACTCAAAGTACAGAGCAAAGAGAGAGAGGTCTGAAAGTTGCTAAAGAAAAACAACAAGTTACAAATAAAGTAAACCCCATCAGAATCACAGCTGACATTTCAATGCAAACTATGAAAGCCAAAAGAGCCTGAACCAAAGTATTCCCAATCCTAAATAATCACAGATGCCAACACAGAATACTTTAAAACCCATCAAATCCATCTATCAGAGTGCCACGAGAAAGAAACATCGTCCATGTCATCCAGTCCAAAAGAGAATACTTATTTGAAGAAATACACAATATTAAAGGTAGGAATGACTGTATCCTAGAGCTACAGAAAGAAAACACATGAAGGTATAATTATGGAAACACAAAGCAGGACCACAAACAGAAATTAAAATGAAAGTAATCAATGCACATCTTTCAATAACAAAGAGTCTGAGAGAAGGGGACAGTAGGAGGCTGACGCCACCAAGCGGAAAATGGGGGACCTGGGAATCCCTAACTAGGAAGTGAGGATGAGAGATACACAGGGAGCCATGGGTGTAAAGGAGAAGAAAATGTGACTCGAGAGGCCTCATCGTATATGACAGAAGGCATGAAATTCTGTGGGCTGTTTATGGAAAGCGTTCAGATAGGGTAGCAGGTCTCAATATGATTTAGATGTATTGTAGGAAATGCAAAAAATATCAATAAAATATTCATTGAATAAAATTTTAACACTTACTTGAAGAATATCCTAATGTGAATATATTTCTCACTCTCATTTTATTCTCCCTGACTGCTAATTGAAGGAATAACTGAAACCATGAGATGACTATAGTTAAATTGTTCAAATGATTCTAATTGATCTTCATATTGACCATACACTATATGGATCTCAGGGTGAAACACTGCCAGACTGATGGAGCCAGCAGTCTATGAATGGGATGAGAGTGCTAAGATAGGACACTGAACAGCTACAATCCAAGAAAAGAGTTGATTACTTTGTGTTCTTCTCATTTTTAAATCTAAACTATGAGTGCTAACATAGGGTCATGAAATCCTTATAGGACCAGACAATGCTAACTAGAAGCAGCCCATTGGTAACATATTAAATGTCTTGTGATTTGTAGTGGAAGACTTCGGTAGGTAAAGAAAATGGTGTGATGTTCTAAGCGCATATACATGGAAAAATATGCTAATTTTAATTTTCAATTCTTCTGACTAGAAAAGACTGGTGAAATGGGGGTGTCTGCCACAGGAAGGGAGACATGGAGATGAGGAGCACCTGATGTCATTTCCACTCTTCCAGAGATGCCTTCAGTTCCTGGGAATCTAGAAGCTCAGATCAGTGGTTCCTTATCGAGGTGTGGTGTCAGAACCCAGAGAAATATTTTTCGATATCTACATCCAGGTCTTCCCAGACTTACTGAATCAAGTACTGTGTTGCACAGCGCAGTGGGAACTACACTGGGAGCAGCATCACTTCTGTCCCCACCTCACACACAACCTTTCTCAGCCGTCTGTACTTGCCTTACCACCAAAGAGCAAAAATTCAGAGTCACTGGCTGACAACACGACGTAATTCCCCTAGGTAGGGACTCAATGGGCCAGAGTCACCTCAAATACACCTTTATTTAATGGCATAAATATGCAAAATACGATCTCCTCCTCCCTGTGAGATGTTGGAGAATTAAGAGTATAATTTAGCCTCTATCTAAGTGACTGTTTTGCCAAAGAACACCAAGAGGAGGCTAAAAACGTCTAAAATTTTACTCTAAATTACCTAGTGTGTTATTCATATTTTGGACCCTATGTATTAAATCAAAATCTAATACATTCTAATGTTCACTTCAGAATGAGAACAAAATACTTAATACTTAAGCAATTGTCCTCTGTATTTGAACCCTAACCGCAATGGTTCCTTCTGCAAAGCAATCTTTTCTGAGCACTGAAGTCAGTTAAATGAACCTGTTCTCTCCATCAACGGAGACAAGTTGAAAACACAGGCTTAGTGACTGGTTGGAAGTTGGAGGGAGGGCTGGAGGCCAGAACCTCCCCAACCTCACTGTCTCAGTGAAGTTCACCAGTGCTATTTACTAGGGGTTGAGGACATGGACGACAGAGCACAATAATGGTCAGGTATGTTGGGGGAGCAGAGAAGGTCAGGATCATTGGTCTGTGACATGAAACCTGAAACACCCACAGGGTTTGTAAGACACAAGTGAATCAGAACATTAGGTGGGGTTGGTGGCCTTAGTCTGGAAAAGGATAAATTTTGAGGGGTTTGAGAGGAGGCTCAACAGGTACTATTTACATGTATGAAATCATCATGGAATAAAGCAAATATATCGAATTTTAAACTCTTTTAGCTAAGCGTAAATGAGAACTAAAAGTACACTGGTTTCTCAGTATCAAATATTAATCAAATATTAATTTATATTGAGAACAATAAAATGAGGCTACGAAAATGGTTTCACTGTTAATAACAATAATGATAACAAACATAGGACATTTGGAAGTAGGTATAGCTTCTCCAATTGCAACCATCATTAGCCTAATTAGACAAGAATATTTTTTAAAATTTTAAACTCTATTCCTTGTAGTTCGTGTATATGAGTGTAATGCCTGCACATATGTAGGTGCACGTGTGCTGTGGAATGCTTGTGGAGGAATAAAGAGGGCACTGGATCCCCTAGAACTAGAGTTAAAGACGGTTGTTAGTGGCTATATTGGGGTTCCAGGTCAAGCCTTGGTCCCCTGTAAGAGCAGCCAGTGCGTTTATCATGAGGATCCCTTCGGAGCCCAGAATCGAATATTTTTAAGTGAAAATCATTGGATACAGTATGTATGAAGTAATGCAATTTCTTGGTGCTCAAACTCTCACTCTGTGCCTGCTCAATGCTAGCACACTGCTCTTAACATCGAGTAACATGTTCAACTCCTAAGCAAAAGTGCAACAGGCATCAACTTCTAACTTCAAAATTCAATCTGATTCCTAAAAGGATTCATATATAAAGTGAAACACAGTTACCCCAGCTGATATAAATTGTCTTCAACACATTATTTTCATAATACACAACATAATGGGGTTATACGCTCTACCAGTTACAGAGTCAATGTGGGTGACATTAAGGAATCCAATATTGGGACTAGGAAGATGGCTCGGTGTGTGAAAGCACTTGCTGTGAGGGCCTGATGGCCGGAGTCAGTCCTCAGAATTCATAGCTGTTAAAGACAACTGACTCTGGAAGAAAGGTTGTCTTCTGACCTTCACATGAACACCATAGCATGTGTACTCATGCATGTGCCCATGTGCACACACATAACAATAAAATTAAGTATTTTAAAATATTTTTCTTAAATATTTTATGTTCATGAGTGTCTTGCCTACATGGATGTAGGTGCACCCATGTCATGTAATTCCCAAGGCTGTCAGAAGAGGGTTTTAGAACACCTGGATCAGAAGTTAGGATGGGTTTTAGGTGCCAAATAATTTCAGGGAAATAAACCCGGGCTCTCTGCAAGAGCGGCCAGTGGTAAAGATTTACTTTTGTTATTATTCATTGTGTGTGTATGTAAAAAAATATTTTTTTACTTAAAAAAAGAAAAAAAACAAATTTAATATTTATTGCTAAATGGAGGTCAATGTCAAATTTGATTTTAGATGGGAAACTGAAACAAAAACATTCCTTAGATATTCACTTACACGTTTAAACAAGATTTTACTATTTAAACAGTGTGTGTGTGTGTGTGTGTGTGTCTGTGCATGTGTGTGTAAAGTGTAAAATGTTACGTGCCCATGGAGGTCGGTGGTATTGGATCTCCTGGAAGTGGAGTCGCAGGCAGTTGTGACACTCCCAATGGAGGTGCTCGGGAAAGAACTTTGTTCCTCCAGTAGAACAGGGAGTGCTCATAAACACCAAGCCACATCCCCATTCCCTAACTTCCGTCATCTCCATAGATTGTATCATTTTTGTCTCTCATCAGCAGGGATGAAGAAGAACGTGCTTGCCCATAGACAGGTGGCTAAATCTGTATTGTTTTCAACTTCTTTGCTTCTTGAAAATTTCTGTTTCACTGTTAAGTCCTCCCTTGGTTAGGACTTAAATAGGTAACATATGGTAACTAATATTAATTTGGATACCAAATTTAATTAGGGCTAAAAGGAAGAACATTTGTGTTGGATTTCAATATTTAAGGTCATTGTAATGATTTCATTAGTTGTCAGAATTAAGTCCAATCTGGTTCTTTCTTTCCTAATGCTGTTGAGGTTAGATATTTCATGGTAATTAGCTATCTGGTAATGGTTTATCTGGAAGATTAGAAAATGATGTACAACTTCTGTTTTCAAACAGAACTATCTGAGAGTAAAGGTGCCTTCTCTTTGCTTTATGCACACAAAAAGAGGAATTCTGAAACAGAAAGGAAGCCTGTTAATTATTTTTCTTGTTGCTATGGCCAACTGCCTGACAAAAAGCACTTGAGGGAAGGAGGCTTTATTTTGGCTCATGCTTTCTGGAAATTTCAGTCCATCATGGTGGGGAAGGCAAGCAGAGTGACTTGCTGTGTGGCCCCAGGCTGTTGTTACTCACTCACAGACAGCTGGAAATGGAACCAGAAGCAGATATGACCTTGAAATTCCACCATTAGCAACCTTCTGCTAGTGGGACCACATCACAATCTCCTAAACCATTGCCACTAGCTAGGAACCAAGTGTTCAGACACATGGGCTTATAAATGGATTTCATTCTTAATGTTAAGATGCCTTTATTCAAAGTGTGAATCAGAGAGCTGGCGAGATGGCTCTTTGGTCAAAGCACATGCCACCAAGCCTGCTGACTTGGTTTCTATCCCTGGAACCCATATAGTGGGATGAGAGACCTGCTTCCAACAAACTGTCCTCTGACTCTGACACCTCTGCACTGCCACACACAAACCCTGTCCTCCCCCAAAATATATGAATAAAATGCAATTTTAAAAAATCTGTAAAACCAGAATAAAAATTCAATAGCTTCTCAATGAATATTCAATATGTACTTTATGGATCATCATTACATCATGGATGATACTTTGTGCAATGAAAGCTTTGAGATACTTGCACCGTTAAGTTAATAATGAGCAGGAAGTATGAGATTTTGGAGATATGCATAACCTACCTATCTAATACAACCATTACCAACCTAATAAGATCCAAATATTGTTAAAGTAAATGTTATTATATATAGTATTATGCAGTAAAGTAGATTCTTGCTGCTTGGGTGCTCACTCTCTGCCTGCTGCCTGCTAGCAAAGTGCCCTAAAAATGAACAACATACCCAATCCCCGAGCAGAAGCAAAAAAAAAAAAAATATATATATATATATATATATATATATATCAACTATTTGAGTTTATATGGGTGTGGTGCATGCTGTAATTTCCTATGAGAAAAGTCCAGAGAACCTGTAAGAGTGTTTCCTAATGGTTGTGTACCTCCATGCAATCTTGGTCAATGAAGCGATGAGAATAGAACTTGGGAAAGGGGCTGTGAGCCCCATCCTTGGCGGCAGAACTATTGGCAGCTGATTACTGCTGGGTGAGGGAGAGTTGATCATCTTTAAGGGACGGACTGTACATAGGTAGACTAGAATCCCAAAATCTCTCAAGGGAGCATTTTTACCTCGTTACTAGAGCTGCTCTTATCTTTTGTTGGAGGCCCAGCAACATCAGCACCAGGTGTCTTGGAGAACCTTCAGAGTAAAAGGACAATAATGGGTAAGTATGGTTATTTCAACAACTCCGGTAAAAGGTTAGTACATAACCCATGTACTTCCTCCTCAGCTTCCTTCTTCTATGCTTTTATTCTGTAAATGCATATAAATAGGCATTTCTGTATTTATATAATTAACAGTTGGGTTGTGTTTTCAAGCTTCGGTTAGCTCTGTAAGCTTTAACATCTCAATCTATGACTATTCATGAAGATTCACTTGTAGTTCCATATAAAGGAGCAACAGTCCGCAGAGAGTTCAGTAGATTAAATTGTTTGCTACACAAATGAATCCTTAGTACCCACATTGAAAAGCTGCATGCGCCTGTAACCTCATTGCTGTGTCTGGCAGAGAAAGGAAAATCTCTTGTTGGCTGTGCATCTAGCTCCAGGTTCAATGAGAGATTCTATCTCAAGTGAATAAAGTGGATGGTGATAAAGTTACCTGGTATCATTCTCTGGCCTCCGTGCAAGCACACAGGCACCTACATCACACACACTCAGAGAAATAGAAAGAGAGAGAGACAGAAAGAGAGAGAGCCCATACTGACAGAGACTTAAAATGATTTGTCTGCACAGACTGCCTCTCTTGAAGGCTGAACTGATATTCTCTAATGGATTTGCTACTTGAATGGAAACAAATTCATTTTCTAAAGGAAGCCACTGCCTCTCTGTTTAAAAACAAAATGGTTTATGCCCCTCCATTACCTACACTTGGGTAAAGGCTAAATGGTTTATCTCTGTAAATTGATAAGGGAATAGCTGATGCCATAAGCATATCCACACTACAGAGAGGCCTTTCAAGGGTTACAAATTACCTTAACATTTGCGTGTGCATGTGCATGCTTGCGTGTGTGGGCACATGTGTGTGTGATGAGAATAACCCATGTACTTCCTCCTCAGCTTCCTTCTTCTATGCTTTTATTCTGTAAAGTTCTCTCATTAGGACATGGGGCAAAGTAATTAATCTAGCTTTGTTTTCCAACAAGTCATAGGGATAACCCCATCTCTGGCTCCCCAATGATGGATTGACAAACATGAGGAACAATGCCTGGATTTTTACTTGGGTACTGAGATCAAACTTAATACCTTATGCTTATAGAACATATAAATTAATAACTGAACTACTTTCCCCAAACCAATTTCAAAGCTTTTAACAGAAACCTTGAAGTCTGTCTGGTTCTCCAATTATATATCAAAATAGCAGCATTTTCAGAACACTCTTGAATTTCTGATTGATATTCATATGCCTTTGCAGATACTTTTTACCATTCAGTGACCTCAGTTTTACTATTATCATTTTCAAAGCACACATGATCCCCAATTTTTTCATTACTTCCCTAAAAAAACCAATGGTGTTTCTCTTCAAACTCCACCTTCCACTGGTAACTCATTCACATTCTTCTCTGTGGGTTAACTTGATAATTCAATGAGTAGCTTCTCCACTGGGCAACATTCATGCAATCGCTCATCTTGTCCAAACACTCACAAGCAGTAGGTGAATAATTAAGGAAGACTTGCAGTTTTAGAACAAGAAAACAGAAGTCCAAGCACCGTTTTTAACTCTCCCTGTATAAACATAGTTTCTTAAAATATTTAAACTGCAGGGTCTGCAACAGAACTACCATTTTGTCAGGGTATTAAATAGAAGTTGAAGTATACTAGGTCAATTGAGTAGTCTCTGACATCATTTAACATCCTGAAATTCAACAAGCTTTTAACCTGTCCATAGGTGAAAATGAACAGTTATATTAAACAACAACATTTTCTCACATAAAACGTGGGAAGAGCTTAGCCCTCCACTAACAACAGAAAAATGCAAACACACATACACATGCACACACACACACACACAAACAAAATACACACCCACAGATGGAGGATGGCGATTCATAGGCCTGGCCTCTGGCTACAAGAACAGATGGTTTTATTATTTACACACTCAATGGCATGACATTCCTGTTTCATTCATCCTGATTTCATTCATACTCCCACACCCGTCAAACATCACACCCACTTTTCTGAAAAACAACAGACTTTTCATTGAGTCCTGTGTTCCTTCCATGAGGGCAGATGGTACACCCTAGATACATTCCTCTGTCGACTTTCTCACAATTCACCACTATTGAAATCCTACCCTGGTTTCCTAAATCCTACTCCCAGCCATTTCACAGCTCATCAAGCACTTCTGTGTCCTGCTGAGTGCTTAGATTTCACAGTCATGTGTACAGGGAGAGAAGTTATGCATTAAAAAGGGGATGGAAATAAATAGGTCCACAGCTGAGCTTATAAGAATCATTTTCTGTCTAATATTGATACTCTTTGACTCTTTGAATGTGAAGATAATACAAGATTTGAGTCCATCTTAATGGCTTATCATCACAGATGACAATCAAGGTCAAGCTTCCCATCTTGATGTTCTGTAAAATGTGTCAGTCATTTATTTTGAAATTGATAAAATCATACCTGGCCGTGGCCTTGTCAATCACCACATCACGATTTCCTAAAGATAAAGGAAAAAGGGGTTCTGCAAGAACTCGACAAAATTAGGACAGAGGAAAAGAGGTGACAAGCAAGGGAAACCAGGTTCATTTATTCGGTCCAGCATGAGACTGAGATGAGGAAGACAAGTATACAGTGACTAGCGACTCTTGGGGGGGGGGGCATTCTCTTGATACTCTAGATCAAAGAGTCATATCTAGACAATGTATTCAGTCCAAAGTCTTACTTGAATTCTCTGCATATTCGCAGTAAAGAAAAAGTGGAACGACGAAATGATTCAAGCATTGATAACTGAAGGTATACCATTGTGCATAGTGAACCTGGTACAAAACCAATCTCACTCTCAGGCTGATGCATACTGGCATACTCCTAAAAATTTCTAGAAATTGATACCATCAAAGAAATAACACATTGCACTTTTTGAATGCCTAGAGATTCGTGATGTGGGGAGAACTGCAAGAATCTCCACGTGGAAAGACACAGAGAAATTCCTCCTGCTGGGAAGTTCAAAGTGTCTAGCTTTGAAGGGAACCACCTGATTCAAGGAAGCTCCAGAGAGGCTGACCTCCATTCCCAGCATCCACACCGTGGGTGGCTTGGTCCATACCCTAATTCCATCACTTGGGGATCAGGCTCCTCAGGCTTCCATTCACATGCACACACTGGCCCAATCTCCAGGGAATTCCTTTTGGAAAAAACAGAAATTAAAGATAAAATGTGTTCAGGGTGAAGCTACCATGAACCGCTATCACTTAGAGTGCCATCAAAGACCCATGTTCGGTCCTTAGAGCACTGCCAAAATGAAGAATAAATAATGGGACTAAATGTTGAAGACCGAGTCACTAGCCCTACCGTAAGGTATTAGGAGATATAGTAACCTTCACATGGGCGTGGATTAAATTAAAAAATAACAGAGTATGTGAAAACAATCTAAATGCAGAAGCTGTACTGAGCACAAACCCAGATGTGTCCAATTTGATTACTTGGGAAAGAAATCAAGAAAAGGATTAACTATCATGCATTATGTCTGAGAAAATGTTAGTTTTCAGAGACTTTGAGATCTGTAATGATGAAAATAAGAAAAAAATTCAATGCACAGAGAGCAAAAGCTGAAATCAAAAAAAGATATTGGAGTCACGCTCCAATGATGTACTTACAGTCGCCAAAAGAATAGACGACGTTCAAAAGCCTTTATTTTCTTAGGTTGAAAGGATCATTTAGTATATTGCATGCCTATGTGAGGTAACCGGGAGTTTGTATGTCTAACACATGCACACTTGTCCTTCACAGAGGCCAAAGCACAACACTGGAGACCCTACAATGAAGGTAAGAAGCGACGGTGAACCACACCCGGCATGTTGAGTATCTAACCTCCCGTGATCTACGAGAACAGCTAGAGCTCCTGACTCTTGAGGCATCCTTCCAACTCGCCCGATGCTCTCCTTATTTCATAAAGGCATGAAGGATGACAGCATCGAAAAGAAACCAACATTTGTCAGACAATATTGTTTCAGGCAACAATTCGGGGACACAACTTCTTAAATTATTCTGAATTCCAAATGGGAAAAAAATGCGGAAAATAAGAAAGTATCGTGCGCATGGTCTCCACATCGCCCCTTTGGGAGGCAAAGTCTTTTACTGGTTTGTATCAGGAGAAAGAGATGCTCTTGAATAACTGCTGTTTGTAATTCTTACCAAGACAGGGCTGGACAGTTTCTTCAGGGAAGGAGTCCTACTGGGGGATGTCCTTCACTGTGAAATAATTGAACAAGTGATCATTAATACTCCTATGAAAACCATTGAGGAAACGCTCTGAACGCTTTGTTATTTGGTGTTCAAAATGCCCCTTCCATTACACACTTGAAATCACCCCTGAATATCTGCTTCAGATATATTTTGTGAGTGCTGATCATTTTCCTTACATCTTCTAAATTCTTCTCGTGGGGAAGAAATGGCAAGAATTTAGACCCTGATTAAAACTATAAAGCGACAAAGACACAGGCATGCACATACAAACAAGGATGCACACACACTCTCTCTTTCCTTCACTCTGTCTCTATCAGAAACACAAATGGGGGAGGCCACAGACATATACATACATACCCTCCCTACACACATACGAATTCACTCACACTGGATGGGAAGGAGGGCTGTATTTCTTCCTCAAGGTGTGATTCGCTGGTTGCAGTGACTGATGACCGTGGCCATATGCAGTGAAAGTTGCTGGTATTCCTAATGGATTCCCACACTTATGCCTGCATAGCACCCTGACTCCGTTCCTGACATTCTCTTGGCAATTCATTGAGTCTTAGACACGCTGCCACGTTTTGGGTTGGATTCACTGAAAAATTAATTCCTGCTCAGGCTGGCAACATTCTCACAGGCTACCACAGTCTTTTGAGATTTCAAGCTCCTTTGCTCTTCAAGGATTCATTCCTGAGTGGCCTCCGAACCCTCAACCCCTGTGTTCCAATGCTCAACAGCACCTCCATGTGAGCTTGATTCTGTGAGAAGAGTGTGAATAAGCACCCTTCGTTTTAGCTCTCTTCTTTCAATTTGCAATAAAGAAGCAATTTCAAAATGACCTACTAAATTTTGGTTGATGCCTTGGCTGAATGAATGAGATATGCCAAATAATACAGCCAAGCTGGACACAAGGAAACTAAGTACACGGGCAGGCTCTTTCAAGTACTGATGTTAATACCTGCCCTAAAATCTTCTGAACCAGGAGAAGGTTCAACAAAGTTAAGGACCCTGGGTTTGACACGAATCCTATCAGGTCCTCCACGGACTCAATAGCTGAAGTGTCCAGAAATCACTGTGTCTATACACCTCTCTTGCCCAGGCAGGGAGAGTCAATTTCCATAAGTGTGTCTGTGACTAACAATAGGAGCTTCATCTCTCATCTCAGAGGCCTGCACCTTTAGCAGTTAATAGCTGACAGGAAAAAGAGACGTATGTGGGAACTTAAAAAAAAGCAATGTTTCCCCACAAATATGTTTGTTTCCACCTTGGCAATGACAAGGAAGAGCAGGCATTCAGCACAGTATCAGGGACCTAGGTCAGAGCCCGAGAAACATGGACTAGTGTTCTACCTTTAAAATCTTCCATCTCTGGTTATATTTTCAGGTCTATGAATCTTACCTGGGTGAAGACTCCCGGGTGGTAGCATTGTCCTCGGAATCTAATAGAGAGACAGGAGATATGTTCTAGCAACTACAGAATCATAACATCACACATCAGACCAAGACATTGACTAAAGGTTTGTGGGTACCCAAGCTGTGAACATACTTCTGGAGACTTCTGCAGGGGAATGTTCATTTGTCAGCAGTCTATTCACTGACAAACCTTGCTTCCACTCTCGGTGTTTTAGAAAGGCAAGGCTAGCATAAAAGTTAACTACTCAAAATTCAACTGTGCAGAAAGACTGTGATCCGAAATGTATGACCTCAGAGGGTCAGAAAGTGCATCCAAAAACGAACCCTCATGAGGTGGATGATGTCGAAATAACAAGAGGCTGCTCCAGCTGCTCATGCTGTCATTGAAATTGTTCCCCTTAGGGGAAAAAATCCCAAACTCATGGAGGAGGATGTCTGGGGACCGCATATAGCGTCATGGATCCAGACACGCTCACGGACACCACAAAATTTTGGAAAGGGAATGGATGGTCAGTCTGCCCATAGTGTCTGTGGATAACGCTTGGAGGCGCATCCCTGAGGGCACAGAGCTGGTCTTTGGAAAAATACCCTGAAAGATTTTTGAAAAGGAAAGCAAAGCAAGCAAGATTTCTCACATTTTAAAACCTCTTTGAGTGGACCTGGATGAATCTATGTATTGAGTAAGCATTAAGGAAAGGGGTGGCAGAAATGTAGGATCTGGAGGTGTTGGGTGAGAAACAATAGGGCACTTGCACATTTCAATATCCAGTGATCAGGATGCCGTGCACAGTAACTGAGCATGCCTAATCCAGAGTAAACCATAGCATGGAGGGAAGATGTGGGCACGAAGCTTCAGCCTTAGGATGAACGTAGGATGACTACGTTCCAGGGCGTGAACTTGCAACCACAGACATGTGAGTTCACAAAGGTGACCTAAAGAGCCTCATCATATATAATAGAATGCATGAATTGCCGTGCCCGGTTTAGGAAGTGTGACCATGGGGTGGGGGGAAAGAAGAGGGGATGCTTGGTTTGAAACACAAACAGTCAAATACCCTAAACATCAAAAATGGAGCCAACCGGGACTAGTGATACCGGCATTCCTGGAGAAATGCTGACCATCTGGTGGGAGATGGGGAAGAGACTTTGCACAGAACTAACATACACTCTCCAAAATCTTCAGAGAATCAAGAAAATAGAAAGCAAACATTAAAAAGGAGAATTGAGAAATGATATTCTTGTTATTCTCACTCCAATTTCTTCCCCCCTTTCTGAACTAAAACTTCCATAATTTGATTTATGGTAGCAAAAATAGGACGTAGGAGACTCATGGAATTGGCAATGGACAGCAGGTCTAGTCATTCACACTTGAATTTCTTTCCTCCTTTTGCATCTAAATCTTTCATCTTTGACTTACGGAAGAACCATTTACAGAATATTTCAGGAAGAATACTTACTTTCAGCAGTCTTCAACCTCTTCTTTTGTGGTGCTTTAGGTGGTGGCACACGATGAGGTGCACTGAAACGTGAAAGATTAGAATCAACTTCCTACTCCTGACCAAAGCATTGATCACACTCTCTCAATGACTGTTCTTATGAATTCCCATTTCATCTCATATTCAAAACTGATGAAGGAGTTTAATTTTTTTTCAGTACATAAGCAGGATTTTTCACTGTTTTCACAACAACTTTTTCTCAAGTGAAGAAAATGGTGAGAGGTCATCACTTGAATAACAACACACACCCAACACCCACACTCACACTCACACCCACCCCCCCCCCGCACACACGATGGGAAGCAGGGTTGTATTCTTACTCAAGCTGAGATTCCTTGGCTGCAGTAACTGACGACCTCAGACATATGCAGTGAATGAAGTTAATATTCCTAATCAGTTCCCCACAGTTATGCCTCCTTTCCTGACATTTTCTCAGTACTTCAGAGAGTCTTAGATTCGCTGCCAAGTGATAGGTCTGATCCACTGAGAAATTAATTCTTGCTTGGGCTGGCAACATTCCCACAGACTACCACACTCTTTTGAGATTTTGAACTCCTTTCCTTTTCAAAGATTCATTCCTGAGTGGCCTCTGAACAATCAACCTTGGTGTTCCAATGCTTAACAAGTATCTCCATGTGAGATTGATTCTGTGAGAACAGTGTAAATAAGCACCCTTCGTTAAACCTCTCTTCTTTCAATTTTCGATAAAGGAGCAATTTCAAAATAACCTAGTAAATATTGATTGATGCCTTGGTTGAGTTAATGAGATATGTAAAATGAAACAGCAAACTGGACACAGTAAGCCTAAGAACAAGGGCAGGCTCTTTCCAGTACTGATGTTAACACCTGCCCTAAAATCTTCTGAACCAGGAGAAATTCAACAAGTTAAAGACCCTGGGTTTGACACAACTACTATCAAGGTCTCCACCGACTCAATACTTGAAGTGTCCAGAAAACGCTTTGTGTATACAACTCTCTTACCCAGGTAGGGAGAGTCAGTTTGCGTCAATGTGTGTGACTAACAATAAGAGCTTCACCTCTCATTTCAGAGGCCTGGATCTTTAGCACTTAATAGCTGACATGAAAAAGAGATGCACATGGGAACTTAACGAAAGCAATGCTTCCACTGCAAATATATTTCTTTCCACCGTGGCAATGACAAGAGAGAGCAGGCATTCAGCACAGTATCAGGGGGCTAGGTCAGAGTCTGAGGAACATAGATTAGTGTTCTATCATTATAAACTTCCATCACTGATTGTATTTTCAGGTCTATGAATCTTACCTGGGTGAAGTTTCCGTGGTGATGGCATCATCCTCGGAGTCTAAGAGAAAGAGAAAAGTCTTGTTCTAGCAACTATAGCATAATAACATCACACATCAGACAGAGACATCTACTAAAGGTTTGTGGTTACCCAATCTGTGGAGATATTTCTGGAGGCTTCTGCAGGGCAATGTTCATTTGTCAGCAGTCTATTCACTGACAATCATTGTTTCCACTCTCAGTGTATTAAAAAGGCAACGATAGCATAGAAGTTACCTTATTACCCAAAATTAAACTGTGCAGAAGGATGTGATCTCAGCCTAATGATCTCAGAGGGTCATAGAGTGGACTCCTATAAAGAATCCTCACCAGAAGGTCGGTGTTGAAATACTAAGACACTGCTCCAGCTGTTCATGTTGTTACTGAAATTGTTCCACTTAGAAAGAAAATCCCAAACACATGGACAAGGATGTCTGCTGACACAATATGGCATCATGGATCCAGACATGATCACGGACATCACAAAATTTTGGAAAGGGCATGGATGGTAAGTCTGCCCATAGTGCCTGTGGATAACAGTTGGAGGCACATTTGTAAGAGCACAGAGCTGGCCTTTGGAAGAAATACCCGGAAGGAATTTTGAAAAGAGGAGGGAGTCAAGCAAGATTTCTCACATTTTAAAATCTCTTTGAGTGGACCTGGATGAATCTATGTATTGAGTAAACATTAAGGAAAGGGGTAGCAGAAATGTAGGATCCGGAGATCTTGGGTGAGAAACAATGGGCCCTTGCACATTTCAATATACAGTGATCAGAATGGTGTGCACAGTACCTGAGCATGCCTAATCCAGAGTAAACCATAGCATGGAGGGAATATGTGGGCACGAAGCTTTAGCCCTAGACAGGATGACCATGTTCCAGGGGATTAACTTGCAACCACGGACATGTGAGTTCACAAAGGTGACCTAATGAGCCTCATCATATATAATAGAATGCATGAATTGCCGTGCCCAGTTTAGGAAATGTGACCATGGGGTGGGGGAAATAAGATGGGATGCTTGGATTGAAACACCAACATAGTCAACTACGCTAAACATCAAAAATGGAGCCGACCGGGACTAGTGATATAGGCGTTCCTGTAGAAATGCTGACCATCTGGTGGGAGATGGGGAAGATACTTTGCATTGAATTAATATTCACTGTCTATAATCTTCAGAGAATCAGGAAAATAGAAAATAAACATTAAAAAAGAGATTTAAGAAATGATATTCCTGCCATTCTCACTCCAATTTCTTCCCCCCTTTCCGAACTAAAACTTCCATAATTTGATTCATGGTAGCAAAAATAGGATGTAGGAGACTAATGGAATTGGCAATGGACAGCAGGTCTAGTCATTCACACTTGAATTTCTTTCCTCTTTTTGCATCTAAATCTTTCATCTTTGACTTACGGAAGAACCATTTACAGAATATTTCAGGAAGAATACTTACTTGCAGCAGTCTTCAACCTCTTCTTTTGTGGTGCTTTAGGTGGTGGCACACGAAGAGGTGCACTGAAATGTGAAAGATTAGAATCAACTTCCTACTCGTGGCCAAAGCATTGCTCACACTCTCTCAATGACTGTTCTTATGAATTCCCATTTCATCTCATATTCAAAAGTGACGAAGGAGTTTAATTTGTTTTTCAGTAGATAAGCAGGATTTTTCACTGTTTTCACAACTTTTTCTCACGTGAAGAAAATGGTGAGAGGTCATCTCATGAATAACAACACACACCCAACACCCCCACACACCCACAGGCACACATGATAGGAAGCAGGATTGTATTCTTCCTCAAGCTGAGATTCGGTGGCTGCAGTAACTGATGACCTCAGGAATATGTAGTGAATGCAGTTAATATTCCTAATATATTCCCCACAGTAATGCCTCCTTCCCTGACATTTTTCCGGCACTTCATTGAGTCTTATGTTCACTGCCAAATGATAGGTCTGATCCACTGAGAGATTAATTCCTGCTCGGGCTGGCAATATTTCCACAGGCTACCACACTCTTTTGAGATTTTGAACTCCTTTGCTTTTCAACGATTCATTCCTGAGTGGCCTCTGAACCCTCAACCTCGATGTTCCAATGCTTAACAAGCATCCCCATGTGAGCTTGATTCCGTGAGAAGAATGTGAATATGCACTCTTGGTTTTACCTCTCTTCTTGCAATTTGCTATAAAGGAGCAATTTCAAAATGAACTACTAAGTTTTGATTGATGCCTTGGCTGAATGATTAAGACATGTCAAATGATACAGCAAAGCTGGACACGAGAAAACTAAGTACAAGGGCAGGATCTTTCCAGTACTGATGTTCATACCTGCCCTAAAATCTTCTGAACCAGAAGAAGGTTCAATGAAGTTAAGGACCCTGGGTTTGACACGACTCTTATCAGATCCTCCACCTATTCAATACCTGAAATGCCCAGAAATCACTGTGTGTATATACCTCTCCTTCCCAGATCTGGAGAGTCGGTTTGCATAAGTGTGCTCATGACTAACAATAGGAGCTTCATCTCTCATCTCAGAGGCCTGCATCTTTAGCAGTTAATAGCCGACAGGAAAAACAGTCGTACATGGGATCTTAAAAGAAAGCAATGTTTCCCTCCACCAATATATTTCTTTCTACCTTGGTGATGACAAGACAGAGCAGGCATTCTGCAAAGTATCATGGACCTACTTCAGAGTCTGAGAAACACGGACTAGTGTTCTCTTTTTATAACCTTCCACCACTGGTTGTATTTTCATGTCTGTGAATCTTACCTGTGTGAAGACTCCCGGGTGGTAGCATCATCCTTGGACTCTAAGAGAAAGAGAAAAGTTATGTTCTAGCTACTACAGAATAATAACATCACATATCAGACATAGACATCGACTAAAGCTTTGTGGGTACCCATTCTGTTGAGATACTTCTCAAGATTTCTGCCGGGGAAATGTTCGTTTGTCAGCAGTCTATATACTGACAACTCTTATTTCACTCTAGGTGTATTAAAAAGGCAAAGATAGCATAGAAGTTAAACATTATTACCCAAAAGTAACCTGTGAAGAAGAATGTGATCTGAAACTAATCATGTCAGAGGGTCATAGAGAGAATCCAAAAAAAGTCCTCATCCAATGGATGGTGTAGAAATACTGAGATGCTGCTCCAATTGTTCATGTTGTTACTGAAATTGTTCTGCTTAGGAAGAAATTCAGAAACACATCGGAGGAGGATGTCTGGTGACCGCATATGGGATGCATGAATCCAGACACGCTCCTGGATCCCACAAAATCTTGGAAAGGGCACCGAATATTAGTCTGCCCACAATGCCGGTGGATAACACTTGGAGCCTTATCTCTGAGTGCACAGAGTGGGCCTTTGGAAGCTACTCCTGAAGGATTTTTGAAAAGGGAAGGGAATCAAGCAAGATTTCTCACATTTTAAAAATGCTTTGAGTGGACGGGGATGAATCTAAGAACTGAGTAAGCATTAAGCAAAGCAGTGGCAGAAATGCTGGATCCAGATGTGGTGGGTGAGACACAGTATGGCAGTTGCATATTTGAATATGCAGTGATCAGGATGGTGGGCACAAGACCTAAGTGTTGGTAATCCAGATTACACCATAGCATGGATGGAAGATGTGGGCACCAAGCATCAGATCTAGACAAGATGACCAGTCTTCAGAGGATGAACTTGTACTGAGGGACATCTGCTTCACAAATATGACGTAATAAGCCTTATCCTATAGGTCAGAAAGAGTTAATGTCCCTGCCGTGGTAGGAAGTGTGACCATGGTTGGGGGAGAACGAAGATAGGCTGTATAGTATGAAACTTAGAAATACTCAACTACACTACACAGTAAAACTTGTGCTGACAGGGTGTACTGGTGCTGGCATTCCTGGAGAAGTGCTGAGGATCTGGCAGGAGATTGGGAAGGGAATTGTACATAATTAATGTACACTGTAGGAAATATTCAGAGCATCATGAAAAGAGAAAGTAAAAATTTTCAAAGAGAATTAAGAAATGTTATTCCTGCCATTCACTCTTCAATTTCTTCCCTCTTTTGAACTGAAATTCCTTAAATTGGCTTATTGTAGTACCATCTGAGGTACATATCAGTAATCATACTTACTCCCACTGGTCTCCAGCAACGTCTGACCTTGTGGTTTTGGTGGAGGCACATGAGGAGATGCACTGAAACGTGAAAGAACAGAATCAATTTCAGAATCATGTACAAAGAATTTACGACATGCTTCCTATTTTGAGTGACATTAGAAAATGGCTAAGGAGTTTCATTTGTTCCTAAGTGGATAAGTAGGATTTTTCACTGATTTCAAAATAAAATTTTCTCACGTGAAAAATATGGGAACAGGTTAGCTCTCTACTAGCACAACAGAATACAGACACAAACACACACACACACACACACACGCACACACACACACACATACACACACAAATGTGCAGATGGAGAAAGGAGATTCACAGGACAGGCATCTGGTGACAGAAACTGCTGGTTCTATTATTTACACACTCAATGGCATGGCACTTCTGCCTCATTCATCCTCCATTTCATTCATCCTCCCATGCCCGTCAACACCATACCCACTTCTTGGAATAATCACAGAATTTTCCTTGAGTCCCAGCCTCTCTCTTGAGGGTGGATGTAGACCAGGGAAAGCATTGCTCCCTACATACATTCCTCTGCCAGCACTCTCACAAGTCACCACAATTGTGATCCTATACTGTTTGTCTAAATCCTACTCTCAGATGTTTCATTGTTCATCAAGCATTTCTGTGTCCTGCTGAGTCCTTAGATCTCACAGCCATGTATCCAAGGGCAGAAGGCATGCACTGAAAATAAGGAATGGACATAAATAGATGCACAACTGAACTGAAAAGGACCACTTTTCTTTGTAATATGTATACTCTTTGACTTTTTGACTATGAAGATAGTGCAAGCCTTGAGTCCATTTCAATGGCTCATCCTCACAGGTGACACTCTTCAAAGTCAGACTTCCTATCTTGCTATTCTGCAGATTGTGTCATCTATTTTGAAGTTGATAAAATCGTACCTGGCCGATCCTTCATTCATCACAGTGTCACGTTTTTCTGAAGATAAAGGAAAAAGGGTAATGAGTGCTCCCTAGAAACATCCTTCTGCTAGTACTCGCACAAGTCACCTCCATTTTGGTCCTATTCTGTTTTTCACTATCCTACTCCCAGCCGTTTTGTTGCTCATCAAGCATTTCTGTGTCCTGCTGAGTCCTTAGATCTACAGCCATGTGTCCAATGAAGGAATTCCTACATTGAAAATATTGGAATAACACAAACAGAAAATGTTTTCTGCCTCATGTTTATAGACTTTTACTCTTTGACAATGAATATATATGTATCAATTCTTCAATCTACCATGTCTTCGCTATTTTAATGTTTAACAAGCCTCTCCATGTAATTCAGAATGCTTATTTCTCACAACCCGATAAAATACACACTTTTGAAGGTAAAACTATACCTCCATCTCTATTCATTCCTGATTCCAGATATGAGCTCCAGGTTCTATGGCTTGCTGTGCTGAACCCTGTGTCAACACCTTCATTTCCCTGGCTTCTTCTTTTATTTTTTTTAACTGTAGTGAACAGTTGGACATGGTTGTCCACTTTCTATAAAAGACCATGCTCATTATATCACTGAGTGAGAGGATTTCTAACAAAGACTTGCATAGCCTTGAACCATGTCCTTTTATCTCAGTCTTGACAGATGTTAACATGCTTCAGTCATACTAACTCAATGGCCTGAATTTTATTCTTTTTACATGTCTGTATGATGTGCTATGTGTAGTATAATTTTGAGTGTCTGTGTCCCTGATTGAGACAGAGATAAACAGAGAATGGACAGAAAAAAGACAGAGAGACATTTCAGGGGCATATGTGCCACAGTGCACGTGTGGAGATGATGGAACAGACTTGATCGCTGTCCAAAAAGTGCAGGAATTGTTCCTGTCGACTTCCCGCTGCACAGGGGTTCAAATGCAGTCTGACATGCCTCTCTTTTAAATGTGTACCATGGATCTGAACTCAAGTCCTCATTATTTGGCGAGCAATTTCCGCACTAAATCCTCTACCCAGCCATTTAAGAAGCATTTACTATCCCAGGATCTGAATTCTACTACTGTCTTTTCCAAATCAGTCATACACCCCAATATGCTCCCCGATATTCCTTTCAAACCAATGCTGTTCCTCTTCATGCCACTTTCCTCCACGAACTCGCTCAGTCTCCACTGTGGCTTAACTTGTTACTTGCATCACTCATGCGCTCCCCTGTCTTATTATTGCAACGCGCACAGTCAGCAGGAGGATGAAGAAGGAAGTCCAGCAACCTTAGAATCGGGGAGCAGGAGTCTGAGTCCCATTTCTGCTACTCAAAAGTGCATCCACACAGTTACTAAGATGGTTTAACTTCAGGGGCTCCCACCCAACAATGATTTTATGAGGGTGCTCAACATAATTGATTAATTAATTGATTGATTAATCTCTAAGTTTCCTTAATATCCTGAAATTCTAGATGATTTCAGTCTGTCCAGAGAAAATGAATACTTTGCTCTCAGAAATGAAAACAAGGAAAAATGAAGAAACAAACAATGAAAGAGAAAAAGTCAAGCAAGCGGTGCAGTAATATAAAATCAGAGAGGAACTGCACCTTTTCCGAGGAACCACTGCACGCACGTCTGCACCCTTCGCTTTTAAAAATTCTGCCATGTCCTCTTTTTGTGCATGTATGGACAACAAGAATGGTGTGAAGCCATGCTGTAAAGGAAAATCAGTTACAGTTTGTAAAAGACATATTGCTCAACTAAACTTAAAATCCCAGCACAGACTCTAGGAACATAAATGCATGCAGTAAAGAAGAAATCCGAAGTGGGTGCTCTTCCTTCTTCCAGCTGCATGTCCACACACGCCGTTCCTGCCCTTTGCACACCCTCCCCTGCCCTGCACTGCACCTGACCTCCACTCACACACAGACATGCATATTCAACTCTGAGAACATGTGAACACAGATACAGAACACATACAGAAAATATCAATATTTTAACTTTGGTGATCAACCCACTTCAAAACATTTTTAATCACTGAAAGCTTCATCTACATGTGGAAAATGGAGTCACCTGTGCCATCATTGGAACTACCTGGGAAATAAAGTGATCTTTAACTTTGTTCTGGCTTCAATGTCTGCGTTGCAAGCCAGCAGCATTTTAGCCATCCAAATATTGCCCCTAAACACTGTGTAATGGAAAGCATTATTTCCATGCACATTCATGTCATGTGGATCGGCACCATGGTTCAATAAAACAGACAGGCATAGCACGTTTCCCCACTGAGCGGCCTGTGAGTAATGCACACAGAAAGAGATCAATTCACGGAACCCAAGATGAACACTTTAAATATTTCACCCAGTAGTTACCTGTAAATGAGATAAAATTTTATTTCCCTTTTGTTGAGAAAAGATCTGCTTGTGCAAACTCAGCCTTGCCTCAATTCAAAATCGTCCTGCCTCATGCCAACACACCTGGACAGTGTTTTGCAATTTTTCATTTGGGATCCTAGTGTGATTGCATGGTTTCCACTCCTCCTGGTCACCCTCTAATTCCTCCTGTGACCCCCCCCAGTCCCTCTCAATTTCATGTCCCCTTCTTTGCCACATATACATACATATAAATATATGATGCACTGAATCCATTTAGTGGTGCTTTATTGGCACCTGTGTTTCAGACCATGTTGGTTGAATCAGATCAATATCAGGGAACTAGTTCCTGGGAAAACCGATACTCCCTCCCCAGCATCCATTGACTGCCTGCAGCTCATCATTGAGAGTTGGGATTCCAGGAAATTTCCCCCACCTCAGCATGTCAAAACTGGTCTTCTCCTCATTCAGACTTTGTTAGACCACATTATGTTGGAGATTCCATTGGAGTAACTTCCCAATCACATCTACAATGCGTTCACTAGCAGAACACACCTAGATATAATGATCTTTTAATTCTAATCCATCTCACTTGAAACTGTTGGCAATTATCTACCTTAATCAGAGGTGTGCTCTTTTCGTCATCAAGGGAATTTATGTTGCAGTTCTTCTCGATTAGGAGGGATGCTCCCTGTGGATGTCCATAGGTACGTGCATAATGCAAAACATTCCTGTGAAAAGGAAAGAAGTTTTTAGGAAATTATGGAGCACTAGTCAAAGCACATTCGTCCAAAGAAGTATAAATATTAAACAGAGTGTAATTAATTCTGAAGCGAGGTCACTGGAGTTTCCTCAGTTCTCTCTCATGAACTCTCGTCGTTCATGACTCCAACACCCTAAACATCGGAAGGCCCTACGAAAGCGAGTGGACCATCTGGTGGACCGGATGACACTGCGAATCTGGGCGTTGTAGTAGAGGTCCTGTATGTGGAGGGCCTGGGCAGGGCCAGCAGGCCACACCACCTTCTCCCCTCCTCCTCCCATCTTCTTCTGCTGTTTCTTTTTGTCAAACACTAGAACTTTGACCTAAAGTAAACTAAATCTCTCCAAACTGGTCACCCAAACACTACAGCCTACCACCAAGAAACCTCTGTGGTTCAGCAACTGATCTGAGAGGGCTTTGTCACCTAGCAACATCCTAAACAATGCTTTGCCAGGTCACTGCCTCTTGGAGTTCCAGAATCTTAGTCCAAGATTCTGTGACCTCAGCACTCCTGCCCACATCAGACACCAATGACAGGAGACTGACCAATGGCACTCAGCACTCACTTGCAAAGCTCTGCCTGTCTATCACAGCTTCAGAGCAGGTGCTCCTCCCCTGGTCAAGTCATGCCAAGGTTGCTTCCCAGTCCTGCAGCTCTTGCCAGGATTGCACGTGGTTACATAAATAACCAACCTCATTCTTTCTAGAAATTACCATATTATTGATATTGGATTCTTCTGTACTATAAGCTACATTTGAATCAGAAAACTACTTTGGGCATCGTTCTCTATGAGGGAAAATATTTTCCTTTTTCATTGTTGCTGAATCCAATCTTTGCTCTTAAAAAAGTACAACTCAACTCTTGGGGGTGAGGCAGGAGGATAATCAGTTCAAGGCTACCCTGGGATACACAGTGGTATCCTTTTTCAAAAGTTAATATGTCCAGCATGGTGAGACACACCTTTAATCCCAGTACTCAGGAGGCAGAGACACGAAGATCTGGGTGAAATCAAGCCGATCCTGATCTGCATACCAAATGCTAGTGCAGATGTGGCTACAGGGAGACCTCTGTCTCAGAAAATATGCAAACCAAAAACCCAAACCCAACATCAACATCAAAAGCACACAAAAATTAAAATGACAAAATTTAAACAGCAAAACAGAAGGAAGTTGGCATGCATAAGTGGGTGAATAAATAATGATACAATAATCATTTCCAGGTGGAGTGGTAGTGCACACCTGAAATTCCAGCAGGTGGCAGAGGCAAGAAGCTTGTCCTGAGATAGAGGCCTGACAGGCACCGTACCAGGAAGGAAAGGAGACATAGAGGGCAGAGGGGCTGTGTATACAACTATGGATTTCAGGGCCATCCTTGACTACATAGACATTTTGAGACTAGACTGATCAAAAAGATCTGTGAAATGGAGGGAGGGATGAAGGGAGGGCGGAAGAGAGAGAAGAAGAGAGAGACAGAAGAAAAGACAAAGACAAAAAGGAGAAGGAGAAGGAGAAAATGCAGTAAAGACTACACCACTATTAGATCATTTTTAAAAATCATCTCTCAGGCAGGTATGAGCTAGGTTGAAAAATCTGTATAGGACACTTCCGGGATTTTTGTGGGAAGGAAAGGAGTAAGTGATGGGATTCAGCATGCATTCCGTGACTGAGCTGCATTTCTAACCAAGTCTGTTTTCTTTATCTTTGCACTGGGAGATACTAAGATACAAACCATTTAGAGTGATGACAATACAGACATTTCATACACCTTAATTTCATCTGTCTTTTTTTTATATACAGGGTCTCAACTATGTATCACTGACTGACCTGGAATGAACTGTGTAGACTAGGCTGGCCTCCAACTCATAGGGTACTGCCAGATCCCAGGTGAAGGTACATGATGGTAGATGGGACACAGAACCGAATCCGGGCATTCTCATCTAGTAATGCTTTCTGCTCCCCTTTTCCCTCTGCACCAGTAGATTATGTGCAGCCACCCTGTCAGCTCAGACAATGTTCTTCCATGAAATCATCTGCCACCTCTGGCTCTTAAAATCTTTCTGACCTTTCTTTGACAATGGGCCCTGAACTTTGAGAGGAGAGGGTGTGGTAATACGTTTCCAAATTTGGGCTAGACACTCCAAAGTCCTTTATTCTCTCCATACTAACCACCTGAGGGCCTGAGTGTCAATCAACATCTGTAGTAAAAAGAAGCTTCTCTCCAGAGAGTTGAGAGATGTACTCATCTATAGATATTACATTAATTCAGAGGAGTCACCTGTAAACTGTCTAGCAATAGGTCCTTGGCCCACAAAACAGTGTCAGGTAAAGACTCTACCTTGTGACACAATCCTTGAATCCAGTCATAGAGTGGTTGGCTGCTCGCATAACACTTTTGCCACTATTGCACTAGTTAGCATATCATGCCTAGCCAATGATTATTGTAGCTCACAGGGCTAAATCCTGAGAAAGGATGATTGTTTTTCTCTCTCCTGATTGCATGCATAGCACCTCCTCATACTATGAAAGATAGCCAGTAGAGATGAAGCTTCCAGATCACTAGCAGCTTGATTTCTCCATGTTTCTTCTGTGAATCATGGATGTAGTTACTTCAGCAATAAGTATTTACCATCAGGTTCTTCAGAGAATCTATCTCCATACTGAATACTAATTCTTTATCTTTAATGGTCTCAACTGTTTCACTCAACTCTTTGTATATTCATCATCTCCATTCTGTCATGTTCCTATGTTCTTTGAATTCCTGTAAAATATGTATTTTGAAATCTTTCTCTTACACATCAGCTAGGTTGCCATTCTTAGGAAATATAAAAATGGGTGTAGTAACTTCTACAAGATACATTGTCTGATAATTAATGCTGTGTTATTCCAATAGGATTTAGGCATCTAGAATTTGGTCCTTGATGGTGTTTCATGTATGGACAGTTGATCTTGTCTTTGCTGAATGGCTGTTACTGTCTTTGTTTGCTGTTATGACAACTTATTAGGTTCTGGTCTAGCTGAGTTGATTGCATCATGTGTGAATGGGATCTAAGAAATATTGACAGGTGCACTACACAAGGGCACAACTTCTAAGCCTGAGAACTCAATACAGACACCACATGATCCTGGATCAGCAGGGTGGGCCGGGGGGCTGCTAGGTGAGCAAGCTGCCAGATGGTTTAGTGCTAATTTTCATTGGATAAACAGGGGTCTGTCTTGGGTGATATTCAGGCTGTACAACCCTAGCTCTATGTGGGAGTGTGGGAATTACTGAAAGAGCAGATGAGGTTCTATAGATCTGAGCAACTTGATGTAGTGTGAAGGCTGTGCATCCTGAGGACCATGACGGGGAGGGGCATTGGTGCTGTGGGAAGAGAATACTAGGGCCTGAGAACTCACAAGTCTGGAGGAGGCAAAAGGGTGAAAGACACTAGCTAGGTCCAAGACAGGTGATGGCAGGCTGGGAATGCTGGGGTTGGAGAGTTTACAGGTCTGAGAGGTACACAGAATGAGACCATGAAGACGGAAGACTGTCATGGGGAACTCACAGGTGAGGGGGTGTGGTGTGTGGACCTGCACAGCCCAAGCTGGCCTGAGAACTGTAATAGCAGACAGGGGATACTGCGGTTGGGGAAATCCACATCGTGGTAAAATTCATATGTCTTGGGGATGCAGAAAAGGGTTATCCCATGGGAGCCTGTTTTTCCAAAAGAAGTCCAATGTACGATGTCAGCACAAAAATGAAAAGCAAAAAGGAGTTTGCAATTCAAACTCATTCTACTCAGAAAGGCTATTTGAAAGAAAGCAAATGACAATGAATGCTGGGAAAGAATTAGGGAAAGAGAAACTGTTATTATTAAGTGGTAGTGTAAGCTGGTATAAGTACTTTTGAAATCCGTTGAGAAGTTTCTCAGAAAGCCAAAAAGAAACTAGAATATGACCCAACTGAGCCACTAATGGACATGTACCTAGAAGAGTGAATCCTATGCTCTTCTGCAGAGATACTTGTATATCCACATTCATTGCTATTGTACTCACAGTAGCCAGGAAGTGAAAACAGCCTGGATGACCATCAACAGATTAATGGAAAATGCAATTGCTGTACACATGTGCTCTGGGAAGTTATTCAGTCACCTATAAGTGACATTATGAAATTTGGAAGTATACTGATAGAACTGGAAAATTTATCCTGAGTGAGATAGCTTAGGCCCAGATATACAATTAGGATCTCACGTGTGGATCCTAATGAACTCTCAGGCTAGTGTGTTCAAACTGGAATGCCTCTAAAAATCAGGAAGCAAGAATGGGCCATTTAAGAGGGAGAGGGGGAAAAGTCCTGAGACTGATCACTGGAACACAATGCAAGTTGTCCTCATACATCTGCATCCACCCCATCACACACATACACACAAAGAAGATAGGAAATGTATTTTGAAAATGTGTTTGAATGAAAGGCACACTTGTATAATGCAACACTGAGAAAAACAAGATTATTAAATAAAAACACAGTAGCAGATTTCTCCCAATTTCTTGGAGAGAGCAAGTTGCATTACAGGCTTTTGCCAATGCCTTTGGTTGCCCACCAAAATTAGACTGTAAGACTCTACTTCTTAAGACATCACACATTTGCATTGTAGGACATTTTGAAATCAAGATAAATCTGAACTTGGAGGGAATTCTGTGCTTGCTTAATTTCATAGCTCCATGGGTTCTAGATAAGCAATTTGAGTAGAAACATCATCAATGTTCCTGTCCAGATGTGGACTGTGTGAGCTACAATAATGACCTTCCTGTTCAGATTATGCCCCTTTGTTCAGAAGAGGTATGACTACTGCATCACCTTCTGATTGTATTTTAGGCCAGCTCTTCAAGAGGGTACCCATGTCTGGTTATGGAGACCTGGTAAAGCCTCCAAGACTGGGAACATCATAAAAGGAAACCACTACTATTGCTTTCATAAATAGAACCAACATCAAACCACCTTCTAAATACCTATGTGTATAGCCACAAGTTAACACAGGTCTCAATCTTCATCAGAAAAACTTCTTCTGTGCAGTGGGAAGTAGTGAATGAAGAGATTCACAGCTGGTTCAAGTGCAGAGAAAAAGTTCTCCCCTCATGACTTAGAAAATATAAAACTTAGAGGCTGAAGAACGTAAGAGCCAGAGGTAGAAGGGAAATGCTGCAAAACAGTGTCTTCTGGGCATGACACGACTAATCAGCTCATCAACTCCCTACAGCTGTGGTTACCTGAACACGAATACACAAGATCAGGTCTAGACCATTTGATCATGCACGGGAAGGGGCTCCTAAGGCCCTGCTTCTCAGTGAGGGACTGTGAGCAGATAATGAGTGTCAGTGGAAGGGGATCCCCAAAAAGTTTAAAATTAGAAAATGAAAGCAAGCCGGCACCAAGATGTGTCTTAACTCTACCAAAGTATTAATAACAATATGCTTTGGTTGTTGCTTACAAGTTAGCATTTAGGCACTTTGAGTATGACATTGCAGTAAAACTGGTTTTCACTAGCTAAATCCATGAAAAATTGGGTGAGGCCAAGAAACAGCTGAAACCCTATTATTTTCACATCGAAAACAATGAGAAATTATTAAATATCTTAATGCAAACAGATGAATAAAGTGTCATCCTTAAGAAAAATTTTCTTCTTAAAAATTTCAAATTGTTTTTTCTATTTCCCCAAATATAGATAATGACTTGATTTGTTAGCAGATTCTAGGGGAGATACTTCAAAGACCAAAGATCAAATTCATTGGCAGCTAGGAAGGTAAAGTCAAGAAGCACACGCTTTGTCTTAGACTCTTCAAAATTAACCTAAGTCAATAAAGAACACTGAGAGTATTATCAGTGTTAGCAAGAAGATCGACTTATGAAAAAAATCAGTGTAATCTTGTAAATTAATGGGAAGAGATTGCATTTGTTGTTTATGCTCTATTTCAGAAACCAGTTTCTTAATGAAGCAAAATTTAAAGCATGCCTCTTCTGTGTCTCTGGTCATATGTTTTACCAACTCTATCTGCCACTGAAATAAGTTAAATATTATTTAGAGAAAGTTAAGTGTCATATCATGAAAGGGAATAATGAGTTAGAAAATGTGCCTTCGCATAGGATTTTAGAGACCAAAGACGTAATGAGTACAGGCTTAAGAAAATTTGCCTAAATAAGCTTTAATTTTTAACACAGAGAATATATCTGTGCCACTGACTGAGATAAATTTCATCAAGACTACAATAAATATATATTTTACTAAATATGTATTACTTAAAAGTACTTCATGGATACAAAGATGAAATAAACCAATGTATTTCGTACTGACTGCATTATTTTGTGGATTTTAGAAACATTCTTCACCTGTTAGGAATTTTAGAAGGATTTTCACTTTGATAGCTATTTCATTAAACAAACTATTGTCTCCTTTTATGAAGTAAGAGTTTGAAAATGTGGTCTAAGCTCTTAACATTTCTAGGGAGAATTTTAAATACAGAATTGAAAGAAGTAGTATTGCAAGGATGGTGGAAATTATGCTGAAAAAGATTAAGAATCATGGTCTCAACACAGAAGCTGCACTGTAAAAAATCACTACAGTTCTGTAGTCCAACAAGGTATGAATAAGGAAAAAACATGCGACATGCCAAGGTACATGGGTGCTTTTTACAGGGTCCTATTTGTACACGAAGAGCTCCGGCAATCAATGGAAACTGAAGGAGGGAGAATCCGTGTTCTCCGGAGCCTAGCTCCCTGATACGTTATCTATTCCCAAGAGGTGAGCCTTAACACACATGCACATGAGCAGCACTAAGTGGACTTGGTGAATTCTGTAACATATGTCAGTGAGTGTATATTTATAGATGTATGTACAGCATGTACATGTAAGAAAATTAAAACAGAGGACAGGACACTGAGAGGGAGGTGGCAGCATGGGAGGAGGGGGAACGGGACTTGGAGTCATAGAATGATGTAAATACCCTCACGTATGACGTTCTCAAAAGTGTTTTTAAATCTTTAAAATATGCCTAGTCTCTAGAGTATGAGTGTACAATTCCGTGTTTATATAAATAAAAGATGTCACGGAATTTTCTGAGCAGGAAGACATAGAACGAGTTTTCAAATTTAACTTTCTTAGATTCATGACTTTCAAGTATTAGAAACAAGGAAAATAGTATTTGTGTAATTCTGATGGTGCTTCAGAAACAAAGACCAATGTAAAATGTATGCCTAAGGACAGTCATCTGCTTAGCAATGAAAGGAGTGGGAATGCACCAAACAATACTGCAAGTCCCCCCATCTCCTGAGTAGAATGTTCTCACATAAATCTTTCGTATGAAGGAATTGACTTCCTCATGTCGCAAGTAGGTTCGAACTGGAAGCTTAAAAAAAACTCTCTAGAAGATAATTATGAAGGCTGGAGAGAGATGACTGAGTGGTAAAGAAAACTAGCTGTTTTTGCAGACCGTCTGGGTTCAAGTCCAGCACCCACATGGCATCTAACAACCTTCCATAACTTCAGTTCCAGTGGCTCTGATATCCTCATCTGCTCTCTGCAGGCACTGCAGGACATGAGTGCCCTTACGTACATGCAGAAATGGCAATCACAAACCTAAAATCAAAACCAAATAAAATATATAATAATAAGATAATGATGTGACATCTAATACTGTTTTTAAATTTTTTATTGAATTTCTGTTTACTTCACGCAGAACATCTCAATAAATCTTTATCATCTTTACATAACCTTCCCTACTGGTACCCTCCCATCGCCTACACACTGGAATTCCTACATCCTGTGACCTGCGTTAATGCCGTTAACACCTAGTGTGTCAAGTTCGTGTCCCCAGAATTTCCTCAATGCCACTTTCTCTAGGTCTAGTCACCGTATCTAGCATCCCTCGCTTTAGGAAGATCACCTTGTGCTTACCAAGCAGTAATTGTTCTTCATGAGATTGGAATCTGTTGTCCATTTCCCCAGTACTGTGCTGAGTTTTTCTCTGCTTGAGTGTGCATGGGTCTTGTGCATGCTGACACCATTGTGGAAGGTAGATATGAGCGAAATCCCGGAGGTATAGGACTCTTATTTCTGCAATAGTACCTGAGACATGGGTTAGTGGAATTTAATATACGAGTCCTGTCCAAGGTCCACTCTGTTGACTCTTAATTCCCATGCACTGCCCATTGTGACCTTTCGTGTTCCTGGCCCTCTGTGGCTTGAGTGAGAATTAGAACTGAGAATGAGAACTGAGAGGTTCACTAGTGTCCTCTTTACCCCTTATTCTATGTTCTATGAACCACAGTGCAGAGGTTGCATTGTACATGTGCCATTTATGCTCAGGCAATTCACAACAAATGTCTGTTTGTGACCAGTTCTGGTACTATGTCATAGTCTCTGTCAGGGGCAAAGGAACCTTCTTTGATGAGGGGTGACTGGGATATTTGTCTGTAAATATAAACATGCATATCATTTCCACAGAAAGAAATTCCATTGTTCTATGGATAAGGCAGACTTGGGGTTTCCTCTCAGATCTGTGATTAATCCAGCCATGAATATTTGGTAATCATTATAGTACCACACATGAATTTCCTCACATTTATTGCACTTTTAAATCAATGAGGTACTTCTGGACCATCCTCAAGATAAAATTGCCACTAATGCGCCCAAATCATGTGCTGTGGCTACCATTGCTGTACTTATTTGGACTTCAAGCTGGTGCTAGACCATCAGTAGGTATTTTAGTCGCTTACATAGTCCTTTCCAAAGCTATGAGAGCGGCCTTTCAGAGGAAGTGGCGTCCAGGTCAGTTCCATATCCATAGATCTGAATCCTCTGTCTGAAGGATGATCTCTCTTCAGCAATAAAGACTTTTCTTCAAGTTCCAGGAGGCATTCAAAGGCTCTAGAAATAGCCTGTGTCATGTTTGATGTCTCTTGCACTACCCTCACCAAAGAAAATCAAAGGAATTTTTTCCCTATCTGGCACTGTTTTTTGTTATGTAACCTTCAAATAAACACATGGACTCACATACAGATACTAGATTTGTAATTTGTCATTAGATTTGGGGAAAAAAGGATTCCTTCTGTATGTTTACACTGGCTAGGCCTTATTTATCTCTCCCCTCTCTCTACCTGTCTGAACATTTCTTCTGTGCCTTTACCATTTAAAGTATAACCATTTCTCCCTTGTAATAACCGGTCTCCTCTGGGCACACCTATCTTGAGTCTAAAGGTTCTTATATAGCCCTCCCTCCTCTTACCCATTTAAATACACCCCATTTTATCAGCTTCTCCCTTAGTAATCCCTGTGTCCTGTGTTCTTCTCTCTCATATCCCTTCTTGCCTTTAAATTCCCAGGTTCCTCTCCATTAGCCTGGTTCCTGAAGTTACGTAAGGATACATGCTCAAATATTAAGATTAGGTGCTTGGATTCACAGATGAAGGAGAATATATGTCATTTGGTTTTCTGAGTCTGTGTTACTTCACTTAGTATCATCGTTTCTAGTTCCATCCATTTATCTGTAAATTTCATGATTTTCTCTTTGTTTACCACTCAGTAGAACTCGATTGTGTAAATGTACTGCAAGTTCAACATCAACTTGTTAGTTGAGGGACAGTTAGGTAGCTTCCATATCTTTGCTCTTGTGAAAAGAGCACCCACAAGCATCAATGTACATGTACCTCTCCAACAGAATAAGTCCTTTGGGTATATGCCATGGAGTCGTATAAGTGGGTCAAATGGTAGGCCCATTTTTAGTTTTTTATGGGTTCTGCACACTGCCTTCTTTAGGAGTTGAAAGACTGCAATTCCATTAGCAGTGAATAAGCATTTCTCTTCCTTCACACCCTCTCTGGCATTTGGTACCAACAGTCTGACTGTGGCAGGATGCAATCTTAATGTGGTCTTAGTTTGACTCTTCCCTAATTATTAACAATTTGAACACTTCTTAAGATGTGTCTTAGCCATTTTTACTTCTCATTTTGAGAACACTCTGCAGTGATCCTTTGCCCATCTTCTAACGGGGACATTTGTTTTGTTCATTTTTTGTTTTCTAACTTACATATTCTGAATGTTGAACCTCTGTCAAATGTGTCACTGGTGAAGATTTTCTCCGACTCAGTGGGTGTTCTCTTCACTTCCTTGGTGGTTTCTTTTCCTGTACGGAAGTTTGTTAGTTTAATGAGGCCCCACTTGTTGATTATGACATTAATTACTAAGGAACTACTGTCTGAATTAGAAAGTCCTTTACTACAACTGTATCTTTTAGGTTGCCACCAGTGTTCTCTTTGAACACATTCAGAGTTTCAGCTTTCAAATTGTAGTCTTTGACCAGTTTGTAGTTGTGTTTTCTGCCTGCTGAAAGACAATGTTCTAGATTCATTCTTCTACAGGTGGCGACCATGAATTGCTGAAGATGCTGTCATTCATTCAGGGAACATTGCTGTCAAATATCTGTCAAATATCAGGAGGCTGAAATTGCATGTACTCATGAATGGGTTTTCAATCATGTTCCATTGATCTACAGGGCTAACGGTGCGAGTACCATGTTGTCATAGGACTACAGCCCTATAATAGCGTTTGAGATCTTGTTTAGTAGTAATCCCCCAACATTGCTCTTTCTGTTCAGGGTTGCTTTGGCCACCCAGGGCCTTTTGTGCTTCCGTGTGAATTTTAGAATGTTTTTCCTAATTCTGTGAAGAATGTCATGGGGACTTTGATTGAAATTGCATGTTGAATTCAGTCAAAGTTCTTTTCTGCATCTATTGCGATGACCATGTGATTTTTCTCTTTGAGTCCATTTAAATGATTTGTCATTTATTGATTTATGTATATTGACCTCTCCCTGCATCTCTGGAATAAAGCCGACCCAATTATGAAGGATGATAGTTTTGATGTGTGTGGTTTGCAAATATATTGTTGAAAATTATTTCATTTATGATCATTACAGTTATGGGTCTTTTTAAGCTGTTGAACTGTTCGTGTTTTGACTTTGGTGATTCCAATGATTATGGATATAAATTCACTACTATTAGGTTTTCACATTTTGTAGTGTATAGATTTTAAAGTATCTCCTTTTAATGTTCTGAATCTTTTTGTCATCTTTTTGATGCTCTCAGAGGTGCTGTGGACCGGATGCAGTATAGGCAAGTTTTGATGCTGATGATTCCTGAAAGTAATGGGAAGAGGACCACCAGAGTGCAGCTGGGGGTGGAACCACCCAAAGATTGGGGTGGGCCACAGAATAAAAGAACATGAAGTAATCTAGATGATTTAAAAAAAGACCAACTGGACTCTGATTTATTTCTTGGCTAGGCTTCCAACTTGCAGTCCCCAAATGTCCTTTGATGTGAGCCCACAGCATACAGGTTCTTAAATCCTAGGTTGGATCTTGTAATTGGATACAGTGGTTGTGAAAATCAATTAACAGTAAAAATTTTCTGAATGTGAAAATTGAATCCAAAATCTAATGTGCAATGAATTTGTGGTGTTTCATTCTGTGCAAAGGAACAATAAACCCAGAAGATATCCCAATGAGGAACACACATGCTCTGGTGAAACCAACTTCATAAAATCAGTACTACAGGACATTAAAACACAGATAAATCCCAACTCACTAACAATAGGAACTTCAGTACCCCACTGTCTCCATTACACAGGTCAACTGCACAGAGAATAAACAGACAGAAATCTGAATTAAACAATACCATACATTAAATGTACCTGACAGACATCTACTAAATACTCCACCAAAGTACCAAAGAATACACATTCCATTCAGCAGTCGTGGAACTTTACCAAATCTACCTCATACTGGGGAACAAAACAAACTCAACAAGTAAAAAATGAAATAAGTCCATGCATTCTATCAGACCAAAATGCAACCAAGCTTAAAATCAACATTGGAAGAAAGCCTAGTAAGTTCACACACTCAAGAAGACTAAAAACACACTCCTGAATGGTGGAGGGGTCAAAGGGGGAATTAAGAAAGAAACAAAAGTATTCCTTGAATTAAGTGAAAAGGACAATAAAACACAACAAAACTTTGGGGGCATGTTAAAAGCAGTCCTAAGAGGGAAGTTTATAGCTCTAAGTACCTATATTAGAAAATCAGAAAGAACACAAATAAATGACTTAACTTTGCAACTACAGAGGATTGAAAGGCAGCAACAAATGAAACCCAAACCCAGCAGACAAGAATTCAAAGCAAAATTACAGCAGAAATAAATGAAATAGAAACAATACAAAGAGTGAATGACTCCAATAACTGGTACTTTGAAAGGACAAACACAATAGAAAGACACTTAGGGCAGAAACCAAAGAAAGAAAGAGTAACTTCAAATCAACAAAATCAAAGATGAAAGGAAAATAGCACAACAGACAACAGAAAGATCCAGAACATCATAAACGAACACGTTAAAACCTATGTGATATTAAATTTTAAAACCTTAAAGAAATTGAGGCATATATCAAAAAAACTGGAAATCAACAAAAGTAAATCAAGAAAAGATTAACAGCTTAAACAGACCCATGGCATGTAAGTAAATCGAAACCATAATAGGAAACCTCTTGACCAGAAACATCTCAGGCGCAGATGGATTCAAAGCATAATCCTACCAGACATCAAAGAAGATCTATATCCAATACTACTTAACTATCAAAAAGATAGAAACAGAGGGAGAACTCCCAGATTCCTACTATGAAGCCAACAACACTCGATACCAAAACCAGGTAAAGATACAACCAAACAAGAGCACTATTAGACTCATATACTTAATGGATAAGGTGTAAAAATTATTGACAAAATATTGGCAAACTACATATAGGCACAAATCAGAAAGATCATCAACCTGGATCAAGCCAGCTTTATTCCAGAGATGCAGGGATGGTTCAGCATTCATAAATTAATAAACATCATAAAGCATATAAATGGATTCCAAGACAAAAATCAAATGGTCATCTAAATAGATGTAGAAAACCCATTAGACAAAAGACAGCATCCATTTACATTACAAGTCCTACGGGGAATTGGACTGGAGGGGACATATCTGAACATATTCAAAGCTATAGATCACAAACACACAGTTAACATTATTCTAGAGAAAACCTGGAAGAATTCCCCATAAAATCAGGAACCAGACAAGGCTTCCATTATCTCCAATCATTTTTAATACAGTGCTTGAAACTCTTGCTAGAGCATTAAGACAAGAGATGGAACTTAAAGGACTACTCATGGGAAATAAGCAGTCAAATTACCCCTTTTTTGCAGATGACATGATATCATACCTAACACATGTGAACAATTCCACCAGAAAGCTCTTAGAAATGACTCAGACTTTCAGGAAAGTGGCAGGATACAAAATTAATCTACAAAAATGAATAGCCTTTCAATACCCCAATCACAAGCAATTAGCAAGAGGGCAAAGGAAGACCCTCCCATTCACAATAGCCTCAAAAAAAGAACCTCGGGATAAAAACGACCAAAGTCATTAAAGATTTCTACAATTAAAATTTCAGTTCTTTAAAGAAAGGGATTGGTGAGGACACCAGGACATGGAAAGCCCTCCCACATGCATGGATTAGATAAGCTAATTTTGTGAAAAAGACCATGCTATCTAAAGCTATATATAAATTCTATGCGATCTTACCCAAAATCCCCATGACATTATTCACAGGATTAGAAGCCAAACATTCTAAAATCATATAGAAACACAAAAGGCCCTGGATAGCCAAAGCAACCCAGAACACAAAGACAAATGCAGAGGGGATTACTACACCAGATTTCAAAATATATTCCAGAGCTGTATTCATCAAAACAGCATGGTACTGGCACAAACATAGACCCATAGACCAAGGGAATATAACTCAAGACTCAAATGTGAGCACATCCAATTTCAGCCACCTGATATTTGACAAAGCAGTCAGGAACACTCACTGGAGGAAAGGTAATATCTTCAGCAAATGGTACTGGCAAAAGTGGATCTCCACATAAAGAAGAATGAAACCAGACCCTTACCTTTCACCTTGCACAAAAATCAACTCCAAATGGATCAAAGACCACAATTTGAAAGCTGAAACTCTGAAACTGTTAGAAGAAAACCCTGACAGTAGCTCACAAGGTATATTTGTAGAAAAGGACTTTCTACATCAGACATCAGTTGCTCAGGCATTAAGGTCAGTAATCAACAAGTGGGACCTCAGTCCACTAAAAAGCTTTTGTACAGCAAAACAATCAAGAAAGTGAAGAGGGAAAAAAATCCCACTGAGTGGGAGAAGATCTTTATGGTCGGCACATCTGACAGAGGCATCCAAAATCTATAAAAAACTCAAGAAACAAAGAATCAAGAAAACAAGTGACCCAAATAAATATAAGATAAGGATTAGTACAGAGAGTTCTCAAAAAAAGAAATAAAAATGTCTAAGAAGCATCTTTAAAAGTTTCCAACACCGTTAATGACTAGGGAAATGCAAAGTTAAACCACTTTAAGAATTCATCCTACCCCAGTAACACTGGTGAAGATCAAGAGAATAAATCATACCAAATGCTAGAGAGGATGTGGAGAAAAGGAATGCCCATTCACTGCAGATGGGAATACAAACTCAGGCAACCATTTTGGAAACAATAAGGGGAACTCTTAAAAGAAAAAAACAGTCAAGATGAATCTACCATTCAACCCGGTTGTACTACTCCTCCGCATGTACCCAAAGGACCTGTCCTAAATGAAGATACACTGTGCACTCATGTTTGTGGCTGGTCTTTTCACAATAGTTAAAAGACAAAAGCAACCTAAGTGTTACTCAACTGACCAGTGGATAAGGAGAATGTGGTGCATCTGCACAATGGAGTGCTAGTCAGTGTAAAGAAAGACCTAATCATGACATCTGCAGGTAAATGGATGGAAGTAGAAATGCTTATGCTAAGTGAAGTAGCACAGACTCAGAGAATCAAGGGATGCGTGTTGCCTCTCATTGTGGGTCCTAACACCAAACCCTTATATGTGAGTATTTATCCTGATGAAAATGCAAGAACCAGAAAAACTGGACAGGAACCAGGGAGGAAAGGGAAAGAAATAATTTGAGAGAGAAGAAGAGTGGGAGACAGGTTTCTAAGGAAGAAATAACTAGAAGGGGGTATGTAAATGGAGGGGGAAGTGATTTACAAGAAATAAGGAGATAAAGGGAAAGAGGGAGCTTAACAAAGGTGGAACCAAAGAGACTGGTATTATCAAGAGAACTGTGGAAATGGGAAGACTGTAAATAGGGTAGGCATGGAAGGAAGGTTAGACAGAGACACATATGTGGGGGGGGGTGGATAAATAAGCCCAGCTACTATTGTCGGGAGCCATTTGCCTGTTTTGAGCTATGCCCTAGCTTAGGGCTAAGCAGAGATCAGTCACAGAAGTGCTGTGGGAGCAAGATGCTTTCATATGCAAGAATCTTGTGGCTCCTGAATGGGAGTCTGCTTTGAGCCCAAGGCTGAGGACCTATTGTTAGTAGATGTGAGTGGCTTGAATAATTTAACATATGTAAATGCATGTTTGTTTTTGTTGGAACTTCTGATGGTGGTATTGTTCCTCACGCAGTTGTAAGAGTATAACTACATTGAAAAGAATAAAGTCTAGGCCTCAGTATTGACTGAGTGCCCTCCCGAAAACCTTTCTCTCTCTTTATTTCTCAATCCTAATTTCCCAATTCAGGTACAGTTCTATTTCTGCCGGCGGGCTCCGGCATACTATAAAACACCTGAGGGAATCATATCAGTCTAACAATCCAAAGGCAAATTCTAAAAATTCTACATACAATATCTCTCCATGAGGCCTTGTTCACAGCGGAGGCTTCAGAACAAGGAAGAGTGCCATATAAGAGAATCCCTCCTTTGTGTTATTGCCCAGGGTGGTCCAATACACTCCCAAAATTACATAGGCTATTTCCAGAGTCCTTGATTGTCTCCCAGAACTTGAAGGTTTAAGACCCTACTCATGAAAACAGGATATACTTCAGATACCATATTTGGAACAGTGGAGTTGGAGCTGATGAGCAAGCCATTTTTCCTGAAGGCTAGCTAGATTTGAAGAGCACTATGCAAGCAGCCAAGGGAGAACACAAATCTATGGCCAAACACCAGCTTGAGGAACAAATAATCACATCAATGCCTGGCACACACTCGACACTGAGCTAGTAGTGGCGCTTTTATCTTCAGGCCAATCAACAGCTACGTAATTGGTTTTAGAACCGATTCAATGGGAGGAAATTCATGAGTGTTACTGTAATCACAGCCAAAGACATATGACTGAAGAGGTCATAGACCTTAGAGAAATTCCCATCACTGTCACATCCCTAGACAAATGTAACTTCTTTCTAAGGGAAAAATATGTGCCCGTGTATATAAAGTCAAGTATCCCAGTCACCACTCATCAAAGAAGCTTCTGCTGCAGGATGGTTTCAGAGGAGGTGAACATTCCATCCTGCAGGGAAACTTGTTAAGCTCAGGAAGTAAACAACTCATAGCTTCAGGATGTCCCTGAAATTAACGTGGTTCAACAGTTTTCTGCCTCCTCAAGACTGATGAGAAAATCTCAGACAAGCCAAATTGCAGGGAAGAAGTGAGGTACCTGCAAAGGTTCAGACTAACTGAACATTCCAGAAGAGATTCGCACCATACTTTTGAGCCCTCTGCAGACTGTACATCACAGGATTTAACAGGGAGCTAATAAAGGGAGGTGCATAGGGAAACAGATCAATACTCGGGAACGTGTGTGTGTGCGTGTGTGTGTATGTGCATGTGTGTGTGTGTATGTGTGTGTGTGTGTGTATGCATCTCATCCCTTGTATACCTTCAGCAGCTCTCTCCTCTCTCAGAACCACTCCTTTACTTAGTCCTCAGTCTTCCATACCTTCCCATATGCCCGCACTCTTGGGTCTTGTACTGCTTTGTTTCAAACCTAGGCTTGAGTGCAAATGCTGTCCAATGCTCATAGCTTTATGACATTTAACTTGTACATACTTCATTAACTTCATAGAGCCTTAGTTCATATCTATAAAATGCACCAAGTACCCAGGCATGGTGGCGCATGCCTTTATTCCCAGCACTTGGAAGCCTGAGGCAGGCATCTCTTTGAGTTAAAGGTCAGACTGGTCTACATAGTGAATTCCAGGCCAGCCAGATCTACAGGGAGACCCTGTCTCAAAAAGACAAAAAAAGACAAACTAAAGAGAATACATTTTCTTCTTCTTCTTGAGAAAGAATCTTGCAGTGTATCATCGGCTGCCTTGGGCTCACCATGTAGCTCAGGCTGGCCTTCAGCTCACTGCCATCCTATTGCCACAGTCTCCTGAGTGGTAGGATTACAGGTGTCAGTCACCATACTTGGCTTAAAAAATAAACTTCTGCCCTCTGGAGCCTGATTTATAGAAAAATCCTGATGGAGCTGAGTGTGAGGTCCATGTCTGTAGTCATAACATTGGGAGGCTAAGGCAGGGGAATCATGAGTTTGAGGTTACATAGTAAGTCTGAGATCAGCCTTGGTTACATAAAACCCTGTCTCATCTGAGCGAAAATGGAAAAAGAGCACTGTGAACCAGTTATCATTGCCACAGCCTATATACTGCCACTGCCATCAGTGATTAGTGTTGTTAGTAGCAGGACTCCTTGTGTTGGTGAGAAAGAACTTGACATGCTGGGTGTAGAGCCATCTTTCTGGCATGTGCTAGCTGTGTAATACTGAGTGGGTAGCTTTCTGTGATTTGAACAGTTGAGGATGATACTAGATTTTCCCTCACAGGATTGATTAAAGAGACTGAGACCAGTGTGCTGAGTGAATGAATGAGTGGATAAATGAGTGATTTCTATTGTGCCTCCCTACTGATATGTTTCTTTCCATGTGGTTTTTCAATCATTTTTGGTTTTGTGAATATTTGTGCATGTCTGTGTGTATGCACATGTATGAAGGTGCCCTTGGGGGTCAGAAGATGGCACTGAATCTCCTGGATCCAAGCTGTAGGTGGCTGTGAGATGTCTGACTTGGGTTTTGGGAACCAAACTTGGGTCCTCTGAAAGAGCAACAAGTGCTCTTAAACTGTTTTTTTTTTTTTGCTGTTGTTGTTTTGTTTGTTTGTTTGTTTTCTTTTTCTGGTATAGGAGAATGGACTAAATTTATGAGCCCTTCCCTCATCCGTGATGTTATATTGCTGGGCCCAGTCTTGTGTGGGTCGTAGGAGGTAACCGGTGTTGGTATCAATGTATGGGTGCAGCAGCCGTGGCATGTACCTGAGTCACAGCACTCCTAGCCGTCCTCTGGCTCTTACATTGTTTTCACCCTCTCTCTGCAGTGTTCCCCGAGTTTCGCTGACAGATGTTCCATTTAGGGCTGAAACTCAACAGTAACATTGTCAGCACTTTGGAGTTATGAGTGTAAACGAGCCTTCACCCACTGCTTCCCTGACCAAAGCTCAGAGCAGTGCTAATCTATGAGTATTAATGTAATTACACACCCTAGTCCGCTCAAATAAACATTTGTGATATTTTTCAAAAAGATTTATTTTTTATTATTTGTATCTGTGTGCATCTGTATGAATGCCTACCATGTGTGCCCACAGGGGTCCGATAAGGGCATGGAACCACCTGGAGCTAGAGTTGTAGGTGGTGTGAGCCACCTAATGTGGGTCCTGGGAGCTGCCTCAGCCTTTTGGAAGAGCAGCAAGTGTTCTTACTGGCTGAGCCAGCTCCTCAGTCCCTGGTTTTTGTTTCATGTTCTTATTATTTATTTTATTGCTTTTATTTTATGTGCATTAGTGTATTGCCTGCATGTTTGTAAGTGCACCTGTGTTGTGCAATGTCCATGGAGGTCAGAGGAGATTGTCGGATCTCCTGGAACTGGAGCTGCAGACACTTGTTAGCCACCATGTGAGTGCTGGGGCCATAATGGGAGCAGACTTCATGAGAAGTCCATCAGAAGGATGTGGGTCTAGGGGTAGCCTTCTGAGATGGTCAGTTCCGGAGGGCCTTGAAGTATTTTTCCTTTTCCCTTTTTTGCCAAATCTTCCTGAATATTAACAACCCTAAATGCTATGTTTAGGAATTCTTATTGGGGGGACTCAGGTTTCTGTTCTAGCTGTCCTGATATTTTTTTCAGATAACAGGAACTGATTAGTTGATAAATTGGACATGAAAGAAGAGGGCTCCTGGAGGTGTGGAGAGACCTAAGTTGATATATTTGGTAATGACCTTGGTAAGCTAGACAATGAACAGGGCCAGAGTTTCATTGATGCCCTTTGCGATTTCTCTAATTTTGTCATAGTCTGTGTGGGGTGTTCTTTTGCATGCCCTCTAGGAGGCAGGTGACCATATGTTTGATTGGATATTGCCCACATCATTTGACTGGTAAGCCCAGCTTGACTCAGCAATGGGACAGCTACATGTCCTGGTTGCCATGTTAGTGACATCTTTAAAATGGCAGTGACCATGTGCCCTTGTCACACTCTTGATTACAATAACCACATGACACAAGCCGAAAATGGCAGTACCAGAAACTTACTGGTGCTGCTGAGCCGTGGAGGCTCCTGGTACCCTGGGAATTCCCTGTACCACAGGCATTTAATCATCTTTCCGAATCCTCCTGCATTTTTTTTTCCTTTCTGGCCCTCATTTTCTTGGATTCTTAATGGGATCATTGAAATAGAAAATCCGGAGACTCCAGCATTGGCTCCTATTTCTATGTAATAACATAAATGCATATCATGTCAGACAAAGGGAATTTTGACATTGTTTTACATAATTTATCACTGCTTTCTAATGAGTACTGTTTTGAATTTTTACATTGTTTTGTACAATATATTTACCTGTTTCAAAAGGGGATTATATTAGGTTTTAACATTGATTTGTGTGTGATATATTTACTGCTTTTTAGAGGTGACTATTTTGGACTTTTACATTGTTTTGCATAATACATTTGTTGTTTTCTAAAGGGAATGTAGAGTTTTTCTAGCTATATGCCTCCAAAACTAACCAGTTACCAAGGGAGCTGACATCTTGTAATGGCTAGACCTGTGAAGTTAATGATAATTTGCAGCAACCAAGGGCCAAATGTTGCAAAGGACAAGTTGCTACTAGTGGATCTCTTTAAATGCTGGAGACAAATGGGGATAGCCTCCTTGAATGGGAGGCTGATGATACTAGCTCTATTGAGTCTAAATTCCTGCTCCCTCTGCACTGGGGTTCCAAACATATTTTCTCTGAATTTATTTTTTCCCTCTTTGAGACTCAATTACTCCATGCTTACTTTTATTCTTGCCCCACTATGCCATGGACACCTCTGCTTTTCCCTTCCTAGTTATAATGTCATGCACAGACTTAAGAAAGGAAGTATTCTAATACCTTCTATTTCCAAGTTTTTTAGGTGTCATTATTCAATATGTTCCTTACTTTCTAGATTATGGGCACTTAAGCCAAGATTATGCACAGTAAATTATAATATAGTTTTTCTAATCCACACTGACACCCTCTTTAAAAGAAAACCTTACCCTGATACCTAGAAGACTTGTATCCTATTTAGATTTTACTTAAAGAATTAAATATAGACTGAAAAATTATAATTTTTAGAAAAAACAGTCTAAGGGTTATTAAGGTTCAGCCCACAGAGGAGCCAACCTGGAGGATAAAAAGTGGCAAATAATGGGAACTACCAATCGGAATATTATACTGTCCTACAACTGGATGTCTGTGTAGGAGTGAGGGTACTTATTAATAAGATAACTAATCATGGATCCTTATAAAATTTAGAAATATCATTAGGCAACTTCTTGTTAATCTCTGTTCCCAATACAAGACCCAGAAGTTAAAAAATCTCCCCTGGACAAATGTATATAAACTATTTCCAACAGAGGTTATTATTGTTTTTTTTTATGATACAAAGATGTCTATAGTAAAAACAGTTAATGAGGTGCTCTACTTTGTCACAGCAATGAGAAAAGTAACTAACTCTGACTAATGGAAATATATAATGAATACCATGATTTCTTTGACTAATCGGTAAATGAACCAACAGGTCAGATAATTTTAGAAAAAAAAAATGTTTACAGTCCATGCAACAGGTTAAGAGGACCCTCTGCCTGAAAAGTCCTCAGTAACTCCATATTTTAGATGATTTTCATAGTTAATTTCTGCTGGGTGTTATAAAAATCAACTTGAAAATGTTTTGCAATGAATCTCCTTTTATCTGCTATTTAAATGCATTCAAAACCTAAAGCACGGTTTTGTAGAGCACTCTCTGAACTGTAGAAAGCAAAAAGACTGTTGACTGTGTTATGCTTCCTATAAGGTTTACCTGGGAACCTTTAAAGCCCCCTTGTGTACATGGGAAATATTAAGTTAGTACATTATCTTAGAAGTGTAATTTGGATTCAGTGTTCCTATAATAAAATGATGCTTCACAGCAATATCTTCTGAACTAAACAACTGCCATCTTCACGTGTTCAACTGTGCATACATGGAAAAGATTTTCACAAGTGTGCTTGCTGACCACCATGTTCCTTCCTAAAAAAGAAGGGTCCTTAGACCCTCACCTGATTATCCAGCCTCTCTTCCTTGCCTGTTGTATACATTTCTGCCATAATCACACATGGCCTCCTGGTCTGCGGGAGCAGTAAAATATATAATCTGGGGAAGACTATGGAGAGGGAGCCTTAAACCAGGAGACTGTGGGAAAGTGAACATCTACATTGGATAAAGGTTTTCCAATTAAATTGCTCTCAGGTCACCCATGCACCTGTCCATAACCCCTGACCCATGGTCTATAAGTAAACTCAATAAACACATTGGTTCCCTGTGATAAACTTTAATATAATTAAGCATTGATTTGTCACTAGTGCCTTAGGAAGGTGGTAAATGTTGCCTCGTACCCCCAGGAAGTAAATTCTCACAACAGATAATAAATTTGTTTCTTAATGTTGCTATGTCTCTGTGTATTAAAAAAGAAAATGAGAAAAAAAGATGATGTTAGAAGGATACAGAAATAGAGATATTTTAGTAAAGAATGATTTATGTCTGAAGATTAAGATGACTGGCTGTTTCCAGAATAGCAAAGAATATGACAAAGTTTTTGTAAGTTATGAAGTTCTGAGTAGGTTTGTTAAGGTATGGGGAAGATGAGACTTAGAAATAATATACAGATGATCTTAAAATTTCTAAGGTAAAAGTTAAGTCAAACCTCTACTTAAGTTGAGGAAGCTACCTACCTATTCTTGTTAACATTTAAAGGGCTGGCTTATGGAACAAAATATATGACTCATCAAGGCTCATTTAACAGTGTTTGGTTTTCTCTGTGTGTTCTTTGTATCATACTGGTGGGGTCCTTTGACCTCAGATTTTATTTATAAATATACCACCTTCTGGTTTCAAATATTTGTAGCAAATGGTCAAAGTTGTGATTATAGTGCCCCCCTGTACCTTGGTCCCATCCAATAGGTATCATTACTATCTAGTCATTTCTGTAATCACTGTTAATATGTGTGACTTCACCTACTATTTTCCAACATCTGGTCACTTCTGTCATTCCCACAGCCAGGAGTTGAACAGGTAGAAATGAATTGCCCTAGGAAACTAGGTCACACGTGTGAAAACATGTACCACACTGAAGATGTGAGTAAAATATCAGTGTGGTTTGAAAGGAACCTCATTGGAGGTTCTACAAGCAATACACAGAATAAAATTTCTCTACCAGAGAAGTGCTGCATAGCAGTAAACCAGCTGCACAGGCAATTCATATGCAAATTCTCATAAGAGAAATATTTCAAATTTGGCTAAGTGTAAACAATAATATTTTCCTGTGTTGTTGAGGAGAACATAAGCAAATAGGATATAAACTACTTTTTATTTCATCATGAGAATATTAAGAGGGTTGATATTGAAATTGGAATGACTAGATAACATTCTTTTTAATTCCAAAGGCATTAGTTGACTAAAGCCCTGTATTTACAATGTGGGACCTTTTATGCGGAATAATTTGAGGCACTGCAGATTTTAGTGACATGTGCTTAAGTATTTGATTTGAGAGCCCTCATGAAACTAGTAGGATTGTGACTCATTTTATTACTGTTTCCTTTCAAAACTTTTTGCCAATTCAGAGCAGAATTTGTTGTTTAATTCAAAAGAAAGTGCCTAGGAGATGAGAATTTCAACACAAAACTCTTTCTCAGTTTCTGCTTTAATCTAAGAAAGTTGTGTAGTGTTAGTGCATCAGGAAGTTCATTGTAAATGTTTTGCTTAGTATTGTGATCTGCCAGTGTGATGCGAGTTTTCAGGCTGCCCTTTACTGAACAGAAACACAGCTCATGTGCTGGTGTTATTTTAAAGTTTGGTGTTTTTAATTTTTTGGATTGCTAGTTTTCTTTTTAAAAAATTCTGAACTTGGGCCAGTGAAGTGTATGTATAAATTCAAAAGCCACTCTATGATTGTGGTGCTCAGAAGACAAATTGCAGAAGTTGGTCTTGGGAACTGAATTCATATCCTCAGGGTTGCTGGCAAGTTCCTTTACTGCTGAGCTGGCCTATGTAGTATTTCCTTATAATACATCTATTCAGTAATAAAGCATTCTGGGGACTCAATACAGAGCCTTTGTTTTTAAAATGTTTTTATTCTGAGGCGTTTTAAGTTGCCCAGGTTGTTCTTGAATTCAGTCTGTAGTCATGCCAGGCCTTAACCATGGATCCTCCTGCCTCGCTTCCACACAGTGGGATTACAGGACTGCACCACCACTGTCAATTCTACATTCGTTTCGGAATTGAGTAACTTGAGTCATTCATTTTCAAAGTAATTCATCTAAAGGTATATCAATTGGGGTTTTTAAAAAAAAATCAACTCTTGATATTCTTAATGTTATTAGTTTCTTTGATTCCCCATTACATGGACTGGGGCTCTAAACTTTACTATTCTTTCTAAGCTCTATTCTGTGTGCATTAAGAGTTTGGTTTGCATTTTCATATGTGTTTCTGTTTGTTCCAATGAGAATCCAGGAGGCTGGATATCCCCGAGCTCAGCTGGTTTTTAACTCTTGATGTCCTGCTTCCAGTTCCTGAGTGTTGGCATGACAGGTGGGTGCCACTACAGAAGGCTTGGAAAGTGTTAATTTTTGTCCAGAAATGTGCAGCCTGAGAGATAAGATGTGAGAAATCCTGGGAGTACCATATCAAAGTTCCTGATGCCTGGTGGATATCAAGATGTGTAAATCTTGTTGGTTCTCACTCTCAGCCCAGGGGACTCGAACCCCTTTAGTCTGCCTGAGAGCCCAACCTCGGGGAGCCTCGACCCACTGACCTCACTCACAGCCTAGGGGACTCAAACCCCTTCAGGCTGTCTGAGTGTCAGTCCCAAGAATCCAGACCGTCAGATGCAAACAGCATGAGGATTTTTATTGCACTTGTACAAGTGGGTGACTTAGCTTCAGGAAGCTAAGCCCCCTCGGCCCTGCTCGGACCAAGCTCTTATAGCAAAAAACCACAAGATTATCATATATTGACATACAGGGTATAGATTGTCACAGATCAGGGTTACAAAAAGACAACTTTTACATAGTCCAACCTTTTTCTCAGTAATGCCACAAGCATTGTGACACATTACAAAATGTTGACTTGACAAATGTTTTAACCAGAAGTCTATTTTTACAAGAAAGGGGCTTTTTTCTGTATTTATCCCAGACATTATCTCACATACCACGAGTTGTTGACATGGCTCTTGTGACAGGAGATGCTGACATAGCCCTTATGACTTTTGGGACTTTCCAGTTAGGGAAGGGTGAGCTGACAAGGGGGTTTTAATGGCTTTTTATTTGAGTGAGGGTCCTACAATCTGACCTCAGGAGGGTTGGGAGCCCTCTGGCTGAGAAGCAGGGGGATCACTCCATTGGAAATTGTGTAATGGACTGTACAAACTAACAACCCTGTGTCTAGGATGAAAAACCGGAATTTTCTACTGAGTGCAAGAAGACAACCGTGCCGTTTGGGGAGGTAAGAGCAAGTTCTGCTTAAATGGAATCTTCCCCAGAGTTGGGGCAGAGGTGCCCGGGCAGGGAAGGGCCGTGCTGCTTACCAAGTGCTTTCAGCTCATTTTATCTCTGAGGGAGATGCAGCTGTCACACAGGCTTCACCAGGAAATGAGGGTCCCGGGCCGGTGGTCCAATTAGGAAAGCCATCAGGCGGCGGGATGCGGGTTAATTACTCCCGCCATACTGCTGAATTCACTCTGCAGCTATGGGAGGCGCCACTTGGACACTAGTGCTGCGCCCTGAGCGCCGCTGCACGGGGAGCTGTGCGGAGGGCGCTGGCGAACCCGGAAGCTAGGCCATGGTGAGCGTGGGACCGGATGTCGCCAGAGGGAAGGAGCGGCCTGGGCTGGGTCCTTCCCGTGCTGGGTTGGCAGTAAGGCGACCTGGACCCGGCGGAAACGGCGGGCAGTTTCGTTCGTCTAGCCGGTCTGCGCCTGCTCAGAGCGTGGGAAGCTGGAGACTCCGCTCCGGGAGAGAGAGGCTTCCGTGTTTCTCACGTCACTACTGTGCGCTGGCGTGTAGATCCTGCTTTTGGTTTCCCCTGAAATGGAAGTTTACTAAACTCAGGGAGGTCTAGTTTTTTTTTTTTATCTTCTAGAAATTCTGCACTTTGCGTTTAAATTTAGGTTTAGGATCCACTTGCAGTTACTTTCTGTGGAAGTTGTAAAATCTGGAGTAAATATCCTTTCTAAAGTTTTAAAATTTTTATTTTATGTGCCTGATTTATTGCCTGCACGTATGCTAGTGCACCCTACCCGTATCATGCACAGCCTAGCCACCATGTGGATGCTGGGAACTGAACCCAGCTCCTCTACAAAGGTGGCCAGTGCTCTGAACCGCTGAGCGGTCTTTCCAGCCCTGTAATTAATATCTTTGTATTTAGATATCAAGGTGGTCCAGTGACATTGGTTATTAAGGCCATACTTTACTCATTGAATTTCCTCTGCTCATTTGCCAGAAATTGGCGGTATTTTGGTTTTCCTGAGTTCTCTCTTGTTGTATAGATCAGTTTACTCTTTCTCAAGTACTACAGTCTTTATTGTTGTGTGTGGTCTTGAAGTCATTGTCACTGGGTGTACCATTTATTCTAAAGTATTATGTTGATCGTCGTTTTTTGTTCTCTTTCCATATAACCATTTGTAATCTTTTAAAGTTTGCTGTTGTTGACAACATATGTTGCTAGCATTTTTATTGGAATTTAGTTGAATCTATACTTCATATTTGGAACTGACAGAATATTGAGACTTCATGGAATTTCCTTCTGTTGAGTTCCTTGATTATTTTATTTCGAATTTATAGCTTTTGTCTATATATTTGTTACATTTCCATGTATTTTTCTATTTTTTGTCCCTGACATGTAAGAGATATATGGTATTTTTGAGCCAAGGTGATGAGAACTCAGTATCCTAATGGGGCCTGAAACCAGCTAGGTAATTCAAACAGACCAGGAACCCATCATCTTGCCTCTATTCTGTGTGCAGGAATTGTAGCTATGAGTCACTATCTCCACCCCACCCCTTTTATAATCTTAAATCATTTTTTGTTTTCTTTTTCTTTTTTTTTTTTTTTTTTTTTTTTTTTGGGAAAGAGTTCCATTAAGTCACCCTTTCTGGCCTAGAACCCATAGAGATCCACCTACTTTTGCCTCTTGAATTTTGTGATTTAAAGGCTTGTGCCCCCATGACCAGCGTAATGTTTTTTCACTTTGTTGTCATAGTATGTTGTTAGGGATTGTAATACAATATTAGTAGAGTTTAGTAGTGTTCTCATGACTGTATTTTTTTTTTCATTATTAAATGTGAACTGAAATAGCAGCTCCGAGGTGAGTAGAATTCACCTCTTCCCATGATAGTGGGTATGTATTAGCATTCTTAAAGCACTTTTAAAAATGGTTAAAATCTCCAGTTGGGTTAGTAGTAAGCTCTTTATTTTGAGGGCTCATTCTGGTGCTCATTATTTTTTGTGACTCCTTTATTGGTTGGTACCTTTCAGAATCTCAAGTCTGTTTTTCATGTTTGGATTGACTATTGTCCAAAGGGAAATCCATGAGCTTTTCCAATTTCAAGTAAGCTTTCTTTGCCCAGTAGTTTTGGGTGTTTTGACAGTTTCTTGCTATGCAGCCCGGAGTGGCCTGCAGTCTTCCTGGTTCAGCTGTGATGAGGTCGGGCAGAGGCCAACAACCCTGGCTCTTGCCCTTGTTGAACAGTGCTTGTAATTTCTTCCATTGTTCTACAGTGTCCATGATTGATCAACTCTGTATATGTATGCCACTTCATTGAAGACTTCCTTTCTGTTTGACTATTATTTCTTCACTAATACTGAACTGTCAAATAATGTATGCCAAGTGAAATAGTTTATGGATACCTGGTGATACAGTTAAAAGAATTCAGTGAGTCACAAATCACAAAGAGTGAATTTATTGAAATGCATTACAAGGAAATAGGTAAATTTCCAGAGAAAGAGTCATACCATTGAGAGGGAATGAAGGGTTTTAGTAATAATGAAAGGGGAAGTGACTTGGTCTTGACTGGTGGCCATTTGTGTGAGGTCCATATGAGTGGACAGGTAGACATAATTGTTATCTGAACAGTGAATTTCATAGAGTAAGTTGATTTTCTTCAGAGTGCCAGTTGTGTGCTGTGTTGTGAGTCAATAGAGATCAGACTCCAGAGTGTCTTAGCCTGATTTTTCCAGTGTGAGAGGTTTTATTTTATTTTTGACTGCACAGTTAGATTATGACATCATAGGAAGATCAAAGGGTTTTGGTGATAGAAGATAAATATTGATGCTGATGATTGTGGTGGCTCATTTTAATTTTTAATTGTCAGCTTGACATAATCTAGAGTCACTTGAGAAGGGAGTCTCAATAAGAGATGGTGTAGATTAGGTTGGCCTTTGGATATTTCTCTGGAGAATTATCTTATTTACATTAATAGAAATGGGAAGATATGCCCACTGTGGGTGGAAGCATTCCCTGGGTAGGGCATCCTGAAATGTATGGAATTAGAGAGAGCAAGCTGAGCACAAGCATACATGTATTCAGTGCTCTCTCTTTTTTTTTTTAAGGATTTTCTTTTTAGTAGATTTTACTTATTCTTTGACAGTGTCATACATGTAAGCAATGTATCTTGATTATACCCCACACACATAGGCAGCTCCATCATATCCTCTTCCCCTCTTCATGACCTCTCTTTTTGTTTGGGGAGGGTTATAGTGTACTTAACTCTAATTAGCACTACCTGGTGGAATGCTAACTGAGCTGGTTGGCTTTATCTTGGGCAGGTCTTGTGCTATGTAACCAGGGATGCTATGAGTTCAGGAGTACAGTGGCCATGTCATGTCCAGAAGGCAGCATTTCACAACTCTCCATCCCATTTTTTGGCTCTTACATTCTTTCTGCCCTTCTTTTGTGATGTTCCTTGAGGCCTGGGAGAGGTTTGTCTTTGCTTCTTGAGTGTGAAGGCAATTTGACCAGCTGCCTTGAGCTCCTAAAGCTGTGGCTGCTCTTCAGTTGTGGGTTGTAACCTGGAAATCTCAACTTAGGTAGACCTATTTTATTTTCCCTTAGATTGTTTTTGTCAGGTTATATTATCAAAACAACAGGAAACTTAAGAGACAAATCCACGTCCATCTAATCCTGTACCCACACCCATATGATATATGTTACCAGTAGTGGAGGATACCAATTGAACAGTGCTCTTTGGTTGAGATATCCTTAAAGGGCATACAGAGAGGACTTGATAGAGGCATCTTCAATGTCAGGAGCAGTGGAGGCTGTGGTGTATGTACCAATGAAAATTGCCAATAAGGGGAAAAAAATTGAAGATATTTTTGAGAGACATACATTCTTGCTAAAGAAACAGGTCAGAACAAGTAGGTGCTTGAATTGAAGGGTTTTGCTTGTAGTTTCATCGTGTATAAAAATGTCTGTGAGAACTGAATGCTGCCTTTGATTTGGCTGAATTTGAGAGTGACACATTCTTTTTGCCCTGTCTAATATTGGCCTGGCTCAAGATTTAACATTTGACAAGACAGCATCCTCACTTAGCATGTGAGGATTTATAAAGAAACCAAATTTATATTTCTGTAACATTAAGCCTGAAACTCAGAAACCAGGTAACACGCAAAGCAAGAATAGGACAGAACAGCTAAACTGTGATGTGGGGAAATTCACTAACAGTGGTTCCGGTAGATCCCAGATGAATCTCAAAGATGTCAACATTTGGGGGATGGAGGCAGGAGGCACACAGCTTCATATTGTCATTCTCACTAGCCTGAGGAGTTTTCCCTTGACTTTTAGAGACCGTTTTTCAAGATAATCTAAGATTTTTGGCTTGTGTACAAAATGAATTTGAGGAGTTGAATAAATGAATTTAAATATAGTTTTAAGCACAAGGGTTAAGAGAAAGAGACATTTAGAAGAAAATAAGATACAGCCAGGACTATGGCTGTGCTTTCCTCAAAGAAGAATCAAAGCCTATTTTTCTTTTTTTACATATAGAGTGTTTTGGTGTGATTTGAAGTAACTTGTTACCTTTTTTACTTACTTTTAGTCCGTCTGTTATATGTGTATGTGCATATAGGAACACACAAATCAGAGAACATTTATTAGGCATTAGTTCTCTCCTTCCACATGGGGTTCTGTGGCTTGAACTCAGATCATCAGACTGGTATAGGGCTGGCCTCTTGGTCTCAGGCACCTGACATCTGTGGCACCCCTTGTTGTTCTAAATTAAATCTGGAGCATAGTACGATGGCTTGCCTGTTCCACAAGTCCTCAAAACTCTGAATTCTAGGGACCTTTCTACTGTTGCTCAGCTAACACATCAACAGATGGACAGAAGCATTCCTCACTAAAACAGACAGGAATTCAGAGGTAACCAGTGCTAGAACATAGTATTCCTCACTTCAGCCTCTCCTAGTCCCCTCAGTGTAATAGCAGCCCAGGTTTCGTTTCCAATATCACTCAGGTTTTCAAAATAGTTATCTCCACAGAGCTTGGTACCCTCAATTTTGTGAAAAGGCAAAAATGTGACTCTAATAAGCTTGCCAATGGGACCAATGAGGTAGCTTGGTGGGGAAGTGAGAAGTGCTTATTGAGCAAGCCTGACAGCCTCAGTTTGATCCTCAGAACCTGGGTAAAGGTGGAAGGTGAGAAGTCACTCTGCAAAGTTATCTGACCTCCACACATATGCTGTGATACACACGTGTTTTCATTCTATATCTTCTCTCTCCCTCTGTCTCTGTCTCTGTCTCTGTCTCTGTCTCTCTCTCTCTCTCTCATACACACACTGCATACACTAAAAATATTTTTTTAATAATAATAAAAGACTAACAAAACTCAGGCTTGAGACTCAACAGTTTGGGCCCATTCCCCTCCTTATTGTTCCTTAAAGATCCCAGATCACCCCCAAAGTCTACAGTCTCACTTCTTTCAAAGCCCACTGAGGTGAACAGCTTCTGTTTTTCTGGCTAGAGACCTATGTAGTTTTTCACAAGGGTACTGGTACTGAAGATAGAAATTCCTTAGACTTCCCTATCCCATTTCTGGGTTAGGAGAAATGTTATTGGCTAAGCTGGGGAGACATGCATGAAAGTTGGTCACCTAGTGTCTTGAGGTTCCCCGTATTTCCTGCAAAATGTGCAAAACAAGCCTGGAACACAGTGGGAGAGCTACTCCCCAATCAACACGTTTAGGATTGACACACATTAGGCATGGCTGCGTCTGTACTCTCGTTTGATCCTAAAATCTCACAGGCTATCTGCTCTCCCCCTGCCTTTCTTCCCAAAAGTCGTCTATGTGAAGCTTGTAGCCTTAGACAAGAACTCTGCCAGCTTCCTCCCCATGATTTTTCAGGAAAGACTTCTGTTACTTCCAGGACCAAAGTGGGTTAAACTCCGCATTCTCATTTTATGAGATGTTAAAAAAAAAAAAAAAAGCTGCTAGAGCTGGGGAAATGGCTCAGTAGGTAAAGGATTTGCCACACAAGCTTCAATATCTAAGTTCAGATCTCATTAAAAAATCAGGAATGATGGCCTGCACCTCTAATCCCTGGACTGAGGGAATACAGGTGGATTCTGAGGGCAGTGAGGCTGAAGAGTAAACTTCAGGTTGAGTGACAAATCCTGCCTCAAAAATAGAGTGGAAAACAATAGAGCAAAATATCCACAGTCAACCTCTGTCCTCAACATTTGCATGCAATGTTGAGAGCACCCGCACATGTGTATACACCGAGGAAAAAGTAAGGGCTTGCTGGGTGTGATGGTACGTATCTTTAGTCCCAGCACTCAGGAGGCAGATGCAGGAGGATCATTGTGAGTTTGAAGTCAGCAAGGGCTACAGGAAACACTTTCTCAAAAAGATCAAAAAATGAAAAATTAAAATTAAGGGCCAACAAAATAACTCAGTGGTAAAGGCTGCCAAGCCTGAGGTCCTGAGTTTGATCCCCAGGAACCATGTAATGGAAGAACCAACCCCTGCAGCTTCTGCTCTGACCTTCACTGAAATACCCTGCATATACATGTGCACATACATAGTAAATGAAATGTAATTTTCTTTCTTTATGAGTATATGGCCTGCATGTGGATAAGTGCACCTGTGTTGTGCAGTGCCCACAGAGGTCAGAAGATGTCAGATCCCCTGGAACTGGTGGTTGTTAGTCACCGTCCATATGCTGGGAAGTGAAACTGGGTCTTCTGCAAGAGCAGCCAGTGCTCTTAACTGCTGAGCCATGTCTCCAGCTCCTTAGATTGTTGTCATCAATTAAAAGCCAGTTGCTGTGTGTATCTATGTCTTTAAACCTCACACTTGATGGGTAGTAATACTGATGTAGGTAGGAAATTCAGTAATGGGTAACTCCAATTTCACTGAACCTAATGGTTTCCTATAGAGGGACCTCCAGGAATGCTTGGAGGAAAGATAGCCACCCCAGCACTGGTGAAGATCAAATATGGGGTTAATGGCTGGCAGTAGACAGAGACATTGCCTGAGCTAGGAAGAGAACTTTTCCCAGTTTTCACTGGATGAAGCAGACCTGTGGCACTGATCTCAGGGGAACTCAGATATTCATGAGTATCCCAGGTTTTCTTCCTTCTGTTTTTCTTTGCTGTTTTGTTTTTGTTCTCTTGAGTCTTTTTTTTTCTTTTTTCTTTTGTTATTTATTTTGAGACAAGGTCTCACTGTGTAGCCTCAACTGGCCTGGAGTAGACCGTGTAGACCAGACTGGCCATGAACTCTCAGAGATCTGCCTGCCTCTGCCTCCAGAGTTCTGGCATCAAAGGTTTGTGCCATATGCCAGGCCCTGTCGTCCTTTATCTTTTTGTTAAACATGCAGAGAGTATAGTTTAATCTCACTGTAAATTAAGTGTTGAAAGCTTTGCCGGAAGTGATACTGAGGAAGGCATTTCCTTCAGTAAGGACATCTCCCTCTCTGCCACTTAGCTCTGAAAAGGGGAGGGAGGGTTGCTTTAGGTCTTCATGAGAAAACTTCACCTTGTGTTGTTTTGTATTCCTAAGGCTTTCTTATATGTCAAAAGATAGAGATACAAACTTTCTACTTGGGTTTTCTTTCCAAGGTGCACATGCATTTCATGTACTTCTGTTGTGTGTGCCTGGTAATTGTTTTCATATGTTGTTTTATGTCATTTGTATGTATATATGTGTGTGTATGTAACAACACCTGTAGTCATGTCAGCATTTTCATTCAAAAAATGTGAGTTGAAAGTATTCCTTTTCTTTTGCACATGCTCAATTAAAATGCCCTGCACGACTCAGAGAGGGTGGCTCAGTGGGTAAAAGTACCTGCTGCACAAGTCTGGTGGCCCTAGTTCAGTCCCCAAAGCCATGTTAGAAGGAGAAAACTTCCAAAAGTTGTCTTCTGGCCTCTTTGTATGTGGGCACCTGCATTCACATTCACACGTCATATGCATGTGAACAACAAATAAATGTTTAAAAATAAACGTGTGATGGTGTTTTGGTGTTCTGTCACATAGTGCCTTATACATTTAATATACTCTGAACTTCTTAAACCCTATTAAAATTCTGTCTTATCCTTCCTGAGTGTCAAACAACAAACTCTGAAGCCACTGGCTCATATGGGCCTTTCCTGAGCCATCAAATGTCCAGGACCCTAGCTTCCTTCCAAGTTAAGCTCACAGAGTCCAAAAGACACCATCTTTCTCAGAGAACTCGTGTCACTCCCCTGTAAATATTTTTTCCTAATATTTAAATATTTCCTAATATATAAATATTTTGTAAAACCTTTAAAATGTTTCTATAAAACATTCATTGGAATCAGAAGATAAAAGTTACATTAACCAATGAAATTTAACAGTGTATACATTTTGATAATGATTTCCTTCCAAAGCAAGCTCTAAAAAATCTATTTTTTATAGTCATATGTCATATGTTACTCAAAATACCTCTAAGTAATATACCTTTAAAAGTTCATTATTAGACCCAGGAGTAGTGATGCACACTTTTAATCCCAGCACTTGTGAGGCAGAGGAAGGTGGATCTCTGTGAGATCAAGGCCAACCTGGTTGGTCTACAGAATGAGTTCCTAAGCAGCTGGAGCTGAGGAGATCCTGTCTCAAAAAGTCAAAATTTTTAAAAATCGAAATTCAAATTTTATGTTAACTGTTGTAGATTTTCTTTTTCATGTATGTGTGTTTGTTTTGTAAAGACAAAGTCTATGGACCTGGAGAGATGGCTCAGAGGTTAAGAGCATTGATGGCTCTTTCAGAGGACCTAGGTTTGGTCCCCAGCACTTACATGCTGGCTAACTACCATCCATAACTCCAGTTCCAGGGAATCTGTCACCCTATTCTGACCTTTGTGGTTATACACAACACTGGTACACTTACATACATGCAGGTAATACACATAAGATAAAAATAATTCATAAATAAAAAAGACAAGGTCTTATTATATAGCCCTGGCTTGCCAGAACTTACTGTGTAGAACAGGCTGGCCTCAAACTCAAAAAGATCTGCTTGTCTCTGCATTCTTGGTGCTGGGATTAAAGATGTATACTCAGCCCAGAAACTTTCTTAATATGCAGGTGATAAAAGATTTCTTTCTTTCTTTTCTTTCTTTCTTTTTCTGGACCTGAGACCCAAACTCATGACCTTTCCATTCTACTACTGAGCTAAATTCCCAACCCCAAATGTAAGATTTTATTCAGGCTGTAATTCATGCAAAATAATTGATACATATGTGTTTGTCAAATACTTATGTATTAAATATCCTTTAAATAATAAAAGTTACAACAACACAGCCTCAGCAAACATTAACATTTAAGCCTGGTGTGATGGCACATGCCTTTAATCCCAGCACTTGGAAGGCAGAGGTCGGCGGATCTCTATGAGTTCCAGGCCAGCCTAGCCTACATAGTGAATTCTAGGCCTTGTAGGGGTACAGAGAGACCCTGTATCAAAAAGACCAAAAAAAAAAAAAAAACCTTTCAAAATCTAGGTAATTTTGCTAGATATATAACTTAAAAGCCATTTCAAAACCAAACTGACTACTTAGAACTCTATATTGCATTGGATCTGGACTCTGTTCTGTGTCTTTTAGATGTAAGTTTTGTAGTTTGATTTATAAAAACAAAAGTATTATTTAAAAAAAATACAGATTTGGGATTAAAGATTTCTTAGTTCTATATATAAATAAAAGTCAGCTGTCTAACTTAAAGCCAGCAAGTAAATAAACTGACAGATGATACCAAAATCTTTGGTTCCTTTAAAAATATGTGTGCACATAGTGTCTACAAGTGCTTGTGTTTTTATGTTGTTTACACGGTAAAATTGGCTTATAAGGTAAATGAGTACTGGGACATGATGGCTCAGCAGTTATGAACATTTACTGCTCTTGAAGAGAACCTGAGTTCACTTCCTAGCACTCATGTCAGGCTACTTACAACCCTGGTAACTCTTTAACTCTAGAGGATGCAGCACCCTCTTCTGGCCTCTGAGGGCAAGTACACCCACATCCACACACAAACACACATATACACATACTTTTAAAACAAAAAATATGAAATTCAAGAGATGGCTCAGTAGTTAAGGCTGCTTGTTGCTCTTTCAGAAGGACCCGAGTTTAGTTCCCAGCATCCACACTGGGCAGCACACAATTGCCTATAACTACAGTTCCAGGGTTCCAACACACTCTTCTGGTCCCTCTGGGCACATATGCATGTGGTAGACACACACATGCACATAAATACAGATTTTTAAAATAAATCTTTAAATGTGTTGGTGAAAGGAAATGCTTCAAACACCGTTAATGTATTTTGCCTGTTTTACATATAGCTTCCTTTGTTTTCATGATAATATACTTCCCAAATAAAAGTTAAATTCAGACAAAACCAGGAAGTTATGGTATGCTACAAAAAAGGCTTTTGAAAAATTAATATTTAAAGATAGTATAGGTTTCCAAAAACTTAAAGAACACAGATTTTATGTTTTATCAATATAATTGTTCATAGTTTCTACTGAGTATATTTAAAGGTAGCTATTGTATGACATTAAGAAAGAGTTTTAAAACTTTAGTCTGTGTTGTACGTATTAGAAGACTGAGTCTTAAGAGAGTTGAGGTTTATTTTAACATTGTCTTTGTGGCTGGGACGAGGGCTCAGTAGGTAAAAGCACTTGCTGGTAAACCTGGCAACCTCAGTTTGATTCTGGAAAATGAAATTGGTAAAAGGAAAGAACCAACTCCCTCAAGTTTTCTCTGGCATTCATACATGTTGTGTGTTGTGGCATGTGTACACAGTAAACAAACAAATATGCACCCACCCACACAACAAATAATTAAATAAATAAAATGTACAAAGAATCAAAATCTGTCTTTGGGCAGAAAAGATGGCTCAGAGGGGAAAAGACCTGTAGCACAAGTCTCATGACTTGAGTTCAGTCCCTGGAATCCGTGGTGGAAGGAGAACCAAATCCCAAAACTTGCCCTCTGGCCTCCACCCATGTGCTACAGTGTGAGTGTACCCCCATTAACATGAGTACACACACAATAATCACTTTTAAATCTGTCAACTTTCATCTGAATGTTTACAATGGCAAATTACATTGTTTGTTTTCTGAGACAGTCTCCCTGTAGCCCCAGCTAACCCTGAACTTGCTATGTACACCAGGCTGCCCTAACATGAGTACACACACAATAATCACTTTTAAATCTGTCAAGTTTCATCTTAATGTGTACAATAGCAAATTACATTGTTTGTTTTCTGAGACAGTCTTTCTGTCACCCCAGCTAGCCTGGAACTTGCTATGTACACCAGGCTGCCCTGATAACACAGAGATCTTCCTGCCTCTGCCTCCTGAATGCCGGGACTAAAGGCATGCACCACCATGTCCAGCTGTTATAGGTAAATTTTAAACCATTATTCATTCTTCCAATTCTGATGTGACTGAACTTCTAGGTATTCAATAACTGTACTTGGAGAACAAAGCCAATGGGAATATAGGAATTAAAAGGAGAACCAATATTTTGGCCCTCACCTCTAAGTCAAGTAGGCCCCAGGACGCTTCTAAAAGCATCCTGTACCTATAACAAGATCTTGATCAGAAAGGCAGTGTAGACCCCAGAGATTGGGCTCTAACCAGTGTACATTCTACATAGAGGAGCTTCAGCACAGAGGCCAAAAAGTAAAATAATCTCTCTCTTTCTCTCCCCTCTTTCTCTGTCTCTCCCTCCCTTTCTCCCTCCTTTCCTCCCTCCTTCCCTCCCTCCCTCTCACCTCCACCCTAGCCAATCTATACTTTTAAAAGGGAACAAAATTTCTGGCCTTACAGTCCTCTCAATTTAATTCCTGAGTACGGGCTGCTAATATTCTGGATAAGACAAACACAGCCATAATTGAAAGAGAAGTTGCATATTCCGAACTTCTCATTTGTTGTGACCTTAATTTTATGTCTTAGCTTTTTTCATTTTCTTTCTTTGTTTGTTTGTTTTTGAGACAGGGTCTCACTACGCATCATTATGTAGCTCTGGTGGTGTGGCTTCAAACTTGAAGAGATCTGCCTACCCCTGCCTTCTGAGTGCTAGGATTAAAGGTATGCCTCACCCCACACTTCATTGTTTTTCTTTTAGATACTGTAAGTAAAATATATACCAATTACTTATGTTCTCCCACTATGTTCCTTTTAATTTATTCCCCTCCTGTGGTGGTTGGAATGAGAATGCCCCACATAGGGAAAGTATGTGGACATTTTGTCCCCAGTTGGTGATAGGCTTTAGAAGGTGAAAGCATATGGGGAGAAATCCAGTCATTGCGGGGCAGACTTTGAGAGTTCTTAAGCCTTGCCAGATTTCTAGTAGTTCTTTGCTTGCTGTGCCTGCTTGAAGATGTGAGAGCTTGGGTTTTCTGCTCAGAGTTAGTATGAAGCTTTCAGTGGCTTTACTGAGTTCTGAAGTGGGACATGATGTTTAAGTGTGGTAGAACCTACAATTTCTGATGACTGGCAGGTAAGTTTCATTTGTAAAGTGGGAAAGCAATGAAGAGGGAATGAAAATTATTAAAATTACAAATTATTACAAATTAAAAATTACAAATTATCATTAAAATTACAAATTATATAAAAGAGTGTGGCCAAGTCACTAGAAGCCAAATTTAGCAAGATTTATGGAGAGCCAGAATTCCCACGGGAAAAATGCACATCTAAATGTTGTGTTGATAAGTGTTTGGAAGTATTTAAAGTCTGACCAGTAGTTCACCAAAGAGTTGAAATAAAGAGTGAAAGACGGGTCTGGAGAGATGGCTCAGCAGTTCAGAGCACTGGCTGCTCTTGCTGAGAACCCAGGTTCGATTCCCAGCACTCACATGGCAGCCAACAACCATTTGGAACTCCAGAGTATCTAACTCCCCCATCTGTCCTTCATGGGCCTTACACAACACGGGTACACCTACCTATATGACACTCATACATGTAAAAATAATAACTAAATAAATAAAAAATGTATTTTTAAAAAAGATTGGAAGACAGAAAGTACAAGTGGTCCCAGCTCTACTCCTAGTATAGAAGAAAGAGAGCTGAGGTGAGAACCAGCTGAGCTACTTCTTTAATGGAGTGGTCAAGGTTGAGGCAAATGAGGCCACCAAAGGGAGCCCTGGCCCCGCATTGAATTGCATATTGTTGGTGGTCTCTTATGAATGTATAAAATACTTGGGCTTTAGTGCATACTGGAACTGAATGAATCTTAATTCATGACAAATCCCCAAAGCACCAGGGTTAATGGAAGGTATTGAATCAATATAGGTTTAGAACAGTTTGAGTAAAAGATATCATAACCTGGTGGTGGACAGTTATCCTCACTTGGAACATACTGTTTGCATTTCTCCACTGGGAAGAGTGTACTACTAGAACATGCCCTAAATATCAACTTTTTAAAAAATATTTTATAATTTTTATTTTATGTATATGTGTGGATTGCCTGCATATATGTACATGCATCCATGTCATGCAGTGACCACGGAGATCAGAAGAGGGCATCGGATCCTCTGGAATTGGAGTTAGAGATGGTTTTTAGTTGACATATGGGTTTCGGGGACCAAACCTGAGTCTTCTGGAAGAAGAGCCAGTACTCTTAACCATTGAGCTATCTCTCCATCCTTCCCTAAATATGACTAGGAGTCACATAGAGATCCCTAATGTTGTCTACATTAAAAGAATTGTGAATATCAAACCGTACAGACTGTCCTTGGGCCATGACAGAATTACAGAAATCATCAAGGACTTAGATGGGCTATTTACCCAGCTCATCACTCTTTCAGTGCCCAGTGTGGTCTGTGAAAAAGTAAGTGAAAAATGACTGGATTATGGAGTGACAGATGTCATGACGTCTGCCATCTATGCTGATCAAATAACCACTATAAATGATGGGAACTTTTCATGCTAACATATTTTTACTATTCATTCAATTCCTGGATCCAAAACCAGTTTGTATTTACTTGGACTGGTCAGCAGTTCTAAGTACTTCCCATAGGGCACCCACGCATTCATACTGCTTATAAAAGCATGGTGGCCTGGGACTTCTGTTGTCCTACCTACACTCTGGAAAGGTGTTTTATTACATAGGTAATATCATGCTAACTCTGTTTTGCATATTTAGAAAAGCATCCAAAAATACATAGCTGTACCTAAATGACCAAGAATGGAAGACAGTCCACACAAGGACAGGAAAAAGCTGTATTGTGGTTGGCCAAGGGGCATGTGATACCTCACAAAATTACTGAGAAAAGTCATTTTCTCAATACAGTTTTGAGAAAATCATTTTCTTTTGATTCTGAGTGTTAATGCTGCAGGTGTTCTTAGGCATTTGAATTATTGTTCAATTTTCATATCCTTCCTTGCTCACGTTTATAACTTGATAAAAAGAGATGCATTTGGGATTGGGATAAAAGGTTAAGAGATTTACACAGCTAACATCCTTCCTTGAAGGACAGGCTAAACAGCTGTGTGCTTTGTATTCCTAATATTTTTCATGCTGGAAGTTACCATAATTGGGGCTGGAAAGATGGCTCAACGGTTAAGAGCACTGGATTCTCAGCAGCCTCATGGCAGCTAACAACCATCCATCACTCCAGTTCCAGGGAAATCTGATGCCCTCTTCTGACCTCTGTGGGCATTGCATGACACTGGTAGGCAATACACACACACACACACACACACACAAATAATAACAATGATAAAGAAATTCTCATTAACTCAGAGGGCTATGGCTGGGGGATATGACTAAAATAACCTAAGGAAACAGGCCCAATCCATTTTGTTTTCTTTTATTCCAGTCATGCAAAGTGGCAGAAGCTCAGTATTCAGCACTAGAACAGCAATTGCTAGCTGTAGATAAAACATCGCAGTAGGTGTAATCCATCACTGCTTCTTCCACAGTAACAGTAAAAACATTTTATCAAATAAAGGGTGGTTTGAAAGGCTTTTGGCCAATTCTGTTTCCATACGGACATAGAACCAAATTCAATAAAGGTAGTATGCATATTTACGGCAACCTGATATTGAGTCTACAAGCCCTGTCACCATGCCATGCAGACTGGCAGACTGTGGTGTGATCAGTGTCCTTTCAAAGCTACTGAGGCTTCAGTAATTAAGTCAACAGCAAAGCTACATAAAGTACCACACATCCCTGTAGATGACTGCTATGTGGATGAAAAAAAAATAGGGGCACTAAAGAGGAATGGGTAGCTGTTGCTACAAAAGGACAGACACCAAGTGCCTGGAGAAAAAAGGAAGAAGACAGGAGACTTTGAGAGTAGGATAGGTACTGACTTAGGAGTCTTGGCTTTGATAACCTATATTGGCAGTTGCACTGTACTTTGAGGAATGATTTTATAGATGGCCCAGTTGGAAAAGAAGATTGGTAAATGACGATTTGGTCTCTGTGTGCCGTGGACCGTCCCTCTAGGAGACTGGATACCGAGGGAAAAACAGGGGTGAAGGCTCTAGGAGAACTCAGGATTCGGTGAATGACAGACAGACACAACTCAGGTTGAGGCTTGAATCTGCTGCAATTTACTAAAATCTCTTTTATAGGGTTACAGAAGGAAATTGGCAGGGTTACAAGTTCAAGCAAAAGGGGGCAACAAGTTTAATCATTACAAACTTGGGTCATCTTATATTCTGAGGTTTCTCAGTATTCGTCTTGTGGTTACAGCCAAGTGAACTTATTGAACTTATGGCAAAGCTCTTAATACAAAGTTTCAAAGAAATTAGTCTGGCACCTTTAACCTCAACCTTGCGGTGGCTAAATAATATTATAATGCCCGTGTGAAAGTATAGTTTCATCTCAAGCTGATCCATAAAAGCCCCCACTCCTTTTCCGGGGCTTTCCTATGATCTTGTAAGGCTTGTGTAAAGGCCTGAATTACTGGGGGTGAGCCCTAAGTCTCTTCTATGGAAATGGTTGATTCATTGGCTTCATTTTCTGTTTTAGTGATTGCTAAAGATTTACAAGAAAGCAAGATAACAAAGAACATAAGCAAAGAGATGAGGGAAGTGATCCATGGCAGGGTACATCGTTATATCGTATCCGTTCCAGGTAACAGGAGATGAGCTGATTACCAAGGAACCGCCGGGGGGCTAAGCTCCGAGAAGCACACGTCCCTCTTTCCACTGCTTCCACCACCGAACCAACATGGCTACACAGCGGCTTTTGCTGTGGATACAGCATCTGTGGAGAAAATAGATGTGGCAGTAAATATATAATAGAATTCAGTGTGAGTCAGAGCCTCTCATAGTTTCCCATGGGCAGCCTACAACTCATCCATCATTTCAGAAACCAAGAAGCAGATATTCTTAGCTAAAATATGAGCTATCCTCATGTACCCCTTGGGACTGCTCACTGGGTTGATACAGAGTCTAGCCGCAGGTGAGCCAACAGAGGCTAGAAAATTGTTGGACATATGTTATTCCTTGTCACTTGGAAAATAGTTGTTCGGGACTGCAAAATGACTAGGAGTTTCATCGGGTTTTATAAAACTGTAATTGGAAAGAGATGAGAATCTGTCGACACTGCTCGCCTTTCCTTCTATTCCCTTCTTTCTCTTTCCTCCATTCTTTACAACTCCTCCCTTCTTTCTGAGATGGTCGTTTTTCACGTTGCATCGGCTACATTTGAACCCCATGGTACAAATGATCCTTCCATCTCAGTCTCAGAAGCAGCTGCAAACAGACATTTACCAATAGAACTAGTTACACTGAGTTCTTCCTAAAAACACAGGCATCTGTTTATTCTCTTCTCCTCTGTGTTAGGATCTTTAAACTTGATTGTGTGTCATATTTGCTACTTTATAAAGTTTGTCCTGGAGTGAACTGGAAATGTCTGCCAAGAAAGGTTGGTACACTCATTGCCCAGTATGGGTGTGTGAGGGGGCATTAGTCCTTTAGGTATCTCTGTGGTTTATGAACAAATTTGTAGACATTCATAGGATAGCAAGAGTTCAAAAAATGTTATGATATTTTGTGAATAAGTCTAAACAGCTGAATGAACTACTCTTATTTGTAGTATCTCTCCCAAATATTAGCTTCTTTCCACCCACAAAACTTAAACTTTGTGAGTAGAAATTTCTAAGGGCAGGCAGCCTGATGACTACACAAGAAATGCCCTTTTGTATGTCAAGTGTTAGGACAGTGTTATGAAAGGTACTAGAGATCCATTGTAGAAAGATTGGGAGGAGCACATCCCACTCCTCAGAGAGGTGTCCTGCTCTGATGTTTTCCTTTATAATATCTTAACAGACCAGGAGGCTTGGTGGTACACTTCTTTAATCCCAGCACTCCAGAGGCAGAGGTAGGCAGATCTCTGTGAGTTTGAGGACATATATATCTATAATGAGTTTTAAAATGAGACCCTGTCCCAATAATAAAACTAAAATACCTCAATTTGAAGAGCTGAGCAGGCACTAATCAAAGACGATGGATGGCACTGTGTGTGTGCAGGGTTGCTGGAAGAAGCTGGACATTGATAGTCCCTGTGGCAACACACAGAAGTTTGGATTTAATTCAGAAAAGAGAAAGACCCAATGGTGGCTAAAACGGTAGAATAGATGAAAAAAAAAAGGGGCCTCTTCTGATATGTTCACCCTTAGGAAGCAGAATGTACACACCGCCTGAAAATCTTCAGAATCATTTGAGATCTCATATCAAAAAAGTTCGCAACTCATCTCTTCCTAGAGCCAGGCAACATATTGCCTTGGAAGACAACCATGTGAAGTTCAGTCTCTTAGCACATTTAGCTGATAACTTGGGCCATGCAATGCATAACTGTAGGCTTCACCTGTTGTTTTAGGGTCAGAAAATTCTTGATTTCTATGATGACCCTGTTCAAAACCGATCAAAATTTGATAACTTATTGCCGGTAACTTGCCTCTCAGTTTGAAAGTCACTTGGAGATACTGAGTAATTCAGAAGATGAACACACATTGAAATCCCTTTTATTCTCATTAAGGTGGCTGTATATTAGACCTTTTGATATGCTACCTGTCAGGATTCTTTTCTAAACCTGTCTTTTCTGTACATTTGATTTATCTTTTTTTTATGTAGAAGAACACATTTTTATCCCTTGTGATAAATCAACAAAAGTTTCACATTGCTAAAGCTATTTTTTCCCCCAGTGAAATCAAGCTTTTATAAAAATTTCTTCTCAGGTGTATCAGTCAGGGTTCTGTACAGGAACAGAACCAACAGAATGAATAATGAATATATGTGTATATATATATATATATATATATATATATATATATATGGAATTATTAGATTGGCTTATACCTTACAGTCTGCATAGTTCAACCATGGCTGTCTCACATCAAAGAGGCTAAGAGCCTGATAGTTGATGGGTCCACAAATCTGAATGTCTCAGCAGTCCCAATCTGGCACTGAAAGACCAAATGTTTCTGGAAAATTGCAGGTCTTCCTTTAAAGGTCTACACTGAAGGCTGGTTCCAATGTCAGTCAAGAAATGCAGCAGTGCCTAGAACAGGGTAGATGAACTTGCCAGCAGAGTAAAGGCAGGCAGGCAGAAAGTCAAGCTTTCATTCTTCCATGGGAGCCGCCCACTTTCGAGTAGATCTTTCCACCTCAGAAAATCTCATCAAGAAAGTCCTTTACAGGATTGCCCAGTGGCTTTCCTTTTAGTTGATTCCAGATCCAGGCCAGTTGGTTGTAAGACTAACTATCACAACAAGACTCTAATTAACTTCAGTATAAAAATAGGGGAGGCCATTCCAAGTTCCAATGCTTTCTCTGCTCTTCATACAGATAAAGTATAGCTGCCAGGAAATGTTCTAATCTACTTAAGGCCCTTTCCTGTAAACTGGAGTTACATATATACATGTACAAATAAGAAAGCTTGTATTATATATGTCAAAGAAATAGGAAAGAATCTATTTTGGAAAGTTTGTTTCTTTTCCTCTTTGTTTACTGCATGAGTAGAAATGGTAGAAAATAATGTATTCTGGAGTTATCTCATAATTAAATATATTAGTAATCTCACACCTAAAATATATAGATATACCAATATAAAATCATTGCAACCATTAAAACTACTTTGTGGTGGAATGCATGTTTGTCAGCTATGGATTTATGTCAGTATCTTGTCCATTGTATGTAGATTCACAGTGCTTTCAATCTTAGCCATTCTCTTTTGGGCCTATAGGTGATATTTTAGACCCTGTGGAATTTGGGGATGTGGCTGTGAACTTGAGCCAGGAAGAGTGGGTTCTGCTGAATCCTTCCCAAAAGAATCTGTACAGAGATGTGATGCTGGAAACCTGCAGGAACCTCACCTCTATAGGTAAGAGTATAATCTTTCCTTCATGTAAGTGCGTTTTGGTCACAAACATTCCGAGAAGGGAATGTAGAAAATAATTTGATGAACCAGTCATGATTGCAATGTATGTAAGTTTAAAGTATATAATTCTGTAATTAGACTCATAATAAATTCTTGGGGTCTACATTTTAGGAACCAAATGGGAGGACTATACTATTGAAAACCATTGTAAAAATTCCAGAATAAATCTAAGGTACTTTGCACGCAGTGGTGGAAACAAATGTCCCTTGAGGGAATATTAATGGGCCATGAAATTTTAACAAGCAAACAAAACAGATGAGCACGACTTTAACTTTATTCATTCTTATTTTTTTACTAAACATATGTACTTCAATGTAAGAAAGCTTTGGTGTGGAGGACTTTACTTGGAAGCAGTACTAGGAAATTGCATTTATGAATGTCACTGTAGTAATATCTCTGTGGGAGCCAGACTACAGAACTGTTGATCCATTTATAGTGATGACTTGGGCCATCCTGACCATTCAGGATTGTCAGAAAGGATACATTTGTTCCAGCACTTATAAGCAAACAGTTGATTGTAAAGCAACTAGTCTAATGTGCTTGTTATTTTTTACAGTTACCTGTGAAGAAGGTGGTCAGGGTAAAGGAAAATTAACCTGGATGCCAAATCTCAGTATGAGCATGAACATCTCTACTGGACTGAAGCCATGTGAACGCAGTGCTTGTGGCAATGTTTTAATGTGTCATTCACCCTTTACTAGTCATACCATATCTCACTCTGGATATAAGCCATATGAATATGAGGAATATAGAAATAAGCAATGTAACTGCAGTTCTCTTTCAAGCCTTCAAAGAAACATGGAAATCACAGTGAATGGACCTTGTCAATGTGAGATATGGTTAAAATCCTTTGGTTTTTCCAATTCATTTGGAATACATCGTCAAATTCATAATGGAGAAAAATTCTGTGAATACGAGCAGTGCGGAATGGCCTCTGGTTGTCCTAGTTCACTTTGCACACACGGAGTAACTGACACTGTAGAAAAATATTATGAATGTAATCAGTGTGGTAAAATTCTGAGTTCCTCAAGTTCCCTTCAAACACATGAAAGGATTCATTCTGGAGAAACACCCTATGAATATAAACAATGTGACAATGCCTTTAGATGTCACAGATCCTTTCTCTGCCATAAAATGATTGATTCTGGGGAAAGCCCCTTTGAATGTAAACGATGTGGGAATTCCTCCATTTACCCTTCTTAACTTCAAATACATTAGAGGACTCACACTGATGAAAAGCCCTATGCATGTAAATGATGTGATAAAGTCTTTAGACGTCACAGTTCTCTTCAGTTGCATGAACATCTCATACAGAAAAAAAAAACTTATGAATGTAAACAGTGTTGTAAAGCCTTCACATGTCACCGTTCTCTTCAATTACATGAGAGAATTCATACTGGAGAAAAACCCTATGAATGTAAACAATGTGATAATTCCTTCTCTTATCTGTATTTATTTAAAACAATTATAAGAACGCACACTGGTGAAGAACCCTATGTATGTAAACACTGTAGTAAAGCCCTCACAAGTCACAGTTATCTTTGATTACATCAGGGAACTCACAGTGTCGAGAAAAGGCATGAATGTAAAGAATGTGGTAAAGCCATCCTATTTCCCTATTTACTTAAAACACATCTAAAAACACACTGGTCAAAAACCCTGTGGATGCAAACAGTGCAGCAAAGCCTTCAGGAGTCAAAGATCTCTGTGTAAACATAAATCTATTCATGACAGGGAAAGCCTTATGCATGTAAGCAATGTGGAGAAGGCTTCAGGTGGCATAGGTCACTTCAAGTGTGTGAAAGAATTCATGCTCAAGGAAGACCAGGAGTGTAAACAATGAGGTAAAGCCTTTAGATGGCGCCATCATTTTAGATTACATGAAAGAACTCATACCAGTGAAAACCACTATCAATGCAAACTGTGTGGTAAAGCTTTCAAGGGTTACAGTTCCCTTTGAAGACATGAAGGAATTCACACTTGTCGAAAGCCCTATGAATGCAAACAATGTACTAAAGCCTTCATTTACCCCTATTTACTTCATAAACATGAAAAAATTCACATGGGTAAAAAGCCCTAAATTCACATGGGTAAAGCTTTCAAGGGTTATAGTTCTCTTCAAATTCATGAACAAATTCATTCTGAACAAAAACTATGAGTGTAAGCAATGTGATAAAGCCTTAAAATGCTATAGGTCACTTCAACTACATGAAAGAATCCATACTGGAGAAAAGACATATGAGTGTAAACAATGTGGTAAAGCCTTTAGTTGTCATAATTACCTTAGTTCACATGAAAGAACTCATGCCAGTGAAAAATCTTACCAATGTAAGCTATGTTCTAAAACTTTCAAAGGTTATAATTCCCTTAGAAGGCATTAAGGAATTCATGCTGGGAGAAAGTCCTACAAATGCAAGCAGTGTGGTAAAGCTTTTATTTATCCCTGTTTACTTCATGCTTATGAAATACACAGGTAAAAAGCCCTATTAATGCAAGCAATGCCATAAAGCTTTCATTTATCCCTATATACTTCATGCCCATGAAAGAATTCACACTGGTAAAAAGCCCTATGTATGCAAACAATGTAGTAAAGGCTTTAGATATCACAGATCTCTTATAAGACGTAAAAAATATCATGGGAATGGGAAAGCCTAGAAGAGGTAAACAATGTTTTTAGATTTTTCTAGTTCCATTGAAATGTCAGGAGAACATATGGGTAGATATTTAGAGACTATAAAACAAATTGTCAACCTTTATGTTTCTGAAGTCTAGTTGTTTTTGTCTGGTTTGTGGAGGGAGCTCTTTTTTTTGGTTTGTATGTTTTCCAGTGGTTTGTGTGTGAATGCATGCATGCCTGCCATGAGTATATGAAGATCAGAAGACATCCTGGCAGCAGTCTGTTCTCTCCTTATCAACTGAGTTCTGAGGATCAAACTTAGGTCATCAGGCTTGGTAGCAAGTGCCTTTTACTTGTTGGGCTGAGATTTGCCAGCTTCATTTTTTTTTTCTTTTTTTTCTTTTCTTAAATCATGATAGTCCATACACTGGAGAAAAATCCTGTGTATGTGAGAAATGTATTCAGCACTTTAGTGCCATCTAAAAACATGTTATGACCAATTCTGAAGGAATACCCATTTGAATAAATGGAATATGAGAATATTCTCACACACTAGACTTTATAATAGAGATTATACTATGTAAGAACAGTCAGTACACAATAATCAAGGAGTCTGGAAAATAAAAAGGTGGTTCTTTTTTTCTTTTTATTTTTTTCATTAACTCATGCCTGTATGAGTTCATGTGTATCACGTGTGTACAGGTGCTTACAGAAGCCAGAGGATCTCACATAGCGTGAAACTGGAGGTATCGGTGGTTGTGAGATGCCTGACATCCGTGCTGCTAAGCAAACCCAGTTCTTCAAGAGAAGTGATCTTAACTGCTGAGCTATTCTCCAACTCCACTTTTTTTTTTAAAGAAAACCTTTATTCAAAATAAAAAATTAAAAAACAGAACAACAGCACTCAAGAAGCAGGACAATTTGGAGTTTGATGACCTCATGGTTTACATAACAGTATTCTGTCTCCGTAGAAAACAAAAAAGAAAAAAAGTTATAATGATACCTTGGTCCCTTAGATTGCTGATGTTACATCTGTGTGTCATACCACCTTAAGTAGCAGGAGCCATCACCAGTTTTAGAGTGTGGAGTTTGGGTCTCAATGCTTTTGTTACAGGAGTATAACCTCACCCATTCTTATCTGATACTCTGATCTTAGAGGGATTGTAAGTGGCAAATGTTATGGAAGAAATACAAATAAAACGATTTGTTATCAAATCCAAACTAAGGTCTAGAAAGAATGACTTTTAAGTTGATGCCACATATAATCCATTCTAAAGTTTAACCCTGTCTTGTAGGGGACATCCTAGCATCTACATGAAATGAATCGTAGTTTCCTTTCCTAGAATCATACTTCAGAGTTTCAACAGAAAACAATTCCCAAGTTTTACAAGAAGAATGCAAAACAACCAATATGATCAAATTGTTCAAGAAAACTAGTTTGAAAAATACTTGTTAGAGTATTTGAAAAACATGAACATCCACCTGGAACTGGTTATAATCACAATTCTAGTTTGGAGGACAGAAACTTGGTAGTGTTTTCTTAATCTTTCCATCCATTAAATGTACATGCCTTTAAATCTACAGCGTTATGCATAGTATATGAATTTTAGACTGCTGGGCATGTGGTACATGTTTTGATCTCAGCACTCTGCAGGCAGAAGCAGCCAGACTCTGAATTTAAGGCTAACCTGATCTACATAGTGAGTTTCAGTCCAGCTAGGGCTACAGGGAGACCCTATCTCAAAACAACACAAAAACTTTGACTGGTCTACATATTTCTAGTCAAAGATACATAGGGTATTAGGTATAACTAGTATCTCTTCAAAATAATAGCTTTCTAAAAGTATCAGATAGCTCTGTAATAGGATGTAGTCTTTCGTGTATGTGCACAAGAGCAGTATGACCGGACTATGTGGCGGATCTACTTCTAACTTTTTGAGGAACCTTCACACTGATTTCTGTGGTGGCTGCACCAGTTTGCACTCTCACCAGCAGTAATTGCTCTCTTTTCTCTGCATTCTCTCTAGCTATTTTGACTGTGGTAAAATGAAATTCCAAAGTAGTTTTAAGTTTCATTTCCCTGATACCTAAAGGTGTTCAATATTTTTAAAAGTGTTTCTCAACATTTGCATTTTATGAGAGAACTCCCTGTTCAGCTCCTTATCCCAATTTTTTATTGTGTTGCCTTGTTTTTTGTTTTTGTTTTTGTTTTTGTGTTTATGTTTGGCTCTTTGAGTTCTTTGTATTTTCTAGATACTAATCCCCTGTCAGAAGTCTAGGTGGTAAAGATTTTTTTCCTAATCTGTAGGCTGCCTTTTCACTTGAATAATGATATCCTTTGCCATAAAGAATCTTTTTATTTTCAGGAGGTCCCATTTGTTGGCTGTTGGCCTTAATGCCCACACTATTGGGATGTTGTTCAGAAAGTCCTTTTAGTGCATTCTTTCTCCTCTATCAAAATCAGAGTATCAGATCTTATATTGAAGTCCTTGATTCATTTAAGAGTTGTGTTTTGTTCAGGGCATCTTTAAGTTTTGTCTTCCACAAATGTCTGACTTAAACCTTGTGTGAAACACGTAAACTTTTATACTGTATTTATGTTATCTTTATATTTTGAAAAACATTCAGTCATTTTACTTTAGGACAAAAATCTTATTTTACCATTAAAATTCTCTGCTTAATATCATAACACTAAGCATCATAGTAAGCAAGTTTACCTCCGTAATAGAGAATTGAATTCAAGTTAAATTTATGACATAATGTAAAAGCCTAAGATTAGCTATCCATAGTTGGTCTCAGGCATACTTTATTGTTGCTTGGATTTTGAAAACTGCTCATTTTCACATTTGTTGTCCTCACAACAACCTGGGAGTTTTACTGTTATGCTCCAATGAGAGCTGGCCAAGATAACCATTCAGTTATTCCAGTACATTACAATATCTTAGTGAGAGAAGATGACAGGAGTTGAAAATACAGAAAATTCCCAGAATCTTTGTATATAAACACAGTAATTACAGTTTTATATGCAAAAGTCATGTTCTGAAGAACTGGGAAAATAACATACAGTCACTTTTTCCTGGAGTGCCAATAAGAAAGGAGAGGATGTTCAGCAGTGCTGGATGGACTGAAGATGGGCTGTTAGGAACAGCACTGCTGGACTAGACACAAAGCTTGTATTCTCATTAGTTAAAAGTATGAAAAAGGCTACCATGGTGGTGCACACCTCTCTTCCCAGCACTGTGAAGTCAGAGGCAGGTGGATCTCTCAGTTTAAGGCCAGCCTGTTCTTCCTAGTGAGCCAGGCCAGCCAGGCCTATATATAGCTCACAGAAGGTTTTTTTTTTTTGATCTCGTTGGGTAGAAAGATGGCTCAGTGAGTAAGAGCACTGACTATACTTGCAGAGGAACTGAGTTTGGTTCCCAGCACTCACATGGTAACTAACAACTGTCTGTAACTGCAATTCCATCCAAGGGATCCGACACCATCTCTGACCTCTGTGGACAGTGCACAAACAGCTGTACTTACATATATGCAGGCAATACACACATACACATAAAATAAAAATAATAAAATATTTTAATTAAAAATACTGGAAAAGCAAAAAAAAGTCTAATGACATTTTGTCACTACATATGTGAGACTTTTTGTATAAGATTATATTACATATATCACAAAAATCTTTTCTATTACAAATAATGACTCAATGAACATTGAAATCCCAAATCTGATATTGTCTTTTTGTGAATACTTGTTTTACTTTGATAACCTAATGTCAACTTAGATATAACAGAATGTATTATCCATTAGCAATTTAATTTGAGGACATTATCTTAATAGCAAGAGCATCTCATCACAACATTAAGAAATTACATGTATATTTAATGTGGAACTGCCACAAAACATGCACACTGGTCTCTCTATATAAGCCAGTCCTTCAGCCTAGGAAACAGCAGTTGAGGATTAGTCTGAGCATTTAAGAATAGGTTGTTTGTTTCATATTTTGATAGGGACTCCTTGTAGTCCCAGATGGTCTAGAACTTATCATTTATCCCACTCTGGCCTCTATTTTACAGAAATCCGCCCTTAAATGCTGGAATTAAAGGTATGTGCCATCCTGCCCAGCAAGAAATGTGTTTAACAGTTTAATCACCCTATTAATGCTAGATAATATTGTTGGTAAGATTTAATAATATAACATTTTTATTACATATAGACTAAGCTTAAATCCAAAATTATGCTAAAGGTGCTCTTCTGTAACTTACATTATGAAAAGAAAACTATAGATACATATTTGACAAAGAGCTTTATTATTTTATATGTGTCACAGTACTGATAAAAAGCTCACTTTTTCTGATTGCAAATAGGAGTGTTCCTGGGAATGAAACTCATGGGAATAGTGTAATAAACGGATTTTTAGTATACATTAGAGGTATCTTGATTGCCATAAAGCATTTTAATGTCCTCTGATGTCTGTCCTTTTGCTACTTAAGAAAGTAAAATTTAATTTCATTCAGTAATCTGTTCTAAAAGAAAATCCTTTTCTAAATCTATGTATCTAATATGAAAATTCTGTAACAACACAACTTTTATCTCCTGACTCAGTGAAGGCTGTTTTAAATAAACTATAATTTGGTAAAGTATTCTAGATTCCTGTCCACCTTAAATACTTGCTATGGGTTAGATGTCTCTATGCTATCTTAAAATCATTTTAGTATGTGAAAAAAAATGGGGGCAGGCTGAAGAGATGGCTCTGTGGTTAAGAGCACTGGCTGCTCTTGCAGAGGACTCACTTTCGATTCCCAGCACCCACATGGTAGCTAATATCCATCCCCAACTCCAGTTCCTGGGGAATCTTGATACCTTCTTCTGACTCCACAGGCACTGCATGACACAGCTGTACTTACACATGTACACGCAGTACTCTAATCCACTTGAAATAAAAATAATAAAACATAAAATCATTTTAGTATGTGTACATGGTATATGTGTTCATGTGCACTTGTGTGCTGGAGTGCTCACTTATGTATTTGTGTAAATGTGCGCTGTGGTTCTCACTGTGTCTGTACACATGTGTGAGTGTAAGTGCATTGAGAAACCAGAGGTCAAATGTAGGTATCTTCCTCCATGACTATTTTTTGAGACAACGTCTTACTGAGCATGAAGCTCATTGTTCTGGCTAGGCTGGCTGGCGAGCTAATTGTGCCTCTAGCATCTACCTGAGTAGGTAGCAACCATTCTGTACTTGGTAATTTCTCCATCAAAGGAAGAGAAATAAATCTATTCAAATAGAAACTGTCTGTCATCAAGAGACAACTACTCTTCTCTTTGAAACATAATTTTGTAGCCTATTACTGGGCCTTGTTAGAAACTGAAAGCTTGTTGCTAGTGAGATGGCTCAGCAGTTAAGACCACTGTTTGCTGTTTCAGAGAACTCGTGTTCAGTTCCTAACAACCACATAGTGGCTCAGAATCCAATGCACATTTCTGGCCCCACGGAAATTGCACAAGATGTGAACTCATATACACATAATTTCTTTTATTTATAAATTGAAATCCTGACAACAGGCCACTAACTTACCTGGACCTGAGCTGCCCATCATCAAATGGTTATCTAATCCATCAAGCCATAAAATTGGATGTACACAGATGTAATCCACCCTCAAATAGGCACGGTGTGTATGTAATCAGGCCTGAGCAGTTCCTGAAGGCTGAAATTCCTTTGCCTGTCCACAAGCATGTACCAGTGGGCATTATGGAGTGTGCATATGATGACCTGACTGAAGAGGAGTCCATTATGCCCTAGTTTACAGAAAGTTCTGCACACTATATCCACCACCCAAAAGTGGACTCTGCAGCTTTATTGTCACTTTCAGGAAGAACCCCAAAGAAAATAATGAAGGGAAGTCTTTACAGTGGACATCACTTCTGTCAGTGTGCATGGTCCTACATTTTCCATTGAGGGAGAAATGTCCAGATGTGTGACTTTATACTGATTACTGGACTGTGGCCAATGGTTTGGCTCTGTGGTTGAAGACTCAGAAATAGTATGATTGGAAACTGATCTGAAATACATTTGGGAAGACTTAAGAGATAGGTATTTCAAAGAAAAGATGCCATATCAGATACTTTTTTCATTGCCATGACAAAACCCCTGACAAGAAACAACTTAAGAGAGGAAAGGTTTATTCTGAGATACAGCACATCAAGGCATGATCGTGGTGACTGAAACACAAATCATCTGGTCACATTGCCTTCGTAATCAGTAAGCAGGGAGTGGAATAATATTGGAACCAGGCTTAGAAACCTCGAGTGATAGTGATACCCCCAAAGACATTTCCTTTAGGTAGGCCCCACCTCAATGCCTTTGTAATAGTTGAGTGGATAGAGTCTCAAAAAGATGGGAGACACAGATGAAGATTTAGGCAGAGGATCTGAGACTTATGATCTGCATATACAGAGCTTTCTCAGTCCTGAAATTTTATTCAGTACTAAAATAATTGATGAGTTGAGTTCACAGGAAATATTGTGCCAAGCACACATAAGACATACAAAAACAAGGAAAACAATGTATATGTTGTCAAAGTGACCATTAAGCAAAACTTATGTATTCATCAGAAATATCTGCTGTTTGAAAATTCGGTCCAACCAGAGTGTTTTTCAGGAACTTAAGAACAGATTTTTGCCCCATGGGTTTGCCTCCTGGATATACTGCTTACAGGGTTCACATAATTATTTTGTCCTTTCATTGACATTAACTCTGGAAGTTTGCCACAAGCCAGCAAGTCACAAGACATATGAACTCTTCAAGAAGTGGCTTGCTATCTTCCCCAGCTTGATAAGGAAAATTCAAATACATAAGGCAATGGGGGAAACTGTATATTCAAACCACATCTCACTCGTGACCTCCATAGGTTCATGGTCTTCTCAATACAAAGTGCTTTCATTGCCACTCGAAAGACCACTATGGATTTGACAATCCAAATACCATTCAAAAGTCCATTATTTTCTGATATTCAAGGCCATTTCATAAATGTGAACTCTCATAAAAGTTACTTGCTTCCAGCATATAATGGCATAGAGTGAATATTCCCATTCCTACAGGAACAGAGGCAAGGGAAGGAATCCCTAGCTAAGACTGGAGGTAGCAGCACAGATATCAAAACCTATAGCTCCATGCCAAGCATCTGGGGCACACTATGGAAGCATCTAGGCTCCAACAGCTGTGGATAACCTCCCATCTCAGTTCTTTCATGTATAGAACATGTAGCCTTATTCCATGACAGTTTTTAAAGATTTATGTGTATAAGTGTGTGCCTGAGTGTATTTATGTCTACAATGTATGTGCAGATACCTACCTGCAGAGGCCAAAAGGCAACAAACTCCTTGGAACAGGAGTTACAAGTGGTTGTGAGCAGCCTCACATGGGTACTGGGAACTGAATTTGTGTCCTCCATAAGAGCAGCACGTGCTCTTAACCACTGAGCCATCTCTCTACTCCACCCATTCCCTCGATTACTACCTTTTCTCAGTGTTTGTTAGTCATGGCATCTCCAACATCCTAGACTCTGTTGTAACTTGGATTTCGATTTCAACTTCACAACTTATAATGTCTTAGTCCCTCAAGACTTTCCTATAGTGCATTCAGCCCTGCCAAACATTATCTGACCTCTATGGTTCTTTCTGTAGAACATTAATGCAAGACTTCATCACCATGTGTCTATTCCCACTTTGAGAGTGACCTTGCCACCTTGGACCACATTTGTAGTGGATTCTCTTTATTCAGTTGCTTTCATGCAGGAAATGCCTTCAATGGAATACTGTTGAGACTTCTTTCAAATGAATTTTGTTTTCACAAGTTGGAACCTTCAATGTTTGGAGTCTTGCCTTCATATACGTTCCATTACAGAACACTGGGTTTTTATTTTAATGATGCAAATTATATCTACATATGCTTCCTCAACACTTATTATGTTTGAAACTTTAAAACTACTTTTTTTGCTACAAAATGGGACATTTTTTTCATACCATTCATGTGTTGGTCTGTCACTGGGATTGGGTAAGCACATTGAGCCATAACCATGCACAGCCTGAAAGACATCCTGTCTTGAAACTTCTCCATACAAATTAAACAATTACTTTTTAATTCAGCCTCACTCAAATTCTCAGCAAACAAACAGAAGACATCCAGACTCTTTATCAGAATGTAAAACAAATCATCTCTAGACCACTTCACCATGTCCATGTTTCCTGTGAAATCACATTAGCTAGAGATATGCTGACTACATTTCTTTCGGCATCCTGGTCTTCCAAACTCAAACTAGACTGGCATATTAAGCTTATGGAATGTCTTCTCTGAAGTGGCAAACACATCCACTTTCCTCCCACAATCCATTTCAATAGTTTAAGGACTAGATGGTATGTTTATTACAGCAACAGCACAACTTCTCAGTACCAACTTTGTGCGTGTTACTTCTCTGTCCCAAAGACAAAATATCTGAGAAGCAATTAAAGAAAGGGTTTGTTTTAGTTTATCGACTGAGGGGACACATCCCACCATAGTGGGGAAGGCACGCGCTAGAAGGCATGGCATTTCACCACAGTGGATCTATAGGATTTGGAGCTGGCTAGAAAACCAGACTGAAGTCTGGGATGAAGCGCCTTCCACAGGCAGGCTTCACTTCAGCCTCCAACCCCTGCCTTTATCCCCCTACATACACTTCAGACCAAGTGTCCAGACCTGAGCTGATAGAAGTAAATTTCTTTTTAACAAAAGCAATTTCTAAGTGTGTGTTGTGAAGGAACTTCAGTTTCAAAGAAACTGCCTAGTTAAATTTTGATTAATAATTTTATTTTTATTTGTGTATATGAGTATATTGCCTGCATGTATGTACATGCATCTGTGTTGTGTAAAGCCCACAGAGGACTGAAGAGGGGATCAGATCCTCTGCCACTGGAGTTATCAGTTGTTAGCCAATATGCCGATGCTGGGACCCAAACCTGGGTCCTCTGCAAGAGCAGCTAGTGCTCTTAAAACCTGAGTCATCTCTATGACCCAGTTTTATCTTGTTGAGGAAAAAAAGTCTCCAGAATGGGTAACATGTTTTGATGTGTTCACATAGAAATTTTTTAAAAGTACTTTTATTTTACATGCCGTGGTGTTTTGCCTCTATGTATGTAATTCCACTTGTGTTCTGAAGGGCCTGCAGAGGTCAGAGGAGGTGTTAGATCTCCTGGAACTGGATGATTAGGGAGAAAACACCACTGATTCTTAGACAAAAATTGAATATTGTCCTAGTACATGGATTATTGAAACAAGGAAAAGTGATAACAAAATCAGAAAGCTTCTGGCTATTACGGCAGGTCTGCGCTACTTTCAAAGAAGTTTAGAAGAGATAAAGGGGAAGACTGCAGTATGTAACGATCATTCTAGGAAATAAAGATTATTACTAGGTACTTATTTCACTAATCAGTCTACTCCAGTCCTCGCTTTTAAACTTTGGCTCTTGGAACATTTGGCAAAATGAGACTGTGCAGAAAGCCAGACAAATACAAGTACAACAAAAAGGACACTTCAAAATTCGAATCTTCAAAATTATTTTCCTTGACCGACCTGTATCTGGTAGGTCACAGAATCCTAAAGATGAAGAGAAGGTTCGAGAGGGGCAGTGATGACCATAGGTGTAATATAGCAGTGGAGAAGCACCACGGTTACAGAATTGTAAAAGAAAAACAGACTGTCCCCATCCCTCACTGTGGAGGGACATGGGAGAGTCTTTAATGTGAGGATGTGCCTTCATCTCCAGTGATGACTGAGTATGAAGATACTGTTGCCCAAGATTTGGTGGTAGGATCCCCACACAAACTGTTACAGATGGCCACCAACACATCTCAGATACTGTTTGATTTTTTTTTGTATATTGAGGTTTTGTTCTCTGTCTCAATAATTAAGCAGTTTCTTTTCTAAACAGATTTGTATAGCACACGTTGTTGAGAAAACTGAAGCCTAACAGCTGCTGTTCTCAGGCATAGTCCCACAGAGTCCAGAGTTAGTACACCCATTTCCCTTATATGTAATAAAAGGATGAGATCGGGCCTGAGAGGTGTCCCCTCAAAGTTCCAGCTAGACTTTATAAATGAATAGACAGAATGTGTCATATCTTCAGTGCCTTACAGGAGTTCACCGAGGTTACAGCCATGGCTCTGAAAACTCTTTATGAGGATTAAGTGCAATTCCAGCTAACAGAAAATTGGAAAATGAATGACACAATAAAAATAAAACTAAGATACTAAACATGACTCTATTGATCAATCCACTCTCTTGTGTCCTTGAAAAAGAAGTTCAGAAGTCTACCTGCTTTTAGTCTATGAAATGTGAAATATAAACATAGCTCATTGACTGTTATTACAAAGAAAATAATCAAGTATGAAGGAAAGATTTCAGTAACAGGAGAAAATTTTACCAAATGTCTTCCTTCTAATGGATATACTTATTTTCTGACATTGATTTAGACACTTAACAATGTCTAAAACCACCCAATCTTATTCACTAAAGTCTGCACTTCTGGCATTTACAATGTAAACAACATCATAAAAATATTTTTGTTGCAGAGTTGGATCGATATTTAAGAGTTCAAGACATATGTTTGAAAACTTGAGACCTGAATCTAGATAAACTCAGACACAGCAGTGCACACAGCCAACCCCAACATGCCTACGATGGAGTAGGATAGAGAAGCAGAATACCTGGATGCCCTGGTTCATATAACCTGGTGCACACACTCAAGAAATAGAAAGAGCCTGGTTTAAAGAAGGTAGAAGGTGAGCAATGACACCTGAGCTTGTCTGTGCTCTGACCAACGAGTATGTTCATACACGCATACCACACTCCTGAACATGAATGAGTGCACGCGACAATGTATGGTTCCTTACATTCACATTCAATTATAAATGGTATACTGGTCGAACGTTATGAAATAGTACATAATGAAATTTTTTATATTTGATGAATCGGCATCAATTCTTGTCCAGGAGTGTACTTAGTGTACACATAGTGGATGTGAGATCTTTGCTAAGGTTGTGTGTTAAGTGTCTGATGTCAAAGATTTTCATTTTGGGTTTATTTCACAGTGAAACTCATAGAAGATATACTTGCCATAAGCAATGGCATTCAAAATATGTATGAGCTCAGTCTGTACATAATGAACAGGTATGGTTTTATTCTTACCCAAACTAAATGTAAATATTAAACTGTCCTTTCTATTGACTTTCTCTCAGCACATCACTAATACCTTATATCTTTTAAAATTCTAGGCAGAGATCATATATTGGAACTGGTAGGGGACTAAAGTCTGCCAGGTCATACAATTCTGAGATCAGATACTCAAACTTTCACTGCAGAGCTTCTCCTGTAGAAATCATTTCTTTTCTAAAATGCAAGAAAAGCAGTTTGAGATATGATTTATACAGGGCTTCTATCCTACTAACAAATGAGCAAGGGGAAACCCAAAAAGGAAGGAAAACCCAACTTAGTCTCTTACTAAGGTCTATTACTGAGCTCTATATGGCGCTCTGGGAGTTCATGGCCAATGTTCCTCACCTTCTGTTCATTCATGAAAACACTGATAATGTCATCCAAATAGCATCTGAATTCTGTAACAGAGATCTCCCCACACTGAGACATAATATGTGTCCATGATGTTAACACCAATGTATTAAACAGTGCTTTAACATAACATTATTCTGTTACCACAGAAAGGGAGGAAAAGTCATGCTATTTAATGACTTGGGAATATGTGGTTTGAGGCAAGCTAAATCTATGTTCCCTGTCCATCCTCTGCGGTACACAGAGAGTATTGTGACCCAGATGCTACAGCATGCAGAAGGCTTCATTGAATGTGTCTCGTAGATTCCTGGTGAGGAAAACCACACTGAAGGTCACCATGGCCAGGGTCCTAAGGCATCCCAGGACCAAGTAAAAGGCAACGAATTAGTGGGCCATTTTTGTATATGATGCTGATGTAACCACATTCTGAGTGTGCATCCTAGAAAGTTCCCCATTCACATGCCAAAAAGAGTTGCTCAAGGGGTCAAGATATGGTTGATGAACTTGGGAATCCTTCAGTGCAGCAGCTCACTCATCCTTCTTCTCCAATCAGTGACATTAAATGATCACAGTCACAGTTTCGCTAAGAATGTGGAAATAGCCACACTAAACAGAACTCCAAACTTTTATGACAGAGGATGCAGGTGGCTGTGTTTGGAAGGCCAATGCAGAGTAAAGAGCAGACACAACAGGTGAGGAGATGAGCAGGATGTACTGAGACCATGGTCACTGGCCTTGACTATGGAAGTACCTCTACTTCACAAAGAGAACAAGAACATCAGCTGTGAGTACAGTGAGACTCAGGACTCTGCCTGCCAGAGCCGATCCCAGGGGGTTTTCATAAGTCAGAAAGTTCCCAGATTTGGGGGGTGGGGCTGTACCTTTACTGACTTCTGGCATCCTGATTATCTGGACACTTCACAAACTTCTACGTGTTTAGAGAGAAATGCAAAGTGTCACAAACCAGCTTCATTGTTTCTCCTTTATTAATAGATGCCTCACAGTTGACTATTGGTCTTCTTTATTGATGACAACTGCTTTCTCTCCTTTCTTATGTGATGTATTTCTGAGAGCATATTTTATCTCCTAGACAAAGCACTTCACCTCCTACATTTCCAAGTTGAACTACTAGAAGGAATTACCTGGGTATTCTTTCAATGAGCAAGTACTTATTGAGAAATGAGCAGTGATTCCTTCATTTGTTAAATTCCAGGACAATGCATACTTATGGCTGAGTTGAAGAACTTCTGTACTATAGCAAGTTATAATTTGCACAAGAAATATTGGAATCTTGATTACATCAAGATCGGTTTAGTGGATCAAATAAGAAATACACAATATCCTTCCATTTGTGTTTCTCTCAATATATGCACTCTATCTAACCACTTATTAAAATTATAATTTTATGAATGCTTTTCTATAATTTATTTGCAGAATATTTTAGAGCATCTACACATTACAAGAGTATTTAAGCATTTGTGATGCAGTAAATCTCAAAATTTTAAATTTCACTGATGACTTGCTAATGAATGAGATTTAAGTATAGTTTTGTGAGAATTTTGTCTAGAATATTGGTACAATTATGTTCAATTGTTATTCCATTAATTCACCTGAATTTTTGCATTTATACAATATTATCACTAGAAAATAATTCTACTAATATTTCTGGCTTTCAAATAAAATCTTGCTTTTAGTCACTTAGCTGGTAATTGAGCACTGGTCTGTACCACCAGCACAGGGTCTGGTAGAAGTGATCATGTGAATGCAGCTAGATGTGGCATCTTCCTCAGTGGAGGGTCGGGCTGGATGTAATTGGCACCTCACAGGAAGAAATTTTTATGACAGCTGACTTCTAACACAAAGATGAAACTGGGCAGATACTTATCCTACCAGTAACACAAGCAATCTACTGTTTCAATGGAATCCTGATTAAAATACCAACACAATTCTACAGAGAAATTGACAAAAGAAATCCAAAATTTATTCGGAAGCACACATAAAAAAAACCTAGTGTATAAAAAATAATCCTGATAAAATAACGGCTGGAGACAATACCATCCTTCATCTCAAATAATACTATAAAGCAATAGTAATAAAATCAAAAGGCTCTAGCTTAAAAATAGACACACTGATCAATGAAATAGAAGTAAGAATGCACATTTCAGTCCACACAGTTACAACTTGATTTTGGTCAAAGGGACCCATAACACACAGTGGAGAAAAAACTATATGCTCAATATAGAGCTAGTCAACCTGGATTGCTACATAGAGAAGAATAATACTAGGTTCCTATGTCTCACCATACACAAACCTAACTCCACATCATCACATAATTCAACATAAGACCTGATACACTGAGTAGTATAGAGGAGAAGGTAGGGAATGTACCAGAACTAACAGACACAGGAAAAGACTTTCACAACGAGACTCCACAGCACAGGCATTAAGTCCACAGTTGACAAACAAGAACTCATAAAACAAAAAGGCTTCCGTATGGCTAAAGATACCATCTTTGAGAGTGAAGAGGCACCTCCAGCATGGGAAGCGGACGCACGGCTCATATGTATAAAATGTGAAGCACTTACAAACTAAATATAGTAATTTAAAATTGGGGCAAAGAACTGAACAGAAAGCTCCGAAAGATGAAAACCAAGTGGCTGAGAAATCCTGAGAATTTGTTCAACGTCTTTGACCATCAGGGAAATTCACATTAAAACAAACTTGACATTGCATCTTATTCCAGTTAGAATGGCTAAGATACAAAACACTAACAATGGCAATCGCTGGCAAGGATGTGGAGAAAGGACAACAGTTACTCACTGTTGGGGTGACTGCAGACTGCTGTCCCCACTATGAAATCACTGTGGAGAATCCTGAAAAAGCCTCAGAATACATCTCCCACATGATCTAGGCATACGATTCTTGGAACTCAACCCAAACCACTGCAGATCCTACTACACAGATACTTGTTCAAACATGTTCACTGCTGCTCTAATCACAATAGCCAGAAAACTGAAACAGCCCAGAATCTTATCAACTGCTGAGAAGACTATGAAAGTATGGAACATTTACACCTATTTAGTAATTAAGAACAAAGAAATTTTGAAATTCATTGTTAAATTGATGAACCAGTAAACAATCATGCTGACTGAAGTTACCAACAACAAGAAAGACAAAGGCCCCATGTTCTCTCTTGTAAGTGGACACCAGCTTTTCATCATTACATGCACATGTTTCAACTGGAGAATCCATGGATCCCACGAAAGTAGTACATGGCCATGGGAAAGAAAGATCATAGAGTAGGAGGGTTAAAGGGATGGGACGGGAGGGCAGCACGGAGGAGAAGACAGGAGAGGGATGACTAACACTGAGTCCTTCAGAGAAAGTCACAGAGCCAGGCATGTTGTGTAGACCTTTAATCATAGCACTTGGAATGTGGGGGAGGGCAGGGGCAGGTGGATCTCTGTGAGACTGTGGCAAGCCTAGTCTACATAAAGACTGCAGGCCAGCTAGGGCTACAGGTGTTTCAAAAAAAAAACTTTAAAAAATGTCATATGGAAACCTCTCACTATAGAATATTCTTAAACTACATACATAGATAATATGAAGAGATGAAGGAACAACTCATTAATGTCAGGTTCAGGATTCGAGAGATGCAGCAGACAGAAGGGACCGGACTCCGCTGGCAGCTAACAGGACCCGACTTTATTGAGAGAAGACCAGATGGAACTAGCTCCTCCGCACCCACGAGTGGAGAAATGCTAGCCTCCCTTGGGGGCTAGCCTCCCCGAAGAGATGTGGGGAGGCTAGCCCCCTCACCCCCATCTTGGGGCTGGGGCTCCAGGGATCCGGGCTGGCGTGATCAGCCCAAGTCTGAGTTTCAAAGCCCCGAGCAGCACCAGCAGCAGTACTAGCAGCAACAGCACAGCACAAGCAGCAGAAGCACAGCAACACAGCAGAAGCACAAGCACCGCAGAAGCACGTTGTCCAAGTCCTCAAAACCTTTTTAAACCTTCAGTCTCCTCCTGGCTTTTAGGGGAGGGGGTTGCCATGACATCTGATTGATGTTTAAGGCAAGCTTCTGTCCAGGAAGTAGTCCTTTTCCAGAGCTGTTCGTGAATTCCTTGCTTATCTGTCAAGGAATTTGGGATCTGGAGCGGTTTGCAAGGCTTAGATAAGCTCTGGCTTCAGGTTTACAGAGTCCGAAACTGTTGGGGGTCTCATTCACACCTTACAATTAACAGGGAGATATCACCTCTACTAGACACCATAGGCTAGAAAGGAAAGGTCCAATTCCAGGAATGAACCCCTTGTTCATTTTTTAATATTTTATTTGTTGTTTATTGTATATGAGTAATGTGTGCCTGTATGCAGATGCACCTGTTTCTGGAAGTGGCCACAGAGGTGAGAAGAGGATGTTGGATCCCTTGAAAGTGTAGTTAGGCCTTGTTGTTAATCTATGTATGTCCTGGGAAGTGAAGCCATGTCCTCTGAAAGTAAAGGCAATGCTCTTAACCACTGCGCCAATTCTCCAGTCCCCTTTGTAAAAAAGTATAATTTTATTGAATATTTATGAATTTCATACAACACATTTTAACCGTATTTAGACAGTTCCATAGCTGCAACCATTAACTGCTGGGCGGGGAAGAATCAGCCTCTGTAAAGTAGTGACTCTGGGTAGGTAAACCAAAAGAGGAAAATGTAAAATGTATTCAATTAAAGTTGCACTCTGTTCTCCTCTCTGTGGACACATTCACAAGAACCTGCATTCACAAAAATACATGCAAAGGCAAAAACACATGTAACAAAAAATACAGTAAATCTTATTTTAACAACACACAACCTGGAGAGGAGCTGCATTTACAGTAAGAATCAGTGAGAAAGGAGAGGAGGGATGGAGGGGGAGAATGAGAGTGAGAGTGAGCCAGAGAGAGAGAGAGAGAGAGAGAGAGAGAGTCACAGTCCAATGAAAGGGATGGTGGTGAGAGGCCAGAGGAGTCTCTACAAGGAAAGACCACACAGCAATCTCACAATCCTCACAGGACATTCACAGAAAATCTCAAAAATTGCAAGAGCAAAGGCTACCAGAAACTTAACTTTCTCATCACCCAGCATAGTGCATCATAGCTTACAAGATAAGGAGCATGCAGGAGTCAAGTTCATAATTTAAGGGTTGTCAAGTTACAGCACAGACTGCTTCTTAACTCTGTCCAGAGAGAGAAGCAGGGAGCTGTAACACTCAAGATTCATTTCAGGACAGAAAGCATACGTGGAAAGTAAGGTCACACTGCAGAGTGGAGGCGCACTGCGCCGAGGACAGTGCCAGGTGGCTTTCTCTACCATGCAGCCTTAGTTCTGGTCTGCATTTCTCCTCCCCTTGCCCAGCCCTGGGTCCAGTAGTCCCTTTCCTGGAAGGATCAAAATTTCACAAGATTTTACCTACATTCAGTGCTAAATTACTGGTGAATATATGAAGAGAATTGTCAATTCCACAGACAGACAAATTTACTAGGGGAAATAGAAAAGGTGTCTGCACGGGGTCCTCAGGGAGGAGCTTCCAAGGGAACCTGCCCAGAATGGCTGTTGTTTTCCCACCAGCATGTAAATCCTCTTCCGTACACAGCTAGCCTGTCCCCTACCCAACTGCAAACCCTCTCCATTTCCTTCCCAGGTGGCCCAACTTGACTTGAAGGACAGCCACACCTTCAGAAAAGCCAAACAACCCAAGCCTCCCGCCATGATGTTGCTCTGTGGTCCCTGGTTTGTATTATCAACTAGCCATATCTGTGTTCTCCTTAAACATCTCAAAGAAAAAGAACTCAAGGGCACCTTGACAAAGACTTCAGAGCTCTGTATGCTCTCTTATTTCCAACCATATACAATCTACAAAAGTCTTTCATCTTTTGCACAAGTTGCGTTCTTGTGGAAAGATTGTGTCACCTCGCTGAACAAACGCCATTCAGTCTGCTGTAAGATATGGCTGTAGTCCTTTATCTAAACTTTTTCCTTTCTCTGCATCTCAGAATCTAACAACTTTATATGCTAGGTTCTTTCACTGTAACGCTGGTCCACACAGCAACAAAAGCACGATCACACTCTGGACAGTCAGCGACACTGAAGCTGCCCGCGCAGGCGGAGCCTCCCACTCAGCGCCTGGTGCAGAAGAAGCAGCAGCAGGAAATGCCACAGGCAGGAATGTGGTTGCGGGGACCTCACAGGACGCTGGCCCAGCGATCGGCCCAGCCCCTGGAGGACCCAGCACAGTCTCCGTCCCGGGCTCCACGGCCGCTCCTCCTGTCTGGGGAGAGCCAGGAACACGCTTACCATGTCCCGGGTTCTGGGTTCACCCACGCTCTTCACACAGCTACTCACAGTGCTGCTCAAGTAGCAACACACGTGGAGCATCCTTCAGGATGAAGGATGAATTCTACACGTAAAGTAGAATTCACAATATGGCGGCGGGATAGAGCCCGCCTTCTGCATGCATTCGGTGCTCCTGATTGGGCAGCAGGACTGGGAGCCCTTATTGGTTAGTATCACCAATGAGGCCTAAGTACTGGGGTGGAGGGTGGGTGGAGACAATACCCTAAAATGCTGGAGATGCACTAATCTCTTCCCAGCCCTGCCTTGGCTTCCTCTTCAGCCACAGACCCTGTCCAACTGCACGGAGACTGGCTTCCAAGGTCTGCTCCAGGCCTGGGAAAGCAGCTACTGCAGTCTTGAGCAAGTCAATAGACACTTCCTGTTTGTCCTCCTGTGTAAAGGGTTGCTCAGTAAGTCACACATTCAGTGTCAGATGTCTTTGTCCTCTTGCCTCACGTGTTGAAAGTGATCCAGCTGACACTAGGTGGCATTAGTGTTGAGTCTAGTGTCTGATGCACATCAGGGGTATGGATTTTTCACTCAGGGACATTCAGGATTTTATTAGAATCCAGGCCTGTTCTTTAACAAGCTGGTCTTTCTAAGATGCAACATCTCATAGCCTAAAGAATCCAGGTAGCTCCCTCCCTACAACTCCACTCCAGCTGTTTTCCTGAAAAACAGTAAAAAAATATCCTGTGTTGTGAATTCAGAACTTCTCATTTACAAATTTCCAGACTTACTCCATTTTGACCCTTCCCTTTAGCCCTGCTAAGAATATCCATGCAGGTCCCATGCAGGTTGAATTGGGACTACACTGTTTTACACTAGAACACATTCAGACTGAGCAACATCTGCGTCTCCAGGCAGTCCTGTTTCTGCAATTCTGAAAAACGTGCTTTCTTACCTAAAACTTAGAACCTTTTATTAGCTGAAAACTTCCTTAATCTGCCACTGTTATGGTTTAATTATGGGACCTGCCTGTGTTATGCAACAACTATGATTGCAGTCTTTGACCCTGGCATGATGTAATTGTGCTTTTCAGTTTATAATCCCTATTCTCCTCCTCCTAAGGATCAACAATTCTTTGTGGCTTAAGCCCACACTCCGGCAAAAGCTTATTACTAATTAAAGGACTCTTATTGCCACCTTTACTATGTGATTTCCTGTGTGCCTCACACTGGGTACAGCAGTGGTCCTACTCAGTACATGATGCTCCATTTCCTCATCACATAGGCTACACCACACTGGACCACATGGTGTGGAACTTCCTAGTACTGCCTCAAAAGATAAAAGAAACGTCAGACTGTGAGACATTTTGTTTTATGAGGCACTCGGTGATACGAGCTCGGCCTCCCCACCCCCCCAATTAGAAAAACAACTAAGAAACTATAAATCCAGGAGGAAGAGACCCAGGAAATTCAAGAGTTATGTAAACATCCCTTGGTATGCAAGATAAAGCCTGTGGGCTTACCATTCCACAGGAAGAGTCTCCATTATCCCATCCATAAATTGTGGAAAAGTTTACCTCCTGTGAACTGCAAAGTAATGTGTGAGGTTTATGGAGAAGTTGTCCCTTCTGTAACCTTGATCTGTAAGCAAATATCTTGTATGTGAACTGTTTGTTGAGCTATATGTCAATGCATAATCATCCTGTGAAACCTTACTATAAAAACCTGGCCTGGCAGGAGTCAGGCGGGCTGAGTCTCATGAACGAGACTGAGTCTCCCACTTGCGCAAGTGAAATAAACCTACTTCTTGCATTTTGCATCTGACGGTCTGGATTCTTGGGGCTGACTCTCAGGCAGCCTACAGGGGTTCGAGTCCCCTGGGCTGAGTGAGGTCAGTGGGCTTGAGGCTCCCCGACGTTAGTCACCCAGGCGGCCCACTGGGGTTCGAGTCCCTGGGCTGAGAGTGGGGTCTAACATTTGGTGCATTGGCCGGGAAATCAGCCTCACCCCAAACCAGATCCGCAGGGAGGTAGGTATTGCCGGCTACTGTTGGTACCGTATGGGAGAGTCCTGGGTTCGAGTCCCAGGAGTGTCCTGGGTTCGAGTCCTGGGTTTGATCGGCCGAAGTCTGGTAGAGCATCCGTGGAAGGGACTGACAAGTCCGCGCCCACGAGCTCAAAATCCTGGGGGACGCTCCAGTGATTGCCTGGGGGGGGAGGGGGCAACTACGTCGCCCTCATACCCAGGGCACGAGGATTTATTTCCCCGAGCCCGACTGAGTCTGTATTCTGTGTTTTTCGAAGCTGCGCAGCTAAGTTGTTTGTCTTTCTACTTTGTGTTGTTTGTCTGTGGTTTGCCTGGCTGGAGTCACACCCCCACCTGGGGCAGAATCTAACCACTCCCTTGAGTTCAACTTTAGATCACTGAAAAGAAGTCTGGCACCAGGCTGGAAACCTGTCCGTGGAAGTGCTGTCCGTGGAAGTCCGAAAAGGGAGATGGCAGGTTTACTGCTGCTTCAAATGGCGCCCAACGTGAGTGGATAGAGACCAAACCTCAGTCGCCTGTAAGCACCAAACATATGTAAAAATGGCCAGCCTAGAGTTTTCATGTCTATTTTTGGTTCCTGTGTCAGATCCTGTTTCTGTGACTTGGCAATAATCTGGCTTGTGTTAAGGTCTGTGTCTGTTTTGGTTTTGTCTTAAGTGTTATGATTGCTTCCTCCTGAGCCAGAGTGAGTCCGAAAGTGTCAAAATGTCGCTACTTTAAAATGTATAGTGACCAACTTTTCTAAATGCCTTTATCTAGGTTCTTTTCTTCTCCCTTCATTCTCTTCCTCCAGGCAGCTGCTGAGATCCCCAGCTTGCCTGTCTTGAGGATTTTTTCTGCAAAGCTTTTTTTCTTCCTCCAGGCAGCTGCTGAGATCCCCAGCTTGCCTGTCTTGAGGATTTTTCTGCAAAGCTTCCGATTGGGTTCATTCTTAAATTCTTGTATGAGTAAGACTAAGAACCCCCTAGAGGATGCTCTCATTTCACCCTGTTTCAGTTTGGCAAATATGAAGGGATCCCCAAAATTTTAATAACTTATTTGGTGGCCATGTGGCGATTTTTCTATGTGTACTGAGTTAGACTGCTAAGCAGGTAATCTGTGAGTTCCATTATCTAGCTTGTTATGGCTTCAGGGCATATGGAAGCTGTAAATGTCTTGCCTTTTAGAAAAAAAGTTTTAAAAGCCATTTCTTAACTTGGGCTTTTTCTCCACCCTGGTTCTCTGGGAAGAACAGTCAGAGGGGCCTGGGATTTGGACCTCAGTCACTGGTAAACACAAAACAAACAGTGCTTAGAGAATGTGGTCCGGAAATAGCTGCTTTTTGAATAGATCTAAGCATTTAAAATCTTAGTAAACAAGGAAAGCCACACACGGTGCTCTGTGGAGACCTGTGCTCTCAGAGCAACAGCCCAAGTACCTTTGTACTGGACAGAACTTCTCATTCCTTCTGCTGCCTTTTTTTTGAGTTATTTCCCCAGCAATAAATAGTATCTAGAAATGAAGATACCCAGAGGGCACTGCTTCACATTCACCTTTGCGCTGTGGTAAGGTACATGGACTCCCATCCTTGGTTTGAGACCATGAATTCTTTTGCTTTGCTCTCTAATCTGGGGTCTATGTATCTGAGGGTACTACTTTAACCGGGTGCTTTCTAAAAAGGGTTTTTGGTTTATATTTTGAATTCTTGATCAGATCATAGAAAAGCAAGAGAGTCTAAAACAGTCTTTTACGACAATGTCAGTGCATTTTCATGTCAAATTAGGAGACGATATCAGCAATTTAATATCAGTTTGGTCTGTTTTTAATAAAAATTATTTGTCTTAGGTATTTTAAAATCATTTTGGTTCTGATATTGTTTACATGACATTTACATGCTTTATGGGTAATTATTTTAAATTTTAACATTTTTATATGTTATGTTTGCTGATTTCTAAATGTATTTTAAAATCTTACATTGTTTTACATAATATATCTATCAGTTTAAAAAAAAAATCTAAAGTTTTTCTAGCCATGAACTTCAAAGACTAACTAGGTACAAAGCTGGCACAAAGTGAGTTGGAGCTTTGTGATGGCCACACCTGGGAAGCTTATGTAAATTACAGAACTCCAGGGCCAAGCAAACATTACATGAGACAAGCTGCTACCAGGAAACAGCTACAGCAATGGGAGGTAAAGAGAAATGAATGACTTAAATAAAAGGTGTAAGATGCAGCCTTCACTGGTGTTAATTCCTGCCTTTTTACATTGTTATCCAAGGTCTGTTTTTCTTTCTAAAATAGGGTATTTCCCTCTCTGATGCTTACTTGCTCCAAGCTTGTTTTTGTGCTCACCCCTTAATGTCCTGAGCACCTCTGCTTTTCACTTTCTAGCTATAAGGCCATAATAGCTGTGTTCCTTATTGTCCAGATTATGGGTACTTAATTCAAAATTATGTATAATGATAATATAAATTTTCTAATTCAGACAGACTGAGAGCCTTTTTATAGTCTTGACTCTCATAATTAAAAAAAAAAATAAAATAAAATTTAAACAGACAAGTTATAACTTGAGAAAAGGATCAAAGAATCTCTGGAGGATGCTCTAGAGAAGGAGGCAAAGAAGAGTTTGGAAGACGTCCCAAAATGTCTTCTTTTGCCTCCCAGATAGGTAGCCACTTGTCTTCAGCAAAGGCTCACCTTGGCTGTATCCTTGCCCATTAGAATCTCCTTGATCTAATCCACAGACCTTGAGAAAGAAAAACCGATGTCTTTCTGCATTCAGACCTGGTCTAGATATACAGTAAATGACACCTTATGGCTTCAATGGACAGAAGTGTCCCAACCTTAAATAGTATCAGCTTGTCCTTGCTTCATAACTAAAAGCATGGGGAGAATTCCAGAGACAGAGTGCCTGTTCTTTTGGCAAGTAGTTGAGACACAGTGGAGGACTCTTGGAAGAGTTGTGCCCTGCACACCAGCTGTACAAGAGCTCTAAGATGCCCGCAATTGGCTTGTACATCCTCCATGGCTTATTTGCCTAGTAATTGTACTTGGCTGTCTCTACATGTTCATGGAAGGCAAGATGATTAAGAGATTGTGACACTGTTTTTTTAAACTAGGTGGATCAGCTCTAGAATTTAGGCATTCATACTTCTGCTGAGTTAGGAACCTCTTCCTCAGTTAATGATTTATGCTGAAAATTCTAAGCTCAAGTTGATAAGATATTACTATGTACTAATTGCTTCTCTCTATCTAGTATCTACATTCTCAAGACCTAAAGCAAGGTTTTAGTAGACCAACTCACTCTATAAGGTTTTTCCAGAAACTTATAAAGTAAAATGTACATTATCTTATGTGTAATTTACATCCCATGTTCTTTGTTAAGATGATGCTGCACAGCACTCCTGAATAACTGCCATGCTCGTGACTTCAGCTGTGCCTACTTACAGAAGTTCATCACAGTTGGGTTTGCTAACGGTTGTATTCTTCAACTAAAAGAGGAGTAAGCTGGACCCCTCACCTGAGTATCCAGCTACTCTTCCCAGCCAGCTGTATGTAATTTTGCCCTAGTCACAAATGGTCTCCTGCATTTGGGGAAAAAATTTAAAAAAAAAGACTAACAGAAAAAAACTTAATGCATGAAGTTATAGGAAAATCAACATCCATGCTAAAGACTACAGTACATCTGCTCTCAGGTTACCTGTATACCTGTTTGTAACAACTCACCCATCTGTAGGTGTAAAGTCATTCATTCCACAGGGTGAACTTTAATATGATCAAACATTGGTTTGATACTAGAGCCTTAGAAATGGAATAAACATTGCTTAGTCCACCCAGGAAGAAAAATGTTAATGTTATTACATCTCATGGTACTAAGAAAAAAAATGAAAAAATGAACAAAGGTATTAAAAAATATAAAAATAAAAATATTTTAGTAAGGATCTATGTAAAAAAATTATGATGACTGGATAGTTCCAGATTAAAAAGGGAAAAATGAAAAAGTCTATGCAAGTGATTAAAGGTCTGAGACAATGTGTTGTAATGTATAAAACATAAGAGACTTATGTATGTAAATCTTGGAATTTATGGGGTAATGGCTCGGATGGTCTGAAGAACAAATATATGTTTGACCTTTGTCAGTATTGGTGAAACTAACCTTCTTGGGCGTCTAACCACCATATTTAAAGGCCTCTAATCTTGTTTGAGGGACTTAAAGAGACAACTTTTTGTCTCTTGCCCTCCAAGGTCAACTAAGTTCCAGGGGACTATGGGGCATCTCTCATAATGTCCTGTAAATGTGATGAGTCACCTGTCCTCCTGTTCAGGGAGTTCGTGGAGGCTTCACTAGAAGGACTTGAACCAGTGTCCAGTCTGCAAAGAGGAGGGTCAGCACAGGAAAACGTTTCCTTGATTTGCTTCAAAGTGAAGCTTTGGTCTAACAAGACCTTCTGACTTATCTTCACATAGATGGAACTGGTAAAACAAGGCTTATGGAGCCAGGGGCTCCTCTCAAGCCCATGTGATCCCCCTGAGGAATAGATACTCAACTGACCTTAAAAATCAAACTAAATTGGTTTATTTGGGCCAAATTATATGATCTTAAACACCCAAAAGGAAAGTATAACCAAAAAATTAAAGTAATTAGTATGCTTCTTTAAGACTATAAAAAATTATATAAAATGTTATTCACTAATGATTTTGTTCTTAATAACAAAATGCCACTCAGATGTAAGACTTCAATTCTTGGCCTACCTCAACACTGCAGTACATACCTGTGGCCAAGAAAGGCAAGCCCACCATTGTTCTAACGCCAAAATTAAATGATTTCTTTTCTCTCCCTGTCTAGAAGCTATTTGGGAGGGAATTCACCCCGATTCTAGTTACTCCAGCTATCAAGGCGCCTGGAAACAAATCCTGACTTCAAGACTCTGAAGTTCAGCCTTGGCAGTCAGAAAGGAAAACACAGAGGAACCCAGAAGATGAAAATCCTTAAGCAAAAAATTCTAATGGACTTTAAATTGGACATTTGAACTCTTCCTTTTTATAATTATTTTAATTTCATCTTCCAGGGACCAGTTAAGGACTTTCTTTTTCCTACAACTGACAGTTATACAATCCAGGGGTCTTATAAGTAGACCCACTGAAGGGGTACCCATATTGCCACAATCTACGACCCTATTCAGCTTGAAGAAGCCAGAGCGGTCTGCGCCCCAATTCCCTATTGGCAATTAGGGTGACCTCTTCAGAGGGTCATGAGATGAAAATAGGAGGTAAAATGTGGCTAGGCAGTTCAGGGTAAAAAGACCCCAAAAGACCAAAAACTGTCCCTGTGTCCTTCAGCAGCCTATCAAAGGCCAAATAGATAATAGACTAACTCAGTTTGTAAAAGATCAGTTGGCAGTCCTTAGTACTCACTCAGCAATACCATACGCTGAAGCAAAAAGATACAAGTGTTAACCATGATTATAAGATTATAATCAGGTACAAAGAAAAAGGGAGGAGTGTGAGACATTTTGTTTTATGAGGCACTCGGTGATACGAGCTCGGCCTCCCCACCCCCCCAATTAGAAAAACAACTAAGAAACTATAAATCCAGGAGGAAGAGACCCAGGGAACTCAAGAGTTATGTAAACATCCCTTGGTATGCAAGATAAAGCCTGTGGGCTTAACATTCCACAGGAAGAGTCTCCATTATCCCATCCATAAATTGTGGAAAAGTTTACCTCCTGTGAACTGCAAAGTAATGTGTGAGGTTTATGGAGAAGCTGTCCCTTCTGTAACCTTGATCTGTAAGCAAATATCTTGTATGTGAACTGTTTGTTGAGCTATATGTCAATGCATAATCATCCTGTGAAACCTTACTATAAAAACCTGGCCTGGCAGGAGTCAGGCGGGCTGAGTCTCATGAACGAGACTGAGTCTCCCACTTGCGCAAGTGAAATAAACCTACTTCTTGCATTTTGCATCTGACGGTCTGGATTCTTGGGACTGACTCTCAGGCAGCCTACAGGGGTTCGAGTCCCCTGGGCTGAGTGAGGTCAGTGGGCTTGAGGCTCCCCGACGTTAGTCACCCAGGCGGCCCACTGGGGTTCGAGTCCCCGGGCTGAGAGTGGGGTCTAACAAGACCTGCTTGCTTTGTTTGGGAAATTTCTCGGATGTCTCCTCTGAGCCTCCTCCCCACAGTCCTCTTGTCTGTAGGAAACTTCCCTTAGATTCAGTTATCCCGCTCAAGGAAGTTCCTTTCCATGCAAAATAGTACCCAAATATATTTATATCCTTGTGTTCCAGGCATATAGATAGTCTAACTGCCAGCAAAGAAAATGGCCCATGGGGTAGAGGGACATGTCCTTGCATCCTATGAAGTAGCTTACAAGTGTTGTGTTTGGGGCAAAGTAGGTCTTGTTGACTATGCATTGTGAGCTATTGTTGGGGAGGATTTTCAAAAATATTGTCTACCCTAACAGATCATATTTTTTCAGGCACAAAATGTTTTAAATTATGTATGTATTCCAGAAGAGATAATTGTGCACTTCGGCCTAAAATGGGATTTTCATTTGGACCATTGGATCGGACCGGCCTCCATGATGATTAAAATACCCTTTGTTAATTTAACATAAGGAACATAGACGTAGGGAAAAACAAAACGAAACAAAACAACAAAAAAAACTTTCCCTTTAGTAAGAACAGTAAGGACAGTAAGAACAGTGAGACTAATGATTCAACTTATAACAAAAACAAAGCTGCAGGGAAAACAGAAAGAGGGAATTACCAGACATCAGAATGAGGGCAGCAGAACGCCAGGCTCTAACATTAGCAATAGTCTAAGGAAATTTTAATCAGTGCAGACCCCTCATCCTTTGTCCCCTAAGTATGTAATGGTCTTGTAATGGTTTACCATGAACTGGTTCTGCTTCTGTAAGACCTGCTTCATCTCAAGGGCCAAGGGAGGGAGCAAAGCACTTAATCCTGAACACGTGCAAATTCCACAGAAGTGAAACAGCTATATTTTTGCCTTTGTATATCCAACCTCTCCCTTCCCCAGCTGCTGCAGGCTTCAGACCCGACAGAGACACTGTACCCAGCTGCAGATTAATAAATTCAGCTGATTGAAAGAGAATATGTCTGGTGATCCTTCTCTGGTGGTCCCTAACACCATAACAAATTTGTCTAAAAGGCAGTTATGGGCAGGTGGGAAAATTCTAGCATTTGACTTTCATTTTCAGTCTGAGCAAGAGAGCTCTAAACATGGTGGGATTTCTAGAGATAAAGTAGCCCTGATCTACCAGGACCTTTGCTCCCTCAGTGTTAATGATTTTCCCCTTTTCTCTTAAGGTGTCACTAAGGAGAAAATGGAAAACTCTCTGATTCTCTCTGAACAGCCATATTCTGGCCTGGATTTTGTTTCAGTGTCTCCCTGGGTGCCCTGCTGCTCTTCACACTCTTACAATACCTTTTCAATGGCCAGGACTTTTGTAATAGTTAAAAATGACCTTGTCTTTTCCAAGGCAGAAGGAATTTGTATATTTTGTAATTCCTAGGAAAATAGGATAAAGACTTTCATTTTGCTGTCTTCCAGACCTTAAGTCCATTTAGGCTTGACCTTTACCCACCCCATCCTAGCAGCACTCCCAGAAAGGAGTCCTCTCCCCAGCTCCAAGAATGGCCCAACCCCAACATCCCTAGATGTTCTAATCTGGGAAGAACATGTGCAAATGGCTAATGTCCTGGTCTGTTGCTGTTAGGAATGTGCAAGTGAGGGGAAATTTTAGACTTGTGAAATGCTTGATTCTTAGTGGATTCTTCAAATTGTAGCTGTAAGGTGTGAATGAGACCCCCTACAGTTTCGGACTCTGGAAGAAACCTGGAGCCAGAGCTTATCTAAGCCTTGCAAACCGGTTCCAGATCCCAAATTCCTTGGCAGATAAGCAAGGAATTCACGAACAGCTCTGGAAAAGGACTACTTCCTGGACAGAAGCTTGCCTGAAACATCAATCAGATGTCATGGCAACCCCCCTCCCCTAAAAGCCAGGAGGGGACTGAAGGTTTAAAAGGTTTTGAGGACTTGGACAACGTGCTTGTACTTCTGGGGCTTGTACTTCTGGTGCTTATGCTTCTGTGGGGCTTCTGCTTCTGCTGCTTGTGCTTCTGCTGCTGCTGGTGCTGATCATGCCAGCCCGGTTCCCCGAGCCCCAGCCCCAAGATGGGGGTGAGGGGCTAGCCTCCCCCATCTCTTCGGGGAGGCTAGCCCCCAAGGGAGGCTAGCGTTTCTCCACTCGTGGGTGGGGAGGAGCTAGTCCCATCTGGTTTTCTCTCAATAAAGTCGGGTCCTGTTAGCTGCCAGTGGAGTCCGGTCCCTTCTGTCTGCTGCGTCTCTCGAACCCTGAACCTGACATTAGCCAGTCACTGCTTTAGAAACCCTATAAAATCTTCTCTCCAAGCATGAATGAGGTTCCTTCTCTGGACTCAGGCAGCACGGTAAGCTGAATAAAGTACCCTGTTACCTCACCCAAGTGGTGCTGTTAATCTTATTTTGACCCCTAACAAGTTTCTCAGCGAGGGAGCTTAAATATGTATCATGTACGCTCATAGTTTTGGCAGTGATTTCCTTTCCACTTCTTATGATAGTTCTGGAAAGTTGGTTTGGTAAGGTAAAGAGAGTATCTAGGGTAAACGAGGTCCAGGTTCCATTATTCCGTGACCAGTTCCTCTTCCAGCTCTTTCATAGATTCAGAATTCAATAAGAGATGATTCTTATGATCCTCAAAAGTTCTCAGGGGAATTCCTGAGTGCTGTTTAAATGTTTCAGAGAATCTGGCATCGAAATCATGTGTAGGTTCCTGTGGCCTTACCTTCCTTTGAACTACTGTGCTCCAGTGGAAATGATTTTAGTATTACAGGACAGCAGGCTTTCCTAAGTCACAACAGGCATTCTTAGCATCTGCATTTATTTGATTAAAGTCCTCAGGGGGTTCCTCCATCTGCCAAATAAAACCATTCGTCTGCTTTTCCTCCTGAAACTAGTAATTGAATTAATTGCTTTAAATCAGAAAACACTGGTTCATGTGTTAATACTGTGATTTGAAATACTTTAGCAAACCCTAGTATGCGTCAGGGAACCCATAATTAAAGATTCAACTGACTTTGTGTCCAGGGTGTGGAAACCGTATCTGGATCCCTTAACCCTCTGGGTTTTATCTTAGAAGGAACTCTATATTTAATATAGAATTGTTTTCCCCTTGAGGTTTGCTAAAGTTCCTTTGGGAATTTTCACTGTCCCCTCATGAAATGCTAGGTAAATTCTCCAACTCCAAGGAGAAAGCAAGAGGGGAGGGGGATTAACACTGAGGAAGCTGAAGGTCTTCTGACAGAGGAGGCAAAGCTGGAGAGTACAGTAGGAGCAGAGGGTGGAGAGAGGTTCTTTAGCATTCATCTCTGGTTTGGACACAATCTCTGAGATTTTCTTCTTAATCTCCTGCCTTCAATTAAGTCTTTAATATGATACTGTTTCTGAAAGTCTCTTATTCATTTTCTCTCAGTAATTTTCATGATTCCTTTTTTAGGTGCTTCTAAATTCCAGTTAAAACACGCTGCCTACACATTATTTTTTGTTCTATTTCTAGCACTTCAAGTTTTGTGTGTAAAAATACCTATTTGGAGCATCAAAATTTTACTTCACCAAATCATATTTCCGAGTTGTCTTTGGTTATATCTTCTCAATTTTCCAAATACTTGCAAATTGAAAGTCCTTAATTCCCGTACATAAAGCCAGCTGGAGGACAGAATGGTGCTTTATCTTTAAATATTTCAGTTTCACAAAATTTCTTACCTTATTTTTCTTTCCTCTGAAAAATGTTTAGTTTTCTAAGCTAGATGGGCTATGTGAAGTTTGGATCCATTTTTATGCTCCTTTTGGGATGAACTTTCTGTGCTTTCACACTGAAACAACCTACCTCTCGCTCTGGGGGTTGTCCTGCACATTCACATAAATGAGATGGATCAAGAAACTGGGACATAAATCCCTTACAGGTGCCTTCCTGACTGAGCTTCTGAGCCAAGAATGGGGATGTTTGCTGGTTTCCTTGAGAAGTTGTTACAAGTCATAGGGAGTTTCCCCTGATACCTTCACATCTTACACTACAGGGAGCAAGTGCCTCTTCTCTTCAGCATCTCTATGATCCAATGCACATAAAATTCCTAAACTACAAGGGAGCAAGGATGAAAGAAACAGAAGAAGGCAGAGAAAACTGCAGAAAGGGATATTGGTGTGTCTGGAAACAAAGCTTAAGTAATTCAAAACATGAAGAAAACCACAACCAGGACAGACCAAACAAAACCCAAAATGCCTTCAAAAGGTCTAGTAGACAGCAATACTGAAAACAAATCATTTAGAAAGAAATCCATGTTGGAGTTTAGAGATGGCTCAAAGGAAGAAAACTGGTTGCTCTTGCAGAAGATCTGGGTTTAAATGTCATCTGACACCACTGTCAAACCTCCGTAGACTCTCCAGAACATTAGTACACTCACATGCATGCAGGCAATACACTCAAACACATAAAATAATAAAATTATTTTTTGTAAATAAAGCTGGGTGAGGTGTCTAACACCTTTAATCCTGGTACATCACAGTCAAATCTCTCTGAGAATGAGGTGAGCCTCGTGGCTACAGGGAATCCCTGACTCTCAAAAAAAAACAAAGACCAAAAAAACAAACAAACATGAAGAAAGAAATGTTTTTAAGCCAACAAAATGGATTCTTTTCAGCAAACACTTTGAAATAGGCAATACACAAATAAGTTCCTAAACTATTATGAATTTCATGACCACAGGGAAGAAGACCACCAGACTCAATCCAAGTTCTAGTCAGCCATATTAATTAAGTTGCAGCTGGTTAAAGTCTCTCCATTAGGTTTGAGAGCTGTAGTCCCAAGTTAAAGGAGGTTTGGGCTTTTAAGGTCAAACACCATAATTACTTCATTCCTGGGCAATTTCCAGATGTCAAGAGTTAGGGGCTTCACTTGCCTGTCTTTCTAGGCATAAGCAGGTCCACAGAAGCAGAAGAAGCTATAATGAATTGTTCAATGACTGCTGACATTCAGAGGGCAAGTATCAAAATGGGTGTCAGTGCTTAGTGTTTCATTACCTTGTCACAAAATAATAAAACAGGACATTAACTTAGTCAGTGTTAAGTGCACATGACAAACAGTTACAATAGGCAGGTGCAATGCCCATATGCCCAAACAGTTATTTGTGGAACAAGCTATTGAGGGACAGGGAGAGGGATTTACTGGAGTTTAGGACACCCTTAGGGCAAACTTGCCTGAGGCTAGTAGGCAGAAGAGGGAACAAGAGAGAGTTACTCCACCACAAAACAAATAAGATCCTGAAAACCAGCTCAGAATAAACCAAATGGACCATTGACTAATCCAGGAGGTCTGGACCCTGAGAAAGAAATCACCAGTTGCGACTCCAGGAAACAATACAAGATGGTGGCCTACAAGGGAGCACTGACTGGAACCTGGCACCCATCCAATTTCCTGGATTGTTTGGTTTGTGCTCCATTTTGACCTCTAGGAACTGATGATGAAATAAAGTCATAAACAAAAGGAATTAAAAAGATGATTTATTCTGGGCCAAATATAAGTGGCTGTGACCCAGGAATATGAATCTCAGTTTTCAAAAACTCCATAATCCAATGTGTTAATAGTTTTAGGAAGTTTTTGTAGCAACAGGACCAAGAAAATTCCTAAGTCAAGAGACATATCACACACAGGGGTCCATTCAGTAGGGAGGTCATAGCAAAGTGAGGGATTCAATGATCAGTCTCTGAAGCAATCTCATGACATTCTTAGCCTTTTAATTGGGGGTAACTCTTTCTATAGGGTAATACATTCTGTTAGATAAGAATGTTAAACCCAGAATATAGGTAGGTAAGGAGTGGCTATTTATAGGACTCAAGATACTGTTGTAAATAGTCTCTGAATCTGCAGCATTCCAAACTATGAACAAAAACTGAAGTGCTAATCAGTTGGTCACCCTCACAGGAACTTGAGTTCCATATGCAGGATTTTTCTAGGAACTTTTCCTTCACAATTCTTAAAAGGTTTTGAGAGGGATCTCAACCCAGAGCACACTCATTCCTAAGGTGTTTCTCAGAACTGTGATAATGGGCCAGGCCATATTAATATGTTTAGTACCAAAGGGTTTTTCAGTTTTCCAGTGGAAATTCAGCTCTTTCTTACAATCAGGCCTTTTTATCTCTAGCATATCATTCCTACAAGTCATGGGTTGTTTCCAGCCTGCTCTACATTCAATGGGTGGGTGTGTTGAGTCCTGCACAGTTATGTTGCTTCTCAAGTTTTCCCACTTTCATTCATTAACTTTTGGGGTGGCATACAAAGCTGAGGATGCCAAGGAGTCGCTCTGTCAACAGACATATGTACATGGTTTTTTTGGTGTTAAAGATCATTAGCACAGATTATGTCTGTTAATAAAAATTATTTGTACATGTTTGTATGTATGATTATTTGTGTGGTTGTTACTGTCTTTCAATTAAAGTCTGCTTGATTGGAAACTCTCTGCTGGTTTGAATTTTTTCTTGCTTTTTAATTCTTTAATTGACTGAGAAAACATACCCAACTGTAACCACTAGAGAAGAGTGTGCCAATGCCAACACTGGGGATGGAGAAAGCAGCAGTGAGGAAGTTATGCTTGCACCAGAAAACTCAATGCATAGAACATTGTCCATCTTCTGGCATTAGGTGCTACGGTAGGAGAAAGAATAGGTCCTTTATAATCTGGGCATGACTTCAAGACATCTACAACCCATGTTCCTCTGCGTTCACACTACAGATAGCCTGAGCATTCAGCAGACAGCAAAGAGAAGAAGCTTTGACTTCCAGTAATTGCCATAATTCCCATACATGTCCCTCAGAAATTCCCAAATCTTTATTTGTTTTATACTTCTAAAATCAAAACTACATTGAATTCAGGGTGTCCACATGAGGAACATCTCTACCAATGGCCAAATGAAGCCTGTGGATATAGCTGCTTATCCAGAATGAATTCCAGATATGATTTACATATAAAAAATTCAAACTGTATTGTTATGTTCCTGATACATGTTTTCATTTTCTGAAGAGTGGGGATAGCATCTCCCTTTTTAGGCCAGCTGGCCTAGAATTCACTTCGTAGATCAGGCTGCTTTCTGGGTCATAGAGATCAGCCTGCTTCTGCATCTCAAATGCTGGCATTAAAACTATGAGTCACAAACTTGTTTTTAAAGGAAATTATTCTTAATGTTATTTGTGGGTGGGTCTCCATCTCCAGCATAGCTTTTGTGCTCCAATCATGCCAGAGAATGGAAGATGGTCGAACAGGGGGCCTGAGGTGACTCAGAGTGTGATGGGAATGACTCCTGGTATACTACGTCGGTGGGTAGTTCGGTTATTAGAGCCAAGGAAGGTGTTTATATAGGAAGGCCATTCTGACCATTACAGAAGATGGGAAAGTTAAAGGTGGGGGTTTTGGAGTGAGGGTGGGAAGGTTGTAGGGCTGTCATGCAAGGTCGGGAATGAGGAAATGAAACCAAAAACCTGGTATTGGTCTGGGGTTGAGGGGGAAAGCATATTCATATCTACAGTGATTTTCTGGGGCCAGGTTATCACATGAGGCAGAGTAGACCAGAGTCCTACTGTCCCTTCAGTGTAGCTGGGATTGTTTTCGTTGCTCAATACCCAGACCCCCACAGTTATTTAATATTTTCATTGAGGATAACTTCACACAAGTGAAGCATACATTATTGTTTCCAAATCCAGGAAGTCAGTTTTTTTCACATATGCTTGTTCATGGTTTAGTGCTGAAGCCTTTTTTCTCCCTAATCAACCTGAAGTTTATAGAGTAACACTCCCATATGGTACTGCTTCCTGACCCTCAGTACAGCTGAGTTCACACACTCTCTTCATTCAAAGACCCAGGTTCAGTCACTCTTGTCTCGTAATTCCTGAACACTATGCTCTCATCTAGTCTGTCCAGAAGTGAGTGTGCTCCTGGATTCTAGGAATCGATTAAGTGGAACATTGCCGGGAACCAATCAATAGCTTAAAATAACTTTGCAACTTGCAGAACATCCTGTGGAGACAGCTTGAGTAAGCTAAGAAGAAATACTTCCCAAAGAGGTTGATTTTTGGACATTGACCACAGGAAAACATGATGACTATTAGTCTGGGGTAAACCAGTCATGCAATGTAAAGCTGTTAGAAGAAGATATGTTGTAAGAGATAAGGTTGAAGAAAAACAGCTTGTGACTATGACTCCCCTCCCCAACTTCCTCTGTAAAACTTTCACTGCGGTTCAGGGTCTCAAAATTCCTCTGTATAAAAAGATTGCTGCTGCTTAATAAAGATGGCTTGGCTTGATCAGACTGTCAGATTTACTGGCTTTTTCTTGTCCCACCCCCAGCCCCTATTCTTTTCCAGGTACCTGAGATTCATGCCCCCGTTGCTGCTCCACTGGCCAGGGCAAAACATTTATTTATTTTTGGCTTTTTGAGATAGGGGGTCCCTGTTACATACAAGGGCTGGAACTCACTATGTAAAACAAGCTGGTCAGTCTCACAGAGAGTTGCCTATCTCGGCCTCCTAAGTACTAGGATTAAGTTGTTTACTGCCTTGTCCAATTTCACCAGAATATTTTAGGAGGTGAAGAATTTGTCTGAACTTGAGACTTGGTCTCATAATACACACACAAAAATGTTATGGGATTAACCTGGTCATAGTGTTAGTGCTGGACTATGTCCCTTGAATAGCAGCAAGATGCATACAATGTAGAGTGGAAGATTCCTGAAAATATAATGAGGTACATGTGATGTCCCAGTAAACTAATACCTAGAACACTGGACAACATGAGTGTGAAATACATACACATACCCAACAGAAACTTCCATTCCAACAATGACCACATGCTGCCCTTTCCTCAGTGAGACTCCTGCTATGTATAATCAAGTTGACACCAGCTACTTGGTGTGTAATAACGGGAAGTGGTGCTGTATCTGGGGTGGAGTGTTTTTCTCTGCTGTTGGCAGACTACATCCTCCATAGCCACTGTATCCCTATTAGTCTTGTTGAGTGGGAGTCTGTGTTACCGATTTCAGTGTTTGGAGATGCCATGACTGTGAAACATATGCCAAGGTGTGTCACAGGCATGAGGTGATTCTCACCCAATTGAGAAGCTATGTGTACTGCATGCAGCAGACTTGGTGGGGGTAGGATTACCTGAGAGCAGTGGAATGCAGATGATTCCATCATAATCTCAGAGATAATGGAGAAAAGGACTTGATTTCAGGTTTTTTTTCCTGCTAGATTTCATTGTAGCATTGAACATATAATTCTTTCCAGTGACCTTGTTCTTTAATTTGGAATGGAAATGTTTAGTTTGTGTCACGAAGCATGTCACTTGTCTTGAAGAGGTTATTTTGAATCTCAGAAGAGACTTGAGACTTCTGAACAGTGTTTGAATTATTGAAGCCCTTTGAAGAACTCACACATGCATTTTACATTATGGGATGGGCATGAACCTATGGAGGCCACATTTGAAGGTTGTGGCTTGAATAAAAAATGTTTCCTTAAGCTCATGTGTTTGACCACTAGGTACTTGGAAGATAGCAGACCTTGAAGTGAAGCAAACCTTGAATGAAAATCACCTTGTAGATTCGTTCTACTGAGAGAGTAAGCCATGAGGTGCTTCTGCTGATCACAATTCCTGTCCACTCTCTGCTCCCGATCATCCACACAACGTGACAGCAAGTACATTGTATTCCTAACACTGGACTTCCACATGATAACAGCTACGTCCCTCTAACTGTACTGCAGTAAACCCTTCCTCCACTGCATTTTGTCTGGTCAAAATTTGATCACAACAGTGAGAAATGTAACTTTGTGAATTTAGAAATGTAAATCTTCACACATCTCACCCATTATCTTTTGTTTCCAGTCTATGGACACAAAGCTAGAGTTACCCGGGAAGAGGGACCCTCAAGGGACGAATCCAGATCAGGCATGCTATTAATTGCTAATTCATATGGAAGAGTCCAGTCCACTGTGGACTGTACCATCTTTAGACCTAGTGGCCTGGGTTATGTATAAAGAGAGCCAAGCAAGCGATGGGAAGCAATGCAGCCAGCAGCGATCCTCCAATGATCTGTATTTCAGCTGTTATCACTGTGTTCCTAACTTTAGTTCTAACTGGCATCATATAGCTAATAATATCCTCTACCCTGTCAACTAAATAAGCCCTTTACTTCCACAAGTTTGCTTTCAAAGGGTTTTTACTAGCATCAGCAGCATTAGTAGCAGTATTCACAGCAAAAGACAAACAAACAGGACATCACCAGCTCTTCAATCATGCTTTGAAAATCTTCTAATAATCAAGGTAAATATTTTATCACCCAGTTCCATCCCTGCTCACTCGTCTTTGTGATGATGGGCAACACAGTCTATTCTCATTATATATTATTCTGAAGACCATCAAGATACATCTAGCTTCTGCAATCTCAAGCAATTTATTGAGATCTAAGTTGTTCCAAGATGCAGAAGAATAGGGTTTCTCTATGGTTCCTTACCTTGGTGACTCCCTGCCTTTGGTCAAAGGATTTCATGTGGGGGCTTTTCCTTCCCATCCCTCAGCACTCCCCATCACGTTCCTTAAGAACTTGCACTGCTGCAGTTTGCGTTGTTTCCAGGTTATGGCTTATTTGACCTCTGGGTAAACAGTGCTTTCTGTTTTGTCTTTGTTTACTTCCTTCTGTGATCTTTGTTTGCAAGGTAACTTCTATTTTGTTCTGTATGGTTTATTTCAGAACCATAGAAAACACGGCTCAGCATTTATTTTTGCTAGGGAAGATATTCTTGTAATATTTGTAACACAAAGTTGTATCTAAACGTCATATCTACAGAATACTAAAATTTTATTAGACTAAAAAGATTTTCTTTATCTGTGTGTGTGTTCCTGTGTAAGTATACATGAATATGAATGTGTACGCCCATGTAGAACAAAGATGTCAGATCTCCTGGAACTGGAGGTCCAAGTGGTTGTTAGCTCCCTGATGTCACTGATATTAAAGGAAGTTTGGTTTTCTGCAAGTGTAGAGTGGGCTCTTAACTGCTAAGAAATTTTTCTAGCACATTCATTTTAAAAACAAAATGTGATTTTGAGATATTTTCAAATTAATATGTCAAAGCTTGGGTCTAACCTGATAGTTGGGTATAACCTATACCCATTAGGGAATCTTGTGTCCACTCTGTACGATTGGACATCCTCACTCTTGGCTTTCTTCCACTTGATACTTAGCTCTTTGACTGGAGGCATAACAAGGAAATACTTGGACAAAGTTAAACCTCAGCTGCCTGAATAACACACCATCTTTCAGCTATATTTCTACCATTTGAGGCTTTATAGGCATCTTCTGACCCCAACAGCATGTAGCAGCTCAGTCCACTCCAGCACACATGGCCTTTCTCCTCATCCAGCTCCAGTCACTGAAAACAGCTTTCAGCAGAGACACTCCCAAATTCTGGATCTTGATCTCCCTGTGGTATCCACTGAGTGAATGCTTCACCTACACAGCTACAAGCACGGTCCTTTCCAGATCTCATTGCCAGCAGTAGTGCCTGTCCTGCACTGCCAGGATATGACACGCTTTTGGAACTTTGGAACTTTGCTACAAGAGACCACGACCTCCTCACTGCTGCAGCCTTCATTCCAGTGTTCCATTGACATGCTGTCTATCCAAGGTTATAGTCAGATTTGTTTTTTCAATTAAAGACCTGAAAGATAAGAAAAATCTAAAACAGCAGAGTGTGTGAACACAGATTTTTTGAGAGGTAGACATTCACATTCATATACATAAAAATCAAACATATAACATTTATGAATGATGTTTCTGGTACTGTTTGTTTCTTGTTTTTTGTTTTTTGTTTTGTTTTTTTTTTTTCGTGTTTTTGAGTCAGGTTTGTGCTGCAGTTCCAGTTGGCCTGGAACTCTCTATGTAGGCCAGACTGCTCTTGAACTCACAGGCACCCACCTGCCTCTGCTTCCAGAGTGCTGGGATTAAAGGTATGTACCACCACATTTTAATGCACATAATCTGGACTAATGACCTTTAATTAATATCAACAAAGCCAGGTATTTTGCTCTGATGACAGGGTCAATCCTTGGTAACTACAGTTTGATAAGCCACCCAAAGAGATAATAACCAGGTATCACTTCAATTAACATACCAAAATGCTTGAAGAATGCACACATTCAATAGTAAAGAGGGGAGTTTGAAAAAACTGCTGATCTTGCATGAATAAAATGCTAGGGATAAAAGGGCCTGATTGTTTACTGAGAGGAGGATGGAGGGGAATTTAAACTTCTACCCTGAAGCTGCAGAAACCTTTGGGAATAAACATGTGAGTGTAGCCTGACCCATCATCAGAGTCCTGAGAGACAGCTGAGGGAATGAATGAATGGTCACTGGGTTGAGGCCCACTCCCCAAAACTTTAAGAGTTAAGAAGCTGGGCTGGTGAGATAGCTCAGCTGATAAAGAAAAGACACACTTGCCCAGGTCCCAGGTTCAGTTCCCAGCAGACACGTGGCAGGAGACAACCATCCTAACTCCAGTTCCAATGGAGCTGACGCCCTCTTCTGACAATCCTGAGAGCTGTATGACACAGGTGCACTTACATATATGCACATGGTCTATTCAAGATATCCTCTTTGCTCCAAATACAACCCAAGTAAATCAGTTCAAAGGACACAAGGGCATTTTCCTCTACGGAATGTGTCGTTTGTAACCTGGCAGTTTATCGTTATGCAACACAATATTATAATATATGTTGGTACTAAACTGCATAGAAAGGTACTTATTCAAGAGGTGTAATGTAATCTAAGGGAAGTTTCCAACAGAAAAGAGGTCTGCTCAGGAAAGGCCCAGAGAAGTTCTCAGAGAAATTTCCAGGATAAAAGAAAGAAGTCTGACTTCAGGGTGTAGCAGGTGTTCCACAGCATGTGTATCATTCCAGTGTTGCCTATAAGATGGAGGAGCCAGGTACTGAGTATGACCAGTTTTTTATCCTTTGGGAAGCACGGACGATAGCCTCAAGGTGACAGTCACATTAAGAATCCTTTAGTCAGTAATTGACTTGGGGGAGAGCAGGTTCTGTTGAGTTCCGTGGGACTTGAACCCCCGTCACTTCAACCCGACGCCTTGCCCTGGGACTTGAACCCAATGGCACCAGGGCTTCGGGACTCGAACCCTCAATGGCCGCCTGCTCCGGGACGCAAGCCCAAATGCAGGGCCAAGAAGACCAACGCCAGATGCAAAAGCAAGAGGTTTTTATTAAAGCACTTGTACAAGTGGGCGCCCTGCCTTGGGATACAGAAGCGCGCCTGCTTACAGTGGCTTGTCTACTTTTAAAGCTAAAAACTGCAGGCGGAGAATTCCAGAGCCATTGTTACTTTCTGAGAACTTACAGTTTCGGGGGAAACAAAGCAAAGCGGGTGGGGTGGAAACAGTTTACAGCATACAGCAATAGGTTACAGGTGCTCCAGGTGATCTTATCACAAAATATTTCAAGCGTGCTCTTATGCATTCTATGGTTTTAGAAGTTTCCCATTGTCTTAGGCAGTTTCATGTCACTAGCAGTTTCACTTCCTTAAGGGGGCACACAGTACATTTCCACAGTATTTTAAACTTTATTTTATTTCTCATTTCCCCCTGTTTTTATTGTCCTAGTATTAATCTTAATACTTAGCACTGAGCATTATCTTCCTGACTGAGAGGTCTATAACTCTGTGTTAAAACTAGTGCTTGGATGACTGAGAGCCTTTCCCTTACGAACTGCAGAAGTCTGTTAATGATACATGGACCAATAGTTATCAATAAAAGAATGATGAGGAGGGGCCCTATTAGAGTGGATATCAAGGTTGTGAGCCATGGAGATTTACTGAACCAGCTTTGAAACCAACCCTGTTGACCTTCAAATTCTTTTTGTCTCTTGTGAAGACGTTCCCTCAGCTTGGCCATGGAGTCCCTAATAACCCCAGAGTGATCTGTGTAGAAACAGCAGTCCTCCCCTAAGGCAGCACAAAGCCCACCTTTGTTTTAAAAGAATGAGGTCTAGTCCCCGTCTGTTCTGTAGGACAACCTCAGAGAGGGAAGTTAGAGATTGCTCAAGAAGGGAAATGGATTTTTCTAATACTTGTAGGTCCTCATTCATAGCAACCTGAAGTTGATACATGCCCTGTGTTTGGATATAACTGGAAGATCCAACAGCTAGCCCCGAGATTCCGATACCAGTGGCCAATAATATTCCTATAGTCAAGGCAGTGATAGGTTCTCTTGCTTCCCGAACTCGGGGACTCAATTTGGCCATCATATTGTTATCATCATAATACCTAATCCAGGGCACCAACTGAATGAGGATGCAGTAGTCCTTGCTTTGGTTGAAAGCAGTGGCATGTATGCATGGGGTTAGACCAGTGCTGCATGCCCACCAAGTATTGTTGGGGGGAATTAGATAATAATTTCCTTTGGTAATGCTTTGAGTCTGGTTACAGAGGGACTTATGGGTAGGGGGAATATTTCCCACGCAAAAACCCGAGCCCCCTACCTGAGGGAGGGTTAATTTATGGGGGGCCGTGGAGGCACAGGAGGGGGAAGGAACAGTGGTATTGGTAAAGTTTCCTAAGAGAGCAATAGCCTCATAGAATGGAGGACGTGCGGTGAGGCAAAGCCAGCAGGACTGGGTCCTATCAGGCTGGGAGTCATTAAGGGCCAGGAAAGCCCCTTGCACTAGTTGCAGGAGCCTGTCCTCCATGGAGGAATTGCTCTGGGCATACACCCGATTGGGTCCTACAGCCTCAGTTAAGGGCTGTATTTTTAATTTAATTTTAAAGATAAGGCCCATATCATAGCCTTGTTTGTATATTCTTAATCCCCATTGATATCCTCCTACCCAATCAGTCTTGGCCCTTCCTTGGGCAGTAAAACTTATATTTAGAGGGTTGCACCATTTACCATACTCTGTTCCTGTTTGTCCTTTAGCATTTCCACATTCTGTCCGAGTATATCGATGTCCTCCGTCATCTGTTATTGCAATTGTTCCCCAATCGGGCCGTGTATAATTGGCCTTTACGGTAATGTAATCCCAGCTGGAACTGGGATTCCAATACGCATCCCCTGTGGTTTCGCAACCCCAAGCTGCACAGTAAAAGTCCCCTATGCCTCCACATTTAGGTGCTATGTGGCGAGGCCGATGAAATCCTGGGCAGACATAAAAATCATAAAAAACTAGCTTGGACCTAGTGGAGAGTCCATGACATCCGACATCAGTTCTACTGACAGGTCCTGTTTCGGCCCAAGGAACAGGGCTGTTTATTTCTAATCCCTGCACATCCCAAGCAACTCCTACCGCCAACTTGCAAAGGTCGGGGTAGAGGCTAGGCCACCAGGTATTGAGGGTATGATTTCCACTGATGGCCCAAGCAACTTCTCCTCGGGCTGTAAGCACCTGCCAGGTTAAGTTCATGACTTGGTGGGGGGGTGTATCAGCCACGGCTAGGCTGCAAAGAAATAGGCTGAAGAAAGCAAAAGTTAGTATTTGAGCAGTCTTATCTTTAAGGGATTTTGAGTGCGTTGCAGTCTCCATCGTCCTGCTGATCCTGAGGCTTCTCCTGTGCTTGCTGGCTTTACGTGGGAGGCGTGGATCCAGGTGGCAATTCCGTCTACCTTCACTGCCGTAGGGGTCGTGAGGAGTACGGTGTGAGGTCCTTTCCACCGAGGTTCCAAGGTCTCTGCTCGGTGTCTTCGTACCCACACGAGATCTCCAGGCTGGTATGAGTGAGGGATCGCTCTTGGGCTGGGGGACTGGTAAGCATCAGCCAGTGGTTTCCAGATTTCCTGTTGAATAAGCTTAAGGGCTTGTAAATGTACTAACAGAGAAGGGGAAGCCTGCATAGGAACTTCAATATTAGGAGGGGCAATAAGAGGCGGGGGCCCTCCAAATAAAATTTCAAAAGGTGTTAGTCCATGGGGCCCAGGAGTGTTTCGGGCTCTGTACAGAGCGAGGGGAAGTAGGAGGACCCAGTCCCTACTGCCAGTCTCCAACTTTAATTTGGTTAAGGTCTCTTTAATTGTTCTATTTATTCTTTCTACCTGGCCTGAGCTCTGGGGACGATATGCACAATGTAACTTCCAATTGATCCCAATGCCCTGGCCGCAGCCTGACTTACCCGGGAGGCAAACTCAGGTCCATTGTCTGACCCGATTACCTGGGGCAGCCCAAAGCGGGGAAGAATCTCTTCTAGGAGATTTTTCGCGACCACCTGAGCTGTCTCCTTCTTGGTTGGATATGCTTCTGTCCATCCTGAAAAGGTGTCTACAAATACTAGGAGGTATTTGTACCCATAGTGGCCTGGTTTTACCTCTGTGAAGTCCACTTCCCAGTGGACCCCTGGGCGGTGTCCCCTGGCGCGTACTCCAGAGAAGTCAGGAGGTTGAGAGGCGTTCACTTGGGCACAGGGGGCGCAGTTGCTGGTAATCTTCTGAATGAGTTCTGATTTTGGGGGAATCACATAGTCGAGCTTGTGAATATCAAACAGTTGATGCATTTTTGGGGGGCCCAGGTGGGTCAGTCGATGGACAGTCCTGAGTAACTCTTCTGCTTTATCTAAGGGGAGTAAGGGCTTCCATTCCAGTTCCCAGATGCCTTGGTTATAATTAGCCCCCAGTCCCTTGGCTATTCCTCTTTTTTCATCTACGAACAGTTCGAAAGGTTTAGTCATGTCAGGGAGACCCAATGCCAGGGCCGAGAGAAGAGCAGTTTTTATTTGATCAAAGGCCTTGTCCTGTTCTCTCCCTCACGCAAATGAAACCCCATTCCTAGTCAGTGGGTATAGGGGGGCAGCCAACTCCACAAAACCAGGAATCCAAAGTCGGCAGAAACCAGCAGTGCCCAGAAATTCTCTCACCTGTTTGGCATTCTGGGGAGTTGGGATGGAAGCAACAGTTTCTTTACCTGCTTCCGGAAGCCATCTTTTTCCTTCTTTCAGGATGTATCCTAGATAGGTAACCTCCTGCAAGCAAATCTGGGCCTTTCGTGCCGATGCTCGATATCCCAGGTCCCCCAGTATATGGAGTAATTGAAGTGTTGCCTCCGCACAGTCCTCCTGTGTAGGGGCAGCTAACAGTAAGTCATCGAAATACTGCAACAAGCTTACCCGAGGATTGTTCATTTGGAAGGGGGCCAGATCCCGGTGCAAGGCCTCATCAAAGAGGGTGGGGCTGTTCTTGAATCCTTGTGGCAATCTCATCCAAGTGAGTTGGCCTGATGCTCCACTTTCAGGATCTTTCCACTCAAAAGCAAAAAACGGCTGGCTCTGTGGTGCTAGCCGGAGGCTGAAGAAAGCATCCTTTAAATCTAGTACTGTATACCAAACATGGTTTGGGGGCAAAGTACTCAGCAAATTGTATGGGTTGGGCACTGTGGGTTGGGCAAGTCCTCAACTCTTTTATTAACTTCTCTGAGATCCTGCACTGGACGATAGTCTCCGGTCCCAGGCTTCCGAACGGGGAGCAGGGGGGTGTTCCATGGAGACTTACAAGGCGTAAGTATTCCTTATTGTAATAGTCTCTGGATATAGGGCTTTATGCCTTCCCTTGCTTCCTTAGGCATGGGGTATTGTTTGATGGAGACAGGGACTGCTCCAGGTTTTAGAGTCACTAAGATGGGGGGTTGTCCCTCAGCCATTCCCATTCCTCCTGTTTCTGCCCAAGCCTTAGGGACTGCTCGCAGCCATTCATCCCCTGCCCCATGGGTCCTTTGTTGGTGTTCATGCAGGCGGTGTTCATCCTCTAGTTTTCGGATGAGGACTTGGAGGGGCCGATCCTTACTGTCTGTTACTCTTGCCCCCTTTTTGTGAAATTGGATTCGGGCGCCCATTTTGGTTAATAAATCTCTCCCCAGAAGGGGATGTGGGCAGTCAGGCACGTGGAGGAAGGTGTGGGTTACAGTGCCAGTAGCCAGCTGGACCTTTCACTCGGTGGTCCAGCGATATGGTTTCACACCTGTCGCCCCTTGTACCCAAATTTTCTTTTTGCTTAAGGGCCCTTTTGCCTGGGTAAGTACGGAATGCTGAGCCCCAGTGTCCACCATAAATGTCACAGGTTGCTCCCCTACTTTCAGGGTTATCCTAGGCTCAGGGGGGAGCGCCTGGCCCTGACGCCCCTAATCTTCTTCTTCCAATTGTAAGAGGTTGGGGGGTTTTCTCTCTCTGCGTGGTCCCTTCGGTCTCTTGGGGCAGTCTCGGACCCAGTGTCCTTTCTCCTTGCAATAGGTGCACTGATCCTGTTCCAGCTTGGGCCGGGGTCTTCCGTTGACTCCCGTTCCCTTCCTGTCTCCCTGTGGCTCTCTACCTACAGTTACAGCAGCCAGGATCTTGCTAATTTCCCTATTTCTTTTCTTGTCTCGTGCTAATTCCCTGTCTTCCTGTTCCTTCCGGATTCTATCCTCTCTTTCTTCTCTTGTCTCTCTTTTATTACTTTCTCTGCCTCTTTAAGGAGGTCCTGTACATTAAGGTTCTGCAACCCCTCCAGCCTCTGGAGCTTACTGCGGATGTCAGGGGCAGACTGTCCAATGAATACCATAGCCACATTGCCCTGGTGTTCGGGACTCTCAGGGTCAAATGGGGTGTACCGGCGATAGGCTTCCATAAGCCTCTCAAGAAAGCTTACAGGACTTTCCTCCTTACCCTGAATTACTGCTCTTACCTGGGCCAAATTGGTCGGGCGTTGGCCCGCAGCTTTGAGACCGGCTAGGAGTATCTGGCGGTAGAGGTGGAGTTGCTCCCTACCAGCATGGGCATTGTAATCCCAATCGGGTGGTCCAGGGGGAAGGCAGCGTCTATTTCATTGGGCAGGACAGTCGTGGACCCGTCGGCTCCAGGGACATTCCGCCTAGCCTCCGTGAGGACCTGCTGTCTTTCCTCAGAAGTCAGGAGGATCTGTAAAAGCTGCTGACAATCATCCCAAGTGGGTTGATGGGTTAGCAAAATAGATTCTATTAGCCCGGTGAGGGCCACTGGGTTCTGTGAAAATGGAGGGTTATGCGTTTTTCAATTATACAAATCCGATGTGGAGAAGGGCCAGTATTGCATAGTCACATGATTGGGACCTTCTATCGATCGCAAGGGAAAAAGTGCGGAAACCTCTGGGCAGCTTCTGCGCAGGCGGCTGGCTACAGGGCTTGAAGCCGGAAGCTCCGAATCTGCCACGGTAGAATCAGGAAAAACGGCGGGGGACGGAGCCGGGGCGGAGGGAGCGGCGGCCTGGGGCGGGGTTCCAGAAGGTTGGTAAGGGGGAGGCTCAGCCAGAAAATCAATTAAAGGCTGTGCCTCATCCAGGACTGGCTTTGGTCTCTTGGGCTCGTCTTCCCTGGCAAAGACAGGGAATAGGGAACTCTGGGGAGCAGGGGAGGGCTGTAGGGGAGCACGGGCAGTGTAAATGGGGTTTTGGGCTGCCCAGGCAGCCGGCATCCAAGAGGGAGGGTCCTCCGCCAGGTCCTCCCAGCTGACAATGTATGGCACTTGGTCGGGGTGGACCGCCGTCCCCTGCCCAAAAATTTTGGATTTAACCTGAGAAATGACTGACAGGTTAAAAGTGCCCTCCGGCAGCCATCCTACCTGGAACGTGGGCCACTCAGAGCGGCAGAATGTCTGCCACTTGCCCTTTTTAATTTCTAAGGAGCGGTTGCCCGCCCGATGGTGAACTTCCTTCCAATGATCCAAGGTTAAGGACAAAGGCGTGGACAGAGACTGTCCCATATCTAAAGCTATGAAAAGAACAGTAAACAAAAACAAAGCACAGACAAACACAAACACTCTAACTCCAAGCGGACGAACAAGGCACCACACAGAGCGGGAGGGTCTCGACCGAGAAGGGTCCCAAAACTCCGGGAGGAGGACAACAGAATCTTCGCCCTCCTTCCTCCAACCAATCCGTGGGACGTCTCCCAGGATTACGGAACTGCAGGCGGACTCGTCAGTCCCTACCGCTCGTTCCTATGTTTACCTATAAGGTGGCCACCAGAAAGAAAAAGAGCAGGAAAAGGAAAAAATAAAACTGAGAACAGCCGGCAAAATCTTACCTCCTGGCGTCTTCAGGTGCTGGGCAAGGCAGGTGGGAATCCCGGACGAGCCCCCAAAAATGTTGAGTTCCGTGGGACTTGAACCCCCGTCACTTCAACCCGACGCCTTGCCCTGGGACTTGAACCCAATGGCACCAGGGCTTCGGGACTCGAACCCTCAATGGCCGCCTGCTCCGGGACGCAAGCCCAAAGGCAGGGCCAAGAAGACCAATGCCAGATGCAAAAGCAAGAGGTTTTTATTAAAACACTTGTACAAGCGGGCGCCCTGCCTCGGGATACAGAAGCGCGCCTGCTTACAGTGGCTTGTCTACTTTTAAAGCTAAAAACTGCAGGAGGAGAATTCCAGAGCCATTGTTACTTTCTGAGAACTTACAGTTTCGAGGGAAACAAAGCAAAGCGGGTGGGGTGGAAACAGTTTACAGCTTACAGCAATAGGTTACAGGTGCTCCAGGTGATCTTATCACAAAATATTTCAAGCGTGTTCTTATACATTCTATGGTTTTAGAACTTTCCCATTGTCTTAGGCAGTTTCAGAAGTTTCCCATTGTCTTAGGCAGTTTCATGTCTCAAGCAGTTTCACTTCCTTAAGGGGGCACACAGTACATTTCCACAGTATTTTAAACTTTATTTTATTTCTCAGTTCAATCGCAACAGAACTGCTGATCCTGAGGAGAGACAGAGCATGGCTTATAAAGCTTAAATCCACAATTATATTATGCCAGGCAAAGTCAGTAACCTAGCTGCTCTGTAACAGAGGCCAGGCCTGTGGGTGTGAGTGACTCCAACTTATTCCCTCCTTGATTTTGCATTCATAAACTAGGCTGGCTTGATCTAGTAAATCCCTCCTCTCTCTCCCCTAAGGGCTCTATTCTCAGAAATAGCTACCCACAATGGCACCACCCAGATGCTGTAACTACAAATATTGCTCTGCTCAACAGGAACTAGCATGGCTGTTAGAGCAACACCCTGTTTATCTACAATACCTGAAAATGTTACCTGTACAGTTTAACTAGGTCCCGTAAAGTTGCCTGACTGCCAATACCTTGTGTTGACTGAGGGTTTTTTATTTCAGAAACAGAATCCACACCCCCACCCCTCACCCCTATCCCCATCAGTAACTTCTTTCAAAAAACTTTGGATGTAGTTACTACAAGCTAATAAATTTTACCAATTTGAAATTTTCCTGGGTGGTCTTTTCCCAGTGGTCCAGGCACTATAACCGTCCCATGGTCACACAATAACAGTGGAAGGTCAGCTAGCTAACAAGGACATTTTTAGCTAATAAAAGGATTTGAATTTTTACTTAAGAAAAACCAGTATTTGAGGGCTGCAGGAACACTGACTCCCTGGAGCTGCAGTTGATACTCTGCCTGGTGGAATGTGTTCTTTGTAAAACAATGTACTTCCTGGAAACCCAGCAGGTTCAACCTGCATGGGACCTGCTTGAGACCTGCTTGGCAGGGCAGAGGGGAGGGGGCAAATTGGAGTCAGATTGGCCATTTCACCTGTAAATTAGAAGTTCTGAATACACAGCACACTCAGCTTCTTAACTGTGCCTCAGGAAGGAGCAGAAGTTGTGGAGTTGTGGGGACAGAAGGGCCTGGTTTCTTCAAGCTGTGAGATGTGGCATCATAGAAAGAACAGCTTGTTAAGGAGAAGTCCTGGGTTGTAACACAATCCGAAAAGAGCCTGAGTGGAAAATGCAGATTCCTGGAGGGCAGGAGACACTAGGCTTAACACTAATGTTACCTATGGTGAGCTGGATGACTTTCAACATCTAAAGGAGGGGAACAATGACATCGGACACTTAACATGTAATTGACTGAGCGACCCTATGCCAGGGAGGATGAAGAGGAAGTGGCTATTGAGTTGCTCAATACTGCAGTAGCTACTGCCCAGGCCAGGAGCAGAGCTTGGAAGCCAGTCTGCAGTTGGACAGGGTCTGTGCCTGGAGAGGAAACCATGTGTTTCTCCATCATTTTAGGCCCTCAGACATCATGGGTGACCTGAACCAATCAGGGCTCGTGGCAAGAGCTGGGACTGGAGGTGGAAGGAGGGGAGGCTCTATCCTGCGTCAGGTTGTGGGTTCTACTCTGAGTGTTTGGCTGCAGGATGAACTGATGCATAGCTAGTCCTAAATGGTGAGCGACGCTGCAGGGAGCTGTTTGGAGACTGCGGGTGAACTGGGAAGCTGTGCCATGGTGAGTGTGGAGTCCGCTGACCCCAGAAGGGAGGGGCGGCTGAGGAGGGGCCTGTGCTGGTTCCTGTTGGTCTGTTCAGGCTTTGGACTTGCATCCTGTGTGCTTCTGGGTATCAGGTTCCCGCCCTGGCTGCCTGTGGCATTCCCTGCTGCAGCTGCTTCTTGGGGAAGGAAACTAATTTGGTTTGGGGCTGGGGAGGAGATAGCAAGCTGTCTAGGGAAGAGGAAGGACGGTGCGGATGGAAACAGCAGCCAGTGCAGACACCTTATGGATTTCCTCTACTAACTGTATCTGTCTATGGAAGTTGACACCTCCCTTCATGTTATTGCATCCAATTTCACACAGTATTTTGGACAAAATGTTCTTTAAACTAAGCCTCTGACTGTTCCAGGAAAGGGACCACTTCAAACCCAGGGCCAGGCAAGGGGAGGAGAAAAGTGGAGCAGGACTGAGTAGTCTTCATAGTAGAGGAAGCCCCTTGCAGCTGCCCCGCAGCTCCGTGTGCCTCCACTCTGCATTTTGTTCTTACTTTCCACGATTGCTTTCTCTCCCGCTGAAATTAAACATGAATGCTGCAGCTCCCTGCTGCTCTCTCTGGACCGAGTTAAGAAGCAGTCTGTGCTTTGACTTGGTATCTCCTAAATTATGATATTTGGCTGATGCATGCTCTTTGTCCTGTAAGCTGTGATGTGCTAAGTCCAGTGTCGTGAAATTAAGGGTCTGGTATTTCTTTTACTGTTGAGATTGCCGGGATTTTTCTGTAAATTTCCTCTGAGGATTGCTGTGTAGTCTTTCCTTGAAGAGGCTCCTCTGGTCACCCACCACCATCCCTTTCATTGGTTCTCTCTCTCTCTCTCTCATATATATATATATACGATATATATACCTTATTCTAAGTGAAGGTTCTCTTTAGGTCATGGGGTTTTTTGAAGGTTTTCTTTTATACATACCTGTGTCTGTATGGGTCTACGTGTTCATGGTGATCAGAGGATAAGAGATTCCCTTGGAGCAAGAGTTATATATTACTTTGAGTGGTTTCATGTGAATCGTGGGAATCAAACTCTTGTCCTATGGTAACCACTGAGCCATCTGTCCAGTCCCCTCTCCAGGTTTTAATGGGAAGCCTTATCTTCTCCTTAAGGTCCCCATCATGTCCGGCCTCTCTCATATATTGTACATTTTCTGTCTAATGTACTTTCTCAAACCATCTGATCATGTTCTCAAAGCCCTTTCTCCTCATAAACCTCATTCCTGAAAGGAATTGTGTCAGTTTTGCTCTTACCTCCTGACCATTGTTGCATTATCTTCCTTTAATTGTTACTTGTAACAGATGCACAGTGGGTTTTGAGTCCAACAGGAATAGGATGAAGTTGGTCATTAAGGAATGTGTGGATCCCTGAGATAGGCTATACTCCAATGACTAACTCGACTGACAGTAAAGGATAAATCCAAATGTCTACCCACTCCTGTGTCCACATTATGTGATGCCCCTTGTACCATAGGAATGGTGTCAGGTAAGCAGAGATCATAAATCAGATCTTACAAAAGGCATACTGATTATTAAGGGAAAGGTGGATGTTGGATGTGATGAAGGCCACAGTGCACTTGTTAGTCCAGTTAGCTATTAGAGTAGTGATTTCCCCATGGCAAGTACAGACCTGGGAAGGGCTGGCATGTGCCAACATCTGGGTAGAAAATGACCCGATCCCCTGGGTTAAAATGAAGGAATTATAATCCCCAAAACTACGGTTAGACTTGGGCTTATGCTTATTCTGGGAGCCATTATGAACATCACAGTCTGTCCCGGTGGCGGCAGTGATGATGAGTCTGTAAGAAACGAGTTTATGAATGTTCAGAGAGAGCTGAAACTGCAGGACAGATGAGTGCCTGCTTTAGGAGGTCCAGAGACTGGGTCATCCCCGTGGTCTAACCTAATAGATCTTCCTCTGCTCCTCTTAAGCCCTGCTTCCTGATTGCTGAGCTGTGTAAACAGCTAGCCATGCTTCCCCACCAAGATGGATTATGTCTCTTCACACACTATAAATGAAAATAATATGTATATGTGTGTGTTTGTTAACCAGTCTCTCTTTGAGGTCATAGTGATGCTCCTTCCTCCGTTTGCAGAGTGCTGAGATTACAAGTATGAGAAGCTGTGCCGGGGGTTCTTATTGACGTTTTGCAAAGAACCAGTGTTCTGATGATTGGTGTTGTCTATTGACTTCCTGTCTGTAATTTTATTTTCCAGTTGTCTTTTCTGTGCTTTTCTGCATTTTCTAATGTGCAAAGTCAAGTGACTGACATTTGATTTCTTTGTTTCTGTCATTCCCATTCATGCTTGAATTTTCTTTCAAGTACTGTTTATGTTAGGAGCCTCAGGGCCTGAGCTGAGTGTGTCTGAGTTCTTGGCTTCTTATTCCAGAATGAAAAAAATCCCACACAGACTGTAAAGTAGGGAGGAAAGTGGGCAGTCATAAAGGAAAAGTATAGATAAGAAAAAAACTGACCATCAGAAAGCAGGAGGCCATATGTGTCAGAATGAACATGTATAATGTTTATTGATTCCAGAAGTTCACGCTTTTTTGATCAAACATCTTTTTGATCATATTCATTAGCCCACCGACCTCCAGGCCTTCCATGGTAGTCCCTTCCCAATATGATGTCTTCCATTATTATCTTTCCTTTACTTTACATACATTTAATTTTTATTTTTTATTAAAGGAAGAAGCGATATACTTTAATTATAAATCATCAATAAAAATTTTCACAACTGAATTTCTCAAATTCTTACAGTATATTTGGCTCATATTTCAACCCTTTCCCCTCTGAGCACCTCTCCATTACCTCACTGTGCTCAATTTCACACAGTCCAGTAAATATTTTTTCGACAGTATAAAGGCCTACACAGTCAAACTTGTGCCCCATGTGTCCATTCTCTGAAGGCTGGTTTAGATTCCTAGAGTCACTCTTGAATAAGATTGATTCTTCCCCTCTCCCCTCTCCGCAGCTAATGCTTTCCAATGCTTCTTCAGCCAGATTTGGGGTTTCCTATGTACTTCACATCCTCTATGCTGGGATTTTGACTCAGTTATGTCAAGGTGGGGACTTGTGCATGCGTCCCCATTGCTGTGAGATCAGATGGGTGGTCACCCAGCTCTCTGGAAATCCTTCCATGTGGTCCTCTACCACCTCAGACTCTGAGAACCATCCAGGTCTGTCTTGCATAATGGTCCATGAGCCTTGGGAGGCCAAACTTTAATACAGGTGGACTATTCTGGGATAAGCAGTCTGTAGTCTCTTACTCTCTGCACATTGGTCAGTTGTGAGTCTCTCTTTTAGTCTATATCTGATACAAATGTTCCATATTTTCACTGTCTTCTCATCAGTGTATACATATCAAGATTGTTTCCATTTCCTGGCTTGTATGAATGGTGCAGCAGTGAACATGGTTGAATAGGGATCTCTGTCCTAGGATATAGACCTGCTGGGTGTAGTCTCAAGAGTGATATGATTGGATCTTGTGGGAGTTGCATTTTTCCTTTCTGGGGAATCTTCTCAATGATTTCTCTAGTTGGCTGCACCATTTTGGATCCCAGCAGCCGTGAATAAGTGTCACCCTTTCCCCATTTCCATGCCAGTATTTGTCCTCATTTGTTTTGATCTTAGCCATTATGACTGGGGTGAGATGAAACGTGTAGTTGTTTTAGTTTGCATTTCCCTGAGGGTTCAAGATGTTGAACAATGTCTCAGTATTTCTCAGTCAGTTGTGTTTCATATTTGGAAACTATCGGTTCAATTCTTTGCCCAACTTTTGATCTGGTTGCTTCTTTTTTTGATGTTTAGATTTCGTGGTTCTTTAAATAGTCTAGATATCAACCCTGAGTCAGATATATAGGTGGTAAAGAGTCTTGACCATTCTGTAGGTTGCCTCTTCACTCGAATGATAGTCTTTTGCTATGCAGAATCTCATTTGTTTCATGAGGTACAGGTTGGCAACTGTGGACTTAATGCCTGTGCCATAGGAGTCTTGTTCAGAAAGTTCTTTCCTGTTCCTTGTAATTCCAGTGGATTCCTTACTTTTGCCTTTATAAGATTCTGGCTATTAGGACGTTGATCGATTTGGAATTTAAATAGAGATTAGACCGAATTTGTAGATTGCTTGTAGGCCAGGGTGAACAAGTGTCTTCCCTGTTACCCCCTTTTCTTTGTGTTAGAAGTCACCAGAGCATAGATGGATACAAATAGGGGCTCAGAGGCTCTGTCAGAAAAGTGAACAACAACAACAAAGAGCTTCAAGGCCTGGGGTATAGTTGGAGTGTTCCGTAGGTATTTCTTCTGTATTAGTATTTTCTCATGAAGGGAATAGAGAGGTTTATAAAACTTAAAAAGTACACTTAGGAGGCTGGAGAAATGGCTCGGTATTTGAGAGCACTTGCTGCTCATCTAGAGAAACGGAGTTCAGATTCTAGGAACCATGTCTAAGGCTCACAGCTCCATGTAACTTCCTTTCTATAGAATCTCACATGGTCTTCTGGTCTCTTAGGGAACTAAACACACAAGACATTCACTCAGAGTCATGGCCATACTCATAAATAAAAATTATGCACTTTTTAATGTGACATTAGATGCTCAGTAATCTTCTGAAGCAACGTTCACAGTGCCCTCACCAACATTGTATATACATGTAAAGATTAACACATAAACACTAATGAATGCTTAAGATGCTGACTCTCTGTCAATGAAGTTTCACAGTATTTCTTCAGGAACCTTTGTAGGTGGAGTCATTTTGTGAGGCATTACTCCTTCTGAGGATGGTTTTCAATGATACAGCGTTTTTTTCTGTCAGTCATGATTTGGTCAGGACTCACCCATTCTTCTTCAGTAAACCCACTAAACTAGACTGTGGTAGATTCGTTTCTTGTCAGTGTCATTCTCTGGCATGAATAGACCTGATACTACCTGACTATGAAAAAGTCTGAGGTTCAAATTTATACAGATTTTAAGTCCTTCCCCTAGATCAGGGTATGGATGATGCAGGTTCATCATAGGTCCCAATTATGTGTAGAGCTAATGAAAAAGGCATGTGTATGTGTGCTATATCTGCCAGTTCTGTGAAAGGAAATTTTCTCAACACTCCAAACCATGGCATCCCATTTAGTGCAATGGATTTCTGCCTCATGAAAGTGAAACATAGTTGAATTTCGGATTCACCTACAGAGTAAGGTGGACTGATCTGGAGGTGACATTCGCAAAGGCAATAACTTTGTACAGATTTTGTGGAAAAGACTTTGTGTGGGGGGAGAGAAGACCTTGCCATCTGTGATTTCTTCCTGATCAGTCTCCATAGCTGACATACTGCTGCTGCATTACATGTTATTTTGTTAAGACTGATATTGGAGATGGGAACTTATTTTAATAGTGTTTATCTTATAGGTCAACATTGGTTGTAAGGAACTAACTTGAGGGTAGGTTTGAATTATGTCATGTGTCACTAAGGATCAGCCTGCAAATGATGATGACCTGAGTTCTACAATATAATTTTCTCTACAATTTGTATGTATGTGAGCTTGTTCATGTCACAATTGTCTGGGGAACAACTTTTTGTTTTTTGTACTCTGTCTTCTGCTTTTTCCGCGTTCTGGGAACAAATCCAGATCATCACGATTGTGTGACAAGTCCTTTACCTACTGCGGCAGCTCCCTGGACACTTGTAGAGTGATCACAGCTGGAATTTCTCTGTGTTTGGATGGATGAACACTGGCTGGACATGCCTAGATTGAATTATAGCTATTCTCTCCCTCAGCGGAAGACCAGCCTGCAGGATTATATTGACAGGAAGGAAACCAATAGATTCAACCACTCTCCAAACAATCAGGGACTTTAGGAGTCGTGTAGTGGAAAAAGAAGAAGCAGGAAATGATGAGGAGCCATGCTGTAGCTTGGAGGTCGGGGTGCAATTCTTCTGCTCAATATTCTGAATGCTCCACTATATGGGATCCCTCTCCCTGGTGACCAATCCTTTGTAAGTAAACCACTAATTCTTCTAATTGAAGAGCAGTTCCCATTTCCTTCCACAGAATGAGAATTACAGGAGCGGGTCCAAACCATGTGTCTCATGTTGGAAAATTCTAAGGACAATTCTGTGACCTGATTTTCAAAATGTGGCCATTAATTTTGACTCTTTTGTATTTACTTTGGTTTTGAAAGTCTTTGAAGTGAATTAGCGAAAAATCGCTATTTTGCACTTTGAATATGACAGTTGCCAGACTCTTGTGGAGTCTAGTCAGTTTTTTCTTCAGTAAAAATTGCCTCTTGTGGTGATTCATGAATGTTTCTCTTAATAGTATAAAATGAAATCAGGAATTTTGTAAACCGTTCCCACGCTTCCCCGGTCCCATCCTCTGTCTCTCCTCTTTTCTTTCTCAGATAGGTGTTTGTTTGTTGCACAGGCTGACCTGGAGTACTGGGGTCATGTGAACTTCAGTGTCATTCACTGATGCAGCTGTGAATCTACCAACATGTCACCATGACTGACTGCATTCAGTTCCTTTATACTTACTTTCTTCGGATATGACATTATGTAAAACTTTTCAGAAAGTACTGAGGTAGGGTCTTTAAATATTGTTTGTGTGTCATATTTGTTCTTTGATTAAAATTCTGCTTGGTGATATGAAGAGATGGCTCAGTGGTTAAGAGCACTGATTATTCAATTCCCAGCACCCAAATGGTGTCCAATAATCATAGGTAACTCCAATTCCAGGAAATCAAACACTCTCTCTGACCTCTGAGGGCATTGCACAAGAGAACGACACTGACATACATGCAGGCAATACACTCTCACATAAAATAAAAATAATCAAAAGTATTTTTACGTTTGCTTCAGTAAGTAAACTACTTACAGCACATAGAGTTTTTCTGCTGTAAACACAGAGAATGTGTGATTTGCCCATTTAGCACACATGATGTCAGTATGTGTGAATTTATGCTCTCCAGGTAATCTCATTTCACTCAACATCTGTTATCATTTGGGGGCACAGGAGTTGACCTGCTTGTTATTTCTGTGAGTTTGAGTAGATTAATAGACTTTCAGAATGAGAACCATTCATAATGTATCATAGAGTTTGTTTAAGTCCTGTGTGCTAGGTAATTTATCATTTCTGTTAATGCACTCAGTACCAAATGTTAATTTTTCCCACACCATGAAAACTTCAACATCGTGAGTATGAATTCCTAAGGACAAGCAGGCTCTTGCATGCTAATTGTCCTCTGTTCTGTACCTCAGGTTGTCAGACTTTCATCAGTCAGGAAGTAGACCTGTACTGTAGAAAGAGAATTGGGGCAGAGCCAACGCACATCCCATGTCCTGTCCCTGTAGTGAGAAGAGTGTCTGTCCAGCTCTATTTCTTTTCAGTCTACGTAAAGCTTGCATTAGAACTTCTGTGTATGGAACAAAATATGTCAATAGCACAGGACTGTATGAACATGTTACCAATTGAATCTGTGGACTATTCAGGATTCTGTGACATTTGAGGATGTTGCTGTGAACTTCACCCAGGAAGAGTGGACTTTCCTGGATCCTTCTTAAAAGAATCTCTACAGAGAGGTGATGTTGGAAATATGCAGGAACCTTACTGCTATTGGTAAGAATATCATCTTACCTTCCATTATTATACTGGGCAACAAATATTTCTTAGAATTGATGCTCTTCTGTGAATTGGAATATTGAAATTCGAAAATGTGGTGCATAAATCAGGCTTGGTTTATGTATACAAAAGCAATAAAGTAGCTTTCAGTAATTTGTAATTGATCAAACTTTTATTCAGCTACATTTTAGGAAAATTTTTAAGATGCAAATATTAGACACCATTCTAAAAGTTCTGGACAAAATGCAAGGTAATTTGTGAACAGTATGTAGAATGTATCTTTGAAGGAATTTTTCAAGGATTTGTATTTATTTTATTATTTCTTTGTGTATGTGTGTGTGTGTCTGTCTGTCTGTCTGTCTGTCTGTCTTTGACAACCTGTATGCATTTGCATAAGAAGGTCAAAAGAAGTTGGTGGACTCAGAGCTAGAATTACAGGTGGTTGCAAGCTATCTTTTTCTGGGTGCTGGCAACCAAATGCTGGTCCTCTGGAAGAGCAGCAGATGTACTTAACAGCAGAGCCAGCTTTCCAGCCTCCCATTAAAATTATTCTTATGTGAGCATTTGTGAATTAGTATGTAATAAGCACAACTTTTTGTCATTACAATATCTCGTGTATCTATGTTTAAGAATCCTATTCAGTGTTTGCAGGCTATCTACTATGCAAACAGTACTAGGAACTCAGGTTAACAAATGTCACTCTTCTTCTCATAGCCCTGTGGGAACTGTGGAGTAGAATATCAATCTAATTAGCTTCCAGTCATTCAGAATTCGTAGAAGACATATACGTTACCTTAATTTGGGCACAGTATGTGGCCTACACTTTGTAATACTGGCAAACTGACTCTTACTAATGTACTTGTCATTTTTATTGAAGTTCCATGTTTCAGTCATGCTGTGAGAATAAACATCATCAGGATGGAGCAACTTTCACTTGAATAGCAAATGCCAATATGAACATGAAAATTTCTAGTGACCTAACAGCATGTGAAATCAAGATGTTTGGAAAGGTTTCCCTGTGACATTCACCCTTCAATAACCATTGGGCAGGCACACTCACTACAAGCTATAGGAGTGTGAGGAATATGGAAACAGCCCCGAGAACTCTAACTCCCTCACAATCTGTCAAGGATATTTGAAAACTCAATGTGAAATGGATCTTTTGAAAATAAGACATTTTAAAATTATTTTGATATCCAATGTCTGTTGGTAATACATTGAGAAACAGACAGTGCAAAAATCCTCCATCTATACAAAGAATCTAGAAAGGCCTCTGCTTATGGCAATTCACTTCACACATCAGGATGAACTCAAACTGTAAGAAAGCATTATCAGTGTAACATATGTGGGAAACGTCTGAGTTCTTCCACTTCTCTCCAAGGATATGAAAGAATTCACAATGTTGGACAATTCTATGCATGTAAAGAATGTGGTAAAGGTTTTACACAATACAGTTACCTTCATGTAGATGAAAAAATTCATGCTAGGGAAAAACCATATAATTTAAACAATGTTAAAAAGCTTTTATATGATACACATAACCATCAAGTACATAAAAGAATTCATACTGGAAGGAAAACCTATATGTGTAATGAATGTGGTAAAGCCTTTACACTATACAGTTGTGTTCAACAACATGAAAGAATTCATACAGGAGAGAAACCCTATGAATGTGAAGAATGTGGTAAACCCTTTAGTAGTAAGAGTCATTTTTGGAGCCATGAAAAAAACACATTAGATAGAAACCCTATGGATGTAAAGAATGTGGTAATGTCTTTAGATGTAAGAGCCATCTTTATTTACATGAAAGACATACTGGAGTAAAACTATCCAGGACAGATTGTAGCTGACAGTAGCAGTGACCTGCAGGCATGAACTGAAATGTTCAGAAAGGAATCTGTGAGGCACATCCCATGCACTTCTCGACTAAGTCCTCTTCTTTCCTTATAATGTCAGACATATTTTCTCCTGTGGAGTGGGCTGTTATCCCAATCTGAAAGCTGTTTGTTATACTTGGACAGTAGTTGTGCCAGTGTTTCACCAGGAGGCATATTCTACCTGTCTTGTTGGTACTGGCGCCCACAGGATTTCTAGCTGGTGATAATACTTCCCCCGTAATATGTAGGGCATCTGCCAAATTGCAAGTGAGCCAGTAAGGAGGCAGCTTGCAACTGATTCCCGCATCATTTCTCCATGTCCTGCTACCCAAGCATGTGATGTCTTCAGGAGTAGTGGCTTTCTATGTAGTTTCAGCATGTAACCAGTACTATTAGCAACATTCTTCATTGTTGTGGAACATTCATCTGCTTGTGTTTCCCAAGTGCTGGTTATAAAGTTTGTACCAACACACCTGTCTACTAATAATGCATTAAAGCAATGAATATAGCCCCTGTCCATTGTGGCAGGAAGTGTGTTTGTGTCTGATTTCTGTTAGTTGCAGTCTGCTCATCGGTGTGTGAAATGAGTAGCTTGTCACAGTCTACATAACAAAGAGTTGTATGAAGTCTTTGTGTGCATTTTCACCTGTTCATCACTTGCCTCAAAATGCTTCAGAGAGACAGTGTCCACACTTATGAGAGTATATTTGCATCTGTCACTGATCGGCATAATGTGTGGTGTGTTTGCCAGCACTTAAGAAATAATTGGTTTACATAGGTGTCCTTTCAAAATATCTAGAGCCAGGCTTTAACTGTGAATAGGTAACCCACGTGTCTGGCTCCCAAACAAATGGTGTTTCTTGTCTTCATGTGTTCTTTTTCCTGCCCCGTGTGCCAAGTCTTCTGGCTCTTGCTCTTGCAATCGTCCAGTGATAGTCTAAAGCTCCCTTCACTTTCCACAATGGACTAAATAGCAACAGCGTTGGAACTTCCCAGATCTTCTCTGTCAGAATTTTCCTGAAGACTCATTCTGCTGTGTGGACTGAGCAGCTTCTGGGGTGTCCTGTGTGTCCAGCACATAGACACAATGGAGTATCATTCCCACTGGGAACTAATTACTGCATCCGCTCTCATGGCCCACACACATTCTGGTGCTTCTCTTCTCTCTAGGATTCTTTGAAGCATAGTTGCCAGTAAGGAGACTGGTTGTAGAGAAGTGTAAATGACAGATGGTGATCTTCCATTGGCTGGGTTGTTCTGTAAGAAGCACAGGACTGTGCATTTGATTTGGTACACCACATACACTGCACCAGAGAAATAAATTTCCTTTAAGAAAAACAGTTTCCAAGTTGTATTATTAAGGAGCTTAAATTTCAAACAAACTTCTTAGCTAAATTTTTTTCATTAATAATTTTCTTTTTATTTATGTGTATGAGTATATTGCCCGCATGTATGTACATGCACATGTGTTGTGCAGTGCCCACAGAGGACCAAAGATGGCATCAGTTCTCCTGCTGCTGGGGGTATGAATGGTTATAAGCAATGATGTGGATCCTCTGAAAGGAACCTGGGACTTCTGTAAATCAGCCAGTGTTCTTAAATGCTGAGCCATGTTTCTGGCTCAGCTTCATTTCATTGAGAAAATAAAAAGGTCTCCAGAATGGGTAAGATGTTTTGCTAGTGTTCACATACAAATTTTTTAAATGTACTTTTATTTTGCGTTGGGTGGTATTTTGCCTCTATGTATGTAAGTGCACACATGTTCTTCAAGGGCTGCAGAGGACAGAGGAGGGCATTAGATTCCATGGAACTGGATAATTAAGGAGAAAACACTACTGGTTCTTAGATCAAATTTAATATTTTCCTAGAATACACTGTATTCCAAAATGGAAACAAGGAAAAGTGAAAACACAGTCATAAAACTTCTGGCTCTAACTGCATTTCTCTGGAAATTAAAGAGAGGTTTAGAAGAGAAATATCTAAGGATCATTGGTAGAATTCATCCTAGGAAAAGTAGATTATTATTGGGTACTTATTTCACTAATCAGTCTACTCAAGGCATCACTTACAACTTTGGGTTTTGGAACATTTGGCAAACTGAGACCATCCAGAAAGCCAGACAAAAACAAGTACAACAAAAAACCCGGTTGAAAATTCCCACCTCCAAAATTATTTTCCTTGACTGATCCGTATCTGCTAGGTCAAAGAATCCCACACATGAAGAGAAGGGTCAAGAGGGGCAGTGGAGACCGTAGGTGTAATACAGCAGTGGGAAGCACCGCTGTGATGGAATTCTAAAAGACAAACAGGCCGTCCCCATCCCTCACTGTGCAGGGACACTGTGAATTTCTTTAATGTGAGGATGTTCCTTTATCTCCAGTGAGGACTGAGTATGAGGATACTGTTTCCCAAGATTTGGTGGTAGGATCTCTGCACAAACTGTTACAGATTGCCACCAAAGCATCTCAGGTACCTTTTGATATCACAGGTACTGTTTGATATTCTCTATATTGGGGCTTTGTTCTCTTTCTAAATAATTAAGCAGTTTCTTTTCTAAACAGATTTGCATAGCACACATTTTTGGGAAACCTGAAGCTTTAGAGCTGATGTTCTCAGCCTTAGTCCAGAGTTAGTACAACCATTTTTCTTATATGTAATAAAAAGATAAGGTTTGGACTGAGAGGTGTCTCCTCAAATTCCCAGCTAGACATTATAACTAAATAGGCAGTATGTGTCCTAGCTTCAGTACCTTACAGTAGTTCACTGAGGTTACAGTCTTCACACTGAAAGTTGTTTCTGAAGATCAAGTGTGAGTCCATGTTATAGAAAATCAGAGAAGAAAGGGACCACACACAAAAAAATAAAACTAAGACAATGAATATAATTCTATTGAGCACTCCAATCATTCTGTCTTTGAAAAAAAGAAGAAAAGTCTGTGTTATTGGTCTTTGAAAATGTGAAGTGTAAACATAAGTCCTTGATTGCTATTACAAAGAAAATCATCTGTATGAAGAAAAGATTGCAGTAAAAGGATAGAATTTTACCAAGTTTCTTTTTTTTATAAAGGATATAATCATTTTCTGACATTGACTTGCATTTCCTTTGGGTCAAAAAGCACTTATCAGTGTCTAAAATAACTCAATGCTATTCACTCGAGTAAATTCTGCAATTTCTAGGTCGTTACAAAGTCACGTACATCCTCAAAACCTTTGTCGTACAGATGGTCAGTATTTAAGAGTTCAAGATGTGTATGAAAACTTGAGACTTGAATCTAGATAAACTCAGACACAGCAGTGCACAGAGCCAACTCCAACATGCCTATGATGGTGTAGGATGGAAAAGCAGAAGAATACCTGGACACCCTGGTGCATATAACCTGGTGCACACACTTGAGAAATAGAAAGAGTCTGGTTTAAAGAAGGTAGGTGAGGAATGGTACCTGAGCTTGTCTGTGCTCTGACCAACGAGCATGTTGATACACGCATACCACACTTCTAAACATGAGTGAGTTCATGCACACAACAATGTATGGTTCCTTATATTGACATTCAATTACAAATGGTTTATTAGTCAAATGTTATTTAATAGAGCATGCAAAAAATTCTTGTATTTTAATCAATGCTGTGTATTTTTTTCCAAGCTGTTCTTTCTGTGCATACAGTGGGTGTGAGATCTTTGCTAAGGCTGTGTATGAAGTTTCTGATGTGAGAGATTTTAATTTTTGGGTTCCTTTTCACAGTAAAACTCATAGAAGATATCCTTGCCCTAAGCAATGCTGTTCAAAATGTGTGTAACATCACTCTGTATGTAATGAACAGGTATGGTATTATTCTAATCTAAACTAACTGTAAATGTAAATCTGTCCCTTATATTGACTGAGTCTCAGTACATCACTTACATCGTATCTGTATAAATTCTAGGCAGAGATCATATATTGGAATTGCGAGGAGGCCAAAGTCTGCCAAATCATACAATTCTGAGGTCAGACACTGAAAGTTTCACTGCAGAACTTCTCTTGTAGAAGTCATTCCAACTCAAATGCATCAGTTCCGAGCCGAGTGCTATCAGTTCCGAATCAAGTGGTAAAGACGCCTGGGAGATCTCGTTTCCCTTAAGAACCTGCATCAACTTTGCCGAAACATTTCCGGCCTTCTTTTAGAATTCCAGAGCAAGGAACATGTTACTCTTGCTCAAATTTCTCCTTTCTATATCCATAAGCAATGAGGAATGAAACCTTGATGATTTTCCCATGACAACTTAAAGAGTAGTGCCCTGTCCAATTCTACAATTCCTTCTAGTCACAATAACATTTGAGCAGGAAGAGTGATGGACACCTAATGACACCATAATTAAAACAACATCTTTCAATTAATTTTATTTTCTAAAATACAAGAAAAGTAGTTGGAGATACCATTTATGCAGGGCTTCTATCCTACTAACAAATGTTGAGGGAAACCAAAAAGGAAGGAAACCCCACCTTGATCTCTCACACTAAATAATCTATACATCTATGTGACTCTCTGGGAGTTCATGGCCAATGTTCCTCCCCTTTGTTCATCCATGAAAAGGCTAATACTGTCAACCAAATAGCATCTGAATCCTGTTACAGAGATCTCCCCACACTGAGACATATGTTTCCATGATGCTACCACCATTGTATTAAATAATGCTTTGACATAAAATTATTCTGTCTCCACAGAAAGGATGAGAGGTCTTGCTACTGTAATGACTTGGGCATATGGTGCTTGAGGCAAGGTAAATATGTGTTCCCTGTCCATCCTCTGCTGTACAAAGAGAGTAAAGTGACGCAGATGCTACAGCATGTAGAAGGCTTCATTGAATGTATTTTGTAGATTCCTGGTCAGGAAAATCACACTGACGGTCACCATGGCCAGTGTACTCAAGCATCCCAAGACCATGTGTAATGGAATGAATGAGCCCTATATGGGATGTATGTATATGGGAATGATGTAACCACATTCTGAGTGTGCATGCTGGAAAGTTCCCCATCCACATGACAAAAAGAGTTGGACAAAGTTGCAGGTATCGATGTGAACGTAGGAAGCCCTCAGAGCAGCAGCTATCTTATCCTTCTCTGACACGTGACATTAAATGCCAGACCACAGTCATAGTTTAGCTAAGAAAGGGAAATAGAATAAACAGAACTCCAAGCTTGTATGACAAAGGATGCAGGTGGTTGTGATTGGAAGGCCAATGCAGAGTAAGGAGCAGAGACAACAGGTGAGGAGATGAGCAGAGTGTGCTGAGTCCATGGTCACTGGCCTTGACTATGGGGATTTCTGTTTCAAAAAGAGAACAAGAATCCCAGCTGTGAGTACAGAAAGACTCAAGACTCTGCCTGCCAGAACTGGTCCCAGGGGGTGTTCATGAGCTGGAAAATTCACAGATTCGGGGAGGTGTACCTTTACTGAAATCTGGCATACTTTACAGACTTCTCCATGTTTAGAGAGAAATGCCAAGTGTCACAATCCAGCTTCAGTGCTTCTCCTTTATGCACAGGTGCCGAACAGTGTGTCTCAATGGGCTCCTTGAGCCAAATCGACCGTTATACTTCACACCAAGTACAAGAATGTTACAAGGCGGAAATCTTAATGAATACTTTTGGTCTTTTTTATGGACCACGACTGCTTTCTTTCCTTTCTTATGTGATACATTTCTGAGAGCATATTTTATCTCCTAGAAAAAGCATATCACCTCCTCCATTTCCAAGTTGAATTTCTGGAAGGAATTACCTAGGTATTCTTTCAAAAAGCAAGTACTTACTGAGAAACAAGCAGTGATTCCTTCATTTGCTTAGTCCCAGTAAATGCATATTTTGGCTGAGTTGAAGAAATTTCCACAAGAAACATTGGAATCTTGGTCGTATCAAGATCAATTTAGTGGATCAAATTAGAAATACCCAACGTCCTTATATTTGTATTTCTCTCAAGGTGTGTATTCTAGCCAACCACTTATTAAAATTATAATTTTATGAATGCTGTTCTATATTTCATTGTCAGAATATTTTAGAGCATCTACCCATCATGAGAGTATTTAAACATTTGTGATGCAGTAAATCTCCAAATTTTAAATTTCACTGATGACTTGCTCATGAATGAGATTTAACTATAGTTTGGTGGGGATTTTGTCTTGAATACTGGTAGAATTATGTACGATTGTTATTCCATTAAGTCACCTGAATTTTCATATTTATATAATATCAATAAAAAACAATTCCACTATTATTTCTGGCCTTCAAATGAAATCTTGCTTTTAATTACTTAGCTGGGAATTGAGCACTGGTCAGCATCTCCAGCACAGGGTCTGGTGTAAATCATCATGTGAATGCTCTTGTCTCATTCACATTTTTAACATTGCACCACAAACAGTGATGCTGGATTTAAGATTCTGTAAGGAGAACTTCCTTTTATTCTTGAACTAAAATTTGTTTCTGTTGGGGCTTGAGAGCTAAGTCAGCAGTTAAGAATTCTGACTGCTCTTGCAGAGGTCCCAGGTTTCATTCCTGGTAACAAATTGGTGAGTTAACGTAAGTTTCAGAGGATCCAATTCACTCTACTCTATATTGCATGACACAGGTACATGAATACATGTAGACTAAACACTTATAGACATAAAATAAAAATCTAAAGACAGATTTTCTCTGGTTCCCATCCGGTCTCCTTGGGTCTTGGCCCAATCCTGTTTAGACAGCTGGACAGCACCTGACTAGCTCAGAAAGATACCCAGATCATTTCAAGTAAGCTACCCTCTCGGGCAAACACACGTTTTCTAATGAATGACAGATTTTGATATGTGTAAGGAAGGAATTTTGTTTGAAAGTTTTCTATTCTTTATTTTTTTTCCAACAGAATATAAAGAATGAAGAACTATTCAAGTCATTACCAAATTATTAACAGCAATGAGAGGAAAACCGATCCCTGACAAAAATCTGTTCTCATCATTCTTCTAGCATAAAACAGGAAGGAGAATTTTTTTCTGAGTGCATAAAACATTCCTCAGAACACATTAACCTGAAACTTACTACCTAGAGTTTAAAAGAATTCCCGTCGACATATACACTCATAACACAAACACACAAAAACAAGCACTTTCTCTAGATCCCTGACAACAAAGTGAAGTACGATTTCAACAAACTACAGTTTGGGAAACCAGTTTATGTGGGTTATTTACAGAGCAATTAGTAGATGGGGAAGACCCTACTGAGGCCATAATGCAAATTCTACATTTCTGTGGGGACCCCGTGAGCTGCTGCCTGTCTCTGAACAGTGCAACAGGACCAGTCTCTCCCAGCTTCTTCAACTCACGTTTTATTCCTTCTCTAAGGTACAACTCAGGTCACTGGCTGGTTGGGAAGGCTAGCTAACTCTCTCCATCCCTTCCTTTTGAAAAAGCCCCAGCAGTCCATCAAGCTGGTGAAGCTGAATGCTCAGTCCATTTTGGCAGGCTTTGGCTAGTGGAGGACAAGTTCAGTAAACAATTCCCAAGGCCAAACCATACGGCTATAGTACCACTAAACACCTGTGAAAAAAGAAATTCACCAACTAAACAAGCTGCATGCCAGTTGTGTAGAAATTAGCAAGACTGAAGCTTCCATGAGTTAGCACTTAGGCTAGATACGTTTTATTTACTGATGGATCTGTGATTTTCCATGCCCCTGTAAGAAACCCCAATACAACAGTCACTTCACTTACTTGGAATTTAGATTAATCACTTTTTTGTGGTATTCGTTTCTTACATCTGCTGAGTAGACATTTGCTCAGGTATACCAAAGAAAAGGCTCACACAACTATTACCGTTGGGAACTGTGACAACTCAGACCTTACCCCGCTTTTTTATATTCTGGGAGGTTGGAGTGTGCAATCTTGTCCACATTTGAAGTGAATTCATATAAAATATTAATAACATTTGGATTTTACATTTCTCAGAATTTTCTACCATGAGTTATTTCATTTTGAAAAGAGCACTGTGCTTTGAAACTGCTCCACCATGTATTTAGGGAGTTTTAACAACTAGAGGCCTTTTTCATACATACAGGGTTCTTTGCCAGAATTCAGTTCCTCTTCTAACTTTATGATACTCTGAAACATAAAGGTTTCCACATTTTTTGCCTTCACGGGGTTCTCCTCCTGTATGAATCTTTTCATGTAATTTAAATGTACCATATGGAGGATTTACATTGCTTTCTTTCATTGGGTTTTTGTCTACTGTGAATTTTTATACAAACGAAGATGACTGTGATGTCCAAATGCTTTTCCACACTATTCTTATTCACAGGTTTTGTCTAGTATGAACTTGTCATGTGTAAATATCACTGACTTCTGCTGTCTTGAGCACAGTGCTTACCTTCACAGGGTTCTTTTCCATGTAACTGAAGAGATCTGTGACAACTAGGAACAATATAGTTGTTCCCAAGTATAAACTTTTTCATGTACATTACATGTACATGACTATCTAAAGGCTTTTTACACTGTTTACATGCATAGGGTTTCTCTTCTGTGTGTGTTTCTTTGTCTATCAAGGTATCAATTACATCTGAAAGTTTGACCACACTGCTTACATTCATATGTCTTTTTGTCCATCAGGAATTTTTTCATGTACTTGAAGGTGACTGGATCAAGGAAAGGCTTTACCACATTCTTTACATGCACAGGGTTTCTCTTTACTATGCTTTTATATCATAAGGCTTGACCACGTTCTTTACATTCAAATGGTTTTTATCCAGTATGAGTCCTTTCATGCAGTGTGAGGAACTAGAAAATGTCAAGTCCTTACTACATTTTTGCATTCATATCTTTTTCCTCCAGCATGAAATTTTTCATGTAAATGATGACTTTGCATGAAAAGGCTTTATCTCATTGTACATTCATATTTTTCTCCAGTATGTCTTCTTTCATGTAACAGCAAGGAATAAGGAAATGGAAAGGCCTTACCACATAGTTTACATTCATATGTTTTTTCTCCAGTATGGATTTTTTTTCATGTAAATGAACATAATTATGACATCTAAAGGCTTTACCACATTGTAGAGATCTATATGGTCTTTCTTTAGTATGAACTCTTTCATGAAACTGGAGATAATCATGACATGTAAAGGCTCTACCACATTCTTTACAGTCATAAGGCTTTTCACCACTATGAATTGTTTCATGTACTTGAAGGTGACTCTATTGAGTAAAGGTTTTACCACATTCTTTACATGCATATGATTTCTCTCTGGTATGTGTTTTCTTGCCTTTGAAGATGACTATTATATGTAAAGGCTTTATCACGTTTCTTACATTCAAATGGTGTTTCCCAAGTATGATTTATTTCATGTACTTGAAAGTGAACTGTATCGTGTAAAGCCTTTATGACATTTACATACATATGGTTTTTCTGCAGTATGAATATTTTCATGGAACTGTAAAAAGTAGAAAATCTAAAGGCCTTATCACATTGCTTTCATTAATATGGCTTTCCAGTATGAATTTTTTCATGTGATTGAAGATGACTGTGACATCTAAAGGATTTCCCACATTGCTTACATGCATATGGTTTTTCTCCAGTATGAATTCTTTCATCTGATTGAAGATAAAATTGTGACATTTAAAGGCTTTACCACATTGCTTACATTCACGTGGTTTATATCCTGAACGAATTCTTTCATGTGTTTGAAGTTTACTCTTCCATGTAAAGGCTTTACCACATTCTTCACATGCATAGGATTTCACTCCAGTATGAATTCTTTCATGTAATTGAAGATAATTGTGACATCTAAAGGCTTTACCACAGTGTTTACATTCAAATGGGTTTTCTCCAGTATGAATGTATTCATGTACTTGAAGGTTACTCCTCCATGTGAAGGCTTTACCACATTCTTTACATGCATAGGGTTTCTCTCCAGTGTGTGTTTTTCTATGTCTTTGAAGATGAGTAAGATATCTGAAGGCTTTACCACATTGCTTACATTGATATTTTTCTCCAGAATGAATTCTTTCATGATATTGAAGGTTATTCTTCCATGTAAAGGCTTTACCACATTCTTGACATGCATAGGGTTTCTCTCCAGTATGAATTCTTTCATGTAATTGAAGATATCTGTGACATCTAAAAGCTTTACCACATTGTTTACATTCATACGGCTTTTCTCCACTATGAATGCTTTCATGTAACTTTAAGGATTTAGAATATATAAAGGCCTTACCACATTGCTTACATTCATATGGCTTTTCTCCAGTATGAATGTATTCATGTACTTGAAGGGTACTCCTCTGTGTAAAGGCTTTACCACATTCTTTACATGCATAGGGTTTCTCTACAGTATGAATGTTTTCATGTACTTGAAGGGTACTCCTCTTTGTAAAAGCTTTACCACATTCTTTACAAGCATAGGGTTTCTCTCCAGTATGAATGTTTTCATGCACTTGAAGGTGACTCCTCTGTGTAAAGGCTTTACCACATTCTTTACATGCATAGGGTTTCTCTCCAGTATGAATTCTTTCATGTACTTGAAGGTGACTCCTCTGTGTAAAGGCTTTACCACATTCTTTACATGCATAGGGTTTCTCTCCAGTATGAATGCTTTCATGTACTTGAAGGTGACTCCTCCGTGTAAAGGCTTTACCACATTCTTTACATGCATAGGGTTTCTCTCCAGTATGAATGATTTCATGTACTTGAAGGTGACTCCTCCGTGTAAAGGCTTTACCACATTCTTTACATGCATAGGGTTTCTCTCCAGTATGAATGCTTTTATGTACCTGAAGGTGACTCCTCTGTGTAAAGGCTTTACCACATTCTTTACATGCATAGGGTTTCTCTCCAGTGTGTGTTTTTTTATGTCTTTGAAGATGAGTAAGACATCTAAAGGCTTTAAGACAATGCTTACATTCACATGGCTTTTCTTCAGTATGAACGCTTTCATGTACTTGAAAGTGACTCCTCCATATAGAGGGTTTACCACATTCTTGACATGCGTAGGGTTTCTCTCCAGTCTGTGTTTTTTCATGACAGTGAAGATCAGTATTATATCTAAAGTTTTTACCACATTGCTTACAAGCATATGATTTTTCTGCAGTACGACTTTTTGTATGTAACTGAAGGGAAGTAAAAAATCTGCCAACTTTACTGCACTGTTTACCTACATTGAGTTTTTTGTCACCATGAATTCTTTCATGGCGTCGGAGAGAAGTAGAAGAACTCAGGTATTTTCCACATATATTACATTGATAATGCTTTCTTACACTTTCAGTTCTTCCAGATGTGTGAAGTGAGCTGCCAAAATCAGAGGACTTTCTAGATTCTCTGTATGGATGGAGGCTTTTTGCACTATCTGTTTCTTGGTATATCACCAACAAATGTTGGAAATCAAAATAATTTAAAAATCTTTTATTTTCAGAAGGTCCATTCACACTGGAAGTTTTCATATATCTTTGACAGTTTGTGAAAGTGTCAGAGTACTCAGGGTTGTTTCCATAGTCTTCATGCTCATATGATTTGTACTGACAGTGAGAGGTAGGACAGTTGTTAAAGGTTGAATGACAAGTGGAAATATTTCCACATACTTTGTTTTCACATGGGGTTAGGTCACTAGAAATTTTCATGATCGTATTGGCATTTGCTATGCTATTGAAAGTTTTTCCATCCTGATGATCTTCTTTTTGCACAGAAAATGTCTCAAATATGGAACTTCTAGAAAAATGACAAGGATATTCATAAAAGTCAATTTACTACTATTACAAAGTATATGTCACATACTGCTTCCCAAATTAGGTAAAAGTATATGTCTTCTGTCAAATCTATATTGTTGGAAAATAAATACACGATTAATTCTACTCTATGATTCTCACACGGTTATTATAAAAACAGTGATGTATGTTAATGTGAGTTCCTTGCAGTGTTTGCATGTGAAATGCCCTGCAAACATTGAATAGGATGCTTAAATTGATGTATATGTTACATTGCATAGTGATTAAATAAAACCACTTGATGCTTATCCTTTATTCATAAATGCTCACTTAAAAATACCCTCAGTGGGAGGCTGGAGAGCTGTCTCTGCTGTTAAGCGCACTTGCTGCTCTTAGAGACAATCAGTGTTTGTGTGACATCACCCATGAGAAGTAGCTCTCAAAATCTTGTAATTCCAACTCCATGAGGCCAGCATCTGACTTCCTTTTGCAAATGCACACAGGTTTGTAAAGATGGAAAGACAGGCAGACAGAAAGACATACATACACACAAACGCACCCCCACACATGCAAATAAATTTTTAAAAATCAATATTTTAGGAATTCTTCCAAACTAACTTTCTACTGTTTTCAAATTACCTTGGAATTTTTCCAGAATGTTTATGATGGTCTTTAACACTCTCATCTTCACAACTGTTTCCTAAAGTTAGTAGGAGAAAATTTAGATGAATTGGAAATAACTGAAAACTTAGTTTTTAGCTTTAGCCTATATGAATCATGCCTGATTTATACACCACATTCTTCCATTTCAGTATATCAAATCACAGAAGAGCATCAATACCAAGAAACACTTGCTCTTTGATATACTAAGGGAAGGGAAGATGATATACTTACCTATAGCTGTGAGGTTCCTGCATGTTTCCAGCATCACATCTCTGTAGAGATCCTTCTGAGAAGGATCCAGCAAAGCCCACTCTTCTTGGGTGAAGTTCACGGCAACATCTTCAAATGTCAAAGAATCCTAAATATTCCACAGACACTTGATAACATGATCATACAATCCTATGCTATTCACACATTTTATTCCATACATAGAAACTCTAATGCAAGCTTGAGTGGTTCTGAAAGGAAGGAGCACTGGAGGGACTCTCCTCTCACTACTGGGCACAGGACACAGGATGTGTTGCTTCTCTGCCCCATTCTCTTCCTATAGTGCAGGTCTACTTTCTGTCTTAAAAAAGTCTGACCACCTGATGTACAGAACAGAAAGCAATTAGCATGCAAGAGCCTGCCTGTCCTTAGAAATTTCTGTTCACGATGTTTAAGTGTTGACCACAGGAGTAAATATAACATTTGCTACAACTACATGAGCATAAATAACACATCACCTAGTGTAAATAACGTAGAAACTCAATGGGATTTTATGAACAGTTCTCATTCTGAAAGTATATCAATCCACTCAAAACTCACACAGGTAACAAAAGTATCAGCCCTGTGACTGTAACTAATAAAAGTCATTGAGAGTAATAAATTTTTCTGCTGTGCATAAATTCACATATGAGGTCACAGTTTGTTAAGTGTAGAAATGAACCCATTCTATGTGCTTATGGAAGAAATAATGTATACACTGCTAGCAGTACTTTACTCAAGCCTAATTTACAATTTAGTCTTATACTACCCACATGTATGTAAGTACACCTGTGTTGTACAATGCCATAGAGGTCACAAGAGTGCGCTGGATTTCCTGGAACAGAAGTTACTGAAAACTATTAGCCGCTATGTGTGTGAAACTGGGTTTCACATTCACGAGGCATAGCTCTACTACTCTAAATGAGAAGTCATGTCTTAGAATGTTGAAGAAAGTTCCTTTTACATAACTGACAGTTATGTCACATGTATAGCTGCCGTTTTCATTGATAGTACACATAATTGGGACTTCTGACGGGACTTTCACCCTCCATACTTTGACCGGGGGAAGGACTCAAAACCTCTGTATATTAAACCTCAGACCTTTTCATGGACAGATGGTGCCCTGTCTATCAAGGCACAGAGTGTGACACTCAAAAGATATGATTCTACCGAAGTCGAGTTTAGTGAGGTGGCTGCAGTTACTTACAGAAGAATGGGTGAGGGTTACTCACAGGACCATGGCTGACAGAAAGACACTTAAAACTTTGAAAAATCCTTAACCATGTGTAGCAACTCAAAGTAGCTCCACCTAGAAAGGTTCACGAACAACTCCTGGGGAAATTCAAGCCTACAGACTCATCACCTTCAGTATTTGTTAGTGCTGATATGTTAATTGTCACGTGCAAATATAATGGCACTGTGAACCTTGTTTCAGGAGATTACTGAGTCTCCTAAGTTTACATTAAAAAGCACATTATTTTTCTTTATGTGTCTGTGCATGGCTCTGAGTGAATGCCTTGTGTATTTAGTTCCCTCAGAGGCCAGAAGAGGACATGAGAATCTCTGAACTGGAGTTACAAGCAGCTGTGAGTCCCAGACCTGGATGCTGGAAACTGAACTCTGGTTCCTAGATGAGCAGCAGGTGCTCTGAGCTCTGTCTCCAGCCTCCTAAGTTTACTTTTTAAAGTTTATACACTTCTCTGTTCCTTTCATGAGGAAATATTAATTTAGAAGAAATATCTATGAAACACTCAATCCCTACGGCAGATTTTTTTCATGGTCTTTTTTGCTAAATGTCCTCTGAGGCTCTATTTGTATCCACTCTGCTCTGGTGAAATCTAAGACAAAGTTCAGCCTATCCTAAAAGCAATCCATTAATTCAATTCAGTCCTGATTAAAATTCCAAGAAATTCATCATTGCCATTGAGAAATAGTCTCGTGTTATTAAGAAGCCCCCAGGCCCCTCAAACTGTACAGAAACGCCCAAATCTTTCACAACAATGAAAGAACTGCTGACAGTTCTGAGACATTACCTTTCCTGAATTGAAACAATACCAAAGCACAACTGTAATAAAAACAGATGGCACTGGCATAAGAGTTGAACACAGTTCCCAAAAGTTAGACCCAACTGCCTGAGAAGTATTCAGACATTATTCAACATCTTTAACCAGCAGGGAAATGCAAATGAAGGAAACTTTTCCATTATAGAATAGCTAATATCCCAAACACAAATGACGACAAAAGCTGGCAAGGAGTTGATACAAGTGAAAATCGATGCAGTGTCTGTGTAAATCATTGTGGAGATTCCCTAAAGAGCTAAAGCACCTTACCCAATAAACTCTACATTTTACCTCAGGAACATCTGTTCAACCATGGTCACTGCTGCTCTATTTACAATACCTACGAAACAGAAACAATCTAGATGTCTACCAACTGCTTCCTCTTCTGCAATGGATGAGGTTTCCTATAGAAGTTCTATCCATTGACATGAATTCCGTCTTTTGAAATTGTTCACTGGGGTTCCATGAAATAGAGAAGTCTAATGCCAGAAATGGACTCCATGTTTTGCTTGTAAAATTTTACTATTTTCGTTTTATTTTATGTACATGAGCATACTGTGTGCATGAATGTAAGCACGGTCAGCGGTGATCGTGATTTTTGTCTACAGCTTTAGAGAAAAAATTCACAAATCATCATATCACACAATTCTGTACTGGATTAGCAAGTGTCTGGCAACTGTCGAATCAAAGAACGACAGAGCGATGCTTTGCCGAGCACACTTCAAGAACTTGAAAAAATAAGGAAAAGACAAAGGGACAAAATTCACTGCCAAACTTTAAAACTCAGCTGGCAGAGTACTAGGACAAGGCACAGTAGGTAAAGGATATGGAACACAAGCTTGATGACCTTAATATGATGTCTGAATCCCTGAAAAAATTCAAAAGACAGAAAAAAAAGCAAAAAGCTGCTCCCCTGATAACTGTGATATGCACACACTCACTATACATACACATTAAACCACAATAATATTTTACAACCTAACAAAAATGAGGCCATCAACATTTGCAGCAAAACTTGCTGACCATGACAAAGTGCACACAGATCTTCAAACTAATTCCTAACCAACAAAGCTGTCCTATAAGACAAGAACTCTTAAAACAAGTTAGAATGTCCAATTTCAGTCTTGACAAAATGACATGAACTGCATCCGTAAGCAAGATACAGACACTCATCTGAGAAAAATCACAGTTGGTCAGGCCTTCACTTCCCCTGAGGACTTTTCAGCAAGGCCAATAGAAAGCTAGTGCATTTGTGAACATCACCCCACATTAGTTCATTTTACTATCCAGACTCACAATAGGTGTCTCCAAAACTGAAATGGGTTTCACTTTCATGAGGGAGAAATCCATTGATCCAAATGGGATGCCATGGCTTAGAGGGTTGGGAAAATTTCCTTCCACATAAGTGGAGAGCTGTCACACCTACACCTGCCATTTCACTGGCACGACACCTAAATAGGATCTATGATAGGTCTCACACCCTCCATTCCCTGACCTGTGGGAAGGGTTTAAAATTTGCCCCAATCTGAACCTTTTCATGGTCAGGTGGTACCATGTGTGGCTATGACACTCAAAAGAAATGAATCCACCAAAGTCTAGTTTAGTGAGCTTACTGTACAAGAATGTGGTAGGGGTGACCAGACCAGGCCTGACAGAAAGACAGCTGTACAAATGAAGATCATCCACAGAACGGGTAATGGCTCACAAAACCTCCATGTAGAAAGGTTCCTGAACAACTAGAGGAGAACTTCAAGGTCTGAGAGTCAGCATCGTCAGTATTTGTCAGCGTTTCTATGTTAATCTTCATATCTATACACAGTGTTGTTGAGGGACACAGTGAAACTTGTTTCAAGAGAGTCCAGAAATTCCTAAGTCTACTTTAAGAAACCACTTCATTTTCTTTGTGGATGTGCACGGCTCTGAGTGGATGCCACGCGTACTAAGTTCCCTCAGAGGGCAGAAGAGGATGTCAGAGTCTCTGGACCTGGAGTTACAAGTAGTTGTGAGCCCCAGACATGGTTCCTGGAAACTGAACTGAGGATCTCCAGATGAGCAGGAAGTGCTCTCTGAATGCTGAGCCATCTCTCCAGACTCCTAACATTATTTTTTAAGTTTGATAAACCTTATTCTTTTATTGAGAAAATGATAAGAAATAGCTAGGAACACGCAATACCCAACTCAGGTTCTTGGATTTTGTTTTTTGTTTTCTTTTAGATCATTTTTCTGACTTATTCTCTGTGACCCTATATGTATCCTTCCATGATTTTGTGACATCTAAGACAAAGGGACAAAGGTTGAAAAGGCAGGTACCTGTTCTGCCTGTCCCACAAGCAATCTACTGATTCAATGAAATCCTAATTAAAATTCCAATACAATTCTTCAGAGAAATTGAAAAAATCATCTCACATTTTATTGGGACGGTCAATAAAACGTAATCTACCCAAAACAATCCTAATGAAAGAACTACTGGAGACATTACTATTCGTGATCTCAAATAATACTATAAAGCTATAGTAACAAAACGATGTCCCAGCAAGGACGTGGGAAGGATGACACTTATGCACTGTTAGTCTGAGTGCAGATGGCACCCCCACCATGGACACCACTGAGAAGATTACAGCAAAAGCTAAAATACATCTCCCAAGGATCCAGTGATATCACTCTTGAGACTACATAGAAACCAGTTCAAACATGTCACTGCTGCTCTGTTTACAATAACCAGAAAACTGAAACAACCTAGATTCCTATCAACTGATGAAAAGACAATGAAAGTATGGACATTTAGTTCTTCAGAAAAAAGACATTTTGAAATTCACAGTGAAATGGATGAACCCGGAAACAATCATCCTGAATGAGGTTACTAAAAACAAGAAAGACAAAGGCCCCATGTTCTCTCTCATAAGTGGACACCAGCTTTGCATTGTTAGATATACATGTTTCAAGTGGAGAATCCAAGATGCCAGGAAAGTAGTAAATGGCCATGGGAAAGAAGAATCAAGGAGTAGGAGAGTTAAAGGGATGGGATGGGAGGGCAGCACAGAGGAGGAGGCAGGAAAGGGATAACTAACACTGAGTCCTTCAGAGAAAGTCATAGAGCCAGGCATGTTGTGCAGACCTTTAATCACAGCACTTGGAGTGTGGGGAAGGGGCAGCGACAGGTGGATCTCTGTGAGACTGTGGCAAGCCTAGTCCACAGAATGACTGCAGGTCTGCTGGAGTTACAGGTATACAGTGTTTCAAAATAACAATTTAAAAAAAGTCATATGGAAACCTCCCAGTATAGAATCTTCTTAAACTACATACATAGATAATATAAAGAGATTAAAGGAGCAACCCATTAACAGGGAGATGTCACCTCTAATAGACAGCATAGTCTAGAAAGAAAAGGTCCAATTCCAGGAATGAACTCCTTGTTCATTTTTAAATATTTTATTTATTGTTCAATGCGTATCAGCATACTGTGTGCATGTACGCAGGTGAACCTGTTTCTGGCAGTGCCCACAGAGGTGAGAAGAGGGTGTTGGATCCCCTGAAAGTGGAGTTAGGCATTGTTGCTAATTTCCATCTATGTCCTGGGAAGTGAAGCCGGGACCTCTGAAAGGAAAGACAATGCTCTTAACCAGTGAGCCATCTCTCCAGTCCCCTTCGTAAAAACGTATATTTTTATTGAATATTTGTGGATTTTGTACAGCACATCTTAACCATATGTAGACACTTCCATAGCTGCAACCATTAACTGCTGGGAGGGGAAGAATCAGCCTCTGTAAAGTAACAACTCTGGGTAGGTAAACCAAAGGAGGAAAGTGAAAAATGAAATCAATAAAATCTCTCCTCTAAACACGTGTGGACACATTTACACGTATCTGCATTCAGACTAATACATCCAAAGGCAAAAACACGTGTAACCAAAAATATAGTAAATCTTATTTTAACAACACACAATCTGGAGAGGAGCTTCATTTAGAGTAAGAATAAGTGAGAAAGGAGAGGAGGGATGGATGAGTAGAATGAGAGTGAGAGTGAGCCAGAGAGCAAGAAAGAGAGAGAGAGAGAGAGAGAGAGAGAGAGAGAGAGAGAGAGAGAGAGAGAGTCACAGTCCAATGAAAGGGATGGTGGTGAGAGGCCAGAGGAGTCTCTACAAGAAAAGACCACACAGCAATCTCACAATCCTCACAGGACATTCACAGAAAAATCCCAAACAATCCCAAGAACAAAGGCTACCAGACACTGAACTTTCTCATCACCCAACTTAGTGCATCACAGCTTACAGGACAAGGAGCATGCAGGAGTCTAGTTCATAATTTAAGTGTTGTCAAGTCACAGCACAGACTGCTTCTTAACTCTGTCCAGAGAGAGAAGCAGGGAGCTATAGCATTCAAGACTCATTTCAGTAGAGAAAGCAAACGTGGAAAGTAAGGACACACTGCAGAGTGGAGGCGCATAGAGCCGAGGACAGTGCCAAGTGGCTTCCTCTACCATGCAGACTTCATTCTGGCCCACATTCACCCCACCTTGCCCAGCCCTGGGTCCAATGGTACCTTTCCTGGAAGGATCCAAATTTTACAGGATTTTACCCAATAGTCAATGCTAAATTAGGGGCAAGAATAGGAAGAGAGTTGTCAGTTCCACAGACATACATATTTACTAGGGGAAATAGAAAAGGTGTCTGCACGGTTTCCAGGGGAGGTTCACGGGGAACCTGCCAGACTGGCTGTTGGTTTCCCAGCACCCTGTATATCCTCTTCCCTAGACAGCTAGCCTGTCTCCTACCCAGCTGCAAACCCTCTCCATTTCTTTCCCAGGTCGTCCAACTTGACTTGAAGGACAACCACACCTGCAGAAAAGCCAAACAACCCAAGCCTCCCGCCGTGATGTTTCTCTGTGGTCCCTGCTTTGCATTATCAACTAGCCACATCTGTGTTCTGCTTAAACATCTCAAAGAAAAAGAACTCAAGGACACCTTGACAAAGACTTCAGAGCGGTGTATGCTCTCTTTTTTCCAAACATATGCAATCTACAATATTCTTTCATCTTATACACAACTTGCGTTCTTGTGGGAAGATTCTGTCACCTCGCTAAATAAACGCCATTCAGTCTGTTGTAAGATCTGGCTTCAGTCGTTTACCTAAACTTTTTTCTTTCTCTGCACCTCAAAATCTAACAACTTTTATACACTATGTTCATTCTCCGTAAGTCTGGTCCACACAGCAACAAAAGCACGATCACACTCTGGACAGTCAGCGACACTGAAGCTGCCCGCGTATAGGCGGAGCCTCTGGAACAGGGCCGGGTGCAGAAGCAGCCGCAACAGGAAATGCCACAGGTAGGAACATGGTGGCGTTCCGCTGCCGGCCCAGCCCAGGGAGGACCCAGCACAGCCCCAGCCCAGGGCTCCACAGCCGCTCCTCCATCTGGGGCAGCCGGGAACACGCTTACCATGTCCCGGGTTCCGGTTTCATCAGCGCTCTTCACACAGCTCCTCACAGTGCTGCTCAAGGAGCAACACACGTGGCGCATACTTCAAGTACGGAGCCAAGGACACACGTTAGAACTCACAATATGGCGGCGGGATAGAGCCCTCCTTTCTTCCTTCATTCGATGCTCCTGATTGGGCAGCAGGACCGGGAGCCCTGATTGGTTAGGGTCACCAAAAAGCCTAAGTAGCAGGGGGCTCTAAGATGATGGAGAAGCACTTATCTCTTCCCAGACCAGCCCTGGCTTCCTCTTCAGCCACAGACCCTGTACAACTGCAGGGAGACTGGCTTCCAAGGTCTGCTCCTGGCCTGGCACAGCAGCTGCTGCCGTCTTGAGAAAGTCACTAGACACTTCCTGTTCGTTCTCCTGTGTAAAGGGTTGCTCAGTAAGTTACACATTCAGTGTCAGATGTCTTTGTCCTCTTGCCTCACGTGTTGAAAGTGATCCCGTGTTGAAAGTGATCCAGCTGACACTAGGTGGCATTAGTGTTGAGTCTAGTGTCTGATGCGCATCAGGGATTTGGATTTTTCTTCAGGCACATTCAGGATTGTGTTAGAATCCAGACCTGCTCTTTAACAAGCTGGTCTTTCTAAGATGCCGCATCTCACAGCCTAAAGAAACCAGGTAGCTGTCTCCCCACAACTGCACTCAGCTCTTTTCCTGAAAAACAGTTAAAAAATATCCTGTGTTGTGAATTCAGAACTTTTCATTTACAAATTTCCAGACTGACTCCATTTTGACCCCTCCCCTCAGCCCTGCTAAGAATATCCATGCAGGTCCCATGCCGGTTGAATTGGGACTACACTGTTTTACAATAGAACGCATTCAGACTTACCAACATCTGCATCTCCAGGGAGTCGTATTTCTGCAATTCTGAAAAAAGTGCTTTTATTACCTAAAACTTAGAACCTTTCATTAGTTGAAAACTTCCTTAATCTGCCACTGTTATGGTTTAATTATGGGACCTGCCTGTGTTATGGAACAACTATGACTGCAGTCTTTGACCCTGGCATGATGTAATTGTGCTTTTCACTTAATAAAACCTATTCCCCTCCTCCTCAGGATCAACAATTCTTGGGGACTTAAGCCCACTCTCCCCCAAAACCTTATTACTAATTAAAGGACTCCTATTGCCACCTTTACCATGTGATTTCCTGTGTGCCTCACACTGCATACAGCAGTGGTCCTACTCAATACATGAAGCTCCATTTCCTCATCACATAGGCTTCACCACACTGGACCACATGGTGTGGAACTTCCTAGTACTCCCTCAAAGGATAAAAAAAAATCAAACATGCTTCTTTTGTTTGGGAAATTTCTTTGATGTCTCCTCTGGAGCTCCTCCCTACAGTCCTCTTTTCTGTAGGATACTTCCATTAGGTTCAGTTATCACACTTAAGGGAGTTCCTTTTAATGCAAAATAGTACCCAAATTGTTACATGTAACAGAAGACAGGGGTTTTGGAGTCCTTCGGGAATAGGATGAACTTGGTCATTAAGGAATTTGTGGGTCCCTGAGATCAGGATATACTCCAATGACTACCTCTGCTGACAGTGAAGGATAAACCCCAGTGTCCACCCATACCTGTCCCCACATTACATGATGCCCTTTCTAACATAAGAATGGTGTCAGGTAAGCAGAGCTTTTAGATCAGATCTTACAAAGGGCACACAGATTATTAAGGGAAAGGTGAATGTTGAGTGTGATGAAGGCCATGGTGCACGTGTAGGTCTAGTTAGCTGGTAGAGTAGTTGTGGTGTTCTCTCCTGTGGGCTGATGGCTCCCACAGGATGCCGCCACAGAGAATCTGGAGCGTGTTAGTGTGATGCCCTTCCCTCCACCTCCGAATACCCCTGCTCTGACCAGCAGAGAGGGGACGCAGGGAGAGGTCAGGCTTTGCAGTCTTCCCCACAGGCCCACTAAGAGTATAGCCCAGTCAACCCTCAGGCGAGGCGGGGGCCACCCGTTGAGCTGGGGCGAGACAGCAGCCGGGGTCCTCAGGAGAAGTCTTAACTCTTTATTGTGTTGCAGTTCTAACGGATGATGCAGCTCTCCCCAAGCGCAGGTTCGGCTTTGCAAAGCTCAAGCCTGCTCTTTTTTGCTCCCCTCCCCCAATCAAAGCACACTTTCCCACTTCTTATATTTGCACATTTTCAAGCCTTGCTTTTCCAGCATAAGGGGCAGTTGCAAAGGGGGTTGCAAAGGGTGGTTACAAAAGGCATCAATAATCTAATCAGTAGATAGCAAGCATAAGCTCAATTATCATACATGGGAGGTTAGGTTTTGATTTCTCCAAGGCTCACTCAATTTCTTGGAACTGCTTGTGTTAGACCCCACTCTCAGCCCGGGGACTCGAACCCCAATGGGCCACCTGGGCGACTAACGTCGGGAGCCCCAGTCCCAAGAATCCAGACCGTCAGATGCAAAAAGCAAGAGGTTTATTTCACTTGTGCAAGTGGGTGACTCAGCCTCAGGAAGCTAAGCCCTCCCGACTTCTGCCAGGCCAGGTTTTTATAGTAGGAATTCACAGGATAATCATGTATTGACATATAGTTTAACAAACAGTTCACAAACAGGATATTTGCTTACAGATCAGGGTTACAGAGAAGACAATTTTCCAGAAATACCACACACATTACTTTGCAATTCACAGGAGGTTAACTTTAACCGAATGTTTAACCCACAATTCTATAGACGGGATATTAGGGGACTGTTTAACCTACAATCCTATGTTAGGTGAATGTTTAACCCACAATCCTATAAACGGGATGTTAGGGGACACTTCCTGTGGAATGTTTAACCCACAGACGTTATCTCACATACCAAGAGATGTTGACATAGCCCTTTAGAAAGACTGGGACTTTCTAGTTTGGGAGGAGGTAAGCTAACAAAGGGGAGCTAACAAAAGGGATCAGGCATTTTTCCATGACAGCGGGGGTCCTACACTTGTTTGTCTCTCAGGCCAGGGTGGTCAGGTTTCACTTCCTCTAAGCGCCATCTTGGCTGTCTGTTTATCATTACCAGGTATTTAGTGAGACCCCACAAGTAGTGATTTCCCCATGGTAAGTGCAGACCTGGAAAGGGCTGATATGTGCCCACATCTAGACAGAAAATGGTCCCGTCCCCTGGGTTAATGTGAAGGGATCATTCTCCAAAAAGCTATGGTTGGACTTGGGCTTATGCTTTATTCTGGGAGCCATTTTGAACTTCACAGTCTGTCCCAGTGACAGCATTGAGGATGAGTCCATAAGAAAAGAGTTTATGAATGGTCAGAGAGAGCTAAAACTGCAGGAGAGGTGAGTGCCTGCATTAGGCGGCCCAGAGGCTGTGTCATCCCGGTGGTCTAATCTAATAGATCTTCCTCTGCTCCTCTTAAGGCCTGCTTCCTCATTGCTGAGCTGTGTAAACAGGAAGCCACGCTGCCCCACCCAGATGGATTACGTCTCTTCAGACACTATAAATGAAAACATATCCTTCATCTATTATCCTTTCTAGTTTCTTCTCAGTTGTTTTGGTGACAGCAAAGAGAAAGACACCTATTTCCTGGTCCACCTTCTGGATTTAATTTTGTGACTCCTTGGTTGTAGGTTTATCAGTTTTATAAATACACATTCATGCATACATACACACACATACATTCATAAAGACGTATGTATGTATATATATGTATGTGTGCATGTATGTGTTTACCACTCTGTTCTTGAGATAATGGTGATGCTCCTTCCTCTATTTCCAAAGTGCTGAGATTAAAAGCATCAGCCGCTGTGCCCTGGGTTTTTGTTGACACTTTACAGAACCAATGCTCTGATGATTGGTGTTGTCTATTGACTTCCTGTCTGTAATTTCTTTTTTCACTTGTCATTTCCTCTGCTTTTCTCCGTTTTCTAATGGGGGAGGTCAAGTGACTGACATTTGCCCTCTTCATTTCTGCCATTCCCATTCATGCTTGAATTTTCTTCCCAGCACTGCTTATGTGAGGCCCATCAAGGCCTGAGCTGAGTGTGTCCCAGTTCTTGGCCTCTTATTCCAGAATGAAATAAATTCCACACAGATTGCAAAGTAGGGAATAAACTATTCAAAAGCCAAGGAACAGTATAGATGAGAGAGAAATTCACCATGAGAAAGCAGCAGACCATATGAGTCAGAATGAACATGTATAATGTTTATTGATTCCAGAAGTTCATGCTTTTTGACCAAACGTCCTTTTGATCACATTCATTAGCCCACAGCCCTCAAGGCCTTCAGCTAATCTCTTCCCAATATCTTGTGTTCTCTTATTATCTTTCTTTATATATTCATTTAATTTTTATTTTTTATTAAAGGAAGAAGTGATATACTTTATTTATAAATCCTCAAAAAAAATATCATAACAGAAGTTTTCAAATTCCATACAGTATATTTGGTTCATATTTAGGCCCTTTCCCCTCTGTGCACCTCCCCATTACCTCTGAAAGCTGGATTAGCTACCCACAGTCACTACTTGAAAGGACTGATTCTTCCCTTCTCAGCAGCTAATACTTTCCAGTGCTTCCTCACCAATGTTTGGGGTTTCTGATTCACTTACCCATTCTATGCTGGGATTTTGGCTCCATTAAGCCTATGTGGGAACATGTGCATGCGTCACCACTGTTGTGAGATCAGATGGGTAGTCACCCAGCTGTCTGGAAAACGTTCCCTGTGGTCCTCTACCACCTCTGACTCTGAGAACCATCCAGGTCTGTCTTGCATAATGATCCCTGAGCCTTGGGAGGCCAAACTTTAATACAGGTGGACTATTCTGATATAAGCAGTCTGCAGCCTCTTATTCTCTGCACATTGGCCAGTTGTGGGTCTCTCTTTTAGTCACCATTTGATACAGATGTTCCATATTTTCACTGTCTTCTCATCAGTGTATACATATCAAGATTGTTTCCATTTCCTGGCTTGTATGAATGGTGCAGCAGTGAACATGGTTGAACAGGGATCTCTGTAGTGAGATATAGAGTTGCTGGGAATAGTCTCAAGCGTGATATGATTGGATCTCGTGGCAGTTGTATTTTTCCCTTTCTGAGGAATCTTCTCAATGATTTCTCTAGTTGGCTGTACCATTTTGACTCCCAGCAGCCGTGAATAAGTCTCACCCTTTCCCCATCTCTGTGCCAGTATTTGTTCTTATTTGTTTTGATCTTAGCCATTATGACTGGGTGAGATGAAACGTGTAGTTGTTTTAGTTTGCATTTCCCTGATGGTTCAAGAACAATGTCTCAGTATTTGTCAGCCAGTTGTGTTTCATCTTTGGGAACTATTGGTTCAATAAGTTTTGATCAGGTTGTTTGTTTTTTTGATGCTTAGATTTTGTAGTTCTTTAAATATACTAGATATGAACCATGAGTCTGACATATAGCTGGTAAAGGCTCTTGGCATTCTGGAGGTTGCCTTCTCACTCGAATGATAGAGTCCTTTTCTCTAACGAAACCTTTATGTTTCATGAGGTACAGGTTGTCAACTGTGGACTTAATGCCTGTGCCATAGGAGTCTTGTTCAGAAAGTCCTTTCCTGTGCCTTGTAATTCCAGTGGATTGCCTACTTCTGCCTGTATAAGATTCTGGTTATTAGGACTTTGATCGATTTGCAATTTTAATAGAGATTACACAGAAGTTGTCGATTTCTTGTAGGCCAGGCAAACAAATGTCTTCTTTGTTACCCCTTGTCCCTTTGTGTTAGAAATCACTTGAGCATAGATGGATACAAATAGGGGCTCAGAGGCTCTGTCAGAAACATGTACAACAACAACAAAAATCTTCAAGGCCTGAGGTACGGTTGGAGTGTTTCAGAGGTATTTCTTCTATATTAGTATTTTCTCATGAAGGAAATAGAGAGGTTTATAAAACTTAAAAAGTACACTTAGGAGGTTGGAGAGATGACGCAGCAGTTGAGAGTACTGCTGCTCATCTAGAGAAGTGGAGTTTAGTTTCCAGGAACCATTTCTCTGGGTCACAGCTGTGTTTAGCTTCTGTGCCATAGAATCTCACATCATCTTCTGGCCTCTGAGGGAACTAAATACACAAGGCATTGACTCAGAGTCATGGCCATACTCATAAAGAAAAATTATGTACTTTTTAATGTAACATTAGGATGCTCAGTAATCTTCTGAAGCAAGGTTCACAGTGCCCTCACCAACATTGTATATACATGTAAAGGTTAATGTCTAAACACTAATAAATGCTTAAGATGCTGACTCTCTGACAATGAAGTTTCCCAGTATTTCTTCAGGAACCTTGTAGATGGAGTCATTTTGTGAGCCATTACTCCTTCTGAGGAGGGTTTTCAATGAGACAGCTGTCTTTTCTGTCAGCCATGGTCTGCTCAGCCCTCTCTGATTCTTCTGCATTAACCCACTAAACGAGACTGTGGTAGATTCGTTTCCTTTGAGGGTCTTTCTCTGGCATGAATAGAAATGGTACCACCTGATATGAAAAGGTCTGAGGTTCAATTTATACAGATATTGAGTCCTTCCCCTAGATCAGGGTATGGAGGATGCAGGCTCATCATATATCCAAATTACGTGTAGAGCTAATGAAAAAGGCATGTGTATGTGTGATATAACTGCCAGTTATGTGAAAGGAACTTTCCCAAACATTCTAAGCCATGGCATCCCATTTAGCACATGGATTTCTGCCTTCTAAAAGTGAAACCCTGTTTCACTTTGGATTCACCTGTAGGGTAAGGTGGACTGATCTGAAGGTGACGTTCACAAAGGCAATAGCTTCGTAGTAGAAAAGTCATTTGGGGGAAAGTGTATACCTGGCCATCTGTGATTTCTCTCAGATCAGTGTCCATATCTGGCATACTGCTGTTGCAGTACATGTCGTTTTGTTAACAGTGATATTGGACATGGTAACTTGTTTTATTACTGTTTATCTTATAGGACACCATTAATTGTAAGGAATTATTTTGAAGGTAGGTTTGAATTATGTCATGGGTCACTAAAAATCAGGCTTCAAATGATGATGACCTGAGTTTAAAAATATAATTATGTCTAAAATTTGTATGTATAATTTGAATGTATATGGCTCCTTGGACTCTTGTAGAGTAGAATTTAGCTGTAAATTCTCTGTGTTTGGATGTCTGGACACTGGTTGGACATGCTTAGATCCAAATATAGCTATTTTTCCCCTCAGCGGAAGACCCGCCTGCAGGATTATACTGACAGGAAGGGATTGAGTAGATTCAAACGCTCTGCAATCAATCAGGGACATGAGTAGGTGGGCAGTGGTAAAAGGAAGCAGGAAATGCTGAGGAGCCATGCTGTAGGTTGGAGGTCAGGGTGTAATTCTTCTGCTCAATATGCTGAACTCTACCCTATATGGGGATCCCTTTGCCTGGTGACCAATCTTTTGTATGTAAAACACTAATTCTTCTAATTGGAGAGCAGTTCCCTGTTTCATTCCAACGAATCGGATTTAGAGGGGTGGAGCCAAACCCCATGTCTCATACTGGAGAATATTCAAGAAAACTCTGTGATTTGATTTTCAAAATGTGGCCATTAATTTTGGTTCTTTGTATTTTCTTTGTTTTGTAAGTCTTTGAAGTGTGTTAGAGAAAAATCCCTATGTTATACTTTGACTTTGACAATTGCTAGACTCTTGTGGAGCCTAGTCAGTTTTTTATTCAGTACAAAATTGTCTGGTGTAGTTATTCATGAATGTTTCTCTTAATGGTATAAAATGAAATCATGAATTTTGTTAACCCTTCCCACCCTTCCCCACTCCCATCCCTTTGTCCTCCCTCTTTTCTTTCTCAGATTGGTCTTTTCTTTCTTGGATAGGCTGACCTGGAGTCCTGGGGTCATGTGAACTTCTGTCTCATTCTCTGATGTATGTCACTATGACTGACTGCATTCAGTTCATTTATACCTAATTTATTTGGATATGACATTACCTAAAAATTTTAGAAAGTATTGTTTTGTCTTTAAATATTGTTTGTGTGTCATATTTGGTCTTTGATTAAAGTTGTGCTTGGGGACATGGAGAGATGGCTCAGTGGTTAAGAGAACTGAATATTGTAGAGAACCTGTGTTCAATTCCCAGCACCCACATAGTGTCTAACAGTCATAGAAAACTCCAGTTCCAGGGAAGTCAACACTATCTGACTTTGAGGGCGTTGCACAAGAGAATGACACTGACATGCATGCAGGCAATACACTCACACATAAAATAAAAACAATCAGTAAAGTATTTTTTACTTCTGCTTCAGTAAACTATTTATAGCATTTACGTTCTTTCTTCTGTAAGCACAGAGAATGGGTCATTTCCCCATTTAAAACACACACATGGTGACAGTATGTTTGAATTTGTACCCTGCAGAAAACTCATTTCACTGGACGCCTGTAATCGTTTTGGGGCACAGGGGCTGATCTGCTAGTTATCTCTGGAGTTTGAGTAGATCAATAGAATTTCAGAATGAGAATAATTCATAATGTATGAGTCATGTACGCTAGGTGATTTATGATTTCTGTTTATGCACTTGGTACCAAATGTTAAATTTTCCTACACCATCAAAACTTAAACATTATCAGTAGGAATTTCTAAGGATAAGCAAGTTGTGGATGCTAATTAGCCTCTGTTCCTGTAGCTCACGTTGTCAGACTTTCTTAAGACAGGAAGAGGACATGTGTTGTAGAAAGAGAATTGGGGCAGAGCAGAGGCACGTCCTATGTCCTGTGCCCAGTAGTGTTGGGGTCCCTCTGCAAAGAGTTAAGACACAAACTCCAGGAGTTGGTTGGAATGCATGTGGATGGTGAGCCACAGCAAACTCGTTTATTCAAGGAGGTGTAGGAGGTTTTATAAGTTTGGTTGGCCAAACTTATGGGGTGGTTCTCACCAGATGCGGGGGCTACTCACTTAATCCTCATAACAGGTAACCACAAGAACCACTCCCTTAATTCTCATAGTAGATAACCACAGGAACCACTTTCTTAATTCTCATAGCAAATAAACACAAGAGCCACTCCCTTAATCCTCATAGCAGGTGACCTTGTCAGGGCCCACACTGCACCATCCCTTCACAGTACTGAGAGGAGTGTCCCTTCAGCTCTATTTCCTTTCAGAACTATGCAAAGCTTGCATTAGAACTTCTGTGTATGGGACAAAATGTGTCAATAGCACAGTACTGTATGAATATGATACCAATTAAATCTGTGGAATATTAAGATTCTGTGACATTTAAGGATGTTTCTGTGAATTTCACCCAAGAAGATTGGGTTTTGCTGAATCATTCTCAGAAGAATCTCTACAGAGATGTGATGTTGAAAACCTCCAAGAACCTCACTGCTATAGGTAAGAATATCATCTTACCTTCTCTTATTATACTGGCAAACAAATGTTCTTAGAATCGATGCTCTTCTGTGATTTGGAATATTGAAATGCAAAAATGTAGTGTATAAGTCATGCATGGTTTATGTATACTAAGCTATATACTAGTTTTCAGTAATTTGTAATTCATCAAATTTTTCTTGAACTACATTTTATGAAACAGTTTTGAACATGCAAATATTAAAGACAATTATAAAAGTTCTGGACAAAATATAAGGTAATTAGTACACAGTAGAAGGAATGTTTCTTTGACGGAATGTTTCAAGGATTTGTATTTATCTTATTATTTATGTGTGTGCACATGTGTGTTTTTGTGTGTTTGTGAATGTGTCTGTGTCTCTCTGTCTTTGCAAACTTGTGTTCATGTGTGTAAAGAGGTCAGAGGAAGTTGGTGGACTCAGAGTTGGAATTACAGGTAGTTGTAAGGTATCTTTATTTGGGTGCTGGCAACCAAATACTGGTACTCTGGACGTGTAGCAGCTATGCTTAAGTGGAGCCACCTTTCACACCTCCCATTGAAATTATTCTTACGTGAGCATTTGTGAATTATTAAGCAATAAGCGCAGCATTTTTATCATTAGGAAATGTCTCATGTGTCTCAGTTTTAGAATCCTATTCTGTGTTTGCAGGGTATCTAACATGTAGACAGTGCTAGTAACTCAGGGTAACAAATGTCACTCTTCTTCTCATAGCCCTGTGGGAACCATAGAGTAGTTATCAATCTATTTCATTTCCAACCATTCAGATTTTTAGAAGATATATACATTACCTCATTTTGTGAACACTTTGTAATACATACTGGCAAATTGACTCTTAGTAATGTACTTGTCATTTTTATTGAAGTTCCATGTTTGAGTCATTCTGTGAGAATATACACCACACTGATGGAGCAACATTCACTTGGATTTCAAATGCAATATGACCAAGAAAATTTCTAATGATCTAACAGTATGTGAAAGCAATGTGTGTGGAAAGGTTTCCCTGTGTCATTCACCCTTCAATAACCATCTTGCCAGGCACACTCAGTACAAGTCATAGGAGTGTGAGGAATATGGAAACAGCCCCGAGAACTCTAACTCCCTCACAAGCTGTCAAGGATATTTGAGAATTCACAGTGTGAATTGACCTTAAAAAATAAGACATTTTAAAATTATTTTGATTTCCAACATCTGTTGATAATACATAGAGAAACTTATAGTGCAAAAAACCTCCATCAATACAAAGAATCTAGAAAGGCCTCTGCTTATGGCAGTTCACTTCACCCATCTGGAGGAACTGAATCTGCAAGAAAGCATTGTCAATGTAATATATGTGGGAAACATCTGAGTTCTTACACTTCTCTCCGAGAACATGAAAGAATTCAGAGTGTTTAAAAATTTATGCATGTAAAGAATGTGTTAAAGGCTTTACATTATATAGTTACCTTAATGTACATGAAAAAATTCATGCTATGGAAAAACCATATGAATGTAAACAATGTGGAAAAGCTTTTACATGATACACATACCTTCAAGTACATAAAAGAATTGATACGGGAGAGAAACCCTATGGATGTAAAGAATGTAGTAAAGTCTTTAGATGTAAGAGTCATCTTTATTTACATGAAAGAAGACATACTGGAGTAAAACCATATGAGTGTAAACAATGTGGGAAAGCCTTTATATGTCAGCGTTATCTTCAGTTACATGAAAGAAATCATACAGGAGAAAAGTAATTCTAGTTAGGTGAGTTAACAATTTTGCTTGGGTAACATCCAGAAGCATGGTCAAGCACAAACACACAAACAGCTACATCCCCCAAAACCCTGTCCACCCTAAGTGATGAGTCATGGAAGCTAAAAAACTGAGATCTTGGCACAGCTGTCATGCAGCCTGGGTAGATGGGGAATTCCTTCCATTCATAATTGTTTACTGCTTCTATAACTTTGTCGAGTGGCCTCGGGAATCCTAAATCTGAACATTCTAGAACCTGTTCTTTACATCTTGAGTCTCATGACTCCCTTTGAGAGGACTGTCAATTTAGAGGAAGTTGCTTGACACACTTTCCTCTGCCTGTTACATTTTTTGCAATGCTTTTAGATCCTTGGGAAGGTCTGTGGAGATAAATATTCATCTTCACATTGGACTGAATCTTTGTCGTGTACCAGCCATTGTGAAAGGAAGGTTCCTTCCAAGATGGATTGTAGTTGACAGCAGCTGTGATCTGTGGGTAAAAACTGAAATGCTAAGAAAGGACTTTGTGAAGCACATCCCATCCACCTAACGAAACAATAGTACTCCCTTCCATACTGAGGTCTATGACCTCTCCAGTAAGATTTATTTTTAGCTTATAATGTCAGATACAAATTTTCTCCTGTGGGGTGGGCTGTCATCTCAATCTGAAAGCTGTTTGTTAGACTTGGATAGTACTTGTGCAACGGTTGCACCCAGAGGCATATTCTGCCTGTCCTGCCAGTACTGGCACCCATACAATTTCTAGTTGAGCCAGACCCTTGGAGATAATTCTTCCCCTGTAATCTGCATTGCATCTTGCAAATTGCTAGCCAGCAAGTATGGAGGAATCTCACCAGATTCCAGCATCATTTCTCCGTCTTCTGCAAGCTGATCCTGTGGTATCTTCAGCAGTAGTGGCTTTCCATCTAGTTTCAACATGTAACCATTGGTAGTGGCAATGGCCTTCATAGACTGTGGGACATTCACCCACCTCTGTCTCCCAAGTGTCGGTTATAAATGTCTGTAACCAACAAACCTGGCTGCTAATAACCCATTAAAGCAATGAATGTAGCCCCAGGCCATTTGTGAGGTGGCAGGAAGTGCTTTTATACCTGATTTCCATTTGTTGCGGTCTGTGTATCTCTGTGTGAAATGAGAAGCTTGTCACAGTCAATTACATAACACGGAGTTGGATTAAGTCTTTTCAGCTTCACCTGTTCCTCAGTTGCCTCAAAATGCTTGTGAGAGGCAGTGTCTACACTTATGGGGGTATATTTGCATCGGTTACTGATCGGCATAATGTGTGGTATATTTGCCAACACTTTAGACATAATTGGATTACACATAATTGGATTAAACAATTTGACATGTGTCCTGTCAAAATGTTTAGAGGCAGGCTTTAATTGTGAAAAGGAAACCCATGTGACTGGCACCTAAACAAAGATGTCTGAGGAAAAACCGTTTCCTGCCTTCATGTGTTCTATTTCCTGCCCAGTGTGCTGACTTCTGTGGCTGCTGCTGTTGCTGCTGCAATTGTCCAGTGATAGACTGCAGCTCCGTTGGTTTTTAAACATGGACTAAATAGCAACAGCATTGGGACTTCCCAGATCTTCTCTGTCAGAATGGATGTGTGGAGACATCCTGCTGTGTGGGTTGAGCAACTTCTGGGTTGTCCTCTCTGTTCTGCACATATACATGCTGGAATAGCCATCCCACTGGGAGCTAATCTACTGGATTTGCTGTCATGGCGCACACACATTCTGGAGCTTCTGTTCTCCCCAGCATTCTTTGTAGCATAGTTTCCTATATGTGATGGGTTGTAGGGAAATGTAATTGATAGACGTGATCTTCCATTGCCAGGTTTCTCTGTCAGAAGCATATCTCTCTGCATTTGATCTATAGTACCACATATACTGTAACAGAGAAATAAATTTCTTTTAACAAAAGCAATTTCGAGTGTATGTTATGAAGGAACTTAAATTTCAAACTGTTTAGTTACATTTTATTTTATTAATAATTTTACTTTTATTTGTGTCTATGAGTATATTGCCTGCTCATATGTACATGCGTTATGCAGTGCCCATAGAGGACTGAAGAGTGTATCAGGTCCCTTCCCTGAAGTTATGAACAGTTATTAGCCACCATTCATATCCTGGGAATTGATCCTGGTTTGTCTGCAAGAGCTTCCAGTGCTCTTAATTGCTCACCCATCTCTCTGGCCGAGTTTAATTTTATGGAAAAAATAGGTCTCCAGGATGGCTAACATGTTTTGCTTGGCTTCCATACAAATTTTTTTAATGTACTTTTTTATACGTGTGGTGTTATTTTGCCTCTATGTATGTAAGTGCACCCATGTTCTGCAGGGCCTGCAGAGGTCAGAGGAGGGTTAGATCCCCTGTAACTGGATGATTAAGGAGAAAACATACTGATTCTTAGATAAAACTGAATATTGTCCCGGTATATGGATTATTTCAAAATGGAAACAAGGAAAAGTGATAACAGAATCAGAAAGCTTCTGGCTATTACTGCAGGTCTGCGCTAGATGCACAGAGGTTTCTAACAAATGAAAGGGAAGAATGCAGTATAAGGATCGTTCCAAGGATTCATCCTAGGAAATATAGATTATTACTAGGTACTTATTTCACTAATTAGTCTACTCGAGGCATCACTTTTAAATTTTGTCTCTTGGAACATTTGGCAAAAGTGGACAGTCAGAAAGTGAGACAAATACAACAAAAATCCAGTTGAAAATTTCTACCTTCAAAATTATTTTCCTCGACTGATCCATATCTGCTAGGTCATAGAATCCCATACATGAAGAGAAGGTTCAAGAGGGGCAGTGCAGACCATAGGTGTAACATAGCAGTGGAGAAGCACCGCTGTGATGGAATTGTAAAAGAGAAACAGACTGTCCCCATCCCTCACTATGCAGGGACATTGTGAATTTCTTTAATGTGAAGATGTGCCTTCATCTCCAGGGATGACTGAGCATGAGGATCCTGTTTCCCAAGATTTGGTGGTAGGATCCCCACACAAACTGTTACAGGTGGCCATCAAAACATCTCAGGTATCTTTTGATATCACAGGTACTGTTTGATTTTGTCTGTATATTGAAGCTTTGTCCTCTGTCTTAATAATTAAGCAGTTTCTTTTCTAAAGAGATTTGTATAACACACATTTCTGGAAACCTGAAACTTAAGAGCTGATGTTCTCAGCCTCAGTCCACAGTTAGTACAACCATTTCCCTTATATGTAATAAAAAGATAAATTTGGCCTGAGAGGTGTCTCCTCAAAGTCCCAGCTAGACTTTATAACTGAACAGATAAAATGTGTCCTAGTTTCAGTACCTTACAGTAGTAAGGTTACAGTCTTCACACTGAAACTTGTTTCTGGAGATCAAGTGTGAGTCCATGTTGTAGAAAATCAGAGAAGAAATGGGCCACACAAAGAAAATAAAACTAAGACAATGAATATAATTCTATAAGAACCCCAATCACTGTGTCATTTAAAAAAGGGGGGAAATCTACATATTATTGGTCGCTGAAAATGTGGAGTGTTAACATAAGTCCTTGACCTCTATTACAAAGAAAATCATCTGTATGAAGAAAAGATTGCAGTAAAAGGATAAAATTTTACCAAAATTCTTTTTAATAAAGGATATAATCATTTTGTGACATTGACTTGCATTTCCTTTGGGTCAAAAAAGCACATATCAGTGTCTAAAATAACTCAATGTTATTCACTAGAGTAAATTCTGCACTTCCTAGGCTGATGCAAAGTCAAGAACATCCTCAAAACATTTGTCGTAGAGATGGGTCAGTATTTAAGAGTTCAAGTCGTGTTTGAAAACACGAGACTTGAGTCTACATAAACTCAGACACAGCAGTGCACAGAGCCAACTCCAACATGCATACTATGGTGTAGGACGGAAAAGTAGAAGAATACCTGAACACCCTGGTCCATAAAACCTCGTGCATACACTTGAGAAACAGAAAGAGCCTGGTTTAAAGAAGGTAGATGAGGAATGACACCTGAGCTGGTCTGTGCTCTGAGCATGCTAATACATGCATACCACACTTCTAAACATTAGTGAGTGCATGCACACAACAATGTATGGTTCCTCATATTGACATTCAATTACAAATGGTATATGAGTCAAATGTTATTTAGTAGTGCATGCTAAAATTTCTTGTATTTTATTCATTGCTGTGTATTATTTTCCAGGCTGTTCTTTCTGTGCGTACAGTGGGTGTGATATCTTTGCTAAGGCTGTGTGTTAAGTTTCTGATGTCGGAGATGTTCATTTTGGGTTTCCTTTTCACAGTGAAACTCACAGAAGATATCCTTGCCCTAAGCAATCCTGTTCAAAATGTGTGTAAGGCTCACTCTGTATGTAATGAACAGGCATGGGACTAATCTCATCTAAACTAACTGTGAATGTAAATCTGTCCATTATATTGACTGTGTCACAGTACATCACTTACATCTCAATGTATTAAATAGTGCTTTGACATAAAATTATACGGTCTCCACAGAAAGGATGAGAGGTCTTGCTACTCTAATGACTTGGGCATATGTGTTGTGAGGCAAGGTAAATCTGTGTTCCCTGTCCATCCTCAGCGGTACACAGAGAGTAATGTGACCCAGATGCTACAGCATGAAGATGGCTTCATTGTATGTGTCTGGGAGATCCTGATCAAGAAAACCACACTGATGGTCACCATGGCCAGTGTACTCAGGCATCCCAGGACCATGTAAAGTGCAATGAGTGAGCCCTATATGGGATGTATGTAGGAGAGAAGTACAAAAACTCAGACGTTTCCCTACATACATCCCACATATATTACATTGATAATGCTTTCTCACACTTTCAGTTCTTCCAGATGTGTGAAGTGAGCTGCCAAAATCAGAGGACTTTCTAGATTCTCTGTATGGATGGAGGCTTTTTGCTCTATCTGTTTCTTGGTATATCACCAACAAATGTTGGAAATCAAAATAATTTAAAAATCTCTTATTTTCAGAAGGTCCATTCACACTGGAAGTTTTCATATATCTTTGAGAGTTTGTGAGAGTGTCAGAGTACTCTGGCTTGTTTCCATAGACTTCATGCTCATATGATTTGCACTGACAGTGAGAGGGAGGACAGTTGTTAAAGGTTGAATGACACATGGAATTCTTTCCCCATACTTTGTTTTCACATGGGGTTAGGTCACTAGAAATTTTCATGATCATATTGGCATTTGCTATGCTATTGAAAGTTTCTCCAGCATGATGATCTTCTTTTTGCACACAGAATGTCTGAAATATGGAACTTCTGGAAAAATGACAAGGATATTCATAAAAGTCAATTTACTACTATTACAAAGTATATGTCACATACTGCTTCCAAAATTAGGTAAAACTATATGTCTTCTGCCAAAATGGTATTGTTGGAAACTAAATACACTAATAATTCTACTTTATGGTTCTCACAGGGTTATGATAAAAACACTGATGTATGTTAATGTGAATTCCTTGCAGTGTTTGCATGTGAAATGCCATGCAAACATTGAATAGGATACTTAAATTGACGTATATGTTATATTGCATAATGATTAAATAAAATCACGTGGTGCTTATCATATATTCATAAATGCTCCCAAAAAAAATACCCTCAATGAGAGCCTGAAGAGCTGGTTCAGCTACTAAGTGCCCTTGCTGCTCTTAGTGACAATCAGTATTTATGTGACATCACCCATGAGAGGTAGCTCCCAAAATCTTGAAATTCAGCTCCATGAGGCCAGCATCTGACTTCCTTGTGTGAATGCACACAGGTTTGTAATGATGGAAAGACAGGCAGACAGATAGAAAGACATACATACACACAAACACACCCCCACACATGCAAATAAATAAAAAATATCAATCTTTTAGGAATTCTTACAAACAAACTTTCTACTGTTTTCAAATTACCTTGGAATTTTTCCAGAATGTTTATGGTGGTCTTTCACACTCTCATCTTCACAACTGTTTCCTAAAGTTAGTAGGAGAAAATTTAGATGAATTGGAAACAACTGAAAACTTAGTATTTCGCTTTAGCCTATATGAATCATGCCTGATTTATACACCACATTCTTCCCTTTCAGTATTTCAAATCACAGAAGAGCATCAATACAAAGAAACACTTGATATTCAATATACTAAGGGAAGGTAAGATGATATTCTTACCTATAGCTGTGAGATTCCTGCATGTTTCCAGCATCACATACCTGCAGAGATTCTTCTGAGAAGGATGCAGCAAAGCCCACTCTTCTTGGTTGAAGTTCACAGCAACATCTTCAAATGTCAAAGAATCCTAAATATTCCACAGACTCACTTGACAACATGATCATACAATCCTATGCTATTCACACATTTTTCTCCATACACAGAAACTCTAATGCAAGCTTGAGTGGTTCTGAAAGGAAGGAGCACTGGAGGGATGCTCCTCTCACTGCTGGGACAGGAAACAGGATGTGCTGCTTCTCTGCCCCATTCTCTTTCTATAGCACAGGTCTACTTTCTGTCTTAAGAAAGTCTGACCACCTGAAAGCAATTAGCATGCAAGAGTCTGCCTGTCCTTACAAATTTCTGCTCACGATGTTTAAGTGTAGACCACAGGAGTAAATTTAACATTTGCTACAACTTCATGAGCACAAATGACATATCGCTTAGTGTAAATAACATACAAACTCTATGGGATTTTATCAACCTTTCTCATTCTGAAAGTCGATCAATCCTCTCAAAACTCACACAGATAACTGTAGGATCACCCCTGTGACCCTAAAGCATAAGACACATTGAGAGTAATACATTTTCCTGCTGAGCATAAATTCACATATGCTGTCACAATTTGTTAAGTGGAGAAATGAACACATTCTATGTGCTTATGGAAGAAATAACATATACACTGCTAGAAATACTTTACTCAAGACCAATTTAAAATTTCGTCTTATACTACCAATATATATGTAAGTTCACCTGTGTTGTGCAATGACATAGAAATCACAAGAGGGCGTTGGATTTCTGGGAAATGGAGTTACTGATAATGTTAGCCCCCATAAGTGCGCTGGGAATAGAACCTGGGTCCCCTGCAAGAGTAGACATTGTTCTTACCACTGAGCCAACTCTCTAGCCACTCAAGCACAATTTTAATTAAATAACAAATATGACTCAGGGTTAATATTTAAATATCCTAAAACAATACTTTAAAATTTTTTAGGTACTGTCAAATGAGAGAGGTGGCATGTGCTTCAGAAAGATCTCAGCGTAGTCAGTCACAATGACATGTCACAGCTGCATCAGAGAAAGAAACAGAAGGCCACAAGAGCACAGGAGTCCAGTCTGCCTATGCTATGAAGCAAAACACCGACCCAGGAAGAAAAGAGGCAGGAAAAAGATTGGAATGGGGAAGGGCAGGAAGCAGGGTCACCAGAATTCAGGATTTCATTGTATACTCTCAAGAGAAAAATTCACCAATCACCACAGCAGATAATTTGTACTGAATAAAACAGTGACTAGGATCAGCACATGTCTAAAAGCTGCAGATGACAAAAAACAACGGAGTGATGTATAGTCTAACACACTTTGAGGACTTCCAAAAATTAAAGACAGAGGGCCAAAACTGGATGCCACACTTTAAAAGTCAGGTCACAGGTTTTGGGACATGGCTCGGCAGGTCAAGGGTTTGCCCCATAAGGTTGATAACCTCAAGTTGATCCCCTGAACAAACAATTAGGTCAAAAGATAGAAAAGACGTATTTGCTCTGTTGAGAATTGAGGCATGCACACACCCATATGCATCCACATGCACACAGTAATATTTTAAAACTTAGAAAAAATCATCAACATTTGAAACCTGACCTTTAGTGAACCGTGACATAGTGCATACACATCTACAAAGTAATTCCTAATAACTAATGGTGCCCTATAGGATAAGCACTCTCAAAACATATTAGAATCTACTATTTCAGTCTTAACAAAATGACATGAACTGCAGCAGGATCCCAGAAATGATCTGAGAGAAACCACAGATGGCCAGACCTTTACTTCCCCAGAAGACTTTTCCACAAAACCAATACAAAGCTAGTGGATTTGTGAACATCACCTCGAGATCAGTCCAGCTTGCCATCCAGAGACCCAGCAGGTGACTCCAAAATAAAACTGGATTTCACGTTGATGAGGCAGAATTCCACTGCTCAACATGCTTAGAGTGTTGAAAAAATTTCCTTTTTCATAACTGGCACTTATGTCACCTACCTTTTTTATTGATACAACACATAATTGGGACCTATGACGGGTCTTGCACCTTCCATACTCTGACCGGGGGAAGGACTCAAAACCTCTGTAAATTGAACCTCAGAACTTTTCATGGAGAGATGGTGCCCTGTCTGTCAAAGCATGAGTGTGACACTCAAAATGTATGATTCTACCGAAGTTGAGTTTAGTGAGTTGACTGCAGTTACTTACAGAAGAATGGGTGAGGACCATGGCTGACAGAAAGACACTCAAAACCTGTGCAGCGACTCACAGTAGCTCCACCTAGAAAGCTTCCTGAACAACTGCTGGGGAAATTCAAGGCGAGAGACTCTGCACCTTCTCTATTTGTTAGTGTTGATATGTTAATCGTTACATGCAAATACAATGGCACTGTGAACCTTGTTTTAGGAGATTACAGAGTCTCCTAACTTTACATTAAAAAGCACATTATTTTTCTTTATGTGTCTGTGCATGGCTCTGAGTGAATGCCTTGTGTATTTAGTTCCCTCAGAGTCCAGAAGAGGACATGAGAATCTCTGAACTGGAGTCACAAGGAGCTGTGAGTCCCAGACCTGGCTGCTGGAAATTGAATTAAGTACATCCTTAAAAAAACTAAATGAATAAACAAAGGATAGATAATAATAGAGGACATGAAACTGGGAAGGGACTAGTGGTGTGTGGATGACTGGAGGAAAGGAGGGGTTCTGAATGTGATCAGAACCACATTTGATAAAAAAATCCTGATTCTGGAATGAAAAATTATAAAATTCATGTATCATTTATATATATTATAACAATTTATAATAAATATGTATAAAAATTAAAGTATTCATGTTTTATATATATATATATACACATATATATATATGTATACACATCTGAGTCATGTGGCCTGCTACTTTCTAACACCGAATTTCTTTCTCACTAATGCTAGTTCTTTGCTTTTGAATAGTTTCTTCCCTACTTTGCAGTGTGTGTGTGTGTGATTTGTTTCATTCTGCAATAAGAGGCCAAGGACTGGGACACATTCAGCTCAAGCCCTGATGGCCTTAACATAAGCAGTACTGGGAAGGAAATTCCAGCATGAGTGGGAATGGCAGAAACGAAGAGAGCAAATGTCAGTCAATCTTCACATTAGAAAATGGGAGAGAGTCACAGGACATGACAACTGGAAAATGAAATCACACCACAGGTTCCTGTGGCCTCCCCTAGAAGTTCAAGCACTACTCCTGTGAACCTCTTGGAGATCCCCATCCACTCTCTCCAAACCCTAACGAAAGCTAACACCCTCTCATATAATAAACTGTCATATAACAAATTTTATATGGTATTTTCTTTATCTACTCCATGAACCACAGAAAACCGCCACTCACTGCAAGGAATTCATCCTGACCCTGATACTCAGGGAGACCTCAAAATATTCATAGGCAAAGGTTACAATTCCCAAAAAGTTATGACCAACATCTTTACTCCAATGGCAAAGGGTGCCTTCCTGCTCTACAGGACAATGCTGACATTATCTCTGGAATCTGTACTGGGTCTGCACATCTTAACTTCCTGACAGCACTGTCACACTGCTTACCTGCCATGATAAATCCCAATACTGTCACTTTTAACCATTCCACATCCTGTTAATCCAGATTCTGCCAGAGTCATAATCTCACCATTTTGTCCAAGAGTCTATGATCACTTCAGACATCACAACTGAATCTTCATGGAGGATTGCAGAGTTGACTCTTTTTAATGAGACTAGAGGGGTTGCCCCACCATTCCTTGAAAATGAACACTAGGAATGAAGAGATGGGTCAGTGGTTATGAGCACCTGGTACTGTTTCAGAGGACCACAATTCAGTTGGCAGCATACACATTGGTGGAGGCTAACTATCATCTGTAACTCCAGTTCCAGCAGATTTGATGTCTTCTTCTGCCTCCATGGTTATTGCATGCACATGCTGGGTACACTTACATACATGCAGAGAGAACATTCATACACACAAATTAAAAATACATAATTCTTAAAATGCTCTCAATTAGTCTGACAAGGAACCCCTATCTTGCTACACTTATCAGTCTTCAGAGCACTCATGGACAAATGTAGCACAAATTCAGCTTCCTTGCATGTCCTCACTGCTCAGTTCACAGCACTTTCATGAGATGCTGGCCACATAAGCCAGACTTCCATTTATACTAAGGCCACAATCCATAAGGAAATGACTGTTCCCATGGGGACCCTTCAGTCAGGCACCTTCACTCTTCTATTATTAAGGCAGAAAAGAACATCTCTTCCTCTAATGAACCCAATTGTAAGACAGGATACAAAGCTCACAGGTGGTTTCCTTTCACCACATGGAATAAAACAGTAAATAAAACCTCAATTTAAAGTCAAGGAAATGGCTCAGTTGTAAAGTGCTCATCACAAACAATAAGGACAAGAAACCAGATTCCCTAGACTAAGAAAATGTTGGTCACAGCATACGTTCCTCCAATCCCAGTGGAGGAGATGGAGACTACAGGATGCCTGGGGCCTGCTGGGCTGCTAGTCTAAGGGAAATGGTGAACTCCTTGTTCAGAGAGAAAGCCTGTCTCAGTAAAGATCGAGGGGACATCAAGAAGGCTCGGTGTGTAAAAGCACGTTCCTGGAAAACATGGAAAATTCAGTAAAATTCAAAATTCCACCGCATAAAGGTGGAAGGAGAGAATTGACTCCCTAAAGTTGATCTCATGTCTCTACACATGCCTCATGGCAAATATGAGCACCAACACAGAGCTGAATCATATACACATACATAATACCAATAAATAAAATTTCTGAATTCAAAAAATAAGGAAAAAGGTGGCAAAGGGCATCAATCACTGTCGTGCTCATGCCTCCAAATCCACAGGGAGACCTTCAGACATGTCTGCATTCAGATGAACAGACACACACACAAAAACGCAATCTCAATTCAGTCCAGTCTGAGAATCTGCCTGTGCTGAACTATCACCCTGGAAAGAACACACCATTCTCAGAAAGCTCTATTGAAGAGGGAATTTGATCCTCCCCCCCCCACTCCAATAAAGGTCAGAGTCCTACTAGACCATAAAGAGTTCAACTGGTAGCGAGAAATGAAACAGCCTGGGCTCCACAACAAGCCTGCCCAGAGTCTGGTCCCTGCTCTGCAGTGATTTTGGTTCCCCATTTCTTTCCTATCTCAACTCATTCCTTTTTAGGAAGAACTCCTTTCCTGTCTAGATGTGGGCACTTGCCGGAATATCCCAGGTCCCCACTTCCTATGGGGATGTCACTCCTCTCTCTGTCAGCTAACTAGACCTCCACATGCACCATGGCCTTCCTCACAGCCCACATCCGTTTTTCTGCTAATAATCAGAAAGACCATTAGAAGACTGCTAATAATCAGAAAGACCTTTAGAAGATCTCACCTAAGAGCTCTGCTCACCTGACCCCATTCCTGTGGTACAGAGGGCATCATGTGCATGTGGGCTCAGGAGCAGACACAGATGGCCATCTTGTGCTGATCCTACCTTATCAGCTGAGTTAGCCACGGGAAAATAACATATCTCAGAGACTCACATAACTTTCACATCACATCAACAGAACTTACAGAACAAAACCCTGTGCCAGAAACAAGTATCATAATTTTAAGGGCAATCAAGTCACAGCATACACTGGTTCTTAACTGTGGAGAGAGTAGCAGCAAGCTGCAGCACTCAAGATTTCTTTTAGCAGGAGAGAACGCAAACGTGGAAAGTAAGGACACAGTGCAGAGTGGAGGCGCACAGAGCTGAGGGGCAGCTGCAAGGGGCTTCCTCTACTGTGCCGACTTGTCAGTCCTGCTCCACATTTCTCTCCCCATTGTCCTGACCTGGACCGAGAGCCCTCCCTTTCCTGGAACAACTGGAGGCATTTTGAAGCATTTTACCCAAAATTCAGTGTTTAATTAGATGCAAGAATATGAAGAGAGCAGTCAACGTCCACAATAGATCAACTCAGTACGGAAAATAGAAAAGGAGTCTGGAAGTGATCCTTAGGGAAAAACTTCATAGGGGTCATGGAATCTGCTCAGACTGGATGCTGTCTTCCCAGATCTGGTCCTTCCTCTTCCCTAGACAGCTATCCTATCTCCTTCTGTATGGAATATGGAATAGATAAGGAAATATATTTAATGATGTTATAGATTTAAGTTAATAAATTAAGTTATAATTAATAAGTTATTTAGAAGTAAGATGTGTGACAGTGTGAGTAAAAATGAAAGTAAAATATTAAATGGCAAGTGTGGTCTTTGAAGGCTTGCTGTGAGACCTGTGTGACTTATAGATAAGATAAACATATGGTGTCTGGTAATCTAAGCTGGCTGAGAATCCAGCCCCAAAAAGTGTATAAAAGCAGAAAAAATTCCATGCACTTCAGAGCTCTCTACCAGGGACTCTTCTCTGTGCTGGCTGATCTCGCACGGCTCATCGGAGCCAGCGACTCGGCATTCATTGGCTGCTGTAGCTGGGACATCCAAGGACGTGTCATGCTCCTGACCTGCATGACCAGTCATCGCAACCCGAAGCTTGGCCGAACCTGGTTCACCGTGGCAGTTCCACCGTTGGCGGACGTCCTTGGACTCTTCGCCAGCTTCCTCCTGCTTCTACTCTCAGTGCTCTTGTGTGCTGAGATACTCGGGTTGGACTGAGGTATTGTGTGATTGTGTGACTCCCCTAGAAGTAAAAGATGTTGTTTGTTTCCACATCATACAAGCTTGTCCTGGTCTCCTTGCATCTTTCTGGATGTGCTCACGACAGTTGACGTAGTCGGCAGGATGTCCATGAGGATATTCCATTTTTCCTCTGGCTGACGGTTGCCAAATGTCCAAGTAGAGATCTAATTAAATTGCCCACGGAGTAAGACTAGGAGTGAAACTAAAACTTCTGAAGGGAATCTCATGGGCTGATGCACCTCAAGGCCAACCACTGCATGTGGGAAGAGCCAGGTTAAATGGGTGACTACCCCGAGAGAACTCAATAAGGCCGATGCTCTCCAAAGCCAGCCACTGTGTGTGGAAAGAGCCGGGTTAACTGAGAGACCACCTATGAGTTCACCCCAGAAGAAGAAAATAACTTTCATTCCAGTCCCAAATTTAAATTGATACTGTTAAAGAAAGGAAAGCTGCTACTTTTTAGATGTAAAAAATTTTCCTGTATCTGAAATATATATGTATAATTCTCTGATAAATGTAGTTTTCTTTGATAAATGTAATTTTAGGTCAATGAGGATGTGGCTTGCCAAAAGAATAGAGAGAAAGGCCGATTTGTGGTTGGAAGCTTTACTGAAAAAAGCAGAAAAAACACCACTATCAAATTCATACTGGTACATCGCTAAAAAAGAGGTAAAATTCTTATATTTTGGCGAGTTTTGTGTGAAAATAGGAAGGATGGCTCTAAAAAAATTAATAAAGAAAATGAAAAAGACAGAAATATCAGTTTTGTCCAGGAAGGAGGTTGAAGATGAGGTTGAAAGAAATTGGAATCCAGTAGCACAGACTGTAAAGAAACAAATAGGAATGAGAAAATTATTTTGGCCAAAGGAGATAACTACTCCTACAGATGCTCAGGAAGCCCTACAGGAAAGAGGAAAGAAACATACATCATCGGTCTTAATGAAAACTATACAGGACATAGACAGAGATAGAGTACTGGGCAAAAGGCTAGCCTTAAATGTGGATAGACGAGGCGTTGGAGGAGAGCCCGCCCCATCGTTCCCTGTGACCACAACTGTTACAAAAACTCCATTCAGCAGATCAGCCACAGGTTTTTTCTCCCCCTCTGCTAATCAAAGAGAAATAATAAGAGAAGAGCACGCATATAATCAGTCTGAACTGTCAGAATTAAGATTTTCCCCAGAATAACCTGAAGGATGCTGAATGGATTAATTTAATATGTGAAAGAGGAGGAGACACCGTAGTCCTTTCTGAAGCCGAGATGAGGAAATTAAAAAATATTGTAGAAAACCCATCATTATTTGAGGCTTTAGAACATGTGTTAGACACATGTAAAAATGAAAAACATCCTCTTGTAGATTGGGTTACTGGAGCATGGAGATTAGCATTCCCTACACTGGACCTCACTGCACTCGAGTCTTGCTGTAAATGGCATGACTATTCTGGAGCCATAAAACTACTAAGGAAATTGGGGTTACTATACTTTATATATACTGTAACAGACACCCCGCAGTCATTGCCATTACTTCCACAGTTTGGAAAAACCATGGTAGAAGGGGATCCACAACACCTTAAAACGAACATAGTTAGACCTCTAAAGAATTGCCAGACTGTAAAGGATGCCATAGATTTCTTTAAAAACTTCAGAGAATTAGAATCAGATAAAATTATATCACTACAAGCCCCCACCAGGAAATATAGACCTAACATCAGGCCATTTGGAAGACAAGCCATTACTAGAGTTCCAAACACTAAACCATGGAACCCAGTAAATAGAGTAATAGGACAGAGATACAATCCATTTAATTCTGGACAAAGAAAACCTCAGACTCCAAACAGGAGTATTTTTTAGGCTGAAGGCCAACCTCTGGAACACTTCCAAACTTCAATTTCAGATTCCAGAGGAGGACCAATCAAAATTTTCAAAATGGAAAAAAAAAAAAAAAACAGAAATGGAACAACCCAAACCCAAACAGTCAGAGAAACCCCAGAAGAAATATCCAAAGAGACATTTTTCTTAAACAGTTTTCAATCAGACCTTAGACCCTTCATTAATATTCCAGTAATGACAAGGAAGGGTCTAAAACATACAAAATGGCTTTTAGATACAGGATCACAAATTAGCATTTATACTGAAAATTCAGGAGAGGAACAATCTAAGAAAAATATTATAATACAAGGAGTTAATACAGAACAAACAGTTCCACTTATAAACATTCAGTTACAAGTATATGATAGACTTATTAAAATAGAAGTGGCAAGTTTTAATGCCCCTTGTAACCTGTTAGGGATAAAGGAAATTAATAAATTATTTCCAACTTTCTTAAACTTTAAAAGAATATCGAAATTTCATGTTAACTTAGCAGAAGTTAAAATAGAACCAGTAATATTACCAAAAACTAGACCTTCCTTTACCCCACAATACCCAATAAAAGCAGGAATTGAAGAAATTACAGAAACTATAAAAAACATGATTAAGGAAGGAATTATATAACAAACTCAGTCCTTTAATTTCAATAGCCCAGTATGGCCAGTACAAAAACCTAATGGTAAATGGAGGTTAACAGTAGATTATAGGAAATAAATGAAATACAAAAAAACTTCCTGGTTCTCTACCAGATATAGATAATATAACTAATAGAATTAAGATGTATGCACCTTTATGGCTAGCAACAGTGGACCTGACTGACATGTTTTTTGGTATACCTTTACATCGAAGCTCGAGAGAAATAACTACATTCACATGGCAAGGAAAGCAATATCAATTTTTAAGATTACCTCAAGGATACTTAAATAGACCTATTATTGCACATAGTACTTTAATGGTATCTTTGAAAACATTTGAAGTAAAAGATGTAGAAATTTTAACTTATGTATATGATATTTTAATAATGGGAAAAGAAGAAAACCAGGTTAAGGATGCTTTAGAGAAACTTATAGTACATTTACAGACCTGGGGATGGAAAATTAATACAGATAAGAAGAATGGTCCTAGCAAACAAGTAAAGTTTTTAGGAATCCATTGGACCACTGAAGGCCCACAGATACCTGAACAAATTATTGATAAGTTAAAATCTTTAAAAGTCCCTGAAAATAAACAAGAAGTACAGCATATTATAGGCTTATTTGGATATTGGAGAATGCATATCCCATATCTACAATTATTGTTACAGCCATTATATAAAATAGTTAGGAAAGCACAAGATTTTATTTGGACTTTAGAACAGGAATCAGGAGTAAAATTAATTGTAGATTACATTTCAGAATATAAATCTCTTTTTTATATCAAGCCACAGGACACATTTTATTTTATGATGGATATGGTAATTGGAATATATTTGCAGAAAGACAAGACAAAACTTATCCCGTAGGATTTTATTGCAAAAAATTTCCATGTTCTGTAAGTAAGTACTCACTTTTTGAAAAAACTATATGGATCACGTATGAGGCAGTACGAAATGTTTATACTATGCTGCAAAACAATCCAGTAGTTATAAGATCACCAATCCCAATGATGGATTGGATAAAGGCACCTGGTGAGGCATGGGCTGGTCTACCCATGGAAGGAAAGGTACTTAATTGGAAATGGTACCTAGCTGAATTCCTTAGGGATACAGGCGCATGTGCAAAGGGGTCGGTACCAAAGGTGTCGGAGTCGATACTTCAGACCACCTGCCCGATGACTCCCAAGGGCATACTGCTCTTTAACACCACCCTTCCCCAGAAACAGGTACCACTCGGGCATTGGGGGGCGATGGCCTATTCCCCCTCCCTAAAGAATGCTTGGTTCACAGATGGTTCAGCCACCCCAGTGAACAATAAAGTACACTGGAAAGCAGCAGCATATAGACCTTCCGATGGTCTAGTGCTAACAGAGCAAGGCACCGAAAAATCTGCCCAACGTGCGGAGGTCATTGCAGGTCTCCTGGCCACAAGACAATCTAAAAATGAAAATCAAAAGGTGATGTATCTTTTTACAGACTTTGTACAAAGCACCAGCAGTGACATTTGCTTGTGCTGTGGTTGAATGTATGGTCTGTCTTGCCATTTGAGGAGAAATTTCATACAGCATCAAAAGAGCACAGAAGGATGCAAACAGGAGCTCAGAGGACATTTTAGAAAAATGACCAAAAACAAGAAAAAAAGAATAACAAAAACCAAGAACCTGAGGTAGGGATTAAGTGTTTCCTTGCTATTTCTAATAAATTACCATTTTCTTATGAATGTGTGTGGAATAGAGAGGGTTATGAAACTATAAGTAAACTTAGGAGGCTGGAGAGATGGCTCAGCAATTGAGAGCACTTGTTGCTCATGTAGAGAACCAGAGTTCAGTTTCTAGGTACCATGTCTGCGGCTTCCAATTGCTTGTAACTCCAATTGCGGAGAATCTGACTTTATCTTCTGGAATCTGAGAGAACTAAATACACAAGGCATTCTCCCAGAGCCATATACGTACCGGTAAAGAAAAATAATGTTCTTTGTAAAAGTAGACTTAGGAGACTCATGAATCTCCTTAACAAGATTCACAGTGCTCCTCACCAACATTATAGATGCATATAAAGATTAACATAGTAAGGCTATCAAATACAGAAGATGTAGCCTTGAAGTTCCCCAGTAGCTGTTCAGGAACCTTTCTAGATGGAGCACTTACTCATTCTGTGGAGGGTTTTCAATGATACAGCTGTCTTTCTGGCAGTGTTATGCCCAGGTTACAGCCCCCCCTCAGGGACCACCACGGAGGCCAGATCCGATGCAAGTACAAAAAGGATCTTTATTTACAAGCTCGAGCCCGGTCCACAATCCAACACACCGACGCAGCGGGTGATAGGACAGTGGCCCCGAGTGGAAGGTGAAATGATCTTTTATAGGGTTAAAACAAAGGGAGGAGGGACAAGGGTTGGGATTGGCTAATGGAGCCTACTGGCGCGAAAACAGCTTACAATGATAGGTTATACATCAAAAGGCAGGTGACAAGGAAGTATAGCTTCTTATTGGTGGGTCTGTCCTGGGACGTGCTTACCAGAGTATGCTTCAAGGTCTTGGGCTTGTTTGGGTTTTTAATTTATGTCTTGGTCATCCTGACCAGACTCTATGCTTTCCCTCTAAGCCACGACTAAACCATCTGAAGGCCATGTCCTTGCAATCATTTAACTAGCGGAGAGGGAAAGAGTTTCTGAAGCCAGGAGGCCAAGCTTATGTGGCTGAGGCTTTTTCTAACAAAATGGAGTCAGATCTGCTTTAACTTTATATCTCAAGCTTGGAGATCTTCTCATTCCCCCCTCTGAAATGAACCTATGGCCCAATCTTGGGACATTTTAGTTCATGGATTAATGGGGGTGGAATGCATTTTCATATCATTATTGCTTATGGGTTGATACTGAGCACGAAGAACCATAAGCTGAATAGTTCCCAAGCGTTTTTTTACAAACTGGACTAATTTGTTAAGGATGCAGGGGCCAAAGGTAACTATGAGGAGGAGGATTATTAAAGGCCCCAATAGAGTGGATATTAAAGTTGTTAACCAAGGGGATGAATGGAACCATGACTCGAACCATCCTCGCTGAGCTTCCCGTTCCTTCTTTCGAAGAGCTAATCCTTCTCTAACCTTTGCCATGGATTCCTCAATGACCCCCGAGTGGTCTACATAAAAGCAACATTGCTCACCTAATGCTGCACAAAGACCACCTTGTTGTAGTAGGAGGAGATCTAGCCCCCGCCTATTTTGCAGCACAACCTCAGCCAATGAAGTAAGGGACTCCTTTAGATAGGAAATGGAACTCTCTAATCTTTGAATGTCCATATCTATGGCAGCTCTTAAGTTTGAATACTGAGAATGCTGAGTTATTAAAGAGGCAGTTCCTGTCCCTGCCCCTATAAAGCTGGCGCCTAGGAGCATGCTTAAGGTCAAGGCAGATATGAGTTCCCTCTTAGTTCTGGCAGGTGTATTCTCCATCCTGTACATAAATTCATCCTCAGTGTGGTAGATAAGTCGGGGAACTAGTCGAACCAAAACACAAAAGCCATTAATCTTGTTGAGGACAGCTAAATTGACACAAGGGGTTAGTCCAGATGAGCAGGCCCACCAGGTATCTTGATCTGGAACCAAATATTTATCTGGGTTTGTATCATCATAGAGCTCAGTATAATTACATAGCTGCTGGTGAGTTGGAGGTACTATTCCTATACAATGCCCCATGCCAGAGACCTGTTGTAAAGTTATTTGGACCTGGGAGTTCCAACGGCATCCCTCAGATCCAGTGGTCAGGTAGTAATAGCCTGGCACAGCTATTCCTTCATAATAAGGAGGGGCTATATCATAGCAAAGCCAGCAGGACTTCGTTAACTCTGGTTTAGAGGCATTAAGCATTAAATAAGACTGCTCAAGAAGAAGTTTGAGAGGATTAGTCTCATCCCAAGTTTGAATTACAGAGGAGCTATGATTATATGAGATTGGGGAGAGAGAACTGGTTTTTGAAGTTGCAGACTCCAGGGGTTCCCCATGTGGTTTTTCATTTATAAATAATTCTGTTCCTAGCCCGGACGTTATTAGTCTGTCGTCCGATGTTGTTTCTTGGTACTTTACACAGTAGTAAGTACCTGCATCTGCTTGAATAACATTACTAATACGGATAGTGAAATCCAAGTTGTTTTTTCTAGAGGTATCTGTTACATTTGTAACACGGGGGAAATATTTCCCAGTGAATTCATAGATTGTTTCCTCATCAGGTCCCAACCCTTTAATCCATTTAATGGGTCCCTGGGGCCATAGAGAATTTACAGTACAATTCAGAATGGCTGCATTTCCCAAAGTGGCTAACACTAGTCTCTCAGGCTGAGTCAGTTGTATAACCACTGCTGGTGGTATCAGTGGAAGAAGGGGACCTTTTAATTTTTTCTGGTCTGATTTATAATTAATTATTTTGTTAGGTCCAACCGCTGTCCCCTGAGATGGCTTTATCAGGCGAATCATGAAAAGTGTCCCGTAGTCAGGACGTAAATCCCCAGGCATGTGTATTCTTATTCCCCATATGTAACCTGTCTCCCACCCGGTTTGTGTTTTTCCCTTGTTGGTAAACTTTATGACCCCTGGGTTACATACATGAACACCTCGTGGACAATGAAGCCTCCTGCCTCCCGGCCAGGGTAGTCGCTGTACCGTTATAAAATCATCTTTTTGAGGAGGCTCCCAATAAATGGGGCCTGTGGATACACAAGACCATGAGGCACAAAAATAAACTTCCGCTCCCCCACATTTTTTTTTATATTCTCTACCCTTGATATGCCCTGGGCACACGTACAGGTTATTTCTGTCAAACTCACGTTCTGGTCCCGCTACTCCCGGTCCAAAGAGGGCATAAAGGTCAAAGTACAAGTCCGGAAACCACACCCCCTCTGGGTATACTCCGGAAGTTTGATTCCAAATGTCTCCAGAAACAGGATCCAATATCTGCCAAGTTAAATTCACTGGGACCTGGGGGTTAGCCAGAGTACATACAGTCAACAACGCCCAGATTGGGGTGGCACACGTCGAAAATGAAGCTTGAATGGGTTGGTAGGGTGTCTGGAGACTTCCCATCCTCCGTCCTGGTAGTCCTTTTTGAGTGCGAAGGGATCAGCTGGTCTGGCGTGGGAGTAGTGGATCCACGTGGCTACCCCGTCCATCTTGAGAGCGGTGGGAGTCGTAAGCAGTACGACGAAGGGTCCCTTCCACCGCGGCTCCAATGACCCTAGGCGATGGCGTCTGATGTATACCCAATCACCTGGTCGAAACCTGTGGGGTTCAGGGGGAGGTCCAGTTTCATAAAGGGCTTGGAGCTTAGGCCAAATATCTTTATGGGCTTGTCTTAGTCCCTTAATCGCATCTAACAGGTCACGATCGTCAAGCTCTGCAAGCAGGTCAGCCTGGAGATTAGGAATAATGGGAGGGGGAATGCCAAACATTATTTCAAAAGGGGTCAGTCCCATCTGATACGGGGAGTTCCGTACCCTATATAGGGCGAAAGGAAGGAGAGCCACCCAGTCTGCGCCAGTCTCCAAGGTCAATTTAGTCAAGGTCTCTTTTAATGTTCTATTCATCCTTTCTACCTGTCCTGAACTCTGGGGTCTATAAGCACAATGTAACTTCCAATTACTCCCCAGAAAGTTTGCTAAACCTTGGCTTACCTGGGACACAAAAGCTGGTCCATTGTCTGACCCTATCATAGTAGGAAAGCCATACCTTGGTAAGATGTCTTCCAAAAGTTTCTTGGCCACCACATGTGCTGTTTCATGTTTGGTGGGGAAGGCTTCAGTCCATCCTGAAAAAGTGTCTACAAAAACTAATAAGTATTTGTAACCATACTTGCCAGGTTTTACTTCAGTAAAATCTATTTCCCAATAGGCTCCAGGTCTTTTCCCCCTGAGCCTGACTCCAGAGTTCTTAGGGTTAGCAACTGCATTGGTGAGCTGGCAAGCCTTACAGGATGATACTATGTCTGTTATTTTCCCTTGACTGTCCTTGATCCGTATTCCAGCATGCCGTATCAGGTCTTGCATCCGACGAATTCCCATATGTGAGGACCGGTGAATTTTGTTTAGTAGTCTGATGCCCAACTGCCCGGGGATAATCACTTTGCATTCAGCATCTCGCCACCAATTGTCAAGAAGCTGAGTCATAGGCAAGGTTCTGATCCAAGCTAAGTCCTCCTTTGAATAATTTGGTTGTGGGGGAAGGTGTGCACTCCCTGGATCCGGGAGGGCACATGTCAAAAGTGGGATGGCTTGCAATGCCACCTGCCGGGCAGTCTGGTCAGCCAAATTATTTCCTAGAGCAATTCGCCCCTGTCCTTTCTGATGACTAGGACAGTGCATGATAGCAACTTTGGCAGGTAACCATATTGTTTGAAGCAGAGTCAATATTTCATTTTTGTTTTTAATACTCTTTCCTTCAGCTGTCAATAGCCCTCTTTCTTTATATATAGCACCATGTACATGGGCTGTAGCGAAAGCGTATCGGCTATCAGTGTAAATGTTTATTTTCCGTCCCGCGCCCAATTCTAAAGCCTTTGCAAGTGCTACAAGCTCAGCCCTCTGGGCTGAGGTTCCCACTGGCAAAGATTCTGCCCAGGTAACTTCAGTCTCTGTAGTCACTGCCGCCCCCGCATATCGCCTACCGTCTTGGACAAAACTGCTGCCGTCCGTGTACCAGGTTACCTCTGCATCAGACAAGGGAGTGTCCTTGAGGTCCGGGCGAATATTGTAGGCCTGGGCCAGAATCTCTGTACAGTCATGCATCGGAGCATCCAGGTCAGGATCTGGCAATAGGGTAGCAGGATTCAAAGCCACCGGGACCTGAAAAGTAATTCTGGCTGGATTGAGCAACAGGGATTGATAATGAGTCATGCGGGCATTGCTCAGCCACCGGTCAGGTGGTTGCTTCAGCACTCCTTCAAGGGCATGGGGAGTAGCAACAGTCAGATTCTGTCCCATAGTTAGTTTATCAGCATCTTTCACTAGGAGGGCCACTGCACCGATGATCCTTAAGCAGGGAGGCCATCCAGACGCCACTGGATCTAGTTTCTTTGACAAGTAAGCAACTGGTCTTCGCCAGGGTCCCAAAGTTTGGGTTAGCACGCCTTTTGCAATCCCCTTACTCTCATCCACATATAAGTGAAAAGGCTTGGTAACATCAGGCAACCCCAAAGCAGGTGCAGCTAGTAAGCTCTGCTTTAATTTCTCAAAGGCTTCCTGTTGAGCTGATGTCCATATAAATTCCTGATTCCCCTTAGTAGTTTCATATAAGGGTCTAGCCAATTCAGCAAATCTAGGGATCCATAGTCTACAGAATCCAGCTGATCCTAAGAATTCCCTTACTTGCCTGACATTAGTGGGAGTGGGAATTCTAAGCACAGTCTCTTTGCGGGCTTCTGACAGCCACCGCTTCCCATTCTTGAGAACATATCCTAAATAGGTTACCTGTTCTCTGCATAACTGGGCTTTCTTGGCTGATGCACGGTAGCCCAGTTCTCCCAGAGTTTTTAAAAGTTCCTTTGTCCCCATTATGCAAGTTTCTTGAGAATCTGCAGCAATCAGGAGATCATCAACATACTGTAATAAAGTAACATCAGGGTTTTGAGTTCGATACTCACTCAGGTCTTCATGGAGGGCCTCATCAAAAATAGTGGGTGAATTTTTAAATCCTTGAGGAAGCCTTGTCCAGGTCAATTGCCCAGCAATTCCTGCTTCTGGCTCATGCCATTCAAAGGCGAAATAGTCCTGGCTCTGGGGAGCCAGTGGCAGACAGAAGAAGGCATCCTTTAAATCCAAAACCGTGTACCAACAGTGTTCTGGTGGAAGAGAACTCAAGAGAGTATAAGGATTTGGCACGGTGGGATGTATATCCAAGACCCGCTTATTCACCTCCCGTAAATCCTGAACTGGCCGGAAATCATTAGTGTTGGGTTTCTTTACCGGCAAGAGGGGGGTGTTCCAAGCTGACTGAGTGGGTCTCAAAATTCCCATCATCAAAAGTCTTTTGATGTGAGGCTTTATTCCTTCCTTAGCTTCCTGGGACATTGGATATTGGCGGACTCTAACGGGCTCTGCCCCTGGTTTCAGATCTATATGAATAGGAGGTCGGCGTCTGGCCAGCCCCATGCCTCCAGTCTCTGCCCAAGCTGCTGGATAATCTTGGAGCCATTTTTCTAAGTTTGGGTCAGGGCTCAGAGGACCCTGAAGGAGTCTATATTCTTCTGAAAGATTGCTGACTAGCAAAATGTGGATGGGTTCCTCCTCCTTGCCATGCGAGACTTCTGCTCCCTCATTTGAAAAATGGATTTGAGCTTTCATTTTCATTAAGAGATCTCGTCCCAATAAGGGATAGGGGCATTCTGGGACCACTAGAAAAGAGTGAGTTACTTGGCGTGTCCCCAAGTTCACAGTTCTTTTGGTTGTCCATCGGTAAGGTTTAATTCCTGTAACTCCTTGCACCCAAGTTCTTTTATTTAATATGGGTCCTCCTGACTCTAGGAGAACTGAATTTTGAGCTCCAGTATCAACCATAAATTCTACTGGTCTCCCCTCCACTTTCAGGGTTACCCTAGGTTCGGGGAGGGGCACCGAACCCCGTCCCCTCTATTCACTATCCAAAGCCAGTACCTTTGGCTTGGCCCTCTTTTGAGGGCACTCTCTAGCCCAATGTCCTTCTTCTTTGCAGTACGCACACTGATTCTTTTTTAAGCGAGGTCGCTCTCTCTTACCTTCAGTTCTGCGGGTGCCTTCCTTTCCATTTGCTAGGTGCTGCAACCTCCTACGTCTTTCCTCTGGTTCCGCAGTGGCAGCCAGTAGAACACTAGCAAGGTGCTGTGTCTTCCGCCACTCCGCTTTCTCCTGTCTTTCCTCTACACTTTCTCTTCCATTATACACTTTCTCTGCCACCTCAATTAAGTCCCTGATGCTCTTCTCACCTAATCTTTCCAATTTCTGTAACTTTCTTTTTATGTCTGGGGCTGACTGATTGATAAAGGCCAAAGTAACTGCTGCTGCACTACTAGGTGCTTCCGGATCGTAATGTGTATATCTCCTGAATGCATCTTGTAACCTCTCTAAAAAGGCTGCTGGGCTTTCCTCTTTTCCCTGTCTAACATCATAAACCTTAGCCAAATTTGTGGGCCGTCTTGCAGCCGCTCTGAGACCTGCCAGCAGAGTCTGGCGATAAACCAGGAGGCTCTTCCTACCTGCTTCCGTGTTGTAATCCCATTCTGGTCTAGTGAGGGGAAAGGATGAATCTATTAAAGCAGGGTCAATAGTAGGGTCTCCAGTAGGTCCAGGAACCAGCTTCCTGGACTCCACAAGCACCCTTTCCCTCTCCTCAGTAGTGAACAGGATCCGCAACAGCTGCTGGCAATCATCCCATGTAGGCTGGTGGGTAAAAAGGACAGTTTCAAGAAGGTTAATCAGCTCCTTAGGGTTATCAGAGAATGGGGCATTTTGGGCCTTCCAATTATAAAGATCACTAGTGGCAAAGGGCCAATACTGATAAAGTTGATTGCCCTCTGGATCAACAGATCCGACAGTCCTAAGGGGAAGGACCACGGCTCCTGGTTCAGTGCCCCTATGACTTCGGGTTCTTTGGGCTGGTCCCCCCTCATGGCCATGTGCTGGGGCTGCCATGCCCTCCTCCACTGGCTCCGGGGCAGACGGCAAGGGAACAGGCTCTGGAATGTATGGGGGAGGGAAAAAGACTTCCTCTTCTGTACTCCCACCCTGTAGGATAGGTTTAGTCTGTGCCTCTCGGGCTCCATTCTTCTCAGATACAGCTGCTGCCAAAACCTCCACCTGTCTGGGAAGAAAAGCTTTAATCCATGGAGGGGGGTTTTCTACTAAACTCCTCCAGATTACTATATAGGGAATCTGATCAGGGTGGCCACTGCGAGGTTGAAACACGACTCTCTCAACTGCCCGGATAATGTCCAGATCAAAAGTTCCCTCTCTTGGCCATCCTACCTCAAAAGTGGGCCATTCATTCCTGCAGAAGACAAAGAATTTACTTTTTTTAACTATAACAGAAAGATCATGTGCCCTAGATTTCACTTCTCCAAAATGAGAAAGAACCAAATCCAAGGGAGTAGAAAGAGTCTGTCCCATATCGTCAGTCTCAGTCGTAAATACAGACAGAAATATCAACAGAGCAGACACAAACACAAAAACTCCTATTAGGATGCGTCCCGGAGAGTTTCAAGAAGAAAAGTAAGCTGATAAGCTGACGGCAACCAGCTGTGCTGCAGGCGCGACCTGCAATTTCTTTCACCAAAACTGCTGAGGCCCCTTGCTTCTTCAAGGAGCTCTTTCAAATTCAAAGTCCAGTGTGAGGGATTCCACGTCCTCACCTCTGGGGGCCTGGAACGTCTTCCAGCCCCCTGTGGTTACGGTTGTCCAGCGCGTCCGCTCTAACCGCTCACAACCACAAACCCAAATACCTGAGCGCTCTCAGAGTGAAAGTGGAAAGGGACAGAACAAGTAACAGGAACAGGTAACACCAAAGACAGAACTTACCGGCCGGGAGAGAGTGCAGATCCTCCGGAGGTGGGAGGTCCGAGGGGTCGCTGAGGGGTCGCTGAGGGATCCCGGACGAGCCCCCAAAATGTTATGCCCAGGTTACAGCCCCCCCTCAGGGACCACCACGGAGGCCAGATCCGATGCAAGTACAAAAAGGATCTTTATTTACAAGCTCGAGCCCGGTCCACAATCCAACACACCGACGCAGCGGGTGATAGGACAGTGGCCCCGAGTGGAAGGTGAAATGATCTTTTATAGGGTTAAAACAAAGGGAGGAGGGACAAGGGTTGGGATTGGCTAATGGAGCCTACTGGCGCGAAAACAGCTTACAATGATAGGTTATACATCAAAAGGCAGGTGACAAGGAAGTATAGCTTCTTATTGGTGGGTCTGTCCTGGGACGTGCTTACCAGAGTATGCTTCAAGGTCTTGGGCTTGTTTGGGTTTTTAATTTATGTCTTGGTCATCCTGACCAGACTCTATGCTTTCCCTCTAAGCCACGACTAAACCATCTGAAGGCCATGTCCTTGCAATCATTTAACTAGCGGAGAGGGAAAGAGTTTCTGAAGCCAGGAGGCCAAGCTTATGTGGCTGAGGCTTTTTCTAACAAAATGGAGTCAGATCTGCTTTAACTTTATATCTCAAGCTTGGAGATCTTCTCAGCAGACGTGGTCCTGTCTCCCTTCACCCATTCTTGTGCAGTTAATTCACAAAATTAGATTTTGGTAGAATCATTTCCTTTGAGTGACATACTCTCTTGTATGAATACACATGGAACCACCTGCCCATGAGAAAATTCTAATTTGGAGAAATTTTGAATCCTTCCCAAATGTCCGGGTATAGAGGATTCGAGACCCATCGTAGGTTCCGTTTACAAGTAGTGTCGGTGAAATGGCAGGTGGAGGTGTGGCAGATCTCCAGGTATGTGGAAGGAAATTTTGTCAACACTCTTACCCTTGGCATTCCATTCAGATAAATTCATTTCTGCCTGACAAAAGTGAAACCCAGTTTCATTTTGGAGGCACCTATGGGGTCTCTGGATACTAAACTGAACTGATGTGGGGTGATATTCACAAATGCACTAGCTTTCTATTGGCCTTCTTGAAAAGTCTTCTGGGGAAGTGAAGGCATGGCCAATAGTGATTTTGCTCAGATAAGTGTCCATATCCGGTTTAACGCTGCAATTCATGTTATTTTGTTAAGACTGAAGATGGAGATTCTTGTCTTATAGCTCACCATTGTTGGTTAGGAATTAGTTTGAAAATGTGTGTGTAGTTTATCATGGTCACTAATGGGCATGCTTCAAATGTGATGGCCTGATTTTTGTTCAGTTGTAAATTATTATTTTGTCTATAATGTCTGTACATGAGATTGTATGTCACAATTGTCAAGGGAACAGTCTTTTGTTTTATGTTCTGTCTTTTGAATTTTTTGTGGGTTCCAGGGATCAGATTCAGATAATCAAACTTGTGTGTCAAGGGCTTGATCTACTGAGCAATATCCGTAGAATCTGACCACTGAATTTTAATGGTTGGCAATTAATTTTTACCCTTTGTCTTAAATTTTTGGAAGTCCTTGAAAGTGTTAGGCAAAACATGACTTTGTTGTTTTTTGAATTTGACAGCTGGTAGACACTTACTGATTCTAATCTGTGTTTTGTTGAGTACAAAACTGTATGGTGTCCTGATTCATGAATGTTTCTCTACAAGTATAAAAAGAAAGTACAAACTTTTTTGCCCTTGCATTCTGCCTTTTCTCATTCCATTCCTTCTTCCCTCCCTCTGTTCTTCCTTAGATGGGCATTTTGGGAGGTTTCATAGCATGACTTGAAGTCCTGAAATCATGTGAACCTTCTATCTCATTCTGTGTTTCAGCTGTGTACACACATCTACATGACTGTCTATATTGAGTTCTTTCTGAAGTTCATTGTCACTTTCTCTACTTAATATATACATATATGACATTTCCTAAAGAATTTAAAGCCTGTTTTCATAGTCTTTAAATATTGATTGTGTATGACATCTGTTATTTGATTACAATTATACATGGGCTGGAGACATGGCTCAGTAGTTAAGAGCACAGTCTGCTCTTGCAGAGGGCCTGGATTTGATTCCTAGCACTCTCACGGCTACTAACATTCATTGGTAACTACAGTCCAGGGAATCTAATGTCATCTGCTAAACTCCAAGGGCATTGTACAATACAGCTGCATATCCATAAAATAAGTAAAAAAAATATAAGCATAATGTGTTTTTTATTTTGGCTTGTGTCAATTAGTCATACAGTATGTTATTTCTTCTGAGAGCTCATTAAATAGGCTCATTTCTGCGTTTAAGAAGGTGTGACAGCATGTGTGAATATTTCCCACCACAGTCAATTAGTACATAGAGTGTCTATTATTATTTTTGGTCACTGGAGCTGATTCTCTAGTTATCTCTGTGAATCCGGACTAAATCAATAGATCCTTCAAAGAGAATGTTTCCCATACACTAGAGTTTGTATAGGACATGTACGCTAAGTGATTTGTCATTTATTTTCATGCTGTCGGTACCAAATGTTAAATTTCCTCATGCCATTGTGAGCAAGAATTTCCAAGGTCAAGCAGACTCTTGGGTGCTGATTGCCCTCTGTTCTCCCAGGCTTTCTTAAGACAGGAAGTAGACATGTGCTATAGAATGACAATTGGAGTGGAGCAGCAGCACATCCTGTGCCCTGTGCACAGTAGTGAGAGGAGCGTCCCTCCAGTGCTCCTTCCTTTCAGAACAGCTCAAAGGTTGCATTAGAACTTCTCTGTCATGGAACAGAAACGTGTGGATAGTGCATGATTTTATGTATGTTATCAATGGAGTCCTGGTATGTTGAGGATTCAGTGACATTTGAGGATGTCATGGTGAACTTCACCCAGGAAGAGTGGATTGTGCTGGATCCTTCTCAGAAGAATCTGTACGGAGATGTGATGCTGGAAACCTGCAGGAACCTCACTTTTATAGGTAAAAATATTTTCTTACCTTCCCTACTGTGTTGTGGAACAAACATTTGCATAAATTGATGCTCTTTTATGATTTGGAGTTTGGAAAGGGAAAAGTGTGGTATATATGTCAGGCATGAATCATATACACTAAAGCTACAATCTAAGTTTTCAGTAATTTCTAATTCATTAAACTTTACTTTGACCACATTTTAGGAAAGAGATGTGAAGATGACAATATTAAGGACTATTGTCAAAATTCTGGAAAACATCTAGGGTAATTGACAACAATACAAGGAAACAGTTTCTGAAGGCATTTGTAAAAGATTTTAATTTGTTCTAGTGTGTCTATGTGTTTGTCTGTCTGTGTTTTCAAATCTGTGTGCTTGTGTAGGATATTTAATGTGAAAGCAGTACTAGGAACACAGTAAAAATGGCACTATTTTAGTTTAGCTTTGTGAGAACTATATTATGGAGCTAATTATCAATGTATTGAGTTTCTAGCCCAGAGATGTGGCAGAAAACAGTTACCTAAATGTGGTAATAGTATGGGATCTACATTTTGTAATAAATGCTAATAAGTTGACTTTTTCTAAATGCTTGTCATTTTAACAGAAGTTCAATGTTTGAGACATTCTCTAAGCATGAAGAAGATCATCACAATAGAGAAACTTTTACTTGGATAACAAATGCCAATATGATCATGAACATTTCTGGTGACCTAACACCATGCGAATGCAATGTGTGTGGAAAGTTTTCCATGCGTCATTCCCCCTTTAATAACCATGCTACCTCTCACTCTCAGTACAAATCATATGAACATGAGCAAGATGGAAATAAGCCAGCAAACTCTAACTCCCTCACAAGCTGTCAATGATATATGAGAACTCAAACTGTGGATGGACCTTTTGAATATAAGTCATGTTTAAATTCTTTTGATCTCCAACATTTGTTGGTAAAAGATGAAGAAACTGACAATGCAAAAAAACCGCCACCAATACAAAGAACCTAGAAAGGCCTTTGCTTATGGCAGTTCACTTCACACATCTGGAGGAACTCAACCTGGAGGAAAGTATTTGGGTTCTTCCACTTGTCTTCATGTAAATGAAAGAATGCATTGTGTTGAAAAACTCTATGCATGTAAACAGTGTGGAAAAGCCTTTAAACGATATAGTCACCTTCAAGAACATGAAAGAATTCATACTGGAGAAAGACCATATGCTTGTAAACAGTGTGGTAAATTCTTTGCATATCAATATTATCTTCAGTTACATGAAAGGATTCATACTGGAGAAAAACCACATGAATGTAAACAATGTGGTAAAGCCTTTGTACATTACAGTCATCTTCAAAAACATGAAAAAAGGCATACTGGAAAAAAAGCCTATGTGTGTAACCAATATGGTAAATTGTTTGTATGTCAACATTATCTTTGGTTACATGAAAGAAGATATACTAAAGCAAAACCATATGAATGTAAAGAGTGTGGTAAAGCCTTTGTACATCAGTCTACTCTTCAAAGCCATGAAACCAATTACACTGGACAAAAACCATATATATGCAACCAATGTGGTAAATCCTTTAGACTGAAGTATGATCTTCAAAAACATGAAACAATTCATACTGGAGAAAAACCATATGGATGTAAACAATGTGGTAAATGCTTTAGATTGAAGTATGATCTTCAAAAACATGAAACAATTCATACTGGAGAGAAACCATATGAATGCAACCAATGTAGTAAATTGTTTAGACTGAAGTGTTATCTTCAAAGCCATGAAAAAATTCGCACTGGAGAAAATTTGTATGAATGTAGACAGTGTAGTAAAGCCTATAGACTTAACAGGGATCTTAAAAGATATGAAAAAACCCATATGGGATAGAAACTGTATGATTGTACAGAATGTTGAAAAGCCTTTACACTCTACAGATACCTTCAAGAACATGAAAAATTTCTTACTGCAAAGAAACCCTATGCTGGGCCACAGTGTGGTAAAGCCATGAGATGTAAAAATTGTCTTCAAGGACATGTAACAGCACATAATGGAGAGAATCCCTAAGCCTGAAAACATTGTGGGAAAGCCTTTAGATGTCACAGGTTTCTTCAGTTACATGAAAAATTAATGGTGGAGAGAAACCATATGGATGGAAACAGTGGTAAAGATGTCTCAGTGATGGCCACAGACATGACAAGTTGATAGTAGACAAAACTGTGAATAGGAGCTGTGTGGAAAATCATCTTTACCTGAAAAAATTCATATTTTCATAAACCTATGAAGGGAAACAGTGTGGTAAACCCTTCTGGGGTAATTCACATTAGACAAAAGCCCAATGCACAAAAACAACGCAAATCTTACATATGGTACATTTATTTTAAATTACATGAGAAGATTCAATCCGGAGGTAAACACTGACAGTGCAAAGAATGTAGGAAGTATTACATTTCACAGTACAGTACACTTACAAGGGGAATTGAATTGTGGCAAAGAACATTGTTTGAGTGAACCAGGCCTCTAGTTGTTAAAAATCCCTCAACTAAAGGATAGAGCAGGCTCACAGCACAGTGCTCTGTCAAAGCCAAATAACTCATGGGAGAAAATTCGTAGACATGTAAAAATCCATATGTGTTAATGTTTTCTTTCAGTTCATTCCAGTTATGGATAAGAACTCGCAAAACTCTCAGAATATAAACAACAGGAGAAAGGATCAAACTGTCACAGTTCCCAGCAGCAACAATGTTGCAGAACATTGTTCCTGGGGACACCTGAACAAATATCCACTCACCTGAGATAGGAAACTTATGACATGAAAAAGTAATTCTATCAAAGTCCAAATAAGTGAACTTCCAGTGAACCTGGAAGTGACTTCCAGGAGGATGGACAGTCACAGACAGCTGCATCAGGAAAAAGCCCATTCAGCCCAAGTGACGACTCATGATCATTTCAACCCTGAGATCATGTCACGATTGTCATACAGCTTGCTTGGGGAATTTCTTCTTTACAAAATTGTTTACTGCTTCTGTAATCTTTTGGGCAGACTTGAGAATCTTGTAGATTTGTACTTTTCTAAACCTGTTTACTTCTTGATTCTCATGCCTCTCTTTCAGGGGAACTGTGAATTCAGAGGAAATTTCTCCACAACAGATCATCCCTTCCACTGCCTCTTAAATTTTTAAAAAAACTTTTTGATCCTTCAGGGGAGGGTGTGTGGATATAAATGTCTATCCATGGCCTACATGGGGCCTCTGTGAGAGAGCCCCATGATTCTGCTTTCCTGTTGGTTCTGGACACACAGGGTTTATAGCTTAGCAGGACTGTCAGTACCAAATCTCCCCAGTAATCTGCTTTACACCTGGCACCATGTGAGCCAGTCTGTATGGAGGAAGCTTCCATCTTATTAAACCATCTTCTCTCCATGTTCTGCAGCCTGAACATGTGATGAATTCAGTAACAGTGGCTTATCATGTACTTTAACATGTAACCAGTGGTAGTGGCAATAGCCTTCACGGTTTTTGGAACAGACATTCACCAGCCTCTGCTCACAAGTGCTTGTGTTAAAGACCTGTGCCAGCACACCTGGCTCCTAATATATTAGAACAACCTAGACACAATAGGATTGTGAGTTAGGGGATGTACTTTTGCACCTGATTTCCTTTAGTACATGTGTGTGCATCACTGTGAAGTGAGTAGCCTTGTCATGGTCAGTTCGTACAAGGGAGCTGGATGAAAGCCTTGTTTGCAGCTTCACCTTTTCCTCCTTTGCCTAGTAATGGTACGAGAGGCAGTGTCCACACCTAGAGTGCATAGGTAGTATATTGTGTGTTTGCGAGTACGTAAGGGGCTAATTTGCTTACATATGTGCCCAGTCAAAATATGTAGAGCCAGGTTTTGATTGTGGGTAGGAAAAACATGTGACTGGCATCTAAGTAAAGCTGTCTGCGGACACAGCTGTGTTTCCTGCCTGCATGTGCTGTCTTCTTTGTGCTGAGTGTGGCGTCTCCTGTGGCTACTGCTGTTGCTACTACACTCCTCCGCTGACAGACTGCAGTTCCATTGATCTTCCAACACGGACAAAATAGCAGCAACTCCAGGAAATTTCCAGTCGTGTCTGCCAGAATGAAAGTGCTGAGGAATCTATCTGTGGACTGAGCAGCTTCTCGGGTGTGCTCTCTGTCCTGCACATAGACATGTTGGACTAGCAGTCCCACTGTGAGCTAATCTACTTTGTCCACTGTGATGGCGTACACAAATTCTGTTGTTTCTGTTCCTCCACAGCATTCTTTGTTGCATAGATTCTGGCAATGGTGGAATTTGGCGCAAGAGACTTGATGGATGGTGATCTTCCATTGTCCAGGTTTTTCTGTAAGATACACATTTCTCTGCATTTGATCTGGTACACCAGATATACTGCACCAGAGAGATAAATTTCTGTTAACAGATATAATGTCAAGATGTATGTTATAAAGGAGCTTGAATTTGAAACAAACTGATTCATTCAATTTCATTGTGAGAATAAAAATATCTCCTGGACAGTTATGTTTTGCTTGTGTTTACAAAGAATTTTTTAAAAATTCATTTTTATTGTATGTGTATTGATGTTTTATCTGTATGGATGCAAGTGCACCCATGTTGTGCAGGGCCTGCACAGGTCAGAGGCAGGTATTGGATCCCCTGGAACTGGATGATTAAGGGTAAAAGACTATTACGTTTTACATAGAAAAGAATTTTCTATGGTGGTTTTGTGCTAATATATGGATTGTTCCAAAATGGAAACAGATCCAGAAAGCTTCCGGTTGATACTACATGTGTGTGGAAGTCAGAAACTGGTTTACAGGAGAGAAAAAGAAATGTGAAATTTAAGGTATGTAAATCATCGTACTCATTGTAAGTAACATAGATTGCCAGAATTTTTTTTTCTTTTTTTTTTTTTTTTAACTAATCAGACTACTCTAGGCATCACTTTTCTATTTTACAACTTAGAATAGCAAAATAAGACCATCCAAAACAGCCTGGAAATATAAGTTGAAAAAAAAACCCAGTTGATAACTTTAGCCTGCCAAATTACTTTCCTTGACTGATCAATTTCTGGTAGGTCACAGTAACCCAAATATGAAGAGAAGGTTCCAGACGGGAAGTGCTTACCATAGATGCGGTGTATGGAAAAGATCTGTTGATGGAGTTCTAAAAGGAATGCAGTCTTCATCCCTTGAAAATAGTGGTACTGAAAAAGGATAGAGTCAGATTATTTAATGTGAGGATGTTCCTTCAACTGCAGTGAAGCCTGAGAATAGAACATAATGGTGCCCAAGATCTGGCAATGGGAACGCCTTAGGTGACACATATACATTCTGCTGTTTTCATGTTCAAATGACAGGTTCTATTAAGAGAATAATAAAATTTTACTAAAATTTTTCTTCTTCTAAAGGATATAAATATTTACTGACATTTGCATGCATATCTTTTCAGTCAGCAAAGCCCTGAAAACTGTCTAAAATTACTCAGTGTTAGTCAGTAGAGTGAAATCTGCCCGTTTCTCAGTCTTTAAAATGTGAGAAGCATCCTAAAAGTATTTGGGGTTAAGAGACAGGCTTAAGAGCTCAAGTTATGTGTTTAAAATCCTGACAGAGAATCTACATAAACTCAGTCACAGCAATGCACACACCCATCAGACATACCTGTGTTCCTGTAGGAGGCACAAGCAGAACACCAGGAGACCATAGGCTGGAGAGCCTCCTGTCCTCAGTGGTAAATAGAGAGTGCCTGGTTTAAACAAGGTCGGAGGTGAGGAATGACCCTTGAGGTTGTCCCTGAACTCCAACTAGCACCTTTGCACATGCATCCCAGACTGGTAGACATCAATGTGTACATGCACACAAAAATATTATGTTACTTAAACTGAAAACTACAAATACCTTACTGGACAAATGTTACTAAATACTGCATGCTAAAATTTCTCCTATTTGATTGATTGCTATGGATCTGTTTTCCAGGAGTGTTCTTACTATGTGTGTAGTGGGTGCGAGATCTAGGCTAAAGCTGTGAGTCAGGTAGTGTGTAATGTTAGAGATTATCATTTTTGGTTTACTTTCCCCCATGAAACTTCAAGAAGATATATTTGTCATAAACAGTGACCTTCAAAGTGTGTGTAGGTTTACTCTGTAATAAATGGGTGTGGTATTATTCTGATTGAAACAAAATCTGAATAAAAAACCCTCTTTTATTGGCTATAACTCGACAAATGACTAACACCTTATCACTTTAGATATTCTGAACAGAGATGATATATTGCAACTGGTAGGATTCTAAAGCCTGCTAGGTCACGCAGTTCTGAGGTTAGACATTCAAACTTTAATTGCAGAGCTTCAGGCATTCCACATTAAGTGATAACAGTTCCCAATCAAGTGCTAGAGGCATCTGGCTACCCATAAAGGTCTTGTAGTTGGGCATGCTCTCAGAGACACATGGTAGGATTCAGAGCGACGTCACTAGGGGATCTCTTATATCTCCTGGAACCTGTATCTTTGTTGACACAGTTCCTGGTTTCTTTGGAATTCCACTTTAATCCTGTGTAGTTGAAACTCCTTCTGGGGATGTAAACAACCTTTCTCTGCTTCCCTAGATTCCCTAGGACAAACAGGTTTAATTTTGCTAAACAGTCTGGGATACCAGTGAGCTTATTGGGTTTACATACAGAGCTGTGGGTGAGGGTTGACTTAGAGGTATGGGGGTGCTCCTCTCCTAAGGCCACACTGGAAATCCTAATTGTGTGTGGATGGTGACTTTCCCTCAGACACGCAAAATGCCAGGAGACACTGCCCCATGGCTTCCTCACTCCACATATCCTTATTTGGTGCGTTGGTGGAACCACTTGGCCCTAGTTGCACATGGTGAGGAACTAAGTATATAAGCAGAGGAATTAATTCCTAATGAGGTTCTCTTGGCCCCGCTCTGGGGAAGTCATGATCCGTGCCTGGATAGAGAATTTCTAGACAGTCTTAGTGAGGGCGCTCTCACACTCATTTAGGTAAACGTCCACCCACTGCTCTTTAGGCCCAGTAAAATCACTATCTTCAGAGACTACAGTTTTGCAAAATTGAATCTCACGTTGGCATTGGGACCATGGAGGAGGAGGCTGCAGGTTGTTTGCGCTTCCCAGAAGGAATTTTAAGTACAATTGCGATAGTCGGCCGGTTAGGACGAAACAGAAACACTTTCAAAAGAACAGTGATGTTTTCTGCGATGTGGGGAAAGAAACCAACAACTGATGGGAAGCTTGGTAAGGGAAGCACGTTTAGAGAAGAAATTGACGTGGTGGGCTCTCCCCATAGGGCTGGTGGGACAGTGGCAGTGGCATGGTAGCGCAGTGTGTAGTGAGCTGTGGAACTAAGTAAATCACCTAAAACAATGATGGGCAGGAAATCACAAGATGGAGTCCAGTTTTTGTTGGTACAGAGTGGCTCGCCTGCTTCATCAGTAGATTCCACCATGGGTGTATGGAGATGCTGTGAGAACAGACGAAGGTCTAGAGCCAGCTTTATAGGCGATGGGAGTGGAGCACTGGGGTGAAAACAAGCAGCTGTGGACGCAGCCTGGCCACTCCTACGGGTAATAACCGATCTGTTCCAGATTGAGTCAGAACCCAGATGGGGACAGAGGATGTAAGGTAGCAGCGTGAAAGGGACATGAGGCTGTCCTGTTCAGTACTGGCCTCAGATCTGGCCAGTAAATTGTAAGAAAGGGAAGAAGAGATAGAGGTGTTAGCTGCCACTTCTTACAGCTAGGGGCCCCGAAGGACAAGAGAGCCCAGATTACATTGATAGTGCATGGCTCATCCTCAGAACCCATAATTGAAATTCACAGGAGAAGTGAGGTAGTGATGAGGAAGGGAGCAACCTAGAAATAGCCTGAGATACCCCTCAGGTTCAACCTTTAAAACAGAGAAGGGGAAAATCCATAATTCAGCATACTAATGGAGGTCTAAACAGTGTTCTGGTGTGAGAGACTATGCAATCAGAAAATGCTTATCACTGGGAATGTTTAAACTAGGGGAGACATTCAGACAAGCAATGAAGGAGCCCCTCATCTCCTGGCTTGTATGGCTGTGGGGCAGGAAACAGATGGAATTACTTTGAGTGCTGCAGAAGCAGAAAAGCTGAGAAGCAGATGGAATTACTTTGAGTGCTGCAGAAGCAGAAAAGCTGAGCAATACAACCTCTGAACCCTCCTTGAGACACAGGCTGTATGTGTAACCTGAGCCAGTAAAGTGGGAATCAGTCCCTGATGGGCTGTCTTGTACAAGCCATTAGATATACTTGGTTATCACCAGTAGACGTTCCCAAGGATATGAGGGGCTGGAGAACAGTAGTGGAGGGACAGGCACTGCCAAGAGAACTAGAGATGAGGAAAGCTATGTATGATGCTCAGTTACCTGGGCCAGATAGAACTGCATTCACCAGGGATTTAAAGAAGCACTTTATTCAACAGGTACCCTGAGATAGGTATGAACCTCTGGTGCCTTTGCTGAGTCCCTTGATGGCGCAGGATCTTTATGAAGTTGGAGAGGGCTTTGAAGATCTAAGTGACTTAGACCAGCATGTGAAGAATGTCTGTAAAATAGTAAGCAATTTTGAGGAGACCTGAGAAAGACAGAGCAGAGAAAGAGGTCAGTTTGGTTAATCAAAAGCAGATGTGACGCCTAACTCCTGAAGAAAACATTGATCAAAAGCCACATTCTGTTCTAGGGAGCTTCTGGAAGGCTTTGACACCTGAGAATTAGTTCACAAAAGGCACACAGGTATCAAAGACAAAAATTGTCTGAGGGGTGGATAATGATACCCCTCCATATCCCGTCAAATTAAAAAGGGTGCATTTCTCTCCTGCAAGAGGTTATGCTAAGGGTGGAGACAGTTTTTCCATCCAGGGCCTCCCCCAGCATACAGGTGTAGTAGATGGACTGGCAACAGGTCCTAGAGCCAGGAGTCAGGCTCAGGGCCTACCTGATCCACACAGACAACAGGTGCAGCAGGGGCTAAAGTTGCCCAATTTCTCCTTGGCCGTGTGCAAGGCCAGGCATCTTGAGCCAGCCCCAGTGGGCTAATGAAGGATAAAACAAAACATGTTCCATGTAAGAGCTCTAGGACAGTAAATGGCTCAAAAAGGAAAAAAAAAGGACCAATATGGTACAGTGCTGACTAAATCGATGGCTCTTATGGATGCTACTGTACTCAACATGGATCTGTTGAGAAAACAATTGATACAAAGGGATAAAATCTTTCCATGCTGTGTCAGACCTTGTTTATGTTTGATTTAGCATTGTTTAATGCTCTGCATGTTTTGCCTGTGTAAAACTCATTTGGGAGAATCAGGTACAACTTAAGAAACAAGGACAGAAAAAAAATTTCACAAAGGGTGCATCAGTTTGTCATAGGAACCAAGGGAGGAGGGGACCTGATGTCATTTGCACCTCCCAGAAGGCATTTCAGCTACTCAGGGGCAAACCAAGTTGAGAAAAAGTTTCTGTCCATGCTATGTTGGAGGCCAGTTCTATGTAACAATGTGAAATATCACCCATATTCTCATGTGTGTGAACACTTGGTCTGAGACTCGTGGCCTTGTTTTTAATGCTGTTGAATCTTAGAAAATGGAATGTTGAGAGAGAAGGTGGGTCACTGGGGACTGGCATTCAGTTTTCATAGAGTTCACATTCCTATTTGCTTTCTGATCCCAGCTGACAGGTGCAGTGTGCACAGCTGGACTCCACTACTCTCACCATGCCTTCGCCACCACGGTGGAATGCATCCCCTGAAAATGTACGTCAGACAAACCCCTCTTTTCTCCCAACATTTCTTCCCAGGCACTTTGGTGCACCAGTGAGATTAAGCTTCTCATATTGCCTTTGAGATTATACCATTTTTTGTTGGTGATGGTGGTAGTGGGATTTTTGTTTGTTTTAATATTTGTGAATGTTTCACCTTCAGGAAAATAAGGACACCTTCACATGAAGCACCTTTGGAGGCCAGAAGAGTGTGCCAGATCCCCTGAAACTGGCCTTATGGACAGTTGGGTGCTAGGAACCAAATCTAGGTCCTCTGCAAAAGCAGCATGTTCTCTGTACCACTGAGGTAGCTCCCTTGCCCTGAAGTAAAGTTGTTATCAATAGATAGTCTGGGCCTGTGAGTTGATAGTGTGTGAATCCACTGTCCTCCAACCCTGGTGACCTTAAATCAGTCTCTGGGACCCCCATGATGGAAGGAGAGAAGCAGCTTCCCCATTGCGCCCCTGACCTCTCATTGTGTGTTCCTAGGTATGTACACACACACACACACACACACACACACACACACACACACAGACACAAGTGGAGAGAGAGAAAGAGAATCAATCAAATGTATTAAAATCTGTTTGGAAGATTTGTTTTTCTTTTTCACTCCCTTTCTAATAAAATTCTGTGATTATTCAGTACAGTTTGGAAAGAAAATTCAAGTTCTTTAATTTATAATAACATATTCTAATTCTTCCCAAACGGCCTCCACATTATGGATATCTCTTCTAAATTCACAGTGGAGATCCAAAACCAAATAAGCTCAGTCCTTCAAAAATTTTAAAGAGAGCAAACTATTGTATTGCTATAATTGTATTGCCACTAAACATGATAAAATTAAAAAACACTCTAAAAATTAGGTTAACTTCATTTCTCCGTGTTACCAATATCAAAGACTTGATTTGATTTGTTACAAAATTACACAAAAAGTTCCACCTAAACGTGCAGTAACACTGACAAAAGATTTATCAAATCATTCAGGTGCTAAATAAAGAGACCTTATTAAGAACAGGAACAGACTTGGACTTTGAGAACAAACTGATTTCAGTACAATTAAAAAGATAATTGTGAGAAAAGCATGCCTGCAAAGACTACAGAGTCTTAGTGTCTGGCAAGTCGACCTTCTTTCTACCACCATTGCAGGTACTGTTTGATATATTGAAAAGTGGTGGTTCTGTTAGGAAGGAGCTCAAAATGATAGCTCATTGTTACGTGATTTCCTTTATAATGTGACTCTTCATTTAATTCTATAATGTAAAATCTGAGATCAGGTTTATAACACATATCAAATTATTATCCATTGTTCAAATTATAAGAACTCATATTAAATACCAATCTTTCCCAGAATTAAAGCTGATTTCTCCTAAGACTGCAGCTATAAACATCAAACCAGAAAAAATACTTTCGGAATGAAATATTGTTTCAAGAACTCCAAACATCAAGCGATATGTTCTGTGAAGTATAAATAATGATAGGTCTGGAGTAACATTTCGGCAATATAAAGAATGTGACACTTCAGAGGTTTAAATATCAGATGTAGTCCAATACGATGGCTCACCTGATGAAAGCCCTTCTAACCAATCTAGACAACTTGAACTGCATCTCTAGAACCCATAAGGTAGAGGGAAAGCATCAGCTTCTGTAAGTCATCCTTCGGCATCCACAAGTGCAAACTTGCATGTACAGAAAACACAATCCACTAAATGTAAATAAATGTAAAATTATAAATGTCTGCATTTATATGCAGGCAAAACTCTTATACACACTAAATAAAGAAAATAAAAACTTAAAATATCTAAGACCAGGTGTGGTGACATATGCCTTTAATCCTAGCACTTGGGAGGCAGGGACAGGAGGTACTCTGTGAAACTGAGTCCATTCTGATCTACAGAGTGAGTTCCAAACCAGCTGGAATAACAGGAAGACATTGTCTCAAGACATTTTTAGAAACGCATATAAGAGTTTTTCCTGTGTATAAAAGTATCCGTGTGTGCATTGCTGAGGGACCCCAAGAGAGGGCAATAGAACCTCTGGATCTGCAGACACAGATGACTGAGTAACCATATGGGTGCTGGGAAATGAACTTGCTTCCTCTGTAAGAACAGCCAGTGCTCCTGATTGCTGAGCTATCTCTCCAGCCCTCTAGACCCAGATTTCATGGCCAGTGGATTTCATGAAACCCAGAACTTTCTTTCTTAATTTCTTTGCCAACTCCTTTTCTCTCATGATGACTGTTCCTGAATACGTAATCTGGTTTCTTTCACATTGAAGCAATGAGCTTCTCTCCTACTACGTAAAATAAAATAAAAAATATTGATCTTTGTAACTTTGAGAAATTATGAGGTCTATAGTCACCAATAACAGGAATTTCACAGAACATGGGCTTTGAAAAAGTCTGTAGCTCAAACTCCTCTTGGAAGGGGCTATGTTAGGTCCCTACCTCCCCAGGTCATACCGCAAAGCAACTCAAAATTTCCAATTCACAGTTGGGCAAGTTCTCACTAATAAAAAGAGGCTTGCTAACAGATCATTGGGTCGGGGGTTCCTTACAGAACATGGGTGCCCTCCCACCCCTCCATAAGTTACATTAATAAATCCACAATGAGGCTTGGATTTCCCAACTTTCTAATGGTCCTATAGTCTGATCCAGATCTGGAGCAAGATATGAGTGACCATGGGCAGGAAGAGTCTCAGATTATCCCAGTTATCAAGTTCTGATCACGGTAAAAGTTTAATGAACTTTGTATAGTAACAAAGTGCAAGAGTGCCATAAATCAAGGCACCTTAAAAATTCTTGGATGGCAAAAGCTCTGTCTCTGATCTCTGGAGTAGCTTCCTAACCCAGACTAGCTAAAACCCTGCATAGATTAAGTCCCTCCTCAAGTGGTTCCCAGCCCCATCTTCTCTGGCTTCTGGTCTGCAGGACAGATCTGCCCACCTAGGTGTCTGGTATGTCAGAGTCTACCCACCTAGCCTCTATTCCATGCCTGTCACCCATCCCCACCCTGTTCCCTGCTAGCCTTGGACAAAGTCCAATTCCAATTCCTCTGCCTCAGATCTCTGGAGTATCCTCCTATCCCAGACTAGCTAAACACACCTGCATAGATTGCTAAGTACCCCCTCACTTGGACTTGCCCCCATTTCCCCTGGATCTTGATCTGCCAGACTTGCCCAACTAGGACTCAGCAACCAGGCTGCATAAACAGTATAGACAGAACCGATATTCAATTAAACAGAATAGAAGTTCCTATCACACACACAACAACAGAGAACATTCATAGGCACAAACGGCAGTGCAAAAACAGAAATAATATAAAACCCAACAGAATATGTCCCCAAAGCAAGTTCTCCAGACTGCTCTACAATAAAAACAACCCTAAGGAAATCAAGGACACAAAATTTAAAAGAAAAATAATAAAGACAATCAAAGAATTTAAAATAAACAGAAAAAACATAAAGAACTCCAAAGAGGATAGGCATAAACTTGTGATGGAAGCTCAAAAATATATGAGTCTGCAGCTTAATGACATATCAAAGACAATGATGATTTCAAACACGAATTCAGCAAAAGAAAAATACTGAAGGAAACCCATGTGGACAGGAAGAGTGAACTGAAACTGAATAAGCCAATTGGGAACAACAGGAGAGAAGACATCACAAACAAGATGGATGAGAAAGAAAAACACAATTTCATGTCTGGATGACAAAGCTGAAGATTTGGACTCTTTCCTTAAGCAAAGACTATGTAAAATAAAGCACAGTAGGAATGGAATACACAAGAAATGTGGAACAACACGAAGAGACCAGGTCTAGGAATTATAGGTATAGAGGAAGGAGAAGAGCATTGAACAGGTTGTCAAGAGAATTATAGAAGAACATGTCCCTAAATTGAGGAAAGATTAATCTACACAGGTTCAAGAAGCAGATAGAACAGTAATTAGACTTGACCAAGACAGATAATCCTCACAGAATATCATACTAACATCCTTAAATGTACAGAACAAAGACAGAGTACTGAGAGCAGCTAGAGAAAACCCACAAGTAATATACAAAAGAACGTTCATAGAACATGAAAAAGAAGTTCATGGAACATGAATTAGACATGGTCAGAAGAGAAGCCTCCCACAAAATGTCATAGTAAGAACATGAAATGTATAAAACAAAGAGTGGTTACTAAAAGCTGTTAGAAAATATCAACAAGTTACATATAAAGGAAAACTCATTAGAATTATATCTGATTTTTCCATGTAAACCATGAAACCAGAAGAGCCTGGACCAAAGTATTCCCAGCTCTAAACGACCATGGATACCAACCCTGAGTACTTTGTCCAGCAAAACTATCTATCATGGTTCAAAAGAACTAGGAAAGATTTCAAGACATGAACAGACTGATGGAATTCAATATCTACCAAACCAGCCCAACCCTAGAGAGAATACTTGAAGACATACAAAGGGTCTGAAGATAAGAATGAGTATACTCAAGAGGCTACAGAAAGAAAATAATGTAAGATAGAGTAACAGAAACACAAAATAGTAACAGAAGCACATTTAAAAAATTAAAATGACAGTGTATCATACACACCTTCAGTAATAACACATTTTCAGTGGCTTCACCCCTCTGTCATAAATCACAGACTGCTGAAATGGATTAAGAAAAAAATCCACCTTTCTTTTCTTCAAGAAAGTCTCAAACTCAAGGATAGACACTACCTTATAGTGAAAGGATCGAAAAATATATTCTAAGCAAATGACTCTAGGAAGAAAGCAAGGGTTGCAATTCTAATTTCTGACAAAATAGACTTCATATTACAATTATTCAGAAGAGTTAAAGAGTGTCTCTTCATTCTAATCAAAGGAAAAATCAATCAATGAGTACAATAATGAATATGCATGCACTAAACTCTAGTACATTCAATTTTTTTAAAAGTACTCCAGGATTATTAATATACAGTTTAAACTCGACTCAGTAATAGTAAGTGATTTCAATAACCAATTATCTCCAATAGATGGATCAACTGGACAAACACCAAAAGAGACATCTGAATTAAAGGGCAACTTAAATCATGACTAACAAACACCTACAGAATATGCCACACAAGTACCAAGAATACGCTTTCTATTCAGCAGTTTAAGCAAGCTTTTCTAAAATTGACCAAATTCTGGCACATAAAACAAATCTGAACAAATGAAAAATTGTAATTTTCCATGCATTCAATCAGAAAACAGTGCAGTGAAGATTACAGACAATAGAAAAGAAGCTCTCATAACTACACAAACTCAAGGAGATTAAAGAACACACTCTTGAATCATGATAGGTCAAAGAAAATTCGGAAAGAAATGAAAGTATACCAGGAACCAAATGAAAATGAGAATACAAATACACACCAAAAAAACCCGCTTGGACACCTTAAAAGCTATTCTAAAAGGTTTATAGCTTTAGTGCCACCATTAAAAACTCAGAGCATGAAATGGAGAAATAGTTCCATGGATAAGATCCCTGGTTGCTCTTGCAGAGGACCTGGGTTTGATTCACAGTATCTACTTGGTGGCTAACAACTATCCATACCTTCAGACACAAGGGATTTGACTCCTTCATCTGACCTTTTCAGGTATTGCATGATACGGGTGTTCTTACATACAGGCAAGCAATGCACTCATACACAGTAAAAGAAATCATAAAGCACATATAAATGACTTAATAGTACAACTCAAGACTTCGAAAGGCAAGAACAAGCCAACAACAAACAGCAGAAAACAAGAAATAACAAAAATCAGAGCACAAAACAATGAATTAGACAGAAAACTGCAAAAACCCAACGAATTTACGACATGGTTCTTTGAAACATTAAAGAACTTACCCAGAATATTAACCCATTTAACTAAAAGAAAGAAAGAGGAAATCCAAATTAACACAACCAGAGGTGAAATGGAAAACATCACAGGAGACACCAAAAAAGTCCAGAATATTGTAAGGGAATACTTTCAAATTCTATACACCATTAAACTTCAAAAATCCCAAAGAAATGGATGAATTTCTAAAGTTATGGATACTACCAAATTAAACCAAGAAGAGCCCATACCAAATAAGGAAATTAAAACAGCAATACAAAACCTCCCAAATAAAAAGAGTCCAGGCCCAGATGGATTCACAGCAGAATTTTATGAGAACTTCCCAAAGGATCTACACCCAATCCTGCTTAAATTATTCAAAAGGAAGAAACAGAGGGAAATCTCCAAAACTACTATGAAGGCTGTAACACTCTAATACCAAAATCAAGTAAAGATACAATAAAAAAGAGACCTGTATGTCCATGTACTTAATAAACATAGATGAAAAGATACTCAACAACATGCAAACTGCATATAGACACACATCTAAAAGTTCATCCACAGTGGACAAGTAAGTTTTATTCCAGAGATGCAGAGATGGTTCAATATATATGTCAATAAGTATAATAAAACATATAAGTAAACTTAAGGACAAAAATCACACGGTCATCTCAATAGATGTAAATAGTTCCTTGACAAAATCCAACATACATTCATGTTAAAATTTCTAGAAGGAATTGGTCTGCAGGAAACAGATCTTAACGTGATTAAAGCTACATATGACAACCCCATAGCTGACATGTTCCTAAATGGAGAAAAACTGAAAGCATTCCTATTCAAACCAGGAACCAGATAGAGTAACCACAAGCTCCATTTCCTTTATTATAGGGCTGGATACTCTTGCAAAAGCAACAAGACAAGAGAAATTTCAAGAGTAATCACTGGAAAAGAGAATGTCCAATTATTACTATTTTCAAAGGATATGATATTATATGGAAGAGTTTCAAAAATTCCACAAGAAAAATGTAAGAAATGATTAATACTTTCAGTAACGTAGCAGATTACAACACTGACTTTAAGAAATCAATACCCACTCCCCCCAAAATTCAGAAAAGGCATACATGGAAACCGTCCCATTCACATTAACCTCAAAAATATTTTTAGGGCTAAACCTAATCAAAGACATCAAAAATCTCTACAATGGATATTTCAATTTTTTAAAGAAAGAGAGGAAGACACTAGGAGATGGAAAAACTTACTTTGTTCATTGATTGGTAAAATCAATATTGTGATATTACCAATAACGATCTTACCAAAAATAATCTATAGATTCAATGCAATCCTAATCAAAATATCCACAGCATTTCTAAGAGTCTGACAAAAACAAGCATCCTGAAATTCATATGGAATCACAAAACACCATGGATGTACAGCACATTGTTAGAGAAAAATAATAATGCTGTGGGTATCACTATTCCAGATCTCAGACTGTATTACAGAGTTTTTCTGGCAGAAAAATAGACACGCAGGTCAATGGAACCAAATGGATCCAAATATGAGTAATGGCATTTCGGCCATCTGATGTTTGACAAAAGTGCCAAGAACACACAAATTGAGGAAAAACAGCATCTTCAACAAAAGGTGCTGACAAAACTGAATTTCTACCAGTAAAAGAATGAAATTGAACCCTGCACAAAAGTCAAAAACAAATGTATCAAAGATTTCAATATAAAACCTGAAACTCCTGTAATTGCTAGAAGAAAACACAGGCAGTATGCTCCAAGATATAGACATAGGAATGGGCTTTCTAAATCGGACTTCAGTTGCTCAGGCATTAAAGCCAACAGTGAATAAATGGGACTTCATTAAACCACAAAGCTTCTGGACCACAAAGAATCAACAAAGAATGGACTGAGGAAACTCACTGAGAGGGAGAAAATCTCTACCAGCTACACATCCAACAGAGGATTAATATCCAGTATATAAAAAGAACTCAAAAAAGAAACAATAAAAGATAAAACTGAATAAAAAATGGATGGACAGAGATTTCTGAAGTGAAGAAATAAAAATGGCTAAGAAACACCTTCAAAAATGCTGAACATACTTAGTAATTCGAGAAATGTAGATACAAACCACATCAGATTGACTAAGAACAAGAGAATGAAAGGCACCAAATGCTGGCGAGGCTGTGGAGGAAGAGGAACGCTCATTCACCACTGGTGGGAATGCAAAGTCATGTAACCACTACGGAGAGCAGTGTGGTGAATTCTCAAGAAACTAATGAGTCTACTATACGATCCGGTTATACCACTTCTTAGCATATACCCTCAGGACTCATCCAACTGTGAAGATACCTGTACATCTAAGATTTTTCTGCTCTCTTCACAAAAGTAAGAAATGGAAACAACCTAAATGTCCCTCAAGCCTAGAGGGAACAATGAAAATGTGGTATAGTTGCGCAACGGTATTCTACTTAGCAGTAAGGAAAATAAAATTATTATATTTACAGGTAAAAGGAAGGAATGTGGGTATTATACTAAGTGAAATAACAAAAATGCTGAAAAGCAAGCAACGTATGTTCCCCATCACTTGAAGATTGAAACGGCAATCCTTATGTGTGGTGTATATCCCGATGTAGCAACAGGAAACAGGAAAATAGAAAGAACACTTAGAGATAAAGGAAAGAAAGAATCCGAAGGAGGGGAATAATAGATGTTTTGGATGGCACTGGGGGAATTGGAAGTGTTTGGCTGGGAGGGGAGGAGGGAAGGACATGAGGGGGCCATTGATGGAGGGGGAGGGAACTCAGGACAGGGGAAATGAAGGGATGAACCTGTTATTGGGGTGATGGTGGGGATAATGGGGAATCTGGGACTGGGGAGGTCCATGAGGTCAGGTGGAAGGAAGAGAGAGAGAACAGATGAAGAGGTCTTGGGTGTCTGGGGAAGACAGTGGGAAATGTGTTGCCCCAGAACCCCCTGAGAAAGGCATGTAGAGTGTCTGACCATTAGTACCTATGTATGCCTGGGGCTGTAGAGCAAGCAACACAGTGCCAGACAGAAGAGACCTCCCTTTGAATGGTTGGTGACAGTGGTCCAAGACAAAACCAACATGACACAGGCTATTACCAGAGCTCTTGGTTATCTCCAAGAAATAGAAGATAAGACTCTACTGCTGAAGACAGGACATGCTTCAGACACAGGACTTGGAGCAATGGAGCAGAAACTCACCCGGAAGCTTTTCACCTGCAGCTTAGGTCTAAGACTGTTAGATGATAACATGAAAGCAGACAAGGGAGAAAATTACACAGTTGCCCAAATTGGTCCTAAAGACTAATAACCATCATGCCTGGCACAGCAAAGTACTTCTATTTAGTGCAGTAGTGGCACTGTTATGTGGGGGTTAATCAACACCTATCTAACAGGACTAAAGCCCTCTCAGTGGGAGTGAACTCATGGTTGGGACAGCCAACACATCAACATTTGGAGAAGTCAGAGATCCTAGAGAAGACCCTATGTTTGCCATATATCCAAAGAAATGTAATTTCTTACCATATGCTAAATATAGATCCTTATATATACAGACAAGTATACCAAACAGCACTCATTAATGAAGCTTCTCTTTGAGAGAGATGAACTCTACTGCAGAACCCCACACCTGGCCAGACACAGAGAATATAGGTCTGAGAGATACTCAGTCCTAGGTGACACATCTACAGTTGAACCTCTTTACCTAAGACTCATGAATCATAGCAGAATGAGGGCTCAAGAGAAAATGAATGCATCCCTCCACTGTCAGCAGTGAGGCTTTCTCACACGACAGACCTTTCCTGGTCCTGTCTGCTCTAGTGTGTTCCCTGCTTTCTCCTCTATCAGGTTCAGGATATCAGGTCTCATCTTGAGGTACTTGGTCCATTTGGAGGTGCAGTTTGTGCCACGTGAGATATAGGGTTCTAGTTTCATTTTTCTCATGTTGGGATCCAGTTTACCAGAACCACTTGTTGAACATGTTGTCTTTTCTCGAACATATATATTGGGACTCTCTATCAAGACTGATCTCTACAAAGGCATAGACTTTATTTGGGGTCCTCAGATACATCCCATTTATTACTGCTCATGGAGTTTATTTTTGTGTCAGTACTGTGCTGTTTTCATTATTACAGCTCTGCAATATAATTTAAAAACAGGGATGGTGATGCTTCCAATTCTTTTAATTTTCAAGATTCTTTTGGCTATTTTCAATGTGTGCATGTGTGTGATTATTATTTTTTTGCATTTATATGAAATGTGAGATTATTGTTCCCTTTCTGTGAAGAATTTAGTCTAACACTAATCGGGATTTTGTAGAATCTGTACATTGCTTTTACTTGGATTGTCATTTTCACACTATTAATATTATTTTATTGTTTTCAGAAACTGACCCATAATTCCTTTCAGTTACGTTCAGATCAATATCCCAGTCAATTTCTTTCATTCACTCAGAATAAGGCAGCCCAGGAGCCATTTTAGAAAACATTGTTTTCGAAATAATTTTAACATTTTATTAAACTGGAATAGCAGTACGAACCCTCTGGCTCCCTGTGTGAATCGCAGTCACGTAGAGCTCTTACCCTTTCACCACTTTTACATCTCCACCAGGCTGCCTCCAAGTCAACCTGTGAACTGAACACACTGACCTCTGGGAAGTCAGAGTACTTTTGAAGCATGTGGCCTTAGTGCTGAGAATTCTAAGGGTCACGTCAAAGAGATGTCCTGCAAAAATATCTTCAAAAACACTGCAAGACCCGATATTTGAACAAAATAAAACAAAGCCAAGAAAAAACTGTAATCAGCATATTAAAAGCATGGTTATTTTAAGACTACATTTATTTATTGTGTGTGTGTTTGTGTGTGTGCAAGTGTGTGTACATGCACACTTGATCATGTATCAAAGCAAGGATGTGGAACTTAGAGCAAAACTCACAGGAATTGATTACATTCTTCATGTGAGTTCCAGGGATTGAACTCAGGTCATCTGACTTGGTGAGAAGACTTTTGTCCATTAACTGATCTTGGCAGCCCTTGTGTAATATTTCCATCAGCTAAAGAAAGAACAGTGAGATCTTTAATTCTGTAAAGGTCTATAAGTTTGTAAAACCGATAACATGTTAGCACTGAGATCCTACTGCTTTGAGATTTCCCCATTATTCCGAGTCAGAACTTTTCCAGCAAGAACAGCAGTCTAGATGCTCCATCATTGCACGGTATCTCCAGGCCTTACCAATGCCGATCTATACAGTTTTAAGTTACATGTGTTATTCCAGACTGTCCACTTCAATGTGCCACCCAAAAGACAGACATAATATGAAAACATGTATGTAACTGAATGCATATTGGATATGTTCATAATTAAAGCACAGAAGCATTGTGGAAAAATATGATAGGGGATCATTATAAAGGATCTACTGTGTGAATATTTTAATTTCAAAGAAAAATGATCGCAGTATATGCATAATGCCTGATGTCCTAAGGGATTCAGTTTATAAGCAATATTGAAAACATTAGGGGTTCCTAGAATAATCCAGGGTTTTCACACACTTAACTATAAACAGGAAAAAGGAATTGTTGTTTGAACTCAGAAAGTCAGGCTTATTGGATAGAATCTCCACTGAGTCATCTGGCCTGCCTCATGGTCCCTTTTCTAGGGGAAAGAGAACATTCAAAAACACAGGCTATAGAGTAGGAAGCAAAAGTATTTAAGAATTTAGAAAGTTAATTCAGAAAGCCAGGGTGAAGATAGGAGAAGAGGGAATAATGTAACCATAACTGGAATCTATATGATCTTGAACGGGTGGAAGAAGGTCATAGCCAGAATATTGTTCACTAAAAGGGCATAGGTGGACTGTAAAGTGGCTACTAGTCTAAGTAGTAAAGAGCAAGAGTCTGTTGATCTATGACGTAAGTCTCATCTGGTTCATAAACAGTCCACTCTTGTTTGAGGCCTCTGTACATTTTAGGAAATGTGCATTTAAACTAAGAAGGTGTAGTGCTGCTGGAGTGCATTTTATACCAGAACATAAGCAGGGAATTCCTTCCTGGCATTAACTAGGTAATGGAGGACTTAGGGGGAAAGATGCGGCCAGCAGCCCAGTGATGCAAGCCAAGATGGAGAAGAGGTCCGCCACCATCGCTGAATCCCTGGTGTTGTGGTAGAGAGGGAGGAAGTGACTCAGACAATGTAGAAAATCAGCAGGGTGATGGTCAGGAACTTGACGTCATTGAATGTATCAGTTCAGGAAAGCCACAGTAATGCTCTCCAGGATGAAAAGGCCCAGATATTGCAGGACACAGAGGAAGGGAATGTGTGAGCCCTGGTTTTGCCCAATGATGTTGTGGCCATATTGTGAGTGAGCATCTATGTCAACAAATGGAGAGAAATTCTCATCCAAATGCCACAGAGAGTGAGTTGGATGAGGGTGCAGGTGGGGATGATGAATTTCGGTGTCCCTGATACCAGCGCCTACCTAATCCTTCTTCCTGATCACTGAACTCAACGCCTTTGGATTCAGGTATCATGACAGTTAATTATTAATCCATTAATTTATCAAGGTTTTACACCCATATTCACTGGGAAATAATATGAGTAATTTTTCTTTCCAATACAATTGTACTCTTTACTGTGCAGTGGTGCACTGGTCAGCACCTCTAGCACAGTGTCTGCACACATAGTAACATGGAGTGCTCTCGTCTCATTCTTGTTTTCTACAGTGAACTAAAACATCTATGGCTTACATTAGCATTTGGCAAATACGTGGTTCTCTTACTGTGGGCTTAGTAATATGTGTGTATATCATTGGTTGCTTATAATTTATGGAGTGTTTGCTTTCATTATATATTTCTTTATGCACTGAGATGCCTTCCTTATTCCAGAAAACAATTTCCCAAATTATGCTTTCCCAAAGACCAAATGGAAGATACGGCTAAATTATGTGATAACTTGGAATAGAATCTGTGAATTCAGCTCAGTTAAGTTGTGGCTGTAAAATTCATAAAATTGCCTGTTATGGATGCCAATATTTGCTTCATTCCCTAAATTTCCTTTTTTGTTGTTTACCTGAAAATGGTCTGGAATACACTAGATAATCACAGTCATTTCAAATTCCTGAGTGCCGTTTGCCTGTTATTATTCAATGAATTATGTTTACAAACTCACTTTATGCAAGTTCAAAATTAATATTAAAAACCTTTGTCATAATTTTTATCTTCCATTTTGTGTTGAATCCGCTCTTCTGAGTTTCTAAAGAATTATTCAAATGTAGAGCCATCATTTTTATTCATGTATATATAAATATGACTGCATATATATATATATATATACAAATATACTTGTTCAGAAGGTAATTTTTAAAAATATTTTATTTATTCGGCTGGGTGCCGGCATAACTAACCACTGCGTCTCACAAGGCGCCTCACCGCATTAATCTCTCGGAACCACACAGAATTTGGTTAGCATGGGGCGGAGAGAAACTTAGAAAACCCGTCGAGAGGATGTAACAAGGCACCGGATAAATGCCCCTCAGCAATGAGCGCTGCAGCCTCAGCAACCACCATGGCCAAGGGTCATGTGACTCCCGCACAGAGCCCGCCACACTTCCTTCCTGCCACTCTAGTCCCAGCTTTGGATGGTTTGGAGTCTGTCTTTATCTCCTTGGCGCATTTCATCCTGTCCTGCCTTTCCTCCAGCAGGAAGAATGGTGTTCAGAGTCTTCAGAACCTGGAACTCATCTGGAGAAAATAACTCATTGGTTTCAAAGGAACCCATTAAAGACTACGGCTCCTGTGTGCATCAAAGCTTGAAATTTGCAGCTGAGATTTTTAAACATTAAAGGACAATCATATTAACAAACTTCTTAGACCTGTAGAAAAGGAAGGGATCTCGGGGCTCTGCTTATGGGTGCGTATACCATCGAGTGCCAGGCTGAGGCCCAAGAAGTGACACTTGTCTGACGTACTTCACTGAAACATGCGCCTGGACTGATTGCTGCATTGGCCCATGAAATAGCCAATTTCTATCAAAGAGCAGATCATACATTATCCAGTTTGGAGCCTGAATGCTCTGCTAAGTGGAGAAAACACCTTCACTTGAAAACGGGCTTCTACACACCTTATACTTACAGTCACCATGTCTGGCTTTGTTGGCTTGGGATAAATGTGGAGAAGCAACCAGGTCTCTTCAAGAAGCAGAAAAGGTATATGCCAAACTTTTGGCCATTTGATCTTTAGGAAACTGGGAATCCTTGTGAAAAACACCCCAGACAAATGTGGATAGAAAATGGCTTCATTTACTTTCAAAAAATTCCAAGAAAAGTCCCACTATTAGTACCCAAAGCCAGTTACGGGCTGGTAGAGCCTGTGCCTTTTGAATTTCCTCCCTTGAGTGCCCTCTGGACACTAGAAACGTTGGCTGCATTTGATCTCAGCAGGAGACACAGGATGACAGTAACAAACCTAAGCCAGAAGACGTGAAACCGCTGAGAGAACCAAACATCAGCCCTCAGAAGGACCCTGGGTGCGCCCTCTGCTGAACTGCGACACAGGTAGAATTCCTCTGCTACTTGATACATAACGTGCAGGACTTCAGCACTGAGTTCTCGATACCTCTGAAGTCCAGAGAATACCAATTAAATTCAGAGGGCCCTGGCTTTTAGTTTATTTATTCTTGATTTTTTAACACAGAGATGGTTCATGCTTAGCTTCCAGGCTCTCTTTTTTGAAATCAGGACATTTGGAAGGTTTTGGGGTGCGCCTCTAATGAATGTATGTGAGGATTGAATCTCTTTTGAACCCTACCTAGTAAGTATCACGTTAATGTGTTTTCAGGGATATTTTGTGGATTCACAAAAATGTTTATTTTCCTTCCCTTTTCTAATTTTTTTACTATTAGAGCTTTGAACTAGCACTTGTAGTTTCTATGTAAAAAAAGATTAAAAGAATGGAAAATGCTTTCTTGAACCAAGTAGTCAAATACTATATACTTAAAAGCACTTATAAACTTGCAACAGGCAAGGGCATCCAGGATGCTGCTTCTGCTACATGTTGTTGGTATGTGATTTATCCTTTTATTTATAAAATAAAACAATTTTACTCAAACATTTTGAAATTATTATTTTTATTTTATATGTAAATATTTATTGATGCAGTCATGTTGACCGTAGAGATTAATGGGATTACATATTGATGGAATCTACATTTGGGGGAAAATTCTGATCTGTGTTTGGGGTACTTCACAGGTGTAATAACCTTGTTTAAAAGTGGAAAACGAATGGAAGGAATTCTTTCTAAGATTGGCATAAATGAAAACCACACACATACGATATTTAAAGAACCAGAGTGGGGTTTACTTTATCAAACCTAAAAACAGGGGCTTGAAAGATGACTCAGCAATTAAGAGTGCTTGCTGCTCTTGCAGAGGATTGGAGTTTTGTTCTCAAGTGAACATCATGTGCTGACAACCTCCTGTAACTCATGTGGGGATCCAGCACCCTCTTCTGGCTTTTGGGACCAACTGCATGCATATGCACTTATACTAATAAATAGAAATTATAAATCTTAAAAAGATAAGTACATGTGGTTTGGGGCATGATATATCAAAAGTACAGAGTACAAATATAAGAAAATTTTCATACCATAACTACCACCTGGGAAATAATTTAATGTGGTAATGAATTATGACCTATTGGAATCACTCTCCATTAGCCCTTTTCTGATTTAATATACTGTGGCTAATTCTTGGCTCATTTTCATAACATATCTATCATGACTTCAAATTTGTTATGGCATATGTTCACACTTACTATGTAAATACAGCAGTTAATTTGCATATGCATTCCTTATACAGGTTGAACATTTGGTACCTTCCTATGTATGTTCACTACGCATGAAGGAAAATGCACTAATCAACATCAGTCCCCAAAGGTTACATTTTAGGAAATGTCCTTCTCAGCACAACATGTGCATGGAAAAGAAACAACAAAGTCTACCATTGAAAATATTTACTTACTCTTTCTGACATATTTTTCTATTACCGTTTTTAATAGTGTATATATGTGTGTGTATCTGTGTGGGGATATTTGAACGTGAGTCAGGTGCCCTCAGGTTCCAGAGGCACCGGATCCCTTGGAGTTGGATTTACAGGTGATTGTGATTCAGCTGACATGGCAGCTGGAACTGAAATCATATGCTCTACAAGAGCAGCAAATGCTCTTAACAACTGAGCAATATCTCCACTCTTTTATTTACCCCAGAGAGATAAAATAAAGCTAGAGATGGAGAGATGGCTCAGTGCTTAAGAGCACTGGCTATTCTTGCAGAAGTCATGGATTCAAATCCCAGTAACCACATGGCGGCTACCGAGTGTTTGCAAGTTCAGTTCCAGGTGATCTGGCTCCCTCTTTTGTTCTCTATGGGCATTGCACAACAAAAGTGCACTTATATACACATGCGGGCAATATATGCTTACACATAAAAGAAAAATAATCAATAAAAATTTAAGCAAAATTGTTTTAATTTACAAATAAAAAGACAAATGATTATATAAACAACAAGTAGCAAAAGCAGCATGCCAGCTGCCCTTTTTGGTTGCCCTTGCCCGACGTGAAATATACCCAACAGCCAACACAAAGAGTTGCATCTCTCCACAGCCTTCATGCAAGATCTTTACAGTCGATGATTTCTCTAAATTTCCAAACTACTTCAAAAACTTACACAATGGAATATGCTGGTTATACAGTGTTACCTTGGCAGAGTCAGCAGAAGACTTATTATCTGATTATGGGTATGTTGCCACATTATGGATTTAAATACCTGTATGTACTACATATTACAGAAGCCATGAGTGTATTATGTGTTTTCATTCCCTCTGTGGCACGTTATTCCTCAAGACCCTCATGTGAAAATTATTTAGATTAATGAGAACTGGTACCTAAGATAAAGAGGTCCTGCGGGTGAAGCAAAGAACCGGGTGGGGAAGACTGCGAAAATATGGTGGGATTTAATAAAGTACCTTTTCTACAGATGCAAAATAATACCCAGGCCCATTCAGTAGTTTCTCCAAATACTCTGAAGTCTGCAGCTTCAAATACTAAGTACTGTAGTATAAGAAGTAATTAGCATTTCCGCACATAAAAAAAACCTCACTGATTCTACGTAGTTTTTTAAAGGGGTGTTACCTCTGTGATTTATTGAACACAGTCTCGATTGGGAAATATAAACTGTTCAGGTTTTCATACTGAAATGTATATTATTACTTCAATACTTTATGCAGATTTTATATATTTCACACGCGGTTGCATGCAAATTTCTACAAATAAACCAATCTGCCACTTATAAAAGGAAATGAACACTCCAGGAGACTAATCAACTAGGAGAAACCCACCGGTTTGTGATTTTCTTAAAGTGTTACACACTCTTTCCCAAGTTTGTGTATCTATTTCCTAACTTTTGGCTGCTATGACCTTTGGCCTGAAGCAACAAAATTTTAATCGACTATATAATAGAAAATCATATTTAAAACGTAGATGAAACCAGGTAACAAAAAGCATTTTCCTAAATCTACTTTAAGAAAGACATTGCCGGTGTATTCAGGACAACCCACCTCATCTGAATTTGTAAAGGCTTTCATCACATCATACAATATTTTACTTCTTGATTCAAAAAGAGCGTTTTTCATTCTTTTCATCTCTCTTTACATAGAAACCCTAAGTACTAGTACAAAGCTCTATTAGTAAAAAAAAAATTATTAGACAATGGCATTTGTAAGAAAACCACAGTCTGGTTAAATAGGTTGACCAGCCCCCAGTGGATGGACTCACACCGGAGATAGTTGGGGAGACAAACTTGATAGTCCTTAACGTATATGACAGAGGAACTGAAATACAGGTGGGGCTCCGGGGTGGGGGGGGCTGGACAGGGGAGGGGTCTAAATATGATCAAGAAGTATTATATGATATTCACAAAAACTTTTTTTAAACCACTGTCTGCTCAACGAAGGTGACTGATGAAACCTGGGACCACCAGGGTAAGGGCAAGATCACAACAATCTGAACGGAGCAATCATTGTTCATTTTCACTTAAGCGACACTCTCCGGTGAACATGGGTTTTCAAGTAAATGATAGAATTTGATACGTGTAAGGAAGGAATTTAGTTTGAAAGTTTTCTGGTCTTTATTTTTTTTTTCCACCAGAAGACAAAGGATTCATAATTTCTCAAGTCAGTACTATATTAAAAACAACAGTGAGAGGAAAAACCTATCTCTGCTCAAAACCAGTTCTCATCATTCTACTGCCATCAAACAGGAAGGAAAATAAACATATTTTTGTGAAGGCTGAAACCGCATTAACCTGAAACATTACCTAGAGTTCAAAATAGATCCAATCCACACATTAGAGGCACACACGGAAACCTTCCAAATGCCCTCATTTAGTAAAGGAGAGTCTGCAAACTCAGCATAAACCACCTCTATGTTAAAAATCAAGAATTCATAAATTAAAAGGCACGACCTTCTGAATTCAGTTACTATTCTTGGGGCTTCAGTGGTATCTAGAACTATGAGCTGAAGACCTGCAGGTTATGTGATCAACCAGCGCGGAGAAGAGGACTGGATTCCCTGGAACTGGAGTGACAGACAGGGGTTAGCCACCATGTTGGTGCTGGGAATCGAACACATGTCTTCTGCAAGAACAATCAGTGAGCGCTCTTAATCGCAGAGCAATCTCTCCAGCTCTAGTAGTTTTATTTTAGCTCTCTTGAGTAAATAAGAGAGGTTGGAGCGATGGCTCAGTGGTTAAGGGCACTTACTCCTCTTGCAGAGGATATGATTTCAGTTCCAGACATCCATGTTAGATGGATCCCAATCAACTGTAACAGAAACTCAAGGGGATCGGGTGTCTCTGGCATCTGGGGGCACCTGCACCTATGTGCACATTCCCCGCACAGATATATAAACATACACACTATTAAAAATGGTAAAAGGAATTTTGAGAAAAGAGTAAATAAATATTTCCAGTGATAGACTTTGCTCTTGACTTTCCATGACCATGTTGTATTGAGATGGGCATTTCCTAAAGCATAACCTTGTGGAAATTAATGTTTCTTGGTGCATTATTCTTAATACATATGAAACTTACATAGGAAAGTGCCAAATGTTCAACCTGTATAAAGAATGCATATGCAGACTAACTCTGTGGTATTTACATTTTGTTTCAAAATGCTTCATAACAAATTTGAAGTCATGGTAAATATGCTGCGAAAATGAGTCAAGTATTAGTCGCAGTAGAGTAGCTCAGAAAAGGGCTTAAGGAAAGGAAGCCAGCAGGGCATAATTCACTGTGACATTGGTTATGGCTTGAAAAATTTATTTCTTACATCAGTTCTCTGTATTTTTGATATACCATGCTCCAAGGCTCATGTACATATTTTCTAAGATTTATTTTTTAAGATTTATATAGGTTTTATTTATTAGTGTCTGTATATCTATGAATACATATACATGCAATTACACACAAAAGGCAGAAGAGAGTGCGGGATCCTCTAGAGATGATTTACAGGGTGTTGTGGGCCACACAATGTCAGGGTGAATGCCAAACTCCAGTCTTCTGCTTGAGCAGCAAGCACTCTTCACTGCTGAGCCATCTTTCCAGCCACTATTTTTTTAGGTTTGGACAAACTAAACCCCACTTTGGTTCTTTAAATATCATATAAATGCATTGTTTTCATTTATACTAGTCATAAAAATCCCAGGAGATTCTAGAACACATGTCCTGAGAGAAACTGCCCTGTTCATTATTCAAGTTCTATTGCTGACCTCCTGGTTCAGGCTGAACAGATGAGGGACAGCAAAAAAAGGACAACAGGAAATGAAAGAGTTGTAATCTCAGCTCCCAGAGTCATCTTCAGTTGTGTCCAAATGAGAATTCAATTATAGTTCTAAGTGCACAATTGTCTCTTCTGGAACACATACATAATTAATTCATTGGGCAACTGAAAAATATTATCTGCTTGGGTAGACAATATTTTTGAAAATCCTCCCCAACAATTGCTCACAAAGTATATTCAAGAAGACCTACCTTACCCCAAACACAACCCTTCTAAGCTACTTCATGGATGCAAGGATATTTCCCTCTACCGCATGGGTAGTTTAAAGTTGGCAGTTAGACTTTATCTGTATGCCTGCAGTGCAAGGATATAAGTATATTGGGTACTATTTTGCATGGAAAGGGGCTTCATTAAGAGGATAACTGAATCTAAGGGAAGTTTCCTACAGAAAAGAGGACTGTGGGGAGGAGACCAGGAGACATCAGAGAAATTTCCCAAACAAAACAAGCATGTCTGACTTTTTTTTAATCCTTTGAGAGAGTACTAGGAAGTTCCACACCATGTGGTTCAGTGTGGTGTAGCCCATGTGATGAGGAAATGGAGCAGTCATGTACTGAGTAGGATGACTGCTGTACCCAGTGTGTGGCACAGAGGAAACCACATAGCAAAGATGCCAATAAGAGTCCATTAATTAGTAATAAGCTTTTGGTGGAGAGTGGGCTTAAGCCCCAAAGAATTGTTGATCCTGAGGAGGAGGAGAACAGAGTTTGTAAGATGAAAACCACAATGACATCACGCCAGGCCAGGAGCAGAGCTTGGAAGTCAGTCTCCCTGTAGTTGGACAGGGTCTGTGCCTGAAGAGGAAGCCAAGGCTGGGAATAAATAAGTTGTTCTCCATCATTTTAGCCCACAGCCACTTTGGCTGCATTGGAGACCCTAATCAATCAGGGCTCCTGATCATGCCGCCCAATCAGGAGCACCGAGTGGAGGCTGAAGGCGGGCTCTATTCAACGCCATGTTGCTAGTTTTACCAAGCGTGTTTGGCTCCATACCTGAAGGATATTCCACATAGATTGTTCCTTGATCAGCACTGCAAGGAGCTGTTGGAGCACGTGGGGAACCCGAAACCCAGGACATGGTAAGTGTGTTTCCGGCTGTCCCCAAATGGGGGGAGCGGCCTTGGAGCTCTGGGCGGGGGCTGTGCTGGGTCTTTCCGGGGCTTGGGGGTAGCAGGACTGGAGTCCTTTGCTGTCCCGGCACCAAGGTTCCCAGCGCGGCCGCCTGTGGCATTTCCTGCTGCAGCTGCTTTTGCACCGGTCAGTGAGCGGGAGGCTCCACCTGCGCGGGCAGCTTCAGTGTCGGTGATTGACCAGAGTGTGATCGTGCTTTTAGTGTTGTGTGGACAAAGGTTTGGGGGAGTGAACATTAGCGTCTAAAAGTTGTTAGATTTGGAGGTGCACAGAAAGAAAAGTGTCTAAATAAAACTTCTAAATCCAGCTCTTACAGCAGACTTAATGGTGTTCATTCAGCGGAGTGACAATCCTTCCACAAGAATGAAAGATTGTCCTATATTTTATATGGTTGGAAATAAGAGAGCGTACATAGAGTCTGAGTTAAGGTGTCCTTGGGTTCTTTTTCTTGGAGATGCTTGAGCAAAACAAATGTGTGGCTTGTTGATAACCGCAAAGCAGGGAGCACAAAGAAACATCATGGCAGGAGGCATGGGTTGTTTGGCTTTCCTGCAGGCGTGGCTTTCCTTCAAGTCAAGTTGGACCATTGGGATGGAAATGGAGAGCTTTTTCAGCTGTCTGGGAGACAGGCTAGCTGTCTAGGAAAGAGGACATACAGGGTGGTGGGAAACAACAGCCATTCTGGGCAGGTTCCCTGGGAAGCTCCTCCCTGAGGAACCTGTGCAGACACATTTTCTATTTCCCCTAGTAAGTTTGCTTGTCTGTGGTACTGACAACTCTCCGTGTTCTTGTACCTAATTAAACACTGAATTTTGGGTAAAATTTTGGTTGTTTCAAGAAAGGGGGGCAAGGGGAGGAGAATGTGGACAGAACTAAGTCTGTGTAGTACAGGAAGCCAGTTGGCAGTGTCCTCGGCTCTGCTGTGCACCCTCCACTCTGTAGTGTGTCCTTACTTTCCACGTTTACTTTCTTCCCTGAAATAAATCTTGAGTGCTACAGCTCCATATTTCTCTCTGTTATGAACTTGACTCCTTCATGCTCCTTGTCCTGTAAGCTATGATGCACTAAATCGGGTGTTATGAAAGTTAAGTGTCTGGTAGCCTCTGTTCTTGGGATTGCTGGGAGTTTTCTGTGAATGTCCTATGAGGATTGCTGGGTGGTCTTTCCTTGTACAGACTCCTCTGGCCTCTCACCACCATCCCTTCCACTGGACTCTCTCTCTCTCTCTCTCTCTCTCTCTCTCTCTCTCTCTCTCTTTCACTCTCTCCTCCTCCCATCTCACTTATTCTTACTGTAATTAAAGCTCCTCTACAGGTTGTGTGTTTTTAAAATACGATTTATTGTATTTTTCATTATTCATGTTTCTGCCTGTACATATATTTGTCTGAATGCAGGTATGTGAATGTGTCCACATTTTTTTGGAGGACAGAGGTCGATTTTAATTGATTCCATTTTCTATTCTTTCTTATTTTTTACTTTAGAATTTTATTTTTTTACTATTAGGTATCAGTGTCTATGATATGTGTGGATGGGCTCACATTTGCCACGATGATTCTGTGGAGGCCTGACAACAACTTTGTCAAGTCACTTCTCCTTTTCCATTTTCTGTGGGTTTCGTGATTTAAAGTACTTGTCAGGCTTGCCAGGAAAGTACTTTTGCCCACTGAGCAACTCGATGCCCTCTCCACCTTCTTTATCCAGACAGGCTATCTCACTGAACAACAGTTCTCCAATTCCTTTAGAGCAGATGTCCAGCTGCCTTAGGTGTCCTGTATCTCTATTTCCTCTCCAAGGGATAAGAGTCATGTGCCCTGTGACCAGCTTTTGACTTAGTCCTGGCGATCCAGTTTCTTATTTTTATTCTTATTCTTATGTGACAAATAATTTACATGCAAGCCATTTTCTCAGACCTCAAATTGAAAGTAAACCACCTGTGAGCTTTGTAATTTGTCTTGAAATTGCTTTTATTAGAGGAAGAGATGTTCTTTATTGTCCTCCTAACAGAAAAATGAAGGTACCTGACTGAAGTGTCTCCATGGAAACAGCCTTTTCCTTATGTTTTCTGGCTTTAGTGTCCAGCATCTGAGGCAGCTGTTGTTGGTTATGTTGGTCCATGTGTGTTTTGAAGGGCAGTACGTGCGCAGCAAGATAGGGGTTCATTGTAATTATTCTGGAAGTGTGACTGTTGATTCCGTTAAGAACATTATTTATTTTTAATTTATGTGTATGAATATCTTCTCTGCAATTATGTAAATGTACCATGTGTGTGCAATGCCACTGGAAACCAGAAGAGGACATAGGTTTCCCTGGAACTAGAGTTCTAGATTGATGTTAACACCCAAGTCTATGTTGGAACTGAACATGAAAGAGCACCCTGTGTTCTTAACTGTGGACCCATCTCTCCAGCTCTAGAGTCCATTTTCATGGAATGGCTGGTAGACATCACCAGTCCTGTTTGGATGTAAGAGCAGTCAAGTCTGCAGTCCTCTATGAGGGCTCAGTTGTGGTGTGTGAAGAATTCATAGACTTTTTGACAGGGTGGTAAGATACTGTTTTAGCAGGATTAGGAGTAACAGGATATTGAATGGTTATAAACTACAAAATAATGGCATTTTATCATGGCAAGCAAGGGTTGTGACCATACGAATAAGAAAGACAAGAAACCCAGACGCGGAATAGAGTCCAGAGATATGTCAGCGAGTAGGCAGCCTTTGCAACTGGAGTAAGGATGTGGGGGTGTAACTTTTAGGCAACTTTAACCTTGGTCCAGGAAGAGTTTCAGAGGTCTCTATGGAGTAAAAGGGTCAGGATGAATTTCCTAAGTCAGTTGTATTCTGTCGGGCATGGAGTGGATAAAAAAACACCGTGTGAAATTTGAATTTATGTGATAGATCCTGGAAAGGTGAGAAGTTCTTCAACATTCATTAAGGTCTGCAGATTTTTGAGGATGAATTTCAACTGCTTCTCCTCAGTCTTTAAAAGGAGATCTCCAAGAGGTTCACAGGAGTAATGCTCATGAACTTCTTGCAGAGGCCAGGTGAAGCCCTGGTCTAACATGTTGGGATAGTTGTCAAAGGGAAGAACAGGTTCATCCATCAGTCAAGCACTGACACATCAGTCAAAGGATTTACTCATCAGTCAAAGATTGACAGATAGGGAGAGGCAGAACACCAGTACATGTAAAAAGCTGCAGAAACAGCTTTATTGAACGAAGCAAACAGCTCCCTTTTGGAAAGGGAGGACTGCTGGAACAGGGAGTCCAGAGATCACAGTCAGTGCATCTTCCTGTCCTTTTCTCAGTGTTGGTCTGCTTGGATGTCCACCCCCAGTGGGCTTGTCTTTCCTGCCACTCTCTTCCACAGTGTCTTCTGGGAACAAGTTGTTACCATCTTAGGGAACCTGCTCTGACTTGCTCTATCTGCCTGTGTCCCTTCTTTCCTTAATGGAAATGGGCCTTGCACCTTGACTGCAATTAGAGTTCTGAACTTAACAACGTGAAATCCAAAGGGCTTCAAGTGGTCCTTTGTCCTGTAGGAGGCTAAGATTGATCTGATTCCTTGGGTTAATGTGAAGGGATGATCCCCCAAAAGCTGTTGTTAGACTTGGACCTGTGCTTATCCTGGTAGTCAGGATGGGCTAGAATGTCTGTCCCAGTGGCTGCCTTGATGATGAACCTGTAAGGACAGGGTTTCTTTATGTTCAGAGAAAGCTAAAACAGCAGGAGAGGTGAGTGCCTGCTTTAGGAGGCCCAGAAACTGTGTCATCCCAATGGTCTAATCTAATGGATATTCCTCTGCTCCTCTTGAGGCCTGCTTTCTGATTTCTGAGCTGTGTAAGCAGCTGACCATGCTTTAAGAATGGACTTTAAGAGTGTCCATTCTTAAAATATAAATCAAAGTGCATCTTTCTTCTGTTATCCTTTTAAGTTTCTTGTCAGGTGTTTGGTTACAGCATGGAGAAAAACACTTCCTGGAACTTTCAATATCTGTTTTAATGGTGGCTCCTCTAATAAGCCTTTGAGTCCTTTCTATAGATCCCTCAGTTTTACTAATGTACATACTTACTTGTATGCATATGCATATATTTATACGTGTGTGTGTGTGTGTGTGTGTGTGTGTGTGTGTGTGTGTTTACCAGTCTCTCCTTGAGGTCATGGTGATACTCCTTACTCTGTTTCCAGAGTGCTGAGATTATAAGTATGAGCAGCTGTGCAGGGGTTTCTATTGATGTTTTGCAGAACTACTGTTGTGATGGTTGGTGTTGTCTATTGACTTCCTGTCTGTACTTTTTTTTCTAGTTTCCATTTCCTGTGCCTTTCTCCATTTTCTAATGTGAGAGGTCAAGTGACTGACATTTGCTCTCTTTGTTTGTGCCATTCCCCGTCATGCTTGAATTTTCTTCCTAGCGTTTCTTATGTTAGGCCCGTGAGAGCCTGGGCTGAGTGCCTTCAAGTTCTTGGCCTCTTATTCCAGAATGAAATAAATCCCACAGGGATTGCAAAGTAGAGAAGAAACTACTCAAATGAAAAGGAACAGAATAGAAGAGAGAGCTATTCAACATAAGAAAGCAGCAGGCTACATGAGTCAGAAAGAACCCAAGCACCATGTATATACAAACCTATCTATGTGATAGATAGATATACACAATATACGTATTTGTTTGTGTATATAGTGAGTTTGTTATAATTGTTATAATTTTTTTATTCCAGAATTTCACGAGTTTGCTCAGGTATTTTTTGATCACATTTAGAACCCCTCCTGCCTGCAGCTCCTCCACACCTCTCCCGATTTCACATCCTACATTGTTACCTGTCCTTTATTTATTTATTGACTTGGTGGGGATTTTTTTTTTACAGAAGTAAGTGATTTCCTTAACTTTATGACACATCGTCAATAAGAAGCTTTTTCCGATTGAGATTTCACAGATTCCATACAATATATTTCATCATATACAGATCCCTCCCCTTTGCGCACCTTCCGTTCCCATCCCTGCCGCATTTCACAGAGTCCACATTATTTTACACAGGCTCCACAGTATTTAAAGGCCTTTCGAGTCAAACTTGTACTTCCTTGGATCCATTCATTGAAGGCTGATATGTCTAGCACAGTCACTACTTTCCAGAGGCTAATTCTTTCCCTCCGAGCAGTTAACTGTTGCAACTCTGGAGAGTGTCCAAATATGGTTAAACTGTATTTTATGACATCCTTAAATATTCCATAAAAATTTATATTTAAAAAAAGTACACTGGAAAGATAGCTCAGTGGTTAAGAGCACTGCCTTTCCTTTCGGAGGACCCACTTTCACATTCCATCACATACATGGAATTTAGCAAAAATGCCTAACTACACTTTCAGGGGATCCTACACACTGTTCTCACCTCTGTGGGTACTGCAAGCCACAGTGAACAGGTCTTATGTTGAATTATTTCATCATCTGGATTTAGGTTTGTGCATGGTGAGAGATGAGAATCTAGTTTCTTTCTTCTCTTTGTTGAAATCCAGGTTGTCTAGCTCCATTTCTTGAGCACATTGTCTGTTCTCCAGTGTGTGTGTGGAGAAGGGAATAGAGAGTTATAAAACTTTAGTAACCCTGGGAGGCAGGAGAGTTGGCTCAGGAGTTGAGAGTACTTGCTGCCCATCTATTTCATATTGCAGGAATCATGTCTGGGGCTTACAACTGCTTGTAACTCCACTTGCAGAGAATGAGATTTTCTCTTCTGGCCTCTGAGAGAAGTAAATACACAAGGTATTCTACTAGAGCCATATACATACAAGTAAAGAAAAATAATGTTCTTTGTAAAAGTTCACTTAGGAGACTCAGGAATCTCCTTAACAAGGTTCACAGTGCTCCTCACCAACATTATATATGTATATTAAGATTAGCATATCAATGCTATCAAATACAGATCGTGTTGACTCTGTAGCCTTGAAGTTCCCCAGTAGTTGTTCAGGAACCTTTCAATATGAAGCTTCTGTAAGCCATTACTCTGTGGAGGGTTTTCAGAGATGCAGCTGTGTTTCTGGCAAACATTCTCCTGTCAGCCTTCACCCAATCTTCTGTAGTCTATTCACAAAATTAGACCTTTGTAGAATTATTTCTTTTGAGTGACATACTCTGTTATGAATACACATGGAACCACCTGCCCATGAAAAAGTTATAATTTGGAGAAATTTTGATTCCTTCTCCAAGATCAGGGCATTGAGGGTGCGAGACCCATCGTAGATTCCATTTACATGTAGTGCCAGTGAAATGCCAGGTGTAGGTGTGACAGATCTCCAGTTATGTGGAAGGAAATTTTGTCAAAACTCTTACACATGGCATCTCATTTAGATTACTGCACTTCTGCCAAATGAAAGTGAAACCCAGTTTCATTCCGGAGGCACCAATGGGAACTTTGTATAGTAAACTGGATGAATGTGGGGTGATGTTCACAAAGGCACTAGCTTTCTCTTGGCCTTCTTGAAAAGTCTTCTGGGGAAGGGAAGGCCTGGCCAACAGTGATTTTGCTCAGATTAATGTCCATATCCGACTTAAGGCTGCACTTCATGTTATTTTGTTAAGACTGAAGATGGAGATTCTAACTTGTTCTAAAAGTGCTTGTCTTATAGTTCATCATTGTTGGTTAGGAATTAGTTTGAAGATGTGTGTGTAGATTATCATTGTCACCAAGGGACACGCTGTAAATGTTTTGGCCTGATTTTTGTTCAATTGTAATTTGTTATTTAGTGTATAATGTCTGTACATGAGAATGTATGTTACAATTGTCAAGGAAACAGCCTTTTTTTTCTGTTCTGTCTTATAAATTTTTTCAGAGTTTCAGTGATGAGATTCAGGTCATCAAGCTTGTGTGCCAAGGACTTTACATGCTGAGCTATATCTGTGGAATGTGACCCCACAATTTTAATGGTTGGCAATAAATTTTGTCCTTTTATCTTTAATTTTTGGAAGTCCTTGAAAGTTTTAACCAAAACATAACCTTGTTGTTCTTTGAGTTTCACACCTGGTAGACACTTGCTGATCTTAATCACTGTTTCCTTGAGTACAAAATTGTATGTTGTGCTAATTCATAAATTTTTCTTCATGACTATAAAGAGAATGAATGAACTTTTGTGCTCTTGCCTCCTGCCTTTCCTCATTCCAATCCTTTTTCCTTCCTTCTTTCTAGGATGGGCATTTTGCTAGGTTTCATAGCATGACTTGAAGTCTGGAAGTCATGTGAACCCTCTGTTTCATTCACCGTCACAGCTGTGTACACATGTCAACATGACTGCCTATACTGAGTTCTTTCTGAAGTACATTCTCACCTTTCTCTATTTAAAATATTTATATATGACATTTCCTAGAAATTTTAAACACTGTTGTTATAGAGTCTTTATTGAATATGTATCATATTTGTTATTTGATTACAACTTTTCAAGGGCTGGCAACATGACTCAGAATTTAAGAGCACTGTCTGCTGTTAAGAAAGTATGACAATATGTGTGAATTCTGCTCACCAGGATAAGTCATTACACACAATGTCTGTTATTACTTGGGGTCACAGGATATGATCAAGTAGTTATCTCTGTGAATCTTGACTATATCAATAGATCTTTGGAAGAGAACATTTCATAATATACTGTAGAGTGTGTATAGGTCATGTTTATTTTTTTTTCATTCTGTCTGTTCTAAATGAAAAATTTCCTCATGCCATAAAATGTTAAAAATTGTGAGTGAGAATTTCTAAGGACAAGCAGGCCCTTGGATGCTAATTACCCTCTCTTCTGACAGACTTTCTTAAGACTGGAAAGGGATATGTATTGTAGAATGACAGTTGTGATGGAGCAGCAGCACATCCTGTGTCCTGTGCCCAATAGTGAGAGGAGCATCCCTCCAATGCTCTTTCCTTTCAGAACAACTCAAAGCTTGCATTAGAATTTCTCTGTCATGGACCAGAAATGTGTGACTAGAGCATGAATGTATGAATATGTTATCAATGAAGTCTATGGAATGTTTAGGATTCTGTGACATTTGAGGATGTGGTGGTGAATTTCACCCAGGAAGAGTGGACTTTGCAGGATCCTTCTCAGAAAAATCTATACAGAGATGTGATGCTGGAAACCTGCAGGCACCTCACTTTTATAGGTAAAAATATTTTCTTACCTTCCCTTAATATATTGAGGAACAAGCATTTAAATAAATTAATGTTCTTTTGTGATTTTGAATATTGAAAGGGAAGAGTTAAATACATAAATCAGACATGGGTCATATACACTAAAGCTACAAACTAAGTTTTCAGTAATTTCTAATTCATTAAACTTTTCTTTGACCACATTTTAGGAAAGAGATGTGAAGATGAGAATATTAGAAATGATTGTCAAAATGTTGGAAAATATAGAAGGTAATTCAAAAATGTAGAAGGAAACATTCTCTGAGGTCATTTTTAAAAATTTTAATTTATTCTAGTGTGTCTCTGTGTCTGTCTGTGTTTTCAAATCTGTGTGCTTGTGCAGGATATTTAATTTGAAAGCAGTACTGGGAACATACATTAAAAGTGTCACTATTTTATTATAATAGCTCTGGGGGAACTATATTATGGAACTAATTATCAATATATTGAACTTCTACCCATGGAGATGTGCCAGAAAATGTAGAATTACCTAATTTGGGGAATATTATGGGACCTACACATTGTAATAAATGCTAATAAATTCACTTTTGCTAATATGTTTGTCATTTTTACAGAATTTCAATGTTTGAGACATTCTCTGAGCATGAAGAAGATCATCACGATAGAGAAACTTTCACTTGTATAATAAATGCCAATATGATCATGAACATTTCTGGTGACCTAACACCATGTGAAAGTAATGTGTGTGGAAAGGTTTCCATGTGTCATTCCCCCTTTAATAACCGTGCTACCTCTCACTCTCGGTACAAATCATATGAGCAATATGGAAATAAGCCAGCAAACTCTAAATCCCTCACAAGGTGTGAAAGATGAATGAGAACTCAAACTGTGGATGGACCTTTTGAATATAAGACATGTTTAAATTCTTTTGATCTCCAACATTTGTTGGTAAAAGATCAAGAAACTCACAATGCAAGAAACCTCCACCAATACAAAGAACCTAGAAAGGCCTCTGGTTATTGCACTTCACTTCAAACATCTGGAGGAACTCAAACTGTAGGAAGGCATTTGGCTCCTTCCACTTCTCCTCGAGGACATGAAAGAATCTGTAGTGTTGAAAAACTCTATGCATGTAAACAGTGTGGAAAAACCTTTAAACGATACAGTTACCTTCAAGAACATGAAAGAATTCATACTGGAGAAAAACCATTTGCTTGTAAACAATGTGGAAAAGCCTTTAGATGCCACAGGTATCTTCAGTTACATAAACAAAGACATACTGGAGAAAATACATATGAATGTAAACAATGTGGAAAAGCCTATAGATCTCAGAGTTATTTTAAGTTACATGAAAGAATTCATACTGGAGAAAAAAACGTATGAATGTAAGCAATGTGATAAAGCCTTTGTAACTTCTGGATCCTTAGCATTACATGAAAGAATTCATACTGGAGAAAAACCATATGAATGTAAACAATGCGGTAAAGCCTTTACAGAATACAGTAACCTTAAAGTACTTGAAAACATTCATACTGGTTAAAAACCATATGAATGTAAACAATGTGGAAAAGCCTTTAGATGTCAGAGTTATCTTCAGGGCCATGAAAGAATTGATACAGAAGAAAAACCTTACAAATGTAAATAGCGTTGTAAAGACTTTGTATGTCGGTCTTATCTGCAACGCCATGAAAAAATTCATACTGCAGATAACCCACATGAATGTTAACAATGTGGAAAAGCCTTTAGATGTCACAGTTATCTTCAGTTACATGAAAGAATTCACACTGGCTCAAAACCGTATTAATGTAAACAATATGGTAAAGCCTTTATATACCCTAGTTTCTTCACGTTACATAAACAAAATCATACTGGAGAAAAACAATATGAATGCAAATAATGTGGTAAATTCTTTAGATTTAAGTGTCATCTTCAAAGCCATGAAACAATTCATACTGGAGAAAAGCCATATGTATGTAAACAATGTGGTCAAGCCTTTAGATTGAAGTATTATCTTCAAAACCATGAAAAAATTCGTACTGGAAAAAAATTGTATGAATGTAGACAGTGTGGTAAAACATATAGATTTAACAGGGATCTTCAAAGACATGAAAAAACCCATATGGGATAGAAACTATGATTGTGCAGAATGTGGTAAAGCCATTACACTCTACAGATACCTTCAAGAACATGAAACAAGTCCTCCTGCAAAGAAACCCTGTGCCAGGAAACAGTGTGATAAAGGCATTAGGTGTAATAATTGTCTTTAAAGACATGTAACACATATTAGAGAGGAACCCTGTGGATGAAAACAATGTGGGAAAGTCGTTAGATGTCACAGGTATTACACTAGAGAAAAAACACATGAATGGAAACAATGGTAAAGATGTCACAGTGATGACCACAGAGTGGACAAGTTCATACTAGACAAAACCCTGTGAGTAAGAGCAGTGTGGAGAAGCCTTTTGGCATCCCAGCCATCTTTACTTGAGAAAATTCATATTTTCGTAAACCTATGACGGGAAACAATGTGGTAAAGCCTTTAAATCTTACAGTTATCTGCCTTTCAGGGAAAATTTACATTAGATTAAAACCCAATGAATGAAAGCAATGTAAATCCTACATATGCTACATTTATCTTAAGTTACATGAGAAGACTCAATCTGGAGGTGAACATTGTCAGTGCAACGAATGCGGAGAGTATTACATTTCACAGTACAGAACAGTTACAAGGGGAATTGAATCATGGCAAAGAACCTACAAGGATAGATCAGCTTCACAGCACAGTCCTCTGTCAAGGTCAAATAACTCATGGGAGAAAATTCCTAGCAATGTAAAAATCCAAGTGTGGTCAATGTTTTATTTGAGTTCACTTCAGTTATGGATAAAAACTCACTCTCAAACTTCTAGGAATACAAACAACAAGGGAAAAGATCAAACTGTCACAGTTCCGAGCAGCAACAGTGTTGCAGGAGATTGTTCCTGGGGACACCCGAACAAATGTCCCCTCACCCGAGATAGGAAACTAATGACATGGAAAAGAAATTCTATCAAAGTCCAGTTTAAGTGAGCCAGCAAATACTTCCAGGAGCATGGACCATCACAGACAGCTGCATCTGCAAAAAGCCTATTCAGCCCAACAATGACTCACAGACACTGCAACCCTGAGATGTTACACCCAATTACGTTCAGTTGGTGTGTGTGCATCAGAGAGATGTGTACCCTTGTCATGGTCAATTACATATATACTGGTCTTGGATGAAAGCCTTGTTTGCACCTTCACCTGTCCTTCACTTGCCTGGTAATGCTTGTGAGAGGCCATGTCCACACCTAGAGGGCATATTTGCCTCTGTCACTGGTTGGCATAGGTAGTATTTTGTCTGTTTGCCAGAACTTAAGGGACTAATATGCTTACATATGTGCCCTGTCAAATACCTAGAGCCAGGCTTTGATTGTGGGTAGGAAAATCATATGACTGGCACCTAAGTAAAGCTGTCTGTGGAAACACCTGTGTTTCCTGCCTGGGTGTGTTGTCATGTTTGTGCTGAGTTTGGCGTCTCCTGTGGCTGCTGCTGTTGCTACTACACTCCTCTTCTAATGGACTAGATCCATTGGTCTTCCATCATGGACTAAATAGAAGCAAACCCAGGAAATTTCCAGTCGTGACTGCCAGAATGGAAGTGCTAAGACATCAATCTGTGTGGACTAAGTAGCTTCTGGAGTGTCCCCTCGGTCCTGCACATAGACATGGTGGACTAGTAGTCCCACTGTGAACTAATCTACTGGCCCGCTGTCATGCCGTATACACATTCTGTTGTTTCTGTTCCTCCACAGCATTCTTTGTTGCATAGATTCTGGTAACGGTGGCTTGTGGTGAAAGAGAATTCATGGATGGTGATCTTCCATTGTCTGGGTTTTTCTGTAATATACACAGTTCTCTGCATTATTCTGGTACAGCAGATAAACTGAACCAGAGAGATAATTTTTTTAACAAATATAAATTCTGTCTGTTACAAAGGAACTTAAAGCTCAAAGAAGCTGATATGTCAATTTCATTGTGAAAATTAAAATATCTCCAGGACAGTTATGTTTTGCTTGTATTCATGTAGAAGTTTTTTAAAATTCATTTTTATTGTATGTGTATTGGTGTTTTATCTGTCTGAATGCAAGTGCAGCCATGTTGTGTAGGGCCTGCACAGGTCAGAAGCAGGTATTGGGTCCCTTGGAGCTGGATGATTAAGGATAAAAGAATATTATGTTTATAAAGAAATGAATTTTCTATGCTGGTTTTGTGGTAATATATGGATTGTTCCAAACTGGAAATCGGAAATAATGAAGCAAATCCAGAAAGCTTCTGGCTGACACTGCATGTGTGTAGAAGGAACAAAGTGGTTTAAAACAGAGAAAAGTGAAGAACGGTATATAAGGATCATACTCATCATAGGTAATAGAGATTATTACTAGGAACTTTTTTTTTTAACTAATCCAAGTACTCTAGGTGTCACTTTTGTATTTTGCCACTTGGAACATTTTTGAAAATAAGACAATCCAAAACAGCCTGGCAAATATAAGTTGAAAACTGAGCACAGTTGATAACTTGAGACTCCAAGATTATTTTCCTTGACTGATCAGTCTCTGCCAGGTCACAGTAACCCAAATATGAAGAGAAGTTTCAAGAGGAGGAGTGATTACCATGGATGCAGTGTACGGAAAAGAACTGTTAATGGAATTCTTAAAGAAATACAGGCTCCACTCCCACCCCTTGAAAATAAGTGGTCACTACTGTGGGATATTATCAAATCCTTAATGTGAGGATGGTCCTTCAACTCCAGTGGAGGCTGAGCATAAAAAATAATGGTGCTGAAGATATGACAGTGGGAACCCCTTAGATGGCACACACACATTCTATTGTTTCGTGTACAAAGGTCAGATTCCATTAAAAGAATAATGAAATTTTACTAATTTTTTTCTTCTAAAGGATAGTAATATTTTCTGGCATTTACTTGCATATCTTTTCAGTCAACAAAGCACTGAAGATTGTCTGAAATTACTCGGTGCTGTTCAGTAGCCTGAAATCTGCCCCTTTCTCAGTCTTTAAAATGTCAGAATTATCCTGACAGTATGTGGGCTTGAGAGATGGCCTTAAGAGCTGATGACATGTGTTTAAAATCCTGATAGTGAATCTACATGAACTCCGACACAGCAGTGCACATACCCATCAAACATACCTATGTTCCTTTAGGAGGCAGAAGCAGAACACGTGGAGTCCGTAGGCTGTAGAGCCTGCTGTACTCAGTGGGAAATACAGAGAGGCTGGTCGAAACAAGGTCTGAGGTGAGGAATGACCCTTGAGGTTGTCCCTGACCTCCAACAATTACCTCTGCACATACATGTAGACATGAATGTGTGCATGCACACAAAAATATAAGGTTACTTCAATTGACAATTACAAATAGCTTACTGATCAAATGTTACTAAATCCTAAATAGTGCATGCTAAAATTTCTCCTATTTGACTGATAGCTATGGATCTGTTTTCCAGGAGTGTGCTTTTTATATGTATAGTGGGTGTGAGATCTTAGCTAAAATTGTGAGTCAGGTAAGTATGTAATGTCAGAGATGATCATTTTCAGTTTACTTTTCCCCATGAAACTTCAAGATGTATTTGCCATAAGCAGTGATCTTCAAAATGTGTATAAGCTTACTCTGTGTAATAAATGGGTGTGGTTTTATTATTGTTCTGGCTCAAACTAAATCTGAATAGAAAACCCTCTTATAATGGCTGTAATTCGAGAAATCACTAACAGCTTATCTCTTTAGATTTTCTGAACAGGGATGATATATTGCAACTGGTAGGATTCTAAAGCCTGCTAGGTCATGCAGTTCTGAGGTCAGACATACAAACTTTTAACTGCAGAGCTTCCCGTGTGGAAATCATTCCACATTAAGTGACATCAGCCCCCAATCTAGTGCTAGAAACGCCTGGCTACCCATAAGAATCTTGTGGTTGATGATGCTCTCAGAGACACATGGTAGGATCCAGAGGTCTCTCAGAGGGATGTCTCTAGGGGATCTTTTATATCTCTAGGAACCTGTATCTTTGTCAGTTCAGCTCCTGCTTTCTTTAGAATTCCATCTTAATCCTATTCAAAGCTCCACTTGACTGTATCTTTAACCACTGAGAATGAGGAACAAAATCTTGAGGATTTGACCATGGCAATGTAAAGAGTTAGTGCCTTGTGTTCTGTCATCAGTTCCTTTTAAGCAAAATATTATTTGAAGAGGAAGAGTGATGGCCACTTAATACACCCATTACAACACTGCATTTCAATAAAGATTTGTTTTTAAATGATGAGACAAGCAGATGAAAGTACCATTTATACATGGCATGCTCTTTTAAGCCTCCCTCCCCTCATCAGAATATAGTTCCCCACTTAACTAGTATCCAATCTTATGTGCACATTTTCAAGCCTTGCTTTTGGCATATCTCTAAGCCTTGCATTTCCAGCATTGGGGTGGTCTCAAGGGTACCTGCAAAAGGTGGGCATGTGGTAAATACATGGGGGCTACAGCTTGTGGTTGCTTGGGTTAACATAGGGCGGTTGTGTAAGATGGTTACAAAACTATCTCAATATCTGGGGAATGGGTTTTGATTTCTCCATTGCTCACCGGCTTCTCGGAACCTCTTGTTCATTCTCCTTCAGCTCAGGTGGTTAGCAAGTTTTTTTTAACAATTTAGCAAGTGCAAAGCCTAGCTACCACACCCGAGATTACAGTACAGTTATGATAATTAAGCTTTACACCTGGTAGCCGGTTTCCACCTCTTCTGTGACTCACTGGGTTCCTCAGAAAAAGTTGTTTATTCACTCACAGCAATTTGCTTTCAACATTTCCCCAGTGCCTTCTTAGCTGACCGCACTGCAAAACTTACTGAAAGAGAATGCTGGGCATTGCCAAGCACCATCTTAACAGTTCCTACCATGTCCAGGCATCCAGTGAGACCCCACAGAAAAGATACTCAACAACGTGGAAACTGCATATAGACACACTTCTAAAAGTTCATCCACAGTGGACAAGTAAGTTTTATTCTAGAGATGCAGAGATGGTTCAATATACATAAGTCAATATATGTAATAAAACATATAAGTAGACTTAAAGAAAAAAATCACATGGTCATCTCAATAGATGTAAATAGTTCCTTGACAAAATCCAGCATACATTCATGTTTAAAGTTCTAGAAGGAATTGGTCTGGAGGGAAGAGATCTTAACATAATTAAATCTATATGTGAAAGCGAACAGCTGACATCTTTCTAAATGGAGAAAACCTGAAAGCATTCCTATTAAAACCAGGAACCAGACAGGGTAATCCACAAGCTCCATTTTCTTTTATTATAGTTCTTGATACTCTTGCAAAAGCAACAAGACAAGATAGGTAAATTAAAAGATTGATCATTGGAAAAGACAATGTCCAGTTATTGCTATTTTCAAAGGATACGATATTATATGGAAGAGTTCCAAAAATTCCACAAAAAAGTTGTTAGAAATGATTAATACGTTCAATAAAGTAGCAGACTACAACACTGACTTTAAGAAATCAGTAGCCTTTCTACAGCCCCCCCCCCAATTCAGAAAAGGCATACATGGAAACCATTCAAATCACAATAACCTCAAAAATATTTTTAGGAATAAACCTAACCAAAGACATCAAAGAACTCTATAGTGAATATTTCAAATTTTTTAAGAACTAGAGGAAGACATGAGGAAATGGAAAGACTTAGTTTGTTTGTGGATTGGTAGAATCGATATTGTGAAAATGACCATCTTACCAAACGTAATCTATAGATTCAATGCAATACCAATGAAAATACCCACAGCATTCCTCAGAGTCTGACAAAAACAAGCATTCTGAAATTCATGTGGAATCACAAAATAGCACGGATGTACAGCAAATTGTTGGACATAAATAATAATGCTGTGGGTATCATTATTTCAGGTCTCAGACTGTATTACAGGGGTTTTCTGGCACAAAAATAGACATGCAGGTCAATGGAACACAATAGAAGATCGAAATATTAGTAATGCCATTTTAACCATCTGATGTTCGACAAAGGTGCCAAGAACACACAAATTGAGAAAAGACAGCATCTTCAGCAAAGGTGCTGACAAAAATAACAAAATTGGATTTCTACCAGTAAAAGAATGAAATTGAACACTTATCTTTCTCCCTGCACAAAAGTTAAAACCAAATGCATAAAACCTGAAACTCTGTAATTGCTGGAAGACAACATAGGCACTATGCTCCATGATATAAACATAGGAACAGACTTTCTAAATCCGACATCAATTGCTCAGGCATTAAGGTCAACAATGAATAAACGGGGCCTCATTAAACCACAAAGAATCTTACCACAAAGGAAACAACCAAGAATGAAAAGGGGAAACCCAATGAGAGGAAGAAAACCTCTACCAGCTACACATTCAGCAGAGGATTAATATCCAGTATATACAAAGAATTCAAAAAAGAAAGAAACAATACAATAAACAACTGAATAAAAAATGGACTTTCTTTATCAAGTGAAGAAATAAAAATGGCTAAGACCCAACTTCAAAAGTACTGAACATTCTTAATAATTAGAGAAATGCAGATACAAACCACAGGATTCTAATTTACACAAGTCAGATTGATGAAGAACAAGAGAATTAAAGGCACCAAATGCTGGGGAGGCTGTGCAGAAAGAGGAACACTCATTCACCAGTATTGGTAATGCAAAGTCATGTAACCACTATGGAGAGCAGTGTAGTGAATTCTCAAGAAACTAATGATCCAGTTATACCACTTCTTGGCATATACCCTCAGGACTCATCCAACCGTGGAGATACGTGTACATCTAAGATTTTTGCTGCTCTGGTCACAAAACCTAAGAAAAGGAAACATCCTAAATTTCCCTCAACCCCAGAGTGAATAATGACAATGTGGTACAGTTACAATGGGGTTCTACTCAGCAGTAAGGAAAAATAAAATTATTATATTTACAGGTAAAAGGAAGGAATGTGAGTGTTATACTAAGTGAAGTAACAAAAATGCTGAAAAGCAAGCAACGTATGTTCCCCATCATTTGCAGATAGAAACGGCAATCCTTATATGTGAGTGTATATACCGATGTAGCATCAGGAAACAGGAAAATAGAAAGAACACGTAGAGATAAAGAAAGAATCCGAAGGAGGGGAATATCAGATGTTTTCAGATCAGTGGGGAAATTGGAAGTGTATGGCTGAGAGGGGAGGAGGGAAAGACATGAGGGGGCCATCGATGGAGGAGGAGGGAACTCAGGAGGGGGGATGAAGGGAGGAGCGTGTTACTGGGTTGATGGTGGGAATAATGGGGGACCTGGGACTTGGGAGGGTGGCGAGGTCAGGTTGAAGGAAGAGAGAGTACAGATGAATAGGTCTTGGATGGCTGGGGAAGACAGAGGGAGTTTTACCCCAGAATCCCCCTGAGAAATGCATGTACGGTGTCTGACCATTTGAAGATATGTATACCTGGGGCTGTATAGAAAGCAACACATTACCAGATAAAAGAGACCTCCCTTTGAATGGCTGGTGACAGTGGTCCAAGAGACAACCAAAATGGCACATTCTATTGCCAGAGCTCTTGGCTATCTCCAAGAATTAGAAGATAGGACTCTACTGCTGAAGACAGAACATGCTTCAGATACAGGCCTTGGAACAATGAAGCAGAAACTCACCAAGAAGCTTTCTACCTGTAGTTTAGCTCCAAGACTCTCAGATGAAAACATGGAAAAGCTTAAGGGAGAAAATTAAACAATGGTCTAACCCAGTCCTAAAGATTAATAACCATAATGCCTGGCACAGCAAAAAACTTCTATTTAGCGCAATAGTGGCACTGTTATGTGGGGGTAATCAACATCTATGTAACAGGACCAAAGCCCTCTCAGTGAGAGTGAACTTATGGATGGAACAGTAAACACAGTATAGTTGAGATCTCATAGATCTTAGAGAAGACCATATATCTGCCATATCTCTAAACAAATGTAATTTCTTACTATATGCTAAATAGAGATCCTTATATTTACAGACAAGTATACCATACACCACTCATTATGGAAGCTTCTTTTTGTGACAGATGAATGGTACTGCAGAAGCCCACAACTGGTCAGACAGAGAGAATATAGGTCTGAGAGACACCCAATCCTAGGTGACACATCTACAGATGAACCTCTATACCTAAGACTCATGGAACATAGCAGAATGAGGGATAGAGAGAAAATGAACGCATTCCTCAACTGTCACCAGAGAAGCTTTCTTATACAATAAACTGTGATGCACACAGAAGGACACAACTGGCCAGTTTTAAAGAATCAGAGATTGCAGTGTGTGTGTACCTGGACAGGACCCCTGCATTAAACCTCACACACCGATGGCTCAAGCAAGGGAAGCCACACTGATGCTCACCATAGCCAGTGTGCTCAGGCATCCGAGGACCAGGTAGAAGGCTGTGAGTGAGCCTTTGGTGCACATAATGATAATGTGACTATATTCTGAGTGTATATCTGTGGGGATCTGGGTATTGAGCAAGGCAAGCAACTCTGGATACCCTAAAGGGATGCCAGGTGTCTGACCCGCTCTGCCTGATGTGATAACTGGCCCCAGGAAGCTACTGTAGATATGAATCTTCCTTCCCCAAACCCCAGACCGGAACCAAGTTTTCGGGTTTTGTTTCCTCGTTCCTGAACTTCTACATCAGCCCTACAACCTTCCCGCCTTTATCCCAAAACCCCACCTTTAACTTTCCCACCTTCTGTAATGGTCAGGAAGGCCTCCCTGTATAAACCCCTGCATTGGCTCTAATAACTGAACTATGCACCGATGTAGTATCCCAGGAGGGAACTCCTCCTGCCGCACTCTGATCCACCTGACGACCCATTCAATCACCCTCCATTCTCTGGTATGGCTGGAGTACAACAGCCATGCTGGAGATGGAGACCTACTCACATACATACTGGTTAGGGCCCCATCCAGATGCTAAAAGGACTTGGACAAAGGCGCAGATGGGGATAATGAAATCAATCACCCTAACAGCAGATGCCACCTCATCCTTCTTCACTGAATGCTGAAAATAAACTCTGGAACATAGTCATAATTTTGCTTAAGAGAGTAGTAACAGGGAGTCCAAAGAGAACTCTAAACATGATCTGAGAGAGGATGTTAGGTGGTTGTCTTTGGAAGTCCAATGAAGAGTAAGGAGCAGAGACAACAGGTGAGGAGATGAGCAGGACGTACCTCAGACCATGGTCACTGGCCTTGACTATGGGAGTGTCTCTGATTCACAAAGAGAACAAGATCTGCACCTATGAGGACAGAGAGACTCAGGACTATGCTTGCCAGAGTCTTCCTCAGGTGTCCTTTCTTCATAAAATAAAGAGGTCACATATTTGGGGGTCTGTACCTTCAGTGAGTGTTGGCACACTGATAATCTGGATCCCTCACACAATAATCCATGTCTAGAGAGAAATGGAAACTGTCACAAGCCTACCTTCAGTGTGGCCTCTTTATTCCCAGAACTTTCACAATGCATTTCAAGGGGCTCATTGAGCCAAAATACACCATTTTGATGGTCACCAAATAAAGAATGCTACACAGGAAGTAATTTTCAATTAATACTGTTGGTCTTGTTTATGGACCACAACTGTTTTATCTCCTTTCTCATATGACACATTGAAGAGAGTTTATTTTTCTCTTTTAGGCAAAATATTTCCATTCCCTGGTTTCTATGTTAAAGCACTATAAGTAATATCCTGAGTACTCCTTCAATGAGCAGGTACTTACTGAAATACCACTAGTGAGTCCTTCATTTGCTTTGTTCCAGGAAAACGTATGCTTACTGTATAAGTAGAAGAACCGCCCCTCCATTACAAGAAGTTATCATTTGCACCAGAAACATTGAGTCTTGATTATATAAAGATTTATTTACTGGATCAAATTAGAAAGACTTAACACAGTTCAATTGCATGTTTCTCTCAATGCATAATCTGTCCAACCACTTATTGGAATTATATTTTATGAGTGCCTTTCTATAATTTTTAAAAGTTATTTTAATGCAAAATTGTGTGTTTCATACAGAACATCTGAAGCAATCTTAATAACCCTTTATCCACCAGCACCTCCCATAGGCCACCAACTGGAATCCATACAATCTTTCATCTGTGTTAAAAGTCTATTGTGTCATTGGTGTTCGCAAATCACCTCAGTACAGGTTCATCCAGTGAGGTCTTGTCAGGCTACCCAGAATCTCTCACTTTAGGGGACTAGCTCATCCTAAACCAACAGTAGTCAGTTGCCAACATTTCTTAAGCAAAGGATGAGGTGTTCTACCCATTTACCCAGTTCCATGGTGGATTTTTGTCTTTTGAGTTTGCATGGATCTCAAGCATGCTGAAACCATTGCTGTAGGTTCCTACAGGTGCCAGGTGCCAGGACCTTATAGGATTCTATTTCCATGTGGTCACGCACCGCCTCACTGTCTGTTACAGTCTTTCTGACAGCTATTATACAATGGTCCATGAGCCATGGGTGAGTGAAACTTAATAGAAAAATCCTCTCCAGAGACCCAATTTCCAATCTCCATGATTTAGCTATTTGTGTCCTTTTGTGTTACTGGCTTTTTGTTGCATGTGTGAGCTTCATTAATGAGAGTTGAGATATTCATTGGTGACTTCTTAACCTCTTGTTGAATGTCGTGTGAACTGTGGGTGTAAAGGTTGCATTGTAGATGTGCCACTTAGACATTGGCACAATGTGTGTGTGTGACCTGCTCTGTAAATCTGCATTAGTCTCCATCTGGTGACAACAAAACTTATTTGATGAGTGGTGACTGGGATTATTGATTGTAAATATAAGGATACATATTTTACACTTAATAAGAAGTTACATTGGCCTAGGAATTTGACAGCTTTGGGAATTTCTCTGAGATCTATGAAATGATCAGCCATATGTATTTGGTTATGATTACAGTACCATATGTCAATTTCCTCCTATTGAATGGGCTCTAAGATCTTAGATAGCCATTGACTGCCCCCCAAATAAAAGTGCCACTACTGCACCAGTGTCAAATTCCGTGGCAGTCACTGCAGTGAATATTTGCTAATGAAGATGGTGTTGAGCTATCAATTGATTTTCTTTCTTGGCTACTTGTATTAAGATTTACAGAGCTATGGGTGCTATCATTCAGTGGAAGTGGCTTCTAGGTCAGTTCCAGCTGCATTGCTCCAAATTCAGTCTCCAAATTACGTCCTGTCTTTAGCAATAGGATCTTAACTTCACGTTCTTGGAGACAATCAATAGCCGTGCATTCTTTTATTTCAAAGTTTAAAATTTTAATAGCATATAGATATTCAAACACTTCCTTTATAATGTTCTTCATCTTTTTGTTGTCTATTGTGATGTTCCCCTTTCAACTCTGATTTTGTTGATTTTTCTTTACTTCTTTTGGTTAACAGGGCCAACGGTCTATCTCTCTTATTTATGTATTCAAAGTATCCATTTTGGATTCATTGAGTTTTCTATTGTTTTCTTTTTCATTAAATTATCTCTGATATTTGTTATTTCTTCTTGTGTGGTGCATATGGTTTTTAGTTGTTTTGACTTTCAAGATTCTTTAGTTGCAATTTGTTAAATCTTTAATTTTTCTCCTTCTGATATTTTAAAGTAGAGAGTGAGAGTTTTTAACTTATGTCTTAGGACTTTTAAAGTGTCCCAGATTTTTTAAGTGTCTCAGAGTTTTTGTTGGAGTGTACTGTACTTTTCCTTTAATTTTATTTTTTATTTAATTTCTCCTTTGAAACATTCATCATTCAGGCATGTGTTGTGTGGTCTCCATGAATTTATGAAGTTACTAGAATTTCTTCTGTGTTAATTTTAATCTTTATTGCATTGTGATGTGATAGAATGCTTGGAACTGTTTAAATTATTTTGTGTTTGTTCAGGTTTGTTTTGTGCCTCAATATGTGTCGATTCTGGAGAATGTTGCATGATGTGCTGAATAGAATATGAATTCTTTGGTGCTTCCATGGCATATTCAGTAGATGTCTGTTGGGGCCATTTGATGTATGGTATTTTTTAATTCAGATGTCTCTGTTTATTATCTGTCCCATTTATGTGTCTAATGGAGACAGGGAGCTATTGACGTCCTCTAATATTAGTGAGGTTTGATTAATCTATGTCTTAAAGTCTTGTGCTATTTCTTTAATGAAGTTGGTCGCCCAGAGATTGGTGCATATATGTTCATGATCTACTTAGTTAATCATTCCTTTGTTCAGAATGAAGTCATCGTCTTTATCTCTTCTGATTAGTTTTAGTTTGAAGTCGATTTTGGCAGATAGAATAATAACTATTGATTGTTTCTTAGTGCATTTTGCTTGGAATATTTTTTTTCATTTCTTTAATATTAAGGTAGTGCCTGTCCTTGAAGGTGAGATGGATTTCTTACATATAACAGAAGGATGAATTTTGTTTCTTGATCATTTTGTCTTGGAAGTTCAGTTCATTGATATTTAAATCTATTATTGCAAGATGTGGATTGGTTTTAATCATTTTAAATTAATTTTGTATTTTTGGTCTAACATTGTGGTTCCCCAGTTATACCCACATTTAGCTTAGTTCTGTTTCCCCTTGCATATAGTCATTCCTTTCTTCAGCTCTTTGTATTGCTTCAAGTATTCTCTGAAGGGCTGATTTTGTCAACATTAATTCTTTCAGCCAATTCATGTCACAGAACATTTTTCTTTCCCCTTATACTATAATAGACATTATTGTGGGGTAAAGTATTCTAGTTTGGCATCTATGGTCATTTACAATTGAGACTACTTTGGTCCAGGCTTTTCTGACTTTCATAGTTTGCACTAAAAAGTCATCTGTAATTCTGGCCGGTTTTCATTTATATGTGGCTTTTTGTGTTTCTTTTAAAGCTTTCAGAATTCTTTCTCTCTTCTGTACACTTAAGGTTTTTATTATGATATCCCGTATTTAGTTTCTTTTCCGGTCCTGTCTATTTGGTGTTTTGTGTGCCTTTGCTATTTGTAGGGGACTTTGCTTCCTTTATCTGGGGGAATTTTCTTTTACAATCTGGTTGAAGAGCTGGTCAATACTATGATCCTCAGGTTTTGCTTCTTCCTTTATGCCTATGATGCATGGATTTCAGTTTTTTTCATGGTGTCCCTCACTTCCTGAATAGTCCATTCCTTTTTCGAAAAAGTTTTATAATCTTTGTGGAGTACTTCAGTTCTTCACTTTTATCATTCTCTCATGATACTCAGCTTCACATTTCATTCATTCTATTGGTGAGGTCTCCTCCCTATCATTTAAATTAGCTTACTGAGTAATTCACTTCCTTCTTTTTTTCAGCCTGAGTTTCTTAAATATTTCTTTCTCTTTTGTGATTTCAGTCAGAAGTTTGTTCCTATCATCTTTTAGTTCTTTGATTTGTTCATTTGTGTGTTCTTTAAATTCACTGAATTTTTTGATTGTTTGATGTTTATTATTGTTCTTTTAAGCTCTAGGTTCTGCGTTATTTCTATGGGGTCTCATTCTAAAACTGTTTTGGAGGACTGGTGATGTTTTTTGAGGACATATTATGTGAGTTTTTCATGTTATTATTTTTTTTACTGTGTTCTTGACTTGTGTATTTCTTTTGTTATTTGTGATTTTGATGTGAGACTCAGTCCTTCTTTTGTTGAGCTGAAGTCTAATTCTGTTTGTATACTTAATGTGATTTTGTTGTATTCTTTTTGGGTTTGTAAAGCTGGTTGGTCAAGACTTCAGGTTCTCTCTTTTGATTTTATATTTGAGGGACCAGATGGCTCTAGTCCAGGTACTCTAGAGTTCCCTCACAGGCACAGATTAGGTGAGATCAGATGCCCTCAGGCTCTCCCTTATGGTCTGGGTACATCTAGCCAGCAGGCACAGCACAATTTGAGAAAATTGCTGATAAGAGGCTGAATTCAGGCTTTCTCAGGCAGTTTTAAAAGGTCTGGGCCCCTACAAAAGGGCACAGATGTCTAGCCTTGCAGCAGTGGGAGTGGTGGCAAATGGTACCAATGTAGAGGGAAGGACACAATGTGATTTGGAAAGTTCACAGCCCTATAGAGGAAAGAGGGTTGTCCAGAGATCTTGGGGGCTAAGATTTAGACTGTGTCTGTGCCCAGCTAGATGGAGAATGGGATGTGGAGTGAGTGAGTTTAGACTTGTTGAGGCAGTAGGGGAATGAATTAGCCATGGGCAGGATCAGATTTACCAGGAAAGAAAGCTGGTCTGAGGAATCCAAGGCATGTTGAGGGAGGGAAAGCCTTTGAAGATTCTACAATCTAGACTGAAAAATTGAGCTGTTCCGAGTGTGAAATTCAAGGTACAGTGCGTGGATCTGGACTAAGAAAGTAGTCTATGGATCTCAGATGCCAAGAGCAAGAGTGGGCCTGTGTCCAAGGCTAGAAGAACCGATTTCTTTTGTATACTTCAGTGGTAGAATTGTTTAGAACGTCTTTGTGAATTACCACCACATATGCATACATTTCTTATGTCCAGTGAATGGAATAAAATTGAAGGACATTTGGGGACTTAAATCAAGCTCCATAGGATGATATATATGTATATTATATTGGACAGTGGGCATTGGCAGTGATGTGGATGGGTGGATCTAAATGTTATCAAACTGCATTGTAAGAAAATGACAGAAATTAAGTGAAACATGCCACTATAAAAAGAAAAGAAGATGAGGGATTTTAAGAAGAATAAAATCTTACTCTTTTCTTCAAATCCTATACAGCTTGGTTAATGAAAGGAATTCTAATCTTAATTCCTCCACACCCTGTAAGATTTTTCTTGATTATAAGGCCCTGTTTCTTAGAATCTGATGGCCTGGGGCCAATAGATCTTCTACCCCTCCATTCACCCTGCTACTTTTAAAGTAGCCAATGTGGAAAGATGCTGAGGAAGACGGTGATACTGGACCCCAGACACTGGGGAAAGGACACAGAACTTTGTGTTTAGGAATAGAATTCTGTCAATCTTCTGGTGCTGTGTATTTGCTGGATCTGATTGACCATGCAATACTTTTTTTTTTTGCAAACATATAGTCTGTTTTTTGAGTTTAAAATGTTCTATGATCATAGAGGGTTGCCATGTTGCTGATCTAGAGTTAGTCTATCTTGGGCTACCTTTTCCCCACTAATAGTGATTCATTGCCCACTGCCGTGTCTGATATGACCATCTCTTAAAAAGATAAATCATTTTAGAATGTTCTAATAGACCTCTAGCTGCCAATAAACCACAGGCTAAGAATGTCCTTATACAGCTCCTGATTTGTCTAGCTGACATTTCTCCAGTTTGCTAAAACCTGCCTACCTGATTTTCCAATAAAGCTATGTTTTTAAATTCCTTGATTTACGACATTCTTTTGTACAGTTAGTATAAAAATTACATTAAAATTTTACCATATACAAAGTTAGTATTGGATATCCTAAATCTGTGTTTCTTGCAAAGGTCACTCATATTTGCCTCCAGGATAAAGTCTTATGGTCCTTAAGATGAGAGCTGGAATTTTCATCCGCAGGCATATCACAAGAAGAGAGGAAGCGGGGAGACTAAAGGAAGCGCAGCACTGGGCTGAGTTCATTCTTTCCCCCATGGCTTCCATCCCAACACCGTCATGTCCTGCAGTGCACAATTGTCTTTGTTCCTCTTTAAAATTTTTTAATGATTTTTTTGTGTATTTCATGGAATACATTTTGATTATATTTAGGCCCCTCCCCCCATTGTCACCCCACCTAAGTCCATGTACTCTGATATTATATCTCTTTTTCATCTATCACTTATCCATCTATCTATCTGTCTATCTATCTATGCATCTATTTATCTATCATCATCATCTTTGTCTGTGTACCTCTTCAGTGAAGTCATTGCCCCAGTTGCTCTTGCTCTGTTGTGTGCTACGATCCACTGAAGCCTGCTCACCACACCCTCATTGAAAACTGATTCTCCCTCACCCAGGGTCATCAGTTCATCACCTAGGACTGTGACCTCCTTCCCACCTCCCCAGTTCCATGCTGTGATTCTGTTTGGGTTGAGTTTACATGGGATTATTGCATGCTGACATGCTTGCTGTGAGTTCATATGATTGACTGCCCAGGTGTCTGGAATACTCTGGTCCTTCTAGTTATTTACTGCCTCTGGCTCTTACAATATTTCTTTTCTCTCTTCCCCAGTGATCCCTGCACCTTTTGAGTTACCCAGTCTCAGGAGACACCATTCGAACTAAATACACTACCACAGGCTAGAAAATACCATAGCAAAGAAAAACCTGTATATCAAGAATAGATTCCCTTTTTCAATGCTGTTGACTATGGGTCCTAGAGCACTTCATACAATACTGGAAATTCCCCCTGCTTGTCATTACCCAATGGAAATTGATAGTAAGGCCCTTCTTCTTAAGACACTACATACATGAGTTGTAGAGCCAACAAGGAGAAATCAAGCTAGGCATGATCTCAAGGCTTCATCTCTACTGGCTAGCTGTCAGAGTGCTGAAAGTTGTTATACATGCTACTCAAAGAGAAAACCAATTATTGACCTTTCCCAGCTGTGACACCTGTAAGCTACAACATCTTGGCATGGCAGGAAATTCCTACTTGTGCGATAGTGGCACAAGTATTAGGGGAGTAACCATCAGAATTTCATTGGATTTTTGGTCTCCTTCTCAAAATGGAGACGCATTCCTGACACTGATAGCCGGCAAGGAAACCTGTGGCTAGAAGGTCACAGGCCATAGGGGGGAGACTGTTGCTATTATTTTACTAAATACACAAATTATTAAACTGAGTTGAAATGACTTATTGTTAGACCCATAAAATAATGCATCCCTCATCTCTCACCAGAGAAACTTCCTCCTACAACCGAGGGAAATTAACACAGAGACTCAAGAAATGACCAACACGCAGAGAATTAGAGACCTGCAGAGGGCTTTATACTGATTAGGACACAGGATTCTTTAGTGCCACCTCTGCAACTCTGAAACCTTGAAGACATGCTTGTACATTCATGGTTTCGCTGTTATTTTAGTGTTCTTAGTAAATACTCTGAATGTTAGATTAAAAAAAAATGCATGGATTCAAAAGTAAAGTATGGTTTAGTAACAGGATTCAGAAAGTTAGATGGCCTGCTGTCCTAAAATTCATAAGTGGCCATGAGTGAGAACAAAGTAGGACTGAACTGAATTAGTGAAGTAGAGATGCAAATATATTGACCGTAGTGACCTATGGGGTTACATAATGAGAAAATCTACATTGTTGGGAAAACACTCATGTACATTTTGGGGGAAAACCTCATGAAATTCTGTGCAGATATTCTGCACAATCGCCTTGGTCTTGTGAAAGGTGGACTATGGGTGAAATGAGTCTTCTTAAAGATGGTATATAAAGCAGTGCATTTATATGATATCTAAAGAGCCTGAAACAAGGTCCAGGTTGTCAAAATATGGAAAATAGGGCAGGAGGGACGGCTCAGAAGTGAAGAGTGCTGGCTGCTCTTGCAGATGATTGAAGCTTGATTCTCAGCACTGACACTGAGTGACTCACAGTTGCCTGTAACTCATCTCCAAGGCATTAAATACCCGCTTATGGTCCTTGAGAGCAATAGCACGCATGTGAACATATTCAGAAATACACATATTCATAAATAAAAAGCTATATGTATCATGAAAAATATAACAGAAAGTATATAATTGAGGATTTAGGCATGGTGCAAAAAACTATCAAACACCAATATTTTTCATACCAATTCCCATGTATTTATTGTCATGTACATCTCAACACCATGTGGGACAAGGAACCAAAATTTATAACTGAGATATTTACCGTTTCAAAAATGATTTCTCCGACTACTGTTATAGTACATATGCATGTGATCTGCGTGGGGATGTGTTCATGAATGCAGGTGCTCAGAGGTCAGAGGCATTGGACTGCTGGAGGAGGAGGTTCTGGAGCAGTGAACACCTTATACAGACTCCTGACACTTAACCAGGTCCTCTCAAAGAGGAGCCAGTGCACTAAACCACTGAGCTATCTCTACAGTCTCTCTACTCCAGAGAGCTACACTTAAAACAACCTTTAGGAACAAATATATCATATGTGTGAGTACACATATGCACTTATATATTATATCAATGAATGAAATTTTGTGCATCTCACACAATAGGCATTAATCTTATTTATGCTCTCTTCCCCTCTGCATCAGTTCATACCCCACCGCCAGATTTGATGCATTCTCTCAGACAGGTTAAGGCCTATCTAGTCAATACTGTGTGAGTTCATTCACTAGTCAGATTATCTAGAATCACTCCCTAACAGAAGATCAACTCTCCCTCACATAGCAATTGTCATCTATCAATAGATCTTGGCTGAGGTTAAAGCCCCCTGACCATTTTCCTAGTTCTGTCCTGGGTTTTTGTCTAAGTTTGTGTGGGTCTTGTATAGGCTGTCACCATTGCTGCAAGTTCATATGATCAAGTTCCCTGAATCCTGGAACGTTCTGCTCCTTATAGTCATGCATGAATCCTGCCTCTTTACAATCTTTACATTCCCTCTTTTGCAGTGGTATGTGCCCTGGTTGGTGAGGTTTAGTATCATCTGTCCAGGGAATTGCACTCTGCAGTCTCTTATTCTCTACATTTTGGCCAGTTGTGGCCTTCTGTATTCATCACCCTCTATTACATGAGGAAGCTTTCCTGGTGAGAGTTGAGAGATGCATTTGTATTCTCTCACTCTAAGTTTCACTATGTTCTGTGATCCTGAGATATAGAGGCTCAATTGCAGATGTGACACTTAGGGCTGAGTATTTCATAGACATGTATTCTCTGTGATTGACCAGTTGTGGAACATTTAAGAGTCTCCACCTGTTCAATAAGAAGCCACTCTTTGATGAGTGGTATGTAGTACACTTGTCTTTAAATATAAGGTTCTATATATATCACGCAGTAAGTAATTATGTTCATCTAAGGATGTGACAGTTGTAGGGTTTTCTTTGGTATTTATGATCTCTCCAGTCCTCTGTATTTCACTTTGTTTACAGCACCACACATGAGTTCCCTCCCACTGATCTGATTTTAAGTCCAGTAGATAGTTATTGATTATTCCCAAGAAGTATACTTTGCTGTGCTGCTCATTGTTGAGGTTATTAGGCTTTAAAGCTGGGGTTGGACCATTGGTAGATTTTTCTCCCTTAGAAGCTTGCATAATATCCTCTAGAGTAATGAGAGGAGCTCTTCAAGGAGGAGGATTCCATATCAATTTTCGCTCCTTCGTTCCAAGTCCTGTGTTCAAAGAATGCCCTGCCTTCACCGATATTGTCTTCAAGTTCTGGCAAGTAATCGAGGACTGTGGCAACAGTCTTTGTTATTCTGGGAATCTCCCTGACTTCCCTCACGAACAATTCAAAGGGTATTTTCTGTGATGGCGCTGTGCTCCTTCTTCCATAGCCTTCAGCTCGGTGCCTGCCCTCGTGTTCCTATAGTTTATGTGTACTGTTCAGTAGGTCTTTGAACTAATACATTTCCCTCTGTTTTCTTACTCGACCTACACATTATTTAGCACTCCTCTCCTCTGTCCCTAAGTCTTCCTCCTTGCTTCACAGTAGAAGAATTCCCATTTTCCGCATTTTTACCTAGAAAATACCTCTGTCCTCTTATATGTGTTCTTTTGAGAAAATGCTTGCGTTTGAATTCCACGGTTCCTTGTATACCCCCCCCCGAGTTAATTACTTGGTTTTTCCCACTTCTCCTCGGCAATATCTGTTTCCTGCTTTCCCCCCTCTCAGGCTTTCTTTCTCTTTCTCTCCGTGGTTGTTTCCATTTTCCTGGTTCTTGCAATTGTGACAGGATATATACTCACATATAAGAATTTGGTGCTAAGAGTCACACCATATGTGTGCTTGTTTTTCTGGGACTTGTTACTTTTCTTAGCATAATAGTTTCTAGTTCCATCCTTTTACCTGAGGATTTCATGATTTGGTCTTTCTTTATCACTGATGTGAACTCCATTGTGTAAAGGGGCCACATTACGTTATCCATGTGTAAGTTGAGGCACATTTAAGATGTTTCCGTTTCTTAGCAGGACAGTCTGCAGGATTCCCATTTGTATCTATTTAGAGGAATAAAGTCTAGAGCTCTGACTCTGACAAATTCTTCACAAACCCCCAAAAGAAGAGCAGATTCAATGCAAAGAAAATGAAAGAGGAAGTATGTTACAAAATTGTTAATATTAATTTTTAATTTTCATAAGTTGACTCTGAAATGCAGTTCATTTTATGACATTAGCTAAATGGTAGTCATGACTTTGATCCGAGCCTGGGTTATCTCCTATGTTCCACAGTGCTCTCTACCAAATAGAAAAATGCAATAAATATTACATTGTATGATTCTGTGAACTAAATTCACAATTCTATTTCAACTAGTCAGGAAATTTAGCCAACTCTGTCTTAGACAACAAAGGTTTGGAAACTCAAATTGAACAAAAAAGAAATTTCAAATAATGAAAAATATCTAATAATCAAATGCTAATACATTACAAACAGGCAACGACAGAATGAAGTATTACTAATTCATCAGTAAGAGCAGCCTGTGTTTACAGATTCCTAAAACTAGCCCTACATTTTGTAGTTCATTGTTGAAAACAAGTATGAGCACTCCATGTGACCACTTCCACTGAACAGTGTGGTAGGGGTGCTGAGCAGTGCACCACAGTCAATTAAATAACGGAAAGTAAAACGTTATTTGACAGAAAGAAATATTACTGACATTACTTTCCAATGGTAATGTAAAAGTGTGAAATCTGGATAAGTGAACGAATTAACCATTGACTATCACGATACCTGAATATAAAGCAAAGCACTCACAAAACTCTAAATCTCATCCTTGGATGAAATTTTAGGTATTGAAATTTATAGCACATAAATGTAGAAATATCGTGGTAATCCATGTAGAAGTTCAAAAAGACTCTATCAATAAATTATAGAAAAAATATTCACAGCAATACAATTAGATTGGATCCAGCATGAGCACTGTTTGAAATACTCATTGATGGAACTGTGTTAGTCTTTCTAATTTGACGAACAAATGTAACACTGCTGTCATCAGCATTCCAGCGTTCCTGGTGAAAACCACAACTTGTTATAGTGCAGAAGGATTTCCCCTACTCAGCAGACAAACTTCCATTTTTCTGGAACTTAGCAAATTATGTAGTCTTTGATGGTTTCTCAATAAGTACTGGATTATTGAAAGTATCATCAGGTAATTGCTTAGAGAAGTTCACCTTACAAAGGTAGAAGTTTAAGGATTTTGCTAGAAAAAGAAAATGCTTAAATGTGTCAGATAACAAAGGAGAGGGCACCCTAGTCATATGCTCAAAACACTAAAAATGTATAATAAAGAATTTTCCTACACAACATTCTTTTACTCGATGTCAAGAATAAAAGGACTAATTTACTTGATGACTCCATCAAGGAACACTGTGTGGCATCTGTGAATAAATGAGAAACACTGAAGCTGGACTTGTGACCCTATCCTCTTCTCTGTGGCTATGGAGAATGTGTGAAGTGTCCAGAGAAACACTGAAGCTGGACTTGTGACCCTATCCTCTTCTTTGTAGTTATGGAGAATGTATGAAGTTTCCAGATCATCAGTATGCCAACACTCAGCAAAACCACTGCCTCCACACTCTGTGAAATTGCATGTATATGTTTTAATATTGTATCTTATTATTTCGCTGATACACTGAAGTCTACGCTTTGGGGTAACATGTTTTGCTTAAAACACCTTACCCTGACATTGTTAAGTGCAATAGACTTAGAAAATTTTCAGTAAAAACAGCAGTCTAGGAAGTTACTGTACCATTGCACTGAGTTGCTTTAGAATGAGGTCCCTGTGAATCCATATTATTGGTATATACATTTGAAAGGATTAATGAACTCCCTGTTCTTTCTTTAAATGATTGAAATATCACACAAGGGCTGGCAACATGACTTAGAGGGGAACTTTCTTGCCAGGAAGCCCGATGTCCTGAGTTCAAACCCGGGAATTGACATGGAGAAAGGAGAGCATCAACTCCAGCAAGTAAGTTGTGCTCTAACTCCCGCATGCTCACTGTGACACAGGCTCACATGTACATGTGTACACACACACACACACACACACACACACAATTGATAAATGTAGTTATTAAAGAACCATCTTTTTAGTATGCTGATTACAGATTTATTTGTCCCTATACTGGTTTTCGCAGTGTTCTCAAGGCTATTTTGCAGGACACCTCTCTGATCCAGCCCTTAGAGTTTCCAATTCTAAGTTCCCATGCTACGAAAATACACTTTCCTTTAGGAAATCCCAATGTTTCCAATTTATGGATTAATTTGGAGTGGACCCAACTGTTATAAAACAATGAGATTTCCACCTATGGTGTCATATTTTTCCAAGCATTCTAGCTTAATCACCCATTATTAATGTAATACATCATATTAATATATAAAGATGTAATAGTTTTACAATACAGTTTCTTATATTTATTGCTAGGATTCGACGATATCACAAAAGGGAGCTGTTTATCTGTCATGTTTTCGAGCACGTAAGATACGCAGTAAGATACTTCTGTTGACATATAAATGGAAAGAGGGATCACATCATGTCTTTCTATGAGTATGTGCATTTGTCTGTGTAGGTATGTGTACAGCAGTGGAGATCAGAAGAGGAAGCTCCTAGATCTGGAAAAACAGGTTACTGAGAGCTTCTCAGTGTGGTTGTTTGTAAGTGAAACTGAGTCTTCTGCAAAAGCATTACATGGTCTTACCTGCTGAACCATCTCTCCAACCCCACCTCATGACATTTCCATGTATGCATATAATGTACTGTCATCATATCAGCCCCTTTATACTCCTTGGGCAATTAATAGACAGTCATTACCCACCACAGTGTCATATCTAACAATCTCATAATGATTGGGTAAATTCTTTTGGAATGTGCTAACATAATTATTGCTTCTGCCAATTCAAAGGCTAAGGATGTCACCCTGAGCATCTCAGTTCTGTAGGAGAGATATCTCAGCTCAGCTGTAACATGTCTCCTTGATGTTTTCACCAGAGTTTTATTCAAAAAATACTTTTAATGTACTTTATTTTTATGGTTTTGTGTCACGACCACCTCGTCCAGCAAGGAAGATGCAACACCAGACTCTTCTTTAAGCAGTTTACTCAGGAACCTTAAACAATCTTCTGACTTACTTCTGACTTCCTTCTGACTTCTCCTCACTTACTTCTCACCCTGGGGAAAGCCCGCCAGAGACTTAAATCCCCTCCTGCCAGCCAACCCGAAACTACCACGTGGTGCAAGCAGATAGGCGCACATATATGGAAGCAGGCCCAGATCTCAGCCACAGCCAAATATGGAGTTGTTTACTCCAGAGAGCACTCACCCTCGGGATGGTGGAAGGTGGAAGGAGGCGCCATCTTTAAGATGCGGCAATCCGCAGCTCTCTACAGTTCCCCCTTTTATTTTATATAACATAGCAGAAACGGGCGAAGATAGAGGTCTGATCCCTGGTGTGCACAATTGGGATTATGTCCTGGAGACACCCACAGACTCATCACCTGCGGTGACCCAGACCCATCCCATACCAATTTTCCCAGGGGAAGGAGCTAAGGGTACCACCTTCATGCAATCAGACATGTCTTCCAAGGAAACGCTCAAACGCCAGCAGGCGAAACCTTGTGCAGTGCTTAGCCTCGCATCCCGTCCGTGGTAGATCTTAACATTTCATGGTGATTAGCCATGCTTGAGGGGACTGTCCAGCTTCAATGACTGTAAAGGCCTGAACGATCATAGCTGCATTCCACTTTTGTGTGGCTCTAATCTTACATATACACCACAGGCAGACCAGGGAGACCATAATCAGGAGACCTGCTAATGTTCCCATTCCCGCCCACTCTTTCAGTACAGTCAATCACAATTCTTTTAGAGTGTCTTCAAAATCAAATGTCCAATTCGGCATTGGCTTTGGAAACACCGACAGGATTCCCCATCTTGTTTCCATTTTCCCTAGTTGGCTCATCAGGGCTGGAAGCAGAGGTATCGTCATGCTGACTTTTAAGAGATACTTCATGCTGAATTCTTCTAACCAGGCGTTCAGGTACCCATACTGGATCTTGTTGGTCCTGTGGAAAAATACAAACGGATCCTCATGCCCATGTCAGCACGGGGTCAGGCCCTCGCCAGAGGCCCGTTAATACATCTTTCCACTTAGCCATCCCTTTTGCAGGGCCATTATGGTTCTGGTGTCTATCCGCTGCTGAGCAGCCTTGAGCATCCAAATTCAAAAAATGTATAGTAAACAAGGCTAGGGAAAGTCTCTCCCTTGGGGTGCGGCCATGGCCTACTCCCCCTTTTTGTTTTTGAAGACATTCTTTTAATGTGCGATGAGCACATTCTACAATGCCTTGTCCTTGAGGATTGTATGGTAACCCATGAAGAAGCTGTACCTCCATCTGTTGGCAAAAAGAGGTAAAACTGCGAGCCATATAGGCTGGTCCATTGTCAGTTTTTAACTGTTGGGGCTTTCCCCATGCAGCCCAGGCCTCTAAGCAATGAGTTATGACATTGCGTGCCTTTTCTCCTGTCAACGGTGTAGCGTGTAGAATACCTGAGCAAGTATCCACAGACACATGAACATATTTTTGGTTTCCAAATTTAGAAATATGTGTCACATCCATCTGCCAAACCTTCAGAGGAAGTAATCCCCTCGGATTAACCCCAACACTAGGTGGATGATGGAGAGGTACACATTGAGAGCAGTCTCACACTACTTGTTGGGCATCTGCACGAGATAGGTGGAATTTTTGTCGTAAGGCTCGGGCATTCACATGAAATCTGTTATGAAAACACTTTGCCCTTTCTATAGTGGAGCTTAAAAATATACATTCCATTTTGGTCCACACATCTACTTTATCATTTCCTGCACTCAAAGGTCCTGGCAGGCCTGTATGAGCCCTAATATGTTGGATAAAAAAGCAAGCCTGTCTTTGCCAAATTAAAGTCTGTAATTGTTGAAAAAGCTGGCAGACTGGACTAAAGTTCTTAATTGGTCCGGCCACTTCCAAAACTCTTACTGCTTTTGAGTATCTTTTTTTTTTTTCCTCCAAACCTTTTCTATCCCATGTTCAAGATCCAAACCATTCCTAATCAAAGCCCCATTAGATCACCACATTAGTAAGAAAAAAGATCACAACTTACTACTTATAAACTAATTGCCTATTGCCTATACTTATACGTTATTACAACTTACAAACTAGTAAACCTATAAGACTTAATTACTTAGCACGTGCTTCTTATACTTATGAATATAAACTATTTAATACATAAAGTTATCTTAAACCTATGGGATTCCCAACATATTTACAAAAGCAAACGACTATCAGATTTCTTACCGCATACATTACTTTCATTATATGTATGCTAGGTAAGTATCCTACCACTAAACTATAGTCTCAACCCAGTAAAGTGTAAACTGAAAAAAGAACTTCCTATTTAGTAGTTATTTCAGAAAACAAAGCACCCTAGGACTGGTGAAATTTATGTGAAACACCTGGTAGTTAAGTAGCAAAAAACCTGAGGTAATTAACAAAACCTGAGATCATGGTCCCTTGATGTTCTAGGCTCTAGCCTCTAGCCTCCTTGACCACAAGCTGCTATAGGAGAATACATTTGTAAAGATAATCAACGACACCCTGTAAATGCCAATTGGCGGCAGCTTGTTCATTGGCATACTCAATTAAAGATGATCTCCAATCTAAATACTGCCCTGGGCTCAGACATGCACGAGCCTTCTTTTTTTCTCTCTCTCTCTCTCTTTCTTTTAAAGCTGTACATTTTCCCCAGATGAAACTCCTTTTGTTGCTTGGAAAAGTGAAGCACAACCGTGAGACTTCCGGATACTGCGAACCACGGTGCAATGGTATCGCACTCTGCCAAGAATCTCTCCAAAGTGCTTTTCTTAAGCTCTAAATTCTTAGAACGAAATAGCTCATTTAGAGCCAAAAAAATTGGGTGAGAACCAGTATTTCCCGTAATATTTTTTTGGGTACCTCTTGTACACTCTCTACAAAGATAGGCAAAAATGAGGTACCAGAATACAAAACTAATGCCCATCCCTATAGCAAGGATCATGTAAAAATCCATTTTTACTTTCAGTTCACACCCGCTTTTGTCGCGGATCCCCAATTTACCTGAGGACTTTCCCACTTTTGTCGCAGATCCCCATTTTACCTGAGGACTTTCCCGCTTTTGTCGCGGATCCCCATTTTACCTGAGAACTTTCCAGTGCACTGCCCTGACTGCAAAAAGTTCTGAGTCCTTTGAAGAAGTTCCCCGTACGGACCACCACTTGTCACGACCACCTCGTCCAGCAAGGAAGACGCAACACCAGACTCTTCTTTAAGCAGTTTACTCAGGAACCTTAAATAATCTTCTGACTTACTTCTGACTTACTTCTGACTTACTTCTGACTTCTCCTCACTTACTTCTCACCCTGGGGAAAGCCCGCCAGAGACTTAAATCCCCTCCTGCCAGCCAACCCCAAACTACCACGTGGTGCAAGCAGATAGGCGCACATATGCGGAAGCAGGCCCAGATCTCAGCCACAGCCGAATATGGAGTTGTTTACTCCAGAGAGCACTCACCCTCGGGATGGTGGAAGGTGGAAGGAGGCGCCATCTTTAAGACGTGGCAATCCTCAGCTCTCTATAGTTTTGAATGTTTTCTGGCATGAATATAGGTTGCCCCTGGTGCCTGCAATGACCATGGAGGCCAGCAGAGGGCACAGAACTAGGTTAAGGGAAGTTGTTATCTGTAATTTTGATGCTGTGTTGCTCTGTAAGAATGGCCAGTGCTCTCAACTGCTGAGCCATCTCTACAAACTCCATCAAAATGTTTTTAAGGTGACTTGATTTATGACTTTCTTTTGATTTATTACTATACAAAATTGATCAACGTTAATCTTTTGGTAATGTGAACCTGTTTCTGCATATGGTCACTCATGTTTGACTCTTGAATAAATTATCTCTTTTACATATGAAAGTGAGACCTGGGTTTCTGCATCAGCAGGTGTACTTCCAGAGGAGAGGAGGGCTGGGGCTGAGAGAAGTGCAGCACTGCACCGTCTTTGTTCTTTCTGCAGTTCAGGAATGTTTGGGAATAGGCTATGAGAAGACCTTGCCTGGGGTCAATATTTTTGTGCGATTTTTAAAGTGGGTGATGTTTGGTGAATATCCAAAAAGTGATGGTAAAATAATAGTAAATCAGAATGAGAATCAGGACATAATTTTAGTCATCTGAGGAAGATATATGAGTATGGAATGATTAAGTGGATTGAATTGCATTGCTGAGTTCATGTTGATTTCATCCGTTCAACTTCATGTCTCATGACCTGGTGGAGAGAGATAATGCTGGTGGAGATGTAAAAGTCGTAAAGAGATAAGGGCTGGAGAGATGGCTCAGTGACGAAAAGCAGTGCCTGCTCTTGAACAGGATCCGGGTTCAATTCCAAGCACCCAAATTGGGGCTAACAACTGTCTGTAAGACCAGTTCCAGGGGAATCTGATACCTTCTTCTGACCTCTGTGAGCATTGAACAACATTGGTGCAGTTACATACATGCAGGCGATACACGCACACATAAAATTGCAATAATAAAAAAAGTTTGTAAAACAGATAACAAAAGGGGCAGCTCAGTGACAGGGATTCATTCAGGGACTTGGAGAATTTTTACTGCTATTCCAATTTTAATATAAATGTGAAATTATTTCAAATAAGTTTTCATTTAAAAAGGAACATATTGGAGTTCTTGAAACGGCTCCTGGGTGGACTTACTCTGATGCAAGGAAAGATATGAAGAGGAATAATGCTCCTAAATTACATGAAAGGTACTGTGGGTCAGCTTCTGAACATGGGGACCCAGTAGAAATAACTTGACAACTTGTAGTTATTTGATAATATAGCTATATAATAAGTTATATAATAAACAGAGTGTGACCACTAGAAATTCAGATGTGTTAGATTTCCCAACAGAGAGAAGTAAAAGTGAGAGCCAACTGTTAATGCATGGAAGAGAATTCCTTCCGGAATTCCCTATGACAGATATAAACTTCAAGAATTTCAATAACAAATTTATAACAGAAACTGACAGAAGTCAGAGTGGTTTGTTGATTTTAATTTTCAACCTGACAGTATTAAGGATCAACCTATGTTAAAGGCCTATAAATGGATCTGTGAATCCTCTGCAGAGATTAGATAAAGCAGTGGGAGTGGGGGACTTACCCTCAGGTTGGGTGCATATTCCAAGGGATGTTCAAGGAAAAAGCAGTGTTGTCTGGTCACTCTTTCTTCCTGAAAGCCTGCATCTATAGACACTGCAACTTCAGCCTCCAAAGCGGAATGAAGTCTAGTGGGTCTCCAGAGACCCCAGGTCTCCAGGCCCTACTGTGTAAAGCAGTCTCATGCATCACCCTGTTTAATATATACACATTGTATTGGCTCTATTAATTCATCACCTTGTTTAATACACACACACTGTAATGGCTTTAGTAATACAACCCAACATGGTGATGGAGACTGGTGGTGAGAAACTGTCTCTTCACTAATGGCTGAGTGAGAACTGCACTTTGCACATGTGCCACATGTTCAGTATCCGTTCATTTGATGGAAGTCTAAGCTGTCTTAACTATTGGGAACAGCGCCACAATACACATGAATGGCAGCCAAGTTCACTTAGATATCTTTAGGTCTATATCTAGAAATCATGTAGTGGGATCATAAACTAGTACTATTTGAGACCTATTTTTTTGCCTAGGAACCCGAAAGTTGTTTCACATTCTTACATCTCAAGTACTATGTAAATATTTCATTTGTCTTCTCCGGCATTGGTTGTTAATTCATCTCTTGATGATGGTTTTCCAAAGGGAATAATATGGAATTTGAAGAATTTTCATGTCCATTTCCTTGATGGATACAGATATTTTACATACATTTACTGGGCACTGTATTAACTGTTCAATTCAACTGAACAAATACTCAGTGAGTACCTAGTATTCAATATTTTGAGTTCCTTTTAGATTCTAGATATTAACCTTTTATCAGATGCACACTGGGTAAAAAAATCTCACATTCTCTAACCTGTTTCTTCACTCAGTCCTTGTTTCATTTTTTTCTTTCCCAAAAGATTTTTAGTTCATGCAATCCAATTAGTCAGTTCTGGGAACTAATGGCTGTGGTACCACGGCTCTTCACAGAAACTCTTCACATACCCATACACCTACATATCTCTGATGTTACTGTTAAAATATTCAATATGTCAGATCTTATACTCAGATTTGTTTTCCATGTTGCCCTATCTCATTTTAGCAGGTGAGAGATACTGTACCCAATTTCATTCTTGTAGGTGTGGAAATTTAGCTTTTCTACCACCATTTATTAAAGAGGTGGGTTTTCCTCCAACATATGTTTCCTTTTTATACTTTTCAAGCAATCAAGGGGTTTCAGATATGTGGGTTCATTTCTGGGTCTTCTATTCTATCTTATTGATATAGTGTCCATTTATGTGTCAGTACAATGATTTTCTTGTCTCTATGACTCAGTGATTTGAAACCAGGAACTTAGTTGAAAACACCAAATTGACTCTGCTTAAGATTTCTATAGCTACATGGAGTCTTCTCTGCTTTCAAATAAGTATTAGAAGTATTTTCTGTATTCTAGGGTAATTATCATTGGAAATTTCCTAGGGAGTGCACTGAATCTCTAGATGATCTTCAGAATATATGCAGTACCACAGTGCTCATTCTGCCGGCTCATGAGCACTGGATTTTCTGGTTTCGGGTGTACTCTTTCATTTCTTTTTTAACTCTTCATAGTTTTAATTCTGGGGTTCATTCACTTCCAGGGTTTGGTTTACTCCTGGGTTTTTCGGGTCTTCATTTTGGTTTGGTTGTTGAGACTTCTGTGAATAGGATACCATCCTGACTTCTTTCTAAGCATGCTGTTTGTACAGAAATCAGCAAACAGTACTCTTTCTGTTCATTTCATGTCCTGCTATTTGAGTAAAAGTGACAATCAGATCAAAGGCTAGGAGAACTGAAATTTTAAGGTGTTTTAAATATATGATCTTGCAGTGTGCAGACAGGAATAATTTCGTGTCTTCCTTTCCTGTGCTTATTTATCCAATTTCTTCGCTTCCTGCTTTGCTGAAGACCTGCGTTGAGCAGACAGTAGACCTGTGGGTCACTGCTGCTTTTAGCAGAAGTGCTTTCAGTTTTCTTCACTGTCTGTTGGCCTTAGCAATACCACATAGACTTCATCTTAAATATGCTCCTCCTATTCCCAGCATTTCGGAGCTTTCATCATGAAAGAAAATCCAACTCTATCCCGGTCCTTTCTGCATCTCTTTAGATGATCACGTGGTTTCTGTCTTGGAGAGCTTCTCTCCTATATTGCCTTAACTGCTGGAATTTGGTGAACGATCCTCAAGTCCCTGCCATGAAACCAAGCTTCTGAATATGTTGCTAAGTTTCATTTGTGAGGACTGTGTTGGACATGTTTACTTTTGTATTCCTGAAATAATTTGGTCTGTGATGCGTGTGTGTGTGTGTGTGTGTGTGTGTGTGTTTGTCTGTGTGTCTCTGTGTGAGTGTAGATGTGTATTTGTGTCTGTGTGTCATTATCTTATTTGTATATTTTTTGTACATCTTGGTAAAATGGGCTTCCTATATCTGGTTAGTATTGTTATTCCCTTTCAATTCTTGGGAAAACCTTGAGGACCATTAGTGTTATCTGTTCTTTACAGAGTTGGAAGGAATCCACCATGAGGCTGTTCCAGAATTCCATTGTTGTTTGTCTATTAATGTTACTTCAGGCTCCATGCTCATAACAGATCTACTTACGCTGTGTATAATCTTTAATTAACTTTGTTTATTCATACAGGCCTTGAAACGTAAATATCTGCATACCCCATGTCTTCTTAGAATGTTTTCCATATATTCTTGATGATGGTGTGTAATTCATGGTTATCTGTTGCAGTGTCCCCTTTTCTTCTCTCGTGCTGTTAAGGTGGATGTATCCTTTCAGTTATTTTGAAAGATTTCTAATATTTCTTTTGTTTTAAAGGCAACCCGTGGCCTGTACAGATGGCTCAGCAATTAAGAACACTGCATTCCATCAGAGGACCAAGGTTTTGTTCTCATCACCTTCATGGTACATAACAACCAGGTGTCATTCCAGTTCCAGGGAATCTGACGCCCTCTTTTGGCCTCTGTGGACAGTACTTGACATGGTGTACTTACATACATGCAGGAAAACTTTGAAACAAATAATGGAAAATAAACAAAATTTAACAGCAACCTGCCGTTTCACTGACAGTTTGTACTTTTATGAGTTCCCATTGCATTCATTTCTGCCATCGTATTTCAAATTTCCCATGTTCTGTAATTTGCTTTCTCTTTGTGTCTTCCTTGTGGAAGGGCATCATGAAGTTATTTATTTTACTTCTTTCTATTACCAATAATCCTCAAATAATTAATGAAGCAGGAAAGAAAGACATCAGATCCTCTTCATATAGCCAGTACTACCCTGATACCGAAAGCAAAAATTCAAGAAGAAAAACAAATTATAAACCAATCTCTCTGATCAGCATAGACACAAATATTCTCAATGAAATACTTGCAAACATAATGCAAGAGTCCATCAGAAAGAACATTCACCATGACTGAATTGACTCCATCTCTGAGAGGCAAGGATAGATCAACTTATACAAATCAATAAATAACATCTGCCACATAACCAAACTCAAGGACAGAAAGCATGTGAACATTTCATTAGTTGCATAAAAGGTCTCTGACAAAATCAAATTTCCCTTGGTGGTAACAGTGATGGAGAAACTCGGGATACAGGAGGTGTATATATCGTGACACAATAACACCAATATATAAAAATTCCACAGCAAAATTCATAGTGAATGGAGAAAATTCAAAGCATTTCCACTAAAATCAGGAATAAGAACAGCTTTTCCACTCTTTCCACTTTTGTTCTATGTGAAGTTTCAGCAAGAGCAATTCAACAAGCGATGAACATAGAGATGATAGAAACTGGAAAGAAAGAAGTCAAAGTATCCCTATTTGTACACGGCATGTTTCTGAACATAAAAGACCATAAAGACTTCAAAAACAAACTCCTAAAGCAGAAAAACATATTGATAATGATCAGGATACAAAACTAAAATCAATGTCCTTCTTAGATAACAAAGATATACTTAGAAAGAAGCAGCAGAATGATTGCATTCATGATAGGCTCAAAAAAACCTGGAGCATATGTAATCAAGGAAGTAACTGACTTGTATACTGAGATATTTTTTAAAATGCAAGAAAATAGAGGGTGGAAAGATGCACCATGCTCATGGATTTGTAGGATCAAGTATGTGAAAAAGACTATCCTACTAAATGTAATCTACAGGTTCAACAGATTCCTATTAAAATTCCAAAGAAATTCTTTAGAAAAATGGAAAAAATTACATTTTTAATCAAAGTGTTAAAGCTACAGAACAGTCAAAATAATACCGAGCGATAAAAAAAGTGCTGGAAGCATCACCATTCCTAATTTCACTTTACACTACAGAGTTATGTACTAAAAGCAGCATGGCACTGCATAAAAACAGACACCAGATCAGGTCAGTGAAAAATGGAATATAATTGTGGACCCAGATTTAAGGCCATGCACTTCCAGTTACCAGTTCATTAACAGATCAAACACGTACACGGGAGAAAAGAATGCATGTTCAACAAGTGATTCTGGGAAACTGGACACCTACATGAGAAGAATGAGAGAAGATTCCTCTCCCTTGCCCCACACAAACTTCTGCCCTGACTGGGTCAAGGACCCCAAGATAAGACCTGATATCCTGAACCTGCTGGAGGAGAAAGTAGGGAACCCACCAGAGTGCACTGCACAGGAAAGGACTTTCTGAAAAGGATGATTATAGCACAGGCATTAAGATCAACATTGACAAATGGGACCGTGTGAATCTGTAAAGACTGCTTTACAGTAAAGAACACCATGCTTGAATGAATAGGCAAACTTCTGCTTTTTACCAGCTATGAATTGGACAGAGGTATAGTATCTAGAATACACAAATAACTCCAAAAACAAAACTTTAAAGAACTCAACAACCCAATGAAAAATTGTCACAATGACATAAACCACAAGTTCTCTAAACAGAAAATGCAAATGCCTGAAATGATTTATAATGTTCAACATCTTTAGCCATCACAGAAAGTCAAACTAAAATGACTGGCCTTTCTTCGTACACCTGTCGTATCCAATGGATAAGATAAAAAATAAAGAAATACAGACAAACAAGGAAAAAACAAACAGGGACAAATGCTAATAAGGAGAACACTTCCTAACTTCTGGTGAGAGTGACATCTGGTGCATCCACTGTGGAAATCCATGTGGGGATTCCTCAATAAGGTAGAAATTGACCTGTCACATGATGCAGCCCTACCAGGAAGGGGCACGTGCCCAAAGGACTCTGTATTTTACTACAGAGTTTCCTGAAAATGCATGATCATTGTTGTGCAATGGATCATAACCAGAAAATGGAATCAAATTACATTTGTATCAATGGATGACTGGATAATTAAAATATTGTGTATTTATAACATAGAATATTATTGTGATATTAAAAACACAAAACTCTAACATTCAAAGGTAAATGCATGAAACTGGAAACAGCCAACCTGAGTGAGTTATCCCAGAGGAGAAAGACAAATAACCCATGTTCTCTCTCATAAATGGACGGAGACTTTGCATCTTTAGATATGTATGCTTCAACTGAAGAACTTTCAGTTGAAAGTCCAGAGGTCAGGAAACCAGTGAAGGGCCATGAGGGGGAGTGTACATCATGGAAGGGGAGTCAGAATCCAGATTTATAAACGTGGAAAGAGGAATAAAGCAACTGGAAGAGTTAAATGGGAGGGAAATGTTAGGACAGGGGAGAGGAAGAACTATGCAGAGGAATAATGAACACCGTTTGATAAAAAGTCCTATAAAAATCAGTACTACAGACTCTACTTAAAATATATACAAATACAATGTAAAAAGAGTTTTAATGGAATTACCATATAATGGGGCGTGGCAATGCCAGATGCTACAGAATCGCTGGGTAAGAGTGATGATCACCTTTCTCTTCCAGTAGCATGCATAGCACTATCCAGGAAGCTGAGAGCTAGCCGGCAGGGATGGAGTTGTGAGACCCCTGCTAGCTTTACTTCTCCTTGCTTGTTCTATGACATCTGTGTGTAGTACCTTAGGCATAGGGAAATATGAGCAGTTTCTGGTAGGTAATAACCAGCAATTGTGATTGGCAGTAATATCTGAATGTATACAAGGCTCTCCTGGTCAATAACTACAAAAGAGGAAGTCCATTCCCGACGTTGGGCTTTTAATTCCTTGTCTGTGGTATCTGGTAAGGGTATTGACCCCTCCTCATTATAGAGTAACTCCATTTAAACTCTTTTTATTATATGAATATTTAATAAACATATATAATAATCTTATATATATATATAAGTTTCTGTGTAATTAGCTTTCCATATGACTTTTTTTTTAATGTTTTTGAAACAGACTGTCATGTAGTCCCAGTAGGCATGGCACTCACTAAGTAGATCAGACTTGCCTCTATGTCACAGAGATTCACCTGCTTCTCCCTCCAGTGCTGGTATTAAAGACATGTGTCACCATGCCTAGCTTGTTCCATATGACTTTTTCAAAGCCATTATTGTTAATTTCCTCTCGGTACAGTTCCTCCTCCACTTTGCCCTCCCGTTTCCCCATCCCATTAACCCTTTCTCTTCTTTCATATCTTTTATCCTTTTGTATCACTGCATTCTATCTCTCCTCCCATGGGACTTTATTAGTTTCCTGACCTGTATAGTACTGTTTCTCTTATAAAAATTTTTGAGGTTTATTATTTTTATTTTATATATGCGACTGTATTGCCTTATGTAGACACACTCGTGTAGTGCAATGCCCACAGAAGTCAAAAGATAGTATCAGACTCCCCTGATACTAAAATTACAGATGGTTGTTAGCTGCCATTGAGTCCTGGGAATAGAACTTGGGTCCTCTGCATAGCAGACAGTGGTCTTAACCATCTCTCCAGAGCCATGCTTTTGTATGAGGATTACAGGGGTTTTTTTTGTCCCATATTGGCTTTTGCAGTATTCTCAAAGCTATTTTGCAGGACATCTCTCTGATTCAGCTCTTAGAGTTTCGAATTCTAAGTTCCTACGCTACAAAAATACACTTTGCTTTAGGAAATGCCAATGTTTTCAATTTATGGATTAATTTGGAGGGGACCCAACTGTTATAAAACCATGAGATTTCCAACTATGGTGTCACACTTTTCCAAGTATTCTAGCCTGATCACCCATTATTGTGATAGATCATATTAATATATAAACATGTAATAGTTATGTAATATATTTTCTTATAATTATTGCTACAAATTTTGTAGGATTTGATGATATCAAACCAAAAAAGATGGTTTATCTGCCATGTTTTCAAGCACTTTGTTTATACGGAATATGAGGCTTCTGTTAGCATATAATAGGAAAGAGGGATTACATTATGACTTCTTATGAGTATGTGCATTGGTCTGTGTAGGTATGTGTACAGAAGTGTAGATCAGAATTGAAAGCTCCTGGATCTGGACAAACAATTGACTGAGAGCTGCCCAATGTGGTTGTTTGGAAGTGAACTTGAGTCTTCTGCAAAAGTATGACAAGGTCTGACCTGCTCAACCATTTCTCCAACTCCACCTCATGGCATTCCCATGTATTCATAAAACGTTCTACCAGCATTATTGCCTATCTATGCTCCTTGACCAATTAATAGACAGTTTTTACCGACCGCAGTGTTATATCTAACCATCTCATAATGGTTAGGTAAATTGTTTTGGAATGTGTTAACAGCATGATTGCTTCCACCAATTCAAAGGCTAAGAATGTCACCCTGAAGCATCTCAGTTCCATAGGAGAGATTTCTCAACTCTGCTGTTACCTGTCTAGCTGATGTTTTCACCAGTATTTAATAAATACTTTTAATGTATTTTATCATCATGCTTGTGTGTGTTTACCTGTATGAATGTAGGTTCCCCCAGATTCCTGCAATGACCATGGAGGACAGTAGAGGGCATATGTTCCCATAGAACTAGGTTTAAGGACACTTGTTACCTGTCATTTGGATGTTGTGTTCCTCTGTAAGAATGGCCAGTGCTCTCAACTGCTGAACCATCTCTTCAGCCTTCCATCAAAATAGTTTTAAAGTGACTTGATTTATGACTTTCCTTTGCTCTGTTACTATACAAATTCATCAAAGTGTTACTATATCACAGCTTAATCTTTGCGGGAATGTGAGTCTGTTACTGCATATGGTCATTCATGTTTGACTCTTGAATAAACTATCTCCTTTACATATGAAAGTCAGATCTGGATTTTTGCATCAGCAAGTGTATTTCCAGAGGAGGGGAAGGCGGGGGCTGTGAGAAGTGCAGCACTGGGCTGTCTTTGTTCCTCCTGCAATTCAGGAATGCTTAGGAATAGGCCAGGAGAAGACCTTGCCTGGGGTCAATATTTTTGTACAATATTTCCAGTGGTAATCTTTGGTGAATATCCGAAAAATGATAGAAAAATAATAGTAAATCAGAATGAAAATGAGGACATAATTTTAGTCATCTGAGGAAGATGTATGAGCATGGAATGATTAAGTGGATTGAATTGCATTGCTGAGTTCATGTTGATTTCATCCATTCAACTTCATGTGCTCATGACCTGGTGGAGAGAGAAAATGCTGGTGGAGATGTAAAAGTAGTAAAGAGATAAGGGCTGGAGAGATGGCTCAGTGATGAAGAGCAGTGGCTGCTCTTGCAGACGATCTGGGTTCAATACCAGGCACCCAAATTGGGGCTAACAACTTTCTGTAATTACGACCAGTTCCAGGCATATCTGATACCTTCTTCTGACCTCTGTGAGCACTGCACAACATGGGTGCACTTATATAAATGCAGCCAGTACAACCCACACACAAAATTAAATAGTAAATACAATGTTTTTAAAACGATCAGAAAGGTGGCATCTCAATGATCGGAATTCACTCAGGGACTTGGAGAACTTTTAATGCTATTGCAATTTTAATATAAATGTGAAATTATTTCAAATAAGTTTTCATTTGAAAAGGAACATACTGAAGTTCTTGAAATGGCTCCTGGGTGGACTTACTCTGATGCAAGGAAAGACGTGAACAGGAATAATGATCCTAAATTACATGAAAGGTACTGTGGGTCAGCTTCCAAACGTGGGGACCCACTAGAAATAACTTGACAACTTGTAGTTATAGAATAATATAGCTATATAATAACTTAAGTTATATAATAAAGTGAGTGAGACCACTAGAAATTCAGATGTGTTAAATTTCCCAGCAGAGGGATGAAAAAGTGAGAGCCAACTGTTAATGCATGGAAGAGAATTCCTTCCGGAATTCCCTATGACAGAAGTGTAGGGATTTCAAGAATTTCAGCAAAATATTTAGAACAGAAAAATACAAGAATCAGAATGCTTTGTTGATTTTAATTTTCAACCTGATGGATTAAGGACCAACCTACATAAAAGGCCTGTGAGTGGATCTGTGAATTCCTCTGCAGAGATTAGATAAAGCAGTGGGAGTGGGGGACTTGCCCTCAAGTTGGGGTGCATATTCCAAGAGTATTTCAAGGAAAAAGCAGTGTTGTCTGCTTTCTCTTTCTTCCTGAAAGCCTGCATCTATAGACACTGCAACTAAGTCAGTCCAAACTGAATTCTAGTGGCTCTGCAGAGACCCCCAGGTCTCCAGCCCCTACTGTGTAAAGCAGTCTAATACATCACCCTGTTTAGTATATACAGATTGTATTGGCTCTATTAATTCATAACTCTACTTAATATATACAGATTATGTTGGCTTTATTAACATATCACATTTAAGATATATAGATTGTGTTGGCTCTATTCCTTCAGAGAACCTGCCTACTACAGCAGTGTAGGGCAAAATGCTCCAGAACAGAATAAGCATAAGAATGAAAAAAATCCTCACAGTAAATATCATCTGAACCAAGTGGAGGAATTTATTCCCCTTTTGCTTCGCTTCCTCTCGTTTTTTTCCCTTGTCCATCTGGTATTTGTATCAATGACCAAATGAAGGGAGGAAAATTTTATATTTGCACACAGTTTAAGGTTGCAGCCCAACATGGTGATGGAAACTGGTGGTGAGAAACTGTCTCTTCACTAATGCCTGAGTGAGAACTGCACTGTGCACATGCGCCACATGTTCAGAATCCATTCATTTGATGGAAGTCTAAGCTGTCTTAACTATTGTGAACAGCGCCACAATACACACGAATGGCAGCCAAGTTCACTTAGATATCTTTAGGTCTAGACCTAGAAATCATGGAGCTATATCATAAACCAGAACTATCTGAGACACATCCCGCCCCCCCAGGAACCAGTAAGTGGTTTCACTCTCTTACATCTCCACAAGTACTGTGTAAAGTTCCATGTGCTTCTTCAGCATTGGTTCTAATTCTTTTCTTGATGATGCTTTTCTAAAGGGAATAACATGGAATCTGAAGAATTTCCATTTCTTTGATGAATTAGGATATTGCACATTTTTCATACATTTATTGGTCACCATGTTAACTGTTCAATACAATTGAACAAATACTCAATGACTTACTTAGTCATTTGATATTTTGAGTTCCTTATAGATTCTAGATAGTAACTTTCTGTCAGATGCATAGTGGGTAAAAGATTTTCTCACATTGTCTATCCTGTTTGTTCACTCAGTCTTTGATTTTTTTTTTCCTTCAGAAGAGTTCTTAATTGATGTAATCCAATTAGTCAGTTCTGGGAACTAGGGGCTGTGCTACCACAGCTCTTCACAGAAACTCTTCACATTTGCATACACATACATATTTCTGATGTTACTGCTAAAAGCTTCAATATGTCAGGTTTTATACTCAGATTTGTTTTTCACGTTGCACTAACTCATTTTATCAAGTGAGAGATGGTGTACCTAATTTCATTCCTGTCGGTGTGGAAATTTAGCTTTTCTACCACCATTTATTAAAGAGGTGGTTTTTCCTCCAACATATGTTTCCTTTTTAGACTTTCAAGGAATCAAGGGATTTCAGATATGTGGATTTACTTCTGGGTCCTGTATTCTATCCCATTGATATAGTGTCCATTTATATAACAGTATAATGATTTTCTTGTCTCTGGGATTCAGTGATTTGAAATGAGGAACTTAGTTGAGAACACAGGAAATTGACTCTGCTTAAGATATCTACAGCTTCATGGAGTCTTCTCTGCTTTCAAATGAGTACTAGAAGTATTTTCTGTAATTCTGAGGTAATTATCATTGGAAATTTCTTAGGGATTGTACTGAATCTGTAGATTATCTTCAGAATATATGCAGCATCACAGTGCTCATTCTGCCAGTTCATTTGCATGGTCTTTTCCAATTCATAGTGTCCTCTTTCATTTCTTTTTTACCTCTTCATAGTTTTGATTCTGGAGTTCATTCACTTCCAGTATTAGGTTTGCTACTGCGTTTTTCTGGTCTTCATTTTGGTGTGGCTGCTGAGACTTCTGTGAATAGGATATCTTCCTGACTTCTTTCTCAGCATGCTCTTTGTCTGAACATAACAATCAGATCAAAGATTAGGAGAACTGATATTTTAAAGTCTTCTAAATATATGATCTTGCAGTCTGCAAATAGGAATAATTTTGTGTCTTCCTTTCCTGTGCTTATTTTTCCAATTTCTTCTCTTCCAGCTCTGCTGAAGAACTGCATTGAGCAGACAGTAAACGTGTGACTCACTGCTGCTTTTAGAGGAAGTGCTTTCAGTTTTCTTCACTGTCTGTTGCCCTTAGCCATAGCACACAGACTTCATCATAAATATTCTCCTCCTAGTCCCACCATTTTGGATCTTTCATCATGAAAAAAAATCCAACTCTATCGCGGTTTGTTCTGCATCTCTTTAGATGGTCACATGGTTTCTGTCTTTGAGAGTTTATCTCCCATAGTGCATTAACTGTTGGAATTTTGTGAACCATCCCCACATGCCTGCCATGAAACAAGTTTCTGAATATGTTACTGAGTTCCATTTGTGAGGGCTGTGTTGGACATGTTTATGTTTGTATTCATGACATACTTTGGTCTCTGATGTGTATGTGTGTTTAGATGTGTGTTTCTGTCTGTATGCTTTTCTCTTATTTGTATATTTAGTAAAATGAGCTTCCAAGATCTGGTTAGTATTGCTATTCCCTTTCAGTTTTTTGGAAATCTTCGAGAGATGTTGGTTTTATCTGTTTTTTAGAGAACTGGGAGGAATCAACAGTGAGGATGTTCCAGAATTCCGTTGCTGTTTTTACATTTATGTTACTTCAGGCCCCATGCTCATAGCAGATCTATGTAAGCTCTGCATAATCTTTTAATTAATTTTGTTTGCCATACAGGTCTTGAAACTTGTAAATATCTGGATATACAATGTATTCTTAGCATGGTTTCAATATATTCTTGATGATGTTGTGTAATATTTGTTATCTGTTGTAATGTCTCCTTTCATCTCTCATGTTATTAAGTTGGATGTTTCCTTTCAGTTATTTTGAAAGATTCCCAATAGTACTATTATTACTTTTGTTTTTAAAAGGCAACCTGTACGCCTGTACAGATGGCTCAGCAATTAAAAACACCAAGAAGACCAAGATTTTGTTCTCTGCACCCCATGGTACCTAACAACCATATGTCATTCCAGTTCCAAGGAATCTGATGCCCTCTTGTGACCTCTTTGCACAGTACATGGCATGGCGTACTTACATGCAGGCAAACAATGATACAAATAATGTGAAATAAATAAAATTTAATAAGGACCTGATGTTTCATTGACACTTTATACTTTTATGAGTTTCCAATACATTCATTTCTAACATCATATTTAAAATTTTGCGTGCTCTGTTATTTGCTTTGTCTTCGTGTCTTCCTTCTGGAAGGACATCATGAGATTTTTTATTTTGCTTTGTTTTATTACCAATAATCCTCAAATAATTGATGTAATAGGAATGAAAGATTCCCAAATGCTCTTTATATAGCCAGTACTACCCTGATACTGAAACCTAAAATTCAAGAGGAAAAAAATTATAGATCCATCTCTATGTCTGATGAACATAGACACAAAAATTCTCAATGATATACTTGCAAACAGAATGCAAGAGCACATCAAAAAGAACATCCACCATGACCAAACTGACTCCATCTCTGAGAGGCAAGGATGGATCAACTTACATAAATCAATAAATAACATCTGCCACGTAACAAAGTCAAGTACAGAAAGCATATGATCATTTAATTAACTGCATGAAAGGTCTCTGACAAAATCAAATTTCCCTTCATGGTAACAGCGATGTTTATATCTTGACATAATGACTCCAATATCCAACATTCCCACAGAAAAATTCATAGTAATTGGAGAAACTCAAAGCATTTCCACTAAAATCAGGGATAAGAAAAGGTTTTCCACTCTTTCCATTTCTGTTCAATATGAAGTTTCATCTAGTGCAGTTTAACAACTGAAGAACATAGAGATGATGGAAATTAGAAAGAAACAAGTGAAAATATCCTTATATGCACATGGCATGATTCTGACTAAAAAAAAAACGTAAAGACTGCAAAAACAATCTACTAAAGCAGAAAACCACATAGGTCAAAGAAGCGGGATACAAAAATAAAATCAATACCTTTGTTAGACAATAAAAACAGATACACTGAGAAGGAACCAGGAGAATGATTCCATGCCTGAAAGGCTCAAAACATTCTTGGAGCATATCTAATCAAAGAAGTGACAGACTGGGATAATGAGATACCAAAGAAAGAAATGCAAGAAAATACAGAAAGTTGGAAAGATCCACCATGCTCACGATTTGTAGGATCAACAATGCGAAAATGGCTTTCCTACTAAATGCAATCTACAGAGTCAACAGATCCCTAGTAAAATTCTAAATAAATTCCTACAAAATGGAAAAAATTACATTGTTATCCAAGTATAAAAAAGTCCAGAATAGCCAAAATAATACCGAACAATAAAAGAAGTGGTGGAAGGAGCACGATTCCTAATTTCAGAGTACACTACAGAGTTATAGTTCTAAAACCAACATGGCACTACATAAAAACAGACACCAGATCAGGTCAGAGACAAGTGGAAGTTCTGGACCCAGATTTAAGGCCATGTATTTCCATCCAGCAATTCATTGACTAACAGGTCAAATATGCACATTGGGGAAAATACTGCACGTTCAACAAGTGGTTCTGGGAAACTGGACACCTACATGAGAAGAATGAGAGAAGATTCCTCTCCCTTGACCCACACAAACTTCTGTCCTGACTGGGTCAAGGACCCCAAGATAAGGCCTGATATCCTGAACCTGATAGAGGAGAAAGTAGGGACCACACTAGACTGCACTGCACAGGAAAGGACTTTCTGAAAAGGATGATGATAGCACAGCATGAAGATCAACATTGATAAATGGGACCTTGTGAATCTATAAAGACTGCGTTATAGTAAAGAACACCATGCTTGAATGAAGAGGCAACCTACAGAATGGAAATTTTCTTTTTTACCAGCTATGAATCTGACTAAGGGATAGTATCTAGATTATAGATGTGACTCAAAGAATGAAACATCATGGAACTAAACAACCCAAGGAAAAATTGTGATAGTGATGAAAAGTATGAGTTCTCTAAAGAGAAAATGCATAAGCCTGAAATTATTTTTAATGTTCATCATCTGTAACCATCACAGAAAAGCAAAGTAAAATGTCTGACCTTTCATCTTACCGCTGCCGTATCCAATGGATAAGATAAAAAAAAAAGAAAAAGAAAAAGAAAAAAATAGCAGGGACAAATGCTAAGGAGAACACTTATTAAATGCTAGTGAGAGTGATATCGCATGCAGCCACTATGGAAATCCCTGTGGGGATTCCTCAATAAGGTAGAAATCGACCTATCACATAATCCAGCCATACTATGCTGGGGCACATGCCCAAAGAACTCTATACTTTACTACAGAGTTCCCTGGAAGTGCATGTTCATTTTTGCTCTATGGACCATAACCAGAAAAAGGAGTCAACTTACATTTGTATGTATTGATGACTGGATAATGAAAATAGTGTGCATTTATAACATGGAATATTATTCTACTATTAAGAAAAACAAAACTATACAATTCAAAGGTAAATGCATGAAACTGGAAATAACTAACCTGAGTGAGTTATCCCAGAGCAGAAAGACAAATAGCCCATTTTCTGTCTGATAAATGGATGCTAATTATGAATCTTAAGATATGCATGCTTCAACTGAAGAATTTTCAGTTGAAGAATCCAGAGGTCAGGAAACTAGTGAAGGGCCATGAGAGGGAGTGTACTTCATGGAAGAGGAGACAGAATCCAGATTTATAAACGGCGAAAGAGGAATAAAGGAACAGGAAGTGTTAATGGGAGGGAAATGGGAGGACAAGGGAGAAGAGGAACTATGCAGAGGGATAATGAACACCGTTTGACAAAAAGTCCTATAAATATCAGTACTACAGACTCTACTTAAGATATATACAAATACAATGTAAAAAGGGTTTAAATGGAATTATCATATAATGGGGCGGGGCAATGCCAGATACTACAGACTAGCTGGGTAAGCGTGATGATCACCTTTCTATTCCAGTAGCATGCATAGCACTTTCCAGGAAGCTGAGAGCTAGCCTAGAGATGAAGTTGTGAGACCACTACAAGCTTTATTTCTCCTTGCTTGTTCTACGACTTCTGTGTGTAGTACCTTAGGCATAGGGAAATATTAGCATGTTCTGGTAGGTAATAAGCAGCAATTTTAATTGGCAGTAATTTTGAATGTATATGAGTCTCTCCTAGTCAATATCTACATAAAAGGAACTCCATTCCTGACACTGAGCTTTTAATTACTTGTCTATAGTATCCGGTTAGGGTATTGACCCCCTCCTCATTATAGAGTAACTCCATTTAAACTCTTTTTATCATATATATATATATATATATATATATGTAAAGTTTCTGTAGGATTAGCTTTCCATATGACTTTTTTTTAATCTTTTTGAAACAGACTGTCATGTAGTCCCAGTAGGCATGGCACTCACTAAGTAGATCAGACTTGCCTCTATGTCACAGAGATTCACCTGCTTCTCCCTCCAGCGCTGGTATTAAAGACATGGGTCACCATGCCTAGCCTGTTCCATATGACTTTTTCAAAGGCCATTATTGTTACTTTCCTCTTGGTGCAGTTCCTCCTCCACTTTGCCCTCCCATTTCCCCATCCCATTAACCCTTTCTCTTCTTCCATATCTCTTTCATCCTTTTGTATCACTGCATTCTATCTCTCCTCCCATGGCCCATTACTAGTTTTCTCATTTCAGGACTGTGCAGTTGTTCCAACTGAAACACACATATCCAAATATTCAAAGCTAGCATCCACTGACGAGAGGGGATATGGGGCATTTGTATTTCTGGGTCTGGGTGTACTTATTCAGGATTATTGTTTCCAGTTTCATTGATTTACCTTTGACCTGTATAACATTGTTTCTCTTATTAAAACATTTTAAAGTTTAGTATTTTTATTTTATATATGTCAGTGTATTGCCTGCATGTAGACACACTCATGTAGTGCAATGACTACAGAAGTCAGAAGATGGTATCAGATTCCCCTGATACTGATGTTACAGATTATTGTTTTAGCTGTCACGTGGGTCTTAAAATGGCACAGCAGCCACTCATCTTAAACATCTCCCCAGCCCCTAATTTTGGTTTTCTTAACAGCTGAATAAGAATCCTTTGTGTAAATCCTCTATATTTTCACTATTCATCGGTTGATAGACATGTAGGTTGTATCCATTTTCTGTCTATTGCCAACAGAGCAACAATGAACATGGATGTATAGGAATCTCTGTCATAACATAGTTATTTGAATGTGTGCCCAAGAGTGCTATGGCAGGGACATGTGTAGACCTGTTTCTCGCTCACTGAGGAATCTCCACACTGTTACTAGCTGCACCATGTATGACTCTCACCGGGAGTGAATAACTGTTTCCTTTCCCCATATCTTCAATAGCATTTGTCCTGATTGTTTTCTGTGTCTTTGCCCTTCTGACTGGGTAAGATGAAATCTCAGAGTCATTCCGATTTGCTTTTTTCTGATAGTTAGGGATGATGAACATTAAAATTTTTCCATACATTTGCGTTTCATATTTTGAGCACACTTGGTTTAGGTTCTTGTTCCAAGTTTTAATTGGATTGCTTGTGTTTTGATATTTAGATTTTTATTTGAATATTCTAGATACTAACACTGTCAAATATATAGATGGTAAAGATGTTTTCCATTCTATAGGTTCCTCTGCACGTGAAATGATAGTGTCCTTTGCTGTAAAGAAGTTTTCATATTTTCACGAGGTCCCATTTGTCCATTGTTTGTGTTAAGGCCTGTGCAATCAGAGTCCCATCCTGGGCCTGTGTGCTCAGTGTGTTCCTTACTTTCTCCTCTATCAGGTTCAGGACATCAGGTCTCATATTGAGGTCCATGATCCATATGGAGTTCAGGTTAGTGACAGGAGGAATATAGGGATTTAGTTTCCTTTTCCTCATGTAGCAGTCCAGTTTGCCAGAACCACCTGGTTTGAACATGTTGCCTTTTCTCAGGCGTATATATTTGTGCTCTTTGTCAAAAGACTGGTGTCTGGAAGACATGGACTTAACTGTGGGTCCTTAATTATATCTCATTTTATTATATTACTGTGCTGTTTTTATTCTTATAGCTCTGCAGCATAATTTAAAAACAGGCATGGGAATGTTACTAGCTCTTTTATTTTTCAGGATTCTGTTGACTATTTTCAGTGTGTGTGTGTGTGTGCATGTCTGTGTCTGTGTCGGTGTCGGTGTCTGTGTGTCTTTGTTTATACATACACATATGAACCTGTCACATGAAGCATGTGGAACTTAGAGGACAACTCACATGATTTGATTTCATTCTCCATGTGGGTTCCAGGGACTGAACCCATGTCATCAGACTTCATGGGAAGACTTATCCACTAAGCTATTTTGGCAGCCCTTATGTAGTATTTCAACCAGTTAAGAAAGAACACTGAGATCTTTAATTCTGTCAGAGTTCTATAAGTTTGTAACACAAAAACATGTTTGCACGGAGATCCTACAACTTTGAGATTTTCCCGTTATACTAACTCAGAAAATTTCCCTCAAGAACAGCAGTGTATATAGGTGCTCTATCATTACACTACATCTCCAGTCCTTACCAAATTCAGTCTAAACAGTTTAGAGCTACGTGTGTTATTCCACTTCAGTGTATCACCCAAATCACAGACATCATACAAAAACATATATGTAACTAAATGTATAATGGCTATGTTCATAATTTAAGCAAACAAACTTTGTGGATAAACATCAAGAAACCATGACTCTAAGGTATCTATTGTATGAATAACTTAATTTTAAAAATAAATGATTACACTATGTGCATAATACCTGATATCATAAGGGATTCAAATTATAAGCAATATTGAAAATATTTGGTGCTCCTCAAATAATCCAGGATTTTCACCCAGTTAACTAAAAACTGGAAAAAGAAATAGTTGGTCTGGGTGTTTGAACTCAGAAAGTCAGGCTTGTTGGTAAGTATCTCCACTCATTGGCTCATCTGGCTTGCCTCATGGTCCCTTTTCAATAGGAAAGTATTTAAGGAAATAATTAGAAAACTTGAAAACACAGAGTTATACAGAAGGAAGTAAGTGGGTTGAAGAATTTAGAATGTTTAATTCAGATCGTCAAGAGGAAGATGACAGAAGCGGAGATAATATAACCGTAACTGAACTGCACGGTCATGAACAGGTGGAACAAGGTCATTTCCAGAATATTGTTCACTAAAAGGCAGTAGGGAGAATTAAAAGTGACTGTTACTCTCTTGGAGAAAGGAGTAAGAGTCCATTGTACAACGACATGAATCTTATCTGATTTATAAATCAGTCCACACTTGTCTCAGCCCTCTGTACATTTTAGGAAACACATCCATTTAAACTAAGAAGGTGGAGTGCTCTTCTGCTCGAACGCACTTTATGCAGGACATATGCAGAGAATTTCTTCCTGGCATTAACAACGTAATGTAGCACTTAGGGGGAAAGATGCAGCCTAGCAGCCCCATGATGGAAGCCAAGATGGAGAAGAGCACCATGGCCACCATCGCTGTGTCCCTGGTGCTGTGGTAGGGAGGGATGAGGTGGACTCAGACGCTGCAGAAAATCAGCAGGGTGATGGTCAGGAACTTGACGCCATTGAATGTATCAGGTCAGAAAAGTCACAGTGAGGCTCACCAGGCTGAAAATGTCCAGGTATTGCAGGTCACAGAGGAAGGGAATGAGTGGGCCCTTGTTGCACCCAATGATGTCATGGCCGTGTTCTGAGTGAGCATCGGTGTCAATGCCACAGAGAGTGAGTTGGATGAGGGTGCAGATGGGGATGATGAAGTTAGATGCCCCTGATAGAAGTACCTGCCTCATCCTTCTTCCTGGAAGATTGAACTTAAAGGCTTTGTATTCAGGTATCATGAGACTTAGTTGTTACATCATTACTTTATCAGGAATTTATGTTCATACAGTATTACTACTTGAAAAGAATAACAGTCATATTTCTTTCCAATAAAATTGTATTCTTATTTTCTTTACACTGGTGCATTTGTCAGCACCTGTAACGTAATGTCTGTACTGTAACCTGGAAACAATGAAGAATACCAGAGACTTTTATTTCTCACTTTTAAAAGGCTTCCGAAATTTACTGGATGAGTCTATCCAGGAAAGAAAATTTTGATACTTTCAAACTTGCAAGTGGATTGGTATGCAATGGTAGGTTCCTCGTGATCAGCTTGATCCTGTTCTTCGAATGATTTCCTTGGGGTTTAAGGTGTTTCTGGTTTACAGAGTATGCTTCAAGACCGGCGGGAAAGGAAAACATGACTGAGGAAGCAAGAAGTCCATGGAAGCCTAAAATTTGCAGCTGGGATTTCTAAACTTTAAGGTGAAGTCATATCCTTAAACTTCTTATGCCGCAGGAAAAGGAAGGGATACAGAGGCATGGCTCATGGAGGAGTAAACCTCCCAGTGCCAGGGTGAGGGCCAAGAACCAACACTTGCCGGAGCAACTGAACACGCTCCTGGACTGATTGCCAAAACAGGCAAATTCTATTAAAAAGCGGATGATACTTTACCCAGTTTGGATTCTGCAGGCTCTGCTAAGTGGAGAAAATGCCTTCACTTGAAAATGGGTTTCTACACAGCTTGTGTTCACAGTCACCATTCAGATTTTTTGGCTAGTGATAAATGTGGAGAAGCAATCAGGTCTCTTCAAGAAGCAGAAAAATGATATGCCAAGGCAGAAGCTCTTTGCAGAGTAGGGAAACAAAATGACCAGGTGCCACAGTCAAACCATCTGACACTTGTTTGGGGGTGGGCAAAGCCTTGTGAAAGACACCCCAGACAAATGCCCAAGAGAAAATGGCCAGATGAATATGGTCCCTGAGCACCAATTGATAATGTTTCTGAGAAGAACTGGAAACTGTAAGGAATTTGAATAGGTTCCATGCCTATATCATACTGGCAAGTAATGTTTCTACATCCTGCCAGAGACCTTGGGATGTGAGTGTGACTATGTAAAATGCGTCACACTAGTTTGTGCGGTGCAGGAAATGTGCAGACATGATGGCATCAGGCTGCACCATTGTCACTATCACTGTTCTCTGCCATTTTGATAGTGTGAGAGCGCACCAAAGGGACAGAAAATATGAAAACTGTGCAGTTTGGCAGGGAACAGGATGAGTTTCGAGTTGTAAACAAGGATGTGCTGAGAAAGCTGCTGTGGCTGTTAAAGGGATTAGCACCAGTAAAGAGGAAACTAGAGCTCTGGAATAGGACAATGGGAAAGGAGCCCTGAATCCCCAGAGCCCGGCCATCACGGGCTCCAACTTGTGAACATGCGTCTTCATGTGAGAGGAGTGAGGCTCAGCTGAGAATGCTACTGAAGCGTTTTTCTTCTAATTAACAATGATCTTAACAGATAGAAGCCAATGTAAGTGTGGTGCAGGGCGACTTTTCATCTCAAGCTGGCCAAGCCAAATGATTCCCTTGACTCTGGAATGCTATAGATAATACAGACAAAAGAAATCCTACAGCAAGGCTTCAGAGGTGCTGAGGTCAAACAATGTGCATCATGGTTGGAGGCCCTGCAGGAAAGCCCTAGGAGGCCCTGCATGAAGTTGTGAAAGTGAAACCTGGGTCTCAGTGGAAGTTCCATTATTGGGAGTTGCCCTGAGTGATGACCATATGCTAAGGTGAGCTACAGACATGGAGTGAATCCGAAACTACGGAGAGGCTGTGTGTCTGGCATGCAGCACTGCTGTGGACCGTCCCTCCTGGAGACCGGACACCGAGGGGGAGCAGGGGTGAGGGCTTAGGAGAATTAGGATTCGGCAAATGACAGACAGACACGACTTATGAGGAGATTTGATTCTGCTACAATTTACTAAAGTTTTCACTAAGGTTTTATACAGTTACAGGAGAAAATTGGCAAGTTTTACAAGCTTTGACGAAAAAAAGATACACATTTAATCATTATACTTGTTTTGTCTTTTTCAGTACGTCTTGCGGTTTCTCAGTATATCTTGTTGTCATAACCAAATGGGCACAACAGTACTGGTTTTTTAGAAACTGGACTGGCACTATTAGACACATTTTTAAAGTTTCTCATGGCCCTGGGTCAAAACAACCTTTAAGATATGCTTCATATGAAATATTGTTTTTATATTTTTTGAAGTACCTAGTGGGAATTGCCAGACTCTGCAATTCTTTATTTGGAAAGTTAGATTTATTGTGACTATTTCCTATTAATCTCTCTAGTTGCACTTTCTCAGGGTCACTATTTATTTTTTGTATCATTAACTCTTTTTGCTCAAGTGAGTTCATAAAGATCCTAAAACTATTTTTTAAATCATTATATAGGTCATAAACAGCTAAGTTAAAAGCCTGAATCAGGGGAGGAAACATCTATGCCAGTTCTTTTGAGCTCATTGATTCATTAAAAATATTTTTTGCTTTAAAGAAAGAAAGCTTATATGGGCATGAAAGTAAGATTTATGAGAAATCCAGATAAGAAAGCCAGTGCTGCAAGCCATGACCAGGAACACCATGGGTGTTTATAGAATGCTTGTTCAGGTATCAGGAGTCAGGCTGGTTGCCAGGGAACCGCTGGGGGCAAAGCTCCGAAAAGCACACGTCCCCCCATCCTTCAGCACCCACCATCTGGGAGACATGTCATCACACAGGCGTTGCTGTGGATGCAGCAGTTCCCCGCTTTTTATTTTTTAAATGGAACTCAAAATTTTCCTGTTCGACAGCAGCAACTGACCTGAAAAGAGATTGCAAGAGACATGGAAATGGGATAACAGCACAAAGAACTAGAAGTCCAATGATTCCTACAAAAATCAAATATTGTATCCAATCCATAGGATTTAAAGCATGAATATTGGTCTCAAGAGCAGAAGCAAGAGATTGCAGGTCACCAAATTGTAAATGAGCTTGGCTCATAGCAAAAATTTCTTTCTGAAGAGCGTTGAGATCATGAGTAATATCACTGTCTTTCCAGACTCCCTGTAGATGGGCCTTAACCTTTTCCCAAGGGGCAGAAGTATTATAAGGAAGAGGTGTAACACAAATAGACTGAAAACCGCTATGACATCTGGTTTCCTGCTGAGCTTTAAGGTTAGCAACATCCTGTCCTAAAGCTAAAACAATTTCTTCTAATACATTTATTTGGGCTTCTAATTTTATATCTATGTAGGCTTGTTCCATAAGTGCTGAAGAGATATTTTTATTAAGGATATTAACAAAATGTGCAGTATGAATGCCTTGTACTAATGCAGTAGTAGCTACTACAAAAGTAGTTAAAATAGAAATTAGGGCAGCAATACTTAAAATCAGAGCTGCAATAAACCTTTTTGGCCTAATTAATTCATTTAATGATGAAAGAACTTGCAATGCAGAATTGTCATACCAAGGTTCATCACCTAAATCCACAGGAAGCATTACAAAAGGAGGGCGTCTAACGATTAATAAAACTCCCAAATCTTTAGGCTCACTAGAAGTAATGCAATTAGTCAATTTACAAGAATGACATTGTACATAATAAGAATTTCCAGTTTGATTAACATGAGTTTGTTGTCCCAAAAGAAGAGCATAAGGATAAGAAATACAAGCTTTAATACCATAAGGAACAGTTTTAATAGTATTTGGCTTCTTTTCTAAATATACATTAGCAGCAACAGCTAATCTAAAAAGATCTTTATGTACAATCATAGTATCAGATTGAGGCATTTTTGCAACCCAGATGGGTTCTACATTTCCCGGAGTAAACCACCATCTAATTTTTTCACCCAATAAATTAGGAGTATAATCATGAAATTTCTGCTTATTGCCATTTAAATATTCTTCATATTTTCCTTCTCCGGAGGAGGCAGAAAAATCCCAAATTTCTATATTAGAGCTCTTAGGATTATACTTTGTGGCAGCATGTGAAAAGCCACAAGAAAGCCAAGTTGGGTATTTAGTCAAAGAGGAGTCCCAAAATTGATCCAAATCCCTATATTCCTGGATACAGGCAGGGATAGGCATAAAATTTACAGACTGAAAAGTCTCATTATAAGAAGGATGACCTAAGGTTTGAATTTGTGTTTCCCACATCCATCGCTTACCAGAATTTTGATGGTCAGGTGTATCGGTTAGGAAAGTTCGATAGCTAACTTTAACACATCCGTTTGGCACTTTCCCTTGTAAAGTAATGCAGATCGGAAGTGTATCAGTCCGGCCCTCAAAAGTTATATATGAGGAAGAGTTAGAGCGGACGTCAGAATCTTGTAAACCACCTAACCGCATTGTTTCATTAGTAAGAATTTTAATGGGTTCTGGATCGAACCAACCTACAGGTTGTAATAAGGGAGGACGTGGGACGTATGCCCAAAAAGCGATTCTTTCCACCATAGGAGTGGAAGAGATCAGAGCAAGAAAGGCAATAAAATACATGCAAGGAGTAAGGGGCTTTCCCTGATCAATGAGTAATGTTTTAGCAGCTTTAGTCAAGGCACGAATCTTTGTCCAAGTCACTCGTTCCTTTGGCGGTTCATGGAGTTTCATTTTCTGCAGGCCGTAAGTGATCTGCTTCAGAGTTTGTCTTTGCATCTTCCAGTGTCTTCTCTTCGTCCAGCGCAGCTGGGCGGACACATCTATCTGGGATCCAAATAGGAGAGTTTACACAAAATAAATCTCACCAAATCTAAAATACTGAAATAACTCTGTGCATTTTCTTAGACCTCAATGCAATAAAAACTTAAAATCAACACTGAAAGAAGCCTTATTAGTTTCACAAACTTACAGAAGCTAAACAACGTACTCCTGAATGGTGTCTTTTTTTTTTTTTTCTAAGTTTTACTCCTTGTACCCTGAGGGCCTCTTTGAGGCTTGTAACAAGGAACTCATGTTTACTTGTTACTTGTCCTATGATAAAACACATTATTTACCATTCATTACAAAGTGACACTGGCTGTACTTTCGGGTCTCCCCACGACAACCTCTGCTGCAAGATGTTTATTTTAACCCTAGTTTTGTGTGTTTAAGAGCCTGATACAGGCCACACACGAAAGGATCGTGTTTACTAAATGTTTGTCCCATGGTAAGCAATACAGTGATATCAATCGCACTTTCAGGAATCCTGTGGCGGCTTTTGCTGAAAATAACAAACTTCTAACAAAGAGCAGGGCTATTTTTCATCCCCTGAAGAAGTGTTTCCTATTAATATCTCCTAAAAGGTCTCTGAAAATTAGGAGAAGGAACACTAAATGCAAAATGTGAACAATCTAAAGGATTAAGTTGTATGGTGAAAAAGCAATCTTGTAGATCTATGATAATTAAATTCCATACCTCCGGTACTGCTACAGGGGCAGGCAGGCAAGGCTGCAGTGCTCCCATATCTTCCATGACAGCATTAACTGCTCTAAGGTCCTGTAACTGCCTCCATTTTCCTGATTTTTTCTTTACAACAAATACTCGAGTATTCCAAGGGCTGTTGGATTCTTCAATATGTCCCTTCTCTAGTTGTTCTTGTACTAGATGTTCTAGAGCCTGAATCTTTTCTTGAGTTAGAGGCCACTGAATCTGAAGATCCGAATTGGCCTTCTCCTCTATCTGGTTTCATGACCTGATTGGGAAGATTTATATAGGGTAATAATATCAACTGAGCTATTCTTTGTCCTTTATGTATCTGAATGGTTTCTGACAAAGGTTTGACCATTATTTTTATATCATTTTGAGTATCTGAGTCTACAATCCCCGGAATAACTTCAAAATTCTTTTGATAATTGGAACTTCTACCAATTATAAGCCCTACTGTTTGAGGCAATAATTCCCCTTTTACATGAGTAGGGATTAAAGAAATTCCCTCCCACTTGGAGAGAATTACATCTTGAGCACTGGCTAGATCTACTCCTGCACTCCCTGGTGTTGCTCTAGAGAGCTTATGAATAGTAAATTCTGGAGCTGAAGGATTAAGTAAAGACTTAATCTCTTTGTTTTCTGTGTTTCTCCTATTTGATCGGGGCCAAGAGAAGGCCCCTCATCTAGTTTTTTGTCTCCTCATTTTCTTCCTCTTTACTTAGAGGGGTCCCATCCTTATGGAACTTAGACTTACATTCATTTTTCCAATGCCTTCCTTTTTTGCATCGGGGGCAAAGCCCTGGGGGAGTCTTTTTATCTTCCCCTTTTGTTTCTTATAAGTCTAGGCGCTGAATTTTTCTCCTTTCATGGCTGCAGCGTAGGCCATTCCCTGGACTACTGCTGGTGAGGCATCCATACATGCTTTAACGTAATCTTGTATGGTTCCTGTTTTACGCAGTGGCCTAATTAAGTCCTGGCAGAGAGTGTTAGCATTTTCCTGTCTGTAAAACCTTTTGTGGCCAACATGCGCTTAATCATTTGTAAGAACACTTTATCATTCTTAGTCATATATTGCCCCATGGTTACTGAGATTACTCACTCAACCGGTCACTCTTTACCGGCGGGACTGCAGCTCCCTGGTGAGATCCGATGCTAAATTCTGAATAAAAAGAATTCTGAATTACCTGTCCTTCAAGTCCCTGTTCAGAGCGCCATCTGCCACGGACCGTCCCTCCTGGAGACCGCACACCGAGGGAGAGCAGGGGTGAAGGCTTAGGAGAATTAGGATTCGGCGAATGACAGACAGACATGACTTGACAGAACAAAAGATGCCTTTCTTGACTTGAAAGAACAAAAGAGTAGAAAAATGAAAAGTCCTTAGAAGACAGAATTCTCCAGATCCTACACACACACACACACACACACACACACACACTTGCAGGCACACACTCACAAATACATGTCCGCATGCACATACTCACACCCAGAGTGACCAGTAACCAAACAGCAAAGACAAGAGTGACCATGATTTGCCTAGTAGGAGAACACAGTGGGAGGTTTGGTAATGCTTCGCTTTCATGCACGTAAGGGATCACAGGCCAAGGCTAAGTCGTTTCATGAGACAGAAACAAATACAATCTGGTAGATTGATTGTAAATCTGAGGAGCAGTTTTATCTAAATTATAGTTATTAGAGTTATTTCTGTCTCTGTAGAAGTGATAACTTACATTTGGGTTCATTACTTAGCAGAGTTATTATGCATTGAGGAACTTAATTTGAGGACAGTTTTGATTTCTTTGGAAAAGAAAGACATCTTTGGCTGAAGCCTGACTATTTTGGGTCCCAGTCAGACTCATCTTGTGCGAGACTGGCCGAGTGTCACTCTTCCGCCAGGGGTGGTGCAGATGGAAAGAGGAGGCACGATCAGGGGATTTGTTCTCAGCTTCCTAATGATACCTTTCCTCTTCTGACATTCACTAAAAACAGCATTTGAATGAAGGAATTGGGGCAGCTGTGACATTTTCGGTAGTAGCAGAAAGTGTGGGGCCAGGAGTGGGAAAAGCCTTTATATTTTCAACTAGACTCACACAAGCTTTTCAACATGTTGAATCTGAACAAGACATTTCCAAACACAGCTATGGAAAATTCCTCATTTGGATCTCTTCTGGGCAACTTGAGGCACTCCCTTGCAGACGCAGAAGCAGATAAAGACAACTTGAAAGTCTCATTTCAGTCTTGACCTTCTGCATCTTTTCCCGTGTGGTGTACTGGCCCCAGGATGTAAGCGACGCGCTTAACCACTTTATCTTTCCTAATGCATTTGCTTTGTTTGCTAAGTACAGAAAATACACGCTGTAGAGTAGTTTAGTTTCAGAAGACTGGGGTGAAGTTTAGAGCCTTCACGATTCCTCATTCCAGGACCTCTTGGAATCCTTGGCATATAGGTGTATTCAAAAAGGGTTGTAGAATGATAACAGTCTGAAAAGAAGACCTCTGATGGGTGTTCTAGTGCTTTCACCTTAGTCACTCTGGCAGCCACAGAGTTCGGCTCACTGATCCTCGGACGCATGAAGCATGGTCTCCTGAAAACACTGAACTTGTGCGGTTCTACAGGACATAGAGGCCCCTCCTCACAGCACGCTGCCAAGTCTCTGTGCCCATTGTGCTCGTGTCCCGGAGTGTTTCTCCTCTGTATTGTTGAGATGGGTTCTTTGCTTCTTAGAGCCTCTGCCTGAATGTCACCTCGACAGTGAGAACGTCTATCCGTTCTTCATTCTTCCTCACGTCTTTGAAATCTCCCACCGTGCCCACCAGCATCTGGAGGAATACAGGTTCACTTGTTTGTTTAGCATCTTCAGTGCCCCTCCAAACGTGAGCTGCGTATCAACAGTGAGTGAAGCTCATCAGAAGCAAGACTCTGCAGAGTGAAGGAGAGGATGACTGAATGTTTGTGTTACTGACAGATCCTCTGGTTGACAGACATACTGACTCATGCAAACTCAGATAAAGGGATTTCATGGAAAGAATCTCACAGAAATCCAAGAACTGGAATGTTGGTTGCTGGGCCTCCTCGAGGCAAAAACTGCAGAGGCCCTGCCAGGACTTCAGCGGCAGCTCAGGGAAGACCTTGCCCCTTGACCCCGGCACTCCAGCACTGTGTCAGGTCTTCTCTTCTTGACGGTTCACGTTAAGCCATGTAACAATACCAGTCCTGAGTGTACTGCTTCATTGCTCCGTTGGTTGTCTAAGTCTGTCTCTACCTGCAGGGCAGTCCAGCAGTCTCAGATCACAAGCTCCTAAGTCTTTGGCTTCTCCATTGATGAGCTGATGACCATTCTGCTCACCCAGAATGAGGAACAAACACCACACTGAATGCACACCAGGAGTCACTTGAGGGGCAACTTCTGGAAGGATTAGGCCATTGACCCCTCCCGCCACCAAACATTATCCACTTCATAGGTGTTCACCCCAAGGGTGTCCACTACCCTGCTGTGTAGCCCTGCAAAGGCAGAGGGAGGTTCACTGCATCTTTTCATTTGTTTGATTATTTTAATCAGTTGATTTTACAATAAACTACCTGACGTATGATATGTGAAGGCACAGGGAAAATCGTGATGTGTCCCAGTCTCAGAATCCAGCATGGGACTGCCGGTGTCGCAGGTCCTGAGCCACTGCTAACTGAGTTGCCCTCAAGAAAACTAGAGCTTCTCTGTCAATAGGCCACGCCTGTTTCATCACTGGGGACTGTCTGGGCTTGGCAAAGGGTACACACTGAGATAACTGCATTCAAAGCAAAGTGACTGGCAGGAGACAATTATTTTGTTCAGTCTAGATGCTGAAAACTAAGGCTCTTGAAAGATGTGTTATTAATCCCTCCCATGTCCTCCTTCAGTCTCCTCTGAGTCCAGGCTTTGTTTTCTCTTCTGGTGTGGAGATTTGGCAGTTGATGAGCCTGAGCTGGGCGCACTGAGGACCAGCACAGACCCTGGCAGTGTCCCAGGATACTGTCGCCCTCAGCATTCCACAGACAGCAAACAGCAAAGAGGGAGGAGGAAAGACCCAGAAACACGCCCGCCCGCCGTGCAGCTCAGCAGTCGTTGCGGCTCTTGGCAAGCAGTAGCATCTGTGGCCTCAGTATCCTGGTCTCTAAACCTCATAGCTCTGAGTACCAGATCTTATTGACACATTGTGTGCTGAAAATTCCTAGATCTTCAAATCATACAGAAAGAGATTTTTTTAAGGGATAAGGTCCATAGCTATGGTACATCAGCCATATCTACATCTTCTAAAATAATGTATGCACTACGAATGGCAATTCTACTTTCAAATTCCTTTCCAATTTAATCTACTTTTAAATTTAATTAAAAGAAGGGGTTAGAGAGATGGCTCAGCAGCTAAGAGCACTGACTGCCCTTGTAGAGGACCCGGGTTTAATTCCAAGTACCCACATGGTGGCCAGCAACCATCAGTAACTCGAATGTGTTTGCACATGTGTGTTTTGAGTGCCTCTGGAGGACAGAGGAGAGGGAGGAGTAGGTTACGCGGAGTTACAGGTGGCTGTAAGCTACAGATGTGGGTGCTGAGAACTGAACTTTGTCCTGTGGAAGGGCAGCAAGCGCTTTTAATACTGATCCAACTCTCCAACCCTGAGATTTCCCGTCTTTACAAGGCTTTGGGGTCCAGTCTTCTGGTCCATTCTGTCTGGATGTTTCTTTATGATCCCTTTTATTGATAATATTCTCATCTCTCCAACTTTTATTTACTTGTTTGTGTTGTTTTGTTTTAACTAACATTTTTATTAATTCTTTGACAATTTCATGCACTGTATTTTGGTCATCTTCACCCTGTCTCACCATCTCCTCTCATGTCCGCCCCACACTACCCAGCTCCCAATTTCATATTCTCTAAATTTTTAAAAAATTTTCAGAGTTCAATTATGTTGCCCAAATACTTGTGAGTATGGAGTCATCCCCTGGAGAATGGTCAACTCACCAGGGGTCCAACCCTTAAAGATAATTGACTGTTCCTCTCCCAGCAGCCATCAATTGTCTCTTTCTGCTCAACCAAGGGAGGTCCCTCCCCCATCTATGCTGGGAACTTGTCTGTCTGACTTTGTGCAGTTCTTATACACACTGTCTCAGCTGCAGTGAGTTCATATGTGCCCTGTAGTGTCTGGAGAACACTGTTTTGTCACGGTCATCCACCGCCTCTGGGCTCTGCAATATTTCTGCCTGCCTCCTCCTCTGCAGTGATGTCCCTGCCTTGAATTGAGATGGTGTCATACAGATGTCCCATTTAGAACTGAGCACTCTAGAGTTTCTCTTTCTCCGATTGTTCACCAGTTGTGAGTCTCTGTGTTAATTGCTGTCTACTGCCAAAAGAAGCTTATGAGGGTCGGGAGACACAATAATCTATGGGTAGAATGATAAGTCAGTAGGAATTTGTGTAATGCCAAGTCCATTTAGTAGAGAAATGTAGTACGTTCTTCCCTAGGATCTATGACTTGCCTAGCCACATATTCTTGACCCCAGTGCCAACTATAGGTTCCTATTGTAAAGCTGGACTTAAACCAAACCTGAAAGTGGTTGCTTTACTCACATAACATTCATGCCAACATGCACCAGAGAGCAAAACTTGCCAAATCAGTCACTATTTTAGCTCACAGAGTGCACAGTCTGGTAAGACTGATCATTGTTTTTCACTTGCAGGAGCACTCTGAAAGCTAGCCAGTAGGGATAAGGGTCCAGGTCAGCACCAGCTTGATTTCTCCATGTGTATGTACTGCCGTCAGCAATAGCGTCTTACCGTTATGTTCTGGAAAGCAAACAAGAGCACTGCAAATAGCCAAAAATATTTGGGGTCTATGGTACCTCACAACAGCTCCAAAGGAGGTAACCTATTCCTGGTACTGGGCTTTTTATTTCCTAGCCTGTGGTGTATAGTTGGAGCATTGCCAACCCCCACCCCCATTATAGGGAAACTTTGTTTTAACTCTTTCATATGTTGTATATATTTTAGGAAGTTTATACAATACCAGATCTCCATGACTTTTTTAAAAGGCCTTGAGTCCTCCTCCCCATAGTCCTCCTCCCACCCACCTCCGTCCTCCCATCATGCATCTTGCTTTCTATGTGGTTTCTTTATTCTCCATTTCTCTTATGAACATCCTCCCATCCCACACTCTCATCTCTGCAGCTCCCTGCCTCCTTCCCTCCCTAAACCTTTCATCCAAGTATTCACCTTCTTTACTTCCTTTTCCTAAGTTCTACTGTCCCTCCTCCTTTAAGGTCACCTTCCTCACTCCTATTTCCTTCCTGGTTTCCTGGCTTCCACAGATACTTCCTGTTAGACACACAGAACTAAACACTCATTGGTAGGATCTTCATATGGCAAAGAACATGTAGTGTTTGTCCTTTGGAGGCTGAGCGACCTCATTCTGAATAATTTTTCCAATTCTATCCCTTTCCCTATAATATTCATCATTTCATTACAGCTGAATAACATTCCGTTGTGTATATGAAACACATCTTCTTTATCCGTTCTCACTTGTGGGGCATCAGGCCGCTTACACTTCCTAACTATTGTGAATAGGGCAGTAATGGACATGCATATGCTGTCCCTGTCACAGGGTATAAAGTCCGGTAGGTATGTGCCCAGGAATGAGATAACTGGGTCATGTGGCAGTAATATTCTTAGTTTTTAAAATAGTGTATAAGGGTTCACTTTCCCCACATTCACATCAGTATTTGTTATTTGTATTGTTGGTGATTTTCTTTCCAACTGGGGTGTGATGAACCTTATAGTGGTTTTCGTATTCATTTTGTTAATGGTTAAGGATTCTGGACACTTTTTAAGTTTTTCTCAGCCACTTATACTTCTTCCTTTGAGAATTTTGTTTCATTCTATAGCTGTCGGTCTGTCTGTCTCTCTCTCTCTCCCTTTATTGCTTTTGAAAGTTTCATATGGTATTCAGACTATGCCTGAACTTAATGTTTTTGTCTTTCTGGGCCTCTGCCCCAAATCGGTATGTTCTCGGGAACGTCTCGCAAGTCACCCAAGCTGCAGCATTGCTGGTGCGCGAACAGGCAGTGAAGCGGGCACCAGGACGAGGCCCTGCGCGACACGCCGGTGTACACGGGACCTTGGGGGCGCTCGCCTTCCGTACGCAGGCGCATTGCGCTCAGCATGAGCAGACCAAGCCCAGTGAACTCGGCCACAGAGGGAGCAACGTCTGCTGGAGCTGCCTGGCGGGTCGGGGCGCCGGGGTCACAGGAAGAGGCTGGGCCTTCGGGCTGCATCCGGCCTCCCAGCTTGCGATGGTGGCTTTGTGCTTTAGGCTCTCCTGTGGGAAAGCCGAAAAGTACTATTGTCTGGGTTAATCATACTGTTGGACATTTAATCGCCCTCCCAGACCATTGAGAGTCATTGTTTAACTCCACTTACCCAAAACCTCCTGCCCTTATCTCCTCTCCAGTTTCATTCATCTTGGCATCTCAGGTGTCCTCTCTTTCCTAGGGCATCGCTGGGCCTCCCCGCTCCCATCCCCCATTTTTAGCTTGTCAGGTTAGCCATGCGTTGCTTTTGCCCTGTGTTCTGCTCTGGAACTGGAGTACTGAAAAGGGATTTCTTTCATCGAGGTGGATTGGAACCATGCTAGGTTTAGAGTAGACTTAGTGTCTTGCTTTGGCTACCTTAGGCAAAGTCGTAATCCTTATTTCAAAAGGAGTTTGAAACCTATAGTAATTTACAGTATTTAGAAGTCCACATAAATAGAGTTAACCAAGACTAGTATAATCTGCTTGAGTAATCTGTGCCTGGAAACGATCAGGAACTCATTTAGCAATAACAGAATGTTAGAGTACTTAAATATTTTGTTTCATGAAATTTAGATCCCAGTATAGTATGAGATGCATTACATTGCACAACGTGTTTGTTTCTGTTTGCACATTGAAGAATTCTTAAGCGTTTTCATTTAGTGTGCTAAATTCATACCAGTTGACAACATTGTTCTATTACATTCTTCATAGAACATTTCAATCCCTCTGTAGTGACAGGAGAATTCCAGTTATCTTAGTGCCATTTTTAAGGACTAGACTATAATGTCATAACAATTATTCAGTAAATTTCCTCCATAAAGGGGAATATGAAGCTTTAAACTGTGATTTGTATTTAGTCTAGAGTGACAAATACTGAAAGTAGGCCAGGAAATGAGTAATTCACATCCACATTCAGTTCAACAAAGTGAATATATATATATATATATATATGACAGTTATACTGAAAGGAAGAGCAGTGAATAGATTACAGTAAATATTCAGTAATGTCTATACACTACTTTGGTTATGACTTACTGAATAGCAATGCTTGAAAATTATTACTAAATAAGAGCTATAGATCAACAACATAAATATACATGCTTATATGAATATTACAGCTCTGCAGTATATATAATTTTGTGTAACATGGAAATGCATTTAAACTACACTTTGTAGTGTGGGTGTGCTTTGTGTGTCTGTGTGTGTGTGTGTCTATAAAATGAATTGGATACGAGTGTATTTTAGGAATAGAGTGAGTGTCTTACACCATTTTAGAACAAGGATATTATTTTCCTAATACATAAGCAAGTGCCTCATTGAATTTTGTTGTTGAATGTTAGCTTGAAGATTTATCTGTATAGGCTATTTTAAATTATTCTGAAACATAAACCCAAACTATTGAGTAACTACATTTGGTTCCCCAGATTTAGAAACTGAAAATCTGTTCTGTAGGACTCATCTGACAAATATTTGTGGCCTAGTATCCGTGGGATACTGTTTTCAGGACTCCCATGGATACCAGAATCTTCATTTTCATACTCCTCTGCAAAATTGTTATGTAGAAGCTATATTCATCCTCCCATATGCTTTGGGCCATCTTTAGATGACAGAATACCTGTAGAATAAAATGCTATATCAGTTAATTAATTAATTAGTTAATTAATTAGTTAATTAATTAATTAATTTTGGGTCTTTATGTAGCCACAGCCAGCCTGGAACCTGCTATGCAGTCCAAGCTGGCCTCCTCACAGGAATCTGCCTGTTTCTGCCTCCTGAGTGCTGGGATTAAAGGCATGCGCCCCCATACCTGACATAAAATGCTATTTTAATAACTATTCTATTGTACTGTTTAATTAAGAAAATAATCTATACGTTTAGTATACGTGCTTCCTCTCCTCCCTAAATACATTTGGTTTGCAGTTGATTGAATCCACATATGTGAAACTCATAGATAGGGAGGGTTAACGTTAGGCTGACTGTACTTAGCTGATTTATGGAGTTCTAAGAGAAGAGTAAGATTGTTTTCCCTGGCAAGCTTTTAGTTTCTAGAGCACCCAGTTAGTGTTCTGCAGAATATAACTTGGGAAATATTTTGAAATCATACTGAAGATGTAGGAATATTTTAAACTGTAAAGCTAAGTTGTGATGTGGATTCAACCCTTGAATCTTTACTATTTTATAAAATTAGTTTCTTGCTTGGAGGAAACAGCAGGAGTATCTAATAGAGACAGTTCAGAAGACTATTTTGGAGCATATCTGAATCTGAAGAGGGGTATCATGGGCTTTTTAATGCTTTCTTTTGCCTTTACATTTTCCGTCTCTTGTAAAGTTCTGCAGTGAAATTGTTGAGGCAGTGGTGGCTGAAGTATGGACTGTAAATGCTTCACTCTGTTGGTGTTCATCAGCATTTGATTTTCATCTGCATAGAATTTGAACCAAGTGTATCAAAGTCTGTCATATGATTTGGACTTAAATTTTTAATTTCGTCCTTTAATGGGATGTTGGTAGTCAATCAATAGTTAGGTTTCATGCAGTTAGAACAGATTTTTATTTTATTTGGTTTTAAAAATATTATTTATTTATTTATTTGTGTGTGTGTGAGAGAGAGAGAGAGAGAGAGAGAGAGAGAGAGAGAGAGTCTTGCCTACATGTGTATAAGTGCACCCGTGTCGTGCAATGCCCACCAAGGTCAGAAGAGGGCATGAATCTCATGAAACTGGAGTTATGTGTGGTTTTTAGCTACCGTGTAGGTACTGTAAATGGAATCTGAGTCCTCTGCAAAAACAGTCAGTGCTTTAATTGCTGAGCCATCTCACCAGCCCCAGATTTTTTTTAATTAAAGAATTTCCTCTAAGGAATGTATGAAATACATGTTAAGGTAGGATATCATTTTGAATAATTTTTTTTATTTGCACAACACTTTTATATTAAGTAAAACCCTTATCACAGACATAATTTAGTTTGAGAGTCTGTATTATAAATATAAGTAATTTTGTAAGTTCCTAGAAGAAGTTAATTATATGTTATTGTTTGTAGTTGTGAAACACTTTCTTATGTAGCCAGAGAAGCTGAGTAAACTGTGTTCAATTCTGATGTCTAGTGATTCTGTGGTACATGATGGTCATTGACCTGACATTCAGACCTCCCTACATTTTTTTAAGTGGTGGGAAGGACAGCTGTTATAACATGATGCAGTACATTGCTGCAGGCCACCAGATTGTTGCTTTAGCAAATCTAAGACCAGATGAAAAGCAATGTAAGAAACACTTTTGGAAAGCTTTCTAAATGACTGAAACTAAATTTCATTGTTCTATGCAACAGGCAAGGAGGAAGAAAAATAACCTGTGGGTATTAGCCATATTAAATACTAAATGCTCCATGAACTTGACTTCAGATGTTCTCATATACATAACCTTTAATAGTCAGATCAGCTCCTAGAAAGAGATATCATTAATAATAATTTTATTTTTGTCCAAAGTAAAATAACTAGCACAAACATTTAGAGCAAAACCTCAAAGTCTTTTACTTTAGGATATATTCCCATCCCACATGTCCAAGAGTTGCAGGCAGTGTTCATGTAGGTAAGAAGCGGTCTGATGACTCACATATTCCTAGTGTATGATATATGTTTCAATTGAAAATATTTCATTTAACTGTCTTATATGTAAGTAAACACATAAAACTTGAGAGAAGCACTTTCAAATTATCTGTGGTAGTAAACACATCCACATATAACTCACATCTCATTTTGACTGCATTTTTTATCAATTTTTTCCAATGAAATTTCCTCAATTAGAACTTTACATAAATGTTTTCCCCAGTTTTCTTTTATATTCCTTTGCTATGCCAGTGTAACCAGATATAACTGCTAATGTGAGGGAGAAAAAAAATTAGAACTGACCTCTGTGCCTTGTTGCCTTTTTTCTTGTCTCCTTGTCAGGAGTTACCCTCTCCTTTATTTAACTGCTTTCCAAGCTCTCTACTTTTGCTCTGCTGTTATTTCAGGATGAAATGAATGAGTAGTGTCTGTGAAAACATTAGCTGTAATTCCTGTTGTGAAATTAACTGTCCTGTGAGTTTAGCGGAGTCAGAGTCTCACAGTATTTCTCCCTCCGCCCTCCCTCCCCTTCTTCCCTTCCCTTCCTTTGGTTGATAGTCTGCTGCATTTTTAAATTTTCAAATAAACACATCCACACTAATAAAAACATGAAGCAATTATTTTGTGATTGCTCTGTATTTTCTCTTTTCTTTATATCCTCCAATAGATTATAAACCTCTTGGGAAGAGATATCGTAATAATATCGCATACCTTCCTGTAAGTGCTTCTTAGCTCTTAGAAGCTGCACATGTTGTAGTTCACTCGGTTTCTTGGTGGACCAGTAAATAACGAACTTGTTTAAATTAGCATGGAACAATGACCAGTTTACTTCAGTCAGATATTTGAACTTTTTCTCTTCTGTGATAGAGACCCAAGTAATTCTGGAAGTCATATTGAAAGATGGAATTGGAGGTATTTGATAGGAAGAGATAGGACTCGTGCAAAAACTCAGGGGTAAATGTATACTCTTCAGATTTTATGCCAGGATTCTGGTGATGAGTGAACTAGATTTTTAGAAGTGAGATTTTTTTGGTCCTGGTAATGGCTTCTGTGTTGTAAAAGAAGCAACAAGATATCCTTTCAGGGTCTGCTGTTCATTACCGAAGTGTTAAGAAACTTCCTAATCCTTGCTTCCAGTCAGGCAAGTGAGTCTTTATCTATCTTGAGAAGTTTTGTACTTAAAAAAAAAACAGACGCTGCAGGGCATACGGTGCATCTGCCAGATGATTTCCTCCTTTTATTTCTATTTCGTTTCCCACCTATCTTCATAAATTATTATATTCATCTTGTGTACGATCATTATTGTATAATCTTCCATTTGTTCCTTTTGCTGGCAGAAGAGTAAAATAACAAGAAAGTGTATCTTAAAATTGTCCTTATAGAATGGTGGCACTTATTAGAATATTGTCTATGTGATGAGTAATTAAGTAGTTTATGAAATTAGAACATTATGAACTAAAAGGCTGGAAAAGCCAACTGAAACTGTGTAACTGGACAGAAAGAGATGAGATTCCTGTGGGTCCGTAAACAGAGAGGTTTTGCTAATACTAATTTAAAGTCAGCAGGAAGTTGGAGTTGTTGAATCATTTCTTTTCCCCTCAGTATATTTCAAGGAGCCTCAATAAGAAATGACTGGCAGAGCAGATTCTCCTGTAGAGCGAAGCTAGTTAGAATGTTTCCACAACATTGGTTTTCAGTAGGTACTCTGGAAAATAATTTATTCCCATCAATGGGGATAATGTATATTTGTCATAAAATTCACAAAATCATCTCTTTAAATTTGTAAGTAGGAACTTTGTAGTATGTTAATTGAAATGCTTTGAGCAACAGTGGAATCTTGGTTTTATTTGCTCTCACACCAGTTGTTGCTGTATAGCTTCCACTCATAAAATTACATTGTGGTAAGGACTACATGGAGCCTTAACTAAAATTTATTGGGCTTTGAATCCATTACAGGGCTTAGTTATTATATTAATTTCAGGATGTTTCTTGCTGTGATGCTTGTTTCTTTGAATACATTGATTGTGTCAATATCCTGTTGTACTAATATATTTAAAGATCCAGTGTATACTTTTGTAGGAGGGAAGGGTGAAAAGATTTGGACTGACTTTGGCTAAATCTCTATTAAATACTGTGATGAATAATAGACTGATTTATTTTAGGGATGTGAGTGCCATTCTGTAGGAAGCCAATCTGAAGTAGAGGTCAGAAATTTGAAGTCATGATAAGATGGCATATGGTAATGGTTTTGATTATTGAACAATGGTTACTCTATTATTCATTCCCTTTGATAGGATATTTCCACATTTTAGTAGAAAGTCTTGACCTGCTGAACATAAAACAGACACACAAATGTACATGTACATCTGTCAAACAAATTATTTTGTAATCTATTATTTTTTGATCTTTAGATTGTGATACTGAGACTTTAATGGCTAAACCACCTCTTCAGCCGAAGTAATTGATTTTTTTAAATTTAAGATATTGTAAACATGTTCCATGACATTGAATATTATTCTCAATATCATTTCTCACATATCTTTTTTTGAGCACAAATACTTCTATGAAATATAAGTGATCTGTGGATAACTTGAGAGATAATTACTACTCTATTTTCTTGTTGGAGGACTTGAAAGCATATTAGTTTATGAAAAACTGCAACAAGGACATCTACCTAGCATTATATACCTGCAGATTTAAAAAGTTTATTTGCCATGTAGTGTTTTTTCATCAATTACATATTTATAAACTTATGAAATTTGGAATTTTGAGAATACACTTTGGAAAATGTTCTCAACAGTTGTATCAAAGGCCATATCACATTCCATTATATGAATATGTTTTAATTCTTAATCTATTACAAGTAATGCTGTGATGAATACTTTTGCAGACAATCTTAGTATATATTCATGGTTCTTTTTCTAAAAATTAATTATGATCGAAAACTCTTCTAGCATATCTATAAGTTCTTTTATTTTACCATATGATGCAGTATGACTCATTTGTTGTGAATATTTTATTCATAACGGTATTTGTGGAATCTGTGACAACCAGAGATTGTATTATTGATTATCTTAACTTATCATGTTTCCAAATACATTTTTAGCTGCACTAACAATACTTAATTTACATGTTTTGTTGAAGTATTGAATTTAAGATATACCAAACACATCTAATTTTCTCTGAAGAATATCTGTTACTTACTAAATAAATAGTTAATCAAGAAAAGCTTTTATTATAAGTCTATATGACTTTGTGAATAATTTTGAATGTAGCAAAATTTGCAATTAAATAGACTAATCAAAATTTATTGGATACATTACTCTTCTCTTTAAGTGGCATATATAGTTTTACAATTTTATATATTATTTTGTTGGTAATTAGATTAGAGCTGATCCCACCTGAATTTAGTGATTTGGCTTTGATCAAATGTGCAATTTTTATCTATGATTTCACTTTAAAGGCAGGGAGATGTAAATTTATAATCTTGGTGTTGACTGTTCTTCACCAAGTAAAACCTTCTTAAAATCTACTTCTTTTACTCTCTTTAATGATTTATTTTTATTTTAGTCGGGTCAGATGAACTGGATAGCTACATGTATCAGACAGTAGGTCATCATGCCATTGACCTGTATGCAGAAGCAATGGCTCTTCCGCTCTACCGCAGAACCATAAGAGGAAGGAGCTTGGATATGGGACGAGTGTACACCAAATGTGAAGGTGATGAAGTTGAAAATCTCTATGAGCTTTTGAAACTTGTTAGGGTATACAGAGTAGCTAATTACACTTTTTGAATTTAGTAATTTCTATTTCCTGAATTATTTAGTATTAAATCACAACTGTTAGTATTCAAGCTGTTTTGTAAAAAGATATTTCATTTTTTGTGGGGTAGGTTTTAGTATGTGTTTATACTAAAGTGTATGCAAAAATGAGAGTTTTTGGTATTGATAGACTTCTAGACCTGGCAAATTTTTTTTCTATCAAGATACTAGAAAAAACTAGCCATTCAATCCTTTTGTCTTTAATAAATATGTGCAGGGGCTATTTTGGTTTTTGAGACAGGGTCTCTCTGTAGCCACAGCTGGCCTGGAACTCGCTATGCAGAGCAGTCTACCCTGCTCACCTGGAATGCACAGAGATCCTCCTGCCTCTGCTTCTTGAGTGCTGGGACAAAACGGATGTGCAGCTTAGCTAGTAGATATGTTTTTGAATGCCTACTAAACAAATCAGACAAAGGCCTGTTTCTTTAGATCATACTTTTCTAGTGAAAGAGTAAAATAATTACTATATATTGTGATTAATGTTGAAGAGTATTGTGAGAAAGAGTGAAGCATGGTGAAGGTGGGAAGAGATTTGTGGGGTACTGGGGATACATGTGATGGTCAGTGAAACCTTTCAGGTGAAGTGTTGATTAGGCAGACATTAAGGAAGTCAGAGACTGAGCTCTGATTGAATTTGAAAAATATGAATTGAATACTTAGGCCATTCTGTATATTAATATTTTGTCCATTATACATTCATTGTTAATTTCAGCATACAAAATTGATCAGAGCAGTGTAAGGATCATCTGTCTAGTAAATACTATACTCAGTAAATGTTAATTAAAGGAGATTACTTGATTGAGAAACTATCTTTTCATTCTCATTGATAGTCAATTATTTAAACATAGTTCAGTATTCTTAAACATAGATACTAATTCAGCCAGTGATACTCAGCTCACATAAGGCATATATGCAAAACAGGAAATGTAGGTCACTGTGTATGGATGTTCTATTATTCACAGGGAAAAGGAAGGAACATTTCTGTCCTTCCTCTACAAAAGGACACTGCATTGCATTTCTTCACTCTTTAGTGATATTCAGTCTTGTCAGAAATTATGTTATGAATGTTTCCTATTCTCAGATCACTCCTGTACTGTAAATATGATACTAATCAAAGCTTTATATCAATTAATGATTTTGGTTCAAAATATATTAAGTACCTAAGTACTTTAAAATTTGCTTAATTCAAATAGTTCCTATTTTGTATGTTGGAACGTTTTTATTTTTAAAGGAAACAGAACAATGTGTAGTTCCTATAATTTTCTCCTTAGTTAAGTAGCATAAGAGGCAGAGACTTTTGAGAGGCTGTCACGGGGAAGCTGCATGTCAATGACAACTGCTCTGACTATGGAACAAGAAAAGACACAAGACCTGCTTCCAGTGGCTGTTTCTCCAGAAAGGTCCAGGCGACATTGATCAATTCAAGATGTAAAAGACTGAACACAAAACTTATATTTTCAAAATTGACTTTCCAGAATACACAGAACATACACTACAAATATTTGGATTGCTTAAAAATCACAAATGAGGAAACTTTGGAGAAGCTCTGTGATAATAACATCCTTCCATGAAAGGGAATGGTAATAAATTACTAATTAATTTAATTAGAAGTGAGCAGATTAGTAGTAATTAAGAAGAAATTTCCCTTTCGATCTATTCTATCTTTGGAGAAATGGATGCTTTGCCATTATCTTTATACTAACCGTCAGTTATGACATAAATTAATGCTAATGTTAAATCTTGACAACTTCTGCTTTGGAAATTTATACATGATAATTGTAACTATAGTTGAAAGAGATGTTAGCAAGTTGTCTGGGACTAAATAGTTCCTTCTTTTCCTGTGTAGAAATATTAATTTTACTATAGGATATTTTAAAGACATAAATATCAGAAATATACTGCTTTTGTGAGATAGATTGTATAGCTAAGCTTTTAGAGTTAAATCCATTTATGAAACCCTGGTACAAAGATTCCAGTAGAGGTCTTACATAGTCTAATGAGTAATTGAGTAATTATGTGAAAAAGAAACTAACCTAGAAAAGCTTTAATTTTTCAAGTTAGTCCCACTTGTTCTAAGAAAAAAGATAGAACTATGCTTTTAATCTTTTGAATATTAATGAAGTATTCAAAGCACTTAGGCTTATTTTCATTTTAAATTTTTTTTATAAAAGGTTACAAGTCTGTAACTTCTACATGTAGGACAAACTTTGGTTTTTACAGTTTTCTTTTATTCCCTCCAAACATGAGAGCTAAGCTCCATTGCAAAGAATTCAGTTTATTTAAGTGGGAAAGACAGAATTATAAAGCTCTTGAAGTTTAGAGTTATTAGTATCCTATTTGGCAGAAGTAATGAGAAATAACAGAAAGGTAATAATCTATTATAGCTCATAGATTACTAAGTGAATATGACACAGGTACATACATTAAGCTGTTTGTAAAATATTTGTCTTTTGTGAATAGTCTTTTCCATTATATATAATTTCTTAAACGTTGAAATGTAACTGATTCTTTTCTACTTTAATTTGGTGTAACTTCTATTTTCTGAAAATAGTAATTTTGAATTCTGTGTGAGTTTTCTGTTTAAGGCTCATAAGCAGTGTAATATATACTAAAAGATGCACATAAACATCATGCTTCTATAGAAAACATATTTAGGGAGCAACATATTTTCTTTCTCTACTGATTTTTAGGTATTTACTCATCTAATGGTTTCCCTCTCCCATGTTTTAGTGAAATCCATCTTTAAGGAACTTTCTCATCGGAGGTTTTTTCAAATCCTCACACTTGGGAAATAGTTCCTTTTCTCCCACATTCTTCATTGGTACATTAGCCCAATTTGAATTTTTATGGTAAAAGTTACTTTTTTGCAAAACACTGTAGGAGTGTTTGTGATGCTAGCTTTTTGCTGATGCTGGTATGATCTTTTTCTCCTTTTTAGGTGACTTGTTTCTCTTCTGTTTACCTTTATCATTATGGGTTTGTATTTTGTATACTACAAAGTCATAGTATTAGCCATGGTGAACACTGAAGAATGCCTTTCCTGCTTCTTTTCCAAAACTGGCTGGAGATAGGACATGTCTCCGAGCACTTATCCTGGGTCTAGGGCAGGCATATAATCTAGGTGAAAACCACACATGGTCTTCTGACTATAGCAATCAGATCAGGAATACTTTACTTACCCTTTGTTTGTTCTAAAAGCATGGAGTCTAGGATGACTTGCAGAAGATATTTAATTTGTATGGAGAGATGTGTAACTATGAGACCTAGAAATTAAAAAAAAATATGTATTTATATTGATTCTTGAGACTTGTACAGTGCATCTTGATTATGCTCAGATCCTCCCCCATTTCCACTCCCACCTTACTGTGCCCTCATGATTTCAAGGTCTATTGAGTCTAATTTGTCTCCTCAAATGCTCTTCAGTGTGTGTCCATCCCCTGGAGCCTAGTCTATCTACCCATGGTCACATTGTTAAAGAAAACTGACTTTTTATCTTCCAGCACCTATGAGTTGCTAATAGTTCTCAGGTGGGACTGGAGTTGCACGCCTACTTCCCTCCCTCCATGCTGGAGTTTTGTTTTATCTGGCTTGAACTTGCATTCTGGGCATGCTGCCCCAAGTGCTGTGAGATCATATGTGCAGCTGCCCTGTTGTGTCTAGACAACATGATTTCCTTGTATTCATTTACCATCTTTGATTTTTATGGTCTTTTTGCCACATCTTCACAATAATTCCTAAGTCTTGGGAGGAGAGGGTGTGATATAGGTGTCCCATCAGGGCTCCATTACAATATAAAGTATTGTGTGTAGCTAAAGTACATTTATACTCTTTTTAGACTGTGGTGACTGGTAGGCCCACAATCTAACAAAAAAAAGCCGAGGGCCAGGAATGGACTTCCTCCTTTGGAGTTGTTGACTATGGGGTCCCGATAGATCCTTAAACAGTACTGGATATTTCTATTGCCCTTAATTACCTGCCAGAAGGAGACCTAGAAATTTGATAGCCTTTTGTCTTTTTTTTCTTCCTTGAGCAGAATTTTTTTTTTACTGTTTGATTGAAAAATTGCTCCTTTTTTTTCTTTGCCCCCTTTTTTAATACTAACAATTCAGAAATTAGACCCTGTAGATTAAATCTTTATCTGACTTCTCTTTGTTTTCAAATATTTTTCATGTTTGTTTCTTTTTTTTAAGAAAAGGTCTTCCTATGTAGACCAGATTGGACTTGAACTCCTAATTCTGCATCAGTCTTCTGTTTTAGTAGGGTCTGTGTGTGTGTGTGTGTGTGTGTGTGTGTGTGTGTGTGTATGTGTTTATTTACACATTCAATGGATGCCAGAGTTTGACATCGAGTATCTTCCTCCATACATTCTCTTCCTTAGTTTTTGAAATAGAATCTCTCATAATGCCTGGAGCTCACAAATTGGATAGACTACCTGGCTAGAACTCTCCAGTGATCCTCCTTTTCTGCCTCTTCTCACTGGGATTACAGGCAAGCCATTGTGTCTGGCCTTTTTTCCTAGTTCTGGACTCAGATAGAACCAAGTCCTTTGTGTCTTTGAGAGTCCATTCACATCTCTTTTGCTTTGTGGATTTATCTATTTTTAAAATTTTGTTTCTCATACCACCCAGTTACATTTTTTCTGGTTCCAATCCTCTAGGGAAAGTTCTAGTCACCTTATATAGCACATAGTAAAAGTCAAGCTATGTTTCATTGCTCCTCTTTGGCCTGATTTATCATCCTCAAGCCAACTGCTATTACTAAATGTTGATTTCATTTCATTGGGCGGGCCTAAAGCAAGCATTTGTAGAATGAGAGGTAGAGAAATGATTATTAAATCTCATTAATGTTTATCCAGAGTGAGAAAATGATGGATCTTCAATATAAATCAGACTTTTGCTTGTAGAAGGAGAGCAACAGCTTTTCTGAAAATTAATAGGCTCCAGCTGTGTAAAAACCACCTTAGATAATTCCTTTCTGTTTTCTTGCCTTTTCTCCTTGTCTTCCCTTCCTCTTTTCCCTCTTGCTTCCTTCATTTTTCCATTCCAAAACTATTGACCGTTGGATCCACAGCCATGAATTCGTAATCTGAGATCTTCATAATTCAGTTGCTCATGATTTCTTTACCTTAGTAACCTGTGGGTAGCTTAACAAGTTGAAAACATATTTAGTATGTTCCTGTACAAACTTGCTTCAGTTTTCATATTTCGTTCTTGGTAAAAGCATCATCATTTACCCCATCACTTAAATCAAAACCTGGGACCCACTACTGGACTTGTACATTTTTTAGAGCTCCCCCTTCACTTCACCCACTACCAGTAGATCTCTGAAGCCTGTTACTAATGCTTTATAAACCTCTAAATCTGACCCTTTGACTCATTCCTACCATGTGCTTTTCCATCTCTATTATTCAAGTCTCCTGAAGAGCTGGCAGTGTTTCATGCAGTTTCTCTCTCGCGCTGCTCTCTGGTAGAATTTAGCTTGTTTTAATAGCATCTTGTTAAGAAGCCTGGCAAGAAAACATTTTAAGATGCTTTGCTGTTCCACTGTTCTGATCCTGCCATTCCCAAACAAGCCTCTGGGATCAAGTTAATCTAAAATATCGTTGATGTTATTTCCAAAGCCATTAATTTGTGTTTCTTTGTTTGTTTTATAGATTTTTCCTTCTTTTTTCTGAAGAACAACTCTTCTTCATCCTTTGTGAAGTCTTCCAATTTTCCTTATTTCTGTGTCTTTCATGGTAACTTGTCTATTCTTTTATTTTGACTCTTAGTTTGCTAGTGTGATCATTTATCTGGCCATATTTCCTACTGGCCTGTGAGACCTTCAAAGACATGCTCAGTGCTCCTCCCTTTTGGTATCATAAGTGCCTATTAAAGTTTCTAGCGTAGTCAGGGTTACAAAATAAAGAATTGTTAGAAAATCATTGCTCAGTCAATAATTTATCACATTTTTAAAAATTTCATCACTTATCTAATGCAATAGAATCAAAATTATTGCATCAATATATAATGCAAAACCTGTGGAAAATTGATTTTGTTGTTGTTTTCCTGTCCAGAAGTTGGGGATTAGGCGTTGCACTGAAGAGTTTTTAAATAATGTACCTTAGCCATTTTGGCAGTGCAACTACTGTCTGTGTTAGCAATGATTTCTAGTTGTAGAGTATTTTATAAAAATGCTGAGCAAATACTTTATCGGAATATTTCTACATTAGGAAACGTTTTGTGATTATAAATCTACTTTGTGAATCTCTTTTCACTTCAGAATCTGTGGGAAAATAAAATGTTAAGAGACTTTGAGGATTTGAAGTGTGAAAAACTTATAATATGGCCTTAAGATTTTCAGGGAGGACCCAGACTATTTTGAATTCAGCAGACTAAGGCCTGTAGAGATGGCTCCTGGCTTCTCAGCACTGTGCAGCTTGTCTCAAGCCCTGTCAATCCCCAAGTTATTTGACATTAGACATGGTCTCTTGACACAGTAGCTATACTTCGGGTGTCGACTCTGTACTCTAAACAGGAAGAGTTGGCACTCCGATAGACCATTATTATTTTTCTCCCAGGTGCAGCTTTGTTGAGGCTGTGTGGTGTTTGACCCTTATAGATGGTACAGTCGGACATGTGTGAGGAAATACATGATGGGAGAGCTGTTCAGAAGGTAAACGTTGGACTGTGCTTCTCAGTTGTCAGAGCTTCCTCATATCATTACAGCTCTGTACTCTTCATTCACAGGTTTCTCCTAAATCTACAAACAGCATGCTTTCCTTTCAGCAACTCATTCTGTCTCCTCAACCTCAGACTATTTCCACTTGGTATTACTGATTATGTCTGTGTACTGTTTATAGACTCATGTATTATTTCTTTCTTTTCTCTAATCGAAATGATCCTCTCTGAATTTACCAATGGATATTTTTACCCCTGTATTTCTCTTTTTTATGCTTTTCAGCCTCTGGAATCTGTGTCCCATTGATGTTTTCTTGCCTTTTTCCTGAATGTGCAACTATTTGCTTTCAGAGAAACTTTTTGTGGATGTCTGATCCTGGAGTTCTGTCATCTAAGATTCTAGATGTGTATTTCTTCTAGTCTTTTACTCTTTCCGTAAATGTAGTTTGTCCTGTCTTTCTTATATTCTCAGTTAAATGAGTAAGAGCACATTACTAAGATTGGCGAATATAAATTTGCTTTATTCATTTATTGTTGTCCTTACATTACCTTTCAAAGCCAGGACTTTATTAATGATCACACAACATTATCATAAATTTTAAAATGATCTTTTCAAAATATTTGTTTTCTTTTTGACTGTGTGTGTGTGTGTGTGTGTTTGTGTATGCATGCACACATGTCTGTGTGGGGATATATGCACATGAGTGCAAATTCACGTGGAAGGCAAAGGAGTAGGATCCCCTTGGAGCTGGAGTTACAGGTGGTTGTGAGCTGCCCAAACGGGTGCTGCAAACTGAACTTGAGTCTTCTGCAAGAACAGTATGTGCTCTAGCCCTTGAAATGGTCTTTTTATTTTGACTTTTGATTTTAAATTAGTAACATCATCAATCAGAAAAAAAGACAATGGAATTATAAAAAGAAGCGCTATTACACATAAATATTTAGAGTTGGATTTTTTTTGATGAGAGAGGATTTAATAGAGGCTTATTCTATGCTGATGAGAGAAAGTGTAGAGTGAGAAAAATGACATTGTAGGTGACATTTTTTTCCTTAGTAGACATTAATTCATTATTTAGAACCTATCTGGAGAGTTTCTATTGGAGATATATATGGCATGGTTGGGGCATAGGATACTTCTACTTGCATTGTTTTCCTTTTTTGGAGGTCAGAGGCAGAGCCTCACTCATGCGGAGAAGTGCCCTGTTAGTCCTATAAGCCCTATTCTCCTTTTACTTTTTATTTTGAGACAGGGCTTCACTAAGCTGACCAGACTGGCTTTGAATTCACTTTGTAGCTCAAGTAGGCCTTGAACTTGCAGCCCTCCTGCCTCAGACTCCTGAGTAGCTGTGTTTACAGACTTGCATCAGCAGGCCCAACTACTTTTAGTTTCCTGATTTACCTCTGTTGTTCTTTGTAATAGGTATACTGATTTGCATTCTCACCAATAATGTATGAGTCTCCTTTTTCTCCATGTCTTCTCCAATATTTTTTAAAATAGCTATTTTAATGTGGGCATACTATATATCATAGTTTTAACTTACATTTTTCTGATAGTTGATGAAATTGAATACTTTTTCACATATTTTCTGCAATTTTTATTTCTTTTAGGAAGTATCTAAAACAGTTAATTTTTTAAGTTCGATTATTTGTGTGATTAATTTTTGAGTTTCTCATGTATACTAAATGAGCTGATGACAAGTATTGTCTCTCATTCTGGAAGGTATTTTACTTTATTGTTATTTCTTTTGCTTGTAGAAGCCTTATAGTTTGTTTGGTTTTGCTTTTATTTCTTATGTTTTTATTGGCATCATTGGTATATAATGTTTTCCTATGTTATCTTTAAGCAGCTTCATGGGTGGAGGTCTTATATTTTTATGCTTGACCCATTTTGAGTTGTATATTGCATGGGATGAGAGATAAGGGTCACATTTGATCTTCTGCTTTTGGGTGTTCTGTTTTCCAGCACCGTTATTGAAGAGACGGTTTGCCATTTCCAGTATTCTGGTACCTTTGTCAAGAATCAGTACACAAGAGATGTATGGGTTTGTTTCTGATGTGTCCTTTGTTCCATTAGTCTTCATGTTGTTTTTTAATGATACTACAAGTTGTGTTTGGTTACTATGTAGTGCGGTTTTGAAATACAGTATTAATGATTCCTCCAGCTTTGGCCTTTTTGCTTAAGATTGCTTTGGTTATCCAGAGTGTGGCATGCTTATGAAGTTATGAGTTTTTTTATTTAGTTCTGTGAAGAATATTATTGGAAATTTGATAGGAATTTCACTGAATCTATTATTTCCTTTATGTAGTAAGGACTTTTCAAAGTAATACTTCTTGTAAACCATGTATATGAGAGTCTCTTCCAATTTTTGTTTGTATACTCTTAAATTTCTTCTACCAATGCTTTATAATTTTCATTTTAAAGATCCTTAACTTCCTTGATTAAATTTACTGCTAAGTATGTATTATAGCTATTGTGAATGAGGTTTCTTTCATGATTTCTTTCTCAGAAATCTCTTTATTGTATGAGTCATACTATTCTGTTTATTAATTTTTATATCCTGTAACATTACTGAATTCCACAGTTCTAACAGACTTCAGGTACAAACTGGGTTTTTCCATATATAACATCATAGCATTTGCAAATAGGAATGATTTGACTTCTTCCCTTCTGTTTATGTATTGTTATTTCTTTTCCTCACTTGCTAGAAGCGCTAGCACTTGTAGTACTCTATTTCTTATGCACATGTACATAATATGTGTATCGTGCTATACTTTATGTGTGTATATCTCTTAGTGTTAAACAAGTTCTTATAGCCAAACAGGATTCAAAGCCATGACGCTGAAGGGGTTTCTCAAGGAATTACATCCAGTCATAGAGTTCCAAGTAACTCCTGGCATCAGGTTGAACTAGTGATAACATAAAAAAAATGAATTGAAGAAGTGCAACTCTGTAGGTAAGTTCACATTGAAAACTAAGACACTAGACTGGCTGAAAGGTTATGAGGATATTAACTGGGGGAGTAGCAATCATAAAAGTGCTGAGTGGACTTGAAGAGGAATTAATAAGGCTTAATGATGGTATTTAAATACTGACAGGGAGACTATATAAGGTACATGTCACATGGATAATCTCATAGATAACTTAAAGAGCTTTTACTGGATAATATTGATAATCAAAGTCACTTATATAGCTATGTATTACAAATATTGTGATCTTAAATTTTACAACATTCTCTCTTTCCCTTACTCTTGAATAGGGTGGTTTGCAAGATGTTTCATATCATTCTGGCTTCATTTGCTCAAGTTAATTTTAATAAATTTTGATTTTGGTACTTATTTTAATTGAATATTTAATAGTATCTTCTTTGAAATATATGAAATACGTATCATGTAAAATGTTTTATTTTTATTTCTTAAAAATAACTTGTGTGAGTTCAAAAAAGGATGCAAAATATTTGATAATAATGTAATTTAACATAAAAGCATCTCATGTAAACATAAAATTCAAATTATTGTTCTAATTACACATAAACTTTATTCAGAGTTAAATCAAGCAAATTATGATGACAATAGTTTCTGTGGCAGTTGAGCCTGGCTTTAGTAAGTTTATTCTTCACTTCTGCTTTTTTTCTTTTTTTCTTCTTTTTGCTGTGTGTGTTGTTCTCTCCTATCTTTCATCCTCTATAATTTATCCTTCAAACACCCATGAAGTTAATTTTTCTTAAGTGGAGATCTAACGACATTTCCCTCTTTAGCAAAGTCATCTTTGTTACCATGATTGGTTAGGATCTCTGCAATATACTTTCAAATCATCTTTTATATTTGGTTAGATGACCTATATGGGATTAATGGTCCTCCTAAATTATATAATTGTTAGAACTCTTTTGTACCCACACAAGCTGTAGTGCACAGTGTTATGTTTTAGTCAGAACTAATGTCTTCTTTCCAACTCTGTCTTTGCATGTCATATTCTTTTTTAAAAGTCGCATTATTTTTACTTTCTGCATATGAGTATATTGTCTGCATATATGTGCCACCCAGGCAATGCCTGTGGAGGTCAGAAGATGGCATTGGATTTCCCTTGAACTGGAGTAACGAATGATTGTTAGCTAACACTGGTCCTCTGTAAAAGCAGCCAGGGTTCTGAAGTGCTGAGCTATCCATCCAGTCCCCAAATGTCACATTCTGGATAACTTCTTTGATTCTACACCATTTGATGTAGTGTCTTCCTTGTCTGAACTCTTATGTTACATTATGACAGTCTTTGCACTACCTAATCTATTTTGACATATAAAGCTTGTGAGTTTTTGCTTTTTATTTAAAGGCTGTAAGTAACTTGAAAGTTTGGGATTGTACCACGTTTACTTTCTTTTTTTTATGAAACTCCACAGAATTGTGAGCTAGAATAGGTACCTGTTGGACTCTACTCATCTGGAATTCATTCATTATGTCTGCAAAATATGAATATATCTTTTCTTCTCTCTTATTTATCTGCTTTGAGGATTCTAAGAGGATAAATAGGTTTTCATCTTTCCTTTTCCTGTCAGTGTGTCAGGTTTTTCTTGCCTTTTATTCCTTAACTCCACAAATAATCCATTAAAGGTATTTGGAATCATTTCATTTCATTGCATATAAAGTTCCATTAGAATAGTAATATTAAGTAGCTATTATAAGTGAACACTGAGAAAAATATAAGTATCCTTACCTATATTAATAGTTATGCAAAGAAGAAAAAAAAACCTTGTTATTCAAGTTGTAAAAGAACACTTAACGGAGACATATTTGCACTATAGATTAGTGTACATTTGTTGCCTTGTGGTTTTCGCCCTCCTGAGTTTTCCTTAGATTCTATCAGTGTGTAATTTAGCTTTATAAAAGATAGGAAATTAATATTTTCTATAGTTTCTTATGTGGGTAAACTCAGACTTGGACCATTTTAATTAGAGATGTGGTGAGTTGAAACTTAAGATGACATAGATTCTAATTTAAAGCTTTTTTCATTGAAATTTATTTTAACACCTTCCTTGAGGATGTAACTGCATTATTATCTTCAAAATCTAAGCAGTGTATTTTTTAAATTCATTTGTAAAGACCTTTAAGCAAGGACTTCATTTTGAAATTAAATTAATTAAGTTTAGAAGATTTATTTTTTCTAAGGAAATCTGAAGTATTATATCAGAAGCGCTATAATGAAATGATTACATGCTTCTGTATGCAAAAGCTGTGTCAATACCAGCAGAATATCACACTCATTTTATGGCGTTCATGATGATGAACCATACTTTACATACTTATTTAAATAATTGCTCAAAAATAATCGTTAAAGTTACTGAACAAAGGTAAGCCTATCTAATTATCTAATCTTTGTAAAATTCAGTTAATATTCATCTTCATAGCTGTCTATAAAAAGATGTTGACAGTCAAAAGAAAAACAATGAGACATCCATTTATTTTCCTCACTTCACAGCTTCCTACCACAGGATTGGTTCTAAGAGTCAGGGAAATGGCCTCTGAACCCTATTTCATAGTAGTTTCCTTGTGAACTTTCCTGGAATTGTCTTTTCAGGAGGTTGAAAGAAGGGGAACCATTTTTTATTGACAAATAATTCATGGTCTTCCCTTTTGAACCTTTCATAATTTCAATCCTTTAAACATTTTTGATGTTTTTCCTCCCATAACCACTTTTGTGGCTTCCTTAACCCTCACTCAAGTTCTGATTCTGAAAGGCTGTAAAACCTGTACTTGATCACAGAAAGTTAGTGAGACTCAGACCTGTGCTCTTCAGTGTGGACAGTGTTATTTTTACGACAGGCATTGCATGTTGCTCGGCTTTGAGCACTCTTGCATGCTCATTGTGTGCCCTGCCCCTGAGATGTGCTGAAAAGTTCTTGCTGTGTGTGTGCTCTAGGAATGCTCTTGGTGATTTTCAACAATCGTGTAGTTAATTCTATCACAATCTAAGATTAAACTTTCTCTCAAGAGTTAGTATTATCTAGATTTTGCCTCACGGTAACTGTTGAATACTGTTTGTTGTGTTAACGCTGTGAGTCATGCAGATCTCTTCCTCTTCATATTCTGTGCTAGGAAACCCACAATGTGAGTTTTCTCACTTATTTTTGTCATACTTTTCATGCACACTCTTTTACAGGTATCTTTACAAGCTTTATCCTTGCATCATTCCAAAGACATCTCAGTAGGGCTTCTTGTCTAATTTTCAGTTAGATGAACCTCTGATACAGAGAGGCTAAGTAACTTCTCAAGTTTACACAACTAAAAACTTGTGCTTTCAAGTGTTAGAACATGTATATAGCAATATATATGTGCAATGCAGCTATAAGTCAGTATGGCATGTATATTGGTTCTGAGAAAGAGAAGCAAACATATGGCTTGCTAAGGGGGACATTGGTTCCTTAATTCTGATGCCTATATAATCTCTGTGCCTTTGCCTTCTTAGAGCTCTCAGCAATTTTAGATCGTGCTTACTCAAAGTATTATATAGGGTCTAAATGGTACTGATGTGTTTGTTCAGGATAAAATATACATAAAATTTCAGAAAAAAAACACTTGGACATTTATACTAATTTCAAAGAATAATTTTATATCTTTTGAATCTAGTAGTAAATATATTTACTTTAAAATTTTATTTATATAATTAGTTTTTATATTCTTACAAAAATGAATTCTTAATATTTTAATTCCACTTACTTTCTGCGTTTGTGTGTGCATGTGCACACATGTATGTTACAGTGCATCTGTGTAGTCATAGGACAACCTGAGGGAGTAGATTCTCTTTTCCACCATGTAGGTTCCTGGGATCCAACTCAGGTTGTCAGACTTGGCAGCAGGCACTTTGTCTAATGAGTCACTGTGCCAGGCCTGTATTTTTATATTTTACAAAAATGTTTGGAAGCGTTTTTAAAAAGTGATAACCAACACAGACAATTTGAGAAGCACTATTCTAAAGAACAGCTTAAAACTTTAAATTATAGTTTGTTTGAAAAAGAAACTAAAATCTCCATAGTTTACAGTTTATATTTCAGTCTAAATCTGTATCTAAAGATGTGTTAAAAAATAATATATTGTACGTTGGGCGTGGTGGCACAGGCTTTTAATCCCAGCACTGGGGAGTCAGAGGCAGGTAGATTCTGTGAGATGGAGGGCAGCCTGGTCTGCATAGTGAGTTCCAGGCTAGTTGGGGCTAAAGGGAGACCCTGTCTCAAAAATAAGCAAATAAATGAAATATTAATAAAAATTAATATATTGAGCTACTTGTTAGTCTCTTGGTTTTCTGAGAAGAGCCCTTACATTGAATTAATTCATTGTTTTTCTTACACTTAATATTTCTGGAAAGATTGACATGTTTAATTAAGTCCTTGATTCAAGATTAAAAACCTGAAGAATTTGTCCATCATTCATAGTTCTAGTTTCCTTTCCTGATTTATTGAATGACAAAATAAAATAATTAGCATTATGTATCTTAAAAATACATGTTCACATGGTTTAAAGGATAACAGAAGAGTGAAAAAATAGAGCCACAAAGCACTGTTGATGGTACTTGTAGAAGTTTCCCTTTAGAGAAAGCACAGGTAATTTTGGTGAGATATTTGCAATTACAGATGAAATTATGATATTTCTTTTGCATGAGATAGTCAATACACTTTGGCACGCGCACATGTGTGTGTGCTTATGCGTCTATGCTCATGTAAAATTATCAATCTTAGCAAGCCCTTCGAATGTTCATACTGTTCTCATCTTTGAACCATGTCTTAATAGTGAATTGAACATTTGATGCAAAAAAGCTTAGTATTGTTTGGATGTATTGCAGTATATGCCTATGCTAATTGAATGCTGATCAGTCCCTGTTTTTCATTCTACTTACTGGTAGTTGATAGTTTATCCTAATATTTACCAAGGAAAGGTTTGAAAAACCTTCAGAAATAAAGTTTCCGTGTATTCAGCTTAAAGCAGATTAATCCCAAGCAATGTAACGTGAGCCATAATTAACAGTGATGACTGCTGATCAGCTTGCTTTTTGCACTCCTTTAGGAGCACTGCTATTATCCAGTGTAGTGAACTACAATGGTCATATATGAATCAACAGTGCTGCGTCCTTTTAGCAGCTATTACTCACAATCAAGCACTGCATAAATTAAATTGAATGTGAATTGATTTTAATGTGCTGTGTGTGTTAAATTGTAAGCTAAAATTTCTAGTTAAAATCTTGACTATCAAAAAGATATTATCTGACTGTTTTTACAATCACTGTGTTAAGTGAAAAACAACATTGCAAGTACACTTTACAGCTGATGACACTTTGTCTTGGGTTTCTTTGAAACTGCATGTGACTCAGAGTCACAGCAGCACTTTGATTCTGTTGTAAGCATTTATTTAATCAAATCAATGAAAAGCAATAGGCTAATGCTTAATTTTTCTGAATTTGTGTAGTGACTTCCTAGATGATCTTACACATTTTTAAAATTATATAGTCTATTTATATAAACTTGATTCATAGGATTGCACATTCCACATTCATTAAAAGGGGTTGCTTTATTATGTTTAATGCATTATTAGACCATTATAAAAGCTTTCTGTTTATTTACCCGCATTCAACATACCTATGAGCTGCTTTGCCTTGGGGGGAGACTAAGCAAAAGCTATAAATTAATAATTTAAGAGAACAGTACTCAAGTAGCATTTTGGTTAGGCTAATAGGTTAAAGACTTGGAGTCAGTACCAGCCACTTTAATGAGACTTTACTTTGACTTTTATTGGCTAAAAATAACTTGTTAAACTGGGGCTTTTGTACTAAAATGAAATATACATACCATCTAAATCCCCTTACCCTTTTTGATTTTCAAGGAAGTTGACATGTTATTGAAGACTTTCTAACACTTTTGTAGTTCTATACTTTTATTTCATAGAAGGTGTTAATCTTTCTGGAAGTTGGAGAGTGTCAAAATGCATTGTATACTGGCTTTTCTAGAGAATTTTTGAGTTTTTTTATTAGAGGTCTGAGCTTTATGATGGTATCTGTATTAATGACAATTATTACTATGTGGTATGGTGGAACGATTTGATATATGTTAATAGAGTATCTTCCAGTCATATTTTACATGTTCTGCTGCGTTTCTTGGGCAATAACATTATCATTCTCATAAAAAATGTATTTATTTTCACAGTGGCTCAGTAATTTAGAACATTATATTTTAATTGTTCAAATGAAATAATTGACTTTTCTTTCATTTCTGTGTATTTTTAGTATCAAAATTTTAAAATCTGAACAAATAAGCAGGTGGAAAAAATTTAAATGGTAGTGTAATCTGAAGCTTTATATTGTACATACTACTTTTATTGTATATATTGTAAATACATGTATTAAAAAAAACGGGCACTGTACATAATTGAATTTAGTTTCAAAGAATTGTTACAGGAGTGATATGAGAGAATAAAAAATATAAATAGAAAATATATGGAATCTAATTTAACATTATCCATATGTAATTACAAGATTCATAAGTGCTGTGGGTAGCTTATTTATTTTAGATTATGTACTTTTGCCCAAGAGTTGTTTATGAGAAAAAAAAAAACTTCCTTTTTCTATTATGTTCTGAGTTTCAATATTCATATGTGATAAAATGTTTAAAAAGATAAGGACTTCAGTTTTCAGTGCTGACTCTTTTTCTGTGTATTTACTTCCATGTGAGAGTGATTGATCTATAGCTGTCATTTTACCCAAAAAGAGGACAAATGAAACTGGCCTTTTAGACAAAAGTATGTAAACAGGCTCATTCTTCCCCTTGATAGAATTCTGGAAGGATTGCATGATGTGCCCGATTCATTTTCCAACTGATTGTGAGGAGGAATCTGCAGTAGGTGCTGTTTCCAGTGGATAGGGAGGTGCTGCGATTAGTTACCTTTCCCTTACAAAAGGAAATGCAAAATGTGTGCAGAACTGTGTTCTCGATTTGACAGTTGTTTTTGTTGTATTTTTCTCCCCATTGAAGTCCAGTCTATGTTAGGAAAAACATACTTTTTTTTCATTTTTTCTTTTCTTTATATTAAGCTAGTAGATTTCCATGCATTTGACCCTTTAGAGAAATTTTATTATACAGACTTTTTTCTAAGACTTCTATTGTAAAGCTTCGAAGCTGATGCAACAGTGCCCTCTGTAGTCTTTTAAAGAACAGTAAACAGATGTAGATGATTTCTAATACTCAGGTAAGAAGCAGGGTATTTAAATTTAATTTGCTCAGACAAGAAATCCCTTTTTCCTAAAGGAGACATTCTTGTTTTTCACTAGCGGCTTTACTTTATACAAACGGAACAAAAGACCATTTGAGTTTTCATTGAGAATTATTGGCTCTCCGTTGCTTTTAACCCAGTTTTATCAGACATTTATCAGAGTAATTTGAGATATAAGGAATCTTACAAGCTGTACTGTCTCTTCATGAAATACCTTTTTGATGTTGAACACCAATAAGAGTGTTTAAAAAATAATTTTGTTCCTTTGTACTTGTTTCTTAATTAGAACCTGCGTGGGCTGCTTAGAACTTAACTTTTACTTGTTCCTGAATTGGATAACCAAGGCTTTTTTATACATGACATTATTTAAATTCAAACTAAGGCAATTACACAATGACTAAAGTATTTGTCATTCATTAGCATTGATTTAAACTGTAGATTTCCCTTCCTCTTTGGTTACCTATTTGATTGTATATGTGGATAGCCATGTCTTTCATTATAAAATAGAGCTGGATGTGAATTTATTAATTGATAATAGAAGGATACATCATATTTACATAGTATTAGAAGACAAATATTTCATAGATTGAGTGTATTATGTTTCTAATGGTATTTTAAAATGTAGTGGCCTACAGCCTAGATTCTGCAATATTCAATAAATAAAATGTTAAACACATTTCAAACAACTGAACTTGTTTTCTTCTCTGTAAAATAGGAATAAAAATAGTTTGTCCTTTGAAGTTTTTGTGAACGATTAATTACCTTATTGTAGATTGTCCACGTAATTTTAAGTGCTCAGATGATACCTTTCAAATTTCACAACATAAAGGTAAATGGCTTTGTTCTATGTGAGGAAATACTAATAGGAAATATACAACACATCTAGTGTACTTTATGTCTTTAAAACTCACCTCTGGAAACTTCTAATTTATATGAAACTAAAAGTTGGCATGGGATTCCTTGGTAACCTGGAGTGACAAAATTAGATGTTCATTTATTTTCTAACTCCCTACAGATGCACTTCTTGAATATCTTAAACAGGCAGCTCTATAAACTTCATCTTAGGAGACATTTGTGCACAATGAATAATTAGCAGTATATGAATGTCGATTATGATAAGTAAAACAGAAAAAAATAAAACAGAAACATTTCATGTTTCTCCTTAGAGAATCAGGAAATACGGAGGATCCTTTTTTCATTGATTAACTTTTTATTTCTACCATTAACTGCTAAAAAAATCCTGTCAGGTTAATTAGATGAAAGTGGAGATTTGGGCCTAATACCCCTCCATTGAAAGAACATTTAAAGGCCACTAGTGGCTATTCCTTTTCCATATATATTTTTATTGAATTTTTGTTCATTTCACAGAATACATCTTAATCCTATTTAAACACCCTCATCTTAGTCCCCCTCATAGCCTGCCTACCATATTCATGCATTCTGTCATGTATGTTAAGGACTATCTGATCAAGTTTTCATCCCCAGATGTCCCTCGATGGGTGTGGGTTAGTCCACTGAAGCCTGATCAGCCTGTCTAGTGTCACTCCCTTCAAGACCAACTCTCCCTCACCTAGCAGTAATCAGCTACCAGTAGTTCCTCTGTGTGTTTTTTGATAGCTGATGCTCCTTTTGTTTTGTATAAGACTTGTCTTTCAGTTTCTACCTGGCATGTAAAAGATGCTCAGTTAAAGGAAACTGCAAACAGAATTGTTTGAGTGGTGAGACTTTTTCTTTTATCCATATATGATTATTAATTCTTTATGTATAAAATGCATAAAATCCAATATACCCATGTAATATGTAAATAACTGTTTCTGCAAACCATCTAAAACAAGCACACGTGCATTATAATTAAAAAATGTTAATAAGTAGTTTTAGTTATAATTGATAATAGAAAATGAATACTAAATATTCTCAGTTTACTTTCACAATGATGATTTATATTTCCTGGGTTCCTCAAAATTGGATTTATTTGAAGATGCAAACATTATATATGATCCAGTGACACAAATAGTTTACACAGAGAACTTTTAAATTAAATCTTCTCAGCATTCAGTGTTATTTTTCTTGTAAAATTTTTACTTGTGTTTCATACTATTTTTGAATAAGTTTAAGTTTAGCATTAGAATAAGTACGCTATTTTTAGTACATCATTAGGGTTAAAATTGAGAAAAGTGAAAGTACTTTTTTCATCATTATAAAGAAAAAAACCAGTGTTTCAAGCAGACAGAATGCAAATGAAGAAGTTAATTAACAAAATAGGGTTCTTTTAAAAATATTGACCAGTTGCATTAAGAAACTTGTTTAAAATTAAAGAGTAGCTTATAAGACTAAGAAGATGAGAGAGAGAGAGAGAGAGAGAGAGAGAGAGAGAAAACCAGAGAGATTTTTTTCTTTGCAATGAGAGTACCAAATTAGCAATCCGCTTAATTTAAATAGTGATAAATGTAGATTACATTACTGAAGACAGTGAGATGCAGCTGCTCTCCCTGGTGAGGCCCTGCATAATTTACTAAGAGTGTGCAAAGAAGCAGTGCAGCAGCCACTGCAGACTGTTGGAGGAAACATCCTGTTTATTCCATATACATTTCTTTTTTTAATTAAAACGTCAATGATAATTTTATAGCAGCCCTCCCAAAAAATCCGTTTTAAATTCTTTTAAGGTGTTAGAAATGAAATGAGATCATTACTGCTGCTGAATATGACAGATTAAACCTGAGGGAAAAATAGCATGCTATTATTTATTATTAATTCAGTTTTCTTTATTATAAGCTAGTATTGAATTATGTGATTTTTTTTTCACATGAGTCTTGCATGAGAGAATGTGGAAAAGTCTTTGACTGTATCTTTTATTTAAAAGGCTTTGCGAGCACAGCTAAGATTTGGGTGGAGCCAGAAGTACTGCTTACAATTGTATTTATGCTGTAGAGTTCTCAAGGTGCAGCACATATCTCCTAAGACCTACCAGAATCAGCCACTTGGTATTCTCCCTGTGCTCAAGGCCTGATGAGGGATACTATTGCATATGTGTATGAGACCAAAAACAATGATTGTTGTGATGAAAAAGTGATTGAGAACATTTTTCTTTCTGGAATGATGACCGGCAATATCTTTATAAATACACATATTTAGGAAGATTTGTTTGTTTGATTTTTTTTCAATTTAAAAGATATGTGGCAACTTCTCCTTTAGATTTGCCTGTGTTCAGATGCCTGCACATGATATGACCTTGGTTTGGTTAACTGTTCATTGGTGTGTGTGCTTTGATATTTGTGAAGGCTGATACAATTACCACATGAAAAGATTATTGTATTTGATGGCATAACCCATGTAGAATACATCCTGTGGGAATTATCAATAGAGGTGAACTGCTACATTATTTGTCACTTCGTAAGATACTTTTTATAGCAGTGGAGCAGAGCTCAAGCTAGCCTAACTTTGTGAGATAATTGTTACTGGTATAGTTACTGATACCATTCTAGGAAATGAACAGTGTCCTCTCTCCTAGATATTGTGTGTTTGAACTGCTCCTTATTTTGTACAGTGATTTTTCTTTGTGATACTTTATCATATGCCTACTTTGGCTCAAGTGAATGAGTTCTCAAACCTTGTGCATTTCTTTGTCTACTTTTACTTTGACAAGCTTAATACAAGATGGAATTAACAGAATGTTTTTCACGGTTCAATTTTTTTTCATGGTCTTTCATATGATCCTCTACTAAAAGTTTTTTTAAATAAGAAAACTTTGAGGGAAGTTAAGGAACATATCACCCAGAATTTGAAAAACATATAAGGAAGAGCTTCTTAAGATGATTTTCTTCGATTTGTGTTTTTTTCCCCCTTTCAATAAAATGAAAAGTGAAATGTGTGAAGATAAGTCACACGCTTATATAACCTTGTATGTGTGTAGACTACTATCCTTTCCATTGTTTGTGTCTTTGTTTTCGATTTGTCTTGGTACAATGACAAGGCTGACTTGAACTTGTGATCCTCACAGAATTTAAGAATAATCTAGTCTCTCAGAAATACCTATTTTTAGTCCTAGTGTTTGTTTGGGAGTGAGATACTACACACACACACGAACACACACACAGTTTTGAAAGCTCATCATAATGAAAGAACTTACTGATCTAAACAGAGAGACACTAGAGGGAGGTCTCTTTCAGAATACTGGATGCATCTTAAGTTGGTTCTAGAGGAACACAAAGCTTCAGATGACAAGGCTAGTGGAGTACTTACTTCAGTGGGCATCATACCATTCAACTCTGTAAGAATAAAACTTATAATCTTACCTAGGAAAACCTTTGCTGTGGAAACTTTTGCTCTAAAACTTAATCTACAAGAGTGCCAGAAGCCAAGTTAATGATGCACATCAATATTGACAGTATCTTTAGCCCAAATCATGGTAGGACATTACCTAATACTGACTTTTATGGTTCACATATTCTTGATGAAACCTGGACAAAATTAGGCAGATAACAGAACAATTGTATTCTGTCCTAAAGGGAACATATTACATGACATCTAGAAGCCATAACTGTTAGAATCTATTCTGTGATATGATATAGTTATGCCCTCTGAAAAAATAGAATCTAGAATTAATTGAATTATAATCTTTTGCCCTGGCCGGCAGGGATTCAATGTGAGCAAGGACTCAGAAATACCTAGAATGAGTTGAGACAAAACAAACAAACAGACCAGGCGGTAAGAGAGTTCTCTCATCAAACCGCAAACTTTATTTTTTCTACAGGGTTTTTATACACAAGCTCGAGGAGGTGGGGGTAAGCATGCACTTACACAGGAATGCGGTAATTAACAGAGCCAGAACCGTTGCTTAGGAAACGCTATCTTTAACCTTCAGAGCCCACCACGAATAACTATGTGTTTGTCAGGGAGGATGGCACTAAGAAGAGAAGCAAGGGCAGGAGTGATAAAGGTGGCACCTCTCAGAGCTTCCTAGCTTGGCTCAGGTAAGATAAGGAGGTGGGTGAAGGACATTCCAGTGCAGCTCAGTCCCTGTTACCAAGGTTGAATATGCTTATCGTACATGCAGGTGGCTGCAAGGAGGATTTTTCCCAGGGCTGGTTTCTCTAAGATGGAGTCAGACTGTAAGCTGGCTGTGTCTGACGTATGGCTTCCAACAATCTTTGGTCACTACACAAGTAATGATGAATGTACTGTGCATAAGAAAGCTTGTTTCTGTGGACATGAATTACAGCAATTATGGTTATCTGTACAGGGCCAGGGATCTCATAGCATTTAGTCATGAATGGGGGAGGACTCTTAAGTTCTTTCCTCTCTCCAAGAAACTTTTGTAGTTGATGGCTGCTAGGGTAGGAGAATACTTCTCTTCAGTAGTATGAAGAGTATGATCCAATGGGAAACTCCACATCCATGGCCATGCAGATTACCCTGGTTAAGAGAACTTAGTGGGAGCAAGGAAGCTTGATTCTGTGAAGGGAGACAGGAGAGAATGGGGCAGCAGTGGTAGTGTGACCGGATGTGTTGTGAGCAGTCTGTCAAAGAATAAGTTGCTTTAAAAAATAGTTTGGGTTGGGAAAAATGGAGAATGGTAGTGAAATTCCATTGACCTCACATGCCAATTTGGGCCCAAACATATGTGTGTGGCAGGGACAGACGTGGAGAGCTATCTCAGTCTGAAACTTTTACCTAGCATGGTATGCTACTTGATTATTTCTGGTTTGAGAGTCAGTATTAAAGGTTGACATGGGTTTGTTCTTTGAGTTGGCTTCCTAATTCAGTTTTTACTACATTAATATGTAAAGTTTATAGGAAATATTTTAACATGTTTTTCAGTAAGTGCTTCTGAGCAAATTTTAGAGAAATGTGGGACCTAAGCTCTTAGACGATCTTTGGAACTTATTTTATGAATGAATGGGAACTCCAAAGCATTTTATCTCTGGAGATATTTGATTATATTTCAGAGATGTGGGTGATATCTGGGCCATGGAGACATCTCCTGTGGTGTAAAGTTGGAGAAACTTGACTAGTTTTTGCCCAATCCCACCAAAAGTTTATTTACATTCCCAAATATAACCGCACACGTCTTTTTCTAGGGAAACTGTCTCCAAGAGAGACGGGGCCAGCTACTTCTTTCCTCCTAAACGAACATTCAGTTTACTGGGGGAGGGGATTAGGCCTACCCTATAGTACATGAGAGTATTTACAAGTTCCATCCTGTTGACATCACTTTCCTCCTGGGATAGGAGGGTAAAAGCTGGAAAGAGAAGAGTCAGAATAATATTGTTTACTCTTTGCTTGGGTAACATGGTACTGAACTGTCAGCTAAACTGCTGCTAAGAAGCAGCCGGGCTCTGAACTGCTGAGCCATCTCTCCAGCCCTCTCAGAGTACATTTTTTAAATCATACTGTAAGGTGTGGTCAGATGCAGATGAATGAGTCACACAGAGGACGTTCATGCCCAGAATTTGCTCTCTCATCTCATTAGGAGGACAATCTTCTCCTCCTTCCTCAACCAATTTTGGAAATAGTGACTAACATTTTTACTTAGGTGGGAACCGATAACTCCATTATTGCTTCAAATAATAGCCTGTTAAGCCCTTTATGATTTGTCAAGGAAAATTAGTTTGAAACAAGGATTTTCGTGAACAGACTTGTGAAGTGAAACCAGAGCTGAAGAGGTGGCATCAGATCTGCATTTGAAACTATGGTCAGAAAAGTGCGATCGGGGATATCCGTGCTTATTCCTAGCAGCTCAGGACACAGCAGACTCCAAAAAGTATAGCGAGGATGCTGTCATTCAGACATAAAAGCAGATGATGCAGGTTCCGGCCTTGCTGCTGAGGTGGTAGATCCCTCCCCTGAACTGCTCAGCTTCATATAAAGCTCAGGAAGTAAACAAAACTCTCAGGATCACAAAGTTCCTGAAACTTACAAGAGTCTTCAAACCCCTGCCAAAGATAGAGAAACAGGATCCCAGCCTGTCCAGCTGCCTGCAAGTAGTGCAGGTCCTGGGGGAAGGGACTTTCACGAGTTTTCACTCAATCTGGGTATTCTTTTAGGGAAGTGGCTGCCTCTGAATAATCCTTGTTCCTGTAAGTAACCCTAATAAACGAATTAGGGTTTTGCCTCTATGAGCCCTGACGGTGTCTCTGAGCACTATGAAAGCCAGTCATTACGGAGAGAGTTTCCCGTTGAGTCCTAAATGGATTTCTCAGTGTCCCATAGCCAAAATATGTGGCGTTCCAGCCTGCAGCCAACATCAGTGGCAGGGTTCACCAATGTGGGCTTTGGTAAAACTGCTACTTGATCTGTCATGTGTTCTGTATCTGATGTGAGTAGATGTTTATGTCTCCCTGGGAGAAGTCAAGTCACACAACAACCATGTAGTTGCAAAGCCATCACCTTGTTCCAGGTCCTTGTTCCCTTGCAGCGAGCCAGACCCCTGTGGTGGTTTTCACTGCTCTTGTTACTGTTTGCTACTCCCTCGTTCCACCACCAGCATCTGATTTGCTATACATATAGTTTTCTTTCTGGAGTGTATTTTTCTTTCTAATCTTTCTAAAAATATGACTTTTTTAAGTTACCTGAGAGTCTAGAATTGACAAGCTCCAACTTCTTGCTAACCTTACAAATTCTAACAAATTGCGCTAACACACACACAAAACTGTGTATATGATTTAATTTAAACTGCAGACATTGCAGCATTCTCCATCCATCTTCCTCTTGATTCTTTTCATTTCTGTACATTTGCATTGCCTCGTGTGTGTGTGTGTGTGTGTGTGTGTGTGTGTGTGTGTGTGTGTATGTGTGTGTGTCTGTGTGTAGGTATGTGTGTTTTCCCTTAAGGCTGTGCTTGTACATGTTTGTGTATGTGTGTTGGCCAGGTCAACCTGGGTTTAGTCTTTTACAACAGCTACCAAAGCCAAATGCTGAACTCTTGAGACACCTTTTTGCAAGGTTACACAACATCGAGAGTCATTCTTCAACTAATAAATGACAGCATACAATATATCAGTTTGCAATGCCTCGAGTATCCTGAATCTGCTTAGTTTCTGGAACTGGGGTATAGGAAAGGAAATCTCCAGAAAGGTATGAGACCTCTGCTTTTTGCATCTATTCTGTCTTTGGGAGCAAAGTCCTCACTAAGAGATGGGGATTCAGAACAGACAGATCAGTTCTCTTAAAGTTCACCTTTGAATTACATTCCTTGAGACTGGAAGAGGCAAAGACCATTCTGAGGAGGTTTGGGAAGATAGTTTAAGGTGGATTTGGAGTCAGTGACTCACTCCTTACCTTTGTGGATTGGAGAAGTTGCACTGACTGAATAACAGAAATGAAGGATGGGGGATGGTAGTGTGGGACCCCTGGAATCCCATCTCAACCCAATATCTGTAGATTAACTGCTCTTGTGCTTCTGTAAAACGCTAGGCTTTAAAATATCAAACTGAACAGTTATGGTTTTATTTTGTCCTTCCAATAAGCCCCGGACACATTCCTAGAAAAATGAAGAAACAAACCTAAGCCAGTATAGCCAGGGAGTGACTGGTACTTTGTGATAAGCTTAGAAAAACAGAGGTCAGGGCTAGACTTGGGCAATGGTCAGCACATTTCAATGAACTTGAGTAATGCATTCCATTCTCTTGCCCCAGAGATGGAACCCTCCAATGAGGAACCTCATAGCTCTTTTTATCCAATTTTGGTGTATAACCCATAGTATCTAATTCACACCCAAATATTTTTAAATCTGCTTGGCGTGTGCAGGCTTTCTTAAACGAATCCAGAGGTAACACGGTAAATCTCCACCTCCCTTTGTCGCTAACCTATAATAAGCTCTTAGTCCCTCCTCTCGAGGCTCCAAGAATGGATCCACTGTATTGGTGAGGTCTAGGGGACCAAGCTTAAGCTTGAGTAAAGGGTCTTTGTTTGTTTGCATACACTCCAGACTCTGTGGTGGTTCTTGAGGAGCCGTCCTCTGGGCATAACAGTAGCAAAGAGCATGGGGGTCAGGGGTCAACCAGACAAACTTCCTCCCACACTGCAACCTTGGAGGGATATACAAATGAGGACAAATCTTCCAAGGCAGTTTCCTCATCTCACAGTGGCCCTGGCAGTTACAGCAGCTCCTCGGGTCATCACTCACACTTACTGAGTGGCTTGAGCCATATGGGCACCAGAGCACCATTTACACTGGGATCTGTCTACCGTTTGTGGACTCTTCAGTAAACAAGTTGTCTACTAATTTCTAAGCTGACCAGCCTCCCATTACTATAGCTAAACAATTGTGATCATACACTTATGACAAGAAAATGATAATTTTGGCACATTGTCCTGATGTCGTTAACTTCAGTTTCATGGGATCCAACACCTCTTCTGGCTTCCATGATCACTGAAGTGCATGATGGACTTCCACACATGCAAATAAAACACCCATATGCATAAAATAAAAATAAAATAATTTTAAAAAGACAAAAGATCAACCATCACACAGGATGAAATTAGAACTTGAACCATATTTTAAGAATATACATGTGGGCATTCAGACATGGTTCAACTGCTAAAGCACTTGAGATATAAGTATAATGACCTGAGTTCAGATCCACCAAAACTTATATTTAAATTCTTAAAAAGCATGATCATAAGGAAACAGTCTTCCAGGCTTCTGGGAACGTGCTCATATGAACTTACAGCAATGGTGTCAGCATGTACAGGACCCATGCAGACTCAATCAGAAAAAAAACCCAGCATGGAAGTGGGGAAATGGCAGCATCCCCCAGCCTTAGCCAAAGACCCATTTGCACCTGGGTGAGGAAGAGCTGATGTTCTTTAAGGGAGAGACTTTAGACAGGGTGTCTAGACTCCAGAGGATGAACTTGCACTAAGGGTCATGTGGGTACACTACCTTGACTTGACCTTACCGCATATGACAGAATGCATGAAATCAGGCAGAAGGGATACGATTTGGGGATGCGAGTGAAGGAGGAGAAATAAAGATGATCGCAATGATTTGTATGAAGTTCACAAAAACTCAATAAAAATGTACACTGAAAAAAGTCAAATAAAAACATCCCTGGACGACAGCACAAGCATCCATAAAGCGAGAGGGCCTGTGCCAGAGGATGGGAGGGGAGACAGGAGAATCACTAGAAGCTCATCGGCCACCCGGCCCTGCTTGTGCTACAGACCAGTGAACACAAGAGGCCTTATTGCAAGCAAGACGGGAGACAGGGACCAACGCCTGATGCTGACCCCTGACACCCACACAGTCTTACCTCCACATGCATTCCCATGTCTGCATTCAGACACATGGAAACACAGAAACACACACACACACACACAATCACAAACGTCCTACACATACACAAGTACATACTAGTACACAACAGAGTTATGTTTCTCTTTGCAAAGTCCTTCATCAGAAGTTCAGGAATGCCCTATTCAGGAGTTGTCTTCCTAGAAAACGTTCACAAGTAAACCTTGCAATTTCATATTTTCATGCAATCAACCCCATGACTTCCTGTTGTGAATTCACAATTCATAGGGGAGACATGAGACTAGATGGCATGGATTCATCCCTTTCAATTCTGAAGGTCTTATTACATTGGCCTGAGCCACCTATCAGAACCTAATGACACCATTCCTCGTTCCTACTTTGGTTTATCAATATTCAGAGAGATATTCACTCTGAAACTTTTGATAATGAGAAATTCTCATTTTAACCCATGTAACTGGAGGTGGCTGAGACTCTGGATGGAAGCCAGGAAACTAGGCCTGTAGAACTATGCACAATCTATTTAGACTCCTGATTTTATCTCAGTCAAACTTAGGATTTTGTCTCCTGTAGGCTAGATCCCTGTCTCTTACATGTATTATGAAAATACCATTTTATACATTATTTACATAGAAATTTCCATAATTACTTATCCTAAGGTGAGATTTGTAATGTAATAATATGTAATGTAATGTAAATAAAATGTTAATTTGGAAGAAAATTTACAAGAAAATACTAAAAACAAAACAACAAGAAAACAAGAACAATGCCATGTATTTTATATTAGTATGAAGAAGCTTTGAAAAGATCAGCTTTGAAACTGTTGTGGGTGACATCCATTGAAGACACATCTGAAATTGCATTTCCTTCAAGGTGCACACTGAGGCTAGCACCTTTGCCTGACCATCTGCTCCTCCATGGCTCGCTTCCCTCCTCTTCCTCATCAGTTTTATTTTTATTATTTTCAGTCCGAAATCCCTGTGTTCAGTTTTTCTCTTCATATTAAACCTCTTTGAACAGAATACCTTTGGGTATCAATGACTGAGACAGGGTCTCACTACACGGAGGTGACTGAACTGGAACTTACTATGTAGACCAGGCTAACCTTGAACTTACAGAGATCTGTCTGCCTCTGCCTTCCAGTACGGAGATTAAAGGCTTTGCTCCTTCAGGGTTTTCCTACGTCTTCTTAAAGTCCTCTCGGTTGACATCACTCTGGAAACAACTCTAGCACTTGATCTTCCTATCGTTTTGGCTTCAAATTTAAAGATTCTTCTTGGAAAGGTCTTCCCTGGCTCTTCAGATCACACAGGTCTCCCGACCACACACTCTCACCATCTAGTCCACCCCGCTGTAACCCTGTACCCTTCGCTCTAGATATGATGATAAGTGCGTCATTTTTTGTGTAATACAGAAAGTTTCCTTGCAATAACAGGGAATAGAGAGATGCTCAGCACCAGATCACTGGCTGCTCTTGCAGAGGACCTGGCTCAGTTCCCAGCATCCACATGCCAGCTAACAACCACCCATAAGTCCAGTTCCTGGGCATCCGATGCCCTTTTCTGACCTCTGCAGGGAGCATACAACACAGGTGACTTGCACACATGCAGGCAATACACTCATACACATAAAAGAGAAATAATAAATAAAATATTTTATTAAATGAACCAGAAGGAACTGGAGATACGGCCCAGCCTTTAAGAGCACTGACTGCTCTTACAGAGGACCCAGGTCCAGTTCCCAGCACCCACATGCCAGCTAACAACTGTCTATAACTCCAGTTCTAGGGGATCCTCTCTAACCTCTTCAGCCATTGCGTAACACAAGTGCATTTAAGTTCAGGCAATACATTTATACTCATGAAAAATTAAACTATAATTCATAAATAAGTGAATCAGAGGGAAAAGAAGTTGTGCTTCCTTCCCATTGGATTTAAACAAAATACCCTGCTACAAATAACAACAGAACCAAACACTATTTCAGTTCTGACCTTCTTAGTCACACACACACACACACACACACACACACACACACACACACACCTGGAGCTGAGTTCTCGCTTTGAAAGTTCCAACATTCATGGACAAAGAAGGGATGTTAGTTTAGTGTATAAATTAGTAATCTCCCATACCTGGAATAAAGGCACGGAAGCTTGGGAAGAAATGGAGCACATGTAACAGAGACCCTCAGCTTTAACAGGTCTTGGCAGGTGGCTACAGCCCAGACCAGCATCTCCTTATGTTCTGACAGGTTGATTATACTACTGCCTTAGGATATATTGAGAAGTGCCCCATGGAAAGTGGGTACCTGGGGTCATATCTTGCTAGAACTATAGGAAGACAGATGTAATCAGAATGGAAACTAACATCCCTCTCAAACATGCCAACCAACTTGTAACAAGCCTTTAAGAACATTTTAAATATCAATCTTCTGAGTGGCTACACATCAACATGTTAATAAAGTACACAGGTTTAGACCACAGCCAGAACAGCGTTTAGGATTGCAACTAAAATCTCACCATCACAAAGTACTCTACTGCTGCCTAAGAAAACTTTAAACAGGAAACGGAAGGCTGTAGGTGGCAGATCCCTTCCTTTCAAACCAAGAGAGCCACTTGTTAGACCATGGTGTCCCCTTGGAATTCCTTTCTGAACAAGAGCTCAGTCCTACACAGTGAACCTCTGCAACACAGAGTCCCCAAGATGGAGATAATGCCACCAGCCCTCTCCCTCTGCTGCCCACCAGGATCCCTGAATGGCAGGGAACACTTCTTTCCAGCTGTCACCAGCCCCTCTAGGGTTGTTCCAGCCTGGGGTCATCTTCTCCACCCCCAAGAAATTGCTTGGTTACTTCAACATTTGATGCCACTATTACCCCGATAGGCGTGTCTTGTCAGGCTAGTCATTACTGTAGCTTACAGGTTCACGCTGGACAAACCTGATTTGTGTCCTCTGCTAGTGTGCATGCTACCTTCCAGCACTATGAAAACTAACCAGCAGAGGTGAAGTTTTGAGGTTAGTACCAGCTTGATTTCTCCATGTTCTATGACTCAAGTATGTAGTGTCTTCAGCAATAAGCTCTAAACATCAAATTCTGAAGAATAACAGCTTCAATAGCTTTTAATATTAGGGGTTCTGTGGATCCCCACTGACCAACAGCTCCAAAAGGGAAAACTCATTTTCTGGCACTTGGCTTTTTATCATTATGTGGTAGCTCCAGTTAAACTCATTTTATATCTGCATATGCATATATTTTAGGATAGCTCTTCAGTGATGGGTTTGCATATGACGTTTTCAGAAGGTCTTTGGTATTAGCTTCCCCTTTGCACATTCCCTCTTCTGATCCAGCTTCCATCCCCCACCCCGTGAACCCTTCCTGTTTCGTTCTTCCCGTTCCTGCTTCATCTCACTGCATTCTGCCTCCCTCCCTTAAGCGCTCCCCCCACCATGGCCCCTTCCTGATTTCCTGATCACTGTGGGTTTTCCAAGTAAAACATACATAGTGAAGAATCAAATATAGCATCCATGTGCTAGACACACACAAAATATGCAGCATTTGTCTTTCTGGGTCTGGGTTACCTCACTCAGGATTATTGTATCCAGAGCTGTTCATTTACCTGAAATTTTCATAATTTTGTTTTCCTTAATATTTATTTATCTAATATTTTTGTGTATGAATGGATTGCCTGCAAATATGTAAGTGCACCTGTGTCACGCAATGCCCATGGAGGTCAGAAGAAGGCATTGGATCCCCTGGAACTGGAGTCATAGATGTTTGTTAGGTACCATGTGGGTGCTCAGAATCAAACCCAGGTCCTCTGCAAGATCAGCCAGTCCTCTGAACCACTGAGCCATCTGTCCAGCACTGGGAGATTTGTAATTACTTCTACTTCATTAGTTGCGATGTCTCTATTTAAATTATTTACTTCATGACTTAACTTTGGTAGGTCATATATTTCTACAGACACACTCATTTCTTTTCAATTTTTCTAATTTCTGGAATAGATTTGTAACGTATGCCCTTATGACTCTCTGGATTTCCTCAGAGTCAGTTGTAATGTTTCTGATCTCTGATTTTATTAATTTCAGTCCCCTCTTTCTTTGATTAATTTGATTAAAGATTTGTCAATTTTGTTAATCTTTATGAAAAACAAATGTTTCATTTCATTGATTCTTTGTATTATTGTTTTGTATTTGTTTCTACTTCATTAATTTGGGCCTTGATTTTATTTGTCTCTTCTCACATGTCTTTTTTAGGTGTTGTTTATTCTTGGTTTTCCAAGGCCTTCAGGTGTATCATTAAATCATTAATATGAGATCTCCCAAGCTTTTGATGTGGTACAAACTGGGTGCTCTAAACCTTCCTCCGAGGACTGCTTTCATTGTGTCCTGTAGATTTTGAAATGTCGTGTTTCCTTTTCATTAAACTTTTAGGAATTTTTTAGTTTCTTTCTTGACTTCTCCTTTGACTCAATTTTCATTCCACCGTGTGTTGATGAAAGCGTTATATAACTCTGTTGCCTAGAGCCAGGCATGGTTGTCCACACATTTAGTCTACATTGGGAGGCAGAGGCAGGCGGGTATCTGTGCTTTTGAGGCCAGGCTGATCTACACAGCTAGGTCCAGGCTGTCTCAAAAAGACAAAACAAACAAAAAATGTCTGTTGTCTAGAGAAAGTTGAGGTCAAAGAATATTTGATAATACCTCCAACTTTTAAAAAATGTGTTTGACCTGCATACATGTAAGTGTGCCCATGTCATGCAGCACCCGACCTTCAATATGGGCAGCACCTTCCAGTGGCGGCCTCGATGAAAGGACACAGAAGGAGGAAACGTGAGCTGTTCACCTGCTTCCCCTTCACTGTCAGTGGTGAGTTTATCCTGCTGCTGTGGCATTCCTACTCAGATATTAAAACCAACTTCCTCAGGATCCAAGACAGAGTGAGGACCATCAGCTTTCCAGGAGTCCTTCAGGCCTTTACCACCAGATTGGGACTACTGAGACTCCAGCCTTGTGGACCGAGAAAGTACAGAATCCTCAGCCTCTCCAATGTGGCACAGTCTCTGTTGGACTCCCCCAACCCTATCTGTAAGCCAATCTATCAACTCCCCGTATATCTTTCTCCTAGCAGCTGTTCCCCTCGAGAACCCTGACAGGACAGTCACACACGCAGGCTAAGTACAGGTGTCAAAATCAGCAAGCACAGTTTGAACAAAAATTTAAGAGCTAGTTGCTTCAGCCAGATAATTTAAGATAAAGAAATTGGAAAAAGTCCCAAGAGATATGCTAGATGAGCACTAACCCCAACTCATGGAGAAGATGGGACCCAGTGGATGCTGGGATTCTGCACGCTAATGACCTTTGTGCCCTAGTAGAGCACAAATAAAGATGTAAAGACAAAGATCTGCAAATCTTCACCAAGACTTCCATGGATGAGGAGAAATGTTCAAAGTCAAGAAAAGCAAGAAAAAGCATAAAAGTTCATTTCCAACATATTTATTATTATTCTCTGGCACTAGAATTACCAAATTCCCAGGTAACCAACTCTGTATTTCACTGTGATCACAGCAGTGGTGCAATCTGTTTCATCCACTAAAATGAAAACATTTTCAAGCAATTTAGAGTCACATATGTATTATAGGCACACAAATACAATGAATAAATGAAATCCTCATATAAGTATAAAAATTGTCTCAATAGAAATTGTAAGCAATACAATATAAATGAAGATTCATTAAGAATACTGTTTTTTTAAATAACTCTTAACAAATTTATATTTCAATAATTTTGGTCATTTGAACACAAGCAATTCTAACTGGTATCTATTTTTCTATATGGTAATTCAACAAACTCTGAGTTTGATTTTTTAATCTATGATAAATGCACATCACCCTCAGGAAATAACACTAAGATGATGAATCTTACATCTTAATTTCTAGTTCATTGAAATCATTTTGAAGAGTCTCAATAAAGTCTATGACACAGTACACTGATCCTTTATCTACTTTGACTTTGTCTGTGTGATACTAGTGAGATACATCCTTGCTCCAGAACAAATATCTAACAATATAGTTAAATCATTATTTGAAATATTTTGTAGAGGAATAATTGATCTGTTTACACTGGGGGAGCCTTGTAAATCAGTATGTTCTACAGCTTCTGGATCATCACCTGGAATTTGTCTGAAAAATAAAACATAAAACTTACTCTTTGATTTTAGATACAAGGAAAAGAAGCACATTCATCAGTTCACTCTTCTGTTCAGGAAGTAGTTTCACTCAAGGAACTTACTATCACATGTTTTTTCTCACTCATTACAATATTCAGTAAAGCCAATTTCATTTTTATTGGACAACTACCTAGTATATGAGTACATTTGTTTCTGTTTGGGACTCCTGTCTTAGTATTCAGTAAAGCCAATTTCATTTTTATTGGACAACTACCTAGTATATGAGTACATTTGTTTCTGTTTGGGACTCCTGTCTTCCAGGTACTTCATTACTAATTACTCACTGTGATGGAAGAGTAATACCATGAAGTTCAATTAAATTTTATTCTTACCTACTTAGCTATACTTAAAAGACAAATAACTAGTTGGTTTTTGCTTTTGTTTGTTGGTTTCCTTAAAGACAGAGTTTCACCACATAGCTCCGGCTGGCCTGGAGCAACCTACATAGACCAGGCTGGCCTACATAGGTTGCTCCAGGCCAGCCTTGAAATCATAGAAAGCCATTTGCCTGTGTCTTAGTCTGGGGGTAAAGGTATGCAATACCATGCCTGGCCTAGTTGGTATTATTTACCTTTTTAAGTAGATATATCATAAACAGAACTTTGAAAATAGAAGATAGAGGCTAGAGAGAAATCACAATGGTTTTATACTCATCACTTTTCTTTCAGAGAACCTGAGTTTGATCAAAGAAACCATGTAAAGGCAGAAGGAGAAAACTGACTCCACAAAGTTTGAGATGGTGTCGTGCGTCTGGTCCCAGGTAGACAGGTAGTGGCACGAGATGGCTTGGTTTGTGTTCCTGGAAGGACCCTGGCCTTGGGATGGACAAACTCTTCTTGGCCGGCCGGAAGTTGTCAGCCATGGTGGTTTCTGCTCAATCTCATTCACCTTCGGGGCGAGGTGGACGGCGAGAGGAGGCCAGAAGACAGGCTCCTCGACCGCTTTGTGAGGATCCAGTGGGGTGGGGGGGCGGGCAAAGATCTTCCAGCCTCATGCAGACCAATTGACATCCTCCGTCTGTCCTCCTGCAGGAGGGCAGTGGCATTTTTCAGGAGGCCAGATGTTGGAGATGAGGGCTGGCTCCTTGGAGATGATGGGGTGTGGCCCACACACCCCAGAGCTCCGACGGGGCCCACCTTCAGCTTCCTGTGGCCACCTGAAAGGAATGGAGGAGGCCTCAGGTTAGAAGGCCTCTGGGAGCCAACTTCAGCATCCTACAGCTAGACCCGCTGGCGTCAGGGGTGTCTCCGTGCCCGCCCGGGGACCCCACACCCTCCAAGGGAAGATGGTCTAGCTCACCTGTTCCTAGATGTCAGTACAGTGCTCTGCTGGTCGGGCAGACAGTCCGGGCACCTGGGCCTGGAGTCGTTGGCCTTGCCTAGTAGGAGCAGGTTCATGGGGGAGGACCTCAGTGATCACGGTGAAGTGCAAAAGTTCACAGCTCTGCACCCTCAGGCGATCCTTTGTTCACATACAGGGGTTGCCGTGGTGCCCGGGAAGAGTCTCCTTGGCGCTGGAAGATGGCCGCCAGGGGATGGATCCAGGATGCTTTTGTGCGTCCTGTTCCCAGGTGGACAGGTAGAGGCATGAGATGGCTTGGTTTGTGGTCCTGGAAGGACCCTGGCCTGGGACCTAAACCAGTGGGTGGGGTCCCGGTGCCCACAGGGAGAGGCTAGGCAGATGGCTGCTCTCATGGATGCCTCCTTGCGAAGGAGAAAGGCTTTTCGGCCGGACGGAAGTTCTCAGCCATGGTGGTTTCGGCTAAATCTCATTCACCTTCGGCAAGAGGAGGCCAGTGGACAGGCTCCTCGACCGCTTCCTGAGGATCGAGAAGGCGAGAGGGGGGAACAAGGATGTTCCTGCTCCATGCAGACCAATTGACGTCCTCCGTCTGTCCTCCTGTAGGCGGCCAGTGGCATTTTTCAGGAGGCCAGATGTTGGAGATGTGGGCTGGCTTCTTGGAGAAGATGGGGCATGGCCCACCTACCCCAGAGCTCAGACGGGGACAGCCTTCAGGTTCCTGTGGCCACCTGAAAGGAATGGAGGAGGGCTCAGGTTAGAAGGCCTCCGGGAGCCAACTTCAGCATCCTACAGCCAGACCCGCTGGCGTCAGGGGTGTCTCCGTGCCCGCCCGGGGACCCCACACCCTCCAAGAGAAGATGGTCTAGCTCACCTGTTCCTAGATGTCAGTACGGTGCTCTGCTGGTCGGGCAGACAGTCCGGGCACCTGGGCCTGGAGTCGTTGGCCTTGCCTCGTAGGTGCAGGTGCATGGGGTAGGACCTCAGTGATGACGGTGAAGTGCAAAAGTTCACGGGTCTGTGTCCTCAAGCGATGCTTTGTTAACACACAGGGGGCACAGTGGTTCCCGGGAAGAGTCTCTTTGGCTCTGAAAGATGGCCGCCAGGGGTTGGATCCGGGATGGTATCGTGCAACCTGGTCCCAGGTAGACAGGTAGTGGAACGAGATGGCTTGGTTTGTGGTCCTGGCAGGACCGTGCCCTGGCACCTAATCCAGTGGGCGGGGTTCCAGCACCCACCGGAAGAGGCTACACAGATGGCTGTTCTCATGAATACCCCCTTGTGATGGACTAAGGCTTCTCTGCTGGACAGAAGTTCTCAGTCATAGTCATTTTGGCTAAATTTCAATCACCTTCGTGGCTAGGAGGCCAAAGGTCATGCTCCAGGACGGCTTGGTCAGGATCCAGGAGGGGAGGGTGGCAGGGGACAGGAGCTGATGGGTTGATGGAGCGGTCCTGAAGAACATCGAAGGCTGCCTGCGGCTACATACCACAAGCCATTCCCAAAGGATCTTCCTGCTCCATGCAGACAAATTAACGAACTCTGTCCCTCCTCCTGAGGCCAGGTGGTTTTGTTGCTCAGAGAAACCGGCTGTTGGAGATGTGGCCAGGCTCAGGCCAAGTTGGAGCATAGCCCAAACACCCCAGAGCTCCGACGGGGCCGGCTTCAGCTTCCTGTGGCCACATAAAGGGAATCAAGGAGGGCTCAGGTCAGGAGGCCTCCGGGGAGTCAAACTCAGCACCCTAGAGACAAACCGGATGGATTCTGGGGTGCCTCCGCGACCATCCGGAGGCCCAACACCCTGTAAGGTCGGATGGTCTAACTCACCTGGTCCTAGATGTCAGGACCGCTGGTTGGCGCGTGCTCTCTTGTGGCTCAGACATTTGGGCATCTCGCCCAGGAGTCGTTGGCCTTGCATCGAAGGTGCACGGGCGTGGGGGAGGACCTCAATGGTCACGGTGAAGTGGAACTGGTCCCGACTCTGCGCCCCCAGGGGATGCTTTCTTCACACACACAGAGTGCCCTGGTGCACGGGAAGAGTCTCCTTGGCGCTGCAAGATGGCCGCCAGGGGATGGAACCTGGAGGATGGCTTGCGTCCTGGTCTCAGGTGCACAGGCATTGGCCCGAGATGGCTTGGTTTGCGGTCCTCTGACGAGGAGGCCAGAGGTCATGCTCCTGGACTGCTTGGTCAGGATCCAGATGGGCCGGGGGCAGGAGGCAGGAGCTGATTAGAGATGGAGCGGCCCAAAAGGACGTCGAAGGCTGCGGGAGGATGGATGGCACAGCCCACTCGCTACAGATCTTACTGCTCCATGCAGAAAAATTGACGACCTCTCTCAATCCTCCTGAGGCCAGGTGGTGTTGTTGCTCAGAGAAGCAGGCTGTTGGAGATGTGGCCAGGTTCCCGCGCAGTTGGGGCGTGGCCCACTCACCTCAGAGCTCCGAAGGGGCCAGGCTTCAGCTTCCTGTGGCCTCCTAAAGGGAATCAAGGAGGGCTCAGGTCAGGAGGCCTCCAGGGAGTCAAACTCAGCACCCTAGAAACAGACTGGATGGATTCCGGGGTGCCTCCGCGACCGCCCCGAGGCCCAACACCCTGTAAGGTCTGATGGTCTAACTCACTTGGTCCTAGATGTCAGGACCGCTGGTTGGCGCGTGCTCTCTTGTGGCTCAGACATTTGGGCATCTCGCCCAGGAGTCGTTGGCCTTGCATCGAAGGTGCACGGGCGTGGGGGAGGACCTCAATGGTCACGGTGAAGTGGAACTGGTCCCGACTCTGCGCCCTCAGGGGATGCTTTCTTCACACACACCGGGTGCCCTGGTGCACGGGAAGAGTCTCCTTGGCGCTGCAAGATGGCCGCCAGCGGATGGAACCTGGAGGATGGCTTGCGTCCTGGTCTCAGGTGCACAGGCATTGGCCCGAGATGGCTTGGTTTGCGGTCCTCTGACAAGGAGGCCAGAGGTCATGCTCCTGGACTGCTTGGTCAGGATCCAGATGGGCCGGGGGGCAGGAGGCGGGAGCTGATGCGAGATGGAGCGGCCCAAAAGGACGTCGAACACTGCGGGAGGATGGATGGCACAGCCGACTCGCTACGGATCTTACTGCTCCATGCAGACCAAATGACGTCCTGAGTCGGTCCTCCTGAGGCCAGGTGGTGTTGTTGGTCAGAGAGGCAGGCTGTTGGAGATTTGGCCAGGTTCACGTGAACTTGGGGCGTGGCCCCCCCACCCCAGAGCTCCGATGGGCCGGCTTCAGCTTCCTGTGGCCCCCTAAAGGGAATCAAGGAGGGCTCAGGTCAGGAGGCCTCCGGGGAGTCAAACTCAGCACCCTAGAGACAGACCCACTGGCTTCAGGGGTGCCTCCCCGACCGACCCGAGGTCAACACCCTGTAAGGTCGGATGGTCTAGCTCACCTGGTCCAAGATGTCAGGACTGCCGGCTGGCGCGTGCTCTCTTGTCGCTCAGACAGTCCGGGCATCTCACTCCGGAGCCCTTGGCCTTGCATCGTAGGTACAGGGGCGTGCGGGAGGACCTCAATGGTCATGGTGAAGTGGAACTGGTCCCGAATCTGCGCCCTCAGGGGATGCTTTCTTCACAGACACCGGTGGCGCTGGTGCCCGGGAAGAGCCTCCTTGGCACTGCAAGATGGCCGCCAATGGATGGAACCGGGAGGGTGGCGTGCGACCTGGTCCCAGGTGGACAGGCAGTGCCCCGAGATGGCTTGGTTTGTGGTCCTGGCAGGACACCGCCCTGGCACCTAATCCAGTGGGCGGGTTCCCGCATCCACAGGAAGAGGCTAGGCAGATGGCTGTTCTCATGGAAGCCCCCTTGTGATGGACTAAGGCTTCTCTGCTGATCGGAAGTTCTCAGTCATACTCGTTTTGGCTAAACTTCAATCAATCACCTTCGTGGCGAGGAGGCTAAAGTTCATGCTCCGGGACTGCTTGGTCAGGATCCAGGAGGGGGGGCTTGCTGGGGGCAGGAGCTGATGTGCGATGGATCAGTCCTGAAGAAAGTCGAAGGCTGCCGGAGGCTGCATACCAGAGCACATTTGGAAAGGATCTTCCTGCTCCATGCAGACAAATTGAGTATCTAGGTCGATCCTCCTGAGGCCAGGTGGTGTTGTTGCTCAGAGAAGCCGGCTGTTGGAGATGTGGTCAGGCTCCGGGAAGTTGGGACGTGGCCTACCCACCCCAGAGCTCCGACGGGGCCCAGCTTCAGCTTCCTGTGGCCACATAAAGGGAATCAAGGAGAGCTCAGGTGAAGAGGCCTCCGTGGAGTCAAACTCAGCACCCTAGAGACAGACCCACTGGCTTCAGGGTTGTCTCCGCGACCACACCGAGGCCCAAAAACCTGTAAGGTCGGATGGTCTAGCTCACCTGGTACTAGATGTCAGGACCGCAGCATGGCAATTTCTCTCCTGTCGCTCAGGCAGTCCAGGCATGTTGCCCAGGAGTCGTTGGCGTTGCCTCGTAGGTGCCGGGGCGTGGGGGAGGACCTCAATCATCATGGTGAAGTGGAACTGGTCCCGTCTCTGCGCCCTCAGGGGATGCTTTCTTCACACACAACGGGTGCCCTGGTGCCCAGGAAGAGTCTCCTTGGCGCTGCAATTTGGCTGCCAGGGGATGGAACCTCGAGGATTGCTTGCGTCCTGGTCTCAGGTGCACAGGCATTGGCCCGAGATGGCTCGGTTTGTGGTCTTCTGACGAGGAGTCCAGAGGTCATGCTCCTGGACTGCTTGGTCAGGATCCAGATTGGGCCGGGGTCGGGAGGCGGGAGCTGATGGGAGATGGAGCTACCCTGAAGGACATCGAAGGCTGCTGGAGGCTTAATGGCACAGCCCACTCGCGAAGGATCTTACTGCTCCATGCAGACCAATTGACGTCCTGAGTCCGTCCTTCTGAGGACAGGTGGTGTTGTTGCTCAGAGAAGCTGGATGTTGGAGATGTGGCCAGGCTCCGGCGAAATTGGGGCGTGGCCCACTCACCCCAGGGCTCCGACTGGGCCGGGCTTCAGCTTCCTGTGGCCACCTAAAGGGAATCAAGGAGGGGCTCAGGTCAGGAGGCCTCAAAGGAGTCAAACTCAGCACCCTAGATACAGACCCACTGGCTTCAGGGTTGTCTCCGCTACAGCACCGAGGCCCAACAACCTGTAAAGTCGGATGGTCTAGCTCACCTGGTACTACATGTCAGGACCGCTGGCTGGCGTGTGCTCTCTTGTCGGTCAGATAGTCCAGGCATCTGGGCCTGGAGTCGTTGTCCCTGCCTCGTAGGTTCAGGGGCATGGGTGAGGACCTCAATGGTCATGGTGAAGTGGAACTGGTCCCGGCTCTGCGCCCTCAGGGGATGCTTTCTTCACACACACCGGGTACCCTGGTGCCCAGGAAGAGTCTCCTTGGCGCTGCAATTTGGCTGCCAGGGGATGGAACCTGGAGGATTGCTTGCGTCCTGGTCTCAGGTGCACAGGCATTGGCCCGAGATGGCTCGGTTTGTGGTCCTCTGACGAGGAGTCCAGAGGTCATGCTCCTGGACTGTTTGGTCAGGATCCAGATGGGGCCGGGGTCAGGAGGTGGGAGCTGATGGGAGATGGAGCGGCCCTGAAGGACGTCGAAGGTTGTCAGAGGCTGGATGGCACAGGCCACTCGCAAAGGATGTTACTGCTCCATGCAGACCAATTGAAGTCCTCAGTCTGTCCTCCTGCAGGCAGGCAGTGGCATTTTTCAGGAAGCCAGATGTTGGAGATGTGGGCTGGCTCCTCCGGAGAAGTTGGGGCAAGGCCCACCCAACTTAGAGCTCCGACGGGCCCGCCTTCAGGTTCCTGTCGCCACCAGAAAGGAATCAAGGAGGGCTCTGATCAGAAGACCTCCCCAGATTCAACTTCAGCATCCTAGAGTCAGATCCGCTTCCTTCAGGGGTGTCTCATTGCCTGCCCGGGACCCGACACCCTCCAAGTGAAGATGGTCTAGCTCACCTTGTTTTAGATGTCAGGACGGTGCTCTTCTGGACGGTCAGACAGTCCCGGCATCTGGACCTGGAGTCATTGGCCTTGCCTCATAGGTGCAGGGGCATGGGGGAGGACCTCAATGATCAGGGTGAAGGGCAACTGTTCGGCCTCTGTGCCCTCAGGCGATGCTTTCTTCACACACCAGGTGTCCTGGTGCCCGGGAAGAGGCTACTTGGTGCTGCAAGATGGCCGCTGGGGGATGGATCTGGGAGGGTGCCGTGTGTCCTGGTCCCAGGTGGACAGGCAGTGGCACGAGATGGCTATGTTTGTGGTCCTGGAGGGACCCTGGCCTGTGACCTGAACAAGTGGGCGGGGTTCCGGCGCCCACAGGAAGAGGCTAAGCAGATGGCTGCTCTCACGGGTGCCGCCTTGGAATGGACAGGGGCTTCTTGGTCGGCCAGAAGTTGTCAGCCATGGTGGTTTCTGGTCAATCTCATTCGCCTTCGGGGCGAGGTGGCCGGCTAGAAGAGGCCAGAGGACCGGCTCCTCAACCACTTTGTGAAGATCAAGCGGGGGAGGGGAGGCCCAAAGATCTTCCTGCCCCTTGCAGACCAATTAACGTCCTCAGTCTGTCCTCCTGCAGGCGGGCAGTGGCATTTTTCAGGAAGCCAGATGTTGCAGATGTGGGCTGGCTCCCGTGGAGAAGTTGGGGAGTGGCCCACCCAACCCAGGGCTGCGATGGGCCCACCTTCAGCTTCACGTGGCCACCTGAAAGGAATCAAGGTGGGCTCAGATCACGGAGCCTCCAGGGATCGAAGCTCAGCACCCCAGAGCCAGACCCACCGGCGTCAGGTGCGTCTCCGCGCCCTTGGACGGCACACAGTCCTGGGGAAGGTGGTCTTGCTCACCTTGTCCTGTATGTCAGGACCCCCCCTGCTGGCTCTGCTGGTTGGTCAGAGGGTTGGGGCTTCTGGGCCTGGGGTCGGTGGTTCTTGTGTAACAGGTGAAGGAGCATTGGCAGAACCTCATTGATCACGGGGGCGTCGAAGTGCTTGCGGCTCTGCGCTCTCAGGTGATGCTTTCTTCAAAGGGGCCCGGTGCCTGGGTGCCCTGGAACAGTCTCCTTGGAGCTGCAAGATGGCCGCCAGGGAATCCGGTAGGGTGGTGTGCGTCCTTGTCCCAGGTGGCTAGGCAGCAGCCCGAGATGGCTGCGTTTCTGGTCCTGGCAGGACTGGCCAGGCTGGCCTGGGACCTGAAGAAGGGGGCGGGGTCCGGCACCCACAGGAAGAGGCTACGGGGATGGCTGTGCTCAGGGATGCCACCTTAGGATGGACATTCTCGGGCGGAAGGAAGGTTTCATCCGTGACGGTTTCGGCTAGATCTCAAGCACCTTAAGGGGGATGGGGCTGGCACCACCGGACAGGCTCCAGGACGCGGACTGGCGTTGGAGCTGCCCTTGAGGACGTGGAAGGCTGCAGTGGGCCACACGCCAAGGATCTTCCTGCTCCTCCCAGACAGGGTGACACATGAAGAACTGACCATTCTGTCACCTCTGTGTTCCGCCTATGGCCGTGACCAATGGGAGATTATGGGTGTGTTGGGGTAGATTCAGGAGCACCAAGGTGAACTCTGTCTTATTCTGTCTCAAAGAAATAAGAAGCTGTGTGTGGTATGCAGATCTTTAATTCCAGCACTCTGGAGGTAGAGGCCGGTGGAGCTTGCTGAGATCTAGACCAGCCTTGTCTGCATAACCTGTTTCAGGATGGTAGAGCTACTGGGCGATGTTGTCTCAAAAGAACAACACAAAACCAAAAAAAAAGAGAAAACCTTACTAAAGTCAACAAAAACCTGTAAAACAGTCAGAAGAACAATAGACAAAGAACAAATTTTTGGAGAATACAGGATGATAATTAACATTTCTCTCTGGGGTTGCAGTGTACACACAGAAACACACATACACATATACATACAGAGGGAGGTTTGCTCCCACATACATGTCTGTATCAACACAGAAACACACATGCCACATCTCAATTTAAAATATAGTCTCTATATAAGTGTAAAACAAGGAGAGGGAGAAAGTTGGAGTGGTGTTTCCTGTTATATTGACCTCTTTGTCCTAGCTGGATAGAGCCCATAAAGAAAAAGAAAATGCATTCTGCTGCACAGAAGTTAGAGTCCCATGGAAGCCCATACCAGGACTGTAAACATTCCTACCTGCCCTGGACAGCCTCCATGACAGAAAGCCACCTCAGGTGAGGTTAAAGAAGTGAACTTCATGATGGACATGGTGGTGCCCTCCCTTAATCCCAGCAATCAGGAGGCAGAGGGAGGTAGGCTTATCTCTGTGACACTTAGGCCATCCTGGTCAAGCTACAGTCCAGCTGCGGCTCCAGAGTGAAACCAAACCAAACAAAAAGAAACAAAGAAAAAAGAGAGAACAGAGATCTCCATCCTACAAATGTCGGGAAGCTGGAGTCCTATACCAGGTGCATGATCTGTTCCTACTCCACCTGGTCATATAAGGCACCTGTCCCATGAAATCAGGGACACCTCAGGGCTTGATTGGGCCTCAGTCATGCTCTCAAGTCCCTACCTCCAAGCACAGAAAATGATGGTCAAACAGACCTTCACGCCAAGAATTTGGGGTACAGTCCACAACATAGCCCGCCTCTTCTTCTGAATCCCTCCCACCATAGTAGACATTGTTGCTCTCTGACCTAAACCATCTCCTTTATGTTGACAATGACCCTTTGTGAGATCACAGATCCTGAACCTCACTTCAGAACACACTCCTCATTGGGTATCCAGGCATTCAAACTTGCTTGGCACAGACTTGCTTCCAGCTGTCCCATGCACATGTGTGCTCAGATTCAGACTTTGCTTGGGTGGGGAGTAGCTGTAGGTGTATCTCAGTGCTGCTTCCCTAGAACCACTCCATATCCAGCCCTCCATTCCCTACAGACACCTTCAGTCCTAGGAGTGAGAGAGCATGTAGAGACGCTGCTTCTGGGATCTGGGTGCAAAAGCGATTGATATCTTTGTCTTCTAGACTATGTCGTCATCATCACTGAACTGCAAGCTTCATTAGGAATATGGCTCCAAGATCGTGCAGCTGTCTAATATCAGAGTACTGTGATGTTTTCAAGGAGATTCCATCAAGTTAAGTTCACGTACACACCCCTGAGAGCATCTGGTCTTCTGTGTCATCTGCAGCCCCTCCTTGCAAATGACTAAATGAAAGAGGAAAGCATGCCAGCTCTGACCCACAGTGTGCCGAGCTCACAGACCCCAAGCAGTGGACGGTCATGCCTGATGTTAAGTGCTTTCATCAGCATTAGCCTCAGACTAATGTGCCCAGACTCAGTGTCAGGGAAAACTAAGGCAGAGCATGATAGACACACCTGAGTGTATGGCCTTTCCAAGCATGCCTTCACATGTGTATGCATCTGCACTTACAAGCACACACACACACACACACACACACACACACCCCACAAAGAGTAAAATATAAAAATATAAACATAAAACTGGACAGATAGGGAGAGGGCCAGAGATGTGTTCCTTGTTACGCTGATCACTATGGCTGTTCTGAGGAGTGGCCATTAGCAGTAGTGAAGAATGATGCTTCCCAGAACTGAGATCCCTATGAATGTTCACACACAAGAACCCAAAGAGACTTTTACAACCTCACCTGGTGATGACAGAATGCCATTGAAAGATAGGGTAAAATATGGGCTTCATCCTCCGTTTTCAGGCTGGAGTCCTACAGCAGATACCGGCCCGGAAGTTTCTTCTAAGGTTATCCTCCTGGCATGTGGCGGTATCTTCTCCTTGGTGCCTTCTCTGGCCAGGTCCTATATAGGCATCATTTTGGTCTCTGCCTTTTCTACTTCTTCTCACTGGTCCTGTAAGATCAGAGAAACCCCAGGGACAAATTTTGCCTCACTCACCCTCTTCAAGGAACACTTCACACTCCAGGTCTATCAGGCCTTCAGTCCAACAGGTTTAGGTACAATCTAATCCACAACACAGCCCTACCTGCCAGCTCTTGCTTCTGAATGCCTGTGCACTGCAGTGGATGTTCTGTTGTAACTACCGAAACCATGACGACGACCCCTTTGAGAGGTCACAGAGGACTGACATCACTTAATCTGGGCACCTCAATACGTGTATAGGCTCTCATTTAAGTACCTCCAGGCCTGGAACATTTTTATTCATGGCCAACCCATGCATGTGTGTCAGCAGGGGAACTGTGGGAGACAAATTATGTGTTTGATTCAGAGGCATTTTCCTGGGCAGATGTCCCTTTGGTCCCTGCCATTCTCACCTCTTATTACACCTGCTCTGTAAGATCAGGGACACCAGAAGGACCACATCCTACCTCAGTCCACCTTTTCAAGGCCCCTGTCTCTCTACCTGTACAACAATGGTCACGATATCAGAGCAAAAATTGGGGGTAAGATTCAACCCAGGACACAATCCAAACCTTCCTGCCCACCTGCTCCTGCTTCTGACTTGCAGCCCAGCACAGAATACACTTGTTGCTATCAGACAATGGCCACACCCATAACCTTGGCAGTGACCTTTTATATGAGGTCACAGAGGCCTGGCTTCACTTCAATCCGGAGCATGTCAAGGGCATTCATTACTTCCTGACCTGGTGCAGATTTGCTCCCACATGACCCATTCACATGACCTCAGAGGCAGCTTTGGGAGTAGAAAGAGATTTGAGTCTGTCGCTTCCCTGGTAACTGCTTCATATCCAGCTCCTGTGAGCCTTCCTTCCTCTGTAGACACCTTCCCTCCTCAGAGCAGGAGGGCGGGAGGTGGTAAGCCATGCACCAGGACTTCAGCTGACCTTTTCTCCCAGTATGGTTATCTTGTCATTAAAGCTTCAGGGTGTCCTCTACTACCCTTGGGGTTGGGAAGCAAATGGTTGAAAACCTACCTCCACTGAATTTCAAACTTAAGTTTGATAGTAGCTTCATGGCAAAGCAGTTGGGTAGCATACTACAGTCCTGGATTTGCGCTCCAACGGTCGTAACCTACTTTATAGATAGTAACCCACATATAGATAGATCATAACATAGATAAGAGAGAGAGAGACAGGTCAGAGACAGAGGAAGTAGATGGATGGATGAAAGGAGAGAACACAGGCAGGCCACAGGGTGCTAACTACAGCAGGACACAAGACAGGCAGCATATACTGCATGCTCTAAACTGTGGGTGTAGGGGCTGCAGAGGCGGCTTAGTGGTTAAGAGCGAGGGCTGCTCTTGCAGGGGACTGTGATTCAATTCTCAGCACCCACAGGGCAGATAATACCTATCCTAACTCCAGTTCCAGAGGTTCCGATGCCCTCTTCTGACTTCTGCAGGAAATCTAAAATGGGTGTCCTTATATACCTGCAGGCAATACATTCATAAACATAAAATAAAATAATAAATATTTTATTAAAGCTCTGGATTATCAGTGGTAGGGCCTCTGTGTGCTTTCATAAGGGTCAGTGCTCAGTTTCTTTACTACTCACTAGCACTCAAATCAATGAATAAATAAGAACATAAAACTGTTATGTGGTCTCTATTGTTAAGAGTCATAGCATCATTGCTGAAAAGTGCACTATATGTCTAACTCACTGATATCTGTTGGCTGACCAGGCCACACCTATCTGTTGCTGACCCAGTTGTACTGCATTTTGGATCCACAACCCCCTTTCTAAAAGACTGAGTAGTTAGTCAGGAACCTAGGGCACAGACCTCTTGGGAAATCCTTGATGGGCACAGAGCTTGTTACTGATGATCTCAGTGCTGTCTTCATTTCTCTCAGGATCTCAGGATCCAACCTGGGCCTGATGTCAGTCTAAAGCCCAAGAATCTTTGTGCAGTTCTGACTGTACAGTGGGCTCAGAATGACCTGAGTTGCCATTGAGGCCACAGTTGCACCCCAGGATGGCCTTGTACTCAATATATAGCTGAGTCTGATCTTGCAGTCCTGATCCTGTTTCCGACATCTTCCCGGTACAGCGATTACAGGCACTCAGCACCATGCCTGGCATTCATTTTAATTCGTTCATTTATTATTTTACTTTTAAAGACAAGGTTTACGTGTAGCCCCAGCTGGCCAGGATGTGCTATGTAGACCTCCGTGGCCTGGAACTCACAGAGATCTGCTGGCCTAGGTCTCCCAAGCCTGGGATTAAAGATGTGCTACACCATCCCGGCACATTTTAATTTTCAAGAAGGTCACCTAATTTCTTGAAATTAGCTCTAGAATTCAAATTTAAAATATTTAAAATATACCTGTTTCTTTTTTTTCAAGTCTTTCTTCCTTCTGAGCTTCATATATTATCATGTCCATTTAAGTGGTTACCTCCCTTCTCTTTGGAGACTTACACAACTATTGAAAAGTGTGCATTCTTTAATCCAGTGTGTCTTAATCCTCACTATACATATAGCAGAATAAACTAAATTGTTTGTAAAAACTTGATTAACTGTTCTCCTTCTAGCCTTGGGCACCAGCACACTCTTACTCTTGGACTCCAGAACTTTAGACTTCCCTCTTAACTCTGGGGGGCTGTGAGCTCTCCAAATCATCCTGTACCCATCCCCCTGCATTAGGACAGTCTGCAGCCCCTCCCACTACTGCAGAGCTAGGCTTCTGTGCCCTTTAGTAGGGGCTCAGACCTTTGCCCTCCGCCTGAGAAAGCCTTAATTCAATCTCTGCCTAGCAATTTTTCCAAAGTGTGCCAGCTGGCTAGAGGGACCCAGACTTTAAGAGAGAGCCTAAGAGCATCTGATTGCACCTAAACTGTGCCTCTGAAGGAATTCTGGAGTAGCTGGTCTACAGCCATCTGGTCCCTCCAATAACAAATCAAAAGAGAGAGCCTCAAGCCTTGACCACCCAGCTTTTCATACCCAATAAGAAAACTACCAAGTCACATCAAGTATAGAAACAAAATCAGACTTTAAATGAACAGAGGAAGGCTTGAGTCTCACATCAGAATCACAACAAAGGAAAGAAAGGCACATGCCAAAATCACAACTAAAAAACAATAATATGAAAAATCCAAAACACCACCAGTCCTATAGAAGAGTTCTTTGACGAGGACCCCATAGAGATAACCCAGCACACGCAGTTTAAAAGAATAATCATAAACATGATCAAAGAATTCAATGAATTCAAAGAACGCACAGACAAATCAAAGAACTTCAAGAAAATAGGGATAAACTACTGACTGAACTCACAAAAGAGAAATATTAAAGAAATCTCAGGCTGAACACAAAAAGGAAGCAAAGAACTCAGTCAGCCAGTTTGAAACCACAGGAGAAAGCCTCACCAATAGAATGAATGAAATGGAAAACAGAATATCAAGACTGGAAGGACAATAAAATTGAAGTACGGACCACTCAAGCAAAGATTATGAAAAATACACAGAAATGAAAGTGCAGGAAATGTGGGACACCATGAAAAGAACAAAGGGATGCAGCATAGGCAGAGGAAGGAGAAGAATCTCAGAACAATGGTACTGACCAGATCTTCAACCTGACAGTAGAAGAAAATTCTCCAAAGATAAGGAAAGATATTCCCATACAAGGAGCACTTAGGACACCAAATAGACAGGATGAGAAGAGAAACACCCTACAACATAGCAGAGTAAAAACCCTAAACGCACATAACAAAGAGAGAATTCGGTAAGCTGCAAAAAAAAACCACAAGTCACATATAAAGGAAGACCCATCAGAATTACAGCTGAATTTTCAATGCAAACTATGAAAGATGGAAGAGCCTAGACAAAAGTATTCCCAGTTTTAAATGACCATAGTGGCCAATCTAGAATACTTTGGCCACCAAAAATGTCTATTATACTTGAAGGGGAAAGAAAAATCTTCCCCAACATGAATAGGCTGAAAGAATTCATTTCCAGAAAACCAGAAACTCTGAGAATACTTGGAGCAATGCAACAAGCTGAAGAAAGGAATGACTATAGCCAAGGGGCAACAGGGAGAAACTAAATGAAGGTATAAAATTCAGGAACCACAGAGTTAGGCCAAAGATACAAACAGAATTTTAAATGACGGGAATCAACACACATCTTTCAATAATAACTTTAAATATCAATGGGATGAACTCCCCTGTCAAAAGACATGCAAGTAGAATGGATCATGAAACAAAGTCCATCTTTTTTGTTGTCTGCAAGAAACCCACCTCACCTTCATGGACAGTCACTACATTAAGATGAAAGGATGGAAAAAAAAATTCCAAGCAAATGACAAGCAGGCTCTGTCATTCCAATATCTGACAAAATAGATTTCAAACTAAAATTAATCAGAAGAGATAAAGAAGGTCATGTCACTTCATTCTAAATCAAAGGCACAATTAACTAAGGGGATGTTATAATCATGATCACATATACACCTAACTCTGGTTCACCCAACTTCATAAAAACAGTACCACAGGACTTTAAGATACAGAATAGTCCAAACTAACTATAGTAGGGAACTTCAGTACCCCACTGTCTCCATTAGACAGACCAACTGAGCAGAGAATAAACAGAGAGACATCTGATTAAACAATACCATACATCAAATGGACCTAACACACATCTACCAAGTATTCCACCCAAGCACCAAAGAATATACATTCTATTCAGGACCCCATTGAACTTTCTCCAATATCAACCACATACTGGGCCATGAAACAAACCTCAACGAATACAAAAATATTGAAATAATTCCATGCATTCTATCTGACCACTATACAATAAAGCTTAAAATCAACACTGGAAGAAGCCCTAGTAACTTCACAAACACCTGGAGACTAAACAACACCCTCCTGAATAATGAATGGGCCAAAGGATACATTAAGCAAGAAATAAAAATATTCCTGGAATTAAAAGAAAAGGACAATACAACTCAACAAAACCTCTGGGGAACTTTAAAAGCAGGCTAAGAGATAAGCTTATAGCTCTAAGTTCCTACAATGAAAAATCAGAAAGAGCACAAATAAAAGATGTAACATTGCAACTCGAGAATCTTGAAAGGCAACAACAAATGAAACTCAAACCCAGCAGACAAGAAGAAATAACAAAAATCAGAGCAGAAATTAAAGAGATAGAAACAAAGAAAACAATACAAATAATCAATGAATCCAAGAGCTGATTCTTTAAAAAGATAAACAAGATAGACTCTTGGCCCAGTTAACCAAAAGAAAGAAAGAGTAACTCCAATCAACAACACCAGAAAAGGAATGGGAGACAACACAGCAGTCAACAAAAACCTTCAGAACAGGGAAATTTCATTTTCAAGATGTATTTTCTGTTAAGTTACAAAGAAGACACTGTGGAAAATGTATCCAAAAATGCCTGCAAATTCTACCACTCCACGTAGCAAAGCAGACAAACATAAACTTCATTTATGTATAAGTGCATATGTGTGCTGAAGGGGATTGAACTTAGGGTCTCAGTCATACTAGGCAAGCACACTACTACTGAGGCATATTTGCAGCCCTAAATGTCACAATTTGCTAGTCAACAGGAGAATATTGATACTATAATCCTTAATGTGCGTACTTCTGTTGTATTACTCTAAAACAGGATATAAAACGTATCTAGAGAGATTATACTCATTAGTAGGAAGTCTTCACTGATATAAACGGATTGAGTAAAATTTCAGTCTCTTGTATTTTACATATAAAGTACAGTATCCTTCTGAATTGCTGACAGATCCTAAATAGAAAGGGTTAAGTAGATCAACCAGATGTGGTACCAGAGTATTAAGCAGACTAAGATGTTAGTGAATGTGAAATTCTAGTTTTTGCTGAGAGAATATGTGATGTCCTTTATGATTATGAGGCTTGAATAATATAAGATTTGGTATCTTGACGGGGATCTGCTTTGTCATTATCTTTGGTGTGTCTCCCAAAGTATAACCATGAAAATTCTCTCCTGAATGAACAATGAAGTAAACTTTAATAAACTCTGGTAGAAGCCCTAACCTCTCAAACAGAACAGAAGAGTGGAAAAGGCTTGAATGAAAAAAAAAGACATGTTCAGTTCCTAAAAAGCATGGGAATACTGAGGTCCTGTGTGTGGCAAATATTAGCCGTACGTGATAAACACCTCTTCCAAATTCTGACTGTGTGGCATCTGTTTCAGGACAGGAACTTCTTTGAAGCATTAACCATGATCTATAAGACAATATTTCGCTCTAAATCAAGGCTTTGATCTTTGTTCAAGGATTCAATTCAGTCTGAAAAACCATAAATTCCAATGTCAAATGAACTATAATTCATCTGGCTTCCAATATTGGCATTTAGAAACACATGACGTCACATTCTAAAGGCAGCCTTTAGTCATTTGAATACATAGTCTCAGATTTCTAATGCAATGAACTATTTTAAAAGTTTCCTTAAAAGGATTGGGGTTTTCTGGAGGGTGGAGACAGGGCATCACTCTGTAGCTATGGTTGGCCTAGAATTTGCTAAGTCGACCAGGAAGATCTCAAGTGCACAGAGCTCCTGTGGTCTCGTCTCTGAAGTGCTGGGTTGGAGCAGTGCGTCTCCACCTGTGCGTCACTGTGCCCAGTTCTTGCCTGGAAACTTTTGTAGATAAGGTCCACTTATGTGAAGTGAAATACAGAAAAGTGTTTTTTTAATTTAAGAGGAATTACTCTGTTTTTTGTGTGTGTGACTTTGTATTAAATGTAGGTACGAAATAATTTCATGCTTAGAACCATGAACAAAGATGTTTGGAATCAAATTGCACTTAGATAAAATAGGGTCACTTAATAAGGATACCATGTAAAGAAGTCCTCTGGATGTGTATTTGTTTTAATTTTTAATTTTGTTTATCATAAGTGTCTGAATATATTGCCTGCATGTAGGTAAGTGTACACATGTCATGCAATGCTCACAGAGATCAGAAGAGGGCACTGGATATCCCAGAATATCGTTAGCCATCATGTCGGTGGCAGGAACAAAACCCAAGTCCTCTGCAAGAGCAGCCAGTGCTCTTATCCACTGAGCCATCTCTCCTGCCCCACAGTTTTGGTTTTGGTGAGCTTGCAGGAAGGATTATAGGTTCTATTTTGAGATGAGATCTTAAACTTAAAGAACTGGAAATATTTTCTGGGTTTTATTCAGAATATTCAATGGAGATAGGAAACTGTCTCTGACACCCCTACTCTTGTTGTTGGTTGAGGTGCGATCCTGAGTACCCCAAGCTGGCCACAACTCTCTGTGTAGCTCGGTGACTTGTGATCCTCCTACTTCCTGCTCCTGAGTGTGTGGTTTCCTCTTGTGCCTACTTTGATCACTGAAGAGCAGGAGCTCAGTAACCACTGAGGAATTGTGAAGCTTATCGACAAGGAACGAGGTGAATCCCTCACCTATTTGAGCCGCTGAACTTCATGAGAACGTGTTGTTGAACAAGGCTTCCTTTATTTAGAGGAACAGTGTCAGCCCAGCAGGAACTAATATTTCCTTTCTCTGAAAACAAAATACTACCATACATACAGGTTAAGGGTCATTCTAAAGAATTCTTTCTTGTGATCAGTATTTTTTTAACTTTTAGACAATTCCTTTAATTTTTTTTATTTTATTGATGATTTTTATGTAGGAGGACTGTATTCCCTGCATGCTATATAAGCGCAACTGTGTCATGCAGTACTTGCAGAAGTAAAAAAAGGCTGTCAGGTCCCCTGGACCTGGAGTTACAGATGGTTGTTAGCCACCATGTGGGTAGTGGGTCCTGGGTCTACTGCAAGAACAGCCAGTGTTTTTAACTACACCTGTGCAGCTCTAATCAGCTTTTTTATAAAAAAATTAATTTCTGTCAAAATGATGCAGTTTTACTCAACAAAAGTTCTACCTGGATTGTAGCTAAGATTTAGGGTGTCTCTGGAGCATCCAAATGTCCACCTGGTATGGTACATTTATTCCCCAAGGTCTACAGTTTATAGCATGGACACGACACCTATCTGACCATCCCAGTCACTGTCATTGCAAAGTAGGCCCTCATTCTTGACTCTGCATTCTCTTCGGGAATCAGCCTCCTCTCCGCAGTGAAGGAGCAGCCTAATTGCAGCAACACCAATTTGTTTTCCTGCCATGGCCATTGCGCTCTTGAATTCACAGCAGCTGTGATGACCTGCACAAGACCGACACAGCATTTGGGCCCCTCAGCATCCTGTCATGGATGACGGAGGCCCACTAGACCCCATCTCTCCCTGAGGATTTACACACAGTTATTGGTTGATGGGAGAGCAAGGGACATTTTCTTCAAGGTATAACCACTGGTTAGGTGCCCATCCATGCTCTGTAAATAACTCTAATAGAACTCATTGGGTTATTAGAAAAAGAAGACATGAGACTAGAAGGGGAGTTCAGTGGGAAGACTAAGAACATTGATGGGAGTCGGGTGGGGGAGATGACAGATGGTAAAGGGGGTAAATATGACCAAAACACATATACATGTATGAAAATGCCATAATGAAAACTAGTGTAATTGTATATTTATTAAATATACAATAATAAAAACATAATAAGAAGAATTTGTTTTCATGACCTAGTGGCTTCCTCTGCTGTACACATGACCATCACTGTCCTGAAGCAGAACACCCTTGATGACCTCTACAAGACCCCTCCCCCACTCTATAGTCGTATAAAAGACTCTCTTAGAGGGCAGAAGAAGGGCTGTGGGACTCACAAGGCTCAGGAGGCTTCTCCCTTTCCTGAGATTCCAAAGGCCACTGTACGAAGTAAAGAACAGCCTGGGGTGGGATTCTGGGTGATGCAGCTGCCTGTGAGTCACTCCTATAAGGAACTCTGGAAACTCATTGGTTCACCAAGCTGGATTGGATGGAATTTCTTCTTTGGTCTGTCAGTGCTCCCTCTATGAGGGTTGAACAAACATTTCTTTATGTCTCCCCACGAAAGCCAACAACAGAGAGACTGAAAGGACTACTGAAATTCTCACTTTTCTTCTCTCCTTAATCTTTACAATCTGAGAGCAATGGCTGTTCTTGCAAAAGACCCAGATTCAAATCCCAGCACTCACATAGAGGCTAACAACCGTCAATAACTCCAGTTCCAGAAGAATATGACCTCCACTTATGTCCTCCTCAGATAATGCACAACATGGGTGTACTTACTACTCACATGGAGGCATAACACTCATGCACATAAAAAAATTAAATTAAAAATAAAGATGTATTGGGAACGAATAAGCAAGACTTATTAAGAGCTTATTAAATGATTGAATTTACTTTGCCAGTAATATTCCATCCTTACAATAATTATCTGTAAAATTTTACAGTTTTTGCATCTTTTACATTCCTGTGAAAGAAGACATGAAATTAAGAATCAGAGAAAAGTAGACTAATTGAATCTTTAATATGACACGTAACCTACAAATAAGAAGCAAATGAAATAAATCAAAATCCTCCCAAAAAGTCTTCTGATTATTCCAGGTAAACCATTACCATACCTCAAGTACTCTTTGGACTGTTTCTGGCTTCAGAGTTAGCTTTGGAGCTATTTGTCTCAAACTGATTTCTTTCACTCTGTCTTCTGCCTTGTATATATGTATAGGTATCAATATCTATTATAATACACACACATCAGGGTAAATTCCAGTTTCTCCATTCCTCTAGCTGTGTTTCCATTCCATTCTCCTTATAGCCAGTGGAGTCCAGGAACTCAGATGATTTGCAAATGCTGTACCACTAGTCTAGCTCTTAAGTTCCTAGGGAAGAAAGCTTGCTTCTTTTGTCCTAATTTCTAATTAAGCTCATTTTTTTTTTAATCTAGTAAAGCATTCTGACCTTCCTTTTGAAAACTGTCAGTAACACAAGCACAGGAGCAGTGACTAAGCTTAGAGTATCATTGTAGATCATACGGGAAAGGGGAGGTGTAAAATTCATAACTGTGGCAGTGTGACATGTACAGTACTATGTAGGAATAAAAACTGAATTGATTTTCAAGTTCTGTCGTTTCCAGTGTTTGTTAAGGGTCAGGTCTTTTTAAATGTTCTAAATGTCAGATGTGTTATTAATAAAAAGAGGAGGGATGGCGATGTAGTTCACTGGTAGGTGCCTGCCTAGCAATCAGAAGTCCCTGGGTTCATCCCCAGCACAAAACAGAACAAACAAAATCATCTTCCAAACATCGAGAAAGCCAAAAGGTCCTTTTAGAAAATCTCCTTGTGCGCTCTGGGACTTCTGAAGGCTAAAGTGAGCCGTTGTGCTTTGGAAGGACCTCGGAAATACCTGGTAAAATGCAGCAAAGGTATTTCTAGTTGGCGACAACAGGGATCGAAACTAACTGGGGTCTGGGCTGAAGAAACCCCAATCAAGCGGATCTAAAGGGAGAGAACGCTCTGCGTTCCTACGTGACATCGTTACTCAGCGCCGGGTGCCAGGAACTCACACCCAGCTCGACGCGGGGTAGCGCCGCCGACCCTGGGAATGGCGGTGCCAAGTCGATTGGGGTGCTGGCGAGCCGCCATCCTGTTCGTGTGGGCCGGAGCTTTGGGCTGTGGGCGTCAGGTTGTGTCGGGGACAGTGCGCCCGAGGTGCATCCGGCCGGGATAGACGCCACCAGCTTCGGGAACCGCACGCCCGCGCGCCTGCGCCAGCAAGCAGGTCCCCGTAAGCGGGCTGGACCGCGAGCTCGGATGTGTGCCATGCTCTTTCCTCTCTTGGTTGGCATTATTTAGGGAATAGGTTAAAAAGAAGAAATGCTCGTGGAGAATTTCACTTGATAAAGAAGCAGGCTCCGAGGGTGAGACCTTAAAACTAAGAACAGTTACCGAGCCTGGGTCCTCGGCAAGAGTCTCGGGTGCTCTTAAGCTCTGAGCTATATTCCAAGGCCGTTTACGCCTAGTGTTTTGTTACATTCAAATTTTACTATCTTGTTGCCTGTATGATATGATAGTAAAATTTGAATACAACATAACATTAGGCATAATACACGCTTCCATGCAGTGAGTTTGATATCTGTGTCTACAGAAATCGCTAATCTACTTTTCGTTTAAATTACTTCTAGTTCTTGGTCGCACAGTTCTTCATATATGTTCATTTGCTGGAAATTCTTAATACTTGTAGGAGGGAAAACCTCCCCAAATTATTTTTATAAGGGGAAAAGAAAAAGAAATTGATCTTAAAGGTTATCCATCAGGGAACTGGAGAACTGACTCAGTGGTTAGGAACATTTCCTATTCGTCCTGGGGAACTGGGTTCGATTTCCTGCACCCGCAGAGCAGCTGACTTACTTATTCTAACAATCATCTGTAACTCCAGTTCCAGGGGACCCAACACTCTGTTTTCTGGCCTCTTGCGGGCATTGCACAGATGTGGTGCACTTCCATACAGGCAAGCAGAACATGCTCATAAATTTAAAAAGTATTATTTTTACAAAGAAATCCATTAAATGGCAAGAAATGCATGCTATTGTTTTGAGTTATTTAGGAAGATCTTTTCTTCATTGAGTAATTCATACTTTCCTTTTTCTCACAAAGGCAAAAACAAATTGGGTTGGTCTTAACTAAAGTTTACTGGTTTTGTTTTTTTCTCCTTATTGCTCTTGAGTTTATAATATCAATAATGCTACTTGCACTCCTTAATTATAGTATATATTTTATTAAGTCCGAAATCAGTTGTTTCATTTATTTTTCATTTCCTTGTCTCTCATGAATACTTTGAAAATATTCTATGTGCCTGGCGTGGTGGTGCATCCCTTTCCAGCACTTCAGATTTTGTTCTTTCTAAACTTGAACATATGCTCTAAATCAGCGACAGAAATGTCACTGGAGGATGCATTCCTTTCTGTATTTCCTATATTTAGATCCAGCTACTAAGGTGTGTGGCTTAGGTTTGAAGGCTTGAAGTTTTAATTTGTTTCTTCGGTTAGCCCTATGCATAAACATTCTCATTGCATAAGGTGGTCGGTCATGGGCTTGCTTGTTTAAATTTCCATATTCTGAGGTAGCAGGTGTGGAGTTAGAGCTGTTGATCAACGAGCCAGGTGTGACATAAAAATACACAGGAAGCAGTAGAAATCACAGTATAAAATTATTAAGTCTGGGAACTGTAAAGTGTACTGTGCTATATGTAATTCTCATTGTAAAAGTTGTCAGAAAGCCTGAATTAGAAGCTTTGTTTCTGCACAAAGTTTCCTATACTTTTAATGTGTATGATGGACTGAATTTTTCTTGATGTCTGCCAATTGCTATGAAAAAAAAAAGTAGGTTTTATAAAATAAAATACAGAAAGGTTTTTCCTTAAGGTCTACTCTTTATGGCCCTCTGCAGGTCGAAGGAAAGAATACTCAAGAAAACCTATTATATTCTGGGTTTCTAGTCTAGGAGATTCTCACCCAATAAGAAGGTTCAAAGTAATTGGTCATTTTTGAGAAGCTAAACATTGGCAATCTAATCAGGGGAAGTGCTTCCCGATTTATTTTAACAACCACCTCACTGTGGAAAGGTCTCTGGGAACAATATACCTTGTTTTCAATAGATCTCCCTATCTCCTACACTCACACAAATAGACACCAAAATCTTCACATATCCTGGGTCATGGGCTTAGGTCTCCATAGCACGTTCCTTACAGATTCATAATATTGGGTTCTGGGTACAGAGTACAGACCCAATAATTATGACATAAATCTGCAGCCATTAAACACTTCATTGTGTGTGCTGTGCAGACAAATGTCTACAAATGTTGGGACCTCTGTAATGTAGCAATCAGAGATAATGAATTTCTTTTTCTTTTCATTAAAAGTGTAAGCGTGGCTGCAGGATATCCAGCCGTCAGGGGACTTTGGTTTGTATACAAAGAACCACTGATCCTGTCTGGCCTATTTTTTCCAGGCACCTGCTTTGTATGCACAGCAACACTGTCAGTGACATCATCTTCAAAAACAACACACCTGAATATAGAGACATATTATGTCAACTGAGCCCAAGCCAATGACCTGGGTAATGCAGTCAGTGTAACACTATGATTCCTCTAAGCCTGACAAAAAAGAAATGCTAATCCTATGTGTGTTCAAGGAATGGACTGCCTGAGAAAGAAAATCAAGCCCTGTTTGCTTTTATTTACATTTTAATATGTGGTAAAGAAAATGAATCACAGAATGCAATGTCATTGTGCACATCAGAATATGTTGTTCTAGGTTCAAGTTAGTTAAACCTAAGCTTATAACTTAAGACTTGAGGAGGGGAACAGACCCATAATGCCCTTGTTTACTAGAATGCTGGGAGCAGGTTGTGATGCCCCTCCCCTGTCTTCGCATACATCATAGGTGGTGTATTACTGGACCAATCTCCATGGTCTTGGGCATGCTGTGCATACCGTTATCATGGGAAAATTGCTAGGGTTTGGCACTGCTTGAACACTTATCATATATAAACTCTGTGTGACATTCAAATGCTGAGCTTCCCACAAAGGCCATCAGGAAGGCTGTGAAAGAGCTCTCAAGTGGCAAAACCATGGGGCTCTGCTTTAATCTCATTTTTTCAGCACTGGTCAATCAGAACAGCTATATCAATGCATTTTTCATGTGCATCTCTGGAATGACTAAGGGGTTTGAACATTTTTTAATATGTCTATTGGTAAACTGTATCTTTTGAGAACTGTATTGATTTTATCAGCCCATTTACTTACAAGGTTGGTTGACTTGTTTGTTCATATTATTATTTTCATATTCTGGATGTTAATCTAATGCCAGGTCCTATATATCAGCTTTTCTCCCATGGTTTATAGTGTTTCTTCATGTTAGTAGCTCTTTTCTTAGCTCTGTAGAAGCCTATTATTTTCAAGAGGTTCCATTTCATAGTTTATGGCCTTATTTCCACAGAGACTCATGTCCTATTCAGAGAAAAAACATTGCCTATGCCTAAATCTTGACCTGTGTTCCCCAGTTTTCCTCTGACAGATTCATCCTCATAAAATTACAATACCATTCTGCACAGAAATAGAAACAGCAATATTGAAATTTATGTAAAATCAAAAAAGACACTGCATAGTCAATCAATCCTGAGCTAAAGGAACAATGTTGAACTTATCATCTAACCTAATTTCAAGTTATACTTCGGAGAATCAGTAACAAAAACATCTTTAAACTGGTAACAAAACAGAGGCATAGGTCAAAGAAATGGCAGAGAACAGACAGATACCAATGCAGCTATACACACCTTAATTTTAATAAAGAATACCACAGCACACACTGGAATTTCTTTAACCAGTTGTATATCGACAGATAGATGAATGGAATTTAATAGCTATCTCTTACCCTGAAGAAAAGTCAATCTAAATTGACCAGAAAATTTTAAATCGTGACCTTTCTTACAAAATATAAATAAAACATCCTTATATTTTTTGAAAGTCCAGAAGATCCTACATTTCCTAAACTATTGTGAGCAGGATGTTCAGTGTTGGAGATTTCACAATATTAGATTTCAAGGCATACTACAGCTACACTAATAAAAGCATTGTATTTGCATAAAAACACATATATGATCCACTGACATTGAACAAAGAACTAATCAATGACCCCATACTGTTACACATCATTTTAGACTCAGTTGAAAAAAGAACATACATGGAACAAAAGGCAGTTTCTTGCATGATTGGTTTTGAGAAAATTTATATTCAGTAGCTAAGAATAAAAGAAATTACTGTTTCTCATGCTTCATATAAAATAACTGAACATGAATCGCACACTATAAGATATGAAGACACTAGAGGTGAAAGGTAAAATGCCTAAAATACAAGGATATGTAAGAACTTTCTTTAAATTCTTGCAATACCTCAGGAAACACAGTCAAAATTTGATAACTGGTATCTGATGAAATTTAAATGATGTACCTGGCAATGGAAATAATGAACATTTCTAAAGCTCAGGCTATACGATGAAAGAACATATTTGTGATGATCAATTTGACATAGTATCAATAATATAGGACATAAGAATAAGAAACATGACACACAAAAAATACAAATAATACAATCAAGAAATGGGAAAATGGATTGAACAGTGGATCCTTGAAGAAGTTCAAGTGACCAGTAGGAGTGTTAAAACTGTCAGCATTCATAGCCAACTGGTAAATGAGAGAGAGAGAGGAAGAGAGAGAGAGAATATGAATGAATGAATTTCCCCCGGGTCAAAGAGCTATTCTGAAGAAAAGGAAAAGGACCCTAGGAATTATGGTAAATCGGAATGGAAGAAATTTCAAGCATTTGTCTCTTCTGTTTGGAATGTAAGTTTCTGTAGATATCACATCAATGATAGCCCTAGAAATCTAAAAGCAAGACACCTGAATGATCCATATTCACTACTTCCTTTAATGTACCCACAGGAATAAAGTGACCATACCCCCTAGAGGCACTTGAATATCCATTTTCTTTCTGCCATATGAATCTAGTTATTTGGATTCAGGATAGACCATCTTCCACATATATTTGGTAGGATATATATTTTTTCAAACAATAATTTCCAGCATCAAATGACAAAATAATGCCATTGTCAGTAAAGATGATGGAATTTGCAATTGTCATGTCATTTAAGATAAGTCATACAATGTTTGTCTATAAAGTCTCATACCTGAAAGTATTATTTCTAAAAATGATAAAGAGTTCAAAAGGACACTTACTTAAAATCAAGGGATTCCTGCAAATCTTCTTCTTTCATGGGTGTATTTTCAGCATAAAGGAAGAAAGAGCAATCATCTTTCAAACTGGCATTTGCATCATCATCTCCATTGGCTTTTAATTTCCAAATACACCTATTTTCAGTCAAACTGTATATTAAGAGAGAAAGGTTCACGATCAGGAAGATAAAAAGCAGTGTGATCATCTTTTGAATATCTTTCACTGATTCTGAGCAGAAGTGAAAACGTCAATGTCATGCAGATAAGTATGGATCATCTGTACTTGTGGTCATGTGTGTCTGTCTTATTCTCTCTGATGAAGCAATAGACCACTCACATCCTCAGTTCCTTTCTGTTCTGTGCATCCCATCCTCTCTAGAGGAATATGACCATACTTCCCTGAGGCTCTGCATCTGAGGTACACATTCAGGTGACAAACACAAAGTAGAAAATATGTTGGGCAGATCATCTTCTCCCTTAGGTACTATGATTTAATACATGTCCATGAGTATTCTCTGAAGGATGAGATCCTCTTGAGTAGTTTTGGTCTCAGATGTGTGTCAATGATTGATTTGCCTGAGCATCATTTGAATCTTGTATGTGGACTTCATCAGAAGATCCAAGGGGAAAACTTAAAGGAGCCTAAAGGGACCTTGCCTTCTCAGCTTATGCAAACATGTGAGACATAAACGTCCATGGCAATGAGGGGTAGAATGACAATTTCAATACACAGTTAGAAAAGGACATTTTCAACATGGCCTTTTAATAAGGCAATGCTCACGTGTGCAGAATCTCCCAAAATTTAATGCCTTTCATTTTGTCTGGAAAACAAGTCATTATGAAAAATGAAGAAAATCCTAGAATTATGCTGAACTGAGTAAGGATCAGTCTCTCCCTATCAATGTGGACAATGACTGCCTATCTGAGTCTTAACACATGACCTCCTCTATTGCCCCTCAGTAACTCGGTGCCAATATCTTGTGGTGAAATATTATTACCACTAACATTATTGTTCACCATAGCTTATGCTTATTTTATTATCTGACAAGTTGTATTTTTATTAAAATTGTTATTCTACTTGCCCATTAATATATTCATCGTGTTGCATTAGATACTACATATAACATTGGGTGTACAAATGAATGTGGGTTGATTATATCTCTAATTATGTCATGAATTACTATGTATGCCATACAAACTGGGAAACTTCACTTGGCCAGAATGTGGACATATCTCAGAATCTGAGATGTGTCATAATCATCTTCAGTTACTCCAGATTTGATTTAGCATTTTAATCTTAGCATTCACATGGGCATTAGTTCTGTAATGAAATCTCTTGAAGGGATGTTAGAGTCATATACAGTGGTAGGACTAAAAGGATATTATTCATTGGATGAGGAAGAAAGTCCTCCACTCAAAACATAGAATACAAAGCTACTATATACTGTGTTGAGTATGTACTTTAGTGATGATGTAGTATAATTACAACTTTATTTTAAATTAGTATTCAGCATGTCTCATTGTGAAATTTTTATAAACATATAGTGTACTTTGCAAGTATTTGTTCTTTTATGGTCCTCGTTTCAGCTCCCCGCACTCTCCTTCATTTACTTCTCTCACCCAAATGTTTTCATTGTTCTTTCACTTCATATATATTGCACAGTATGTGATCTCTGTCTTTTTCTCTTCTTTCATGTTACGTGCACACACTCTGGCTCTCAACTCCCATTGTGAAAATGGCATTTCTGTGAAAATAATACATGCTATTAAATATATGTTGTGCAATTGAAAAAGGATATGGTATTCATCCGAGTCTGAGTTACATATTTTAACACAATAGTATACTGTCATTAATTTTTTTGAAAGTGACAATTTCATTTCTACTCAATGATAATAAAAATCCATATTTTCATTACCATTGACTGAAATGGGTGTCTATGCTAACTCTGTACCTTGGCTATTCCAAATAAGTTTGCCAAAATTATGGATTGATCTCTAAACACAGCAGAATGATCTCTAGCTGTCCTGTCAGTAGGGAGGGAAATCAGAATCCCTGGGCTGTCAATTTCTAAGGAGAGAAGCAGGTGAAATGTCTGTGTGGAACTTTGGCTTGGCTACTTGTGGAGTGATGCCAGGCTTCCTGAAGTTATATAGTTAACATAATGGAAAGAGGAGAATAAAGCATTAGCTTCAGGGAAATCATCAAATCAGAGAACAATGGGATAGAAGAGAACTTTATCTATGGAGCAAGGCGTGAGTCCCAGAACTGCAGTACCAAACACACAGAAGAGAGGTGAGGACTCTACCTGTAATGCAAGTCAATCCATGGATGGTAGAGTAGAACGCAGAGTAGGATGAGGGCTCAACCCATGAAGAAATGATGTAAGTCCTGGGACGGTGTGTTGGAGTGCAGAAAGAGGGAAGAGAAGGGTAACATGTAAAAAAAAAGGTAGAGACTCTTTTTCCTGGCCTTTGCGAATAGAGCAGTTCTGAATATGAAGGATGGTGTATCTCTGTAATAAGATAGTTCTTTGGGCATATGGCCAAGAGTGGTATGGCATCTATCTTGTAGATCTACTTCTAGCTCTTCTGCGGTACTTCCGCACTGATCTCCATAGTGGTTTGTACTTCCATCAGCAGTGAATACGTGATCACCTTTACCCACATCCTCATCAGGATTTGTCATTGTCTGAAACTGGATCTTAGACATTCTGACTGAGGGAAGATAAACTCTCAGAGTACTTTTAACTTAAATTTACCTGATCACTAACGATTTTGATAATAAAGACTCGCTTGACAAGGTATGTGCACCAGCGCAGTACTGGCACTAATGTAATGGGAACAACCAACCACCTTCTGATTGAATTTATGAATAATTCACAAGATGGATCCCATATCGTTCATTGTTATTAGGGTCCAGAACCTGTGCCTAGACAAGTCACAGGCCATAGGAGAGAACCTATTTTTATTCTGCTACACAGACATAGTATAAAATTCACTTCTAATAGCACTGCTATACCTGCCGATTAGTGCATCTCTGAACTCTCACTAGAGAAACTTCTTCTTGTAGTAAATGGCAGTCAACACAGAGTCCACAGCTGCTCAACATGCAGAGAATGAGATTGCACAGTGGTCAGCACTAAATTTGATACCTATACCATACCCTCTCCTCCCAAGTCTCAGGGATCATGGTGGAAACGTCTACAATGGAAACTCTATACCTAAGGCTCATATTTAGCATAGTAGAACAGGGGGAGAGAGAGAAAACTAATTCGTTTCTCACCTCTCAGCAGTGAAGCTTTCTTATGCAATGGAGGGAAATTAACACAAAACAGCCCCAGCTTGCCAAAATGTAAATAATAAGAGACCACAGAGTATGCGTCCCTGGATAATACTCCCATATTAGCCCTCACCCACCAATGACTCAGGGACCATTGCAGAAGATGGGGTAGAAAGATTTTAAGAATCAGGGGTAGTAGATTATGACAAGGAAACAGAGTGTTCAGGTTTCTAGGAACTTGCTCATTTGAACTTACATCATGAACATGACCCATGAAACAAACCATTCAAAAATCCAGCAATGAACTAGGAAAATGGTTGGAATATAAATTTTTGATGCCTTTCTTTATGATTTTTCTGAATTTTCTCAGGTTCTGTTGTAATGTTTCCCATCTCTGATTTTAATTTGCATCCTTTCCTCAAACTTTTGAATAATTTGGCTAAAGACTTGTCAATCCTTTAATCTTTCCAAAGAGCCAACTCATTTAATTTAGACTTTGCATTTTCCATTTCTATCTCCTGTTTTATTTCATTCATTTCAGATTTGATTGCATTTGTTTCTTCCTAGCTGTTCTTTCAAGGTGTTTTTCTTCTTGGTTTCCCAATGACTTCACATTCATTATTAAGTTTTTGATATGTGATAACCCGCTTTTCTTGTGTAGTTGCATAATGCTATCAACTTTCCTGTTAAAATTCTTTTCAATGGGTCTGACAGATTTTGGTAAGCTGTGTTTTCAATTTCATTCAAATCTAGAACTTTTTAGTTTCCTTTTTGATTTCTCACTTGACATAATTTTTCTGTGGTGCTGTGTTTCTTACTTTCCTGAGTCTCTGTCTCTTCTATAGTTTCTGTCACTTAGAGTATCCTGCCTTTTTTCTTTGTGGCCAGATAAAATGGACAGTGGTATTTCAATTTTTCTATATTGGCTGAAATGCTTTCTTTGCTATGATCTAATTTAGAAAAGTTCAATGGGCTGCTGAGAATGTGTGTTCTTTAGTGATTAGGTGGAATGTTCTATAATCGTCTTTTAGTTCCATTTGATTCATGATGTCATGAGTTATATGGTTTGATTTTTTATAAAAGGTCTACTGGGGACAATGGAGTATTTAAGTCACTCACTATCACTGTATTGTGATTAATTTGAATTTTAGATCCATTAGCACTTTTTTAAAAATTGGATGACCCTGTGTTCCTGAATTTTGTTTTCAGTACTTCATTCGAAATTCATGTCTATGCTCTTCAAAGAAATATGTGCATATTTTGGCTTTCCATTATCAAATTGCTTTGTATCAGGGTAATATTGATATAGTAGTATGATTTTGCATTCCTTTCTATTTTGTGGAATTATTGGATGTTATTGCTATTATCTTGTCCTGAATCATTTGGTAGCTTTCAGCAGTGAAAGCCAGTGGGCTTCCTTTGTTGGGAGGTATTTAATTACTAATTTAATCTCATTGCTTGTCATGATGTCTTTGAAGACTTTATGTAGTTAGTCTTTAATTTTGTCTGTTGTAGTTCTCTATAAATTTATCCATTTCTTCCTGGTTTCCAAGCATTTTGGAATATAATTTTGAACCTATTTCCCAACAATCCTCTGAATTTTATTGAAATCTATAAACAACATCTTTCTTTTTAAATACTTCAAAAATTAATGAGTATGAGTGTTTTCCCTCCATGCATATCAGAGCACCAATGTGTGCAATGCCTGCAGAAGCCAAAATATGTATTGGAGTTCCTAGAACTGGAGTGATGAGTTAGTCTCTATGTGGGTGCTAGAGACTGAACACAGGTTCTCTGCAAGAGCAGCCAGTGCTCTTACCTGGTGAGATATCTCACCAGCCCCAATTCTCCTTCCTTTTGATTCCTATCCCAAGATGGGGCCTATGCAATAAACTCAACCCCATTATTTTATTAGAACATATCTGACCTTTCATGACATGAATTTTGATAATCTGTATAATAAAATTATGAGTCTCACCATATCATTCACAAGTATTTGAAATTGTTATATTTTCTTGATTTCTTATTCACTTTATTAAGATCTATTGTCTTGTGGTGTCCTCCATATGTATTTCTTTTATTATATTGTATACAATTAATTGAAGTTTTATGAATTTCATACAGTACATCTTAATCATATTTAGATCGGCTCCCTCGTCACCACCCCAACCATATCTCCCCTACCAATTTCATCCATTTTGTCATATATATTAAGGACTATCAATTCAAGTTTGTGTACTCAAACTTCCCTCAGTGAAAATTTGCCTACTGAGGTCTATTTACTCTATCTAGAGTCTCTGCCTTAAACAAAATCAACTCTCTCTAACCCAGGAGTAATCAGATGCCAATAGTTCTTTGGCTAAGATTTCTACCTGCTGCACATTTGTCCAGTTTTATGCTGGGATTTTTGTCTGACCGAGTTTCCATTGGTCTTCTGCTTGCTGACACGATTGCTGTAAGTTTACATGAACACATTACCAGAGGCTTAGCAGACTCTGTCTCCTATGCTCATGCACTACCCCAGCATTTACAATTTTCTACCCCCATCTACACAATGCTATCTGAGGTGTGGATGGATGAGGTTTAACGCAGGAGTACTAACAAGGGGCACACGCTCTACAGTCTCTAATTTTCTACATTTTGGACTTTTGTGACCCGTATGCATCACATTCTGTTACATCAGGAAGCCTCACTGGTGACAGCTGAGAAAGATATTAGTATTCTCTCTATCTCCTGTTCTGCAGTTTGCCATGAGCCTTATGTCAATTGTGTGTGTCATTTAGGGATGGGCATTTCTCAAATGCTTATTTTCTGTGTGTGACCAGTTGTGGAACTCTGTAGCAGTCTTCACTTGTGGTAAAAAGAAGTTTTGTATATGAATGATGAATAGTATATTTGTCTATAAATATAAGGGTTAATATTTAGCATACAGAAAGAAATTGCATTTGTCTAGAGTTTGTCCTTTGACCTATGATCTCTCCTGCTCTGTGTACTTGGCTGTTTACAGTGCCACACTCGAGTTCACTCCCATTGAGAGGGCTGTAAGCTCTATTACATATCTGTTGGTTATCCCCAAGATAATTACTGCACCACTATAACTTATTGTGCCACTTGTTGTAATGGTTAATCAGCTTTAAGCTGGGGTTGGACCATTAATTGACCTTCTTCCTTGGCATCTTGTATGGTATCCTCTTGAACTATGAGAGCTAGCAGGTTTATATGAACAAATTTAGAAGAGAGGAGGCTTCCAGGTCAGCTCCACTGCTCCAAGTCCTGTGTCCCAAGTCTATCCTCTCTTTGGCATGCCTTTGGTCTTACCTTCTGTTTGGAGGTAATAAGTGGCCATGGAAATAGCCTGTGTTGTTTTGGAAGTCTGCCTGGCTATGTGCTCTTGTTATATAGCTTTCTTGTTATATAGAATTCAGGGGTACACATGTACTCATGTTCCGATGTTGTGTGTGTAATATTCAGTAGATTCTGAGCTAATACATTTCCATCTTATTTTTCATGCCACAAAACTTTATCATTGCTCACTTGCTGAGTTGGGGTTAATCTGTGTTTTTTAGTCCTGGAGTACTGTTTCTATGGAATTGGGTTCTCCAGAGTTTGGTGCAAATATATTTATGACAGATATTAATCTCTGTGACCAATCGGTTCTTTGATTAGCATGAAGTCACTCTCTTTATCTCTTCTGATTAGTTTTAATTTGAAGAATTGTAAAACTTTCTTGCTTCTTAGATTCATTTGCTGGAAATACTTTTCTCTATTCTTTCACCCTAAGGTAGTGCCTATCCTTGAAGATGAGATGAGTTTCTTGAAGACAAAAAAAGATGTATTCTCTTTCTTAGTCATGCTGCTATACTATGTCTTTTGACAAGAGAGTTAGGATCATTGATGTTAGTGTAATTGTTGAAATATGTGTATTGGATTCTGTCATTTTAATTTCTTTGTTTGTGACCCTGTTTTGTATTTCCATTATTATTCCTTTCTTGGTTTTCTTTCTGTAGCCTCTTGGATATGCTCATTCCTTTTTCAGTCCTTTGTATTGCTTTGAGGATTCTCTGAAGGGGCTGTTTGGTGTATATGAATTCTTTAAAATTATGGAACAGTTCACAAATTTGCATGTCAGCCTTGCTCAGGGGCTGTATTAATCTACTCTGTATCATTTCAATTTTATTATACACACTGCCAAACCGAGCAATTCACATATTTGTAACACCATGAATATGTCTGAATTCACCACCACTCTCTGCAAAGCTAAGATCCTCTGAATAAATTTGAGAGCAGTATTTTTCCATAGCTGTAAATAATTAGAAGGTAGTTTGATGCTTTCTTAATTTAGATAAACAAAATTAGTGTGTTCTTCCCAAACACCTCTTATTTCTTGATGCATGAGTAATTGACAAGAATTGCAGCACAAGTAATGGATTCTTTTCTGTGTAATGACACTGTCCATTCAGATGGCATTTACTTCCCCCCCATAACAGCCAGGCCACTATTACACATTACACAATTTCCCTTATTTTTTTCTCCAGCAGGCTGGTTTTGTAGTTGCGTTTAGGGATAGAGAAGCCCATTGGTGACTTGTCTCTACCAGCATCCTACATAGCACCTTCCAACACTATGAAAATTAGTCAAGAGAAAGGAAACATTCTTATCATTTCCAGTTTGGTTTATCTATCTTGCAAACAAGAAGTGTGGTGGCTTCAGCAAAATCCTCTTAATATATATCTCTTGCAGGTAACTGCAAGGAATGCAAGAGCTTGTACTGTTATTATGAGTAGTGTGGGTACTCTCTGCCCAACAACTGAAAAGGAGGCATCTTATATATCTTGTATATTTGTTATTTTCCTAAGCCACAACTTCTAGGAGATGCTTTGTGCAGCCTTACTCTTTACTCTTTCATTTGCATATGTAAAACCAAACTCAGAATTTGGTACATTGACTTTTGGAAAGATGACTCCAAATGTCTATCAAAGATCGCAGAGAGTGTAGACCACAAGTAACCACTACAAATCTCTCTCTAGTCCCGATTTTATACTGTATTTTAATTTCTCTATGTCTTCTTCTCTCCTTCCTACTGAATTTCAGTGCATAAAGTTCTGGAAATAGTTACACAGTATACCTCAGATTCACTGTAGTTAATATAAATATATAGACCATCGGTTATTGACTTTTTGTTGATTGAAAAGCAAAGCATGTAATAATATTTCTTCCAGGAAACATTAACCTGAAAAATTACAAGTCCTTTACAGTTACCTCATTTACATGATTGATATTATTAGAAAGAAATTAAGTAGATTTATTTATGTCTTAATATTAGTGGGCATAGTATCAGCAAGATGATAATATTTTTATTAAGAATGAAGATTGTGTACATACATAATTTTTTCCTTATTCTGTACTTCATTAATATCACAACTGATAAAGTCCAAATTGTTGTGTTTTACACAATTTAAAATTCTACATAAGATTTATTATTAGTATTTTATATATTTATTAAATATATTCTGATATACTCATTCACAGATATAATTCACAGTGTCAAAATTTTATAATTAACACTTCTGTCTTCATAAATATTTTTAAAATTCAGTTAATTTTTTAAGATTCCTAAAAGAAATTAAGAAGTAATCTGCTGTATGTCAAAGATCCTGATCAAATAAGATTAGTTAAAATTCTTGTAATGTTACATTGTTTCAGAGACTCTGGGTTCCTTCTATACATTGCTAAACTGTATAGTATTTAGCGTGAACTGTGCTAAAGACTCCTCTATATTTGTGAATAATTTCAATGCAAATATTTCCTAATGGGCGAACATTATTTAAATTCAAATATCATTGTCCATTCTAAAGCTTTACTGGGAAAGTGCCACATCCCTTTGCTGCCCACCATTTCTGGCTGTTTTGATTGAAGATCAGTGGAGAGCAAAAGTCAGAGACAGAGACCACGTGAGTCACAAAACTGACAACATATACTACTGAGTTCCACACAAATAAATTTACTAGACATTTTGCACTATGATATGCATTTTTTCAGACAAATTAAATGTGGAGGCTGGAGTACTAGTGGTTAAGAGCACTAACTGCTCTTGCACAAGTCCTAGGTTCAATTCCCAGCACCCACATGATGGCTAACAACTGTCCATAACTCGAGTTCCATGGGGATCTGATGCCCTCTTCTAAACCTCCACATGCATCTTCTGACCTCTACAGGCACTGCAAGACACAAATGCACCCACCTACATGCAGGCAATACATTCATATACATAAAGTAATGAATAAAATATAAAAATATTCATTGAATGTTGCTTTGAAATGAAACACCAATATTTGAAATTTTGATTGGTTGAGTAATAGCCATAGAAAGACCACACTATAATTATGCATATTGAATTCCAAAATGAAGGTGACTATTCATGAGCCTAGTATTCTAGAAGCCAGATGACTACAAAGGGATTTGGGAAATTTGTTGTTTTGCATAAGCATTTGGGTATTTCAGTTGGGGAGGACGGACTATTTCTGGATGCAGAGGGTGATGATCACTACATAAAGAGGGATATGCAGTTAACATGACTAAAATACACACCAAATAACAGAGATGATCAATATTGAATGAATATTGAATGGGGGTTTGTTTAGCATTATTTGAAGAGATGAAAGTTCAAATTCCTTGATGGTAATAATATAATCCATGCTTTACTTTTTTCTCGCATTGCATTCATTTTATTTCTTTCCTTCCCTGTGTTTGCGTGGTTGCTTTTCATATTTGAGGGGTTATTGTCAATAACCTCACTTATGTAAACAGGCACTCTGAATATAACTGTTGCATAAACTAAAACTGTTGAAGATGCAGCAAAGAATGCTTTTATTTTTATTTTATGTGGTATTAATTGAATCCAGGGCCCCAATTTCTCAATCCCTGAAATAGTTTTCACATAAAGTTTAAGACAGTTCTTCAACCCACAGAAAATGAACGTTCATTAGCTGATCCTTCTCTCTGTTTCCTCAGTAGTATGTTGCTTAAACACCAACATCCTCAGTTGGTATATCAAAACTGATCCCACTTCCTTTGTGAGGTCATCCTATAATGTAAAATATTACTTTTATTGCCTTAACAAATACTCAGCTCAGATGTACCTCTTTTCTAAGAAACTTCAATTAATCCATCAATATTCTATTGTTGTTCATCCTTCTTGAGGAAACATTTTTGCTTAACTACAAAAATCACTTTGAAATAATGGAAAGTGGACATACCATACTGCTTCCTACTTATAATTGTACTTAATCACAATTTATCTAGCTTTTAAAGAAATGTTATGTATCTTAAATGAACCTTTTTGTGATTCAAAGAGGAAAACTACATTTCTCCTAAAGGTTTTACTTTTTTAAAAGCCAACAATATGCCTCAGTATGTAAAGGCTTTTGTCTCCATGGCTGATGACATAACTTTCATTCTGGGGACCCACATTGTAGAAAGAGAGTACCTACAGCTATAGGAGACTTCATGTGCACACATATACACATACACAAACACAAAAATAAACTTAATGAAAAATTTTAAAGGCTTAGGTTAAATAGTTTGATAAACAACAGATTATACAGTTATACTGACAGTATAATGTCTCAATAATAGTCTACAATAATCCTTCAATAAAGAAAAGAAGTGTTTGTGCATAGTAACAGATATCATATTGTAACCTACTATTTGATTTTGATTTTTTGATGGTTACAGATTTGCGATGCTGCCTTAAGTGTACGAACAAATATTTTGTATACACATGTATTTATAAGATGAAGAAAACACAAATATTTTATGTATCTGTTAAAAATTTGATGGCTTCAAGAAAGTGTTCTATCTCTCAATTTTGGAAGACGATTTCTGTCTGGCCTTAACAAAATGATGTAGCATTTGGGAACAAAGATGCAACCCAAAACTCCTACACTGGATGCCAAGATGGAAAAGACTTCCACAGCCACCATGATTTTCCCCTTGATACTGTGGTAGACAAGGAGGAATGTGACCCAGACACTGCAGAACACAAGCATGCTGAATGTCACGAACTTAGCTTCATTGAATGTATCAGGCAGATTCCTGGCCAAAAAAAGCCACAGTGAAGCTCCCCACGGCCAGAGATCCCAGATATCCCAAGACATAGTAGAAAAGAGTCACAGAGCCTTTGTTGCACATGATGATAATGCAGTCATATTCAGAATGTGCATCTGTATCAAAAAAAGGAGGAGATGTCCCTAACCAAATTCCACAGAGGATAAGTGAGATCAAGGTACAGATGGGAATGATGAAGTTGAGCACCCTTGATACCAGTAACCTTCTAATTTCTCTTCCTTGAGCTCTGAGCTTGAAAGCCAGAACCACAGTAATTGTCTTAGCCAACACAGTATACAAAGCCATGGTGAACACAGCTCCCAATGTCTGTTGCAGGGTGTAGGCAAGCATGTTGGGATAACCAATGAAGAGAAAGGAGCAAATAAAACAAAAGATCAGAGAAATGAGCAGGATGTAGCTGAGAGTGATGTTATTGGCCTTCACAATGGGAGTATTGTGGTGCTTCATGAAGACCCCAAAAATAAAAGCTGTGAGCAAAGTCAAACACAGGGCAGTGCAAGCCAAAGCTATCCCTAAAGGGTCTTCATAATCCAGAAATGTCACAGCTTTATGCAAGCAGTTGGTATGCTGCAAGTTGGCATACTGGTCTTCTGGACATTTCACACACTGAACCATATCTGATGCAGGAAACAAAGTATCACCACTTTAGCTTTAATATCTCTTTCTTATTCAAGGTAATCTGAAGGAAATATGTAGGACATGGCTGTAAAGATGGCAACTGTGATGTAACAATAGAGTACAGAGAAAAGAGATCATTTTGATGGGACAGAAGACAATTTTGATACAACAATGGAGCAATGTGATAGTACAGAGGAATTCTTTTAGATAACAATGGAGTATTATGATAGTACTGAGGACCACTTTGATGCAACAATAGAGTATTGAGAGAGTGGGGCATTATGACAGGACAATGGAACATAGTGATTCAGCAAGGAAAGACATTAAACATCTGCCCTCTCCTCCTTTGGTCTCAATGACAAACTGAGGTGCAGTTTCTCAAAACTGGAGTCTGGGAAACCAGTGTGTTTATTGGGCTTACTTATTTACAGAGCAATGGAAGAGAGTTTACTTACAAGGGTGTGGGTGCTCCCCTCCCAAGGTCTCACTGGAAAATCCATACAAGTGTGGATAGTGAATTCCCCACAGCCACGCAAAATGGCAAGTGAGCCTGTCCTTGGCACCTTTCCTTTCTATAAACTAGCCCCTCTCCTTCATGAAATTAGGACTGACTGGTTGGTCGGGAGGTATTGTGATAAATGAGGAGACTATTGGTATGGAGCAATGAAACATTGTGATGAAACGGTAGAGTAGAAATGGAACACTATAATGAGACAGTAGTGCATATTCAAGGACAGTAGACCATTGTAATGAGGGAGTTGAACACTGTGATGGACAATGGACCATTGGGGAACAACAATGGAGCATAGTGATGGGGCTGTGGGCAATTTTGATGAAATAATGGTGCATTTTGATGAGACACTGGAGCACTGAGTTAGGAGAGTTGATCATTATAAGGCAACAATGGAGCATTCTGAGATATGATAGCTTTCTGATGGGAAAATAGAGCATGGTGATACAACAATGAATCATTGCAACAGGAAGTAGAGAAATCTAATTGGACAGCACACCTTTTGGGTGCAAAAATGGAGCATTGTGATGGGACATTGGATCACTGGAATTGGAGAATGAACCATTCTGAGGCAGCAATGCTGCATTATGATGAGACAAGAAAGCATTTTCAAGCAACTGTAGATCATTGTGATGGGACACTGGACCATTTGGGTGAAGCAGTGGGCAATGTTGATACAAAAATCAAGCACATTGAACCATACTGATGGGACAATGCACCATTGTAACAGAACAATGGAGCATCGCCATGACAAATGTGATGGAAAAATGGATCACTGTGATGAGCCACTTAACTACTGTTGTAGGATAGTGGACTATTGAACTACAACAAGAGAGCAATGTGTTCAGACAAGGGAGTGTTGTGATGGAACAAAAGACCATTGAGATGCAATGAGACAGAGAACCTATGTGTATCACCACTCAAACATAGAGGACAGTCACATAACAATGAGAAAGTGGAATGTTTTAATGGGAGCTTTTACAATTGTAATGAATTGGTGGAGCCCTGGAATAGGACAGTGGATCACTGTGATCACAGACTGTACCACTGAGATGCAACATCAGAGAATTATGATCAGAAAATGGAGTACTGTGATGGTAGAGTGGACCATTGTGATAAGACATTAGATCATTGTGAAACAACAGAGAATTGTAATGACACAGTAGAATCATGTGATGGAATATTGAACCATTGTGATACAAAAATGGTGCAGTATGATGAGACAGAAGAGCACTGGGATATGAGAGTTGATGAATGTGAGGCAGCAATTGTGCATAATGATGGAGAGAATTATGATGGGACAGTGAACCATTGTAATGTAATTTGAGCATTATGATAAAACTGGAGACCATTGTTAGGCAACAACGGAAAATTGTGATGAGATAGTGGAATAATATAATGCAAAATAGAACATTATGAAAAGATAGGCTTGCATTGTTTGGATAGTTAAGGACAGTGATGAAACAGTGCCGGATGTGTTCAAACAGCGGATGCTTGAGATGTAAAAATGAAGCATTATGATGAGATAATGTAACATTTTGATTGGACAGTTGACCATTTTTGCTATAACAATGATGCCTTGTGATGAGGTGAAGTGCGTGGTGCAGTGTGGGCCCTGGCAAGGTCACCTGCTATGAGGACTAAGGGAGTGGCTCTTGTGGTTATCTGCTATGAGAATTAAGGGAGTGGCTCTTGTGGTTTTCTGCAATGAGAATTAAGGAAGTGGATCTTGTGGTTACCTGCTATGAGGATTAAGGGAGTGGCCACTGCATCTGGAGAGAACCTGAATCCGACCAACCGGAGACAGAATACTTTTCCCCCAGTTTGGACCCCCACTCCCCTGCGACGGGGTTGGCTAACCAAAGTAATAAAAGTCCCCTGCACTTCCTGGAATAAACGAGTTTTGCTGTCGCTCCCCATCCACATACATTCCGCCCAACTCCCGGAGTTTGTGTCTTAACTCCGCACCTCTCACCCCCTTTTCACGGTGAGGAACTTGCGTTCCCCTCTTGGGCGGGCGCCGAGCGCAGAGACCCCAACAATGAGGCAGGAGGGCATTGTGATAAGACAGTGGACAATTGCGGTGCAGCAATGGACGATCATAACAAGAAAATGTAGCCTTGTGGTGGTACAAAGGACCATTGCAATGTAACAATTTCTTTTTATGGTGAGACTGTGTGTTATTTTGATGAGATAGAGGAGCATTGTGATAAGAGAGTGGATGACTGAGATAGGACACTGTGGAGACTGTGAAGCATTAAGGTATGGTAGTGGACAATTGTGTTAAAAAATGGGGCATTGTGATAGGAGATTGGAACACTGGGCAGCAACAGCATTGCACTGTGATGAGACAGTGGACCATTATGATGGCACAGTGGAGAGTTGTGATGATAGTGGCATATTGTAAGAAAGCAGACCACTGTGGTGTATCAATGGAGCACTGTGGTGAGACAGTTGAGGGTTATGATGGAAAGTGGATCACTGTCATGCAAAATTGATCACTGTGATGGTAGAGTGAATCATTCTAATGTAAAAATTGAACAGTGTGATAAGACAGTGAAGCGCTAGTTTGTGAGGACTGACCATTGTGATGTGAGAGTAAGCACTGTGATGTCACAGTGGGTGACTGTGATGCAACAAAAGAGCAGTTTGATAATAATGGGACCATTGCTAGATAACAATGGATAGTTATAATGTGACATGACAGTGGAATATTGTGATGCAACTATGAAGCATTTTTATGAGACAATGGAGCTTTGTTATGGGACATTTCACAGTTGTGATATGATAGAAGAGAGTTTGGATGCTGGATTTTTGAGATATAACAATGGAGCATTATCATGAAACAATCAGTCATTGTAAATGGATAATGAACCCTTCTGATATAACCATGATGTACTGTGACGAGACAGGGAACATTGTCATGGGAGAGTGGACCATTGTTATGGGACAGTGGATAATTTTTATAGGACACCTGCACAATGTAGTACAACAAGGAAACATTGTGATGATGCACAGTGCATTATGATGGGCCAGTGAACCACTTAGATCCAACAATGGAGTATTTTGGTGAAATAGGAGAGCACTGAGATGGGACATTGGACCATTATGATGTAGTAATTCTACATATTCATAGTGCAATGGATTATTGTGCTACAATAATGGAGCATTGTGATGGGACAAGGCAGTACTGAGATGGAAGAGTCAACCACTGTATGAGACAGTGGAACACTGTGTTTGGACGTTAGATCTCTGTGATGCAAAATGGAAGATTGAACTTACACATAGGAGCATGTGATTGGATATTGTACTAATGGGGCCCAAAAATGGCACATTGTGAGACAATGTATCATTATAATGTTAAAATGGACAATTTTGGTGTAACAATTGCTCGTTGTGATGATACAGTGTATTATTTTGATGGATCTCTGGACCATTTTGATGAGATGGTGGAGCATTAATGATAGGATAGCAGCCAATTTTGATGTAACCGTGGAGTATTGTGATAGGACAGGGGACCATTGTTAGGTAACATGTAATAATGAGATAAAGTGGACCGTTGTATTCTGCAATAATGTAGTGTGATGAGAGAGTAGATCACATTGATGACACAGTAGAGCATAATTTTTCAATAATGGAACACAGTGATGAGAAAGGATAGCACTGTTATTGTAGAGTAGACCACTGTGATGCAAAATGGAGCATAGTAATTAGACAGAAATAATTGTGTTTCAAAATGGAGCATAGTGGACCTTAGTGATGGGAGAGTGGACCATTGTGATACCACCATGAGCACTATGGTGATAGAACAGAGCAAGGTGATGGAAGAGTGGACAATTGGGAGGCTACAATGTGGCATTGTCATATGACAATGGCCTATTGTGATGCAAAATTGGAACTTTGGTATGAGACAAGGAAGCACTGTCATTGGAATTTAGACCACTGTAATGCAACAATGGAAATTGTATGAGGAAAGAGAGCACTGTGATGGGACAGGGAAGTGCACTGATGTAACAATGGAACATTGTGACAGGACACTGAACCACTGGACAGCCAGAGAGGAGCCTTGTTATGAGACAATGGAGAATTGTTATGGGAAAGTGGATCACTGTGATGAGACAGTGGTACATTGTTATAGAAAAATGTATAACTGTAAAGAAAAATTAGAGCACTGTGCTGTGACAGGGGAACACTGTGAAAGGACAGTGGAACACAGTGATGCATCAATGGAGCACTATGATGGCACAATGGAACATTGTAATAGAAAACTGAATGACTGTGAGACAGCAATGGAGCATTGTACTAAGACTGGAGAGCATTTTTAATGGAAGGTGGACTATTGTGATGAGAAAGTGGAACACTGTGAATGAACAGTGGATCATGTAATTAGACAGTGGAGCACTGTGACAGAAACGTGCACCACAGCTATGAAACAGTGGAGTATCGAGATAAGACAGTGAGCACTGCGATGGAAAATAGAGCAGTGTGATGAGACAGATGAGGAACAGAATGGCAGGGCTGAATACAGGATACAGGAATGGGGGACAGTTATGACACAGAGGATCATTTTGATGGGACAGTAGATGATTGTAATGTAGCATTATGATAGAACAATGGACTATTAAAATCCATTAAAGGAGCGTAGTGATGAGACAGTAGAGCACTGGCATGGAAGAAAGGTCCATTGTGAGGCAACAATGAAGTATTGTGATGAGATAAGAGAGCATTTTTCAGGAGTAGTAAATCATCATGACTAGAGAGTGGAAAATTTTTATGAGACAGTATACCATTGGGATACAATAACTGAGCATTTGGGTGAAACAGTAGAGCATTTTGGATGGAAGAGTTGATAGACAATAATGAAGCACTGTGACATTGAGAATTTCTAATGATAAAATGGGTGATAATGATAGAACAATAGAGCAATGTCACCTACCCCTACCCTGTCCCTCGACTGACCTTGGGCCAAGGCCCACTCCTGCTTTTCTACCTCAGATCTCTGTACTAGCTTCCTTACCCAGACTAACTTAATCTTCTAGTATAGTTTGTTAGACCCTCCGCAGCCTGACCCCACCCCAGCCTTCCCTGGACACCAGATATGCCTGACAAAAACCAGCCCCCCTTCAGTATTCAGGTCCCACCCACAGTGTCTTGATTTCCTCACCATATAAACATCTCCAATTTCCCCACCCCCACTTCCGCTCTGTCCCTCGACATAGGCCCACTCCTGTTCTGCCTCAGATCTCTGGAACTCTTACTTCAGACACACCCACTGTGTCCTGACTACTTGCACCCACACTGGGTCAATTCCATTGATAAACATTCCACAGGCTGTCAACACCCGTCTTGCCCTCAGTCTCCCTCCTGATCTGCCTAACACAGACCCACTAACTACTCAGACCAGGTTACTACCCTGCAAGAACCTGAAGAACTTTTCATACGTGAGCAAAAAGCAAGAAAGCTAAATCAACAATATAAGCATAATCAAAATTCAATTGAACAAAGGCAGGATAGAATTACTTATGAGTAGCACAACCAACTAAAGTATCCATATGCTAAAATGGCAAAAACACAAAGTAAATGAAAATCCAAAAGAATGGGACCCCAGACCCCACCAGTCCTACAGAAGTGTACTACAGTGAAAAACACCCTGAGGAACCCTCCAATGAATAGGCATAAACTTGTGATAGAAGCTCAAGAAACTACAGTTATGCAGCTGAATGAAATTGGAAAACAATTAAGAACTTGAAAAGTGAATTCACAAAAGAGATATAAATATTGAAGAAAACCTAATCCAAAATGAACATGGAATTGAAAAACTCAGTAAGTCCATTGTAAACAAGAGGAGAAAGCCTCACAAGTAGAACAAATGAAATAGAAAGAAGAATATCAAGACTGAATGAAAAACTTGAATAACTTCACTCCTTAAGCAAAGACAATGAAAAAAATTTAAACCGCTGGAATAGAAGACATAGGAAATTTGGAACATCATAAAAAGACCAAATCTAAGCATCATGGGCATACAAGATGAAGAAGAATCTCAAGCATATAGGAAGGATCAAAATCTCAGGCCAGTGGCATTGATCAGATCTTCAACAGGATTATAGAAGTAAACTTCCCTAATTGAGACGGAACATGCATAAAGAGATTCAAGAAGCACACAGACATGAAGCAGACAGGACCAGAAAAGAAATTACCCACAGCATATTATGTTAAAAACTTTAAATATACAGAATGAAGAGAACGTACTGAAAGCTGCTAGAGAAAAACAAGTTATATATAAAGGAAAACTCATCAGAATTACAGAAAACTGTGAAAGTCAGAAGAGTCTGGATCAAAACATTCCTAGTTCTAAACTACCATGGATGCCAAACCATAATACTTTTTCCAGTAAAATAGCTATCATAGTTAAAGGGGAATAGAAAATTGTCCAGGACATGAATAGAGTGAAAGTCTTCATGTTCACCAAAGCAACCCTACAGAGAATGCTCAAAGCAATATAAAAGAGGAAGATAGAAATGTCTATACCCAAGAGGTTACAGAAAAAAACACAAAGGAAGGTATAGTAACAGAAGCACAAAATAGGACCAAAAAACAAACAAATTACACTGACAGTAACCAATACACGCCTTTCAATAATAACTAAATTTTCAATGATATCAACTCTGCAATCAGTGACACAGGCTAGTTTAATGTATTAAGAACCAAAATCCATTGTTTTGTTGTTTTCAAGAAACTCAACTCATCTTTAAGTGTAGACACTACCTGAGGGTGAGAAAGGATGGAAAAAGAAAATGGCCCTAAGAGCAATCAGGTATTACAATACTACTCTCCAACAAAATAAACTTCTAAATAAAACTATTCAGAAGAGATAAAGAGGACCACTTATTCTAATCACAGAAACAGTTGATTGAGAAGATATTGCAATCAAAAACCTATGTGTACCAAACTCTGGTGCACGCAATTTAATAAAAAACAGAACTATATGACTATAAAGCACATTTTAACCCCAAATCAGAAATAGTAGGTGACTTCAGTACCACACTATCTTCAATAGACAGGTCAACTGGACAAAGAATGAACAGAGAAACATGAAAGAAATGACATCTTTCATCAAATGAACCTAACAGACATCTACAGAATATTCCTCTCAAGCTTGAAAGAATATGTTTTCTATTCAGCAGCCCATACAAGTTTCACTAAAATTGTCCCCATACTGGGACATAAAACAAACCTCAACAAATAAAAAAAATTGAAATAATTTTTTATTCATGCATTCTGTCAGATCACTGTGCTATAAAGCTAATACTCAGCAGCAAAAGGAGCTCTAACTACATGAATTCATGGAGACTAACAACACACTCCTAAATGATGAATATGTCATCGAAGAAATTGAAAAAGAAAGAAATGTATTCTTGGAACTAAATGAAAATGATAGTGAAACACAACACAACCTCTGGGACATTCTAAAAGCATTCAAAGAGGAAACTGTATAGGTCTAAGTGCCTATATTAAAAAATCAGAAAGAGAACATATAAATAACTTAACAGTACAACTGAAGGCTCTGATAGGCAAGGAAAAACAAGCCTAAACCTAGTCCATGAGAAGAAATAACAAAAATAACAGCAGAAACTAATGAAATAGAAACAAAGAAAACAACACATAGAATCAATGAATCTAAGAGTTGTTTCATTGAAAAGTTAAACAAGACAGATAGACCCTTAGACCAGTTAACCAAAAGAAAGAAAGAGAAAATACAAATTAACAAAGTCAGACAAGAAAGAGGAAAAATCACAACAGACACCAAAAATTTCAGAACACTATGTGAATATTTTTAAAACCTATTGTATATCATATTTGAAAATCTGAATGAAATTCATTAAATTCTAAATTCATGGAAACCACCAAAGTTAAACCAAAAAGAGATCAACAACTTAAACAGGCCTATAACAAATAAGGATATTGCAAAAATAATATAAAATTTCTCAACTGAAATAAAGCCCAGGCTCAGATGGATTCACAAATCTATAACCAATAATTCTTAAGCTATTCAAAGGATAGAAACAGGGAGAACTTGCCAATTCCTTCAGTGAAGCAATTGTCATGATTATTACAAAGCCACAACACAAAACTATTGGCCCATATCCTTAATGAACATAGACACAAAGATGCTCAACAAAGTACTTGCAAAACTCATACAGACAAATATTAAAAAGATCATCCACAATGATCAAGTCAACTTTATTCCAGAGTTGCAGAGATGGTTCAATGCACATGTCAATAAATTTAATAAATTGTATTAATGCACTTAGAGACAAAATTTACATAGTCTTCTCAATAGATACAGAAAACACCTTTGGCTGAAATCTGACATAAATTCAAGTTAAAAGGTCTAGAGAGAACTGGACTGGGGGGAAGATATCACCAAATAATTACGATATATACAGAAAACTCACAGCCAACGTCATTCTAAATGAAGAAAAACTGGAAGCATTCCCATGAAAATCGGGAATCACAGGGCTGGAGAGATGGATCAGCAGTTAAGAGTACTGATTGCTCTTGCAGAGGACTTGGGTTCGATTCCAAGCACCCACATGGGTCCTAAAAATCATCTGTAATTCCAGTTCCACAGAATCCACTTCCTCTTCTGACTTTCATGGGCATTGCATGACACAGGTGTACTTGCACACATGTAGTCAATACACTCAAACACATAAAATAAAAATAATAAATAAAATATTTTTAAATATCAAGAACCAGACAAAGTTGTCCAGTTAATCTCCAATCCTTTTCCATATAGAGCTTAAAACTCTTGCTAGAGCAAGTGCTAATTGGGAAAGAAGAGGTCAAATTATCACTATTTGCAGTCAATATGATATATATGAGATCCCAAAATTGCCACCAGAAAACTGCCAGAAATTATTAATGCTTTTAGTAAATTGGCAGGTTACAAAATTGACTTAAAAAATCAGTAGACATTTATATACCAATAACAAACAATCAGAAAAAGCATTCAAGTATACCCTCCCACTCATATGGCTTCAAAAGAATAAAATGTCTAGGAATAAACTTAATCAAAGACATTAAAGATGAATTTTTTGGTCTTTTTTTCAGACAGTGTCTCCCTCTAGCCCCAGTTGCCCTGGAACTTGCTATGTAGACCAGGCTGGCCTTGAACTCTCCTTCCTGAGTACTGGGATTAAAACCAGCAACAATGAAATTTTCAAATCTGTAAAGAAAGAGATAGAGAAAAACAATAGAAGACATAAGGACCTACAATGCTCATGGATTTGTAGGATTAATATTGTGAAAATGATCATCTTATCAAAAACAATCTATAGATTCAACATAATGTCAATCAAAATACCCATAGAGCTAGAAAAAAAATGATCCTAATTCAACTGGATCAAAAAAACTCCATATATCCAAAACGATCTTGAACTAAAAAAGCAATCTTGGGTTGGATCACCAACCAGATCTCAGAAAATATTACAGACCTATAGCCATAAAAATAACATGATACTGGCAAACAGATCAATGGAACACAACAGGAGACCGAAACATGAGTACATGTAATTTAAGCCACCTGATATTTGACCACAGTGCCAAGAACACACAACGGAGGAAAGACAGATCTTCAACAACTGATGCTGTCAAAACTGCATATTCACCTGTAGAAGAATGAAATAGGACCCTTATTTTTCAGCCTGCACAAACGTTAACTTCAAATGGATACAAACCTCAATATAAAATTTGAAAATAATAAATAAATTTAAATGGGGCTGGGGAGGTGGCTCAGTGGTTAAGAACACTGGTTGTTCCTGCAGAAGATGTGGGTTCAAATTCCAGCACCATACATGGCAGCTAACAGCCATCCGTAGCTCCAGTTCAAGGGGATCCAACACCCTCTTCTGTCCTCTGTGGCCACTGTATGACATGCGTACACTTATACATATGCAGGCATAACAGTATTGTGAGGAGAAGGTAGACAGTTTTCATGTAACAGTGCACATTGTTATGGGCCAGTGGAGTACTGAGATTGGAGAGTTGACAATTGTAAAGCAATAATGAAACTTTCAATGAGAAGGGCCAATAAACATTGTAATACAATAATGGAACATTATGTTGAAAAAGGAGCAAGGTGATGGGACAGTGGACCATTGCGACTCAACAACAGAGCATGAGAAAGTGGAGCACTAAACTGGGAGATTTGACCATTGTGACGCAGTAAATGCATTTTGATGAGACAGGGGAGGATTGTGAAGGGACAGTGCCCATTATGATGAGAGAATGTATCACTGTAAAGGGACAGTGGAGCATTGTGACAAAATAACAGAGAAGTCTGAAGGATCTGGGAACAACTATTGGGTAAAACTGGAGCATTGTGATAAGAAAGTGGAGCACTATGATGGGACACTTCGCCATTGTGATGAGCTAAAGGTGTATGTATTCAGACAATAGGTCATTGACATATAACAATGGAGAATTAAGACAATGAAGCATTGTAATTGGACAGTGGATGCTTTGGATATGATCATGCTGCATTGTGATGAGACAGGAGAACACTGTGGATAGGACAGTGAATGTGATGCAACAAGGGGGAGTTTTGATGACTCCGAGAATGTGATAGAATAATGGACCATTGTGGTGAAACAATGCAGCACTGAGGCAAGACAATGTCAGACTGTGGTGGTACAGTGGACCATTCTGATGAAACAATTGTTCATTGTAATGAGACAGTGGATTATTCTGATGATACACTAGACCATTGTGATGAGACAGTTGAATACTGAAATAGTATCTGTAGACTATTCTGATGCAACCTTGTGATGACAGGAGCAGTGGATCACTGTGATGCAACAATGGAGCATTTTGTCAGAACAGGAGCCTATTATGATGGGAGAGTTAACAACTGTGATAAAACAATGGAGAATTGCTTAGCCCAGTGGATCATTGGAAGGCATCATTTTTAAGAACTGTGATAAGACTGGAGAGCAATGTAACAGGATAGTGGAATATTGTAATGAGACAGTAAGGCATTGTCATAGGACAGTAGACCATTTTAATGTGAAGGAGGACATTTTGATGAGACAGTGAAGCAAAAAATTCAACAATGTACCATGAAGATACAATAGTGGAGCATTATTGGGAAATCATGGAGTACTGAGATGAGACAGTGAACTGCTGTGATATACCAATTAAGCATAGTCATAGGATAATGATATAAAAATGGAACATTGTAATTAGACAGTGGAGCATTGTGATAGAAGAGTTAACAACTGTGATGAGACAATGGAACATGTGAAAGGACCACTTTGATGAAACAACAGAGCATTGTGATAAGATGGTGTACCATTGAGATATAACAACAGAGCATTATTTTGAATCAGTGGAACATTATGTTGGGACAATGGATCATTGGGACAAGACAGTGGACCAAAGTGATACATCAAAAGAGCATTGTGATGACACAATGGAACAATCTGAGTGGATCATTGTGATGCAGCAGTGGGTGAGTGTGGTGAACATTAGACCATTGAAATGAAACAATTGTGTATTGTAATAGGACTGGGGAACAGTGGCATGCCACAATGGGGTGTTTTGATGAGACAGTGGACCATTGTTATCCAATAATGGGGCATGGAGATGAGACAAGGGAACACTGTGATGCGTAAAAAAGTCCAGTGTGATGAAACAACAGAGCATTATGATAAGACAATGGAGCATTGATATGGGTCGCTGTGATCCAGTAGTGTAGTATTTTGTTAGGACATTGGGCCATTATGATACAATAAGGGCAATAATGGAGCACCATGATGAGACAGTGGCATGCATTTTTTAATTGAAAAATTGGGTCACTGTCTTGCAAAAATAAGATTCTGATTAGACAGTGAATCACTACGAGGGAGAAATTACTGCTATGATGCAAAAATGGAGCACTATTATGATATAGAGGAGCACTGTAAAGGGACAAGGGAACATTGTGATGTAAAAATGGAGCAGAATATAACTGTGATGAAATAATAGAGGATCATTGTGAAACAACTGAGTATTTTGATGGAAATGTGAATAACTGTGATGCAAAAATGGAGCATTTTGGTAGGACATTGGACCTTTGGGGTGCGACAATGAAGAATTGTGGAAGGAGACTGGAATACTGGGATGCAACAAGGTAGCATTGTAGTGAGATAGTGGATCACTGGAATGCAAAAACTGAGCATTGAGAGGAATCAAGGGAGCATAGCTATGGAACAGTGCACTGTTGTGATACAAAAGTGGATAACAGTGATGAGAATGGGGAATCTGGAGATGGGAAAGTTAACCATTGTGATGAGACAATGAAGCATTAGGATAGTAGAATAGGAAAATAGACTATTTTGATGATCCAGAGAAGGACTGTAATAGGAGACTGTAACACTGAGATGCAGAAATAGAGCACTATGATGAGACAAAGGAACATTGGATGGACCACTGGACCAAAGACTTAGAGATGCAACAAGGGAACAATGTGGTGAGACAGAGGATTATTGTGATTGGAGAGTGGACTACTGTGATATAAGAGTGTATCATTTTTGTCAGAAAGTAGACATTATAATGTAAAAATGGAACACTGTGATAAAACAGTGGAATTTTTTGATGGCAAACTAGATCACTGTGGTAGGTCAGTGGATCATTGTAATACATTATAGAGCATTGTTATGACACAGTGAAGCAATGTGATGGGACACTGGACAATAGGGATGCGACACTGGACAATAGGGATGCAACCAGGTTGAATTGTGAGCCAATAATCGATCATTATGATGAGACAGAGGAGCATTCTCATGGGAGAATGCACCATTGTGATGGCAGTGGAGTATTATTATAAGACAAGGGATCATTGTAGTGCCACAAAGAGCACTGCGATGAGAAAGGGGAATGACCACTGAGATGCAACAAATGGAACATTATGATGAAATAGGGGGAGCACTGAGATGGGACAGTAGAACATTATGATGTACGAATTGAACATCGTAGAAAATTATGCCATTGTGATGCAACAACTGAGCACATATGAGATTGGAGCATTGTGATGGGAGAGTTAATCATTGTGATAGGACATTGGACCTAAGTGATACAACATGGAAAATTGTGTTTACATAGTAGAGTGATAGGGCAGTGGTATAACGCTGTGGTGTAAGAATGGTATATTGTGATGAGATAATGTAGTATTGTGATTGTACAATGGACGATTGTGGTGTAAAAATTGCTCATTGTGATGCAATAGTGGATCAGTGTGATGGGACAGTATACTATTGTGATAGGCCTGCAGATCATTTTATGAACCATTGTGATGAAACTTGGGAGCACTCTGATGGAACAAGGAAAAACTGAATCTAAAGTGGACCATTGTGATGTAACAGTAGAGCATTATAGAACAATAGATCATTGGGAAGCTTTTGTGGAGATGTATAATGATATAGTGGACCATTGTAAGGGGACAATGGACTATTATCATAGAATAGTGGATCATTGTGTTACAGCAAGGAAGCATTGAAATGAGACAGGCAAGCATTGTAACAGGACAGTGAACCACTGAGATGTAAATTTAGGTTGCTGTCATGAGATAAGGGAGCACTGAGATGGTTCAGTGAAGGATTATGACAGGAGAGGGGACCCTCGTTAGGTAACATTTGAGCTAGTACAGTAAACTATAGTCATCCAACAATGGAGTATTGTGAGGAGACAGAGAAGCATTGTGATAAACAGTGGATCATAGTGATGTAACAAAGGAATATTGTGATAAGACAGGGTAGCTGTTTGATTGGATAAAAGACCACTAAGTGTAACATGGTGATGACAAAGTGGAGCTTTGTATGAGACACTAAACAAATGTGATACAACAATACATCACTGTGATAGGATAATGGACCACTGTGGTGAAAGAATTGATCATTGTAATACAACGTTAAGAATTATAATGGCAGTAGAGCAAGCTGATAAGAGAGTAGACTATTGACATACAATAATGTAGCACTGTTAGTGGATAGTGGGCCATTATGATGCAAATATGGAGCATTGTGATGGGCAGTACACCACTGTGAAGAGACAGAAGAGCATGTGTTTGGACAATGGGTCAATGAGATGCAACAATGCAGCATTATGACAATGATAAAGCATTGTGATTGAACAATGGACCATTTTCATGTAAATATGGTGCATTGTGATTAGAGAATGAAACATTTTGATGGCACAGTGAACCATTGCGTGGAAACAGTGGAGCATTGTGGAAGACAATGGACCTAGGTATTAGAAGGGAACATTGCAATGACACAGTGGAGCAATGTTGGGATAATGGACCACTTGGCATAAGCATGGAGCATTGTGACAAGACAATGTATTATGATGGTACAATAGGCCATTCTAATACAACAGCTGCTCATTGTCATGAGACAATGGATTATGTGATTGAAAACTGAATCATTGTGATAAGATAGTGGAGCATTATTAAAGGACAGGGAATCATTCTGATGCAGCAATAGAACAGTGTGATGAGATAGGGGAGTATCTTGATGAACAGTGGACCACTGTGATGCAACAATGGAGCAGTGTGATAAAACAAGGAGCCAGTGTGATGGGAGAGTAATACATTGTGATGTAACAATGGAGAAACTTTTAGGACAGTGTACCACTGAGATGCCTTTTTTTGATAATTGGGGTGAGAGAGAGGACCATTGTTATAGGAGAGTGGACCATTTTAATGCAAAGGTGTGTACTGTGATAAGATGTTGGAGTACTGTGTATACAATTGAGGTACAACAATGGAGCACTATGGTGAAGTTGGGGAGCACAGAGATGGGAGAGTGGACTACTGTGACATATCAATCAAGCATTGAACATAGAACAGGGGACCACAGTGATACAATAATGCAGCATTGTGATTACACAGTGAGGTATTGTGATGTTCAGATAGTCTTTGGGATGAGACAATGGAGAATTGTGATAAAACAGGTAAGCATTGTGATGGGACAGGGCACCATGTGATACAGCAATGGAGCACTGTAAGATGGCAGTGGACAGTTGGGCAGTAAAAGTGGAGCATTCTGATGAGAAAGTGGAGCACTGTGATGAGAAAATGGGGCATTGTAGAAATGTTATGTTATGCAAAAATGGTGTATTTTGGCCATTCAGTAGAACCTTGTGATGGGTCAATGGACCATTTGGTTGCAAAAATGAAGCACTGTGAAGAGACAACTCAGCACTGTGACAGAAAATTGGACCACTGTAAGGCAACAATGGATCTTTTCTGATGAAACAAGATATAGTGTTCAGGAAGAGTGATCCACTATAATGAGAGTGGAACAATCTATTGAGACAGTACACCATTGTGATGATACAGTGTGGCATTGTTATAGGACAATGGACTATGTTGATGAGGAGCTGGAGCATTATGATAGGAAAGTGGGTCTTTGAGATGCATAACTAGAGCATTGTTATGAGACAGGAAACTTGTGATGGCTGTAGGCTGGTGAGAAAAATGGGGCACAGTGATAGAAGAGTAATATCCAGTTAAGATGAAACAATGGAGAACTATGATGAGACAATAGAACATTCTGATGTGACAGTCTACTACTATAATAGGACATTTATCCATTGTCATACAACAATGGAGCAATGTGATCACACAGAAGAGCAATGTAATGGGATAGTGAAACATTCTGATGCAACAATATAGAGATATAGGGTTATGACAGTACAGTGTACCATTTTCAAGCAAAAAGTGACTATTGTGATGAAATGGAGGAGCATTGTAATGGGACAGTGGATGACAAAGATGCAATTTTGAAGCATTGTGATGAGGTGGGGTTGCGTTTATAATGGAAATAGGAAAACACTTCAAATGGTTACTAAAAGGTCTTTCAATAGAATTGTAATAGCATTTTAGGGTGGTTGCAAAACCTATGGAGCAGGAAAGACCTAGAGATAAATGGGAATGGTGGGGGAGGGTCAGGAATCTTTCCCTGTCCCTTGCTGCTACCCTGGATTTAAGCCTTTGCTTTCCAAAAGCTGTCACATTCCTGCCTTATGTTACTTCCAAATTACCACATATGTGCTATTTACCTTTTATTTGCTTTCTTTACTTGTGAGTATCTATGTCCCCAAAAACTTGAACAAGGGGCTGACTGCTTTACAGAAGGATCCATGTGTCATTTCCGCTAGCAGATTAAACTCTCCTTCTCCTCACCTGACTTTAGTTGATGGTCTCTGATTTTTCCATGACTTTTCTAGACGCCTCCAGGGAGATCAAGCCTCAGTTGCCCTCATTGGCAACTCATCTGGAAGTTTGGTCAGAGTTGCCAAGGTGTCTGTCAGTCCTTCTCAGTTATGATGTGTGGAGGAGATGTCAACACATGATACCAGGAAGCTTATCTGGCCAGGGAGCGTCAAAAGTCAGTCTTTTTCACAGATGCTTGTGAATTCTGGAGGTTTGGCTAGAGTGGTAAGGTGTCTGTCAGTCATGAGTCCTGGAACTGCTGGGAGGTTTCCTTTCAGTCACACCTTACAAAGATGATTGTATATTTCCAGCATAGAAGGAATAATGAAAATTTTAAGCAAGTACATTAAAGGTATGAGCAGAGCTAGAAAGGTACAGAGTTGCTGTTAGTTTTCATTCCACTCCTCCAGCTTGTACAGCACACTCAGTTACAGATTTGGACTGAATGAACGCAGGCAAGTATTAGGTTAACCATGGCTACAGAAGGATGTCCTTATGTTTCTCTTTATTATGCAAGTGTTACTTTTGATATTTTCTTTTGTCCATAACAAGATAATTTGGCTCAAGAGAAACCACATTTTACCTCCTTGAATTAGATGTCCAAAAGAAAACAGTTTCATTTGCCTGTTGATCAGGCCTGAATCCTGATTAGTTTATTTCCTGTCTATAGGTATGTGATATGACCCCTCCCTTCCTTCTGAAAAACTGTAAATCACTGTATAGGAGATGGAGAACACAGGAGACTGCTTTCATTTGTAGTAGAACAGCCTTCATTTGAGACAGACCTTAATTGTTTTAAATGACTTAACTGAGCTGTGCCTACTTTACCTCTAGTGCTAAATCTCTTTCAGTCAATGTTCTGTTTGGGATTTATTCAAGCTTTTTCTATATATATACCACAGTAATTAGAGATACTAGAGTGATACAACTGACCTTCTTGGGTGGTTAATAGCCATACTTAAAAAGCCCATAATAGCGTGGTCCAAAAGGGACTTAAGGGACGGTTTTGTTTCTTGCCTTCCAATGTCAAGTAAATTCTAGGGGACTATGGGGAATCTTTCAAAATTTCCTGTGGCTGTGATGACTCACCTGCCCTCTTCTTCAGGGAGGTCATGTAGACCCCACCAGAGGGACTCAAACTGTATTGAGTCTACAAAGACAAAGGTCAACACAAAGCAAAAGTATCCTCAGTGCTTCCAAGAGAAGCCAAAGGTCAGCACGACATCCTAACTTATCCTCACATAAATGGAACTGGTAAAAGGAAGCAAAGGAGCCCTCCAAAACCCAAGTGGCCCCTGAGGATCAGATCCTCAACTCACCTTGAGAAAAAGGTTATTTGGGCCAAAGGTGTAGTCTTAAACACCCAAAAGGAAAGTATAATCAAAGATTAAACAATATATTTGTTTAAAGCCTGAAAATTTATGCTGTGTTTACATTAGGCTTAAAAGTTGATATGAGAAGCTATTTGGAAAAGTCTCACTAACATTTTCTCCATTAAAAATACTACTCAGGTATAAAATTTCCTCTTGGCTTAGTTCAATGCTGGAGTGCCACCTACATGCCAAAGGACAAGCCCACTATTATTCTTATGAAATTAAATGATGACAAATTTTCTTCTCTCTCCTTCTCTAGGAGCTATTTAAGAGGGAACTCACTCTGTGATGCTAGCCACTCCAACAACTATCCAAATGACTGAAAAGCAGATCCTGAGTACAGCAATCACGGTCAAATGAAAATGAGGAGAAACCCGATAAATTTACGTATTCGGAAGTTCTCATCAAGAAATTCTGATGGACTTTAAATTGAACAGTAACTACCCTTGCCTTTACTTCCCCTTTAGAGGCACCAGGACGTTCTTTTTCTCTATAGCTATACTTTTGGTGTCTTTTAGATAAGCCCACTGAAGGGATAACCCAGTTGCCACACCCAGCACCCCTATTCAGCAAGAAGCCAGAGAAGTGACCAGTGACCCAATTTCCTACTGACATTAGTGTTACCTCCTCAGTGGGAGGAGTAATGAGAATAGGAGGTAGAAATTAACCTGTCATTTTAGAGTCAAGCGCCCTCCCCCTAATATGACCAGTTTCTCAGCTGGGAGCTGGAAACTTCCTTGGATTTGCCAGTAAACTTCCTGAGACCATCGGAAAACGGAGGTGTTGGTGCTGTTTTTATGGGAATGAAACCAGCATTTTTAGAGAAAGTGCAAGGCAGTTACTAGAAATAAAGACCAAAAACATGTCCTACTGAAAAGTACCTAGAATACTTGGGCCTGTGGCTAGCCCCATCAACAGGACCAATAGGAATAGTCATGGTTCTATTAACTCTCCTGTTAAGGTCTTGGATAATAAAGTTAGTAATTTATTGAAAACTGGGTAGAAGATTCAGGGTGATTGGTCAGGAATATCACATATTCCTCTTGAATAAACATAAGGGATTATATTAATGAAGAGGAAGGAAATAATGGAATTAAGAAAACACTTCAATGGGTTGTATAAAAGTTCTTTCAATATAATGGTAATAAAACCTTAGGATGATTGCAAAAGCTTTGGAGCACAGAAGGTCCTAGAGATAAGAAATAAGAATTGGGTCCTAGAAATAAGAAATAGGAAATGGAGAAATAAACAGGAATCTTCCCCTGCCCCCTGCAATTACCCTGGATTGAAGTCTTTGTTTTCCAAAAGATGCCACATTCCTGCCTTATGATACCTATAAATTACCACATATGTGCTATTTACCTTTTGCTTGCATTCCTCACATGTAAGTATATAAACCCAAAAAAACTTGAACAAAGGGATGACTCCTATATGGAAAGATGTGTCAGTTCCACCACTGGATTAAACTCTTCCTCTCCTCGCCTGACTTTGGTTGTTGGTCTCTGATTTTTCTGTAATATATTGAAATGGAACAGCAAAATATTGTGATGCAACAATGAAGTATTGTGACAATACAGGAGAGCATTGCTAGGTAATAATAGCACACTGTGATAGCACAGTGGACCATTGTGGTACATCAATTAAGTACTCTGATGAGACTGGAGAGCTTTGTGGTAGGTAGGGTACCAGTGTATTACAAGAATAGAGTATTGAGATACAATAGTGGACTTTTGCTCACGAACAATGTAGCATTAAAGGACACAGTGAAGCATGGTGATGGGACAGGGAATCACTGTGAAATAGCAATGGAGCATTGTCCTAGGACACTGGACAATTGGACAACAACAATGCAGCACTGTGAAGAGACAGTGGAGCACTGTAAATGGGAATAGAGACTTGTGAGGCGACAGTGGTGAACCGTTATAGGAATATGGCACTGTGAGGAATAGATGGAATATTTTGGTGAGACATGTGGTATTATGATGGGGCAGTGGACCATTGTTTATGTATCAATAGAGCACGTATATAGGACATTGGACCACTTTGAAGCAGTAATGGAGCAATCTGATGATTCAGTGAATCACTGTGATGGGACCATGAACCATCATCATGACATAATTAACTTGTGATATGAAAATGGAGGATGAAAAAAAATGGAACTTTCTCATGAGATAGGAGAATTTTGGTGAGACAGTGGACTACTGTGATGCAACAGTGGAGCACTGTGAGAAGATAGGGAAGCATTATGAAAGGGACAGTTCACAATAGTCATGTAAAACAGCATTTTTATAAGGCAGTGAGGTAAATGTATGCATCAAATTTTAATTGTGATGAGACAGTAAAGCATTGTGATGGGAGAGTGGACCATTGTTAAGAGCAAGTACAGAACTGAAATGATAGAGTGGACCACTGTGAGGTGTCAAGGGAGCACTGTGATGAGACTGGAGAGCATTTTGAAGGAAGAGTGGACCACTGTGAGACAGGACTGGAACATTGTTATGGAATAGGAGATATTTTTGAATGAACACAGGACCATAATGATGAAAGAGTAGAGAAATGTGATGAGACAGAATAGCATTATGATAAGCATTGTGGTGCAACAATGGAGCACTACTAAAGGACAAGACAACATTGTTAAGTAACAATAGAGTAATGTGATAGAGCAATGAACCATTTTAATACAATGGAGCACTGTAATGAGACAGTGGAGCAATGTGATGGGACAGTGAGCCATTGCAATGTGACAATGAATCAGTAAGATGAGAGAGCAGAGTCTAGTGATTCTACAGAGGATCACAGTGATGCAAACTTGGAGGACTGCAATGAGACATGGAAATATTGTGATGGGACAGAGAACCACTGAGATGCAATGATGAAGCATGAAGATGACACAGTGGAACACTATGACAAGACAAAATCACTGTGATGCAACAACTGAGCATTCTGATAGAACACTGGAACACAGTGAAGCATTCTGATGTAGCATTCTGATGAGCCACTGTGTACTGAAAGTTTATATGACCATGGAGTATTGTGATGCCAAAACTGAGCGTTGTTATGAGACAGGGGAACATTGTGATGATGTAGTGGACCATTGTGATGACACAGTGTAGTTTTTCTATAAGTCAGTGTACCCTTTTGATACAACAATGCCACATAGTGACAACACACAGGAGCATTGTGATGGAATTATGAACAACTGAGACGCAACAACAATGCTTTATAAATAGACAAGAACATTAAAATGGGACAGGGTTCTGTGGGACATAGCGATATAGCACTGTAATAGGACAAGGAACCACTGTGATGCTACAATGAAAATAGTGATGGGACAGTGTAATTTTATAATGGTAGAATAGACAATTCTTGGGCAGCAACTGAACAGTGTGAGAAGACAGGAGAACATTGTAAAGGGACAGTAGACCTTTGTGATGAGAAGGTGTAGCATTTTGATGTGGCAGTGGAATACTGTAGGATGATTCAGGCATGCTCCTGGCCTGCTGGCCTAAAACAGCTAGAAACGGTATTGAGCATGCATGCGCAGTGAACACTTCCTGGGACCTAACCTGGGGCAGCTCTCAGGCCCTAGCAGCCATCCAGGAGTGATGAACTTCAGATCATCAGAGGCATTCAGGATCTACCAGAATGAAGCACGTCAGATGATCAGATAAAGACCTCCCCTAAGCCTGGCAAAAATATAAATCTTGTTTCCTTCTAAACGAGATTGTTGGTTCCACTTTCTCCTGGGGTCTGTGTCATTGATTACACATCTCCTTGTCCCCTCCAGAGAGGGACCCGCCAATGCCAGCCAACATCTGGCACCCATGGCCCCAAACATCTGGTGACAATGGCCACCAATATCTGGCTCCCAACATGGCCGATCACCTGCACCTGGCCACTGGCAATTTTGCTGTCACCGTTGCTTGCATCGCGCCTAGTTCTGCTAACAGGTGGGACCCTCTTATCGGCTCTCAGTGCTGTTCTGCGTCCCCCCTTTTCAGTGACTTCGGCTTGGTGGCCCCTTCTTCAGTGAGTTTTGGCCCACTTCCGGTGCCCCCACTTTCTCTTTCGTTTTCTGCTGTTTGTCTACATGTTTCTTTGCTCGTCCATGTGGAATAGGGAGGTACATCTCATTCTTTATGAAGAGCATGGTGCAGTGTGGGCCCCGGCAAGGTTACCTGCTATGGGAACTAGGGGAGTGGCTCTTGTGGTTATATTGGGGAGCCTTCCTGCAAGATGGACCCCTGCCCTCTTGCTGCCATTGAGCCTGTTCCCACCCGACCCCAGAATCCTACGCCCCCACCTATTTACCCCTAGAGTGAACTCCCACGTGGTTCAGCTCCTATTGATACCATCGGCCCTGCCATGCGGCCTCCTCAAGGATTGCCCCCAACAACTCCTTGGCCTCTTTGGGTTTTCCCCATTAATATAGGCCTTAATGCGAAGGCTCAGCCCTGGATTCCCACTCCACTTGCAGACTCTCACTCATTGGCAAGGCAGCCAATGAGTCTCGTCCTGATTCTCCTTATTTCGAGCATGTATTGAGGCAATGGTCTATGCAGCTCCAGACCCATTATGATTGGTATAACCTTCTGAAGGCCATTTTAGAACCATCGGCTTTTCTTAACTGGCGCTCTGCTTATGATGACCAGGCTGAAACCCAATCAAGACTTAATTTACAATATGGGATTAATATCACCCTTGATATGCTCACAGGCAGAGGACAATTTATTGAACCTGTCTCCTAGGCCACTATTGGGCGATATGCTTATTTTCAGCAAGTTTCTGATCTGGCCTTTAAAGCTCTTAAAGCCTGCACCCCTCCATGGCTTTCTTTTGGAATCTCATATAGCAGTCTGGGAAATCCTTCACAGACTTTGTGGCATGGGTTACTGAAACAGTAGAGAGGTGGGTGGACCCTGGCCCTACAAAAGAGCTCCTCATTAAGCAATTAACTTGGGAGGACCTCAATGCCCCTACACGTAATGTTGTGGCTGCAGTCCAGAATAATGATATTCATAAATGGGTTCTCGCTACATGCGATCTCGACCCAAACTATGGACCCATCGTCACGCTTACTGCATCGCTTAATGCCCTTTTCACAGGCAGGCAGTCACATGCTTCTCAGCAGCCTCCCATAGACAGAACTTGTTGGTCTTGTGGGAGACCTGGGCATCTACTGCGTGACTGTCCCAGAGTCAAGCCAAAGACCAAATGTCCAAATTGCAACAAGGGATTTCATTGGGCCAAGGACTGCTGTTCCCCGTCAGACGCTGCTCCTTTAAGTGCGAGGTGGGGCACTCCTCATCCCTGCAAGTAAGAGGAGATCCCAAACCACCACAGGTGTTTTGGACCCTGCCTATATTCACTCATTCCCCTATAATGACCATATTCTTGGATGGGCAGCAGGTCCAGGGGCTTGTTGATACTGGGGCAGACGGTATCATATTCACTGAAACTGAGGCACTCTGTTTTCCTCACTGGAAATTTAAGCCCGGCCCCCCTATTAGCGGTGTGAGGAGCCAGCTGGACTCACCAGTTCCCCTCCGGCCAGTTCAATGGAAAGACCTAGATGGGAATAATGGCGTGATTAATCTTATCGTGGCCAATGCACCCCGAAATCTCTGGGGCAGAAATATTTTAGAGGAAATGGGGACTGTTATTACTACTGATGATAGGGCCTTTTATGATGAAGTATTGGTGCATAATAATATTGGACTGTCCGGTCATAAGGAAAAGGGCGCCATTCACCCCCAATTTTAAGGACACTGTTCACCTTCCTAGGGTCATCGTTAAGGCTCCTGACCCTACCCCCATTAATTGGCTATCTAATAATGATATCTGGGTGTAACAGTAGTCTATTCTAGAGCCCAAGTTAACCATGTTGAAACAATTAGTGAATGAGCAACTTTCCCTGGGCCATTTGGAGCCCTCTACTAGTAGACATAATCCTCTTATCTTTGTTATCAAGAAAAAATCCGGAAAGTACTGGCTCCTCCAGGATTTAAGAGCTGTTAATGAACAAATGGCAAAAATGGGGTCTGCTCAACCAGGTCTACCACACCCTACTGCTGTACACTGACACTATCATGTACCACACCCTACTGCTGTACCCTAAGAAGCACTATCATATAATTATATTAGATATCAAGGATTGCGTTTTTCAAATTCCTTTGGCCCCTCAAGACCAAGGACGTTTTGCCTTTACGATCTGGGAGCCTAATGTCGCCAAACCTGCTAAACAATACCAGTGGACAGTTCTTCCTCAAGGCATGAATAGCTCCTCTATTTGTCAGCTATATGTGGCACAGGCCCTTATCAATGTCCCATCGGATGTCCTGTTAATTCATTATATGGACGATCTGTTATTGGCTCATACTGACCCACATTTCCTAAAACTAATTGCCAAAGCCACTCTACAAGATATGGCCTCATTAAAACTAATGGTTGCCCCTGAAAAAATTCAACACCTGCCTCCGTTCTCATTTTTAGGATACAAATTGGATTGTCCAATTAAAGTTGTTGGCCCTTTATAAAATATTAATAGAATGTCAGAATGAGCTTGTTAATGTATTTTCAGATAGTCAGTATGCAGTCCAGACAGTAAAAATGCTAGTCCAATTACAATCCTGAGTCCAATTACTACAACCATGCTCCTAATCCAAGATATTCTACTTCAAAGAACGGAGCCATGGTATATATCTCACATCAGGGCACCTACCTGGCTGCCAGGAATTTTAGCTAAAGGCAATGAAATTTCAGATACCCTGATCATGTCAGTTTCAATGGGTATTCTAGAGCAAGCTAGAATGTTGCACCAACAATTTCATTTAACACCACAAAATCTGCATAAACTATTGACTGAACTGCCAATTGTTCAGTGCAAACATTTATCTAGAATTTGTGCAACTTGTGCACCACTTGCTCCATTGGGTCCCCTACAAAGGACGGGAGTTAATCCTCGAGGGTTGATGCCCAACGTGTTTTGGCAGATGGATGTTACCCACTATGCAGCCTTTGTCAGCCTAAGATATGTACATGTGATAGTCGATACTTACTCTGGTTTTATCTATGCCTTAGCGATGTCAGGTGAAAAAGCCTCTAATGCTACAAAAATGTTAAACGGGGGTTCCATGGGCTCTTAAGACAGACAATGGCCCTGCTTACAAATCACATGTATTTGAAGAATTTATTAATTCTTGGAAAATACCCCACACTACTGGCATCCCATAACCAAGGGACAAGCCATCGTGGAGAGAACTAATAGAACACTCAAGGACGCCCTGTACAAAAATATTTCACAGGAAGCAAAAAGGGACCATAATCTAGCACTGGTTGAGGTTCTGTTTCGTTTAAATTTTCTAGCCTGTGATGACAAGGGGCTGAGCCAGCATATGAACACTGGGCCTTCCTGCTCGGTAGACACCATTACCCTGGGCCAGATGGAGGGACCCTTAACACAGGATTAGCAGTTGCCTTCCCCCACCTTGACCCAGGGATGAGGATATGCTTGTGTCTTTCTGCAGGGTGCAACTACACCAATATAGGTGCCCTTGAAAGATGTACGCCCGGCCACAGATCAAGGAGCTGCCAAGGACACATTTAGGTGATGTATTCCCTTCTCCTAATGTCCATTCTTCTCAACACCCAGGCACCAACCTTTGGGCTTTATTGCCCCTGCCCCCCATATTAATGCCTATGGACATAGACTCCCCCACATTTCCTGTCTTATTTATGACTAATGCTACACTTGGGTTACCACATGTGGACCCAGTTACTATGCTTGCTAACATAAATGGGACTTGGAATATTAGTCGAGCTTTGTGTGTCTCTGACTCAAACAATTATCATGGCTGAGCCATTAAATGAGGTTGTGTACCGCTCAAGACTTCGAGTACACAGGAACTCCTTAATTAGCATCTTTATCAGGGAATCCATGTCCTTCAATCCGTGTCCTTCAACAATTCGACCTCCTTGCCAAGGAAACCCAAATACTTAGACAGATGACACTCCTGGCATGCGACCCTCGATTTAAATTCTGCCTCACACCATACCCAGTAAATGATGCATCCCAACAGAGGGCTACACTGGCTCAATATATTACAGGCCACTGGTCAGACCACTTTCTAAATTTTTCTGTCCTCCTCAGTCAACAAATATCCCACCTAAATATGACTAGTGTTGACCCAATCCAATTTGATAACTCCTTTCTGTCCAAAATCTGGAATAATATTAAAACCCTCTTTGACCCCTCTTGCATTGCCACGTATGCCATCTTGGGAGGTATATGTATCGCCTTACTGATTCTCTTTACGTGTTTGTGGCAGTATCGATCCCAGCAATGCGCCATCAACAAAATAACTCTTCAGGTCCTGATGGCTCTCCAATGCCCCAAGCATGGCACCCGTAAGGAAGTGATGCGCACATGGCTTATGGAAATATCTAACATCCTACCGCGCACATGAATGTACCGGGGTGAGACCCTTCTAAGGGCTGGTGGGAAGAGATGGGTAAGGCTTCCTCTAGTCTGGGCAACCTAAGACATGATGCAAATGCCAAGATACTAATACCAATATTTGTATGCCAATTATGGGTAAGACTCAGTGCTTGAGGAACCCAACTAAGACAGGCACAGTCTTCCCCGAGGTGGACCAACCCACTAAAACTCATCCAAAAAAATAAAAAAGGGTGCATATGTAGGATGATTCAGGCCAGGCCAGGCAAGCTCCCAGCCTGCTGACCTAAAATAGCTAGAAACAGTATTGAGCATGCATATGCAGTGAACACTTCCTGGGACCTAACCTGGGGAAGCCCTCAGGCCCTAGCAGCCATCCAGGACCAATGGGAGTGATGAACTTCAGATCATCAGAGGCATTCAGAACCTACCAGAATGAAGCACATCAGATGATCAGATAAAGACCTCCCCCACTAAGCCTGGCAAAAGTATAAAGCCTGTTTCCTTCTAAAATTAAACAGGATTGTTGGTTCCACGTTCTCCCAGGGTCTGTGTTATTGACTCTGCGCCTCCTTGCCCCCTCCCCCGAGAGACCCGCCAATGCCAGCCAACAGAACACCTTGCTAGGCAGCACTGTGATAGGACAATGGACTATGGTGAAGCAACAATGGAGCACTATGAGCAAATTGAGTAATTTGACGGGACATTGGACCATTGACATGTAACAATGGAGCAGAATAATAGGACAGGGGACCGTTGTTAGGCAGTGATAGAATATTGTGAGAGGAAAATGGATCATCCTGATACCAAAATGGAGCCCTTTGACAAATCAGTGGAGTATTGTAATGGGGTATTTCCTTATTGTGATGCTTCAGTGGAGCATTACAATGAGGAATTGGACAGATGACCATTGTAAGGCAGCAGTGGAGAATTGTGATGTTACAGAAGAGCATTGTGAAGGGGCAATGACACATCGTTGTGAGAGAATGGCGCATTGTCATGGGACAATGCACCATTATGGTGAGACAGTTGAACACTGTTATAGGACAGCGGACATTGTGATGTAGAAATGGCCACCATTATAGAACAGTAGAAAAATGGGGTATGTAAATGGGTATTGTGATAAAAATCTTGAACATTGTACTGTGACAGTGGATCACTGTGACAGTGGAACATTGTTATAGGACAGTGGGGAACTGTGATACAAAACTGAGAATTGTGGGGCTGGAGAGATGACTCAGTGATTAAGAATTCTGGCTGCCCTTACTGAGAAGCACTTGAGTTTGATTTCCAGTCCCAACATGTCACCTAACAATCATCCATAACTCAAGTTCTAGGGAAATTCGATGCATTCTTCTGATCTCTATGGACATTGCACTGCTTGGGTGAATTTAAATACATGCAGGCAATAATCTCATAAATATAAAATAAAAACAATAATAAAATATTTTTAAACAGAATTTTGATGAAAGAGGAGAGCATGATGATGGGACAGTATACCACTGAAATTCAAAGTATGGAGTACTGTGATGAGATGGGATAACAGACCATTGTGCTTTAATAATGGAGTATTTTGCTAAAAGAGGCTGGGAAAGTGTAGCATTTGAGGCAGCAATAAAGCATTGAGATGAGACAAGAAAGCATTTTCAATGAGGACCATTCTGAAACAGCAATGCACCATAATGAGGGACAGAAGAGGATTGTCAAGGGGCAGTGGACCATTTTGATGAAAGTGTGAAGCAATAAGATGGGATCTTGGCCAATTTTATGCAAGAATGGAGCTTTGTGACTGGACAAGGGGCCACTGTTAGGTAACAATGGAGTATTGTTATAGAACAGCAGCCTATTTTGATGCAAAAATAGAGCACTATGATGAAACTGTAGAGCATTATGATTGGAAAATGAACTATTTTAATGGACAGTGGAACTTTTTGATAGGACAGTAGATCATCGTGATGCAACAATGTATAATTGTGATGACACAGCAGAGCATTGTTGAGAGAGCAATCCATTGTGGTGTGACAGTGGACCACTGTGAAGGGACAAAGTAGCACTGTGATGGCAAAATGGATCATTATTACATAAAATTACCCATTGTGATGGGACAGTATATCATTATGATGGGGCAGATGAGCATTGTGATAGGACAGTGGAACACTGGGATGCAACAATGGAGCATTTAATGAGATGGGAACACTCAGATGGGACAATGGACCACTGTGATGTAACGGCGGAACACTGTTATGAGCCACAAAAGCACTGGAATGAGACAGTGGACAACAATGATGTAACAATGAATCATTATTCTAGGACAGTGGTACATTGAGATGCATCAGTGCAGAACGTTGACGTAACAGTGGAGTAGTATGACAGGACAGTGGACCACTGTGATGAGACAGTGGAACATTTTTACAGGAAAGTGGGCTGTTGTGATGCAGCAATTAAGCATTTTAAAGAGGTAGATGATCATTGTTAAGGGATAGTGGACCATTTGTTACAGAAATGGAGCAATGTGATGAGGACATGTTGATTTGAGAGTGGACTATTTTGATAAGAGAATTGGGAATTGGGATGGGAGAGCAGAGCATTGTAGTAACACAGTGGGCCATTGTAATGAGACCAGAGAATACTGTGAAGAGACAGAGGACCATTGTGATAAAAGCACGGAGTAATGTGCTAAGAAAGGAGAGCATTGCTTCAGGACAACAGAGCATTGTGATGAGCCAGTGCAGTATTGTGATAGGACCAGACACCACTTTTGGGTTATATTGGCAAATTGCGATAGGACAGTGGAGCAATGTAAAACAAAAAGGAGACTGACAGACAGGAGAAACCTCCCTTATGCTGCTGGTCAGGGTAGTCCAAGAGACTCTCAAAATAACACTGGCTATTGTCACAATCCTGATTTCCTCAAAGAACTTGAAGGTAAGACCATATTGCTGAAGTCAAGTCATAATTCAGACACAGGACTTAGAGCAATAGAGCTGGAACTCACCTGGAAGCCTCCTCCCTGAAGACAAGTTCTTATTTCTTTCTATATGGATCCTTATATTTACAGACATATCTACCAGTCACCACTCATCAAGGAAGCATTTTTTGCAACAGACAAACACTAGCACAGACTTCCACAACTAGTCACACACAGAGAATAATGGTATGTGACACACCAACAATGTAACCTCTAAACCCAAGGCCCATGGAACATAATGGAACAAACAGTAGAAAGAATACAAATACATCTCTCAAGCTGCATCAGCAAAGCTTCCTAGTGCAGCAGAGGGAAATGATTACAGCAGGTCACAACTGACCAAAGTGTGGAGAATAAGAGACTGCAGAGTTCCTGCATAGGACTCCTATATTAAACCTCACCCATGCAGGGATCAGGGATCATTGCAGGAGAAGGTGCTAAAGATTGTTAGAGCCAGGATTGGTGCATGACCATTAGGAAACAGTCTTGCAGACTCCTGCGAACTTACTCCTACCAACTTACAGCAATGGTAAAAGTATGCTCAAGACCCCTCCAAAATCAGTCAGATAAAATCCATCTGAGAAATGAGCAAGAAACTGTGGAACTATTGGTAGCTGATCATTGCTGGGTGAGTGGAAGTTGATCTTTAAGGGAGTGACCCTGGATGGGCTGAACAGGCCATCATTGTTAATTCAACACTGGATCATTTTGATAGGACAGTGGAACTTTGTAAGTTAACAATGCAGCTTTGTTTGAACTTTCATGATATACAATAGAGTAATTTGATAAGACATTGGAACATTATGATGGGACAGTGGGCCACTATGATGCAAAAATAGGACATTGTGATGATACATGGGATCACTGTGATGGTACAGTGGCTGCAAAAATGGAACATTGTCATGAGAGCATTGTTTTGAGAGAACTGACCATTGTGATGTTATAATGGAACTCTGTGTTGGGATTTTGGACAATTAAGTGCAACAGTATAACATTATGATAAGAGAGAAGAGCAATGTGATATGACAGTGGACTACACTGATGCCACAATGTGGCACTGTATAGAGACAGAAGAACATTGTGATAGGACAGTGAACCATGGTGATAATATTGTGGAGCATTGTGAAAGACACGGTGCCATTTTGATGCAACAGTGAAGGATTGTGATGGGATAATAGACTCTTTTTGGTCTTTTTGAGACAGGGATTCCCTATAGCTCCAGCTGGCCTGGAATTTGCTATGTCGCCCAGGCTGGCCTTGAACTCACAGAGATCCACCTGCCTTCGCCTCCCAAGTGTTGGGATTAACGTCATGTGTCACCGTGCCTAGCAGGATAATAGACCATTCTGACAGGAGAGTGGACAATTGTGATGTGACAGGGAAGCACTGTGATAGTACAGTAGACCATTATTATGCAAAAACTGGATCAATGTGATAAGACAGAGAAAACCTGAGTAGTCAGTTAACCACTGTGATGTAAGAGTGGGGCACTGTGATAAGACAGTGGGGCACCGTGATAAGACAGTGGGGCACCGTGATAAGACAGTGGGGCACCGTGATAAGACAGTGGGGCACCGTGATAAGACAGTGGGGCACCGTGATAAGACAGTGGGGCACCGTGATAAGACAGTGGGGCACTGTGATAAGACAGTGGGGCACCGTGATAAGACAGTGGGGCACAGTGATAAGACAGTGGGCACCGTGATAAGACAGTGGGGCACCGTGATAAGACAGTGGGCACCGTGATAAGACAGTGGGCACCGTGATAAGACAGTGGGGCACCGTGATAAGACAGTGGGCACCGTGATAAGACAGTGGGGCACCGTGATAAGACAGTGGGGCACCGTGATAAGACAGTGGGCACCGTGATAAGACAGTGGGGCACCGTGATAAGACAGTGGGGCACCGTGATAAGACAGTGGGGCACTGTGATAAGACAGTGGAGCACTGTGATAAGACAGTGGGGCACCGTGATAAGACAGTGGGGCACTGTGATAAGACAGTGGAGCACCGTGATAAGACAGTGGGGCACTGTGATAAGACAGTGGAGCACTGTGATAAGACAGTGGGGCACCGTGATAAGACAGTGGGGCACCGTGATAAGACAGTGGAGCACCGTGATAAGACAGTGGGGCACCGTGATAAGACAGTGGGGCACCGTGATAAGACAGTGGGGCACCGTGATAAGACAGTGGAGCACAGTGATAAGACAGTGGGGCACCGTGATAAGACAGTGGAGCACCGTGATAAGACAGTGGAGCACTGTGATAAGACAGTGGGGCACCGTGATAAGACAGTGGGGCACCGTGATAAGACAGTGGAGCACAGTGATAAGACAGTGGAGCACTGTGATAAGACAGTGGGGCACCGTGATAAGACAGTGGGGCACTGTGATAAGACAGTGGGGCACCGTGATAAGACAGTGGAGCACAGTGATAAGACAGTGGGGCACCGTGATAAGACAGTGGGGCACCGTGATAAGACAGTGGAGCACAGTGATAAGACAGTGGGGCACCGTGATAAGACAGTGGAGCACTGTGATAAGACAGTGGAGCACTGTGATAAGACAGTGGGGCACTGTGATAAGACAGTGGGGCACCGTGATAAGACAGTGGGGCACTGTGATAAGACAGTGGAGCACAGTGATAAGACAGTGGGGCACCGTGATAAGACAGTGGAGCACTGTGATAAGACAGTGGAGCACTGTGTCTGGACAATGCTTGGCTTTGTTGAGACAAGGCGTGCTGATAGATCAGTGGAAAATGTGAAACAATCAAGCACAGTGATGAGATAGTGGAGCACTGTGAGAGCAAACTGGATTATTGTGGTGTACATATGGAATATTATAATAAGATATCGGACAATGGAAATGCAGCGGTGGAGCACTGTGCTGAAGCAGACGTGAGCATTGTGATGTGACAGTGGTGATGGCCTGAATTTGGCATTTTGACCCAAAAGGTCTATCAGATCCTGGTAATTTCATACAAAGGAATGGCAAACGATCTGAGGTCCACTCTGTTCAAGCTTTCCTTCTCCTCCATTTTCATCCCTCACTTAGTAAAGACTACTTCCCCATTCAGATTCTTTTGACAGATATTTTTTGACAGACCCCCAAATCCAGAAAGCTCCCCCAGTCCTCCTCGGCCCTTCAATCACTTCAAACACTTCTTTCTCCCTTCCTCCCTCAACCTCCCAGCCACCTTCTATCTATCCCCAGACTCCAGCACCCCTCACAGTTTGGTCCCACCTCCCCTAACCCTCTTCTTTCCCATGCTCCCCGCCCCCAGCACTCTACCACTCCTCCGTTACCCAACATTCAGGTCCCAGTCTCCCATTCCCAGCCTCTCTGGCTCCAGCCTCTCCCAGCCCTTCTCTTTCCCCACTATCCTCTCCCTCCACACCCCACCCACCCTCTATCAGCAGACGTCACCCCCTCTAGTCATGCTCTTCATATCCCCCTCTTTGGCTTAATTCCTTCTCTGCCTTCTTCCCCTCAACATCCCCATTCTGGAGGCATCTTGCCCTCCCAAGCCCCAAACCCTATGTTTCACTCTCAGAGGTAGTGGGGGTGGAAGGTCCCATTCTCTCCGAGCAACATGTCCAGGACAGAAGATAAACTCTGTCAGACATAGAAAGAGTCTTCTCCCACACACCCAGGCTTGTGACCTTACCTAGGGCAACCTTTAGTAGGTCCTCATATCCACCCTCATCTCAGAAGAAAAGTCCTGAATTTGGCACTTGGCGGCACAGCGTGCTCACATGGGCAAAACAGGGAAAACTTCCTGAAAGCAGAGGAAGCCCTCTCCACAATGGAGCCCAACTGACAATATCAAATTGTTAATGCAGGTATCCAGAGATGGGATCACATGATACCTGCCCCATTCAGGTTCTTTCCACCCCTGGCCGGGATGGAAAGGAACCACAACTCAGTTAATTATGATAAAATAAGGGAATTAACCCAAAGGGAAAACGAACATCTGTCTCTCTTTATGGTCCACCTTACGGAGGCTGTTACTAAGTTTACTAAATTAGATCCTATTAACCCCCGGAAGGAAAATTGTTCCTTCAAGTCCGGTTCATTAGCCAGTCAGCCCGGACACCTGGAAAAAAACTCCAAAAGCATGAAGTTGGTTCAAACTCCCCAGCAGTAGGTCCTGAACCTGGCCTTCAAGGTCTTTAATAACTGAGAAGAGGAAGCAAAAGGGGAAAGAGAGGCGCTCCTCAGAGCCAAATTTTGGCCACTAGCCTCCTCTACACAGTCTCAGGCCAGGTGGGACTAAACCTATCTGAAGAGATCCTGAACCTGCCCTGGTTCCTGTTTCAGTTGCAACAGTGATGGGCTCTTGCAAAAAAAGCATTGGGAGGCCCTAACCCTCGACCTCCCCTTAGATCTTCCCCTCTTCTGGTCAATGGGGACATTGAAAGATGGACTGCCCTCCCCATTTGGCTCAATCCTCCTCACCCCAACAGGGGGCTCTTTCCTTATGAGGAAATGAGGAGGCCTGAGATCCCCACCCCACCTAGGACCCTAGGATTATCAGGACAGTGTCGACCATCCTTTTTGTTTCGTGGTTGACACTGGGGGTAATCTATCCATCTGAACCAAATTTTCTGGCCATCCCCAGACTTTCACTTCTAAGATGAGAGTTAAGGGCATCATAGCTATCCCCAAACAAACTCCCCCAGTTCTTTGCACTTTTGACTACAAAACTATAGCCCACTCATTTTTTTTTCCTCTTGCCCAACTCTCCGCTTTGCTTATGGGACATGACTTTCTACATAGACTAGGGGCAACTCTCTTCACTCCCTTTGTCCAATATCAAACTGTGTTTTACCCCCAGGACCTTCCAACTCCTAAATCTCCCACCCTGGACTCCCCAAACTGCTCGGTAACCCTGACATAAAATCTGCTGAAGACCCCCTTGATGTCATTGTAGTCCCCCAATTCTCTCCTAGCCCTACAGTACTTTACGGTCTCAAGCCTATCATTCAGCAACTAAGTCAATCTCATCTACTTGTCTCTACCCACTCTCCTCATAATGCCCCATTCTTCCTGTGAAGAATTCAAATGGCCACTTTCAACTGGTTCAGGGATTATGAAAGACCAGTGCAGCTATTAAATAACCTATCCTGTTGTCCCTAACCCTTATACATGCTTATCTTCCATTCCCACCAACCCTACACATTTCATGGGAATTTATCATTTGGATGCCTTATTCACCATTTACATCCACCCAAAGTCATAATCTCTCTTTGTTTTTATCGGACCTGACCCAAACTCCCATCTTTCCCAACAGAAAATATGAACTTGTTGTCCACTAGAGGTTTTGGGATAGCCCCTGTGGGTGAGTCGCCATCTCCAGCATGGCTGTTGTGCTCCAGCTGTCCCAGAGAATGGTCAAACAGGTCCTCAGGTGGCCCCAAGCACCGTGGGAGGGATTCCCAGGAGACTGTGTCAATGGGCAGTTCATCTACTGAAACCAAGGGAGGGGGTTATTTAGGGAGGCCTTTCTGGCCATTTCAGAAGGCAGGAAAGTTAAAGGTGCGGTCTTTAGGCGGGAAGGTTGTAGGGCTGACATGAAAATTAGGAATGAGGAAATGAATCCCAAAAACCTGGTTCTGGTCTGGGGTGATCTTTGTGTGGGGAGAAGATTAAGTAGCTGCTGAGGCCTGCAGTGGCTTCCTGTGACCTAGGTTATCACTTCAGGCAGAGCAGACCAGACTCCTACCATGCCTTCAGGGTATCTGGGGTTGCTTGGCTTGCTCAATACCTTTTGCAATAGACTCAGACCCCACAAGCCCCCACTCTTTCGGCCAGGCCCTCCAAAAGGACATGGCCACCCTTTCCCTACAACTCAGCACCATCCTCCAATACGTGGGCAACCTCTTGCTCTGCAACCCCTCCACCTCCACCTGCATACATGGCACTATCATGCTTCTAAATACTTTCATGTCCAAAAATAAACCACAATTAGTCTCCTCTGATGTCACCTACTTAAGGCTTTCCCCTCATCAGGGAAATGGGGCATACCCCACCAATGGGTTACTTAGATCTAAAAGATCCCCATTCCTACCACCAATCAAGATTTACTTTTGCTTCTGTAATTTATGAATTACTTTTACATATGGATTCCCAGCTTTTCCCTTAATGCCCAGTCCCTTTATGAGGTGGCCGAGGCTCCCTGGAAGAGCCCCTAGCCTCTGTAAAGGATCTCCATTCCTTGCTCTCTGCCTTAAAAATGGTTTGAACCCAAGCCACTGTTCTCATCTTACTAAGTCTTCTAAACCTTTCTGCCTCTATCTACACTCAGTTAAGAGCTCAGCCCTGGGGCTCCTGTGCCAGGTAGTGGGAGATCCTCTGTAGTGTACCTATCCAAACAGCTGGACTCTATTTCAGGAGACTCCTTTACCTCTGTATCTTGACCACTACCAACCTCCTCATCCCTGAGACCAACTAAGTTAGTCTGATGCACTTCCCTCAGGTTTGGACGACACACAACCTAACTGACCTCCTGAGCCACAGAGTTTTTCTCTTTCCTCCTCGATCCCCATGTTTCCTTCCACGACTGACGGGACCTAAACGCAGTCATATCTAACAAACAAGTCTTCATGGTCACCTCCACACTCATTACGAAATTAACCCCACATTCAGCCTGCTCTCTTCCTCACAGTCCAACAGTGGGCCTGAATTCATCTCACAAGGAACCCAATCTGTTGCTGCCTCTCTAATCATAAAGTGGAATTTACATATTCCTTACCACCCCAGTCTTTTGGAAAGCTGGAAGGAATGAACCACTTTCTAATAGTCCCTGACCAAGTTATCGTTAGGAGTCCAAGAGGATTGCCCTTAAACATAAGCCCCTTCAAGCTTCTATATGGACAGCTCTCAGGGGCCAGGTCTCTCTATAACAGCCCCAACCAACCTTCCATCACCTCTGATCTGTCATCAGAGCTGATGACAGAGCGCACACGGTTTTGCTGTGTTTTTTCACAGTACACACAAAGATGTGATGCACCAGAATATTTGTTTGAAAAGACAAGTGTTTGCAATCCTAGCTGCTCTGTACAATACACACTCAAAGCGCAGTTCACTGCTTTATAATTCTTGCAAGCAGCAAACTCAGCCTGCCTGATTGGCAGTGAAAATTCTGTAGCCGGACAGAATGAAACACATCTCGCCAGTGAGAAGAGAAGAACATTGAAGTCATTCACAACACACATGTATTCTATGTATGAAAGCAAAAGTGTGCAAAGGTCTGTAACTTATTCACAGGCCTATGATACCTGCTTACTGTTAAAAGTGTTAACTGTTTACATAATAAAGAGCGAATTACATTTTAGCAATTTTGAACACCAAGTGTTTAAGAAACTGCATTGCACTTTTAAAGAGAAAAGTGACAAGAAGAGAAATTGGTTAGAATTTCCCAGATAGACCTTGAAAATCTACATGGATTCTATGATTGACAGTGAAAGAGTTGAAAGATCTCTAAGCGATTTACATTGTGTCATGAGTGCATACTGCTAAAATCCGCAAGACTTTATCTAATGCAGTCTGATTTACAGGTTAGAAGTACTTTAGTACCAAGCACTGAAAAACGTGTATTTCTGGTTAAAACCCAAATTCCCTCAGAAAGTCTAGAAAATGGGACTATGTAATGAGTTCCTCAATACAGAACCTCAAGTACTAGAAATAGGGAAGGCCTTTGCCTTTAACCAGTAGTCTAAGACTAAGATTCAAAGTAAACTGGAAATAGTTGATGACAGAACGCACACGATTTTGCTGTATTTATTTACAATACACACAAAGATGAGATGCACCAGAATATTTGTTTGAAAAGAGAAGTGTTTGCAATCCTAGCTGCTCTGTCTAATACACATTCAAAGCGCAGTTCACTGCTTTCCAATACTAGCAAGCAGGAAACTCAGCCTGCCTGCTTGGCAGTGAAATTTCTGTAAGCGGACAGAATGAAACACATCTCGCCAGTGAGAATAGGAGAACATTGAAGTCATTCACAACACACATGTATTCTATGTATGAAAGTAAAAGTGTGCAAAGCTGTGTAACTTATTCACAGGCCTATGATACCTGCTTACTGTTAAAAGCATTAACCGTTTATATAATAAAGAGCGAATTACATTTTAGCAGTTTTGAACACCAAGGGTTAAGAAACTGCATTGTAGTTTTAAAGAGAAAAGTGACATGAAGAGAAAGTGGTTAGAATTTGCCAGATAATTCTTTAAAATCTACATGTATTCTATGCTTGACAGTGATAGAGTTGAAAGATCTCTAAGCCATTTACATTGTGTCATAGGTGCATACTGCAAAAATCTGCAATAGTTTATCTAATGCATTCTGATTTGCAGGTCAGGCGTACTTTAGTACCAAGCACTGAAAAACGTGCATTGGTGGTTAAAACCCAAATTCTCTCAGAAAGTGAAGGAAATGAGACTTTGTAATGAGTCCATCAATATAGAACCTCAAGTACTAGAAATATGTAAGGCCTTTGCCTCTAACCTGTAGTCTAAGACTAAGAATCAAAGTAACCTGGAAATAGCTGATGCCAGAATGCACACGTTTTTGCTGTGTTTATTCACAATACACACAAAGATGAGATGCACCAGAATATTTGTTTGAAAAGAGAAGTGTTTGCAATCCTAGATGCTCTGTCTAATACACACTGAAAGCGCAGTTCCCTGCTTTACAATTCTTCCAAGCAGCAAACTCAGCCTGCCTGTTTGGCAGTGAAATTTCTGTTGCCGGACAGAATGAAACACATCTCACCATTGAGAATAGAAGAACATTGAAGTCATTCACAACACACATGTATTCTATGTATGAAAATGCCGCGGCCCGCTGGCCTCAGTAGAGCACGAGTCCTCAGAAACCTGGGGTGAAAGAGACAAGAGGGAACAGGGAGGGAAAACGGAGGACCAACAAGACAATCTCCTGATCAAATCGGCAAATCTTTATTCTTTTAGGTGGTATATATCTTGGAGGAGTCAGGCACACATACAGGAATATGGTGATTAACAGAGACAAAGTCCTATCATAAGGTTATGAATAACAGGAAGAAGACATTAGGAGATGAGGCAAGGGCTAAGTGGGGCATGGACTAAGGTTGCTAGGATACAAATCACAGGAAGAACCAGGAGCTAAGGCCATGTGTAGCCCAGGGCAGCTACAGGTATGGGGGCTTGTTTGCTAGACAATAAGAGGCACTTTAAGAGACTCCAGCCCAACCTAATTTGTGTCAACAGGTGTCAGGATGTTATGCACTGAGTCACAAGATGTCACATGTTCAGAAGGCCAAGACAGAGGTCACTTGGTCTCCAACATATCCACCCTTTTACTAGAAAAATTAAAAGATCAAGGCTTGGTCCCTGAGTGGTAGTAACGGCTGCAGATGGAGAGAAAGACAGAGACCTAACCCCCATGGCCTGTCTGTAGGCAATCATGTCTTTTGCTGGGGAGAGGTTTTGAGTTATTATGTGACATGAACCTCCTTGCAGTTAGGCATGTCTTTAAGAGACCCCGACATATCCAGTTATGGATATTCTCTTTGCAGTACTTTGTCTGACACTCTCAAGTAATGGTAGCCTTTTGCTCATGAGGTGCGGGGAAGCCCCTGAGCTTCTTTATATGTACTTAATGTATATAGGGCATTCCAAGACCGTGGTCTATAAATACATAATTAAACGGGTTTTGATACTATGGAGTCAAGCTACTGTCATACGAAGGTCATGACTCTGTTAAATAACAAGAGTCCAAAGTTGACAAGCAATAAAAATCCAATAAGAAGGGCCTTAATAAACCCCATAAGTTTGTTAGACATAATTGGTTGTCATTTTCTGTACAGTATCATTACTAACACATAAGAATCATTTTTTCCCTGAAAAAGGTCTGTAATAATACATGGCGTTAAGTCTATTTTTGTACATTGCCTTAGCTTTCTGGGGGTTTTGGCATTTTGTCCCCCCATATCTGTCCCAATCACCAATGTCCAGTTCTCTCTGGCCAAGTAAGTCAGGTCACCAAATGTCCAGTGCTGTTAAGGCAGTTGTCTGGCTGGCTATCTGTGAGGTGGTGCAGGACTTGATTTTTCCTTGGACCGCAATCTGTTGGTGGGTGTTGGAGGTCCGTCCTGTCCAATTTTAAGTTGATCCATAGCAGGTCTTTGGTAGTTGTGGCAACCTGTGAAAGGAAAACATAGGCCTCAGGGGGGTCTTCTACCTCCTGGGCTAAGGGGTTAGATTTCTTTCTTTTTCTTTTCATAGATCTATTTGGTCTCTGGTCTTGTAATATTTTAAATTTTTTGCCAGGATCCAAAAGGCTGTGGCTCATCCCTAGGGAGCACAGAGCCATGTATTTCCTTTAGGGCTGCTAGCCATACCTGAGGGGATACTCCACATTCCAAGGCGGCCAATGCCTGGGAAATAATAACTTTGTCCCCCTTTGCCTGTGTCCTCATCCTGCAAATTAACCATAGACACAGTATGCATCCTCCAATGCAGCAAACCGCGAACCCCCACCCATTCTTTAAAATGTGAGAATACAGAGGAAAACCAAGAAACAAACCCATTCGTCAGGCTGGGGTCTACACGGGTGGAATTAATGGTAATAACAGCTCTCCGAAGTTTTTCCAAATCAGCATCAAAAGCATTACTCCAATTATTTACTAAATAGTGAGACAATTGTCTAGACAAATTTGCTGCTATAGAAGTATTATCATACAAAACACTTGTAACACATAAGGCTTGAAACTTCCATTCACACCCTAATTGGGCAACTTGCCACAATATGTCAAGTTGTTCTTGCACCAAATCTATTCTTTGGTTTAAAATCATAATCCCTCCCTTTACTCTAGAATCTAAGGATCTTTGGGAATCCAAGGCCTGAGCAGTACTGGAGGCCATGTCATTAAGGGTATCTGCAGTCTGAACAGTCTGACTTAGGGCGATTCCTGCAGCAGTAGCAGCGGCAGTGGCCACAACTATAGCAGTAATCACTGCAGTAGTGATTCCAAAATCTCTTTTAGAGCGAAAAAGGGTCAAGGTACCAGGGACCTCCACAGGGACTGGAACCCAGTGGGGTATCCTAAGTACCAGGGTGCTTTTTCCTAGACTAGGTTTCCAGCATTGTGCAAGAGCACAGGTAACATTAGTACAAGTATTAAAAGTAAAATTGGTAAGCACAAACATAAAGGGTGGATATACACAAACTGAAGTCATAAAATATTCTTTTGGAGTTGTAATATTTTTGTTAATTTTAGTTACGCCGGTCAGCGTTTGAAAAGTTATGTAGCCGTTTTTGTATTTTGTTGAGGCGCCCATTGTCACATTAATGGTAACATTACTATATGCTACAGATCCTCCTTGCAAAAGAACAAAAGGTGTCAAATCCGTACAGCTTCCATTAACCCCGCATAGTAGCCATTTTGTAAAGGGATTATAGTTGGCGTCCTGTAAAAACATTCCTTGATTCCATAAAACCTCATCTTGCATACGTGGGGAAAAGGTAAAAAACTTGCCTGTATCTGCCCATTTAACGGAAGTGGACTGACACTTGGTCCAGGGCCAAAGGTCCTGTTCATATTTACCCTTGCAATGTGGGGCAAGGCGAGGCTGGTGAAGTGTTGAACGCCCGCCGGTAACTTTTGGTATAGTCCCATTAAACCAAACAGCAAGAGTAGTGTACGTCATAACGTTACCCCCTCGACTGTTAGGCAAAAGTACTTTTGGGTTTGATTTACGAGTTGCTGGCTGCATTTCTGAAAACCCTGTATCCTCTAAAATCCACGCAAAACTTTGTCTGCTTAATGAAATACAGGAATTGCGAGGTACATCAATTGTAAAACATAAGGCGCCAGTCTCAACAAAACTACGGGGCCCCTGAAGAAACTCAACAATGGGGTCTTCTGAAAGCAATGGCAAACCCAAGTCCTTTTCAGTCGTAAAGAAGCGAGGAAAAACCGCTGCATCATGGTGAACTGGAACGGGTATCGGAAAAGTAGACAAGAACCCCCAGCGCTGCTCTGCATTGCTAGGTGTCCAACGCTGGATCAGTATGCACATCATCAGTAATTTGCACATCATTTTTGTCAATGGCGTTCGCTTCTTCACCGGCCACGTCCGAGGAGGGTCGAACTGTTCGCACCAACCGACTGGGGACCCAATGAGGCGATTCTTCACTCTGAGGAAAAACACAAACAGCTCCCCTGGATCTGTTAATAACCAGATCCGGTCCCATCCATTTATTGGATATAACATCCTTCCACATGGCCATTTCGTGGGACTTAGAAACATCCCTTTGACTATGTCTGTCAGCAGCAGACTGGCCATGGGGGTCCAATATGAGAAAATTTATTGTAAAAAGGGCGAGGGAAACTCGCTCCTTTGGGGTCGCATTTTCTGCAACACCCCCTTTTTGTTTGACCAAGATGGCTTGCAAGGTTTTATTGGCCCTCTCTACTATACCTTGGCCTTGTGGATTGTAAGGAAGGCCAGTGGCATGGGCTACTTGCATTAAGGCACAAAAGGCACGGAAACTTGAGGAGGAATATGCTGGGCCATTATCTGTTTTTAGACGACTTGGTTTACCCCAGGCAGCCCAGGCTTCCAAGCAATGGGTCTTTACATGAAGTACCTTCTCCCCCGCCAGGGGAGTAGCGTGAACAATGCCTGAGTAAGTGTCCACAGACACATGAACATATTTTAACTTTCCAAATTCAGGAATGTGTGTCACATCCATTTGCCATAAGCCTCCAGGGCGGAGGCCGCGAGGATTAACCCCAACATGGGGAGCTGGTAAAAAGGTGACACAGGTTTGACAGGCCTTAACTATATTTCTTGCCTCTTGACGGGAAAGTGAAAATCTATGTCTCAGGGTTTCAGCAGGCACATGGTACAACTTATGGAAATCAATGGCAAGTGATGTTTTATCATTCAGGGAAAGCATAGCCATCCTTGTGGCCTTATCCACAATATCATTGCCTTGAGTTAAGGGGCCTGGAAGCAAAGAATGAGCACGTAAATGTGAAACAAAAAAGGGATGAGCCCATTGTAATATCAATGATTGAAGCTGAACCAAAATGGTGGAGACTGTGCTGGCAGGTTTTACATAAGCTGTCACCTCCAGGGCAGACAGTGCATTAGCCACGAATTGAGAATCAGTAAACAAATTGAAAGGTTCAGAAAAGGTTTTGAAAACCTCTAACACAATCAGGCACTCTACAACCTGAGGAGCATCGGGTCGAAACATGTGAACCACAGGTTCTTTACCTTGCACAACATAGGCTCCTTGGCCAGATTTGGACCCATCAGTAAATATAGTAATGGCATTAACAATGGGCTCACTAGAAGTGACCTTAGGAAAATATACTAAATTTTGTTCCACAAAATTTAAAATGGGACTCTTTGGAAAATGATTATCAATAACATAGGGAAAGGCACACATCAAAACACCCCAATCATCTACTGTGGCAGCCAAGACCTCCACTTGTTGCCTGGTATAGGGAATAACTAATTTATCAGGTAATTTACCAAAATAGCACAAACAGTACTTAAGGCCCAGAAGGGCCTGAGTGGCAACCAACTGTGGGAAATACTGCAAAGTACGGGAGCCAGGGCTATGTCCATGGAGCCACAGCAGGGGCCCCCTCTGCCATATTACCCCCAAAGGAACATCTTTAGTTTTTAAAATGCACAACAAAAGTGGCTCAGTAGGCTCATACCTATCAAGTTGTGCTGCAGTTAACGCATTTTCTACCTTGATTAAGGCCTTATGCGCAGCTGGGGTAAGTGCACGGGGGGAGGAGACCTCTGAATTCCCCTCAAGAATAGAAAAAAGGGGCAACAATTCTGACCTTGGAATATGTAAAAACCCTCGAAGCCAATTAATATCTCCTAATAATTTTTGAAAGTCATTTAAGGTGTGTAAATGAGAAGTACGGATGCACAGTTTTTGTGGTCGGATGGTGGTCGGGGAAACAACGGACCCCAAAAAGGATACCACCTTTGTTTTTTGCACTTTGTCTGGGGCAATAATAAGCCCCTTTTCCGCTAAGGCTTTTGTTGTTTCTATAAAGGATTTATCCAAAATAGCCAATGTAGGTGCTGACAACAAAATATCATCCATATAATGGACAACGCGTAACAGGGGAAAAGACCGTCGCACCGGAAGGAAGGCAGAATCCACAAACAACTGGCACATGGTGGGACTATTAGCCATGCCTTGTGACAAAACCTTCCATTGAAAATGAGCATCCGGCTGTTCATGATTAATAGAGGGTAAAGTAAATGCAAAGCGCTTCCTGTCTTCAGAGAAAAGGGGAATAGAAAAAAAAACAATCCTTAATGTCTAATGCAATTACTGGCCAGTCCTTCGGTAGGGCCAAAAGGGCAGGCAACCCTCTTTGAACCGGCCCCAGTACTTGCATTTGGGCATTTACTGCTCTCAAGTCATGAAGTAGTCTCCATTTACCCGTGCGTTTTTTAATAACAAAAACAGGAGTGTTCCAGGGGGAAACAGAAGGTTCCAAATGGCCCAGCAACTTTTCCTGTAGGACCAACTGGTGAGCAGCCTCCAATTTTTCTATAGATAGGGGCCACTGAGGGACCCACACCGGCTTATCAGAAAGCCATGGGATAGGCAGAGGGTCCTCGGTGGAGGCTAGATCTTCAGTAGCCCCTAGGTAAAACCCAGTCCTTTGTGATCTTGTTTGGGTGTAGGGATAATGGGCTCAACTCGTCCCTGTAAATTTTTTCCTAAGCCCTTTTCTGGCACAAATCCTTGAATTTTTAACATGGTTTGGCTAGCTTTTGAATAATCATTAGTAAGACGCAGTTGCATTTGGACTTGAACGTCCCGTCCCCATAAATTAACCGGAACTTCCAGGACATATGGTTGAAACCTGCCCTTTTGTCCCTCCTCTGTACTCCAGGACAATTCTTTTGTGCTGATTTTTGGGGAGTTCACGTACCCCAGGCCCTGTAACGTTTGCGAGGAGTCTTGAAGAGGCCAGGCTCGGGGCCAAGAACTCATTTGAACAATGCTGCAATCTGCGCCAGTGTCTACAAGGCCTAAAAAGGTTTTCCCTTCTACCTTAAGTTCCAGCATAGGTCTGGAATCCAATTGCATAGAAAGACAGGCTATATCAACACCTGAGGACCCAAGGCATCCATCCTGGCGATCCTTATTTTGTGCTGGAAAATGGGAATGCAAAGAAGGCAAAAGCAATAGCTGAGCTATACGATCACCAGGGGCAATTGAAACCGTCCCATAAGGGGAATGACATAGGACCTTAAGGGTCCCTTTATAATCTGAGTCAATAACTCCAGGGAGAACAATCAAACCTTTTAAGGTGGAGGAGGAGCGCCCCAGTAGGAGGCCAACCATGTTGTCATCTAGTGGCCCACAAACGTCTGTATCTATGACTTGAACTCCCATCTCCGGCGTTAATACTGTTCCGGTGGTGGCACAGACGTCCAACCCTGTGGAGCCTGAAGTTGCCCTTCTGATTGGGAGGGTGTTGGAAAGGATCCCAGGATGGGTGCTTGGAGTGCCCCATATATTTGTGGGCCCTGGGGACGGGGGCCCTTTATCCCGTTTTTTTGCTCCTGGGTGGAGGCTGCTGGTGGAATGGGCATTCCATTAATGTCCTTGGTGGACCTGCACTCGTTGGCCCAATGTTTCCCCTTTTTACATCGCGGGCAAGTGCCAGGAGGCCATGGCGAACGCACTCCCTGAGCCGGGGGCCCTCCGGGGGCGCCATCCAGGTTAGGGCATTGGCGTCTGAAGTGCCCCTGTTGACCACATTTGAAGCATCCTTTGGTGGGTGCATTGGACCTCCCTCTAGTGGCAGCGATGACAGCCGCTGCGAGCCCTGCATTAGACAACGGCCCACCTACTTCTCTGCAGGCCTTAATCCAAGCATCTATTCCCTTTTTTCTCACTGGCTGTATGGCTCTCTGACAGTCCTTAGTACTCTGTTCATAAATTAGCTGTAAAATAAAGGGCATAGTATAGTCCACTGTTCCAATTGTCTTCTCGGCCACGTCCATCAGACGGGCGACGAAATCCGAGAATGACTCAGTGGGGCACTGGATAACTTTGGTTAGTTGTCCTGTTAACTCTCCTTTATCAGGAATGGCCCGCCAGGCTTTCTAATTAATATCATTTATCTGTTGATACACCTCTAGGGGGTAGTCGGTCTGGTTAAGGACGAACGGCCCCAGACCCAAAAGCATATCTAAATTCCACTGTGGGCCCTTTTACCTTCCTTGATAAGGTTGGGATGGCTTCCCTTGCTGAGACATGAGTGGATTAACCTCCAAAAGGGGAGGGTACCTATTCCTAATTCTCCCTCCTCTTTGGCCCTTTCCAAGTCTTTACCCAATTTCTCCCATGAAGGAAGGGAAAGGTCTCCCGAGACCGCGAACCATGGAGCGGCCGCATCCAGGTCCCTTACGATCTTTTTAACGGTCTGATTGGAGACCTTAATGTCTCTCTGCCTAAGTAACTCCTTAATAGGGGTGATGAAATCCCCTCCAGGAAGCTCTGAACTATGACTGTGACCCATGACTAACAAACACTTACTTTCACTTTGCGGCACAAATTAAACCCGGTCGCGGGACAAGCGAAACACCTTGTTATTTACCAAGGGATTACTTTCACTTTTCGCCGCGGGCTAGACAGGGTTGCGGCAGCACGCTCTGGTCGGGTCGTCACAGTGTAAGCAGTGGCAGCAAACGAAAGCCACAACAAACCACACAATAAGGACAGCAGCACCAATCAGGACAGACTGCAAATCAAACACAAACATGGGGATGACTTACCGGCGCCTTCCTCTCCATGTGTCGAGTTCTGAATCCTCTTAGGCCCCCGGCCAGGCAGCCGCGCTGCACCCGGCGTCCCGGGTTTCGGCACCACTTGCGGCTGACACCCTCCGACCAGCAGAGGAAGAAGACCACCACAACGAGGAATCTCCTCAAATCACACTTTATTGGAGAGCCTCTCGGTTAACAGATGGGCGATGATGGCAAGGGGCGAGGGGCAGGCTTGTTCAGTGGCTTATATAGCATGGAGGGCAATGTGTCACACGGGATAGGATGCGGGGCAGCCCGCCACAAGCAGTGCTGCGGGATTGGCTGGGGACATTATGAATTGACGCATGCGCAGCCTTCGGGTGGCGGGTGCGCCAGGGCATTGTCTGTATGGAGTTATTTATTACAGGCGGCTCAGGAAGTCGGCGCCATCTTGTAATGGCGTTGACCGGCTCCCTGCAGTACAGAACCAGTAAATTTTTGGGGTGTGGCATTTTTGAATTATGTCATATAGTTGGATTAAGACGGTGGGAAGGTTAAGTAGGTTGATGTCATTTTGAAAAGTTTTGTCTAAGGTGGCAGTCAGGCCATGTGACTGTCGCTGTACAGACGAAATTACATACTTAAGATATGGAGACTTGATTACATGGTTTTTTTTTGTTTATTTAGTAAGGGCATTGGCCATAATTACGGATAAGTACATGGTATTTAATAGAAATTACGTTTTTACTTTTAAAAGGCACCCAGTTAAATATTTTATATTGTATGGTATATGACTTTTTTGTTTACAAAACTTAAAATGCTTAGCTCTAGTTAGAAGAGTGGCTGTCTTGGTACCATGAGATGTAATAGTATTTAAAGTGGCAGTCAGTGTTACACCTTGAGTATACGAGAAAGAGGAAGATGAATAATAATCTGTTAAAATTAATTTATTCCTTAGTAATAGTAACAGTACAATGTCCTTGCACTGAGTCTGTATTGTTTTTTCTTTTACTCGTTATAGGGTAAGGCGGCCAGCCTTATCCCATAACGAGTAGTATTGAATCCAAGGCTGGGGGGCCAATCCAGCTTTAGAGTCAATCTCTCCGTATTATTAAAAACTTACATACAAAGATTTATTACTATTAAACTCAGTAGTACGCATGGGACAGAAGAGCTGTTGAGTTTAGTAATTACTAGCAGGGATAGAAATATACATTTTAATTTTGTTGTATTTACTTATTGTTATGTAAGTAAGTATGCTATTATAGAGTCATTTTTTTAGGGCAGAAACTACAAGTTGTAAAGGGACTGAACTGTTTTTGAAAGAAAGACACCCTAGGCAAGGTGTGGAGTTGGGGAAATATACATGATTTAACCTAGAGTAATTAATAAAAGGCCTGCTTAGTCTTGAGCTGTTGTAGGACAGAGATTTAGTCATATTCTGTAAATGTAACATTTTTTAAAATATTTTTTATTTAGTTTAGTCTTGGGCCTTGCCGGGTAATAAATGGTGGAAAATTTGTCTAGATATCTAACAGTTTCTTTTTTTTTATTTTTTATTTTTGGGGGATCTAAAAACTGTAGAATAACTGATTGATTTTACATTTAAAGTAGGGGCAATTTGACATTTTTTAACTCACTCTGGCCATAACGAAACAATCACAACATTTAAGACAAAACAGACATAAACAAATGACAAAATCTCGATGTTGCCAAACGAAAGACAGATATGAAAGCTCTTAGGCTAGTCATCTTTAACTAGGGGAACGCTGGTGGCTAGAAGCCAAAGGAAAAGAATGTCTTTTAAATGTTTTTTTTTCTGAACTCTAGAGGCAAGGCATTTACAACTTTAAACTGCCCTGGGGCAATGAGCTCTGCTGGAGCTCACTTCCTCGCCTGTAGCTCTGAAGGAGCTTTCAGGCAGGTTGGAATGTTTTACCTCAGAACACAAACCAAAAAATAGTTCCTGACAACCCATAACATAAGGAAATTGAAACAATAATACAAAAACCTTCCAAATGATAAAAAGTGAGACCCAAATGAATTCCTAGCAAAATTCTACCAGACATTTAAGTTCCATTAGTCAGTTTAACAGGAAAGGGAATAAACAGAGAGACATCTTAATTAAAGAATACCATCTATTGAATGAACCTAACAGACATCTACTGTATATCCTATCCAAATACCAAAGAATGCACATTTTATTCTGTACCTGTTGGAACTTTCCCAAAAATGACCACATACTGGGGCACAAAATAAACCTCAACAAATCCAAAAATACTGAAACAACTCCGTGCATTCTCTTAGACCTCAAGGTAGTAAAGCTTAAAATTAACACTGAAAGAAGACTTATTAATTTCACGAACTCACAAAGACTAAAAAACACACTCCTGAATGATGACTTTTTTAAAATTTTTACTCCCTGCATCCTGAGGGCCTCTTACAGGCCCATAACAAGCAAGTCATGCTTACTTGTCTCTTGTCTCATAGTAAAACTCACCGTTTACCATCCATAACAAACCGGGAAGGTACCTTGAAGAGAAAAATCTCTGTAGTTCAGGAAGGCACCTTGAAGACACGAATCTCTATGGCTCGGGAAGACACCTTGAAGAGAAAAATCTCTGTATCGAAAGCTCGGGAAGGCGCCTTGAAGAGAAAAATCTCTGTAGCTCGGGAAGGAACCTTGATCAAAGTGTTGGACGGTGTTCACAGGAATCGAGGGGTGGTGGAGCCCCACGTTGTGGTGCCAGTTGCCGCGGCCCGCTGGCCTCAGTAGAGCACGAGTCCTCAGAAACCTGGGGTGAAAGAGACAAGAGGGAACAGGGAGGGAAAATGGAGGACCAACAAGACAATCTCCTGATCAAATCGGCAAATCTTTATTCTTTTAGGTGGTATATGTAACTTGGAGGAGTCAGGCACACATACAGGAATATGGTGATTAACAGAGACAAAGGCCTATTATAAGGTTATGAATAACAGGAAGAAGACATTAGGAGATGAGGCAGGGACTAAGTGGGGCATGGACTAAGGTTGCTAGGATACAAATCACAGGAAGAACCAGGAGCTGAGGCCATGTGTAGCCCAGGGCAGCTACAGGTATGGGAGCTTGTTTGCTAGACAATAAGAGGCACTTTAAGAGACTCCAGCCCAACCTAATTTGTGTCAACAGGTGTCAGGATGTTATGCACTGAGTCACAAGATGTCACATGTTCAGAAGGCCAAGACAGAGGTCACTTGGTCTCCAACATGAAAACAAAAGTCTGCAAAGCTGTGTAACTTATTCATAGCCCTATGATACCTGCTTACTATTAAAAGCATTAACCGTTTACATAATAAAGAGTGAATTACATTTTAGAAGTTTTGAACACCAAGCGTTAAGAAACTGCATTGCAGTTTTAAAGAGAAAAGTGACCTGAAGAGAAAGTGGTTAAAATTTGCCAAATAGTATTTCAAAATCTACATGTATTCTAGGATTGACAGTGAAAGAGCTGAAAGATCTCTAAGCCATTTACATTGTATCATACCTTCATACTGCTACAATGCGTAACACTTTACTAAAGCAGTCTGATTTACAGGTTAGAAGTACTTTAGTACCAAGCACTGAAAAACGTGCATTGCTGGTTAAAACCCGAATTCTCTCAGAAAGTGAAGGAAATGAGACTTTGTAATGAGTCCATGAATATAGAACCTCAAGTACTAGAAATAGGTAAGGCCTTTGCCTGTAACCTATAATCAAAGACGAAGAATGAAAGTAACCTGGAATTAGCTGGTGACAGAACGCACACGATTTTGCTGTGTTTATTCACAATACACACAAAGATGTGATGCACCAGAATATTTGTTTGAAAAGAGAAGTGTTTGCAATCCTAGCTGCTCTGTACAATACACACTCAAATCGCAGTTCACTGCCTTACAATTCTTGCAAGCAGCAAACTCAGCCTGCCTGCTTGGCAGTGAAATTTCTGTTGCCGGACAGAATGAAACACATCCCACCAGTGAGAATAGAAGAACATTGAAATCATTCACAACACACATGTATTCTATGTATGAAAACTGTGAGACATTTTGTTTTATGAGGCACTCGGTGATACGAGCTCAGCCTCCCCGCCCCCTTAATTAGAAAAACAACTAAGAAACTATAAAACCAGGAGGAAGAGACCCAGGGAATTCAAGAGTTATGTAAACATCCCTTGGTATGCAAGATAAAGTCTGTGGGCTTAACATTCCACAGGAAGAGTCCCCTATTATCTCATTTTAGGATTGTAGGATAAACACTCCCCTAACATAGAGTTATAGGTTAGACAGCCCCTAATCTCCCGGTTATAGGACTATAGAGTAAACAGTTCTCCATTATCCCATCCATAAATTGTGGGAAGGTTTCTCCATTATCCCATCTATAAATTGTGGGAAAGTTTACCTCCTGTGAACTGCAAAGTAATGTGTGAGGTTTATGGAGAAGTTGTCCCCTCTGTAACCCTGATCTGTAAGCAAATATCTTGTCTGTGAACTGTCTGTTGAGCTATATGTCAATGAATAATTATCCTGTGAAACCTTACTATAAAAACCTGGCCTGGCAGGAGTCAGGCGGGCTGAGTCTCATGAATGAGACTGAGTCTCCCACTTGCGCAAGTGAAATAAACCTACTTCTTGCATTTTGCATCTGACGGTCTGGATTCTTGGGACTGACTCTCAGGCAGCCTACAGGGGTTTGAGTCCCCTGGGCTGAGAGTGAGGTCAGTGGGCTTGAGGCTCCCTGACGTTAGTCACCCAGGCGGCCCACTGGGGTTCGAGTCCCCGGGCTGAGAGTGGGGTCTAACAAAAACAATAGTCTGCAAAGCTGTGTAACTTATTCACAGGCCTATGGTACCTGCTTAGTGTTAAAAGCATTAACCGTTTACATAATAAAGAGCGAAATAAATAAATAAATATATAAATCGCCCAGAAATAAATAAATAATTCGCCCAGAAATAAATAAATAATTCACCCAGAAATAAATAAATAATTCCAAAACCAAAAACCCAAACTCGGAAAAAAAAAAAAAATCTAAAGTCAATCTCAGCCAAATCCAGCAAAAACAAACTCGAACGTCCTTACTCTTTCCCTATTCCTAGCCCTGGCCTCCTCCCTGGCCCTATTCCTGACCCTAGCGTCAGTCCTGAGCCTGGCCTCGAACCTACGACCTGCTGCTTCCTAAGCCTGAGCCTAACGCTAGTGATCAACTCAGTGGTCGACATCTGGGATTTACTCACCACTTTCTTAATTCCAAAGTATCTTAACTCCTCTCTTCTCTGGCTCTTCCAAGGACACATAGCTGATGTCAGAGACCCAATTTGGCTCAGTTCCATCCCTGTTGCTGTCTTTCATGTTCCTGGCTTTCCCACATGCTGTGGTTTCTACAGAAACTGTTACTGCACCTTCACCCTTCTCAGGGTTCAAATCTTCAGATTCTCCCATGGCCCTTCAATCCTGGGGTTCCTACTGCAACTGAAGCTGCACCTTCACAAATGGACTTTCTTGGCCTCTCTGGGTGGCAAGCCTCAGCTACTCTCTGTGACCCCTTTACACTTTGAACACCACAATCATGCAAGAAACTCTTACACATTACCAAGTCCTGTTTCCATCTTGAGATGGAGGCTCCGTGACATCTGGACCATAACATCTGTATGTTGGCTCTCAGAAAACACTTCCCAGGTGATTTTGTCCCAGTAATGCTGGTCTCTTGTTACTCACAGCTGATTTTTTTAGCCCCAGCTATCCAGCACCAATTATCCCAGGAAAGCAATGGTTTCACTTCAGTGGTTCTGGTTTCTTCTTTATCACAGCTGATTCTTCAGCCCCAACCAACTCGAAATCATACATTCTCAATTCAAAATGTCATACAACATCCCTGATCGTCATTACTTCCCTTTGAAGCTTCACAAACCAGGCCTGTATTGTCTACCTCTTTAAGCAGAACTGTTCCCAGCTCCACAGTAGCAGCTCACTAAACTAAATACTCAATGGCTTTTCTAGCCTAGTGTTCCAAAAGCTTCCACAATCCTCTCCAAAACACTTGGTCAGGTCTGTCCCAGCAGTAGCCCATTCTCTGGTACAAATTACTGTTCTAGTTTGCTTTCAATTGCTCAGACAAAACACTCTGACCAATACCAACTTGGGGAGGAAAGGGTTTACTTTGCTCACATCTCCTGGGTCACAGTTCATCACTGAGGGATCCCAAGGTAGGAACTCAGGGTAGTAACCTAGAGGCAGGAGCTGTAGCACAGGCCATGGAGGAACACTGCTCATCGACTTGCTCTCCTGGCCCACGCTCAACAACTTTCTTATAGATCACAGGACTATTTTCCCAGGGATGGCAGTGCCCACAGTGAGCTGGGTCCTCCCATATCACTCAACAATCAAGAAAATGCTGCACGTTTATGGCCATAGGGAAGTCCAATCAGGGAAATTCCCCAATTGAGGCTTCTTCTACCCAGGTGTGTCAGTTATCCAGAACAATTGACTCCTTGCTATAGTGATACAAAAATAGATCATTATTAAACTACAAGCTTTCCATTTCTTATCCCAAAAGTATGATATTAATAGTATCCTAACCCTAACCCCAACCCTAACCCCAGTCTTATCCCTAGCCCTAGCCCTGACCCTAACCCTAGGAGAATCTGAGGTTTCACACCAAGAGAGGCCAGAAGAGCCCCAGATTTTTGAGATGCCAGGACCGTGGGATGACCACTAAGAATAGCAGCAGGTGTGGAGTGGAACCAGTCTGGGCCTGCAAGATAAGTTGTGTGTGCTGTTGAAGGGAAAGCCAGAGAAGTAGAGCTGCAGAAACCCTTTGGAGGCCAGAAGATGGTGAGTGAATCCCAGATGTCCAACCTTGAGCTACTTTGCTGGTCATAGGATTTACTTAGGCATGCCCAGTTCTTCCCTTTGAAACAAGACAGTGTTTGTTTTAGATTTTACAGGAGCCCAGAGTTAAGAGACTTCTAAGGGACTGTGAACTTTTAAATGTTTAGATTTTTTAAGGCCTGGGACTTTTAAGGTTGTGCTGCATTGTGTTGTGATATTAGTGTTAACATCATATCTTGGGGACGGTGCCGCCCCTGGGCAGGGTGCTCTGTGTTGTATAAGAAAGCAGCCTGAGCATGCGCCAGGAGAGGAAGCCAGTAAGCGGTGTTCTTCCATTGCCTGTGCTCCAGCTCCTGCCTCTGGGTTCCTGTCCTGAGTTCCTACTTTGGGCTACCTAAGTGATGAACTGTGTGACCTGAGAGATGTAAACGAAATAAATCCTTCCTCCCCAGGTTGATATTGGTCAGTGTTTTAGCCCAGCAATTGAAGGCACCTGTCCAAGTTCCCTCTGAAGCCCATCGATGATACTCTGTGTTTTTGTGGATATTTACTCTTCAGCCTCCTGGGCCACAGCACTTCCAGGAGATAAAGTAACACATGTGATTGATCATTTGTTACAAGCATTTATTATCTTAAGTGTAACAACAGAAATTAAAACTGATAATGCACCTGCTTATCATATGCTCAGCTTGCAATGCTTTTTTGCTTCCTTTGGTATAGTTCATAAGAGAGCTATATCTTATAGTTCCACAGGATAAGTGATCATGTAAAGAAAGCATGTTAAACAATATTTAAAAAACCAAAAAGGGGGAAATATTAGGCATTCTCTCTCGATAGCCTCAGACTATCCAGAACTTTGTATACTTTAAATTTTGAAATTTTAGCAGAAGATGGGACCAAAGCAATGGAACACCATTGTGTGAAGAAACTGCAAGGACAGACACCATTTCTGGTGCCAGTATGGTATAAGCAGCTGGGCTATGATTTGTGGCTATGTGGGTATGTTAATGTGTAACATAAGGGATATGCCTGTGTCCTACAGAAGAAGAGAATGACAAGTGAATTGTTTCTATCCTTTAGGGTCTGATGTTTGATATAAAAATGATTACTTGGGAGGTTGATGGAATGCCTCTGATCAATCAGCCAGAAATAATAATGAGTTCAGTACCCTTAAGGCTACTTTAGAGAATAGAGTTGCTGACATATATACATGTGATAAGATGAAGAAGGGAAATCCAGATATCATTTACAGAGCTGTTATTGTCACAATTTCCCTAGTAAAATTTACTGTCACTAAAGGGTTGGATTCCAATATGTAGTTGCATTTCATTCTAAATGGGCTGCGGGCACTTCTTTTTATATTCAGAGGGATCAATATATTCCTGGTCTCCTCAAGAGGAACTAAATTAGGTTAGGTGTGACTCTTCTTGTTTAGTAAGATGTTGTACAGGATAGTATTGACACTCAGGACAAATGTGTGTCACAAGCCTCTGTGGATTTGTTTACTTTGTACTTTCATTGTCTTTGTACTTTGCTGCCATCTCATTGTAACACTAGTTTAAACCCTACCTTATCTAAAGGTAAATCGCTCCCCTGGGTTGGACGTTATTCTGCAAGAACCGCACCTATCAAGCTTTACCTGCTCAATATACTGGGGTGTATGGACTTCAACAAATTGTCCTTGTACTACTGATTCCAAAAGATAAGACTGCCTAGTTTCTTTGCTATCTCCCATCAGGCTGCAATGATAATCTTCAGCTGCTTGATCCTACTGCTGTGGCCGTGACCTTGGTATTCCTGCTTCCCATTTCTGAACTTGTTATAGACATACAGAAAGAAGTTGCAAAAATGGCCTGTGTTCTCAATAAAACCATCAATAGAACCACTCAGATACTGGGGAAGAACATTCAGGAGCTCAGAGACCTTCGAGTTGCTGTGCTACAAAATCAGGTCACCATAAACTACCTGCCTTTAAAAGAACAGTTGGGTCATGAACAATTTCCTGTCATGTGTTGGTTTAATATTTCTAATTATTCTAATCAAGTTAAACAGCAAATGCAATCGCTCAAGGATGAGATTGCTAAAATTTCTGTGAGTTCTGCTCAATGGCCTTTGTGATCCTACTGGCTTGAACTTTTTCTTGACCCTGTAGTGGCTATTGTTCTGTTTCTGTTTGTTGACCTGTATTGCTTCACATCGTTATGCAGGCTCTACACCGAACACTGACTTCTGTGTTGGCCTATGCTCTTTTTGAGGAACTACAAAAGCAAAAATGGGAAGGTGAAGGGACTGTGAAATAGTGTTCCCATGACTTTAAAAATATGCTTGGTTAATTAAGCTAAACCCTGAGTGTGTATGCCTGAAGAACGTTGTCTTATGAGAAAGTTTATGAAAGAATGCTTACTTCACTAATTTCTCAGGAGACCCTTTGATTTCCTAAGAAGGCATACTATGATGATACTGTTATGCTGCTTATTATATTTTACTAAATTGCCATACTCTAGCCTCTGCTTACCATTCTGTGAATATTCACCTGTAGCTCTAATGAGTATGAGTATAAGAGCAGAGCTGCCTGTGCTTTGGGCACTTGTGCATGGGTGAAGAAAAAGTGAAGAAATCACAGGAGTCCCCTGGTCCTTTTTCAGTTCTGTTATGAGTCATTCAGGTCTCGTGGCTGCCCCCTGCTGGCCACATGCTGTACTATGTATTGTGCTCTCCCCCACAACTCCTAAACAAAGATGATGCTCTTTGACTCTAAGGAGGGTTCAAACATCAAAGAGGCAAATATGGTAAAAATCCCCAGAACACAGAAAAGCAATGCCGCATGGCCTGTGCCTTAGTGCACATACACAGCTCTGCCTGTCAGGACCTTGTAGTACAAAGCATCCAGTCAGGATATGTATGTTACCATATACGGGAGACAAAGAAACTGAACTTTGATGGGAAACTAACAAAGGGTATAAAAGTCTGGGTCTTTCACAAATACATTAAATTTCTAAATCTGTGTATTCTGCATAGTCTGGGTCTAGCACAAATAAACTTCTTCCTGGAGGAAAGTAATGGCATGGTATCTTGTCTCTGCACATAGCATCTGCATCAAGGTAAATTCTGCTAGGAGTACAAAATGAGAGAACCCTAGATATTGTGGGGATGTAGATTACTGCAGCCATTGTGGAAAAAACATGAAATTTACTAAAGAAACTGAAACTAGAACCAACATTTGACCAGCAATCCCTTAGTCTATAGCTCAAGGAAACGAAATCACTATCTTGCAATGTTGCATATGTCACCATATTTATTGCAGCATTTTTTCCAATAGTAAAGATGAAAACAAAGTATATTTCCATTAACAGATTAAATGGATAGAAAATGGCTGTGCTCTCTGTGTATATACCATGGAACAGTAGTTAGCCTTTAAAATGCATTCTGTCATTTTACAACAATATAGATGAATCTTCAGAACACTACACTAAATGAAATTTAAAGATCCATGCCTATGTGTATATGTGTGTGTGTGAGAGAGAGAGACAGACAGAGACAGAGAGAGACAGAGACAGAGACAAAGACAGAGACAGAGAGAAAGAAACAGAGAGAGGTATAGGCAGAGACAGACAGAGGCAAAGAGAAATTAACAGAGCTGAAGAATGAAATGGTTAGCAGTGGCCAAGAAGGAAATGGGTAGATGTGGGTCAAGGGACATAAAGTCACAGATATGCAGAATACACAGATTTAGAAATACAATGCACAACATAAGGTCTATACTTTATAATAATGTATTGTATGTGGGATCTTTGATGAAAGTTGATTTTAGATGCTCTTAGAAGAATAAGTACGGGCAATGAGATGAGGGGCAGGCTAATTTGCTAGTCTGTGGCACCCATCTTAATATGTAGGTGTGTATGAAAATATCATGTGATGAATCTTGGATATACACGATAAAAATATATGCTAACACATGTTCTCTTGTTTGTAGATCCTTGCTCCTAATGTGAGCATATAAACCAAGGTAACCACAGAAGACAGAAAAATAGAAAGGGACATTGAAGGGAGGGGAAGAGAAAAAGGCCTAGAGACTAGGGGCACTATCAAAAAAAATGGGGAAAATGGAGAGGGGCTTTAACTGGGGAGGAAGAAGGAGGACAATACAGAGGAAGAAATAAGAAGGAGAGACAAATAATATTAAGGATTACTGGAAAAGTCACAGCGATATGTATTATCTTATAAGCTTCCTTAAAAATTCATATATAGGGGACTGGAGAGATGGCTCAGCAGTTAGAAAAGCAGCTGCTCTTGCAGAAGACCAGAGTTCAAGTCCCAGCACTCACATAGTGGCTAAGCCATCTGTAACTCCAGTTTCAGGGGATCTGATGCCTTCTGACCTCCACAGGCATTGCATGACAGAGGTGCACTTACACACATGCAGGCAATACACCCATACACATAAATTTTTTTAATAAAATATATTTTTTAATTCATATATAATAAGGTGTGTGTGTGTGTGCATGTGTATAGCCAAAGGCTATCTAACAAAAATCCCACTGCCAGGCAAAGAAAACTTCCCTTCAAACTGTTGCTCAGGTTAGTTCAAGAGGGTACTTTTATCTTAGGGGTAAACAATAACTGTATAATTGAATGTAAGGCCCATTCAACAAGTGAGAATTCATGCCTGATACTGTAAACTTAGCCAAATCCTTATAGACTCTAGATGAGAACCTATTAATGCCACCTTCCAAAGCCCATATAATTTCTTACTATATTCTAAATATCCTTATATCCACAGAGAAGTGTAATTCTCATCAGTCATCAAAGAAATTCTTTTCATAACCAATAGGGATAATTACAAAGTTCCATGAGAGGCTAAAATTCAAAAAATACCTGAAAGCAGAGTCCCCAGCCCCAACGGCTACATCTACAATGCCAGTCTTGCACCTAACTCTAAGGGATCATTGAAGAGGGGGAGGCAAGATTGTAAGAATCTATGTCTAGATAATGTCTTCTAGACCTGACAAGGAAGCACACATGAAATTCCAACAATATGACTGCTAAACAAGACTTGAATAATGATAACATCAATGGATATGCTAATGTGAGTAGGGGAAATATCACAAGCTCCCATTTCTTGATGAAGAGCTATAAGTAGCCAATGGTTTCTAGGGGCGAGAATGAGTTTCCTGCAGGGATGAGCTACCTTATGGGTTATCTAACCCTCAGTGGTCATCCCTAAACACATGGATATACAAACACCACTAACTAGATAAAGTAGAATATAAATATAAATAAATACTTATGTGACAGTACTTAGCAAAGAAGAGGTCACAAATTGGAGACGGCATGGGGGGTTAGGGTTAGGGTTAGGGTTAGACGGGAAGAGAAAGGAGTGTAGATGATGTAAATGAAGTGCTCATAATATAAAATCCAATAATATTTTAAAACAGAAACCTTTAAAAAATAAAGGCTAAAACTTAGAATACCTAATTTAATTTATGACCACTAAATGTTATGGCTAATTAAGATGAGTCTACTTATGAAAGACAAAATGTGCAAGTTCAAAAGAAGATTTATCATGACAATTTCCATTGAAATACTTACATAGTCGAGGATTCTAGTCTCATCAGAACTCATTGCTTAAAAGATGCAGATTCTATGAGTGCTTTACCCCAAATTTCCCCAAAACTTATTAATTTGGACACCAAAGAAGGGTTACTTTGGCAGGCCCTTATTTACATTATATTTTAATAATGTGTTGACCCTATCCTTCACATGCCATTTTAATACTTTCCATTTAAAATACAACCTAAGTTTACATGTTTAAAATAGGCAGTGTTTGCCTGTCCTAACATTCTAGGATTCTCTCATTTTCATACATGTCAGTGTTGGGGAACACTGACTCATCAGCAGGATATGCTCTCTCTGAAGTTCAATATTGAGTCATGTGAGGCTTCTCTCCAAAAGACATGTGCCTCAGATTCCTTGACAAGCTAAGGGGTTTCACGTGGGCATGTTAGCTTTTCAGGAGGATAGAGTGAGGAGTTGGAGAATCTGGAGATCCACCATCTATGTCCAATCTCTGAAGAGACTGGCCTAGAACACAGCTGAATGGTGAAAGTGCAGGTACAGTACCAACCTGGAAAGTATCAGAAGTATATCGTGTGAGGGCACTGCTTGGCACCTGGGCAACTGTCCCCTGGTCATTTGGCATGCCTCATTGGGTCCAAGTACTTATATTTGAGAAGACTGAGGAATGAAGAGCTCCCAGCTCAGGTCCCTGCCAGTAGATCTGGAAAAACTGATTCTGTTTCTTTAGGGGTATTCTTGTTAGGATAAGTTTGGAAGTCTGGCTCAATCTGCCCACGGAAAGTTATGGGCTATGCCAGGCATTCAGAACAGGATCCTTGGTTTGTTTCTGGGGGGTTAGGACTTGGTTTAGGTCAAGAGTCCCAGTGACAGCTTGGAAAGCAAATACTAGGTCAGTTGTATATAAGCCTCACAGAGCGAGCAGGGTCTAGGACAAAACTGGAGTGCTGGCTGGACTGCTCCCCTTTGATTATATCACTTCTTGTCCTTCATTTCACTAGGAGGTTAGAAGAGCCACAGTCCAGGTCTCTTGGTGAGAGATCCAGCCTAGAGTGTCATCTCATGTCAGAATTTCTGAACAGGTAACAAAAGCATGAGAACAGGTTTGACAGATCTTCCTGGTTGTGTGGAGCATCATCAATCTGCTAAGATGTGTGAGGATAATCACATGAATCATATGTTAGGATTTCCCTTTAATCAAATAAAAGTGAAAATCATCCATATAAAAGGACATGAAATTAAATTTAGTAACAAAAATATATTAAATGCTGACAGAAACCAACAAAGTGGTCAGAAGAAAATAAATTATAGTGTCATGCTACCTTTCCTCCCATCATTTTGGAAATTTTAAGTTTTTAAAAACTTGTTATGGTTATATATTTATATGCCTTCATGCCACAGCATGCATGTAGAGGCCACAGGAAAAATTTTTGGGAGTGTCCCTTAAGTTTCTTAATATTTTCTCTTGTAAATTAAGTGGAACAAACTCTTTATATACTTTAAGTAGTTCATTGTTTAGAAAACAGCCTGATGGGTGATAAGTTTTGATGTCCAATTTGAGACATATGTTCATGCACATGAGATTCTAACTTTAGGATGGCATCCAATAAAATCATTTCCACACACTAGATAAGTCAACACTAGTATGTTCTTAATAAACATTCAGTAATAATGCAAGCTAAAAGAAAGAAAAGTGACATTTTAAGAGTACACAAACTGGAATCCCAAAGGCCAGAATGGAATGTCTACAAGTCACTCATAACATGAAGAGAATCAAGATTTCCCAGGAAAGACAGTCTACCCTTAGCCAATCAAAAAGTCTGCTTATTCCTCCCAATTATGCTGCTGCCTCCTTGTGGAGTCTCCAGGTGGCAGTGTTGTGTAGAGTTTTGCCATCTTGCTCTCTGCAGATGTCAAACCAGCATGCCTCAACTTTCTGTCCCCATTGGGATTAAAATTCATGGACTGGGCTATATGCAATGTTTTGGAGTGTGATCTAGTTCCAAAGTAATCCTCCCTCATCTTAGATAATCCACTGGATGAACAGCAAGCTGGATCTAACACTAAGCAGGAAATGAATATACTCTCTAGAAGATCTGAGTGTGCCTACATCCCTGTTTCAGTCTCAAGTCAGTGTCGTAGTTTCAATATGATATTTTGAGCACCTTAACCCATGAACGGTCCATTTTCAACCTCACTGACTAGCATACAGATAGGCTCCTGCTTCCTGACAGATTTAAGCTGTCATTACTCTGGAGGGTGAGCCCTCTGCCTCACTGGTGTCATTTGCTAACATTCTGGATTGTAGACTAGCTATTGTGCCTACATTCTGTGTAATGTTCAGTCATCCCCTCTTTGGAGACTCTGGTAGTATTGACTGTTAACTAGACAGAATCTAAAATCATCTGGGAAATGGACCTCTGGGCATGCCCGTGGGGGCCTCATCTTGATTATGTTCATTGATGTGGGAAGACGAGAGAGAGAGAGAGAGAGAGAGAGAGAGAGAGAGAATGAATATCTCTGCTACGGTGGCAGAGTTGAACAGATGGGGTTATTCAAGTCCTTTCAGAGCCCAGTCAATTTCATCGTGAGCTCAAGATGCTAGGCATGAAGCTGCAGGATTTAGTGTTTTCTTCGCTGGACATTGGTCTTGCTTTGGTTTGAACGTTAATTTCTATGACTAGATTCTTCCTTTTTGAAATAAGAATGTTTACTCTGTGCCATTATATATTGGAAGTATGTCACTTGCTCTTTATTTTTCATTTTTATTGAGTTTTGTGCATTTCATAGAACAGATCTTAAACAAATTTAGGCCCTCCACCCCCATTCACATCCCCATAGCCCCCTCCACACACTGAATTTCATTCACCCAATCATATATGTTAAGTCCTATCCTGTCAAATATTTGTACCAAATATCAAGTTCATCTATTGAAGTATAGTCAGTCTATCTAGAGTCACTCCCTTAAAGAACTATTGGGAGCTGATCACTGCTGGGTGAGGGAGAGTTGATATTCTTTAAGGGAGTGACTCTAGATAGGCTGATTAGACTCCAGTGAATGAACCTTCACAGAGGAACATCTCAATATGAAAACTTGACTATAGAGGCCTTAACATATGATGGAATGCCTGAAATCTAGTGGGGGGGGCGCTATGAGAAGGCATGTATAGGGGAGATGGCCTAAATATAATTAATATTTATTTCATGATATACACAAAAATTCAATAAACATGTACATTAAAAAATAAAAAGTTTTGAAGAATGGTGATGACATTGACTATGGGTGTGTTGACTTCAGAGTGATTATGTTTTACATGGGTGGAAAAGCCACAAACTATTTTGGGTTTACAGGCCTGAGGTAGGAAGGGAGTCTCTCCAGGGTGACAGATTTGAGATATACCATGGAAATGAGAGTATTCATCAAGGAAGAGTAATGGGTCATAGTAAGCAAAAGTTATAAAAGACATGAAAAAGCCACTCATGTATGTAACAGGGACAGATTGGGGGGGAGGGGCAAAATCAACCCCTAAAGTACCAAAGAAGAGATACAGCCGAGAATCCAAGAGATGAGCCTGTCTAGAAATTACAAGAGCCATCTCAGTATGTGTCCTTCCTAGAGGTGCCAGTGGTGGTGAAAGTACTTGCTGTGATTTGTCTTCATAACAATCACCAGAGCACAGCTTGGAAGCGACAGAGCAGGCAGATCATGAGCACGGGATGCTCTACTACACAAGGGTCAGATGGATGCCCCTCAGAATTGAAATCTAGAGAACAGAAGTTTCAAAAGCAGAAAGTTAAAAATAAATGAAGCATAGTGTCTGAAGTAGGATTGGGCAGATGATATAATACAAACAGGCTTCCATGAAGGAAACAGGTTCACTCCTTTCCTCTCTGACAGCAGGGTAAGTTTTAGGATGATCAAATTTGACAATCAGATCTGAAATTGTGACTTGTAATCTTCTCCCAGAGGCCCATAGACACAAAAATAGGTATAGGATTTCTGAATCCTGTTGTTGAACCCAAGTAAACAAAATGACTTAATTTGTGCTGTAGGAGTTCTCACCTAGTCGGCAACTATTTGTGATCAGCTGCTTCCTGTCCCTCTAAACCATAACAGCAATGCTGTGATCATTGCTTTGGTCAGTTCCAGACAAGGTTTTATAATCCCATGTACTTTTTCCTGTGCAGCCTGGCCACCACGGATATTATCTGCCCAAGGTTCTCATTGGCCTTGCCTCTAGGGGAAATACCATCTCTTTCCAGGAGTGCATGACCCAGCTATTCTTCCTTGTCTTCTGGATCCTATGAGTTGCTGCTGCTCACAGTCATGGACTATGACTTCTTTGTGGCCATCTGCTTTCCCCTGCACTACAGCTCCAGGATGAGCCCATGTAGGGCTCTGGTCATGGGTGTTCAGTCCATTTGTGCCCTGAATGATTCCATCAACACAGAACAATGACTGCTATTCTGTAACCCTGAGGCCATCACCCACTTGTATGATATCCTCTACTCTTGATGCTTTCAGTCCTACACATCATGATGATAATATCATGACTCTCATGGCAGATTCCTTCCATGGAAGCATCAACTTCCTGCTCCCCTGTTGTGCTATGACTTCATCATTGCCAACATCCTGCACATGTGCTCAGCTGAGGGGAAGCAGAAGGCCTTCTTCTTCTGCTCCTCCAACCACATTGTGGTCTGTGTGTACTACTTGTCCATAGTCTATGCTTATATCAGGCCTGCTTCCAGCTATACCCCAGAGAGAAGTAAAGCGCCTTCAGTGCTATAATCAGTCCTAAGTCCCACTCTGAGCCCCCTTATCTACACACTGAGGAATAAGGAAATCAAAAACACCCTGGGACACTGTTTGCCCCTTTTCAAACTATAAATAGAAAGGTGCAAGCTGCTGTGAAGGCCTATACTCTCCCACATACACTTGCCTTCCTGGGAGTAGTTTAATGGTATTCAGAGGTAGTTCTCATGATAAAGAAAATCACCTGCAGTTACAGGAGATACACACTATATTTTTGGCCCCGTTGTGTGGTTTTGATTGGGCCCTCAGTAAATATCTGGTTTACAGAACTGCCATGCCAGGTTCTGACATGTACCATCTGAGTAAACATGCTGTCATCCCAGGGTGACAATATCATAGAACTTGGCTTCTCCCAACTCAGTTTTTGCTTACCTGTCACTACCCCCTACCATTGTTCCAAGATCCCTTCAAAAAGACAATATCCCACTTTCTCCGCACTCACATTGGTAAATATATTAGGTACTTTTCTCATTGCTATGACAAAATACATGATACTTTAAGAAAGGCTATATTTTGAATTACAGTTTGAGGGCACAGTCTTTCATAGCAGACAAGTAATGGTGGTAGGAAGATGAGGTGGCTAGTCACATTGCACCCACAGTTAGCAAGCAGAGAGAAAGAGCAATGAATGCCATGCTAAGCTATCTTCTTTTTACACAAACTGGGACTATAGCCCAGAATGGTGGCCCCACAGTAAGGACAGATCTTCCCACCTTAGCTACCTAATCTAGATAATCTCTCACAGACTGCCTGCCCAGAAACTTTGGTCTGTTTGGTGATTCTAGATCCTAAATATGGGAATTTAGCAGTCTGTTCTTATCATCCTTTTTCTACCTCAGTATAACAACAGGTGACATTTTTCAAAGTCCTGGCTTTCCTTCATCAGGTGAAAAGGGTCTGTCATTTATGTTATGGGAAACTGAGGTGCAGGATCAGTCATGCACAAAGAAGACACCAAGAGACTCACATGGAGAAACTGGGAATTTATTCACACCAGTGGCCTTGAGAGGAGTTTCTATCCAAAGCCCTTGAGCACTGAGTTGAACCTCTTCACAGTTTTTATAGGTCACCCCACATTGTTATAGCATTGTGGGTTTATAGCTTATGTGATCTCCAGCACCAGTGCTTCCATGCCCTATGAGCTCTGAAAGTTCCTTCTGCAGGCATGTTTGCAGAGGCAGATATTTAGGGCAGAAGTTAAGATATTTTTAAACATTTTATTTTGGGTGACTTAGCAAACAAGGCATAGCAAACAGATGTTCCACTAGATACTGTGGTACTTATTTCTATTTTATTTTATGAATTATCAGCATTATCGTGCAATGCCCACAGAAGTCAGAAGGTGTCAAATCCCCTGGAAGTTATAGACTGATGATGTTAGTCACAATGTGGGTGCTGGGAATTGAATCCAGGTCCTATATAAAAGTAGTCAGTGCTCTCAGTCATTGAGACATCTTTCCAGTCCCAATTTCCCAATATTAAGATTGCTTTCTCCATTTTAGTTTTGATTCCTTTTCAACACAAATTTTAGAAAGATTTATATAATCACTACCAGGTGGCATTTTAAAGTATAAAAATCAGTCATAAAACAATATCAGAGGCCAGATGTGGTGGTGTATGTCTTTAATCCCAGTACTTGGGAGGCAGAGGCAGGGGGAATCTCTGTAAGATCAAGGCAAGCCTGGTCTACACAACTAGTCCCAGGCCACCTGGGGCTACAGGGAGACCTGTCTCAAAAAATTTAAAAATATATATATATTAGACATACATGAAAGTGACATCAAATTTATGGCTATATTTCTTTTCCACATATTCCTCTCATTTGATACCTGTTTATAATATCTATGGCACCAATCCTTAAAAACTGACTTTGTTAATATTGGATCCTCAAGATCTTGTCCCATTGCCTGATATGCAAGACTAGAAATCAGAACCATTTGTAAATTTACTGCTTCCAAGTGAGAGGAAACAAAGTCAGTCAATCAACAGAGGATAAATGGTCTGTATTAGGTACTTTTCTGTTGCTATAATAAAAAATCAAGACCAAAGCAACTTTTAGAAGGAAGAGTTTACTTGAACTTAAGATTCCAGAGGGGTGGCCGGCATGGTGGTACATGCTTTTAATACCAGCACTCGGGAGGCAGAAGCAGATGGACCTCTGTGAGTTCAAGGCCAGCTGGTCTACAAAGAGAGTTCCAGACCAGCTGGGGCTACAGGGGAACCGTGTCTCAAAAAGACAATAAATAAATAAATAAATAAGATCCCAGAAGGATTAGAGTCCATAATGACAGGGGAGGCATAGCAACCGAAGTGACTGGAACAGAAATCTGAGTGACACATCTTCAAGCAGGCACAGGAAGCAGAGAGTGACTAGAAATTTGGCAAGGTTTAAGAACTCTCAAAGCCTGCCCTCAGAGATGTGCTTCCTCCAGCAAGCCCACACCTCTGAAACCCCCCAAAACACTGCCACCAACTGGGGATGAAGTGTCCACATACTTGGAACCTGTGGGAGACACTTATTCAAATCACTACAGGGTACAAAGAGGAGTGTTACTTTGAGGACTGACAGTGGGCCCGTGAATGGTAGGGTCCATGGGAAGAGTGAAGACCAGAAGGTCCAGAAGGAAGTCAGGGCCTCCTTACATTTCTATATCTGATCCTTTAGGTCACAGCTTTTGTCTTGTATTATTCCACATTGGTTTATCTGAAAAGAGCATTCCTCCTGTAGGAACAACTGTAGGCCTCTTTTCTGCTGTTAATAGATCAAGTCCTCTTCTGTTCTTCAAAACTGATGCAACTACTGAGTCTAACTTTCTGTACTAAAAATATTGATTCTGCGATTTCTCGAAGGTCTCCATTAAATTCTTAGGTGAGGTGTCTCACTTCAATTTGCATGTTAGCTATACTCCCAGCTCCTAGGGCTACACCTGAGGAAATTCCCAGTCTTGCCAGGAGAGGGATCAATATGGGCACTCTTTTGGGTCTGCTGTAGTGTCTGTCTTAAGCAGGCCCTGACAGAGGTTGGTCTCCAGACATAATGTGTATGCGTGGGATCAGGAAAGCAAAAGTTCAGACATCCTTTCATCCTTTGAGCAGGGAGTATAAGCCAAGGAATCACAAATAACAGGAGATAAGGCTGGTTAGTGCACCATCTGTCCTTAATTGGACAAACTGGGTGAGTGCAGCAGTTATGAGTTTGACTGCACTGGAGGCTGAAAGGGGTGTTTGCAGTTCCACCAAGGTCCTGTATACACTGGTTAGGGAGAAGGTCTCTAACTTAGGCTCTGTGGAGTCTATGTTCCCCCTCTATGAATGAAGTCTAGGTTTGATATGTTGAATGAGCTCCCTCAAAGCCAACAGTCAGCTGCTAAAGTGGGATTCTGTTTTGCCAACACGTGATAAGCTGAGTTAATTATTCCCAGTGTCTGGTCTGCAAATCAGTCCCTGAGTCTTGTGGGGAATTGATGGATCTAGATCTTGGAGGTGATTTACCTTGGGGTTACCTATTTTGTGCCCAATCTCTGCTGTTACACCAGGGGTTTGATAGCAGGAACATGAGGTTGTCATATAGGTAACACTGAGGGAACAAAGAGCTACCTTCTCTACCTCAAGCACAGTATTATTCAAAATCATCCTTTCCTCCCACAGTCATTCCAGTGGGGAAGTGTCTATATTTTGAGCATAGGGAGTACAGTGGGAGTTCCTCAGCTTTTGAGATTGTTCATGGGGGAACATATGAGTTCCTCTCTGACCAATAGTGAGGATCTTGAGGAATATATAATTTCCCCAGAAACGTTTTCATGGTAAAAGATGTTGCAGGTAGAATCTGGTGACTGTGTATATTTTTCCCAGTCCCTTACAGAAGCCAGCATTTTGTTTGATACACGAAGTATGGAGGCCTATTGCTGCAGTAGACATAATAATTACAGCAACGTGATGGATGCAAAAGGATTTTCACTGCTCTAGATCTCAGGAGGCCATAGATAGCTATAAGAAGTAAAAGAGTACAAAGAATGTATTCATTATACCGAAATATAGTAAGATAAGAAGACTAAGGCTACTTTTTCTAGCAGATTCCTGTCAATTGCAATCAGACTTACAGCGAACATTAAGAATAGCAGCACAATTAAACTTATAGGAACAGGATTGCATTTTGTCCATATCTCCCAGTAGTCCTTCATTGAATTCTGCAGACTTCCCTTGTGCATTGACCAGTCAGCCTCCAGGTTTGTGTCTGGAGCAAAGCTGTAGAATTCTCACGCTTCAGCCATGCATAGATTGACCAACTTCCAGCACAGTCGAAGAAGGGTGATAGGCCTGAAGAGTGACTTTGCAGGGTCCTCACAGTCTCTGATCACTGCCTGATCAGTCATTCTGGTAGGGTGGCAGCCTTTACTTGGGAGTAATGGATCTATACCTGCAAATTTTAAGGCTATAGGAGTAGCTAGAAGCATAGGATAGAGTTCCTTTCAAGTGGGGTTGAGGGGTACATTGTGCCATGTCTTTTACCCGTATGAAATTTGGTTCGTAAGTGATACAGGTGAAAAATGGAGTCCTCTCTGAGGATTCTTAGTCTCAGTCATAAAAGAACTTAAGAATGAACTCAAAGGGAAAGCTTTAATATAATTAAATTAAAATTAAAGGACAAAATTCTCAGGACAAGCAAGCTTTAAGTCTCAGCAGCTGCTTGAGAAGGAGAATGGAGGGGAGAAAGAAAGAAAACATCAAGTTAAGAGTCTGCATGGAGGTCATACAGACATGTGGTAGATTAGCTACCACAAGGCAGGGAAGGGAAGAGAACTTTAGAGAAAAGGTGAAGAAATGCAAGATGTTGGGCAGCCCAAAGCATTAGGGAAAGCATAGTTAGAAGGACATCTAGGTATACAAACTTCTCTTGACAGGCCTTAACATGTATAGCAGAATGCATGAAATCTAGTGTGGGGCTACAGAAGGGTGGATGAGGGAGGGCATATAAAGATGATTAAGATGTTTTGTATGGAGTACACAAAAATTCAATTTAAAATATACATTGAAAAAAAGAAAAGAAATATGAAAAGGAAAGGAAGCAGATTTACAGGGAATTCATGTCTATGACTTGGTCCTCAAGCATTATATTAAGGGATTTCAGGGAGGAAAAGCTCACCATCTCATTAACATACTAGATATTTCACCCGTCTCAAAGAATAACTTAAAGTGAACACACCTTCCTAGGGGTGATCCTATGACTAGCAAAACTAGAAAGTTGGGTCTTTATCCAGGTCAGAGATTTTATTCTTCTTAACAGCCTTCCCTCAGTGGGCTTCTTGCTGCTGTCACATAAGGGTTTACCAGGTTACTGCTTATAGGCAAGGAAAGTCTTTCTAGCATCCATTGTGTAACTGGGCTATGAGGCTGATAAAGTTAGTAGCCGAGCATGAATCTCTAGATTTCCCATCTTTCTCCAATCTCTGAGGACTCTTACGAGGAGAGGGAGTCTACCAAACAGAATGTCAAAAGGTGAGAGATTAATTCTTGCATATCACCCATAAGAGAGCCATAAACAATACTATGGTCCAGGGCAATTGAGTCTCCTGGCAAAATTTACTCAAGGTCTTCTTTAATATTCAATTTGTATGTTCAACTTTTCCTAAACTCTGTGGCCGAAAGGCTGAGTGTAAGTTCCATTTAATCTGTAGGATCTTTGTTAGTCCTTGCATGAGCCTGACTATGGAGGCAGACCTACTGTCTCATCCAGTTAAGTTGGGCATTCCAAACCAGGGCAATATCTCAGTCAGCAAAATTCTGGTTAGTTTTTTTCACTCCTTATAGGATATGCTTCTGTCCATATTGAATAAGTACACACAATGACTAGCAGATATTTATATCCATTACTAGTATTAGCTTAGTAAAGTCCAGTCCTCTGTATTCCAAGCTGGGAGGGCCCTTGAGTGGCATCACTGCAGGCACAAGTTTGGCACATCTGGGTTATGTTTCTGCACCATGTGGGGAGTCTAACCATACACTAATGCTGGTTTGTCAGCGTCTCTAGAGCTGACATTCCCATGTGGGGATCTCTTCCCAAGTCTTCCTAAAGTTGGACCAAAGGATAGGCCAAATGATCTGGAATAAAGGGATGCCCATTGGGTATCCATCTGAGTCTTTAGTCCCCCCTTATTGTTCTACCTGAGCCTCTTCTTCTAGTGTATAGTTTGGGTATTTGGAAAAGGTTGAAAGCATCAGAGCTCTACATGAAGAAGCCTGGGGGAGGGGCATAGTCATGAATGCCAGTTTTGTTCCTGTGTATGTTCTCCAGTTCCTTTTGGTAATGGTGATTTATCCTTTCAGATATCCTTTGTAATAGTTGATTGGATCCAAATTGCTTCTAGCAGGCATAAGATACCAGTTTTATTTTTAATTGATTTTCCTTCTGCAGTGAGGCATCCCCTCTCCTTATAGATGGTTCATTAAAGGGGGCAAAGGAAGTTTTTACTCCACGTAAATGTTCACCCTTTGTCCCTTGATCAATTCCAAGGTCCTGATATGGCTAACAGTTCTTCCCATTGAGTCGCCCTTTCCATCAGGAGGACCACCAACTCTATCATTTCAGTCTCTGTCACTACCACATATTCTTCCAGATGCTTTCCATTTAGCAGAAAACAAATGCCATCAGTGTAGAGTGTCCAGTCATGGGAGGATATGGGCTAGTCAGTGAAACTGGAGTGACTTGAATATATTTTAACTGATCTATTGTCTCAACGCAATCATGATTTGGGAATCTGGGTTCAACAGGCAGGAAAGCAGCTGGGTTCAGGCCTTTGATATTCTCCAAATGAATTCAAAGGTTCTCGACAAGGAGGCTCCAGAACTGGCTCATACATGGATTGGTGTGCCAGCGGTGCCCTCTGTGGCCCAGGAGGTTGTGACTGTATACAGGACCTTGAGATATAGAGATTGTCCCATAGTCAGTTTGTTAGTTCCTTCAGGGCTAAAACTTGCAGGAACTATGACCATCCCACTTCTATTGGGTCTACTTGTTTAAAAAGGTGGGCCCTGGCCAGGGCCCTGTCATCTGGTTTAGAACTCCCAGGGCTTTTCTCTTCTTTTTAGGAACAAACAAATTAAGTTCTCAGGTTACATGGGGAAATCACAAAGCAAGTGCTTCCAACAGGGTCTTTTTGAGAATAAAAAAAAAAGTCTCCTGCTAATGCTGTCCCCAGTCAGAGGGCTCCCCCTACCATGTAGCTTTGTGGCTTTATAGAGAGGTTTGACTATCAATGAATAGTTAGGAATACAAATGTGACATGAGTCAGCAGCTCCCAGGAACTCAGTCTCCTAGTCTTTGGAGAGTCCAAATTGATTTTTCCATTCAGATCCCAGGGTCGGATGTCTTTTTGAGATCTAGACTCCTAGATATTTGAATTAGTTTTGACAGATCTGACCTTCTTTCAGGGAAGCCCTATATACAATCTCCTGGGCATATCCAAAAGTGCCTCTTTTCCCTGTTTGCAGTTTTCTAGAGCTGTGCTTACCAGGAGTAAGTCATCCACATACTGAATGGATGCACATTTCAGTTCTACACTCAGGAAATGGGCTAAATCATTCGCTGAGGTTCTCCAAATAACACAGGGGACTTTTCGAACCCTTGGGGCAATTGAAGGCAGTTTAGCTGTTCTTTTCGGCTGATGGCATCCAGTGATGCCACACTGGATGTAATAACTTGTATGTATATGTGTTTAGGGCTTACCACTTGGGTTTGGATTACCTATCAGGGAGCCCATCCCTAGAAAAAAAATGGTGGTTCTCCCTCCAACGGCATCCATTGACTGTCTGTAGCTCTTCATCTACAGGTGGTACATTGTAAAATTTCTTTCATTCACATTGGAATGTTGACTTGTGCTGTTATTATATACATTTTGTTTAGGCAATCATATTGTTGAGAGTTCATGGGTACCATCTCTGTCATGTCCAGAAAACACTAGCTTATAGCTGGTATCTTGGTCCTCTGGTTCTTACAATCTTTCCTACCCCACTTCCGTGATGTTCCCTGAGCCTTAGAAGTAGGGGTTGTATTACAGATGTACCAATTGGGGCTGGGTGCCCCATGGTCACTTAGTCTTTGCACTTTGACCTACTGTCAATCTCTCTAGTAGCCTGTCTTCTATAAAAAAACATCTTTGATGTGGGGTAAGAGCTACACTTATTTTGGAATATAAGGTTAAGTATTTAGAATACAGTTAGAAATTATATTGGTTTAGGAAAATGATAGTAGTAAGCTCTCTTCTAGGGTTTAAGACTTCTCCAGCCATGGATATTTGGATCAGGCATGAATTCCCTATTATTAATCAGGCCATAAGTCCAGTTAGACAGCTGTTAATTATCTCCAAGATAAAAGTGCCACTATTGCACCATTGGGGATATCTTGCTTGGACAGTCATTGTTGTGATTTGTGGGGGCATTACACTTCAGTAGACTAGTTATTGTTTTTCACTATTAGCAGCTTACATAGCACCTTCTCATCCTATGAGAGCTAGTGCTCAGGGAAGAGGTTCCCAGGTCAGTTCTAACTAGATTCATCCAAGTTCTGTATCTAAAGTGTGTGTTGTCTTCAGCAATGGGGTCTTGCTTTCAAGTTCTACAAGGCAATCAAGGGCTATGACAATAGCTTAAACTGTTTTGGGAGTCTCTGACTACCCGGACCAAAAAAAAAAAAACTTGAAGTAAGGCTTGAAGTAAGGGTTCTCATGCCTGCCACTTGGGGTGTGTGTGTGTGTGTGTGTGTGTGTTTTAGATAATATAAGGCTCATAGGAGGAATATTATTCTTAAAGGATAAATGTTAAAAGACAAATGACAAAAAGGACCACCTTCATTAAAATAAAAATGATGAGTCAGAGAGATTGCTCAATGGGTAAAGGCCATGAAGGCCTGGAAACCTACCGCAATCTGAATACCTGAGATCAATCTCCAAAATTCATGTAGAGCTGAAAGAAGAGAATTGATTCTGCAAAGTTGTTCTCTGGTCTCCACACATACAGTTTGCACATGCACACTCTTCTCCCACATATCATGCACACAGCAATTCATAAAATTTTTAAAAATCAAAACAGCATTATGATGAGGTGCTATTCATGCAGTAAAACAAAAACGAAACACAAAAAGAATTTACTGGAATAAAGATTGGAAAACATGAACTATTCCCACATGTTTTCTCTACTTTGTGAAAGTTAACTTTGAATCTTTAGATGTGTGCATTTCATTTGGAATTCCCCTAGAGATCAGGAAATTAATAAGAGGCCATGGGGGTGGTGTTTTCAAGGGAGGAGAAATAGAATGCAGTGATATAAAGTGGGAAATGAGAGTAATGGAACAGGAAGTATTAAATGGGCTGGGAGATGGGACAACAAGATAGAGGAGGGAATAGAGGGAGTGATAACTAACACTAAAGATCCTTTGAAAAAGTCGTATGGAAGCTACTATTGTAAAAGCTTTTATTTTTAAGTGGAGTTAGCCTATAATGGGAGTGACAATGCCCCAAATAGACACCACAGGATAACAAATAATAAAAAGCCCAATGTTAGGAATGGGTTACCCCTTTTGGGGTTATTGGCCAGTGAGGACCCCAGAGACCTTCAAACACTATAATCTATTGCCAATGATCTTGCTCAACCTCAAGAACTTGATGGTAGGACCCTATTGCTGAAGACAATACACACTTGAGTCACAGAATATGGAGAAATAATGGTTCGGACTTGGAAGCTTCATCCCTATTCTCCAGCTTTCAAGGGCTAGAGGTGTTATGCATTCTACCAGAGAAGAAAATTAGTCATTCCTACCCAGTTGTGAACCCTGAGAACTACAATAATGACTGTCAAGATATGCCCTTTGGTGCAACAGAAGCATGAATGTCATGGGAGTAACCATGGATTCAAGGTCCATCCTGTAAGATGAAAGCTATATCTGACACTATCATCAAGAATTTGTGACTAGACAGGTCAAAGCACCTAGAGGAGAACCTACTACTACTACTATTCTGCTAAATGGGTATAGTATTAACCCAACTCCTAATGACTTATCATTATACTCATAGTTTTGTACATCTCTCAACTCTCATCAGAGAAGCTTCTTTTGACAGAAGATGGTGATTGATACAGAGACCCACAAGTGATCAAAGTGCAGAGAATAAGAGACTAAAGAATGCTCAGGCCAACATGGGACACTTATATCACACCCTCTTCTCCTAAGGCTCAGAGATCATTTCAGAAGAGGGGAGGAAAGATCATAAGGACCAGAGGTGGTGAATGAATACAAGGAAACAGGTTCCAGATACAGCAGGGAAGATATAAACCCACAACTCATTGGTTGTGACAGAATGCAAAACCTGCACAAGCTCAAACCAGACAAAATCCTAGCATGGTGGACTCAATAGGTTTAGGAAAAAAGGGCAGAAAGTTGGGTGGATAGGGAAGTGGAGGATGAACCTAGAAGGAGCTGCAGGAGGGGGGTGAATATGCTCAAAAATGCATGTATGGAATTCTCAAAGTACTAATAAAAATGGGAAAGAAGAAATCTTCAACAACCTCAGAAATTCTAAACTCTAAATTAATAGCTTGGTATGAGGGGCCGGGGGGAGAGAGAGAAGAGCCCAAATGAAAGGTCAGTGAGAAGGAAAGACAAGCAAGAGAATAAATGAGCAACTTCAGACAGTGAAGGCTTTATTTGGAAAACAAAAACTGTAGAGAGGATGTCTCTGTAAGAATCAGAACTAGCTGGCCTCTTACAAGCTGGCATAGTTATAGAGCAGAAGAGTAAGGTGAGAGAGGTGGTTGAAAATCCTCCTTTTGGGGGCCTGACTTGCTGTGACTAGAAGTAACCAGTGAGTAGTCAGAGAATGTGCATAATTGATAAACATCTTTCCTTGCTGGCCATTTCTTGGAGTCAGTGGAGTAGGTCAGTCAAGAATCTAGAGAAATAAGTTAATCTACTTCCAGAAACCAAATTACTATAGTTACTGGAATTGCCATAGTTCAACCAAAATGGAGTTTTATAAAATGATGCTATCCTGGCTAGTACCACATAGTGGTAAAATTCATGGCATCACATAAAGTAAACAAGGTATTAACTGGGATATACTGTTGGAGACTGAGATGGCATCTCTTAGAACAAACTGAATCTGAGGCTTTGTAGCTACAGTAACTTTCTTGCTAAAGGAGGAGACTCTAAACACAGAAGTCTTTTAACTCCTGTCAGGCAGAATACTGCCTGGCAAGTGGGAGAAATTAGATGGGTTAAGACCCTGTTATGTTTTTTGTTCTTAGAAAAGACCTATTTCTGTTGGAAAACATTCTGCAATACTTGATTTATTACTGCCTTGGACCCCCTTCCTCAAGTGAGTTATGACCAAAAAAGTTTTACAACACTCCCTGTGTAATCAATACTATTTACATTCCTCTTCTATCTTCCTATCTGATTATGTCATTAAATCTATTTGTCTGTTTGCTTATCTTCTTGTAGCTCCCATTCCTCTTTCTATATATAAGCTTGTTAAACCAGGCAATAAGTGACTTGCTGCAAGAGACACAAGTCCCACAGGCTGACTCTGCAACACTGATCTCACCTCCCCAGAGCAAGACCCCTGCAATATATGAAGCATCCTACAATCAGATTCTCTTCTCTGCTTATAAGTAGGGAAATGCAAAATGTAACACAGTTAAACCATTGTTTCATGGCACTAGATGGGTACATGGGCAATAGTTAGGAAATGTATTACTACCAAGTGTTGATGACTCAGTAGGGTTCCTTGAACTCCCTGGTAAGCTCCAGGTGAGTTAGAAAGCCTGGGACTTGTATGCCATGTTGCCAAGACCAATCTGGCATGTGTGCAACAACTCCAGAAAACTCCACAGTAACAAATATTTGGGATTACCCTGTCAGGATAGTAAATGACATGTAAAGTCCTGATCTCAGTGACCCACAGCTACTCATCACATTATAGATTCATCTTATAAAGCTAATAAGACTGAAAAATCAAGCCATTATTGAAACCGGTATATTACAGTAAATTCTTTTTAAGGAAACAATCAATGCAAAAATATCAGAAAACCACAGGAACTATTAGAAGGAACATTCAGGGCGATTCTCAGTTCTATATGGGACACAGCTGGAATGTGGATGCTGGGTTAGGAGTGAGTGCTTGGTGTTAATTAAGTTAGCATACTTTACCATTTACCTGGTAAATCCTGTATCATTCTCTAGACATCAAACACTTTACTAAAGACAGGCAGTATTTGCGGAAGGGTTCTCTTTATTGTTGGCTCTGACACCCTCTAGCCAGCTCAGCATGAGTTTGCTGAACCTCCTGCCATAGGTAGCCTGGGTAGCCTTGCATGGCTGGTCTGATGCACCCTTAAGGTCTCAGAGCACTGAAAGACACATAGAACCCAGGAGATGACTTCCTCCACCCCTCAAGTCTATCTCTTTTCACTGTTTGTAGGAAAACACTGTTGTTTGCTCCCAGAATGTCAAACAGCGGTTCAGACTTGGAGAGCCAGCTGGCAGATGAAAGAACACAGCATCAGTTCTCATTCTTTTGATATCGAGTATTGTGTCCTCACGCTGACTTGCCCTTTGGACACTGTGATGGTGTGTGTTCTATGCCTTTGTTTTACTTGGAAAAGATTTTTGGCTTCTGTCAAGGCCATTAATTTTAATGGAAAACACTATTGAATGCTAGATACTTATCCAACAAGTTTCTCGTTTAGGACCTTTTAAATTTTTTTAATTAAAAAAATCCATAAGTGAGTATTGTATTTACATCATTTCCACCCCTCCCTCTCCCCCCTCCAATTCTTCCTCTGTCCTCTGACTCTTTCTCAAATTCATGACATCTTCTATAATTATTGTTGTCATATATGTAAGCACACACACACACACACATACACACACAAAACAGACATAAAACCTACTGAATCCATTTAGTGTTGCTGTTATGTACAAGTTCATGTGTTTATTGATGACCATTGGAACTGAATAACTTATCAGGCAGTGACTCCCAGGAGAAAACTAATTCTCCCTTTCCCAGCAGCCATTGATTGCCCATGACTCTTCATCAAAGGATAGAACACTGTGAAATTTCCACCATCCACATTAGCTTTTAAATTATAAATAAGAATTTAACAAAGGCTGACATTTTATCATACAGAACAACAGAACGTTTATAGGAAAAAGTTCTTGAATCAACTCCCATCTTAGTAGCATTTTAGGTATTAAAATGTTATATTCTATCTTTTTTAAAAACCACTGTGAACTAAGGATTTATTATTGCTGAGCGCCATTTTAGAAATCTTATAATTTCTTCTTTGAGTGTGATGGAAGCGAAAGTCAGAGCACCATGCCTGACATATGACTTGCCACAAGTAAAACTCTGTTCTGTGAAGGCCCAGGAACCAGGGAATGGATATTTCTTTGTGTTCCCATGTGGAGTTCAGCCTCTCTTGATAAAAGATGTTCCAGATATAGGAGAGTTCACATTTATGAGAGCAGGAAACCAAGACATACAAGTTATGACATACAATGCATGCAGAGATAAGTAAAACATGAATAATCGTTGGATAGGGGTACTGTAAACATTACTGTCATTGCTAAAATTAATTTATAAAATAGAATAAATTATGTCTGACCAAATTTAAAACTAATGTTCTGAAATTCTTGAGAGTTTGGTACATTGTGTGGAAACTGGAAAAGAAAACTCTGTTAAACTTGTTCAGGTAGAAAGCTGTTGATTAATTTTTCAAGTTAATTAAGAACATAAAGTCTGTAGCACGTGGCGGTGCACATATTATAATCCCAGCACTCAAGAAGCAGAGGCAGATCTCTGTGAGTTTGAGGCCAGCCTGGTCTACACAGAGTTCCAGGCCAGCAGTGACTAGAGGGAGACCCCATCTAAAAAAAAAAGCCAAATAACAAAGAAGGAAAAAAAAACATAAAGTTCAAAAATACATTAAGATAGAAGAATAAAAACTTGAAAAATAACAGCAATACTTCAGAATGCCAGTGTATCAATAAAGAAAAGGAGCAAACAAAATATTATGAAGCAAGCAAAAGCTCGGGAAAGGAAACACACATATTATAAGGCCTGATTGGTCAGTGATTATAATAAACACTGTAGTTCTCCTATGAAAACAAACTTTCCACTTATTTCAAAGCTGCAAGATAATTGCAGATACTACATGTTTTCTCTAATTTGTGGGTCCTAGCTTTTATATAGAAATGGCAGTGTGGGGGAGGAGCAGAAACAAAACTTAGGGGAACAAAGAAGACTAATGGAAAAGGTAAATGGGAAAACTGTGAAGGGGAATATGCTCAAAGTACATTATAAGCTTGCATGAAAATGGCCTTAAATAACACAGAATAATGCAATAAAATAGTTAAGATGCTTATAATATGCATATTGTGACAAAATGACATATCAATAGTTCAAGTTCTAGAATGAACAAAGACTAAGAAAATACAATAAATACAAAACATGTGTGGCAGTGATAACTGAGGGGACAGAACACTCTCCATACCTGCTTAGTCACTTTCCAACCCCTCTGGCAGATAGCAGAGGTTACCATCTAATGAATATGCTTTAAAAAAATCTTCACGTTTTCAGTTAGGTTCTTAAGAATCTGTCATTCTCTTGATTAAAAAAAACAGGCAGGAGAAGCTCTTCAGGAATATCAGAAGAAAAATCAACAGGGATTACTTCTCAAAGAACAATGATAACACAAGCAAAATTATCAACATAGAGAAGACTTCAGAACAAACTTAAAGACCTCTGGATCATGAGAAACCCCAGGAGGATAGAAAAAGGGAACAGAAAATATGTTCCAAGAAATTGTGGCTGAAAACTTCCCAAATTTAATGAAAACTATTCATGTTCGTGAGCAATAAGAGTGGAACAAACTCTAAGCAGGATAAACTGAAAGAAGGCCATATCCAGACACATCACACCAATGACCAGAAGACAATGAAAAAGAGGACTCCAGGGAGCAGCAGAGCAAAGCAAGGTGCCACAACGTATCTGCTCCCTCCATAGAATGGATTCCATAGAAGCAGACAGCAGGAAGACAGATTAAAAGCATTAACAACCAGAAAAAAAAACTAGAAACAACTAGAAAAACAAACTAGAAAATAAAAACACCGGTGTGCTTCAGAAAAGAAAGTGTCAAACATAATGAGTAGGTCTGTTTTATAAGAAATGCTAAGACATATGCTAAAACAAAAGAATGTTGAATAGTGTTTAAATGGGTGTGACACACATATCAAGAGGTGAGAGCACATTTAAGTAGGTACAACAATAAAATTAGAAATGAAAAGAGTGTTGTGTGAGTTGGGTGTGGGACTCTTGTTTGTGCTTCATTCACTTCCTATAGTTTGGATCTGTTTCAGAAAGATGCTTTACTTCCCCAATTAAAAGCTTCTTGTTTTTTTGTTTCTCTATTCATTTTGGCTTAGGTTTTGAATAAAGTCTCTCTGTGTAGCCTAGGCAGGTCTTGAGTTCATGGCAATCTTCTTGCCTCAGCATCCTAAGAACAAAAGTATCTTTTTAAACATTGGGCATACTGGCGTGTGCCTAAAATTCTAGTACTTGTGAGGCAGGAGGATTGCAAGTTTAAGACCAGCCTGATCTAAAAGGGAAATTCCTCTCTCAATCCTACTAAAGTATCTTTTTAATAGTTATAAACAATACTTTAATTCCAGTAAAGCCATTATTGTTTTACCAGTAAGTTCTATCAAAGGCCACACAATTTCTCTACAGGTTAAAACACAGAGAAAGATAAAATGTGTTTCTGTGATTTCTAGAGCTTATACACTCAAACACAGAACATGACAGAACACAAATACCACAGCCTAGCTTTATTTATGTTATGAATGCAAGATCAGCGACAATACTATTAATAAGTTGAGGCTTCACCAACTGAGAGCAGCACTCTGTGAAATGAACACAGAAGTGCATTTAGATGAGACAATACTTCCATTTAGCATAAAGTAAACAGATCTCATAATAAGAATCATAGGAATGTCTCAATAAAAATTGTTATCATCTCATCTTTCTATAAGTACTGTTAGTTAACTAGGTAAAGAAGAAATATGTCAAAATATCGTTTTCACACTCAGCACTACAGATATGATGAAAGAGTGCAGCACAAGGCACAGTTACTCTGTCCAACTGATTATCTAACCTATTCTAGGAGGTCCAGTCCACTGAGTAACATGCAAGACAAACAAAGGCCTTGACTTCTAAAACCAAGTATATAGAAATTCTATTTTATTTAGTACTTAATCATGGCTGGGAATCCAACAGCGTTATAGCCAGAGATCTCTGTGTCATGGAACTTGGTTGCAGATCACACCTGTATATGGCAGCACCATGACTCCAAGAATGTATGTGTTCAGGTGAGCTGTGCAGGTTTCAGCCAACTCTACCTTCCATAACCTGATGTTTCCCATCCTCAGACCACCAGATTCCAAGATTGACTCAGCTTGAACAGAACAGACTTTGCCCCTCCAGCACCAACAGGAGGGACCAATTTAGACCAGGAGAGCAGCGGACAATAGAGAAGACAGCCTAGGTAGGTCTGTGTATGCCCTTGGAATAGAATCCCACCACCCCAGAAAGCATAGTCGACGCAGATAAAGCACAGTGATCAAACCAGCAGCAACTCGGTCACATCATTAGGGGTAACATCAGGAAGAATTTGTCCTGAAGCCCGTGCTAAAGAGGGAGCCTCTCACTCTGTAACCCAGGGAAGTTGATGAGCAGACAGCAGCACCACATCTGTGGTTTGAAGGACAGAACAGTCTATACTGCTAATAGATTATGCAAAAGAAATTTGGTTTAGAATGCAGGGTATGATATATAACCTCATTTTATGTAAATGAAAGACTAAAAAGGCTTAAAATAACTCAAAATTCTTAAGTGATGCTGCAGATACACTATAATTTTTGTTTGCTTCATTTTCATCATGTTTTCTAGTGCATACAAAGATGTACAGCTTACATAAAAGTATAAAATTACAATATATAAAGTAAGCCCTGTATGTTACCAGTTAGATAACAAATGAAAATACACAAGCAAAGCTCCACAAAATACCTAGATGCTATAACAGAAAAGTGGATGTGGGAGCATATGAAGGAATTAACCAATACATATGCATGTATTTGCAGCCTACCATGCAGAGGAATGTGAGCTGCACTGCATTCCCAGATGGACAAAGACAAGATACTTTACAAACACAAATTCCTCTAAATTGTGTTTGATAAAACAAATTCAACAAAACTTTACATTTTTTCAGAATTGACAGAATATTCTGAAGAACCATTTCCACAGAATTAACATTTACGGACCTTCGGAGGGACTGGCAGTGGAGCTCCATTGTACTTCACCTGCCTAGTGTATATAAAGACCCTGGGCCTGACCCTCTTTGCTGCATATATATGCTATCAGATTATCTAAAAATTGCTTGACTTTCTGTCTTTGCTTCTGGTTTTTTCTTTCTCCATTGAATTTTTAAGTTGATTTGACAAAGTGGAATAGGATTCAGAAGTTAAATTCCCCTGTTTGTGTCCTCAGTTCCCAGGTGGTGGCCCAGGGGTTCTAGGGCATCAGATCAGAAATTAAGTATTTGCACCTCCAGGGATGGCATGTTCTTGGAATGGGCAGCATGTAATTGGTACTTCCTTGCATAAACCTTACTTAAAACAAACACATGTAAACATGATCTGAATGCCAACAAGTATTGAGAGGAAGAACAGTCTCCCACCCCCAAGACTGACCTATGAGTTGTCCCTGCATGTGTTTACCAGACTTATGATAGATAACAGAAACCAAAGTATTGACAGAGCCCAGTCCTATCTTTGTCAGATCGGTAGATGTAACTTCTAAGAGGTAATTGCTCCAGGGTTCAGTCTTTGAAATTATGGCCAACCACAGCTAATAATAAACCAGTATACCTCAGGCCAAGGGAGAAGAGTGTGGTATTGGCTGATGAGTCACCCTCCTTCTCAACAACACATTATAAAAGCTTCGTTTTTCCTCAGTAAATTCCTACAAGACCAGAGTGGGACGGCAAAGGCACCATGGCTGCTCTTGGCATCACCATTGCCTTGCTGGTATGGGTGGCCACCCTCCTGCTCGTATCCATTTGGAAGCAGATCAATAATAGTTGGAATCTGCCTCCTGGACCTTTCCCACTTCCTTTCCTTGGAAATATTTTACAGCTTGATTTGAAGGATATACCCAGGTCCTTTGGCAAGGTAAGGGAACTATTCCTAACTTGGGAAAACAAGGGAGAGTTTAGAAGTAATATTTGTATATATACCTCGTTCCCAGACAGAATGTTTTTATTCAATCCCAGGCTGCTATGATACTGAATTACCAGTTGAGCCCAGCTTGAGCATGGAGAACTCTCAGTGGGCATTGCCTTTTCAGGCCCAGAGGTGCCATACAGTTGGAGTGATTATAAGATATTGGTGTTGTTGGCATTATCACATGTCAGCTGCAACAACAGGTGTACCCTAGTTGGTGTCGACCTGTATATCAATGAACAGACTGAACAAGGCAGTATTGGGACAACTGCTCCCCAGAATAGCAATACCTGTATTTTGAGAGTGTTGTGAATATTGCATGGGCTAACCAATTTCAAAATGCTACCAGGCATGCAGTTGCTGCTCAGTGTCTGTGTTAGGAGGTGTCTTTGCATATGGCAAACTGGCTACAGGCTTCAGGAGAACTGGCTCAAAGTGAGCTGGCAGCACTCTTGCATCTAGAGTCTTAACTTTCGAAGCAAACAAGAGGCTGATGGGTGTTGATAGTGATAAAACAGCGCTAGAGAACTGTGTCTAGGTGGAGGTAGGTGATCCTAAATGCCCAGCAACTTCTGGTGGGGAGAATCTCTCCACATCAGACTGGACAAAGATGTACTTTCCCCAAATCTCTCTAACTCTCTGTGAACAACAGAAAAAATAATCAGAGGTGAGGGCAGTCTAAAGAAGACTCCTTCAGTAGACCTCCTGGTCTACTTTGTACATTGGTCCTTACAGTTGGCAGAGCGTTTTGGACCAGTGTTCACATTGCACCTGGGATCAAAGCGCATTGTGGTCCTACATGGCTACAAGGCTGTCAAGGAGGTGCTGCTGAACCATAAGAATGAGTTCTCTGGCAGAGGGGAGATTCCTGTGTTCCATGAGTACAAGGACAAGGGTAAGTTGGCTTCCTGGGCAGTGGATAGAGGTAAACTAACAGCAAGAGTGACATGATATTATTTGTTCCCCCAAATATTACACAAACAATAGTAGTGAAGTAACAGGATAAAGACAGAAAAACAAAGACCCAGGTATGTCATGGCTGGTACCTCCATGAAAGCTGCTATGAGACTCACACTGTATACCCCATGAGAGAACTTCCAGGCCCCTACTCTCACCATAGCATTGACTAACTTAGAGAAAGGTAGAGGGGCTCCTGAGCTGAAAAACCTTCCTCTGAGGCAGAGATTGAGGGACAAGGCTTCAGGAGTGTAGAGAGCACAAGGCCGGCAGAGCTTTTCTTGGAAAGAGCTGGGTTGGGCTGGGACTGCCTTAGATACACTGAACTGGCTCCAAGGGGATTCAACAGCTTTAAGAGACAACTGAATAAGCCACCAGTCAAGATGACTTAGATTTATGTTCACAGAATGAAAAATGCTCATAGTTAGCTGAGATAGAGATGGAAGCAAAGGAAAAATATTTTCAGAGTTGTTGATTCCCAATGTCTTCATGGGGGTCCATGAGGCCATCAGCTGGGAGGAGAAACAGCACAGCTCATTTGAAGGGACAGTATAGTTTGTAGAGAAGGGATAGTATTCAGTCTTTTCATCTCAGTGTCCCCAAACTGGGAAGTCCTGTGACCTTCAGATCTTAGTCAAGGACACTGTTGTGAAGTCAGAAATCTGTGAGTTAAGGTACTTGTAAAGTAAGGGTTAAAATTCATGAGATCAGAAATTTTTGGATTGTTTAAGGATTGTATTAATAGGCAGGAAAGGGATGAGTTATCACTTAGAGCAGCCATCTGTGGTTTATTTAGCATGGTAAAGGTTCAGGGCAAAGTATGGCATCAAAGAAAATAAACTGATGCTATGAAGAAGAAACCATGAAACACAGTATGTCTCCTCTTTCCTCTTGTGCTTCTACTATACCTACACATGCCACCCAATACCCAAGACTAACTCTCCCCTCCCCCTCCCCCTCCCTACTTCTATAAGAATTGGGAATTTGGAGCAACCTCTGTTGGCCCCTTTTTCTTAGGGATTGTTTTCAATAACGGACCTACTTGGAAGGATGTCCGGCGCTTTTCCTTGAGCATCCTCCGTGACTATGGGATGGGGAAACAGGGTAACGAGAAGCGTATCCAGAGGGAGGCACACTTCCTGGTGGAGGAACTCAGGAAGACTCAGGGTATGTATCTCAGCAAACAGCCAGAAGGAAACCATGACTAGGTTCCCAAAGACACTGAACAACCAGAAAGTAGATGGCTAAAGAGACCCTGGAGAAGAAAAACATCAATTTTGTCCCCAGGCACTGCCTTCTCAACTTGAGTTTATAGCTCTGCTTCCCTGGGAAGCAAGAATGATTGCCAGGCATGACTGTTGTATGCTAAACAGCATTAAAAAGTAAAGAGATGAGCCTAGAGAGATGGTTAAGAGTGGTTAAGAACACTGACTGTTCTTGTAGAAGACCCGGGTTCAAACCCCAGCACCCACATGGTGACTAATAATCATCAATCATCTGTAACTCCAGTTCCATAGGATTTATGGCCTTTTCTGTCCTCTGTGGGCAATGCACAACATGGGTGCACTTACACACATGCAGACATAACACTCATACACATAAAAATAAATATATATAAAAAAAGAACCCACAGCTTTAAAAATAAAAAAGTGAAGAGGTTTGGAGACTCAAACTTTCACTATGTCCTCAGTGAGGACTTAAAAGAGACTGAGCTGGCTAGGAAGACCGTGATGAATGTGCTCACTCAGACTCTTCATCTGTTTTCCAGGCCAACCCTTTGACCCCACCTTTCTCATTGGCTGTGCACCTTGTAATGTCATAGCAGACATCCTCTTCCACAGGCGTTTTGACTACAATGACAAGGAGGTTCTGAGGCTCATGAATTTATTCAATGAAAACTTCTACCTACTAAGTACTCCCTGGCTCCAGGTGACCACACTCCTCCTTTTCCATGAACTTTCAGTCATACTGTTTATATCACCATGAGAAGAAAAATTCAGGTTGTGTGGGAGAGACATGCTAGAAAAGCAAAGAGCAGGAATATGTAGAGGATACTGGACTGACTCAGTATCTTTTTCCTAACCTCAGCACACATTTACTGATGTGTGCATACTTTCTTTAAAAAAAATGTTATTAAATTTTTATTTCATACAGAAAACCTCAGTCTATCTCAATCACATTTATACCACCTTCCCCACTGGCACCCTCCCACAGCCCCCCACTGAAATTCATACACTCTGTCATTTGTGTTAAGGCCTAGTGTGTCAAGTTAGTATCCCCAGATGTTCCTCAGTGCAAGTTTATCCATGGAGGTCTAGTCAGCCTATCCAGAGTCTCTTGGTTTAAGAAGATCAGCTTTTCCTCAACCAGCAGTAATCAGCTGTCAATAGTTCTTCAGCTAAAACTGGAATCTGCTGCCCATTTCCCCAGTTCCATGCTAGGTTTTTGTCTACTTGAGTGTGCATGGGCCTTGTGCATGCTGACACTATTGCTGTAGGTTCATATAAGCAGGGTCCCAAAAGCTTGTAGGATTGTGTTTCCATATGGTTATACACCTCCTCCCTGGTTTTTACAAACTTCCCATCCCCTCTTCTGCAGTGGTCCCTGAGCCATAGGTGAGTGAAACTTAATACAGGAGTCCTGTCCAAGGACCCACACTCTGCCCACTCCTAATTTCTCTGTTTTGGCCGTTTGTGACCTTTTGTGTTCCTGGCCCTCTGTTGCATGAGAGAGCTTCATTAATGAGAGTTAAGAGATTGATTAATATTCTCTTTACCCTTTGTTCTATGTTGCAGGAACCTTAGCACAGCTTTGTAGATGTGCCAGTTAGGCTTGGGCAATTCACAATGTCTGGGTGTGACCAGTTGTGGTACTCTGTAATAGTTCCTGTCTGGTACAAAAGAAGTTTCTTTGATGAGTGTTGACTGGGATACTTGGCTGTAAATATAAGGATACATATTTTGCACTCTGTAAGAAATTATATTAGTATAGGAATCTTACTACCACTACTTGGGGAATAGCACCTCCCAAAGACACTGTTGCCCCAAATATTCTAAACAGTACCATAATGACAACCATAAATTCACTATTCAGACATTACTAGCTCAGTATATAAAATCATGTTACATCCAGAAAAAAATATAGTGACATAATGTTTGATCTCCTTAGCTTTATAATAATTTTTCGGATTATCTTCGCTACCTACCTGGAAGCCACAGAAAAGTAATGAAAAATGCGTCTGAAATAAAAAAGTATGCACTTGAAAGAGCCAAGAAAAACCTTCAGTCACTGGACCCCAGCTGCCCCCGGGATGTGACTGACTGCTTGCTTGTGGAAATGCAGAAGGTACTGAGCATGGGTATGAAAGATGGGCTTGCTGGAGTGGGGCAGAGTGTATATAGTTCTTATAGTATGACCCACTTACTGGTGTCCAGACTGCTTACCACAGTTGCATTTTGATGTTTTTCACAAACACACTTGGCTTCAACATAACCACCATGCTCTTCTCTGACCAGTCTTGGAAGGCATAGGGAGGGAGGCTTGTAGTGGGCCCTCCATTCAGCTCCCTCCAGGCCAAGATGGACTGTAGCCCTTCAGGGAATGAAGTCTTCTGTCTAAGAAGCCTTCAGCATCCCTTTTGGCATACATTGCCCAATTGCCTGTTCCGAGTTCTAGGCCTCCCTAGCTGTACCTGCCTGTGTCCCCTAGGATCTATTATATTGGTGAAGCCTATTGTGGGCCCTGCCTCTTACTTTCTTGTTGTCTTGAAAGTACCTAAATCCTACACTGAGTTCCTCTAGATAGGGTCCATTTGAGAATTCTGGTATCAGTTCATCCTCTCCCTGCTCCCGGACCCCAAAGCACAACCTTGAACCTGGAAAGAGGGTAAGGCCAGCCCCTGTACCTTGAGGGTCATTATCAGATGCCAGGTCATCTTACTTTCTGAAAAAACCCTGACACTACTGACAGAGACAGAACCCTGTGACCTGGACAAGAAATCCTGCCCTTAGCCTTTTTTCCTGGGAGCCTAAGTTTCCACTGTCATGAGGTAGAAATGATTAATTCCTGGTTTCACAGGAAGAGTTTTGCATACCTTGGTCCCTCTCTGGCTGAAGGGCAACAGGTATCACTTCTCAGCACCTGAAGAGATCTTCTCACCCAGTCCTTGTTTATCTCCAACTTCACAGGAAAAACACAGTCAAGAACCCATGTACACAATGGAAAATATTTCTGTGACCTTGGCTGACATGTTTTTCGCAGGAACAGAAACCACCAGCACCACTCTCAGATATGGGCTTCTGATTCTCATGAAATACCCAGAGATTGAAGGTACGTGGAATGAGATGCCAAACTCCCATGTGGCGTAGCAGAGCCATTGCAGGGCCACTCTGCCTGTATAGTTCCGGTATTAGCTGTTGGTCTATGGCTGCTTGCTTACCTCCTTGGTGCCCCAGGGTCATTGGATGAACTTCTTTAGGAGCAGATGTCCTGTATGTGCCAAGAACCTGGTATCCTGAACACCCCATTGTGGCCCCTATGGCCTAGTATTGAAGTACAGAGGGACAAAAGGTCTGTGTTCTGCTCCGTAAACAACCTAATTATGACAGTGAAAATAAAGTCCCAGATTCCCCTGAGAAAGAATTTTTTTGGTTTCTAGGCTGAGACAGGGATGAGGTCATGAAGGGGTTCATCCTGGAGCATCTTACCCCAGTGGCTCTGGCTCTGGTTCTGCCCCTGCCCCTGCCCCTGCCTCTACCTCTGCCATGCAGGGGCTGAGATTAAAGGTGTGCACCACTATGTCAGACATTTTTTGTTTGGTTTCAAATTATTAATATAAGGAATTTCTAGTATAGACGAAGTACATATGACAGACACCCATTGCCAAATTGAGCATGTATTAACATTTTGTCATATTTGCTTCAGAGACACTGCAAGGGAAACAGGGTACAGAGTCAGTCAAAGCCCACCCCACCAATTCACACATCTCTGCCTCCCCCACCCACAGAAATGGCAATGCTTTGGGACTACTATATTCCATTCCCACATGTGACTGGACATTTAATACTGAGTATCCACACACATCTGATATTATTGCTGTATATGTCTTAATATTTTACTTGAGTACCATACTATATTCAACTTACTGAAAATTGTTTTAACTCCACATATTAGAAAGTCCCATAGAAAATATCAAATACAGAAAGGCTGAGGATGAGAAATTTGCCAAAGGCTGCCATTACCTCTGTTGTACATTCTATCCTGTCATCCCTTCCTACTTTTTAGAAGTATATAACAGTAAACCAGCCTGGGATAATAATGCAAAGATTTCTCTCTAAGAAGAAATTTCCAAAATCCCTTTTTTCATCTCTACTTCTGACATGAAGAGAACTAGATAACCATTATCAGTTATGATAATGGATACCCAAACTTCCTGTGAACTGTGACTGACTCACAGAGCTTAGTTCTCACTGGCTTTTGTGGGAAACTGATTTAACAATTCAAAATACCTAGTGACCATAAATACCAATTAGTGTGCTTCATAAACATCCAGTGGATGGGTTTGGTGGATGGATAGAAGGGTGGTTGGATAGAAGTGTGGGTGATGGAGGGGAGAGGAGAAGGCTGGAGAAATGCATGAGTGAATGAATGAGTAGGTGGGTGAGAGGGTAGAGGGGTGGGTAGATGAGTGGGTACATGGGTGGAAGAAAGGGTGGGTATATAAGCCAATGGGTAGGTGGGTAGATGCAAATGATTAGATCGATGGGTGGATGGTGGCTGGACAGTCATCCTGGAATTAAACCTTTAAATTGATCTCATTCTTAACTTGGCAGAGAAACTTCATGAAGAAATTGACAGGGTTATTGGGCCAAGCCGCATGCCTGCTGTTAAAGACAGGCTAGAGATGCCCTACATGGATGCTGTGGTGCATGAGATTCAGAGATTCATCAACCTTTTGCCCTCCAACCTGCCCCATGAAGCAACCCAGGACACCATGTTCCAAGGATATGTCATTCCCAAGGTCAGGCATGATCTGGAGAGCATTCCATGGGCACTATCCTGTTAGCTTATCACCTAGCCTGCCAGAGCCAGAATGGGAACTCAAGGGCTCCTTTCTCCAGCAGATGTGGCTGGATACGAAGGCCAGACCAGCATTCTTGGTCTGCAGAATTCTTTGCTAGCAGTCTTCCCATTAACCTAGTCATCACATAAATGAAGGAAACTAGAAAATGCCTCCTCTATTGGTTCCTAGGACTTGTAGTACATTCTAACACTGGGATCCCATAGCAGCAGCAACCTGGCTTGTATTCATACTATCAAAGACACTGGGCCTTCCCCTTGTTTTAAATATGACCCTGGCTTGTTTCTTTCTGGTCCTTAAACAATGCTTCCAATTACAAATATGCTAGCCTATGTAATACAAAATTCAAATAACTCTATTCAATGGGGGACTTCCAGATGAGAGCCCTATTTTGTTAACTTGATTCACAGAAATTTCTATGCTTCTTCCAGGGCACAACTGTAATTCCAACTTTGGACTCCCTTTTATTTGACAACCAAGAGTTTCCAGATCCAGAGAAGTTTAAGCCCCAGCACTTTCTGAATGAAAATGGGAAGTTCAAGTACAGTGACTACTTCAAGCCATTTTCTGCAGGTAAGCAGAAATTCCCTGAGGAATTGTCTCCTAGCTCTACTTCTGTGTGCTTTTCTCCAATCTTTGATGTGGACTCTCACCCAATCCTATCATGTCCTTGTATATATAATCTAAGGGTGTTCCTTGTTCAGAGAAGTCATATGAAGTCCTGGGAATGAGGTGTTTGGATTATTTTACCACAGAGTGGACATTTTGTCTAATTAATTGTTAAACTGCTTATTTTAACATGATTTAGTAGAATGTTTTCAAAACTATATTACTTAATTCCTCATTAGTTTAAACAAATTAATAAACTCTAGTCTGGCTACCTAAACTCTTCTTAGGAAGCATCCAGGTCTTCCCAGATGATCCCATCCCAGGGTCTAATCTAGGGTTCTGGTGAAGGAAGATCTCATAGACAACTTGAGAATTTTAACATCCAATGTTTCCATAGGCTTCTAAACTTACCTTCCCCACTGTCCTTCCTGAGATCATGGCAGAGTGGCACTGGGTCCATTCCCCTAATCTAACACTTATTTATGTAGCCGAGTTCTGTATGAGTAGTATCAAAAGCTGGTCCTTGAATAGTCAGTGTTGCTGACATTCTCATTCTTTGACTTTGAATACGGGTGTTCAAGGACCAGTGAACAGGGAAAATGAATCCTGCTCTACAACGGCTTGCCTGCAGCCTCTTCCATCCACCCCATGCCTCAGTGTTCAAAGTGGTGTTTCTGTGATGATTCCTTAGTATCTCATCAGAACTGTTGTTAATTCTAGGAAAACGAGTGTGTGTTGGAGAAGGCCTGGCTCGCATGGAATTATTTCTGCTCTTGTCTGCTATTCTGCAGCATTTTAATCTGAAGTCTCTGGTTGACCCAAAGGATATTGACCTTAGTCCTGTCACAATTGGATTTGGCAGTATCCCAAGACAATACAAACTTTGTGTCACTCCCCGCTCATGAGACCTGCAAACTCCCTATGTCTCAAGCAAAGAGTCAACACAGCTGCCCATTAATATCCCTTAAAATGTCTTTGTATTTGGGAAAAATAAAATTCTATGGTTCCCCCCACCTCTTGGAATGGAAAAGAAAAGGAGAAATCATAAAACCTTAGTGAATTAAGTGTTAAAAGTTATGAAATTAGTAGTAAGAACCCTGTGGTTTGTATACACCAGCAAACCATTTTTATACACACTCCTGTGTCCAGCTTTCCTCTGTGCCCCAGCTTTCACACTGTGCACCCCATGTAAAATAAAAACCAATAGGACAACATCTTCCAATCCGCCTCTGACTCTCAAGGATTTTATTGGATCTACCTAGATGATCCAGGTTAGCCATCTCAAGAATCAGAATTTAGCAATTTATTCAGAGTTTCTCTTACCACGTAGAGTAGCATATTCATCGGTTCTTGGTATGCATCTTTGAAGGACATTTTTCTGTTGACCAGCTTTCCAGATCATCTATTTTGGGGCACTACTGAAACCCAAAGCTAACAAACAGGCACCTTGACAGTGGCTTCACTTATATCATCACACCTCTACAAATGGCAAGACAGTCTCCAGCAAAAAATATATATAATTTTAAAAATTAGTTTTGGGGTGCAGAGGTTTCAGCTGGAAAGATTAGCACTAGGAAAATTCTGAAGCACCCCAGAGTGACAGGACAATGTCGAAGGGGTGGGTTTAATGGTCATTAACTGATTACAGTGTCATCTGGTAGACACCTGATCAGTGGAGATACTAATTACATTCACCTGGTGGTCCTTGAGCTTTGGCTGGCTCAAGTTTGGCTGTCTCCTCAAGGGAGAAGCATTGACTTCACAAGTACAGTTGCAAGCTGGGTATGGTGTGTATGGCTTTAATCTCAGCATTCAAGAAGCAGCAAGTGGATCTCTGAGTTGGAGGCCAGCCTGGTTTACATAGCAAGTTCCAGGGCAGCCAGGGCTACATTCTAAGACCATGTCTCAAAATAAAAAACAAATAACAACAACAAAAACAATACAAAAGGCAAAAGTATAGTTGCTTTGGGAAATTAGCCTCGCCTTAAGAAACTCACTACTGTTCTTAAGATACAGCCATTTCCCCCAGGCTTGGCATGGCCATGCCCATCTTGAAACAAAGGTTTCAAGGTTTCCTGTAGTAACCTATAAGAAAGCTTGGCCCTGAATCATGAAATAATCTTCACAGCAGATAACTAGGACTATGGTAATGGGGCTGCTTACATTGCCTTTTGGAAGGTGTGGAAGGGTCATAAGAGCCTTAAAAGTCCCTTACAAGGTCCTCCTCTGGGATTTCACTAGATACTCCCTCATGCCTGTCTGTTAAATTCTGTAAGAAGTAAAAAACTGACTTGGGGTAGGATTTAATTTCTTTGGTATAGCTGCCTCTGAATCATCCATGCTTTTGTAAATAACTTCACTAAACTCACCAAGTTGAATTTGACAAAATCTCTTTGTTGTCTCCTTCCCTATTTGGGGTGAATAGACATTTCATTTGTATCTCACCAGGAAAGTCACAAAACAACTGACACCCAAACAAGGGCTCAATAGAACCAAAGAATGAACAGAGAGCATCTGCAGCACATCTCAAGTATTTAAATCTTTACCAAACAAAGAACGGTTTTTAACTAAGGACATTCCTGACAACAATATATTGCTTACAGACAACACAGACTACATACAGCCTCAGATTACATTTATTTTTCTTAGCTAGTGAGGAGGACTCTAGCATTTAAGTGCTTGGCTTTGGATCCCAGCTTATTTATTCTCCTTTGGTTTTTGAGAGTGTACCCAGCCCTACATTAAGGAATTGAATTAGAGTGAGTTCAGATCCTGTGAAAAAGTCCAGATCTGTATTCCTTTGTCTGGAACCAGAACAGTATGTCAGATGCTGGAGATTAACAAGAGGTGGGAGCAGCATTTACTAAGATCCATTAGTCAAGCTCAGAATCAGGCCAAAGCATCACCATCCTCAGAGACTTGGGGAACTTGGATCCAACACCCACTCCTCCACCCAGCACAGACTAAGATTAAGCAAACTTTATCAAAATGGCCCTTTTATTTCATACGCCATATATGATGAATTTGAAGTTGGTATCACCCCAGGCCTAGGAGGCTATCAGGTCCTGCTTGGCGAGCAGATCTTGGTCTTTCTCCTCAGGGACTTCTAGGGGCTTGGGACTGGCCTGTGGGGGGATCAAGGTCCAGGTTGGCATTTGCCCCTGCCCACAACATCCCCTTCCACTCTTCTCTATGCCATGCTACCATGCATCTACATCTTCCCCAAAGACTGTACTCTGAGGACTGGCAGTAACCCCTTTTCCCTGCTGTTCCAGGACTTACCACATTCCATAAACTGCTCCCTTCTTCTTGCACATTCTGGGCATGAGCAAGGACTTGTACCCCATGCTTTTCCAATTCCTCTTTCAGCCTGTTCAGGAAGAGCAGAAGAGAAGGAATACAGGAAAATCAAGAGTATGAAGAGAAACATAGGCAGAGTTCATTCATCTTCCCTCATTCATTTTCCTGTAGAGAGTGAGGACACAAGAGTTCTACATCTACCTCTGTCGCTTCTGCTGCAATTGTTGACACCTCTGCTGAAGTTGCTGATGGTGGCGAGCTGCAGCCTCTAGGAGCTCCTCAGCCTTCTTGTTTTCCTCCTTGAACAGTTGCCTATAGGTAGGGTAAAGAATCAGAACCAGCCATTCCCTACTCCTGCCCCATCTCTATAACTTACATTGCTGCTGCTGCCTCCTGGCTGCGGAGGAAGAGACCCTCAGTGAGGGTAGAGGGCCCCTCAGGCCCACACAAGGCACAGAGCCGATGTTTTACATCTTCCAGTTTCACCTCAATCAGCTTCTCTATAGAGGAAAGGGGTAAGAAGCAGGTGAGGGCAGGTGGGGACATATCAGAGCCACCTTCTTGCCCTGGCCTCACCTTCCTTGAGCAGCTGCTCCTTGCTGCTGTCCAAAGAACACATCTCTGTTGCCAGCTGTTCTGGTTTCTGTGAGAAGGCAGAAAGAAAACCTGTTCACATTTCCTGACTTCCTGATGCTTCAGAGACACAAGTCTGGATCTAGTCATTTATTCCCTCACTATGTGTCACTTCAATGAATACCAGCCATGGTGCAGTCTCAAGGGCCACTGAACTTGCCACTCCCTCTCCTTAGACCTCTCATATCCTGGAAATGGGACTAAGAGAAAAATATGTGAAACTCTAAAATCTGAAAATCTGTAATTCTGAGCTACCATCTGGATTCAGTTACTAGCATTTCTTCCGCCCTTCTCTCCTCTGTGGCCTCCTCACTGGCCCCTTTTCCTCTGACATTCAGCCTGTTTCCCTGTTTGCTGTCTGGTAACTCCCAGGGGCAAATACTAGCAGTTTGCTCCCCATTTTCTCCCCTGTATCTGGATGGTCTCAGATATATCTATGGATATTCTCAACGGATAATTCCATGTGGTATTAACAGGGCCCCTCCTGAACACAGCAATATGGTTGGTTCTGCAACTAAACTAACAGTGATGATACCAGGTCCCTCATGTCCCTTCCTTACAAGGTACTAGATTTAGAGTGATGGTGGGACCACTAGGGTTTGCATGGAGACAGAATGCAATAGGTTGTATAGTTTGCATGACTCACATGAAATTCCCAGAGGTCTTTGTGCTGGCTCATCAGAGCCTCCAGCTGTTCCTCGAAATCCAATCTAGGAGACAACCACATAGCCATGAGGGCAAAGGGCTGAGACCACAGAGTTTGGCCCAGGCCTGGGCAATGCATCATCCTCAAGGACCTTCTCTCGTATTCTCTATGCCACAGGAAGCACCCTTTGATTATCCAGGGCTCAGCTTAGCCAGCTCCTCTGGCCTACCCAGGGCATTACTGTACCTACAGCATATCTGGGCCTCCCCTTGGCCCCAGTCTCATGCATTACCTCAGGTGTCTTAGTTTGTCCTTCTCATGATCAATCTTGGAGTTCAGGACAGAAATTCTCTCTTTACACTCCTGCAACATGCTGTGTTTCCTGGGAAGGAAGACAACATTCAGATACATTCTCTGAATGATTCATCTGGAGGAAGGGTTGGAAGCTTCTTTTCCTTCCCTCTATTCAGGTGTGAATCTAACACAGTAGGTGATAAAGAGGGGTGACAGGAGCACTTACCCACAATTTCTTACCTTTGTGCCTCACTTTCCTTCTCCTGACAATGCAGTCTGATGATCCTCAGGGTCTCTGAAAAGGGAGCAACAAGGTCTTAATATTTGTTAAAGTGTTTGTGGATGAATGGAACAAGATAATCATATCAGGTCTGTGGACACTTGATTAGGCTTTGACATTTTTTAGGAATGGAGGAAGTAGTCACAGGAGGGTAACAAGGTCAAGAAGTCTTAAAGTTTCGGCTACTGCAAAATTGGCTCATACAGGAAGGCACAAAACCTAGAAATAGAAAAGCTAGAAATACCTTGCTTTTTATTCAAGATATCTTTCAGGCGTACTTTCTCTTCATGTACTAGAAAACATGATGAAGGTTCAAATATCAGGGATCACACATAGCAATGTCAGGGGGAGTCATTATGGAAGGCAGGGTACAGGCCTGACCCCAACACAAATGTAGTCTCCTTGAGGTGAGCTCCCATCCCTAAGGTGACCAAACTCTTGTAATTCACAAAGTATGTCTGTTAGGACCTTGCATGATATCCATTAGGGCAAGGAAGGAACACAGCCATTGGAATGGGCCATGTGACCAGGTAAAAGTGTGGTTGTGTCTTTAGGTAGAATGACTAGGAAAGGCATCTTTAAGAAGGGAACATTTGAATTCAGAGCAGGTAATATAAGGCAAGAGGAACTTGTATTATCTGGGGTAGCACATGAAGGAGCATCTCTGCAAAGGCACTGGGGTGGGAATACCTGGGGGATCATTTCTAGAACACGCCTACTAAAACGGAATACTAACAAAACATGAGGCTGGAGAAAAGGCAGAATCTTGGCTACTATAAGGATACTGACTATCTGAAATATTAGGTTAGGGGATAACTGAGACACTACAGGGTCCTCTGGTGACCCTCAACTAACTTACGTGAGTCCAATTCCTTCTGAAGGGTATCCCAGACAGTCTGGGCCTCTCCGAGCTCCTCACTGGCTTTCTTTTTTGCTTTGCCAAAGAATAGAACAGATACTGAGTACAGCCTCAAACTATAATATTCCTTTGCAAACAATGACATCTCACATTTGTCCCCAAGAAAACCTAGAGAGGCCCAGAGTTTACAAAGCAGGAAACAAAACTTTCAGAGCCCTAGCCCTTCTTGCTGTACTCAGGTGGCAGGAGGGCCAGATTCACAAGCATATAACTACATCAATTACATGCAGAAATGCCCGTACTTACATTTGTCTGCTCTCGCTCTCATAAAATAGCTACAGATTTTGGAACAAGGTCTCCTGTATTTTCACTGTTTATTGGGCTTGGAAAATCATATCGCTGGTCCTGGACAGCAGTCAAAGTAACTGAACTCACCTTGCTGAACTTCATTAATACGGTTAATCAGGACTTCAATCCGGGGCTCTAGACTTCCCACTATGGGGAGAAAAGGAGGCTAGTTGTTGACAAAGTAGGCAGAAATGGTAGGTACCTGCCTGGGATTCTGCAGATTTCACTTCACAGAAATCTACTGAGCATCTCATATGTACAAATATATATTACAGTCTGACACTGGGGATGTGGGAGACAAGGAATAGATCAATAGAGATAGTAAGTAAGGAGAAGGCTGTGGTAACTTCAGGAAAGAGAAATGAAGTGAGGGAAAGGACTGAAGGTAAAAAAAAAGTGCTTCTCGGGTATGGAAAAGTATCGTGTGGGCCCTATATCAAGTAAAGAGGCAGCCCTGCAGCTCTCTGGATGGAGGGGTAAAAAGTACAAAGGCCTTCCCTGAGGAGAGAACAGGGATAGGATGAACCTCATGAGCAAGGGGAAGGTAGCATGATGTGAGGTAAGATCTCTGGATCTAACGGAGTGCTGTTGAGCCAGGTGGGCTTAGGACAGGGTTTTGGGGAAACATATCTACTATCCACTTATGCTTCAGTAATTTTGGATCATTGGGGCTCTATTTTTAGTTCAAAAAAATTAAGTTTAAGGGGTCAGTGAGATGGGGGAGCAGGTAAAGGAGCTTGCTACCAGGTCTGACAACCTGAGTTTGATCCTGAAACCTACATGGTAAAAGGAGAGAAGTGACTCCTGCAAGTTACCTCTGATTTCCACACATGCTGTGGGATGGAGTCTAAGCATGAGCATACACATACATACACACAAAAGCAAATGTTTTAAAAAATTAAAATTAAGTTTTAAGATCATTTTATGTATGTGAATATTTTGCCTTCCTGTATATATGTGTATCACATAGTTGCATGGCGCTTAAGGAGGTCAGAGAGGGCATAGGATGCTTTGGAACTGAAGTTACAGACAGCTGTGACCTGCCATGTGGGTACTTGAAACAGAACCAAGGACCTCTGTGAGAGAAGTAAGTGTTCTTAAATTTGAGCCAGGTCTCCAGTCCCCCAAATGTTAAGTTTAAAATAAAGTCAAAGTGAATGAGATAATTTCCTATTTTGTGAATTGTTGGGCCTGGAACTGAGTCCACGTCTACCTGAATCCAAACCTCAGGATAAGCCTCATAGGCAGAAAAACACATGACCTTTTTGCAACTTTTTCACCATTTCCATCAAATCCTCAATTTTCTGTGTGGACACGTGCTGCCCTGTGGAGATAAAACCAAACATTTTAAACTCAGTAGAGAAAAAGGCCAAGGGAAGAATCCAATACTTGGATTGGTACTGAGGTGAGCTGAGGACAGATCTCTAATCAGAGCAATGTTCCTATGCATTGTCCTGAGATGGAAAATGAACTGGGCCCCTCCACAGTCAGCCGTTTCTGTCATGGTGCAATGGCACAACAGATATGCCTTTCACAAAACTCAATGTGAGAGCAATGGTCACTTACACTGCTGATGCGGTCAAAGCTGGGTCAAGTTCACAAAGTAATGTATGAAACAGAATGCCAGGTGTGATGGTGCATGCCTATAATCTCAGAACTTGGAGACAGATGCAGGAAGGTGTTAGTTGAGTCCAGCCTAGCCTACATAGCGAAGTCAAGGCTATCTTGAACTACATAGGGATCCTGTCTCACAAAGGTCAATGGCAAGAGATGTAATTTAGTGATAGAGTTCTTGCTCTGCATGTACAAGGCCATGGGTTCAATCACCATTTAGAGGAAAGAGGGTTTTAAAAAGGAAAAGGAGTTGAAAAAACACTGTAGCACATAAAGGCATTATCAACTAGGACGTTCCAGAAAGTCTTACATGTGGGCTATAAACAAATATATTATTATAATGTTATCTGGCTAAAATATACATTCATATAGTTTTTATATGTATAACTGACACTGATTCTGAATACTCTACATACAGTAACACTTCATATTAACTTGTTTTTAGTGTATATTCTTATTGAATTTTTGTGCAGTTTCATACAAAACATCATCTTTTTACGGCCTCCCCAATCCAGAAACACAGCCCCCATAGCCTACCCCACTGGATTTCATGCATTCTGTCATATATGATAAGGCTTATTGACTCAAGTTAATGTACCCTGAACTCCCACAATGCAAGTTCATCCACTGGAGCCCAGTCAGCCTATCTAGAGTCTCTCCCTTAAAGAATATCAACTCTCTCTTGCCCAGCAGTAATGAGTTGCCAATAGTTCCTTGGCTAAGGTTAGGGCCTGCTGCCAATTTCTCCAGTCCTATGCTGGGTTTTTGTCTTCTTGAGTTTGTATGGCTCCTGCGCATGTTGATACCATTCCTTCAGGTTCATATGAGTAAGGTCCCAGGAGCCTATAAGACTCTGTTTCCATATGGTCACATACCTCTTCCCCTGGCTGTACAATCTTTCTGCTCTCTCTTCCACAATGATCCCTGAGCCCTGGGTGCATGAAGTTTAATATAGGAGTCCTGTCCAATGACCCACACTCTGCAGGCTCATATTAACTTTCAGTCACTATATGTGTCTATTTTTCTCAAATGAATAGGATGTAGGAAATTATTACTTGTGGTGCTGATGTCACAATAAATGTAACCAAGCATCAAGGCTCACCCGACAAACAACAACAAAAAAAAAACCATGAAGATCACACACACACACACACACACACACACACACACACACACAAATGGAACCGCCATCTATTAAGGACTCTTTCCATGCTAATATTTATTAAGTAAGGCTCAAGATATTAATAACAATTCAGAGAAAATTCAGGGATAGAGCCACATGGTAAATAGCACACAAGAGTGACAAAACAAAACATGCCAAGGGGAAAAAAAGAAGGGAGAATGACTCTTAATAAAAGTGTCTGAAGAGCCACATCAACTTAAGCCCAAATCCGTAAATAGATTTTGATTGAAATAAATGCATTGTAAAAATACTGGAGCAACTATCAAATTCTGAAAATCAACTAGATATTTGATGAAATAAAAGGAATTGTTAGTGCCGTTTATATAGCTGTAGTACGTGCTATTTTTCTGGAATATATCTTTTAGATATATTCATATCTATATGCATACATTCTATATTCATATACTTATGGACGACACTGTCTCGGATGCTTTGTAATAAAACAGAAGGTGATGGCAAAAAACAAAAGACTGCCATCAACGGTCATAAATATTAAAGTCCAAGGGCAGATTCCTGTTCTCGATTTCGTAGAAGCTTGTCACAATAAAAATACTTTAGTGTACTAATACTTTTGTTTATAGCCCACGTGTAAGGCTTTCTGGAACTTCCTAGTTGATAATGCCTTTATGTGCTATTTTTTGAAATGTCCCTTCTAGAGAGCTCAACAAAAGTTCTCACGGAAAGGCGAAGAGAACAGTAGTGAGGACTGGATGGGGTCCAAGTTGCTGCGATGGCATCACCCTCTGGCACCCTGGAAGGCCGCCAAGCACCAGGCCCTGCGCCACGGGCCGGCGCGAGCCTGCTGAGGTGGCAGAAGCTTCCTGCTTCACAAACTGACGCCCAGCGTGCGACACAGCGAAGCGGCTTGAGCCTGCTCCGCGGGCAAGATGGCGTGTGGTTCACAGGCCCGACGGTGGCGAAGACCCCAATCGCAAGCCCACCCTTGGGCTCACCAAACCTCCGGCTCACCTCAGGTGACGTTCCCACCCCGCCAGCTCCCCAGCCCAGGCGCCTCGCCAGCCTCTACCTCTAGCCGCCTCAGGGCCGTGGGCCGGGCCTGTTGTTCCCTCGGGCGCCACATCTAACGGCAGTGGCCTAGACGCCATGCTTCGCCTCTCCCCAGTCCTGAAGGCTGTTAGCCAAGGAGCCTGCGCAGTGCACGTCAGCTCCAGGCCCGGCCGCGCTGCCTGGCATTGCGCATGCGCACGGCTAAGGGCCTCGGCCCCACTAAACACATCTCCTTTTGGACCCGACTGGGTGCGTGAAGGCTTCTCGCAGTAGCGGGTGGGATTATGGCTGTTACGGAGAGAATTAGGGTTAGGGTTAGGGTTAGGGTTGGAATTTGGAAGACCTTACTACTGGTCAGAATGGTGCAACTGAGTAGACCCATGATGCCTGCTGAAAAGAACCTTAAAGACCTGCAGTGGGCATGATAAGCAGCCCAGTCTCCACAAACTGCTTCTTCAGAAAGGTCTGGTTGGGGTTGGAGAGATGGCTTAGCAGTTGAGAGCACTAGCGGCTCTTACAGAGAACCAGGGTTTGAGTCCCAGCGCCAATATGGTGGCTAACAACTGTCTGTAATTCCAGTTCCAGGGGATCCAGCACCCTCTTCTGACTTCCACAAGTATTGCATGACACGGGTACACTTGCATACATGCAATACACTCATACACATAAAAATAATAAAATATTTTAAAAGAATATTTAATTTTCTGCTGTGTAAATCCTTTTGTTTCACATTTTTTAAAAGCTCACATTTGCATTACTAGTTATTTATACACAACTAATATATTTCCTACTATGCAGTTCTTATAAGAGTTCAGATAAACAATGGTGACACTTCTGAGGCAGGATAATTGGCTGTTATGCAAGTAGGTGGATGTTTTCTGAGAAAAGTAAAGGTGATAGGACCTGACACCCATCCCTGTAGATCTTTAGGTTGCCCAGCCAGAACAATGCATCCACTTCTCCAAAGCCCCTGCTCTCTTCTGCTGAATGACAGAGTGAACCTTTTCTTGGGTGGCCACTTACATGTCACTTCCAAGCACCTGCAGGCAGGAGCAGCTGGATTCTACATAAGAAATGTGTTTGGGAGAGTGCCAGCAAGCTGCTGCTGGGGCTGGGTATAGCGACATCTTCCAAGGAACTGAAAAGAAGTAAGTAGGTATGCTAGGATAGGGTTAGTGTGACAGATCCATGGATGTGAGGTAAGAAGAGATATCTCAATGGTTTTTCCATGATTCCTACCCACAACCAACCATGAGGAAACACTAGACTAACCAACCTGAAAATAACTAGTCAGGAAATGTTTCACTTCCATGACAAACAAGAAAGGATGAAGAGAGTGAGAAGATATGACAGGGTAAGGCTAAGCATCTAAAGGGCCTCAGTGGGGAAACTAGTGAGTCTTAAATAGATTCTATGCCTAGCAACTCAGGACTGAACTGAAGTTACTATCCTTACAGTCATCATTTCTTGCATGGTTATATGAGGTCCTGCCATGTGAGGAAGATGGATGATGGGGAAGATTGATAATGGGGATAAAGTAGTATTTTTTTCAGCTTATCTGTACATTTAAAAGTCTCTCAAAGTGTTATTCCAGACTACATAAAACTTTTATCAGCTTCGGCTACAAGGGACAATGCAAATATGTGGGAGTGGAAGCAAAATAATGATAAAAATTGAATCATTGTTGTTAGGAAAGATTTTATATCTGAATATAGGCTTAAACTTCGAAAATTCTCTACACTTTGGCCAGCTGTGGCCTTTTGTGTTCATCGCCCTCTATTGCATGAGAAAGCTTTACTGATGAGAGTTAAGAGATGCATTAAGATTCTCTCTATCCTTTGTTCCACTATATTCCATGAGCCTTAGGTGTAGAGGTTCCATTGTAGATGTGTCACGTAGGGTTGGGCATTTCACCAACACTTATTCTCTGTATGTGACCAGTTGTCGTCAGGGGAGGAGGTGTATAACCATAAGGAAACAGAGCCTATAGGCCCCTGGGACCCACATGAACCTGAAGCAATGGTACAAGCATGCACAAGACCCCTGCAGACTCATTCAGACAAAAACCAGCACAGAACTTGGAAAACAGGTAGGAGGCCACAGCTTGGATGAGAATTATTGGTAGTTGATCACTGTAGGGTGAGGGAGAGTTGATATTTAAGGGAGTGACACCAGACAGGTTGAACAGGTTTCAGTGGATGAATTTACACCAAGGGACATCTAGGTACACAAATTGACCTGATGGGCCTTAACATATATGATAAAATGCATGAAGTCCTATGGGAGAGCTGCAGATAGGGACAGGGGCCCTAAATATGATTAAGATGTATTGTATGAAATACACAAAAAATACAATAAAATATTTTAAATAGTTTTTTAAGTTTAAAAATCAAAATATACACTAATCTCATTTTTACTGGGTTTTATACATTTCATACAACATTTCTCAAACAAATTTACACCCTCTTTGCCATCCATATCCCCCCAACCCCTACCAGACCTCATGTATTCTGTCAAACATTTATAGATATATAAATCCTATCCAGTCAAGCATTAGTGCCCAGATGTCCTTTAGTGTAAATTCATCCACTGGAGTCTGATTAGGCTACCTAGAGATCGTACGTAAGGCATATTTTCCCTCTCCCAATAGTTCTCAGTCTCCAATAGTTATCATTCTGGGACAGAAATATTGTAAGAGGCAAGGCTGGTTCATGAACTTAGGGAAACAGAATTCTTCAGGCTCCTGGAAGCTTGCACATGTGAAACTGTGGCAATGATGGCATTGAGCATAGGATCCACACCAACTCGAATTAGACAAGGTCCCAGAGTGGAGCAATAGAAATTGGTGGCAGGCCAAATTGCTCCAAATTTTAAATGAAAAAGAAAATATTTCCAAAACTAAAGATATAGTTTCTACCTTCATTCTGTTTCTCTGTCAGTATTTTGTGATACTCAAGGCATTTGATATACTCTGAAACTTTTACCCTGGGGAGCAAGTGACAGAAAATAGTGATAGAGGCTTGGGTCCTTTCAAGAGCACATGAAAGGACCATCACATTTCAGGGAGTTGGGCTTTTACAACTCCAGCCTGAAGGAATACTCAGTACCACACAGCTGTTGAGGGGCTGGGACATATGGAAGGACAGCTGGGGGTCTTAGGTTCTTGTTTGCCCAGGTTCCTATCAGTATATTCTGGAGGTCACCAGCTCTGTACTTAACCTCTTTTAGAATGAAGAAAGTTGATTGCCCTTTTCCCACTCACATTTTTATCAAAGCCCCAAACACAGGCAAATTTCATCATGAACTTGGCCATGGAGTTCAAGAGAGGTAAGATTCTTTCCTGATGAGTGAGTAGTCTGATCATGAGGTCTTCCATGATGTATCTCCACCTGAGACCTGGATCAAAAAACTGATCTGGTACTGGGCCAGCACCTGGCTTCCTGCCACAGGTATCAGAAACTCAGCAAGACACCTGTGTCCTTTCCTGCCAGCCCTGGGGATAACTTTCTTAATAATCTCCACAGTAGACTTGACAGATAGTTACAAGAACATATCATCTAAGGCCTGGGGCAGGCCTCCCATGAGGCAGAGGTTGCCTTGGATTGCATCACACACATGGCTAAGGCTGTTCAGATTTAAGCCAAGATTTGTAGAAGCTGACAAACACCTGTGGAATCTGAGCAACAGAACAGAGACTTTTCACAGATTGGATGGCATTATGAGAATCTGAGGGGCCTTATATACCTAGCTAATTCTCTCTCCAAGAGTCTGGACCTCTACACTTTAAGTCTACCACTTAGGGACTCAACTTGAAAGTTTTAGAAACCCTTAAATGTACATTACTGTTTAAAATTAGGTTGTGCCTTCTCTCTTCTGTCAGCTGTTCAATTAGGAGATGTATTTCTACATTCTGGAACATCTGAGAACCTGAAGTATTCCTGTGTCATAAAAATATGGATGTGGATAAGCATCTGGGAATACTTCTGATGTCTACAGAGGAGAATGGACAGTTCCAATAGATACCACAGGAAAATGGGGCAAGGAGTGGGAGGAGCTTGGGCAGCAGTACATCACAGGTTTCTCTCTGGTTTCTCTCTACCGACTCTGCTGGATGCCCCCCATGCCTGCAGCTCTACAGGTAGGTTCATGTGACTTTTCCAGGGTTTTGTGAATTGAGGCATCCCTACCCCCACATACATACAAATGGAGTTTACGTATCTTTCTCACAAATACACAAAGGCATGATGGGCACACATCAGTGATGATTCAGGAGGGTATGGAGTCAGATCCTTGACACAGAACCTAGAGAAGGATGGGAGGGCTTTTAAGGGAAACTACTTAGCAGGTGCCCTGTCTTCAGCCTGGTTACCACCATCAATGTCTCTGACTGTCTGGGTCACCTGAGCACCATGTCCATCTCATCCCTTCCTTAATGGAGACAGCATGCAGAGATCACCTTTCTTCCTCCAGCAGGAGGATTTCCCCTGTACTACACCCTTCTCTCATCTTGCCACACACTGTAAAGAGGCTGTATAGTGACTCCTCTGAACAGGCAACTTAGGGCAACTGTTGGGAGTGAGTATGAACTCGGAGACATGGAGGGGATTGTCAGGTCTATTTAACATGGTGGTTTACCTCTGAGACATGTGAATCTTGACCCAAGGGTCTTCCCAGTTGCCGATGACCTCAAAGACACAGAAACAGAAAGGTATTTAATAGTGTCTCAACCACCATTGCCAGGGAGAATACAGAATGTTCATTTCAACTTGTATTTTAGATAAGTAGCCAATACTCTTTAGAATCAGGATTTCTCAGGCAGGACTTGGGACCTACTTTTACTAAAGTATGCTTTTGCTTATTTGGGCTTCCTCTTTTAGCTGCTAAATCTAGCAACTGAGTCTGGACCTGTGGTGTTTAGAAACACCATAGGTAAACCCCAGCCACTGGTAGAAATCTGTGAAACCAAAGATAGACTGGACAGAACAGACAGTATCCTGAGGGCTCTGTGGCTGGGCAGGTGAAAGCAAACAGAATGAAGATCCATCCCATGATGAGGTGTTCAAGCCTACCAGACCTGGCAGAGCCTTTATCATACTGAGGTTAGTTTACTGGTTGAGAAATGAAAGCAGAGCTGCCATATCTTCCTTCACTCCTCTTTCCACAAGATCCTAGTTGGAAAGTGGGATAGAGTGATCTCAGGGGATAACAGGGTGGTAGGAATTCCAACAATATGCACCCAACATATTGAATCTCTAGGGTGATGTTCTGCGACAGAACATGCTTTCTGAAAGTAGATGAAGCATTTACATCAGGAACCTGAAGTTCATTTTCATCCTGGTCAGCTGAGAGCAGCCTGCTCATGCTCTTGTGTTCCCTCCTCATGACAGGCCACAGTGGCCAGTGTTGTAGCCCCAACCTTGCCCCAACTGACTCATAGCTCTCACACAAGGAAGGGTTCGGCCCTCACTGCACCCTGATTGTCCAAGTCAGGTCATAGGATCCCCACATACACCTCCCTGTTAATGGTTAGTACACATACTACAGCTGGCCAAGCCATCTTACCTGTTCCACATGGACCTGGCTTCTCAGTCTTTGTGTGTTTGAGTCTTCTGTGGCTCAAACACATGCTGGGCTGGCATGAGACTAGCAGAGTTTGGTACTTCAAGGTCAGCCTGTGTTCGTTCTCTGGCTCTCTGGGGAGTCCTGCAGGGTCTGGGTTGAGGAGCAGCCTAGTTGTTGTGTCTCAAGGTCTGAGCAAACTGGGACACACTGTCATCCCAGGAAGTCTGGGCCCCAAGGAGGATGGGCCTTCCTCCTTGGGTTAGGCTATGTCCTGGGTGCCTTCTCCACCTGGAATTGAGGTACAAGACTCATTACTACGACCAAGATGATACCTTAGGTGTAAGGGTTGTTTTAGATGTATCAGTTGGGGCTGGGCACCACATGGTCACTTATTTTATGCATTTTTACAAGTTAGGGATCTTTGTAATTGTTTGTTTCAAAAATAAGCTTCTAAGATAAGCATTGAGAAATACATTTATCTGTGGGTATAGGGAAAGTGTTTAGAATATAGTAAAAAATTACATTAGTTTAGATCTAATCCCAAGTGGTCAGCCCTAAATGCATGTCCACATAAGCGCCACTAAATGGACTCTGTAGATTATAAATAAATTTTATATATGTGTGTATGTAAATGTAACAATAATAACCAAAGAAGAGGTCATGAAATTGAGATGGGGTAAGGGGACATGGGAAGAGTTGGAAGGGGAAGAGAGAGGGGTAAAAACAATGTTAATACAATACTCATAGGTGAAATTCTCAAAAAGGAAAAAGGAAAAAAACAGAGAGAATAGAAAGTATATGTAAGTTTCAGGACTCCTTCTTGTCAGCTGGGTGAGGAGCCACACTGTCAAAAAGGCCAGACTTAGGTTTGTCCCTGGGGAATCTATCGTCCGCTTAAGGATCTTCATGTTATTCCCCACATTATGGAGTTAGTGTCTGGCATCAAATCATACCCTTCTCGCTTCCCTCACTAACTTCTTTGGTATCAGTTCTCATTCATTTCTTTCAGCATCCCACAGCAGTTCCTACCTCAGTAGAATATGGCCTGGTCAGCCTACTGGAGCTGTCATCTCTACTTATGTGGGTCAGGTACAGGTGACACACATGGCTCCATTTTGTGAGATACTCTTGATATCCATTTATGTACATAGATTGAGTCTGTGTGAGGTTCATCCCTGGCTTGCTCTTTCCTTTAAGAGAACAGAAACTAAACCATTGTTTTCCTATCAGAACAGGTTGCTCATTACATGAAAATTTTTTCTTCCTGGTTTTAAAATGAGTTTCAGGTAAGAAAAATAATACTCACCACTTCTTGAAGAGAAGACCAAACTGCAGTTCCCACACCGAGCCTAAACAGGAGTATAAGCTATGGCCCCTGGGAACCAGTCAGTTGTGACTATGTTTGTCCTGCAAAGCTTTGTGGATGGTTCCTGGCTCCAGGCAGTCCTCTTCTGCCTCTTCTTCACTTTGTTTGTGGTGGCACTAGCTGGAAATGGCCTGATCATCGTAATTATCCACTGTTCTTCCAATCTCCACACTCCCATGTACTTCTTCCTGGTCAATCTGGCCTTGCTTGATGTCGTCTCCACTGCAACCATTCTGCCCAAGGTTTTGCAGAGCCTAGTGGCCAAGAACACCATCTCTTATGGAGGATGCCTCACTCAAATGTTTGTCTTCACCTGGGTCCTGAGTACTGAACTGCTACTCTTCTCTGCCATGGCTTATGACCGCTACCTGGCCATCTGTCGACCATTACACTATGGCACCCTCATGAATGGCAGAGCCTGTGTGGCCCTGGCAAGTTTCGTGTGGTCTACAGGAGCTCTCAACTCTTTGGTGCTCACCTGCCTGGTGTTGCCACTGTCTTTCTGTGATTCCAATCTGATTTCACACTTCTTCTGTGAGATTCCATCTGTATTGTTGCTGTCCTGTAGCCCCACCTTCATCAACAATGTCATGACTGTCATTGCAGACATGTTCCTGAGTGGCCTAAACTTCTTGTTAACTATGATGTCCTATGGCTTCATCATTGCTAGCATCATGCGCATTCGCTCAACTGAAGGTAAGAAGCGTGCCTTCTCTACCTGTTCTGCACACCTGGTGGTTGTCACCCTGTACTATTCCACTGTGCTCTATACCTATATCCGGCCAGCCTTGGGATCTGCTGGGCTCTTAGACAAGGCCATCACTATTCTGTACACCACTGTAACCCCTTCTCTCAACCCCCTCATTTACACCCTGAGAAACAAGGAATTCAAAGCATCCTTCAAAAAACTCTTATTTTCCTCTCGATGACTCTAAGATTGGAAAGGAACATTGGAAGAAGCAGGAGAAGGACTAAGAAGGTTCACTGAGCCTCTTTTTTTACACATTCTCTGACTATTAAGGACTTAGGCTGAGACATTACCTCAGACCCGTCCAAATGTACTTGTAGGAAATGTCTCACTCTGTACTGGATTTGTTAATCTTAAAAATGTTTTAACAACTCCTCCACACTAAATATATTCAAATATTTCCTCTATGTACAATATTTTTAAATATTATGATACTTCTGTGACTCATTGAGTCAAATCTCATTGCTAGATTCAATCTGGAGTGTAAGTTCTTTAGTGAGCTATGTTTAAATTCCTCAAGCCTCTGCCCTAACAGCCAGTATATTGTCATAGGGATAAAGAAACCCTGTACCCCTCCTATGCCTCCAGTGGCCTCTCACTGGGCTGATTGGATTCTTTTTATCTTTCTTATTCTCAGTCCATAATATTCCTTGAGACATAGTTTGTACCCCAGTTTAAGGGAAGGATACACATTGTAAAAGAATAGATAGGCTTAGAAAGCTGAGCTTGACAATCTCTGATGTTCATTGCACCTCCTCTGATTCCAATATACAGAGAGATCAAACCAGAGTATAACACAGGAATACAGGCTTCTTTCTAGCCCCAGTAGCATGTCAGGAATATTTTTAGTCACAGCTCTGACTTAGACCTCAGTGTCTAATGTGTTCTGTATGACCTTATTCTGCCTGAGGAGTCCCTGTTATGCATATTCAATGTTGTATGTAATATTAACATACAGTATGTATCATCATCAAAACAACTCCCAAATAATGTATTTATATGATGTGTACATGTGTGTGTGTATGTGTACATGTGTATGTATAGTTATGAGTATTTTGCACAGTGTGGTGGTTGGGTGATTATTAATTTTATAGCTTACACAGCAGTCATATGATTAATGACAGGAGAAATCACAAGCACGTGACTAAAAGATGAAGTAAGCAGTGTGAGCAAAACAATAGGACAAACAAGACCATGCAATTTTTCAAAGATGTGGCACATTCAGAATCACAGAGAGGATTTCTTAAGAACACCTCTGCCTGTGCAGGTAGAGTTGTTTCCAGAGAGGATTCACTGAAGAGGGAAGATTCACTCTCAGGGTGAGTAGCACCATCCTAGGAACTGGGGATAACAAGCATAAGTAAAAGGGAAAGGGAAAGCCAATTGAACATAGACGATTCTCTTCTTTGTGTTTCTGAATATTATGATGGGAAGATGCTTCTCCACCACAGCCTTCCACTGCCATGAGGTTCTGCCTTGCAATGGCCCAGAAAATGAATTTAACTCACAGGTGAATTTATAGAACATCAACTCTGCTCCATTGATTGGCTCTCTCGCTACGCCAGTGCCACAAGCCTTGACTACTGTAGTTCAACAGGAAGTGGTGAAATGGAAATCTGAGTCACCCAACTGTTTTTCCCATGGGTCTACACCCATTCTGGTCCCTCACGTTTTCTTATGAAATTTAGGATCAGTTTATCAGTATTTCCAAAAGAAGACCCTGTTATCTTACAGGGATTACATTGGATGAAAGGATTTTGCTTTTGAGTATGATCATTGTCACCACTGTAAATCTTTCAGTCCAGGAATTGAAATTTCCACTTAAATAGACTGTTAATTATTTAATTACTTTTAAAATACTTTGTGGTTTCCAGGAAATAATACTTTCGCTTTTGTTTACTTGTTTCTAAGAATTTTCTTCTTATTTTTGATGTTCTTGTAAGTAGAATTGTTTTCTTAAATTTGCTTTTATATTTTATTGTTGGTGTATAGAAATGGAAATTATTTTGTATTAGTTTTATTTTTAATTCCTTAGGATTATGCATCTATAATTACAAATATGTCTTATCTTCTCCAATCTGGACACACTATTTCTTGCTTAGAAACAAGCCAGTGTTTAATAGAGTTAGCATATATAGATATATTTGTATTAGTCCTGTTCTTAGGGGTCAGTGTCATGGTTAGGTCTTAAATATCCCACTAAAATACCTTTGTGTTGAGGATTTATTTCCTGATGTGGCACTATCAGGAGGTAGTAGACACTTTGAGAGACATGTCATAGAAGGATATGTCTGGAAGACTTGGAGTATGATCTTGAAGGCAAGAGTGGAACCCTGTGGTCTCCCCTGTCTTTCTTTGGTCACTGGTTTCCCATAAATGAGGATCTTAGCTCTACAATGTATTCCTACCATGATATGCTTACTCATTTCAGGCCTAAAACAACAGGGTCAATCAACCATTGGCTGAAACCTCTGAAACTTTCCTCTAAGAAGCCTGCCTATTTGAGGTATTTGCTACAATAATGGAAAGCTCACTAGTAAGACAGAACTCATGTTTTTAACCATCAAGTACCAAAATAATTGTTGATTTTGTAAGTAGTTGATTTTTTCTCTCATATTTTTGTTTTTGTTTCACCTTTTTTGTCATTGTTTTGCTTTGTCTTTGTATATTTCTTTGATTTTGAGGAAGTATTTCATGCTGTAGTCCAGACTGCACTCAAACATGTGGCAGTCCTGCCTCAGTTTCCCTAATGCTGAAATGATAGGTGTGTACACCATGCCTGGCTAATGGAGTCTTAGTATTCCTAGTTGTTGAATGGGTTTATTTATTTTGGGGGAGGGCTTGCTCTTGGGTCTCCCTGACCAAGAACTCAGAGGGAGGTATCACATGTCTTGTAGTGTGGTTTTCATTTAATATTGAACATCATCTGGGAGCAACATTGTCCTCACATACAGAGTAATTCTATTATAACTTTTTATCTTTTCCTTTTAAAAATTATTTTAATTGAAATTTTGTGAATTTCATACAATATATTTTGATATTTAGATTTCCCTCCCAAATCTGCACCCCTTTACTAACCTCCACCAAGTTTCTGTACTCTAATATATAAAGTCAGGTTTGTGTCCCCAAATGTCCTTTGGTGTGGGTTTATTCACTGGAGTCTGGTCAACCTATATTTTAAGTAGTATTTTTAAATTAGCTTACTAGTGGGTTTCCATAAGATTTTTTATGCATCCTTAGTTGTATGACAGGAAAGTAAAAAGGGGCCTTTTGGGAGGGGACAGAATAAGGGAGAGGGAATAGTAGGTTACAGACAAAACAAAAGTAGTGAAGTAGAATACTGGTGGCAGAAACACTTAAGCAGGGAGGGACATGGGGAAATAAGAGATATCAGGTGATGAAGAAGAAGACTAACCCAAAGGAAGCCAGCAAGAAAAGTCATATGGAAGGCTATTATCTCACAACATAACAACAATTCAAGGAGTAATATAACACGCAAAATGAAAGAAGTAAGGTAATATTAAGAGTTAAAGACTTAAGCAAAAAAGGGGCTTGGGGGAGAGGAAGGGAGAGTGGGTAGGTTAACCAAAACTAAGGATGTTTGTTGAATGGTTTTTATCATGACAGTATGTTAGATTCTGCTGAATTGTTTCTATATCTGATGATGGCCACAAGATTTTATTCTTTATTCAACAGACATCATATATAACTTATTGATTTCTGTTATTATTCAGACTTTACATCCATGATACCAGTCTGTAGCAGTCATACTCTTAATCCTTTTCGTACACTGCTACAATTTGTTTCTTTGTGTTTTGTTGGAACTTGTGAAATTTGGTTTACAAATGATATTTATGAGTTTTCTCCTCTGTGAGTTTCCCTGCTGCTTTGATATTAAGGTCATACTGATATCACTGAACCTAGGAGAAGATCTGAAAAGATTGATGTTCATTGATTTTTTAAAATTACATAGAATTCATGGGGAAAAGCATCAGGAAAAACTTTCTGCATGTTTCAGTTGTCCTGGTTTAGGTTTTAATCTCTACATCTGTTAGAAATCTATTCTAATTCACCATTCCTTCTTAAATAAAATTTGCTCCCATCTTTTAATAAATTTGTCAAATTCTTTGAAGTTACATAATAAATTGGCATATATCTATTCTTAGAATTCCCTGTGTATAATTTTATCTAGAATGTTATACATACTGCTGTCACTTTATTTTTTGAGTATCTTGAATTTTCTTTCTTATTTCTTATCAAACAACTAAGGGCATGTCATACTGTACACTTCATCAGGGAACCAGCTACTGATTTCGTGGACTGCCACTGTTTTTATCCACTGCAGCAACATGGTCAGAGGCTCCACAATACAGAACGCATTCCATGCTATGGCACTTTCTTTGCTCAGCACTAAGGAGAGGAGGACCACTCAATAGAGAGAAAGCTCTCAGGAACCACTCTATACATCAGGCTTTGTTCCACTGATCATGTTTTATTTTAGGAAACATGTCACTCAAGGAATTAACATATGCCCAACATACTTACCACAGACTTTAAGCACCTTACAATCATCTACTCAAGGTCCTTCGGTTTCACATTAGGGAAAATCACCACAGACCCTCCTAAATACTCCATGACCTTCCCACCAGCTTGAAGAACCACTAGGCAAAGTCCCATGACTATTAACATCGGTGACTTCCTTCTTTGGAAAGTGTAGTGTCTCAGAGGTAGTGTCACATAACACCAGACAAATCTGTGACCTAAAATCATATTAATCTGTCAATCATAGTTCTGGTAACAAACTCCTCATTCAGTGCCTTCACAGGGCCTTGTTTCCCTCTGGAGCTTTAGAGAGAATCTGTACTACAAGATGAACAGAATGATGGAACTATCTAATACTAAACAATGTGAACATTGGGACAGTGACGAACACAGACAATAGCCTTTATGAATGGATGTGGAACACGGGAAGTGGGGAAGCAGCTGCAAAGCAAAAGCTAGAATGAGCAATTAGGCATTATTAAATTCACTCTGGAGTGGCATCAAGATTCCTAAGAGAGAAGTAAAGCACTATTCAGCACCTAGGGTGGCAGTTCCTTGAATTGGACATGTACTGAATGTCCCAAAATAAGTATGAGCCAATTATAAAAAGCACAGCAGAACCAAGACTATATGTTAAGTCTTTACTTCAGGGGATGATTTTCTAAAACATCAATAGGTAGACTCCAGCTCTATGAGGCTTCTCTCAGAAAAGCAGGTGTGAGGACATCCCAGGCAAGGAAAACAACCTGCACATCCACACTTACTGTCTGAAGGAGGGCTTCCTTAACATCCTTATTCCTCAGTATGTAGATGAGGGGGTTCAGGGTGGGGCTCAATACTGAGTACAGCACTGCAGACACTTTACTTCTTTCTGGGCTGTAGCTGGAAGCAGGGCTGATGTAGGCACAGAATTCAGATAAGTAGTACACAGAAACCACAATGAGATGAGAAGAACAAGTGGAAAAGGCCTTCTGTTTTCCTTCAGCTGAGCGCATATGCAGGATGCTGGTGATGATGCAGCCCTAGGACAGCAGAGTAAACAGGAAGTTGATGCCTCCATAAAAGGCATCTGCCATAAGAGTCATTATGCTGTTTACATGTGTGGGGCTGCAGGATAGCAACAAGAGTGGGGGGATCTCACAGAAGAAGTGGGTGATGACCTTGGGGCCACAGAATGACAACTGTGTCATCAGACCAATGTGGACAGAAGCATTCAGGGCATAGATGGTCCACATACCCATGGCTAGGGCTCCACACAGCTGTGGGCTCATCCTGGAGCTGTAGTGTAAGGGAAAGCAGATGGCCACATAGCGGTCATAGGCCATGACTATGAGCAGCAACAGTTCAGAGGATGCACACTATACAAGGAAGAAGAGCTGTGCCATGCACCCCTGGAAGGAGATGGTGTTTTTCTCAGAGGAGAGGCAAACCAGGATCTTGGGCAGAACAGAAAAGGTGCAGACAATGTCCATGGTGGCTAGATCACCCAAGAAAAAGTACATGGGGCTGTGAAGCCCAGAGCTGCAGCTGATCAAAGCAATGATCAAAATGTTACCTATTTCAGCCATTGTGTAAAATGACAGAAAGCAGCCAATCAGGAGCAGTTGCAAACTGGGGTGCTCTGAGAACCCTTGCAGCACAAACTCCATCACTACTGTCTTGTTGGAGCTCAGCATTGGAATGGAGTGTCCCCAGTCCACTGCTGTATCTGTAGATCTCTAAGAAAAGATTACAGTTAATCATTTGAAAGTTTGATTTTTAAACGTGATCATCTTAAAATATTTTCTACTGTCAGAAAGGGAAGGAGTAATTTGTTTCCTCCATGGAAGCCTCCTGTCCCTCATGATCTGCCCCACATCATTTTGGAAACCATCTATATTTAATTTACTTTTCATTTTCCACCTAGAAATGTTCATCATGTAGATCTGAATGAAGGGGGACACCTATTCCTTTCTTGTCTTCTTGAACATGTGAACTAAGTGGTTCCTCACTCGGGACCTGCCTATGCTTTACTTTCTCCATCACGTCCAAATGCTGTGTTCTATTAACATTGCTATGGAGACACAGCTGTCCCCTCATATCCACAGCAAGTATTCTCTCCACAACAGCATCTTTTGGATGATCACACTGAAATGCTCTTTTACCTTCTCTCATATCCTGTCCTCCTGGCTCCCCAGGCACTACCTCTTCTCTGATATTTGGAGTAGAGTCTCGGTTCCCAATCTCAACCCAAAGCCCAACTAATATGGGCATGTACTTTCTAAATTTTACTTGCTGTGATCAGTGACTTTTCCTGTGGTTGATACTGTCCTCTCTCTGGTCCATTTCAATTCTATTACCCCAGAGATTCCCCTTCAAACCACCGGCCTGTGCTTTCATGCTGCTCCAGGGATCACATCTACCCTGCTTAGCTAGTCAGAACACGTACACTCATTTGCCATCTTCCCACTTTGGGATTAGGTCTGTTTGTGTTCCCACAGAGTTCCTGAATAGCCTGGTAAATTAGTCAGAACCCATCATGTGGTTGCCTTTGGCCTGCATTAGAATTAGTTCACTTGTGCTGTTCCAGGGATCACATCTACACTGCATAGCTAATCAGAACCCACCCACTTGGTCTCTATGGTCCTGCTCAAGGAATAGGACAATCCACACTGCTGAGGAGCTCTCTACTAGCCTGTCTACAACAATTCCAAGCCTCCAATAAAAAATCAGAAGTGAGAACCTAAAGCAAAGACCAACTAACTATTCATAACTGATCAGAAACCAACCAAGTTACAAGAATCCAAACAGACCAAACTTCAACAAAACAAAGGCAAGCTAGAATATCATATCAGGTATACAAACAACAAAAGAAGTCAATATGCCCAAGTCACAACACAGAACAGAAACACTATGAAAAACCAAGATGATATATTCCCACCAACTCTCACCTGTCCTATAGACGGGAGAGAGAGCTTAAAAATTCAATCATAAACATCATTAAAGTTTTCAAGAATTTTAAAGAAAAAAAGAAACCTCAAAGATCTCAATGAATATAGGAACAAACTCCTGACTGAAGCTCAAGAAAACAGAAGTAGATAGCTACATGAAATGACAGAGACAATTCATGATTTGAAAAGTCAATTCACAAAAAAGAATAATTGAAGAAAACTGAAGATGAAGTGAAGATGGTATTGAAAATTCAACAAGTCAATTTGAAATGACAGGGAAAAGCCTCACCAACAGAATAAGTCAAATGGAAAAAAAAAAGAATAACAAAAGATAAAGTTGGAGAATTGGATCACTCAAGCAAAGAATATGAAATTTTTTTAAAAAACAGGAATGGAATATCCAGGAGATGTGAGACACCATGTAAAGACTAAATCTCTATATCAAAGACACAGAGAAAGGAGAAGAATCTTGGGTCAGTGACATTGACAATATCTTCAACAGGATTATAGAAGACATTCCAAAACTAAGGAAAGACCCATACAAATACAAGAAGCACACAGAACAATATATAGGCAAAAGAGGACAGAAACTCCCATGAACATATCATAATAAAAACACTAAATATACAGAATAAAGAGAGGTACCGAAAGCTGAAAGAGAAAGACAAGATACATATAAAGGAAAATCCATCAAAATAGCTACTGACTTTCAAGGCAAACTATAGAAGCCAGAAGAGCTTGATACAAAGTATTCCAAGTTCTGAATGATTATGGATGCCAACCCAGAGTACTTTAACCAACATAACTGTCTATCATAGCCAAAGAAAAGAAAAATCTTCATAGTACATAAAGGCTGAAAGAATTCATGCCCAACAAGGCAGAGAATACTGGAAGTAATGGAAGCAATTCAAAGGACTGTTAAAAAGGGGTGACTATACCCAAAAGGCTACAGAAAGAAAACAAAGGATGTTATAATTAGGGAAACACAAAATGGGACCAAGAATGCAAACAAAATAAAAATAACAGCAACAATACATGCATTCATGATAAAAGTCCTATATGCAATTGGATTGGAGGGTATATACAATGTACTCACAGCCAACATCATTCTAAATGGAGAAAAATCGAATGCATTCCCATTAAAATCAGGAACTGGACAAAGCTGTCTACTCTACCCACTCCTTTTTAAATATAGTGCTGGAAATTCTAGTTACAGCAATAAGACAAGAGAAGTAAATTAGAGATGTACCAAGAGGAAAAGAAGAGGTCAAATTATTCCTATTTTCAAATGATACGATATTATACATAAGAGATCCCAAAAGTTCCACCAGAAAACTACTAGAAATCATCAACACTTTCAGCAAATAGCAGGATATAAAATCAATTTAAAGAAGTCACTAGCCTTTCTAGATATCAATAACAAGCAATCAGAGAAACAGATCAAGGAAACACTCCCATTCATAATAGTTTCAAAAATATCCAGGAATAAACCAAACAAATTAAAGATCTATAATGAGACTTTAAATATTTGAAGAAAGAGATTGAGGAAGACATAGGTGGGAAGATCCTCTGTGCTCCAAAATTGGTAGAATATTGTGAAAATTACCATCTTATCAAAAGTAATTTATAAATTCAATGCAATGTCAAACAAAATCCACATGACATTATTCACAGAAATACAAAAAAAAATTTAACAGGGGATGAAATAGTGATGGTTACGCAGGGGAAAACAGGGGAGAGATAAATTATGCTTAAGTGGTGTGAAAAGCCAGAGGGAAATATATAATTTCAAAAGCTTACTGAAAAATACACATAAAATATACCTCTGTGTGTGTGTACATGTGAATTGCTGAAGACTACAAAATGAAAAACACAGTGACAGGCAGGGAAACCTCCCTTCAAATTTATTAATCAGGATAGTCTAGGAGTCTCCCCTAATGATTCAGCTATCACCAAGACCCTTGATTGCTTCCCAGAACTTGAATGTAAGATGCTATTGTTGAAGAAATTGGACATAGGACTGGGAGAAATGGAGCTGAAACTGACCTTAAAGCCTCCTCTCTGGAGGCTAGCTTCCGTGGTATCAGAGGATACTATGCAAAATGCCAAGGGAGAAAACAAATAAATGATCCCATCCAGCTTTAAAATCTATGAGCGAAAACAATGACCATCACAACCAATAATCTCTACTGGTGCAGTAGTGACACTTTTATCTTGGGGTAATCAACACCTATATAATTGGACCTAAAGCCCAATTCAGTGATAGGGAACTCATCTCTGAGTTCTAGATAAACATGGGTAGAGATATCATAGAGCCTACAGAAAAATCTACTTTTGTCAAATCCCTAGGCCAACATAATTTCTTACTGTAGTCTAAATATGTTTCCTTATATTTACAGACAGTTGTACCTCTCACCACTCATCCAAGAAGCTTCTTTTTGCAACAAATGGAAACTATTACAAAGTTCTACAATGAGTCAAATGAAGAACATAAATGACTGTGAAGTACCCAGCACTATGTGACATATCTGCAATACAACCTGTACACCTAAGGCTCAGGGAATATAATAGAACACAAGGAAGAAAGAATAGTAATGTATTTCCTAACTCTCAACAGTGATGGTTCTTCATAAAACTACAGTCATTAACCTAGAAAGTCACAAATGGCCAAAGTGCAGAGAATAAGATATTACAGAGTACATGTCCCTGGGTAGGATACCTATAACTGTTACCCAAGGTTCTCCAATCATAGCAGAAGGTGTGAGGGAGCATAAAGATAGTAAAAACCAGAGGTGATTTATGACTAGCACAAGGAAACATAGTTTTCCAGATGGCAGGGAAGTTTCTCATATGAATTTATAGGAATGGTAACAGGATACACAAGACCCTTGCAAGCTCACGCCATACAAAACCCCAGCACAGATGTAGGAAAGTTGGTAAGAAGCCCCAACCTTAGCTGAGGAAGTGTTAGCAACTGATAACTACTGTCTGAAAGAGAGTTTTCTTTAAGGGTGTGACAGTAGATGGTTTAAACAGGCTCCAGCAGATGGACACACAATGAAGGTCATTTGGGGACACAAACTTGACTCATTTGACCTTAATATATATGACAGAGTACATGAAATTTGGCAGTAAGGAAAAGAGCTATGAGAAGGGTACAAATTGGGGAGGGGTCTAAATATGATAAAAATGTATGAAATTCACAAAAAATCAATTTAAAAAATACAGGCCAGTGAACCCAAAATACTTCTGTGGATTTTCTTTCTCTATGAACCATTAACACATCAAATTCAACACATCTACAGTTGAAGTTTGTGACATTCTCTACAGTTGTTCCTGTGTCATTTTAATCATCTTGCAGAAAAGTGCACACTCAGCCACCAGGTGTTTCAAGATATTGGTTCTGTCGAGCACAGATCCATCTCTCTGACACATTGTTTAACCATTAGCCTGTGCTCATGATAAACCCTCAGTAAATAATCATTTCCATGAGCCTAGGATGGTATTCTTCCTCTTACCTCTCTTATCTAAATGGTTCTCAAAGCCTAAAACTATAGCTTTCCTAATATATGTTCCAATTTCATATATCCATCATTTCTGACTCCATGTCATTTCCCGTAAATCCCGTTTTCTACCCACAGCACCCATGGAGTCCAGAGTAACATCTTAAGGTAACTGGCCCTCTATCATGTGATCCAAATTTGCTGTGACTATCCTAAATTCACCAGTAGGTCAAGCTCTATAGATTGACATGGAAGGCCCATCTGAAATCACCCCAGTGGCCTTTCGTGTAGGTTTGTATTGGTTGCTTTTCTGTTGCTGTGATAAAACACTGATTAAGGAACTTATAGGAGAAACAGTTTATTTGAGCTTCTGATTCCAGAGGGATTAGAGTCTGTCGTGGCAAGGAGACATGTTGGCTGGAGTAGAAAGCTAAGCGCTCACATCTTCAAGCAGACACAAGAAGCAGAGAGAGATTGGAAATCTCATAAGGCTTAAGAACTCTCCCAAAGCTGGTCTCCAGTGATGTGCCTCCTCTAATGTGGCCACAGCTCCTAAAGCCTCCCAAAACAGTGCTACTAGCTGGGGAAGAAATGTCCAAATACTTGGAGTCTGTGTGAAACATTCTCATTCAAACTACCACAAGGTTCATCTGTGAACACACTCTCCCCCCATCTATAAACCTGTACATGTCAGTTCTTGGCACTGTTACTTATCTGAAAATAGCCTTTGCTTTACACTCCTCTTTCAGTGCCCAAAGTAAAAGGCTCTTAGTCTTCATGACTGAGCACATCCATGGCATATCTGTCAGTGAAGCTGCTCCCAGCCCTACTGAATACAGTGAAACTTAGCACTGTCCCACTTCTCCCTGCACCAACATTATAGCACTCCATTTTATTTCTATTATATTTTATCTGACATATGTCTTCCATAAGTGTACTCATGACCTGTTTTCTTCCCAGATCATAAATAAACTTGAGGTAGTTAAAGATTATAGCTGCCCTGATCTCAAATTGGAGATAATTATGTATCATATTTGCCCTATGTACCCATGCTTTTATTTGTGTGTACATATATGTGTATATGTATGTATATATTTATATATGTTTGCATGTACACATGTATACACTCTTGGTTCTATTTCTCTAGAGAGTCCTGTCTAACACATATTTTTTTAATTACAAGTGGTTCCGTATAAACAGAATTGCAATAGTGAATGACTCTAATGGTCTTGGTGTTTTCTGGAGCTGGCTAGGTAATTCAATCTCACCTAAAGTTCTGAAACACTCTTCTAATATTATGGAAAGTACCGATTATCCAGGGGTGATATTAACTTCCAACCACAGGGAGCACCTGCCTCAGTGCAGAGAGACTATTAATCTAGATGAACCATAGACTAATCTAAAGGAAAAGATCTAAAAATTATTGAAATCTGTCAAAAACTATTTGTTATGTAATATAATTATCCCCATATTAATAGGGGATACCTATAAATATATAACTAATAGGGGGATACCTATAAATATATAACTACATTGAAAATAATAGATTTCTAAGTGACATATCTAAGAAATGAAAAAAGAAATATATTTTTAAATGATATCATTTCAAAATTGGTGAGATATACAAAGAAATAGCTGGAAACAGATGTATAGATTTTATCTCTATCAAAAAAAATCTGTTAGAAGAGAGGAAAGGCTTTAAATCATGATTTATGCTTTCACATTAAGGAGAAAAACAATTAAATACAAAGTAGTAAAAGGAAATGATAGGGTAAAAGCAGAAAACAATGAAACAGAAAACAAATCCTGGAGAAAATAATCATGTTTGCATACTGATCCTTTAGAAAGTTTGAAAAATTGATACTAGTCTGGAAACTTTAAAAACTACTAATTATAGGCTGGCCAAAACATTCAACATTATGAAAATAATGACCCCTCTTGAACATTAAGTTTTTTATACCCCTCTTGAACATTAAGTTTTATATCCCAGGAGTGTAAAGCTCATTTAGCATACAAACATGATTTAATGAATTGGAGCTAAGATCCACCATGATGGTCTACCACAGATGCATTAATTCCAAAAGTTGTTTGTATACCAACCAACTTTCACAAGAAGTAAGGAAGCTGTTGAGAGACTGTGAATTTTAGCACAATATAAAACATGGTAGAATGAATACGGAAAAGAGGAAAAAGCTCCTCATAACCATATGGCTTGAGAGAGGGAGAGAAGTTAAAACTAGCCCTTAGACTTGAGCTCAGTACTAGCCCTGTACCATTGAAATCCAGTGCTGATCAGAGCCATATGATCACCATTCTCAGCCAGTACTCAATGGCAACACATACTAGAACTACTGGCTAGGCAGCCAAGGGACTGCCTTCATCATTACTCTCCCTACCCCACCACTGTGCTCTGGCCCCTTCCCCACACAGGCCTAAACATCTGACCCCTTCCCCACACAGGGCTAAACAATATAGAAATCTATTGCACTAACTAGGAAGCAGGCAGGAAATTCAGCACAGACTTTTACCTTGGAGCTCAAAGTGAGGTCTATTGAAGTGAGTCATAGCACCAAGAAGAAAAAAATGGTCTTATACTCAGGTCACAAGTCCAACCCAGAACTTCTAGGTCTGCCTAGGCATCAGGCAGAGACATGCACATAATAAGACTCATGTTTGGCCCTACATCACTGTGACTTTGGAGTTCCTGTCAGGAGAAAAGGCAGAACATATATGCTAAAAAAGGACATATTGTATACCACTAAATGAAAACATTTTCAAATGTTAAGGCTTTAAAATGAGGGGAAAGTCATAGAAAACCTACTCAATAAAATAATCCCTATAAACATTTTTGATGTTCAGAGAGCTGGACATCCAGGTACAGAAGGTTGGTAAGACCCCAAGTAAACACAATGAAAAAAAATATCTTCATCAGGAACCTCATAGTTAAGCTGTCAAAATCCAAAAACACAGAGTGAATTCTAAAATTACAAAGGACCAAGTCACATTTAAGTAAAATCAATTGGACTGAGAGAAAAACTTCCAGTGAAGAGTATATCCAGTCAAATATCCTTCAGAAGTAAAGGAGACACAGAGTTTCCAGAGAAGCAAATCTGAAAGGTGTCGTGACTATCAGGAAAGCCCATAAAATATTTATAGGGGAGTCTACATCAAGAATGAACAAAAGATATCCATCATGAAAACCATAAAATATAAAGTATACTTAATTATAGATACTCAAAGGGAAATTAAAAAAAATCAAGTCAATACACTAAACTGTCAAGCTACAAAGGTAATCATGACAAGAATATTATTCACAATAGCTAGAAAAACCCTGAAATATCTAGGAATAAATTTAACCAAGGATGAGATGGTAATTATAAACAGTAAGAAATTCAACTCCCTCCCTCCCTCTCTCTCTCTCTCTCTTTCTCACACACACACACACACACACTAGAATGAACTCTATTACCATTGATGGGAGAATTAATACTGTTAAAATATATGTAATATCCAGAGTGATTTTTAGATTGAAGGGAAAAATATTCTTCTTAACACTAGAAAAAAAAACAACTTCAAAATGTATATGGAAGCACAAAACATTTTGACTTGCCTTAGTAAACTTCAACAATGGAGTAATGCAGGAGGTATCATTATTCTTGCTTTCAAGACAACATCAGTGCTGTGGTGACCAACACAGCATGGTTCCAACACAAAAGAGACAGTATATCATGGGAAAGATCAGCAATCCAAAAAATAAACACACGAATCTACCACCAACCATTCTTGACATAGGCACCAAGATCATACACAAGAAAAAGGACAGCTTCTTTGGTATGTGTCCAGGAAAAACTAGAAGTCCTCATGCCAAATAATAAAACTGGACCTTTTCTTCACTTTATATGAAAATCAACCCAAAATGGATCAAAGCTTAAATCTAATGCCCAAAAGGAAAAAGGAAACATTTCAAGGCTTCCAAATAGCAATGTTCTTTCAGATAAGAGTCCAAAACCTAAACCACAAAACTAGATAAATGAAATTATATCAGACTAATATAAATTTCAGTATAGCTACTGAAAATAAATCAACAAATATTTTCAAAGTAGTCATATGATAAGAGATTACTATCCAGAATAAAGACTTCAAAATAATAAAAAATCTAAGCAATTCAATTTCATAAGTGAACAACGATCTGTGCATTTCCAGAAACTATATATGGTTGAAAAATATATGCAAATAGTCATTTGTCAGCCATGAAGGAAATGCCAATGAAACAAAAGTGAGACATCATCTCATCCCATCACAATGGTCACTATCAAAATACAAAAAAAGCAACAAATGATAGTAAAAATTCATAGGAAAGAGAACTCTTACACTATTGGTGGTGATACAAATGATGATAGCCATCAGGAAAACTGTTGCTCATTAAACTAAAATTAGCACTACCATTCAGACCAAACACTTGACTACTGGGTACATATCCCAAGAAAATGAAATCAATATGTCAGAGAGGCACCCACACTCCCTTATTCATAATAGAAAATAAATGGAATAAGCCTAGGTGTCCATCAAGGGATGAGGTGGTAAAGAGTAATATGCATGCAGAATAGAATCATACCCAGCCATAAAAAGCATAATGTCCTTCCATGTATGGCAAAATGACTGGAAACACAGAACAATTAATCAAATGAAATAAGCCAGATACAGAAAGACAAATACTACATTCACCTCTCATTAGTGGAATTTAGAAAGTTCCATCTTTTTACTTTTTCTATTGTTAAATTTTTTACTGAAATTTCATGGTTTTCATAAAATATAGTTTGATGATATTTAGATCCCTTCCCATGTGTGCACCTCCCCACACTGCCTCTCCAATGAATTTGATATAATCATATATATATCTCACAATCTAGAGTCTGAGTCTGATTTGTGTCCCAAAATGTCCTTCAGTGTGATTCCATAAAATGTCCTTCAGTGTGAGTCCATACACTGTAAGACACTGTTTCTCCCCCTGCCAGCAGTCATCAATTGCCAAAAATTCTTTAAGCTGAGTTGGGATTTCCTACCAACTTACCCATATCTATGAAAGGATTTTGTAGGGTTTGAGCTTGCATGGAACTTGTACATGCTGTCCCCATTGCTGTGAATTCATATGAGTAACTGAGCAGCTGTCTGAAAGACTCTACTTCTTTGTGGTCACCCACCACCTCTGGCTCTTACCATATTTCCACATCTTCTGCAGTGGTCCCTGATGTGGTGAATTTAAATAGGTATCCTATTCAGGGTTAAACACTCTGCAGCCTATTGTTCCCTGCATATTGGCCAGTTGTGGATTTCTGTGTTAATCAGCATCTGCTACATAAAGAAAATTCTCTGTTGAGAGTTGAGAGATGTAGTTAGCCAATGTGTACAAGATGTATTGAAGATGTGTCTCTTAGAGTCAAGTGTCTCACAGACACTTATTCTCTGCTTTTGACTAATTCTGGAACTCTGTAATAGTCTGTATCTGTGGCAAAAAAAGCTTCTTTGATGAGGGGTGAAAATTATACTTTTCTGTAAATAGAAGGATGCATATTTAGAATGAAGTATGAAATTTGGTTGGTCTAGTGATGTGACAAAAGTAGGTTTTTCTCTAGAATCTACGAATTCCCCAGCCATGTATATTTGTCTGTTTATATAGCCACACATGAGTTCTCATTGAGTAGACCTTAATTCCAGTTACACCTCTATTGATTACTTCCATGATAGAAGTGCCATTACTACACCAATAGTTATAATTTGCTCTGCCAATCATTGTTTATTGGGCTTTACAGCCGGGTAGGGCCATTTATTGGTTTTCTCCCTTGGTAGTTTGTATAGTATTCTAAATATAGTATACCATGAAAGCTACTCTTCAGGGAGAAGGCTTCCAGGTCAGTTCCAGCTCCATTGCCCCAAGTCCTGTGTCAAAGTATGTCCTGTCTTCAGCAATAGGGTCTTACTGTCAAGTTCTGTAAGGTAATTAAGGGTTATAGCAATAATCTGTATTATTCTGGAAGTATTTTAGACTACCCTGATCAACAACTCAAGAGAAGGTCTCTCTTGCCTGCCACTGTGTTATTTGTTATATTGTCTTCAGCTCCACATATGCACTTATATATGTATTGTATGTGTATTTTCCACTAGGACTTTGAACTAATATATTTCCTCTTGTTTTTCATACCATCAATATTTACCTCTCTTTTCACTCTCCCTCATCCCCACAGTTAAAGTGCCTTCCTTTCCTCATTTCCCCAGGAATAACACCTACTATCCCCCTCCCTTGAGCTCATTTTTCTCCTTTATCCCCATGGTTCCTTTCCATTTCCTGGCTCTTGCAGTTACAAGATATATTCTCGCATCTAGGGGTTTGGAGCTAAGATTCACAAATGAGAGAAAAATAAATGTCGCTTGTTTTTCTGAGTCCTTGTTTCTTCACTTAGTTTCTAGTTCCATCCATTTAGCTTCAAATTTTGAGTTCATTTTTCTTTATCACTAAGTAGAACTCTATTGTGTAAATGTACCACATATTCATTTTCCATTCATCTGAGGGATAGTTAGGTTGTTTCTACTTCTTAGCTATTGTGAAGAGAGCAGCAACAAACATGACTGTACAGTATCTCTGTAGTATATGAGTCCATTGGTTATAAGCCAAGGAGTAGTACGGCTGGATCATATGGTAGATTCATTTTCAATTTTTTAGGAATTTTAGGAAATCCACACTGATTTCCACAGTGGTTTCACCAGTTTGCAATCTCACCAACAGAGGATAAGAGCTCCCCTTTCCTCAGTTCACATTTAGTCATTAGTCCCTTTAATCTTAGTCATTCTTATTGAGGTTAGATGAAATCTTCTAAAGTAGTTTGTTTTTAATTTCTCTAATTACTAAGGATGTTGAACACTTTTAAAGGTATTTCTTAGCCATTGTTACTCCTTATTTTGAGAGGTCTCTGTTCAGATCCATAGCCCATTTCTTAAAACATAATTTTATTGTGGCTGGAGAGATGGTTCAGTGGTGAAGAGCACTGATTGCTCTTGCAGAGGACCCAGATTCAATTTCCAGCACCCACATGGTGGCTAAAAACTATCCATAATTCCAGTTACAGAGGAATCCTATGCCCTCTTCTAATCTCTGCAAGCACTGAATGATGACATGGGTTCACTTACTCACATGCAGGCAATGTACACATAAAATTATATAATATATATTTATAATTTTATTGTACTTTTGTGGATTTCATACAATACATCTTAATCATATTTAGCCCCCTTCCCTATCTTCAGCCCCCATATCCCATAGGGCTTTATGCATTTTGTCATATATGTTAAGGCCTATGGAGTCAAGTTTGTGTACTTATGTGTCCCTCAATGTGAGTTCATCCACTGGAGCCTATTCAGTCTGTCTAGTGTCACTCCCTTAAAGAATATCAACTCTCATTCACTCAGCAGTGACCAGCTGTGATTCTGGAAGAGACAATGTCTCTGTAACACTTTTTAATCATGTCTTAAATTGTGCACTTTAAGCTTCTATAGTAGTAAGTTTCTATGTGAATCCTGTGAGCTACAACAACTGGCCTGGAAAGATATGCTCACTGCTACAACAGTACCATGAATGCTGATAAACCAGATCTCAGCTACAATGACCTGCAAATCTTCAGAAGCTGATATTCAACCAGAAAGAAGACAGCTGAGGGTTCTTATCATGGTCACAAACCTGAGTATCTGGTAGAGGAAGCATTTACAGACACATCTCTTTTATTACAGTTCTTTCCCCTCTTTGCTTGGTCATTTTTCTTGATCTTAAGGTCAAGTAGTACAAATCAAGTCTTCAGATGACTCCCAATCATCCCATACTTCACCTACAGCAGACAGGCCATGGCTAACACCAGCAGAGCTGGATTGGTATTGTTATCTACAGGAAGATGATTTTCTGCTCTTGAAAACAACAGTCTCTAGACAGTAAGATAAAAGGATCACTTCTGTGGCAGTTTCTCAGAATCCTCTGTGGATGCCATGGCTACACAAGAGAACAACCTCCTATCAAGTCATCAATATAGAACTTAGATTCATCTAAACCTGTTTTTTCATTTCAAAACTAATTATCATAGATGGTGATAACCACAGATGGTGAATGCAGAAAGCTAGGTTTTAAACATAAGGTAAAAATAACAGATATGAATAAGCTCTCTGGTCATTAAAACAAGCTATACATTCTACTGTTTATACAGATCATGAAACCAAATCTTTCTACTGTATCCTGTTCTCTGACATACCACTTTTTATCAAATTCAAGACTGACGGAGAACATAACTATGCCTCAGTGCTGTCTTTCCACACTAAAGTCAAAACACTAGGACAAAGGTCACTTTTATGGTGAAACTTGGGCTTGGGAGTTCTGTTGTTATCCAGAAAGACTTCATTCACCTTTCCCTGCTACAGTGAATTCAAGGGGTAGGTGGCTCCTGTCAAAGTACACACTGTATTGGCCACAGACTCTCTTTTAATGTAGCTACAGGTCAATGTCCTTCTGACTCTGTTTCTCTTTGGGCAGAGTAGTTACCAACCTTCAGTGGTAACTGGCTTTTCTAAAACCAGGGGCAGGTGTTTGTCCTCTTGATCCTCAGGACAGAAACTCAAGAAGAAATCTCTTAGGATCAGTTAAAAGGGAATTGGTTTCATGACCCAAGCTCCCTGAAAGGTGGTGTGGAAGGTGATCAGAAGAATTTCACATTCTGGGTAGGGGATGCTCCCCCTAAACATATCTATCTACTCCATCAACACCCTGTATGCATCTTCTAACATGTAATTGAGATTCTTATGTCCTGGGTAGAAGATTTCAGTATGTTATAAACTAAATCCATGGAGGTTCACTAACCTCTTTATTTTGCTGAGAACATTTCATCTGAATTGGACAAATACGCAATGGATTATTCCTATGTACATTATACTTTCTTTCCCTCCCCTTCCTTTTCCTACATCTAAGCTTTTTAATATATGATTAAGAATTAGTGTTCCTTTAGCGCTTCCTTTCTGTTTGCTATATTTCAAATTATGTAAGCAACTTTAGGGTCCATCCTTCATAGGTTTTAACAAATTATTTAATTTTCTACACTTTTTATCTGTTCATATCTTTCAACATTTGATCTGAAATATCCAAGTCAAATAAGAAGATATTAAAATTCTTCCTCATCCTTGTAAATAACACCTATAATAACTGCCAGCTCTGTCTCACCCATGACAATAAAAGTAATTATTACCCCCTCTTATGCTTAATACCAACACATTTTCCTTCTCATCCTTCTGTTTGGAATTGTTCTCAAAACTCCTGTCACTGATGATAAGAAGACATGAAGGACACAGAGAGAAAATAAGTCATGAGCATGTATTAATTTGAATACAAAATTGTTCGTGTCATCCTATCTATGATATAACTACAAAAAAGTTCTAAAATCAGTAAATGGATTCAGCAAATCTTCAGGACAGAAAACCAATATGCAAAAATTAATGAAACACCTTCATACTAGCAACAAGTAATTAAAAAGTCAACCTTTAAAATAGCATTTAAGGTCTTGATCCCTCTGCACCCAGACCAACTATATTCTCTCTCCCCATGCTGACCCACGCATTCCCACTCTCTGGGCCTAGGCCCTCCTCCTGCTCTTTATCCCCGAGATCTCTGGACTAGCTTCCTAAACCACCATGCCTTGATCCTCCTGCTCCCAGACAAGCTTCATTCTTCTGTTCATGGGCCCAGACCTACTCTCCCTATCTAGACCCTCCTGAAACTGTCCCCACCATCACCCTGGCCTATTCCCCCTCCTAATCTTCCTGCCAAGATCTCCTGGCTAGCTTGCCAGAACACAACCACTGAATCCCCCATAGTTTTGAATTGAGCCTAGGCCCCTTCACCCTGCTGGATAACTGGTTCTCTGAAAAGATAAATAAGATAGGCAGACCCTTAGCTCAGTTTACCAAAAGAAAGAGAAAACTAATCTGACTTAACAAAATCTAAGACAAAGGATGAACCCGCACAGAAGACACTAAAAAGGGTCCAGAACATTAGAAGGGGATACTTTAAAAACCTATACTTTGTTACATTTGAAAATATAAAATAAACAGATGAATTCCTAAATTCAATAGACACACCAAAGTTAAACCACCAGAAGAGATCAATAGTTAAATAGACCCATAGCAAATAAGGAAATCGAAACAGTAGTACAAAGTCTCCACAAAAAGATTACGCCTAGATGGACTCACAGCAGAATTTCACCAGACCTTCAAAGAAGATCTACAACCAATACTCTATTTTTACTTTAAAAGATAGAAACAGAGGGAGACCTCCAAAACCCCTTCTAACCCTCCTCCCCGAATACTTGCTCTCCTAGTTTCAGAGGATACCATGCAAACTTCTAAGAAAATAAATCAATCAAGGTTCCAATCACAGCTTCAAAGTCTAATAACCACAACTATTACTGGCACAGCGAACTATCTCTATTGATGTAATAGTGGCACTTTTCTCTTGGGGGGTAATCAACAGCTATCTAATTGGACTTAAAGCTTGCTCAGTGGGAGGGAACTCATGTGTGGTACTGTAAACATAGCCAAATACACATGACTGGAGGGGTCATAGATCCTAGAGAAAACTATGTCACATCCCTAGACAAACATAATTTCTTTCTGTATTCTAAATATACATCCTTATATCTACATACAAGTATACCTGTCATCATTCATCAAAACAGTTTTTTTGCAACAGATAGAGACTATTACAGATTTCCACAACTGGTCACACATAGAGAATAAGTGTGTGAGAGATGCCCAGCTCTAAGTGACACATGGAACATGTACAATGGAACTTCTATACCTAAGGCTCACAGAACAGAGTGGGACCAGAGGTAGAAATAATACTAATGTATCTCTCAACTTTCACCAGTAAAGCTTCCTCCAGTGATTAACACAGAATCCCACAACTGACCAACATGTAGAGAATAAGAGGTTACAGAGCATGAATATATAATTTCATAATTTCATCTTTTCTTACTGTTGAGTAGAATTCCAATGTAAATGTATCACATTTTCATTATCTATTCATCAGTTGAGAGAGATTAACATTATTACCATTTCTTAGCTATTATAAAAAGAGCAGCAACAAACATGGAGGTACAGGTATCTCTACTGAGCCCTTTGGTTATATGCCAAGAAGTAGTATAACCAGATTATATGATAAATCCATTTTTAGTTTTTAAAGTCTTCTCCATACTGCTTCTCAATGGGAGGGAACTAATGGGTGGCACTATAAATTGGCTGAAGAAATCATAGATCCTATAGTAAACCCATCTCTATCATATCTCTAGGCAAATGAAAATTCTTACCATACGCTGAATATGAATATATTTACAGACAAGTATACCATACACCACTCATCAAGGAAGCTTCTTTTTGCAACAGATGGAGGGTATTACAAAATTCTACAACTGGTCACACTGAGAACATATGTCTGAAAGATGCCCAGCCCTAAGTGACACATCCACAGTGGAACCTGAACACCTAATGATCATGGAACATAGTGGAACAGGGGGTATAGAAAATACTAATGCATTCCTCTACTCTCACCAGCAAAGCTTCCTCATACAACAGAGTGTGGTACACACAGAAGGCCCCAAGTGTCTAAGTTTTAGAGAATAAGAGACTGTAGAGTATGTGTCTATGGATAAGATTCCTTTATTAAACTTCATCTACCCACAGTTCAGGGGCCATTTCAGAAGATGGAGCAGAAGGATTATAAGAGTCAGTTATAACTGCTGGGTGAAGGAGAGTAGATCTTTAAGATGTCTAGACAGGCTGAGATGATGAACTTATACCAACAGACATCTGGGTACAAACGCTTGACTGTACAGAACTTAACATATATTACAAAATTTATGAAATCCAGGGGAGGGTGAGGCCTATGGGAGGGGCATGGATGGTGTAGAGGGAATATAACTTTGATTAAGAACTATTTTATGAAATGTACAAAGAGTCAATAAAAATATTTTTAAAAGAGACTGTGGAGTACATGTCGCTGGATAGGATGCTTATATATAACCTCACACACCCAGAGCTCAGGGGACCACTGAGGAAGAAAGGACAAAAAGACTGTAAGAGTTGGAGGTGATAGATGATCACAAGGAAACAGAGTTCTCCAGGCTTCTGGAACTTGCTCATATGAACTTGCTACAATGAACAGTATGCATAAGACCCATGCAAACTCAACCCAGACAAAAACTTGGTACAGAACTGGGGAAGTGGGCAAGAAGTCCCAACCTTAGCCAAGAACTATTAGCAGATGATCACTGCTAGGTGAGAGTTGGTTTTTTAAGGAATGATACTAGATGGGCTGGGCAGGCTTCAGTGGATGAACTCATACCAAGGGACATCTAGAGACACATACTTGACTCACTAGGCCTTAACATATATGATAGAGTGCATGAAATACAGTGGAGGGGGCTATAGGCATAAAGATAGGGGAGGGGATCTAAATATGACTGAGATGTAAGAAATGCACAAAAATTTCAAAGAAAGCTTATAGTGAAAAAATATTTCAAACATAACCTCACACACTCAAAAATAAATACAGAGGTGTTATAATTAAAAACTACTGTTTAAAATAGAATGAGAAGATAAAATACTTTGATACAAATCTGCTAAAAGATGTAAAAGACTATACTGAAACTCAGAAAACATAGATAAAATAAAACAACCTAAATCATATATAGATATAATGTGTTAATATGTTTGAAGAAACATAATCAACAAAAATTATTTTTAATATTTTATTTACTATTTTATTTTATGTATATGGGTGTATTGTGTGCCTGTATGTAAATACACTCATGTCAAGCAATACCTGTAGAGGTCAGAAGAGCATGTTAGATTCCCCTGGACCTGGAGTTACAGATGGTTGCTAGCCACCATATAGGTTCTGGGAATTGATCCTGGGTCCTCTACAAGAATAGCCAGTGCTCTTAACCACTGAGCCATCTCCTCTGGTCCTGATAACAAAGTTCTTTATGCATTCATTTATAGATTCAATGTCTTTCTAACCCCAGAAATTTTTCTAAAAATAGCATGATTTGGAATTCATGTGATATGTGATTGGATGGTTAAATGCTAGATTAATGTAACATATATTGTATGAGTAAACTGTCATGTTCTGCTTGAGCTCAGTGAAGAACTGGCTCTAGGAGGGAGATTACCTACCCTCCATTTCAGACCCAAAAATATCAGTGTCAAATGTTCTCCAAGACCTCTTCAACTGAGAATGTGTTTCTCCTTTAACTCTGAACAGCAAATAGCCTAAGAGTAAAAAGTTTGAGTCTTGATAATAGCCATTTCCTACAGAGCTTATTATTGCTTATCCCATGATATAAAAATGCCTGAAGTGGGAACAGGAAGTCAGAAATTCAGTCATGGAAACATCATCCAAAGAGAAAAAACTCTAATTGGAACTCCAGTTGACTGCCTCAACTTGCCCAGTTAGTTTATGGGTGTTATAAGCCATGATTTAATGCTATAATTCTGCTGTTATTTGTCCTTTTACTTTGAAACCTCATGTGAGGGGACACTGCTTCTCCCAGGACTCTTTCAATTGGGAACTCCAGTTTGTTTCTCAAAGGACCTTCCCTGGGTTCTGCTGGATGTTTTGAATGCTTATTTGATGATATTTAGGAAAGGGTTTATTTGGTCTACCAAAGGAAAGTCAAGGCAAGAACTCAGTGCAGGAACCTGGAGCATAGACCATGGAAGATAGCTGTTTACTGGCTTGCTCCCCTGACCCATGTTCTGCTAGCTTTCTTATATGATACACAACCACCCACCAAGGAGTCACACTGCCCACAGTGGACTGGGCCCTCTCACATCACTCAACAGTCAATAAAATTCCCCCACAGACATGGCCACATGCTACTCCAATGGAGAAAATTCCTCAGTTGAGGTTCCCTCTAAGCAGGTATATCAGTTAAACAACTAAAGGTACCTGGTACAATTGACCCTTGTCAACTTAACACACAAATGCACTGCTATTAAACCACAACCTTTCCATTTCTTGTCCCCAAGATATGATGCTAATATTAATGTCACAACATAAAACAGAACAAATTTAAAAGTCCCAATGTCCTTAAAAATTTCACTTTAAAAGTTCAAACTCTCTAAAATTTTTTTAAACTGCTCTCAGATCTCTGGACTAGCTTCCTAACCCAGACTAGCTAAACCTCCTAGCATAGATTACAAAATCTCTCCTCATATGGTCCCTAATCCCATCTTCCCCTGGCTCCCGATCTGCCAGACAGACCAGTCTACCTAGGACTCTGGTAAGTCAGATCCTGCCCACCATGTCTATATTCCATTCCTCTGTAGCCTGAACATTTCCAATCTACCCCACCCCAATCCTGTCCCCTGCTAACCTTGAATCCAGGACCACTCCAATTCCTTTGCCTCAGATCTCTGGACTAGCTTCCTAACCTAGTCTATCTACCACCCCCTCCTCCAGCATAGTTTGTTAAGTCCCTCCTCAGGTGGTCTCCAACCCCACCTTCCCTTGGATCCTGATCTTCCTGATGCAGACCAACCCTCCTACTACCCTGACCAATCTACCTACTACCCTGTCCCACCAAATACCCAGACCAGCCTACTACCCTGTAAGAACCTGAAATGCACACCAACTTATTTTTCATACCTGATCAAAAAGCAACCAAGCTACATAAACAGAACTAAAATTCAATTAAACAAAAGAGGAGTAGAAGTTCCTACCAGACACACAGCCAACAAAGAACATCCATGTGCTGGGGCTGAAGAGATGGTTCAGCAGTTAAGAGCACCAATTGCTCTTGCAGGGGACCCAGGTTTGATTCTTAGCACCCACATGGCAGCTAACAACTATCCATAACTTCAGTTCCAGGAGAATTCAGCACCCTCTTATGACTCTGCAGACATTGCATGACACAGGTGCACTTACACACATGGCAGGCATTATACTCATATACATAAAATTAAAAATTTTTTAAACATTTTAAAAAATAACATTCAAATGCCCAAACAGCAGTGCAAAAACACAAATAATATGAAAAAACAAGAGAATATGTCCCCAACCAAACCCATTAGTCCTACAGAAGTGCACTGCAATGAGAACCACCCTGAGAAACCCCAGGATGTAAAAGTTAAAAGAACAATCATGAACATGATCAAAAAACTTAAAACACAAAACAACTGAAAGAACTCAAAGAGAATAAGCATAAACTTGTGATAGAAGTTCAAGAATATACAAATATGCTGCTTAATGAAATATCAAAAACAATTCAGGCCTTGAAAAGTGAATTCACAAAAGAGAGAAATATTGAAGGACATCCCAAATTGGCTAAGATCAAGAGAACAAAAGACAGCAAATGCTGGCAAGGATATGGAGAAAGGGGACCGCTCATTCACTGTTGGTGGGAGTGTAAACTTGTGTAACTACTATGTAAAGCAGTGTGTCAAACTCTCAAAAAACTAAAAATGAACCTACCATGTGATCCAGTTATACCACTCCTTGGCATATACTCAAAGGACTCTTCCTACTGTACAGGTACCTATACATGCATGTTTGTTGCTGCTGTTTTCACAATAGCTAAGAAATAAAAACAACCTAAATATCCCTCGAATGATGAATGGATAATAAAAATGGGGTATGCTTACACAATGGAGTTCTACTCAGCATTAAGAAGAGATGAAATAATGAAATTTGCAGGTAAGTAAATGGAACTAGAGAGTGTTATATTAGTGAAATGACGCAAATGCAGAAAAGCAAGGGATGTACGTTTTCCCTCACTTGTGGATTGTAGTACCAATCCCATATATGTGAGTATATATCCTGATGTAACACCATGAGCCAGAAAAATGAAAAGGAAATATAGGTCAAGAAAAAGAAAGAACCTAAAAGAGGGGGATAATATAGAACAAATGTTACCGGGGGGAGGTGGGGAAGTGGGAATGTTTGCCTGAAATGGGAGAAGGGAGGGACATGCATGAAGCCAGAGTTGGGGAGAAGGAAACTCAGGAGTGGGAACCCTCATGAGTAGAAAGGCCCCTGTGGCCCTAGCAACCATTGTGAGGTTCATGGGATCTTCAAACTCCTTGGCATATATCTTTTTGTTCTTTCAGCTGTCATTCTGTGGTCTCAATATCATTACACAGTTCTTTTATGAGCTCCTATCCATGTTATTGGTCTACTGCAGCTCCATCTTCATCTATGATGTTATGACTGTCATTTCAGACTTATTCATCTGTGTCTTAAACTTCATACTGACCATGATGTCCTGTGTCTTCATCATTGCAGCACCCTTGACATCCAGTCAGCCTATAGCAAATACATGCCTTCTCCACCTGTTCTGCACATCTAGGAGTGGTCACCCTATACTACTACACTGTGCTCTGCATCTACAACCTGCCAGCTGTGGGATCTACTGGCCTTCTGAACCATTGCTGTTCCTTTCAACACTGTCACTCTGTATTTCAACCCATTCATCTGTACTTGGAGAAACAAGGAATTCAAATCATTCTTCATAAAACTTCCATTTTCTTCTCAATGACTCTGAGTTTGTAGAGGAGCACTATAAGCAACAGAAAAGGGCCTTAGAACATCCTTCTTTTTATATCCCCTGATACTGAAGGACACAGCCTACAGTCTAGTTTTCCAAACCTTCTGTAAGGAACATCATAGTCTGTATTAGATAGTACTGGATTTGTGCTATTTTTAATGTTTTAGTGAGCCTTAAATACTTCTGCACACCTAAATATTGAAACATGTGCCTATGAAATTGGTGCTTTTAAATATTAAGATAATTATTTTGATCCTTGGATGGAGTTTCTTCTGCTAGTTAGTTAAATATGGAACATAAGTTCTTTGAGTGAGCATGTTGAATTCCTTGATCCTCAGCAGCAATACCCATTACTGGATGTCACAATAATAAAAAATCCCTGCACCTTGTACATGCCTTCTATGGACATTTACTGTCCTGGTTTGTTTTCCTCTTTCCTCCTCTCATTTCACAGTTTTCCTTGGTGCTTGGTTCATCCATCGGCCTCAGGGAATGAAATTTTCATTGAGGACTCAGGTTAGGAGGCTGAGCCTGAGAGCTTCTGATTCCTATCAAACTTCTTTTGATATCAAAAAATATTAGACCAGAGCCAGGTTGCTAGCATAGCAGCCTCTTTCCAGAGTCCCTGTCATGTCAAAGTTTTGCAAAGTCTTATCTCCAACAGGCCTCAGTCATCTCCCTCCCTGATGTATTTTCTGTTACCTGACCATCCTTCAGTGGTTAGTTTTAGTCAGTGTTGTATATTATGTTAACATGGAATATCACACTGTGATAGAACTCACTAATAAAGCACTTATATTGGTGTGAACAAGTATACCTTGAGTATATTTTACTATGATGTTTGGTTTGTCACCAGTTCTGTAGTTTAAAGTTGTGCAACTAATGTAGAAGAGGACACAAAAACATGGTTAAGGAATGAGGCACACAATGTGAAGGAAAACACCGGGCAAAACAAGACCATGTCAATGCATCCTCCATGTGGTGATCAGTCTTCATGAGCATTTGATTAGATTTAGAATTGCATAGGAATTGAGGGGCACCTATATCTAGGCAGGTGAGGGTGTTTCCAGAGAGTATTCACCAGGGGGAATACTTATCTTCAGTGTAGTCAACACCATTCCAGGAACTGAGGACCAGCAAGCATGGGAAAATAGAAACCCAGTAAAGCACATGTGTTCCCTTCTCTATTCCAGGCTGCTCTGATATAAGGATGCTTCTCTACCACATGCTTCCTCTGCTATAAGGCTCTACCTCATATTGAGCTAGAAATAAGGAATCAAGTGTCCACAGACTGAACATGAAACTAAATATTTGCTCCTTTAAGTTGTTTCTCGGAGGAATTTTGATCACAGAGATGAAAAGGGAACTAATACAACACAGCTGGTTTATATTATGAGACTTGGAGTAGTATAACATCAGAGCATTATAGTAATAAACAAAAATTCTTTTATAATCTTCCCTGAGGTTCTGTTTTGGTTTAGTATTTTTTAGATAGGAGCACATCAGAGAGCTCAGTCTGACCATGAACTTTGGTCTCTTATCTCTGTTTCCTGGGGGCTGTAACGACAGATGAGCCATACCATGCTGGGCTTAGGAAATTCCTTTCTGTTCCTAGTTGTTGAGTATTTTAGTTAGTTTGTTTTATTTTTATTGAATCATTGTGTGTTTTATACAGAGTGTCTCAATCTATCTTAATCACCTTTATATCCCTTTCCCATCAGCACCCCCTCCATTACCCTCAACTGAAATCTATACATTCTTTCATCTGTTTTAAGGTCTATTGTGCCAAGTTGGTGTCCCCAAGTGACCTCAGTGCAGATTCACCCACTGAGGTCTAGTCAGCTTACCCCTACTCACTTTA